>OW799210.2:1819743-3077243 GCA_941918905.2 Xestia sexstrigata
CCAAATAGGGTCAAAGAGGAAAATTGCCTTAGTATTCATGCAGAGCAGACTGGGGCTATCAATATGAGGTCATTAGTATGCAGGTAGGTAGGTGCCCTTATCTGACATAATCCATTACTCATCTGGAGATACCAAGTGAAAGTTCCAACCTAATAACAGAGAGCTGGGACCTCCCAGACAGCTCTTATTAACTTACCTTTGTCTTTCTTATTTATGGCTATTTCTTCAATATACCTCGTGATATAGTTCAAAATCACATGTTGTTTTGCAAATTACAGAATTGTTTACGTTTACGTTGTTGGCGGTTTAAATTCAATTTGCGGTACTTAAAATAAAAATATAATTGCTGATAATATATCAATCGTAATCGTACATATTATTTGCTGCAAGGCGACATATATTCTTTTTGTAGTTGGTTTATTTGCAGTGAATATTTTAGAAACAAACGGAGAAAACATCACTTGCTACGATCCGAAAATAATAAGGTTTGATGTATCGTAATTTATGGCTACCCCATAGGATAAAAAAAAAACAGAAAACAGTGGAAAATAACTTTACTTTCGGAAGTACAGTTTATGAAGCAAAATAATATTCAAATTTTTAAAATGATTATTCTATTGTGTCTCGAATAGAATTTTTATAAACACCCAAAGCAACTTAGCGCCGCAATTTGCAAAAAACGTAATCAAACGTTGTATTGACGGATCCCCCTTAGCATAAAACCCTCAAAAATATACGAAAAAGAAAGAATGTAATTTTATCAATTTCCCGGTACCGTCC
The DNA here is from genome assembly GCA_941918905.2 of Xestia sexstrigata. Classification (NCBI taxonomy): domain Eukaryota; kingdom Metazoa; phylum Arthropoda; class Insecta; order Lepidoptera; family Noctuidae; genus Xestia; species Xestia sexstrigata. The sequence continues at coordinate 1,820,524 of OW799210.2, forward strand.
GTTTCTGAAATCATCACTTAACTTCTAAAATATGGGTCGAAGCTAATTTCCCAGAAGGGCGACGGGTGATTGTCGTTTATAAATCTATAGGGACTTTGAAGAGGCCAATTTATTAGGAAAATATTTCCACTTTGATGGAGTCACGCCCTGGTCGCGACATGAAGACGTTTTTAATCTGTTTGCGTAGGTTCCGTTTTAATAGAAAATGCTTAGTATAAGTGGGCCCTTTGGTAAACACTACGGATTCTAAATGAGGTCGAAACTAGTAAATACTTTTTATGTTTAGCTACAAACAAAGTCAAATGAAATAACATTTAGTTCGTTCCTATTCAGAACCTAAGGACCTACCTCCTACTTACCTATTTGTTATTGAAAAGAGTCGAGTTGTATTTTGAACACGTTCGGAAAATTTCGAAACCAATACCGAGAATACGTCGAATTGGAAACTCTTAAACTAGGTATTACAGCTCACCCTAAAGCTAATCGCAAATAACAGTGGTATCGGGCCTTACAAAGAATCTGCTTTACGGCTTGCCTGAAGTGTGCGATTGCTTATACAAAATGTACGAAAGTTGTGGGAAGACTTTTACAATGCAGCCCGCTCCAATGTGCGTTAGCCTTAAAACATAACTAACACTAGGACTTCGCCCGCGACTTGATCCACGAAAATTGTGATAGCTCGGCTAATTTGCATGATATCAATATTATATAAAATTATAATATATAGCCTATGTCACTCGGTAAAGATGTAGCTTTCTAAAAGTGATTTTTTAAAATCGGTTGAGCAGTTCTTGAGTTAAATTGAAACAAACAAACAAAAAATCAAATCTTTCCTCTTTATAATATTACTAGCGGAAGTCACGCGGTTTCACCCGCGTTCCCGTTCCCGTGGGAGTACGGGGATAAAATATAACCTATGTTACTCAGGGTGAATGTAACTTTCTAATGGTGAAAGAATTTTAAATTGGCGCAGTAGTTTTTGAGTTTATTCATTACAAACATAAACACCAAAATACAATTATTTCCTATTTATAATATTATAAATGTAGATTATTATTGGTTTATATAGATAACATCACGCCTAATCCTTGAATAATTCGTCATATTTGTACCAATAGTAATTACACCCACAAGTCGCCAGTTATGTTTAAGTCCCTTGTAATATCTGGCAAACCGGCCGCCATCAACCGGACACAAATTTAGACTCCTGATAATTTCTTGACGGAAACACCTAATAACACTTTGGCCGATCTAGGAATCAAACTCAGAACCTCATACTCACCAGTAAAGATTTCGACCACTAGAACATAAAATGGATCTATTTTTAAAACAATTGATTCAAAAAAAGTTTGGTCCTTCCAAGCGTTAAGAATTCTTCGCGAAACCGGTATTCAATTAATGTATTTTTGACTTCGAACGAAAGGCGAGAGACGGGTTTTTCCTCGGAAGAGAGGAAATTAAAACGTGACGATATTTACTCCTTTGCGAGGAGATTTCTTTGAGAAGTGGGCAGGGAATTAACTAATCTTTTTATTGGTATTAGCACTTTGTTTCATTAATGAATCTAATTGGAGTTTTGTCTTAGAGTAATTTGATTGTCGGGGATAGGGTAATGATTTATTTGTGGTAGGATTTACCTGTAGAGTAATAAGATAGAAAGAAAAACTATTTTTACGAATTGTTTTGTTCGTTTATTATGTAGGTCAGATATTTTATTTAATATAAAGAATTAGTCCTATTACCCAATAGTAACTGGGCTATGGAGGACAGATGGGAGTGTGCAGTCGTTCCATGTAAAATACTGGTATTCAGTTGCATCCTAATGTGGTTATGTGTACTAATTCAATTTCGAACATAAACAACTGTCAATAGGTTTGCCAAACATCATGTTCTACACGTTAGTTGTCCCTTAAGCTAAAAATAAAAAAGAAACAGTTTTTTATTCTCTATCAAAGTATAAAACTGATAGATTTTTAAAACCAACAACAACAATGAGTGTGAGTGCTCAACCTTCACTCGCTCGCTTAATTAATTCAGTCCCAAGTGACGGCTTCGATTAATTGGTAATTTTGGTCGAGGTGGTTATTATAACCTACTGAATGATCCCACAATAACGAAAGTACTAACGTTAAGCATATAGTTTACCTGTGTGCCAAAATCCATTGAAATCTGTTCAGCTATTAAGGTTTGAAAAGGCAACAACAGACAGACATACAGAACAAATTTTGCATTTACAATGTAAGTATGTACAATAATGAAAATATTCATGTAGTTCGTTGACTTTTGACATAAAACAAAGAACACGTAATTTATTTTAGGAGTGTTTTTTCGTATCTTTAACTCACTTTGTGGTCCCTCTTCTTATTATTTTTAAAAGGCTTATCACTAGAACGCAGATAGGATTTATATAAAGCGCGAAAAAAGAAAAACTAATCCCTGAAAATCTTGTGATCTGTAGTAATCCCTACAGATCACAAGATTTTTGAAGATATTTGTTTTTCTTTTAAGGTTGGCTAGCTCCATCGAATGTATAAGTAATGGTTATTCTAAATTCTAGAATCAGTTTGGGTTAGTCCCAAGTTGGTAATAAAATACCTATACCTCAGACTTTGTAACATTTTGTTTGTAGTAGTGTAAAGATAAAAAATATTATAAATCTGTTCAAACTTTATGGCGGCTCGGAAGTTAGTTGCGAGTGACGGTCTGCGCATTATACAGTCAAGTCGAAAAAAAATTGTGTTCTACGCAGCTTTACGTTCGCGTTAGATGTTCCGTCCGAGCCACCATCAAGTTTGAACAGAACCATACCTGCGATCTTTACATTTGTAACCGCCCTTTTTTTTTTTTTTTTTGGATGGGAAATCATCAAATGACTTCTCCTGCTCTGGGCGGAGCAGGAGTGTCAGACTTTTACTGACTAAAACCAACCATGTTCCTTCATCGCCCTTTGTGATGCCCCCGATGCCCGGGGCGTCTCCCGCGGCGGCCGGGTCGCTGTGAGGTTCTCTCCCTCTCACGTTCCGCCACCTCCTTCTCTAGCATTACTGCTTCGCAGAAGGAGGTGACGGCGTCCCATTCCGTCTCGCTCCGGACCATGGCTTGCACCAGGCCTAACCCCCTTCAATACTGATTAAAATCAATACAATATTGGGAAATCTTAACACTATGTTTAAAAATGTGAAAATTTGTGAGGATGAATGATGGTCACTCTTTCACGCAAAAATTGCTGAACAGATTAGGATCAAATTCGACACACATATATTTTATAACCTGGATTAACACATAGGATACTTTTTACTCCGGTAGTATGATTCCGTGGGACAATAATATCGAACATAAACACGGGCGAAACCGCGGGCATAACCTTAGTCAAGCATAAAATGATGTTTTGATAACTGTATAACAGTATAACAGATATGCGTTCTCATTCCATTCTAATTAGTGTTATTACAGAAAATGTTCACCTATTGCCCGAGGCACCGATAATTGCCTACAAATTGCTACATCATCGAACATCCCGTACAATCATTAGGCAATAAGCAATTTTATTACAATTTCCTGCCTTTCATGAATCGTGGCCTTTTGCTAGTAAACGTTTGAGAGAAAGGGCCAATCACGTAGTAGCAATTTTGGGGAAATTTCATCCTCAACTAATCGGTTATACCGAATTTCTATGTTATTACTATAGTGACTTAGGTATTTTGAAAAGGTCGAACATGAATAATATGGCAATATATTTCTTAGAACTTACGTATCCGGTCGAATGTAGATGTTTGCTCTGCCTACTCCGTGGTGACATAAAGCGTGTAAAACACCTCTTAACGAAGCCGAAACACACTTGTTCTCCTCGTCATTGACATAATTTTTTTGTTCTACACCATACCTGGGAACCTTCTAGTTACGGAGATATTGGGGGTCAAAGTTCCAACTTTTTGACAAGTATTTTTTTAGATACAAGTTTTTAATGTAAGATTTTTACTTTAAACACCTCCACGACCCCCGTACTATTCAATCCATCCATCAGCAAAAGGTTTTGAGTGCGTTACATTGAGTTCTACCATAAAACATGATTTTTCACCCCAAAAAAAAAAGTCGTTTCCCAGCATTAATTTTTGCGTAAAGTTACTTAGTTTGATGTACAGAATGCTTGGTTTACGGCTTCGTGATGAGGTCTTTTACACCTTGTAGGTATAGTTATTATGTTTTGCTGTAGAAGTAATATTACTTACAATTTATAATAGCTCCATAATTATAAACTAAAAGTTATTGTTGTAGTACCTTTATTCCACTTTGGAAGCTTTATAGTATCAATATGAGTCTGTTATTAAACTTAGAAAATTAGTTATGAAGCGTACAATGTTATTGGCAAGTTTGAAGTGATTGTTCAGATAAGGGTTATATTTTAAAGCTCGAGGAGCACGTGCGCTTCAAGTGGAGACAACGACAATTTTTTTATTAAATCCATACTGCAAATACTGACTTTATATCTTATAATCGCCGAAACAAACTTTTTTATAAGTATCAAGTCTGTAATCTTACTATTATTGTAAATGCAAAAGTTTGGATGCATGGATGTTTGTTACTTAATCATGCCAGAATAGCTGAACATCATCATCACCATCATCAGCCTATTAATGTTCCCACTGCTGGGACACAGGCCTCCTGTCTATGAGAGGGAATGGGCTATAATCCACCACGCGAGCCCAGTGTGGGTTGGTAGATGTCACATGTTTTCCTTCAAAAAACAGCTGAACGGTTTTGGATAAAATTTTAGCATAGAGATACATTAGAGTCTGGAATAGCATATAGACTACTATTCATTCCGGAAGTACGATACCGTGTGCAATTTCTGAACTAATATAAAACCGAATAACACTTTGCCCGACCTAGAAATCAAACCCAAGACCTCGTGTTTAGCAGTAGCGTTTGCAAACACTAGATCAATGAGACAGTTTAAAGACAAAAATTTATTAACGTGAAGAAAATGAAAATCAAACCCAAAATACCGCACAAAAAGTCAAGCGAGCTAGCACAAAAACATGTTTTCAATCTGAAAATTCCATGAAACATTAACTTAGTAACAATTTATTAACATACTGAGTGCCACAATTTGCGTGGGTGCCCTTAAAAGCCTACCTATAGGCTCGACGTGAATGAAAATAATTTTGTAATTATCCATAGTCACAAACAGCGCATATTTCGTAGAAAGATGTTCAGAGGCCCTAGCACGAGCGTACGGTTTAAACGTAACTTAAATACGTAGATTTTTGAATTATTATAAAATGTATTTTCGATCCCCACTAAAAGGCTTGAAAGCTGTTCATTAAACCTTCTCAAAAATCTAGGCAGTTATATTGTAAGGAATTTCATTAATGCCCTGAAAATCAGGGTAGTAATTCATTACTAACGCGTTTTGTTTTTTTTTTTAAGTCTTGATGGCGTTGGCAATCAATCGATTTAATTTTACCATAAAAAGTACTGGCCACTAGCACTTTTAAAGCAGGTAGCATACATTCCAATATGGCCGGCAAACTTCAAACCTCTATGCGGTAGAGCGAGAGATTTATAACACTCTCGCTTTAACACGCGCGTTAGTTGGAACCTGCGAAACGGGGCGCTTTTACCTTCTCTAACGTCTTTTGGCGCGAAAACTGTTTTACGCGCTAAAATAAAAAAAAACTTATTGTTGGTTGACGTATTTTGTAGAAACAATTTTCTTGGTAAAGTTTAAAGTTTGGCAGTGTAAATCACAAGTTAAAATGAGTGATTCAAGTGACAATGATAGCAATTTATTAACAACAACTCCACTTGACATAACATTAACATTTACCAATTTGTAACAATGTCAATATTACTTTTTAATAAAATGCTTTCATTCATTTCTATTTTGTCTTTTATTTCTTTGTGCTTAAGTGTAGTATAAAGCAGTATATATCACTCGAGGGTAAGTACAGATTACTAAACTCGTGTGGTTCACGGCCCTCCGCTTCGCGTCGGGCCTCAAATGCACACTCGATTAGTAATCTGTGCCCTTGGTGAATAAATTGCTTTTTTCTTATAGTATTTTAGTTAAGTTGATTGCAATACATATATTCTTATAATTATGAAAATATTAAATAAAATAAATGTGAAAAGGGGTGTTTTTAAAGGGTGGAGAGCAGCGGTGGCCCAGTGATGGCTGCCCCGAGTTACGAGCAGTATGTCGTGGATTCGAACCACAGATAATTTAATACTTGTTCAAACCCAGGCAGGCGCATTACTTTGTATGATTTTATTTTTTTATTTTTATTTTACATCGTGAGGAAACCTAGAACCAAAATTCGAAGACAAGTGACATCTACCAACCCGCACTGGGCCTGCGTGGTGGATTATATTATAGTCTATTCCCTCTCACGGAGAGGAGGCCTGTGTCCCAGCAGTGGGTACATAGGCTAATTATGCTATGCATGCCTAGACTATGGATGTTTTTAGGGTTCCGTACAAAAAATTACAAAAAAACGGAACCCCTCGTGCGTCTGCCTGTCTGTACGTCTGTCTGTCACAGCCGATTTGCTCCGAATCTACTCGACCAAATCAGGTGAAATTTGGTAGGATTGTGTAATCCTATGACCCAAACACAGATGTGCAAAGTATTTTTTTTTTTAAATATGGGTCATTTTCGGGGGACAAAACAGGAAAAAAAAGTTTTGCAAACCTTACTGTGTCACATATCAAATGAAAGGGGTTGTTATGAGGATCTCTCTTTTTACTATTATTCTATTCATGAAAGTAAGATTTTTTTCCTGAATTTAATTTATGTAAAAAAGAATGTCCATGAAGTTTACATTCTTCTTCATCATCGAGATCTACACTTTGGAATGGGTAACTACAGTACAAGTTATTATCCTCTGTTTGCAAGAGTCCAACTTTCTCAGGAGTCGAACATCCATACAAGTCTTCGCTCGGGGGCTGTTCTTACGTTGTGTTCTTGGTTTTGACAATTCAAAAGTGCCTATAATGGTGTCATCATTCTCCTGCCCTTACCCCTATTTATTTGGGGTCTCTTCTTCCATACTTCTCTATTACTCGCCGTCCCAGCAGTCACTAGTGCCTGTAATGGTTTAGATGAAATAAATGCTTTAAGTTTGAGTTGACTTTTGCTACAAATGTTTTTGATTCAAAGTGTACCAATAATTGAAACAAATGGAAACCTGAAAGATGTCAGTTGCTCCATACAGTTTTGTTATCATAATTTGACTCGAACTTTGTCCACAATGATGAATAGGTACAGTGACCCCGTTTCAGGTCTTCAGTTATTTCATTTTTAACTTTGATACGAACCTGATGATAATTCTACTAGTATGTCTTACCAAGTAGTATCGTATTGCCAATCACTCCGTGTAAAATACTGGTATTCAGCAGCTCCGCTTAGAATGGAAGCCGACCCCAACATAGTTTGGAAAAGGCTTATCACTGAAGAGAACTCTTTTAACTTACAGGGTTATACACTGAAAAAACTAATAGTTGAATTTCTGAATGTTGATTCCTTAACAGTTGAGTCAACAATAAATTACGTTGTGACAACCGTAGTACTACATTCAATAAAACAAATTAAAAAAAGTTAAAATCTAATTGTTGTTACAACCAAAAAAATGGGTTAAGCTAACATATTTTTTCATGGATAATCGCATAGCGGTGAATTTAACTAATAATTCGGTAATGTCAACATAATGTTAAGTGGAATCAGCAAATGAACTTAGTCAAATTTACAAAATTTATTCAACTATTTGCAAATGTTCCCATCAACTATACGATTAGTTTAATTAACTAGTGTGAATAAAGTTGTCAACACCTTACATTTAATTAAATACTAGAATCAACAGATAAATTTCGTCTAAAATAACAAAAATATTTAAGCTTTTGCCAGAAATTTAAAACAACTAATTAATGATGTTTAATTCAACCACATTGCAAAAGTTGTATCAACAAGCGAACGTAGCTAAATTTACAAAATTGATTCAACTATTTGCAAATATTTTAAACAACAAAGCAAATTGGTTAAAATAACCATTGTGAATAGTTGTCAACACCTAACATTTCATTACATAGTAGAATCAACAGATACATTTAGTCAAAATAAAAAAAATATTTTAACCTTTTGCTAGAAATTTAAAACAACCAATAAATAATGTTTAATTCAACCATATTGCAAAAGTTGTATCAACAAGCGAACGTAGCTAAATTTACAAAATTGATTCAACTATTTGCAAATATTTCAAAAAACAAAGCAAATTGGTTAAAATAACTTTTGTGAATAGTTGTCAACACCTAACATTTCATTACATAGTAGAATCAACAGATACATTTAGTCAAAAAATAAAAATATTTTAACCTTTTGCTAGAAATTTAAAACAACCAATAAATAATGTTTAAATCAACAATATTGCAAAAGTTGAATCAACAAGCGAACGTATCTAAATTTACAAAATTGATCCAACTATTTGCAAATATTTCAAACAACAAAGCAAATTGGTTAAAATGACTATTGTGAATAGTTGTCAACACCTAACATTTAATTACATGGTAGAATCAACAGATAAATTTAGTAAAGATAACAAAAATATTTTAACGTTTTGCCAGAAATTTAAAACAACTAATTAGTAATGTTTAATTCAACCATATTGCAAAAGTTGTATCAACAAGCGAACGTAGCTAAATTTACAAAATTGATCCAACTATTTGCAAATATTTCAAACAACAAAGCAAATTGGTTAAAATGACTATTGTGAATAGTTGTCAACACCTAACATTTAATTACATGGTAGAATCAACAGATAAATTTAGTAAAGATAACAAAAATATTTTAACGTTTTGCCAGAAATTTAAAACAACTAATTAGTGATGTTTAATTCAACCATATTGCAAAAGTTGTATCAACAAGCGAACGTAGCTAAATTTACAAAATTGTTTCAACTATTTGCAAATATTTCAAACAACAAAGCAAATTGGTTAAAATAACTTTTGCGAATAGTTGTCAACACCTAACATGTTGGAATCAACGATATTGCAAAAGTTGAATTAACAAGGGGACTTAGTCAAATATACTACATTTATTCAACTATTTTGAAATTTTCTAAAGAACTAAACGCATTAGTTAAAATAACTAGTGTAAATGATTGTCAGCACCGTACCCCGCGGGCCTGTGGACGGTGAGCTATGGGTAGCTCGCCGTCCGACCGTCTAATGATGACAGTTTGTTTTTAGTTTTTATGGTGACAAATTAGTTGTAATATGTTTGTATAACACTATCATACTAGCATATATCCTGAAGAATATCATATATTTTTCTGGTTTTGTTTGTTGCAGTGAATCATATGATTTTTTGCATTATAAAACTCGCGGTTACGAGTGTTATGTTGGTGCCCGAGCGCATGCGAGGGCACTAAATTAACACGAGTAAATTAACACTCGTGTTAATTTAGTGCCCTCGCATGCGCAAAAAAACCACTCATTTCGCACTACTCAGCCCGCAGTGACTGACTTAACAGCCACTTTGTAGTGCAAGCTGATTAGAACTTTATTTTAATAGTTTTTCAGACGAAGTTTGATCCACCACAAATAGAGTTGCTAATTTAGGTCTTGTAATCGCCTAAATAATTTAAAAAACAGTACTTACACTATTCGGATAGTGTAGGGTACTTGGTGGTATTTTCATTTGATGACATAATAAAAATATGCAAAAATGTTCACGATTTCTCCCAAAAAAGCAGGATAGCATTAGGGATGGCATGAATTATCCACCATCACAACCCAATTTATTTAAAAATGTAAAAAATGATTACCTACTTACATGTGATTTGAAATGTTTATTGATCAGTTTTATCTTTTACGTGTCTTTACAATTAGATTATTATGAAAAATCTGATAGATTTTTTGGGTAAAACTATTGAAAGTGTGAAATCGTGAATTATTCTGAAGTGAGAACCCTAAAAATCAGCTGTTGTGGTTTGTTTACAAACATTATTTCTCTAAAGTGGCTCGAGTACATAGGTAAAGTACTAGGTAACTAGGTAGGTACCTAGGTACCTAATTTGTTTTCGGAGATACCTACCTACCTACTGTGTGCCCGTAATTTTGACGAATGGTTAGCTTCTTTTGTCATATTATTATATTTACTACTTTTGGCTTAAAATCCGAGGATCGTTCTGAAGGTCAAGATCAAATTCCTGGGCCATGCCGTTCTGATAGTCCTCTTGAACCTAAAAAAATCCTCCGGTAAGGAAAAGAAAGAGCTGCAGTATAAAAAGAGCGCATATCAAATAGGTAGGTAGGTACCTACCTAGGTACTGCAATATTATAGTTGTTTGTGTGTTGTTGTTTCGACAATTCAAAAGTGCCTGTAACTGGCTTACTTGAAATAAATGCTTTGATTTTGATTTTGATTTTGTTGCCAAGTTCCCATTCTGTGGTGAACTGAACAACTTGTACAGTACAAGTTGACTTTTGCCCAAAAAAGTCTTGAGCCTATTTGATGTGTTTTTTTAAATTTAATGTTTTAACTTTTATATACTTATAATATATGTTAGGTAGGTAGGTCTACCTACTTCAAAAAAAACATACGTGGGTAGGTACTAGGTATCCAACTACTTTTTTTAATTAAAGTTCCTAATTCCTGATTACCTGTGCCTTCTTGATCTCGAAAACATTGTGCCATTTCATATTAGTGGTAATAGCAAGCTTATAAGTAAGTAGGTAGTTAAAATATATAGATTGATTTTTATGATGGTACCTACCTACCAGTCAATATTCCCATATTTCCTAAAAACACAATAAACCTACAAAAAATTAATTACCTAGGTACTTTTCAAAGTTAATTTAACTTAAAATCATCTTTTACCAATGATCGTCAATAAATCGAATTGTTAGCTTATCATGGTAATCTTCCTAATATTGGCTATTAAAGATAGGTAATCTAGAATCTCCCAATCTATTTATTTGTGTCATCGTCCGTCCATGTTTTGCATCCACATTTAAAGCTAAGCTCCACACATTAGGTAGGTGGGTAGGTACCTATCTAGGTAACGTTTTTATGAATAGCAGTAAAATAATTACCTAGGTTACCTACCTACTAATGCTGATATTTAATAATATCTACTTATACCTAGGTAGGTAAGTAGTAGTACCTAAGTATATTTTCTTTTGTAAATGGTACGATAGGTACATATAATAACACCCAGACACGAAATTAGTTATTTATGCAACTGTTGTATAATGAGGCGTATTAAAACACGAATGTGGCTTTATCACACGAGGCGAAGCCGAGTGTGATAATAGTAGGTATCACATGAGTGTTTTAATACCTAATTATGTACAGTTGCATACAAGACTTTATCTACATCCATGATATGAATCCTCCATAAAAGGTTCTGAAACCATAGGTTGTTGTAGTGTTGTAAGAAGTCTATGTAAATTCATGGAAAGTTGAATTGCTGAGTATTTAATACAAACAAACCATGTACCTATAAGTAATAATATAATTATTTACACTTTGTACAATTATTAAAATACACCAAAGCTTATATCACTCATTTTTGTAAACAACAAAGTAATGCAATACCTACTAATATCGAACTAAAATGGCGGGATTCGACTTGAATTCGAATTAACCTATAAGTTTTTTTTAAATTACGGCGCTGTGGTAGTGAATCGCACGTGCTAGACAATGTTCTTTTTTTAAAACGAGTATGAAATTTAGTACTACATTATAACACCCGTTTGGGTGTTATAATTATTATTATGACACTGGCTGTTTTAATGTTGGCCATAAGCTAACTGTTTCAGATACTTTTATAGAGGATTTATAGCATGGGTGTAGATAATAGTACATTATGGTACAAGTGTGTAATGTTGGTGATTACCGCTGAGGCGCGATTGAGACCCGAGCCATCAGGCGAGGGTCTTAAGAGAGCCGAGGCCGGTAATCATCAATACACACGTGTGTCATACGACGTTTTTCAACACACTTGTGAAGAAAATAATACTAAAAAATCATTTTATTTAGTAGAAAATTGATATTTTTGTCCTTGGAGTTTTCAGGTAGTAAACTTTCCATAACGTTAAGGGCTTCAATCTTATATCGGGCGGTGTACATCATAAATCATTTTCTTCATAACTAGTAGTTGTAGACATTTTTCATTCATAAATAACTATAATTTCAACAGTGAAAACGAGTAATGAAAAGTTTTTCAATGGCGGGATAATTTAATCAGTTTTCCTATGTGCGCGCATCTAACAATGGCGATCGGCCATAGACTAAAATAATGAGGTTTGTTTTTTTGGCTTTTCGCGGATAGCGAATCCACGTACAAAATGGGGAAATCAAAGTTTTCTTTATTACACAGAAAACAAAAGTTACATTTCAGTGAAATGAGCAAGCAATAGGTACATTAATTTATTTGTACTATTGAACACGATTTTTTTTATATGGAAACTTTTAGGAACAAAGCAACAAGCACCTCAACCAAAAAAAAAAAACCCTATAACTCACTTGTGAATAATAGTAATGAAAAAGTCACAGTTTGATCATAGGTGTCATTATGTGCCTAATTGCGGTGAAATTAGAGCCATTTTATGAGCAAGTGTGTTGAAAAAATATTTACAGTTCGTGCAAACATTTACCTATATCGCCGCGGGAATCGAACCCGCAACCCGCAACCTGGATACCTCAAATCACAAGGAAATTGTATCAGCTTTCAAAATATAAGTAGGTAGGGTACCTATAGTTAGGTAACTTAGGTACCTACCTACCTATGTAGCTTTTGTTTGCAACTTTACTTGCATTCAGGTTGACCTATAGGTACACTACCTAATTTAATTAATCGATTTATAGGTAGGTTACCCAACATAAAGTATTCTGTGCCTATGGTAGGTAGGTACCTGTAGACACAGAATAGGTAGGTACCTATAGGTATAAACAACATTTAACATTAGGAACATTTTCTAATAGGTAGGTACCTACCTACCTACCTAGCTAAAAATTAACATTAAAACATTATTTCGATTTAAGCTAGGTACCTACCTACCTACCTATGCAAAAACAGACTCGCAAGGTCTGCAAGGTCTACAACTCACAGAGGCCCGAGTCCCATTAAAAAAAGTTGAAATCTAATTGTTGTTACAACCAAAAAAATGGGTTAAGCTAACATATTTATAAATATAATACGTCCTACGTAGTAAAGGAAATGTACTCGATACCACAAAGTATCGATACTTTTTTCGTGTCCCTAATCCAAACGCGCGCGCCGCGCGCGCCTGCGTTTCTTTAGTCTGCCCGTCACCCGTGTCGACACTCGACGTTAGACGTGCGTTAGACTGTAATTTGAAAAATTTAAAGTGATTAAATGTGAACAGTAAGTACCGTTGATTGTAAGTGATAGGTTCCGTTTATTCAGTGATACCTTAAGTAAATATGGAAGATTTTGAGAAACCACTGGTGCCAGTATATCTCCGAGACTGGGGTTTATCTGAAGAAACAATTAAAAATTTTTGTGGTAAGTACCTACCGGCTACCCTAATAGAATGTATGAAACGCCACAGTCTGATCATGATGAAATTACTAATTGTAGCTAAATTAGTAATTTATCTACAAGTAGGTAAGTACATAGATTTTATTTATCTCAGTTTATGCCAATCAAACAGGTTTCTACAGGTGTAGCGCGCGAACTCGATTCGTGGAAGCGAGCGGTCGACGTACCTATTTGTCTGCATGCGATCGAATCGAAAGAGACAACAAATCATTGTACTCGCGGCGATGTGTGTGAGTTTCTGTGTTAGGGAAAGAGGCGGGTATTCCAGTACGGACTTGTCGGTGCGGGTCGGTACAGATCGGTGCAGGATGCCCTACATAAAGAAACAGGTAAATTTGTCTTTATTGACCATCATGGCTTCGAGTTCGTCGGACAACGATTTTAAAGTTTTTTTAAACTTCTTTCAGCTTAAACAAAATTCCCCTGTACCTAATTGTATATCGTAAATTACGCTATACAATTAGGTAGGTACAGGTTGTTTACATTACGATACGTAATGTCTTGCGAAGGTAATAATATAACCTACGGATTTGAGATGCGATCGCGTACCGAAACTACGATAGGTGGTAGGTAGGTAGGTACGTAGGTTACGTATAGTAATATTATTTGTTTTGTTTTTCAGATAATGAAATCACTATAGATTTACTCACAGAAATACAGGATAACGATCTAAAAGAATTAGTGCCGCTTATAAAAGAAAGAATATTATTCAGAGTCGGTGTGAGGAACCTGGAAAAAATAACCCATGTAAGTAAACCTATCTCTATTATATTTATTAGGTATTTCATTTAATATGAAATATTTATTAGGTATTTCATCAAATCTCACTTGTTGGTGAGATTAAATTACCTATTAATTAATTATAGGTAATTTAATCTCTAATTGAAGGTAATTACTATTATTAATTATCTAATCACCTATTTATTTAGGTAGTACTTACCATAGGTTATGGAAGTACTAACAAAATGTAGTAGGTATATCAAACACGTCACAAAATGTTATTTTAACACAAAAGTAATGTTAACTTGTTACTTATTTGAGTACCTACCTAAGTTGATTGGTTGTGAGGCCTAACGTTAGGCCTAGCAACCAATCACAATGGCCATTCGTAGCGACTTACTCCTACGCTTACGCTGGTTAAACATTGGGACTCAGGCCTCTAGTAGTTACATCTTTTATTAGTACCTACCTAGTTTTGAATCATTCGATAATATTTCTGTTGAGTTTTTGTTGTTGACGTCACAGCGTGAAGTCTCTAGTTAAGTCGCATGGATAGCAAACTAGAAAATCTAAAGTTTTAACTTGGTTTATTATTTTACAGGAAACTGCATCGGAAGACACAATTTCTGCTCCTGCAAGCCCTACAACGTGCTCTAGTCGTAGTAGCTTATGCTGTAGCGTAAAAACTAATGCTGACCCAAAACAAATACATAGTGTAAGTTTGGATTTTTCATAATTTTATTATGACACACACGTTTTCCTTATGTTCTTTACTTTTTTTTTACTGTTCTATTTTAGAGTATAGATATACCCACCATTCTTAATGAGAATAGTTATGGAAAACTGGTTCTGGCCCGTCTGAAATCAAGCGATAAGCTTGATGCGACTAGCAGGTCATATCTAACAAAAAGCATTGTGGAGTGGTATATTAACAAATATCAGTGCATGAAAAAAGAAGACTTCATTGTGTTATCAGAGGCTATCACTCGCTTTGTTCCAACAGAACATAAGGTTTATATACCTACCAGCCTATTTATGATACCTATAGTACCTACATTCTTTACCAAGTACCTACCTACATATTATAAAAAATAATAGTAGTGCGACGTACCTAGTTAGTGACAATAGTGAGCGTTATGTAGGTATCTATGTTGTGTATCTCCGTTATTACTTATATATGTACCTACCTATTATATATTTTTCATCTTTACAGTCATACAGTAGTCGTAGAAAGCGTAGTTATCGTAGTGCGACGTAGTTAGTGACAATAGTGAGCGTCATGTACCTATCTATGTATATGTAACTGTATCTCCGTTATATTATATATTATGTAAAGTTATACAGTAGTCGTAGTTAAGCGTAGTTATGATTCCTTTAAACAAATCATAATTTGACACATACTAGTGTGTGTAGTAAATTTACAAAATTGATTCAAGTTCATAACCATTAGTCATGTTCACTATCCTTGCTTATATTACTTTTTTTCTAGGAAACCTACTACATCCCGGCCATAGTTACAAACAAAAAAACGATTCCCGCCAGAGGAAAACTAGTGGACAGGTATAATAATCAAAGACGCGTCCTAAAAAAAGAGGGGGTCATATCAAGGAAACGCAAATATAATGATGATGAAAAACAAGATACTGACGTCGAAGAGAACATAATCATCGGTAATACTTTAGTATAATAGGTATTATGTTTGTTTAAAATACCTACACATCGCTTTGCAATTATTTGTCATACCTCTGTTTTTTGGTTTCAGAAAATGAAGAGCTGGTCATCTGGCTAAAATACCATAAAGAACCGTTCCAAGAGGTGCGCGAAAACTGGCTGGCAACAAGAGCGTACAGGGTCGAGAAAGACTATAATGATAAAACGAAACAACTGCAAGAAATATTACAAAAATATCCTATTTTGAAACAAAACTTTGGATATAAACTGGTAAATTACATTCAGATCTATTACTAACAGACGAGACTTTTGCATTTATATATTGATAGGGCCTACCTATATTATATTATTTTCTTGTTCCTAAATCTAACATCATCTATGTTTTTATAATATTTTTTAGATTGACATCGACTTCGAATATCGGTATCCGGATAAAGAAGTAGTTCTGTTTGAAAAATTTGATAACTTCATGGAAAAAGCATACACAATTTTCAAAAATGACGTTAAGTCATTCAAAGAGTACAATGCAGTTTTCGAGAAAAATCCAAATGAAGGTTAGTTTGTAAATGCACTAAGTAATTTTACTTTGGCATTGATTGTATGACAATTCAACACCATGGCTGACTTGACACCCTATTTTTTTTGTCAGATTTTTGCTAAGAAGCACGACTCATCAAATGATTCCTCATCTATACGATGAACTTACGTACATACAAACATACATAAATAGACTGCTAAACTCATAACCCTCCTTTAGCTTTGCCGTAATCAGGTAATTAATGTATTATTTTACATAGATTATTTTCATTTCAGATACCAAAGTATTCATAATACTGTCTCTCCTGTGCGGCAAACTAGTCCCTTCAGTCGCACGAGGTCGTGCAGCCTCAACAAAGAAATTTACGAAACCATCTATCTTGGAAGCCCGGGACAATTTGGTCCTGCATGTTAAGGTAAAATGGAATAATAATAAAATAAATAATGCTGGACATATTTTTTCACCCAGCACTATCTAGCCCCAAAGTACGCAGAGCTTGTGTTATGTGAACCAGATGACTGATATACTATACATAGATACATTTTTTTGTTGTAAATACATAGGTACTTATTAAACATAGAGAACAACTTAATATTAACTTCAATGAGAACACAAAATATTAAGTAGATACGGATACTTAAATAAAAAAAAATGGTCCTACCTAGTTTACAAAATTCATCTGTCTTTCTGTTTGATTGTTTTTTTTTTCTTTTCAGACACAAACTGACATAACAAACGCCCTGGTCAAACGGCGAGAAGTCCATCTCGAAAAAAAGTTGACCTGTCAACCCATTGTGGTTTGCGTCGGGCAGTCAGTAGAAGAATTGGAAGCATTTTACGTGAATTACGACGATGTGACCTACCACATGTCAACACTTCTACAGGCCGTGGATATATGTTTCAAGATCTTCCAGGTATTTGACGTCCAATACCCCTCCGAATGCCTGCAGCAGTGGATGTTCATTCAACACTATTTCTACAAAATTGCAACGCCTCAAGACGTCAAATTTCCAAGCGTTTGCTCGTTGATCGCCGACCTAAAGTGATGTTGAGATAGTTAACGTATAATAATGGTATTGCATTATCGCTGTTATGTTTGTGCTAGTGACTTAGAGTCAATCAAAGGTTTGTTCCTCCACTTTACATACATACATAATGGTTTGTCAGAATATCATTGCGCGCAGCATACATGTCGTAGACTATTTCAAAATGAAAAAAGCTTCAAACGCCATCTTCTGATACACAAAGAACAATTTGTTAAATCATTAGAATCTCCGAACGGTAGCGTAATAAATAATAGTGAGTGCGAGGTCTTATTGCAAGAACACAGTCGTAATTTAGTTGGTGCAGACCAACTAAATTACAACTGCGTTGAAAAGCCTCAGTCACAAAATAACAATGATCAACTGGAAAATGCTTGTAGTACTTTAGCACAAAGTGATATATCGCTGCAACAATGTGGCATTTCACAATTTTCAAAACAATTGCCAATGGATGAAAACATAAATAATTCTTCTAACACATTTTCTGTAGATGGTTGTTTAAAAGATTTGCAAGATTCAGCAACAGGTTTTGCTTTATCTCTTTATAGCAACCCAAACTTAAATAGAGCTACAGCTAAAAATATTTTACTTGAAGTTACAGATAATATTACCAAAGTGATTGGAAATACTATACGACATTGTATCTCAAATACTCCACAAGGTAGTTCTGCTATTGAATCAGTATTAGACGCATGTTCATCTCCATTTAAAGACAGAATTTAAATTGTTAAGATATTTTGAGTCAACTGAGTACTACATAAAACCAACGCAATTTGTTATAAACTCATCTGTGAGACCATGCGTACAACATTCTCTGAACGCCTTGCAAACTAAAACAGTGACCGGTACAATGATCTCATTAAGGGCTATGTTCAAATCTTTTTTTGAAATTCCGGGCATCTTTGAAGCTACTTTAGCAAATATGCACGTATTAAAATCTCAAACTGATGGAACTATTTCCAATTTCATCCAAGGAACTCTATGGAAATCGAAAATTTCTAAAATGATTGGATTATGTATCCCATACTTTTTGTATTTTGATGACTTTGAGACAGGTAATGCTTTAGGTAGCCATTCTGGAAAACAGTCTATAGCAGCCACATACGTTAGCTTTCCAACTGTTCCTTCCGTATACAACGCGTTATTAGAAAATATATTCGTTGTTACATTATTTAATACTTCATTGAAAGGATTCGGTAAAGATTCATTATTTCATTCACTTGTCAGTCAACTTGCAAATTTAGAAACAAATGGTGTTGAAATTGTTATTGAAAGTGAGAAGCACACAGTATTTTTTGTTCTTGTATTAATTACAGGCGATAACTTGGGCTTAAATTATCTGTTAGGGTTTAATCAATCTTTTTCCAGCAACTATTATTGTAGATTTTGTAAAAACCACAAGTCAATTTTGTGTAAGCAAGCTGTGCAAAAAGCTCATGATATTTTAAGGGATAAAGACAATTATACTGCCGATTTGCTTTTAAATGACTCTACTATGACTGGCTTATACGCGGAAGGCGACAACATTTTTAATACAATACCTTCATTTCATGTCACTGAAAACATGGCTGTTGATATAATGCATGACTTATTGGAAGGAGTTTGTCATTACGATATCTGTAACATGTTATTACACTTTATAGATATTTCTAAATTTTTCAGTCTAATCACATTAAACAATCGCTTGTCATCATTTGATTATTCTGGCCCGGAACTTCAAAATAAAATTGTAACTGAAATAACATACAAAAATTTAAAAAATAAAAAACTTAAGATGAGTGCATCTGAAATGTTAGGTTTCGTAAGCATTTTACCATTTCTTATTGGTGATCTTATTCCTGAAGATGATGGCATTTGGAGCTTATTTTTGAATTTATCAACGATAATTGATGTCCTAATGATGCCTGAGATCAACTATTCAACAATAAAATATTTACAATCTATAATTCAAGAGCACCACGAGCAATATCTTCATTATTTTACCGATAACCTTAAACCAAAACATCATTTTATGGTGCACTATCCACATATTATTCAATGCGTAGGACCTTTGAAACACATTTGGTGTATGCGGTACGAAGCAAAACACAAACAACTGAAACAAACAGCTCATAATACTGCATCAAAGCGCAACTTACCATTAACTTTACTAATTAAACAACAATTAGTATTTGCACAAAGAATTTATTTGAAGCAAGGATTCGTTAATAGAATTGTCTGTGGTGGTATTGATGATAAACCTTTAACTACTGAATGTTCACTTCTGACAGTGAATGGTGTTAGTATAGAAAATTATCGAATAAAGTGGGTTAAAAACTGCGGGACGTTATTTAAACCAGGCTTCATTGTCCCTATTGTTGAAGATACTGTTATTCTATTTTATAAAATAATTTATATACTCAAGTTCGTCACAGGTATATTTTTGTTTTGTAAACCACTAAACTATATAGGCTTTAATCAACATCTTCAAGCCCATAATATTGTTATTGAAAGTGTCCCGAACACTCAATTCAAATGTATAGATATTGACGATATATCAAGTTTTCCAACGGTTTGTCATGTAATTTGTAATGGAGAAGTTTACTGCAAGATAAAACAATATTTTTCAACAGATAATGAATGACTTACAGCCTTGCAGTAATAACTCAATGTAGGTACGTAACATTGCGCGTGTACGTAGGTACTCGTCGTTAGACATTAATTTGAAAAATAAAATTAAAAGTGGTATAATGTAATAGAACAAAATAAAAGGTGAGTTTAGTGATAGGTGCCGTTGATTCAGTGGCCTTCTAGGCAATTTTTTTATTATGTTATACAGGGTGGAATTTTTGCTTGCCACCTGGAGGGAAAGTACTCTAAATACCGGAGATAGCTAATTTTACTCAAAGAAATCATTCCATTCTTTTTTAAAAGAAATTAATCTGCATTCAAAGATTTTGAAAATTTGCTTGCCAGACGAATCGATAGGGTCAATCATAAGGATCAAATCTGTAACAAACATGATAAATGAAAGGAAAACCATGAAATCTTATTAAATGGTACTCATTTTGAGCAACTAATTAGTTACTTTACCCTTTTTTTGTTCTATTAAAATAAGATTTCATGGTTTTCCTTTCATTTAATTTATCATGTTTGTTAGAGAGATTTGATCCTTATTATGATTGACCTTATCGATTGGTACCATAAAAGTACAGGGTGTTCTTTTTAAAAATAAAGGAATGTTTCCTTTGAGTATAATTTGCTATCTCCGGTATTTAGACTACTTTCCCTCCAGGTGGCATGCAAAAATTCCACCCTGTTTATAGCAGAGTATGTCCTGTAGGTAACTACCCTTAAATTCTATTATTTGTATAAAACGGTGTCGCTACCAGTAGGTCTAGTCTATCATGCAAATGTAATTACTACCGTTTTTTGGATCGTAGCGATTACGATTATTGGTTGTTAGGCCCAACAAAGTGATATCACTATGGTGATTAAACGATTGTTAGGCCTAACAACTAATGGCAAATGGCCTTTACGCTACTATCCAAAAAACGGTAATTACATTTGCATGACAGACTAGACCTACAGGACGTTTAAAGTCGGGCCTTGCAACATAGGTTCCGCAGCTGGTTAGTTTTAGGCTAGCGTTCAAAATGAACGAGCTTTAAGTTAAGTTTGTGAGTCTGTCAACTGTAATGGTTAGGTTTTTTCTGGTGTTAATGCAGGTTCATACTGATGGGTGGCCTTCTAGGCAATTTTTTTACTATGTTGTATATAGCAGAGTATGTCCTGTAGGTAACTACCATTAAATTCTATTATTTATATAAAAAAGTGTCGCTACCAGTAGGTCTAGTCTGTCATGCAAATGTAATTACTACCGTTTTTTGGATCGTAGCGATAACGATTATTGATTATTAGGCCTAACAAAGTGATATCACTCAATTGTTAGGCCTAACAACTAATGGCAAATGGCCATTACGCTACGATCCAAAAAACGGTAAATACATTTGAAAACTTAGGTAGGTATGTATTTGTTAAATCTACTAATAATTGTTTGTTTGGCAAACTTTGACATTCTCTCGCTAAATGTCCATATGTATTGGACGATTAGCTAGTTACTTAATTAAAATTTGAATACTATAAAGTTTTATTATGTTATTTATGGTTAAATAAATGTGATTTGTTATAGTTAAATAAATGTGTAATATTGATTGATATTTTTTTTGTTTTATTGTCTATAATTAGATTTCCTTTATAGGTTGGTAAGTATTTTGATGAAAGTGTATTGTAGAATAAATCTGCATTGAGTTGTGTCAATATTATATTGGTATTTTGTAATTAGCTAAGTAATAAGTTAACCTGAAATGTAAAAGTATTTGTTTGTACAGAATTTACTTTAATATGATGTTTGTAAAATCAATCTGTATTTTCACGGAAGAAGTAGGTATAATGTTGAATTAGGCTTTATGTAATGTAGCAATAGGTTAGAATAGCATTTGCACTTATCATGCCGGCATAGTCCAGCATCAAACCTAAATGATCACTGGACAGATCATTTATCATAACCTACATGGTAAGTACAAAATATGTTATTCTAATCTATTGAGGCGTATCGTTTCAACATTACACCTTTGTTAAAATACTTTATACTGTAGGTAGATATTACTAATAAATGCAGGTTGATTTTACAAAAAAACAAGTAATTTTAACTAAATGTCACATGTCAATACTACATTTACAACAGTCAAGAATACCAGCATCGAAGGTTAATTTTACCACTAAATTTAGGTTACTCTAACCTATTGTTACATGTCGATTCTACATTACACTTTTGTCAAAAATACTATTATGATCTAGGTAGATTTTACCACAAAGCAGAGGTTCATTTAACAAAACACCACAAGTTGTTTCAACTTAAAAGTACAGGTTAAGTTTATCATAAAAATTTGGTTGTTACAACTTAATTTCACATGTCAATACTACATTTACAACAGTCAAGAATACCAATATACACAGGTTAATTTTACCACCAAATTTAGGTTACTCTAACCTATTGCTACGTGTAGAATCTACATTACACCTTTGTTAAAAATACTATTATGATCTAGGTAGATTTTACCACAAAGCAGAGGTTCATTTAACAAAACACCACAAGTTGTTTCAACTTAAAAATACAGGTTAAGTTTATCATAAAAATTTGGTTGTTACAACTTAATTTCACATGTCAATACTACATTTACAACAGTCAAGAATACCAATATACGCAGGTTAATTTTACCACCAAATTTAGGTTATTCTAACCTATTGCTACGTGTCGATTCTACATTACACTTTTGTCAAAAATACGAATATGATCTAGGTAGATTATACCACAAAGCAGAGGTTCATTTAACAAAACACCACAAGTTGTTTCAACTTAAAAATACAGGTTAAGTTTATCATAAAAATTTGGTTGTTACAACTTAATTTCTCATGTCAATACTAGATTTACAACAGTCAAGAATACCAATATACGCAGGTTAATTTTACCACCAAATTTAGGTTATTCTAACCTATTGCTACGTGTCGATTCTACATTACACCTTTGTCAAAAATACGAATATGATCTAGGTAGATTATACCACTAAGCTTAGGTTCATTTTACAAAACACCACAAGTTGTTTCAACTTAAAAATACAGGTTAACTTTACCACAAAAATCAGGTAGTTACAACTTAGCACCATATACTTAAAAATACAGGTTTAATAATATAGTTAAAAGAACTATTTCAAAATAGTGTTAAAACAACATAACTGGTGGTTTGGTTAAATTTACCTGTTTTATGTAAGTGTTAAACTAACTTAGCTGATGGTTTGGTTAAATTTACCTTACAAGCAACACATTTCAGATTAATTGATTCAACTATTATTAAAGGTAGGTTCTATATCAACAAAAAAAAATAGTTGAATGTTCTGTTAACCTATAATAAACTAGTTTATATTACCATTTCAAAACAGTGTTGAAACAACCTCGCTGGGTTTGGTTAAATTTACCTTTTAAAAGTAACAATTTCAGTTTGTTTGATTCAACAAATCTTCTATGTAGGTTCTATATTAACACAAAAAAAAGGTTGAATAAATGTTGATTCAACTAATTAATTTTTTCAGTGTATCGATGATCTTAATGATTATAATTCTGTAAATACATGTTAGGGTCGCGAATCATATTTTGTTTACCAACAGCCTTACTTAAACCTAACACAATTTGAATTTCACGGGCTATCCGAGCGCTTTCACTTTAACCCAACTTTGTCAGGGCTGATAACCCGTAACACAAGTTAATGAATAAATGATGAGACCGGACATTCATGCTATATTAGTGACCCTACATGGGGACCTTTACAGACCCGGTAATTACTGCCGAATAAGGGTCAATGGCGAATATTTCGGGTACGTAAGTACAAGGTAGGATGGAATATTTGGGCAGATGCCTGAAATAGCGAACGTATTCGAAGGTATTCAATATGTGTTATGGTCAAAGAAATGAATTGTTCATCAAATTGACACATTTCGTCGATTTGCCATTTCGCACTAAAATAAACCTTCATATAATGACACCAATCACTACTTTAATTATCATTTAACACTACATTATTTAAATTATAATTTTCCAACGCGTGCAGTATTTTTTGTTTGTTGGACTTCACCATTCCACGGTCACCGAACAACTGCCGCTGCCATGGCCAGCCATCGCCGCTATTGGCAGTATGGAGGGTATGCCCCCTTCCAACTTTACTTGCATCAATACAGCAACTAAACTAAACATTATTTTAATAATAAATGGTGTCGATTCTGTTGTGCACAAACTAAACTTAATTTAGGCTATTGCTATCTTTTACTAAAAGGCAGTGCGAGAAAAGGACGGCTATAGCTATGAACTAAGTTAGAGATGTCAAACTAGTTTATGCCTTGCGCTTAATCGTGTTTTTAGTCGACATGTTTTTACGTGCACCCTTCATTTGTATAGAAATATTAGTTCCAACTAAATTTGACAGCTCTAAATTACGTCCGACTCTTTCTCGTTTTATTAGAGAGAAAATGATAGCAATAGCCTAAATTAAGATTAGTTTGTGCACAACAGAATCGACACCAATATCTGACAATCATAATGCTTCCTAATAATTTAATATGCACAGTGTGAATTAGTTATCAACATTATTAAATATAATCAAGGATTTATAAACTACTTGTATACGTTAAAATTTAGAGTCAAAACAACTGTTGGTATGGAGTAATTACTTGCTCTTGCTCAGTTGTACTTACGACAGTACAACTGAGCTTATTTATTAAGTAAAAAATCTTTGTTCACATTCTTAACATTACCATCTTTTATACCAAGTTTTTAGTAAATAAATGATTATGATTAGGAGAAGAGTGGCACTATTTTACTGTTTTCATAAAATCACCAAGATGTTATCTCTAAGATTCTAATTTCTAAGATTTATATTGTATTGTACCAATTTTAATTTTGAATAAAATGTATTTTTTTATTTTTATCCTTCCGTCAACAGTTAAATAAACTACGAATAAGCCGAGTAACAGCAATTCAATGTCTAAGCCGTTGGGAACTGGGCCAAAGCTAAAGCTAATAGTTACCAAACTTAAATTAATTAACTTTAAATGAAAACTTAATTAGGTACCCGAAGAATGAAGTTATTCAAGTAAAAATCACGAAGCCTGCTACTTTTAAGTGCTAATTAAAATGCTACTCTTACAGATCAGTTCGCGATTTAATGAACTTTTTTTCTAGTTAGTAGTTCCGAAGTTTGAAGCAGTTTTTGATTCATGAACATTTTTTCAATTGAGAAGTATGAATCATTTTATTGATTTTACTAAGTGTCACGGCAGTTTTCATATCAATAATAAAGGGTGTAAAACGACTCTTAACGAAGCCGAAAGGCACTCGTTCTCTCTGACTTTGCGATGTTTTTTTGTTGTAGACCGTACCTTGGAACATTCTAGTTACGGAGACATTGGGGGTCAAAGTTCCAACATTTCCACAAGATTTTTTTAAAATACATGTTTTTAATGTAAGATTTTTACTTTCAACATCTCCTCCGTACTATTCAATCCATGCACCAGCACAATGTTTTGAGTGCGGTACATTGAATTTTAACGTAAAACATGATTTTTCACCCAAAAAAAAAAATTCGTTTCCCACCAACATTTTTTGCGTCAAGTTACTTAGTATGATGTACAGAATGCTTGTTTGACGGCTTCGTGATGAGGTTGTTTACACCCTGTATAATTATGTAATGCTCAGCACAACTTTTTGTGTGCTGTGAGAGTGTTTCAATGTTACGACATTGAGTTTTAACTTTAAACGTGATTTTCACTCAAAAACAAAGTTGTTCCTGGAAATAATTTTTGTGTAGAGTTATTTAGTTTGATGTACAGACTGTTTGATTGACGGCTTCGTCTTTACGAAGCAGTCAATCAAACAGTCTAAAAGAACCCTTTGGTTCTTTTATGCCCTGTATAATGTAAATAAATACGTTTATTTGTTCACACAGCTATATGATACAGACATTACATTATTGTACAAATATCTGAATGAAATAATTATATACTTTATTTATAGATATTAATAGTAAACAAACCTAACTACTATAGTTGGGTACATACTTTTCCAATTATGTTTGCTTTTATTCATGATATCTATACACGTGGTAATACATGAAAGACAAATCACCTACGCTTTTTTCAGCGCTTTGGGGACATGATTCAGTTTCCATGAAAAACTTTATTAGAATTGTTTCGACGGCGTGGGCGTGTTTACAAACACAAATCTTTAACATCCAAACAACTGGCTGTTTGTTTAATTTTATGAACCCACGGAGGTATGTACATTATTTGATTCCATTAAAAAACTTGCGTCCTTATGTTGTTATAGGTGTTATATTTCCCAAACATGCGTTGACCAATCATTGGGATTTACACCTTTAGACAAGGACGATAAGAGTCACATGAAGTGTGCTCGTGAATTGGATAGAATCCGAGTCGATTGCTACGAGATTTTTCTATTAAGAAGAACTGTTAGATTCTGGTCCTTCCGATAGAAATTAGGGCCAAACATTTTGCAATGGATTTTATTAAATAAATAGTAATCTTTGGCTACCTAGACCCATATCATCTATACCCTAAAATCTGTCAGAAAGGATACAATAAAAATTAGTACAGTTTTCAAATGGTTTTTGAGCAATAAAGTAAGACGCTTGCTTTTTATTTCGGCAAATAAGAAAATAGAAAAAAATACACTGTGCGTATAATGAAAAACAATTGCGAACATTGATTGTATTGGCGTGACAAGAAAGAAGAATCTTTGGTACTAGCAAGGAGATTTAAAAAGACTTATACAAGTAATATATTTGAATGTCTTTGGGTACAAGGTATTCTCGTATCTAGAACAATTTATAGGCACTGATAGAGCTATGCATATGAACCTAATATCCTTTGTTGTGTAGATAGACAGACACACAATGGTTAAACTATACGAATTGGATATCGGAATATTGGATACAAAGCCATAGTTTCGTTAATATTACTAACAATATTTGCCTTTTAAAAAAACGAAATAAATATTTGTACATAATAACGGTAAATCGACACAATAAAGGTATCCACGCTTGTGGCGCTAAGCGCTGAAGTTCAAGGCTCTTCCTAATACCAGAAGTCTACAGGTGCCACCTACACGTTAAATTATGCACAGTAGAACTGTATGGTTATGGCTCACTTGTACAAGGTAGTATAGGATGATTTTTAAAAGAATTAGTGACTGAGACGTCTACAACACCACGTCCGACAACACACCATGACATCACGCGATATCTTGCATTGCAAATGCAAATCCGTGAAATTAGGAAATATACAACGTCCCAACGAAATCCGGTTTCGGTCCCATAGTAAAACCCGGGAAAAACTAGTTTCACTATGGGACCAAAACCCGGTTTCGCATGCCCTAGTCCCAACATCAACCTTCGAAGTGTAGCCTACCAGATACAACACTCACCTGGTAGGAGGATCCTTCCTTTTCAACAGAGGATGAGAAACCTTTCACCCTTTTTATCATGCCTCTATAGTGACATTAAATAAACATTTAGTTCACAGCTGATAGTTAAGCAAGCAGTACCTAGTAGTATTATTTTAATCCCACAACATCTCAACGGCAATCTATTGTGTGTGTAAGTTCTTGTAAGGAAGGAAGGGCCCATTCAGGGTTACTCTCCAGGGATCACGGGTATTTTGATGAAGGGATGGACTTACAGTGTCAGGGGAGCGAATGACAGTAATGAAATCCGCTCCTACATTATGTATTTGTGTCTAAAGCTTTTTTTTACAAGCTTAGCAGCATTTTTGGTTATTTTCCTCTCTTGTTAATGATGATTACTGCAGCAGGTGCATAAACATTATGGTTTCGTTCTCTAGACAGTGTCAAAATGTCAATAATGAGTTTTTTTTGTCTTATTTTAAAAATATGTAAAGGAAGGGCAGAGTTGTTCCTAATAGTACACCCACATTTGGCCAGTTAGGTTTAAGTCCAATGTAGTAGGTGGCTAACTTATTGCCATCAACCTGGCACAAATTCAAACCCTGTGGCTGCTACTGAGAAATACCTGATGGAAAACCCATTAACAGTTTTCCCGACCCGGGAATCGAATCCAGGACCAGTCGTAGCTTCACTAAAAATGTGCAGCAATATTAATAATCGTGTAGCACACGTACATTCAACCGCACCTCAATGGTTATGCTTGCATTTCAAAAGTTATCCTTACTGCTACGACATAAAGGAGTTGTCAATGTTAAACAGTCTTAAGGTACAGCTGTACCGAGTGCAGCGGCGAGTCATTGCTAAGACAAAACACTCGTCCGAATAGCCGAAAAACGTCTCATTATCCAAATAATTGGTTTAGTTAGACGTGTATGACCAGATGTAGTACCCCTACGAAACAGGCGTGAGTTTATATTTCTACATAATAATATGAATCCAAAGAAAACTTGAAGATATTTAAATACGTCTAATAACATTCTCCAAACAACAGATCCACGCACACAATGCAATTAAAACAGAATTGTGTACGTGTTACCCAGCTGCGACTGAAAACAAATATTATTAACAGCTCATTCAGTTATTTTAATTAACTTGTTTATTCAAAACATTTCTTAGAACGGTTTACGTGCGCGGCAAGACTTGTGTTAGAGTACAATATTAACTTCTTCGGACTGTATGTGAATGAACTGTTAATAGGTACGTAATCATGTGCTAATTTTAAATGACTTAAGCGGTATGCTACGTCATAGTAGAGTTCTAAAGTGCAGGTCTACAGATACTGTAGTAATTCCAACAGGTGGGACATGCTCGGGATTAGCATAAGTACTGATTAATCATTTAATCAGTTTAAAGGTGTTGATACATATATAGGTATATATAATCTAGAGGTATTAGAAAAAGTAGGGAAAGACTATTTGAGCTTTATGGCCTTAAGCCTTATATTAACACTGAAACTTTTAACAAGTATGTTGCTAAGTATTCAAAAATTTTTCGAAACAGTTTTAAACCTTGCATAGGTTTAAAACTTTTTACAAGATCAAAACAGCAGAAAATAAAATAAAGACAGTTTGGAAAGTCATAATTAACGAGACTAACAGGAAGAAAATACGTAACACTAGCTACACATTGGATACAGCATGTGGTCTTAAAAGCTCTCACCTGAACTCTCATTTGGTTTATTAAAGGCGAATGTGTCTGGCTGCCTTAATTTAAATTTAAACACATTAACCCTATATGATAGTTATCAAAGCTTTCCGGCAAATAAAAATCAAACTAACCGAAGATCTATGGAGAATGTCTATTAAAGTTTGTACATCCATACTTGAGACTATAGCACCTTACTTAGTTTTAATTTTTAATTTATGAGTAGACAAAGAAGTTTTCCCTGATTTAATGAAATATAGTAAAATCATACCTCTTTTCAAATCCGGGGACAGTAAAGATACTAATAATTATAGACCTGTATCTGTGTTACCAGTTTTTAGCAAAGTTTTTGAAAAAGTAATGCTTAATCATGTGCTCGATCATTTTAACACCAACAGAATCTTACATGATCAACAGTATGGTTTCACCAAGGGACGTAATACAACTGACGCCGGTGTAACCTTATTAAAGCACATATTTACTGCGTGGGAAGAGTCCCAAGACGCCATAGGAATTTTATGTGACCTTTCTAAAGCGTTTGATTGCGTAAATCACGACACATTACTTTTGAAACTTGAGCATTACGGATTGAGTAAACTTGCACTTAGTTTGGTAAAATCTTATTTGAATGATAGACAACAACATGTTCAAATAAATGGTGTTAATTCACAGGGTTTAAAAGTAAAAATGGGGGTTCCTCAAGGCTTAATATTGGGTCCTTTTCTCTTTCCTATTTATTAAAACCAACTTCAAAATATGGTGTTATTAGCTGATGACACTTCTCTAGTTTTTAAGAAAAATAGACGGGCCTAAAATCTAGATGACGTGAATAATGCCCTACTTCAGGTCCAAAATTGGTTCACAGCAAACAATTTGGTATTAAATGAAAAAAAAAACCAAATGCATAAGATTTGCTTTACCGAATGTTAAAAGTAGTGATTGTGATTACGCTTGATTCAAGGCTACAATGGGGTTCTCATTTAACATCTCTTCATCATCATCATCATCATCATCAGCCTTTAACGTTCCCACTACTGGGACACGGCCTCCTCTCAATGAGAGGGAATGGGCTATAATCCATCACGCAGGCCCAGTGCGGATTGGTAGATGTCACATGTCTTTGAATTTTTGGTTCTAGGACATGCCGGTTTCCTCACGATGTTTTCCTTCACCGTTTTGAGAGTAGTGGTGATGAAATAAATTACACAAAGTAATGCGCCTGTCTGGTTTCGAACCCACGACTTACTGTTCGTAGGTCGGGGCCGCTACCACTGGGCCACCGCTGCTTAACATCTCTTGCGGGGCGGTTATGTTCAGCAGCATATGCCATTAGAAAAATCCGTCAATATACTCTATTTATACGTCTATTTTAGTTACTTTCATAGTATTATGTCTTATGGCATTTTGCTATGGGGGCGGGCTGCAGATATTGAGTCTATATTTATTCTGCAGAAAAGGGCCATCAGAGCCATATATAATCTTCGTAGGCGCGATTCTTTAAGGGAACTGTTTAAGGATATTGGCATCCTGACGGTACATTGTCAATACATCTACGAAAACATAACGTACGTCAGAAAAAATCTGCACCTTTTTGGTAAAAGAGATGACATACATAATTACAGTACTAGAAATAGGGGCCAACTAGTTAAACGTGCACAACTTGCTACATTGTTCTCACGTAATATACCATCTCAACATGAATGATGTAACCAAGATTTTGTAACAATATTTTGATTTAAAAGAGTGTCCAAGGAGTTTCTTGCCTGCTCTTCTCCATAGATCCACGCTAGGGAATGGGCAACTACAGTACTTTTACAGTTTTTATGTCTTGTGACTGAGATTGTAGCTTACTTAACTTAACTTGCGTACTTGGAATAAATGCTTTGATTTTGATTTTAAAACGAACATAAATAAACAATATTAGTATCTTTATCTAAGGCTTCCAGTCTAAGCGAATGATCATAATAAGCGAATACCAGTAGTTCACATGGAGCGCCTATTTGTATTGTATTGTATTGTATAGCGGGCTGGTGTCCGCAACTCCACGTCAAAGCGCGTATTTTGCGTACGGGTGGGAACTTTATTCGATCCACCCTAACTCCCCGAGAAAGGCCAGCAGCGCCTTGGTGTTGCTGACAATCTCGCGGAGAGTACCTGGGTTACCGAAGTACTTTGCCCTGTATGTTGCAACCACTGGGCAGTGCAGAAGCACGTGGGCTGCTGTCTCGTCTTCCTCCACGCAGGCACGGCACAGGGGGCTGTCCGTGACTCCTATGACAAAGAGGTGTTTATTAAAAGAGCCGTGTCCAGTAATGGTGGCTGTAACTGTGCGCAGCTGCGATTTGGTCAACCGAAGCACGCGTTTGGTGAGGCGGCCGTCGATAGTAGGAAGTGCTTCCTTGGCCTGCCTGCACTCGCCATGGTCTAGCCATAGCTTGTGGTGTTGTACACTAGTTCGGTTCCTTACCAGTGTGCGTAGGTGTCCGAAAGGGAGTGGTACGATAGGTTCGAGTCCCACCGCTGCCATGCTCGATCCCCTTCTAGCGAGTTCGTCCGCCGCATCATTGCCACGGGAATCGCTGTGTCCCTTAATCCACTGAATGGTTATATTGTTGAGATTACCAACCTGGTTCAGGCGTTGATGACACTCGTGTATTAACCCAGAGTTGACTGTGTGGTTGTTTAGTGCTAGCAGTACAGCCATGCTGTCTGAGAGTATACGAATTGAGTGGTCCACAACCTTCCTGGCCAAGATAGCAGATGCCGCCAGGGAAATGCCCATGCATTCTGCCTGAAATACCGTGTTGTGGGCCCCCAGAGGTTTGGCTATGTGGATGTTGAGATCCTCCGAGAAGACTCCAGCACCTGTGCCAGTACCTGTTTTAGATCCATCCGTGAAGATCCGTAGTTCCGCGGGGTTTAATCCCTCGCAGCGGTGATCCTCGTGGAGCTGGATTTTGTACTTCTTATCGAATACGAATAGTTTTGGTATCCGATCGTTTATTGCTTTCGCCAGGGGGAACTCGTTGTGGAATCCCTCCAGTACCGCGGTGTGCTGTGTTTCTTTCTTACCCCAAAGTTGAAGTGTATTAAGGCGTACAGCCGTCATCGTCGCTTCCTGCTGTATGAACAGATGAAGCGGTGGGAGCCCCAGCATGGCTTCGAGAGCTGCGGTCGGGGTAGTCCTCATGCAGCCTGTGATCGCCATGCAGGCTAGCCTTTGCATGCGTTGCAGTTTGATGGAGGCTGTAGTTAGTTTGGTGCGGGGCCACCAGACCACTGCCCCGTAAGTGATCATAGGTTGGATTACCGCGCAGTATAACCAAAGTATAATTTTAGGGGATATGCCCCACTTCTTACCTATCATCCTCCTGCATTGCCAAAAGGTGATGCAGGCCCTGTTAATTTTATTATCTAAGTGACTACTCCAATTTAACTTACTGTCCAGGATGACTCCCAGATATTTGACCTCGTCGGCTAACTGGAGTTCTGTATCGAAAAGTTTGGGTAGGCGATAAGGGCCTAGTGTTCGTTTATGGGTAAACATGACTAGTTCAGTTTTCGTGGGGTTCACTGAGAGATCGAACTCTCTGCACCACCGCTCAACGATGCGTAGTGCTTGTTGAGTGAGGTTGCAGATTGTCCCCGTCACTTTCCCTGAAATGAGGATAGCTAGGTCGTCGGCATACCCTATTGTGTAGAAATGGTTCGCGTTGAGTTTTGTGATGAGATCATTTATCACCAGATTCCAGAGGAGCGGGGATAGTACTCCACCTTGGGGGCAGCCTCTGGCTATCAAGGCAATCTGCTGTTCCCCTTCAAGTCGAACCACTCGTTTGCTTAACATATTGGTGATCCAGTCTGTCAGTACCTGTTCTACTCCGTGACGGGAGAGCGCGGTGTTGATGCTGGAGAAGTTAGTTTTATCGAAGGCTCCTTCGATGTCTATGAAGGTGCCCAGGCAGATGCCCTTTTGGTGAATCTCCTCTTCTATCCGGCCGACCACTAGATGGAGGGCGGATTCAGTGGACTTGCCCGAGCTGTAAGCGTGTTGGTTAGTGTGGAGTGGGATAGACTTCAAAACGCCGTCCCTCAGCTCTCTCTCGCAAATTCTCTCCAAAGTTTTAAGGAGAAAGGAGGTCAGGCTGATTGGTCGGTGGTGTTTGGCGTTGGTATAATCACTCTTACCTGGCTTAGGAATGAATATGACTTTCACTTCCCTCCATCCTTTTGGAACGTATCTGAAGGCCAGGCACGCTCTCATTATGGGTACCAGTCTGTTAGCGACAGAGGTCCCACCCCATTGTAGCAGGAAAGACCCCGTCCGGACCGGCCGCCTTGAAAGGATGGAAGCACCGGATCGCCCATTGGAGTTTTTCCAGCGTGATGACTTTGTGTGCATAGCGCCAGTCGTTTTCTGACGGTGTTTGTATTACCTCTGTCCAGTCGATAGCCTGTGTGAAAGCGCAGCCTGGGAAGTGAGTTTCAATAAGGACGCGCGTCACCTCTTCTGGTGAGGTGGTAAGTGTGTTGTCGGGTTTACGGAGGACAGTAGGCCCAGTCGGGTTCTGCTGTGCCAATATTTTCCTTACCCTGTTTGCTTGTTGGCAGGATTCAATGTTGCCACAGTATTTGCGCCATCCAGTGGAGCTCCTGAATCTGATGCATTTTTTATAGGATTTTTTGGCCGCGTAGTACGTGTCCCAATCCTCATCAGCACAGGTGTTCATGGCTCTGTTTAAGGCTGACCTTACCTTCCCGCGCTTACGTTCCAGTTCCGCTCCCCACCACGGTTGTTTCCCTGGCGTTGTGGGCGGAGTGGTCTCCGGGCAGGATGAATGGTAGCTGTCTAGCATTGATTTCGTGAGATGACTTACACGCTCGTCGATCTGCTGCGTGTCCTCGTAGGTCATTCCGTAGTTTGTTGACGCAAGTTTGGTTTCGAGGATGCGTGTATAAGCAGCACGGTCAGTGTTTCGCGGGTTTCGCCGTGGCAGTGTTGGTGTTACACAGACCTGAATATCGAAGCGGATCCACCTGTGGTCCGAGCAGGAGGCCTCCTTGGAGACCTGCCAGCCGGTGGTGATGGCCGCTGCACCCTCCGATGCCAGAGTGAGGTCTATGATTGTTTGGCTACGTCTGTTTACGAAGGTTGGTTCGGAGCCTGTATTTAGTAGGGTTAGGTTAGTTGTAAATAAGTAATCTACTAGCGCCTTACCCCTTGCATTTTGTTTGTCCATGCCCCACAGAGGGTGATGAGCGTTCGCATCGGCGCCTATGACAACCTCCAGCCCAGTGCTCTCGCAGTAAGTCACGAGGCGGGCGAGGTCATGCGGCGGCGGCTCTTCTGCCTCGGGCATGTATGCGGAGGCGAAGACCAGTTGCTACTGTTTCTCCCCGCTGTATCAGTAGCCTAGCTGCAGAGACATCCCTGCAACAGAAATCTGTTAGTGGCTGTGTTTTTATGTTTCGTGTCACATAGATGCACGATCTGGGTTTATCATGATCTGTACTAACTAAGAGCTTACCACCAAGATTGGAGAGTCCTTGTATTTGGCCCGCCCTAATCCATGGCTCTTGGATCAAGGCAATGGCCGTATGTTGTGCCTCCAGCCACTTCCGCAGTTGAGCCGTCGCGGTCTGACTGTGGTGGAGGTTGGCCTGCAGGACCTTACAGGTCGACGAAGGGGACGCCATCGCTGGACGTTCCTTCCTCGTCACCTGCCAGCCGCAGCCCGGCAAACAGGTCGCCCGCGTCGAAACCGTCCCCCTCCAGGGCAGAGGCCGAGGACAGGATGATGTCCTCGAGCTCCTCCCCCGAGGGGACGGCGCCCACGCTAGCGACAGTAGGGGCGGCTGGCGCTGCTACTGCAGGCTCAACCGCGGGTGTTTCCGCGGTGTTTGTTGGGGGGAGAGTTGCCTCCTCCACCTGTGTCCCAGCGCTGGCTTCGGCGACCGGATATCCCTGAGGGACGTCGACAAATTTGCCGTTCGGAGCCTGGAACCAAACCCTACACCAAATGAGAGACGGCGTTCGGCTTCCATCAGGGTCGGAATTTGGTCCTCAGGGACCCCGACCATCACCACCGGTTGAGGGGACTTACCCGTCCTCTGTGTCTGCCGCTGCCTCATGGACGGCCTGTTCTTCCTTCTCGGTTTACCCGTCGAAGGGGCCGGGGCAGCCTGCACTGAAGATTCAGCGCAGTGGCGTTGTTTGCCGGAATCCTCCTTCCTGCCTTTACGCCAGCTCCTCTGCACCTGCCAGGCGAGCACGAACGCGTCACCTGTGGTGCTGGTCTCCGCGCGTTGGCCAGTGACGGCCACCGAGGGGGGAGCAGTAGGCGGAGGAAGATGTATGAGGGGAGCCCGGCCGGAGGAATTAACCGTCGTGGCGGGCTCCACGCCTGAAAATGAGGGAGGAGCGGTACTGGTCCCGAGCAGCGCCGTACTCCTCCGTTTATTACGGGACCTGGTTTTGGTCCTGGCAGCGGTTCTCGCCACTGCCGGACCTGTACCCGCACTGGAGTTCGCTACGTTAGTAGCGGAGCATCCGGGGGCTAGAGAGGTGCTGCAAGCACCCCTCTTAGGAGAATTCTTGGCTTTTGCCTCCTCTCCGGTGTGTGTTTGTGCAGTATGTGCGTGTGAATGTGTGTGGGGTTTGTGAGTTTGTGTGGTTGTTGTGTGTGTTTGTGGTGTGTGTGTGTGTGTGGTGTCGTATGGTCTTTTAGTATCCATAGTAAAGTGTAAAGAATTCATCTCTCCGGCTTCCCACCCTCCATGGAGCCCGCACCTGGGAACGTCTCGCTACAAACTAGCTCAACCGTTAGGATTACCTTCGAGATATAGGGGCGTGAGGCTGGTTTACAGTGCGACATCGGGCGCTTGATCGGGTTGATGACTAATCAAACCTTCACTTACGCCTTCAGCATGACCTTCACCAACCGCTTCGGCCATCCGAGGACGACCTCCGCGGACCTCCCACCCCTCGCCGTGGCCCTCTAACGGGACACTGTGGCCATTTCCCTACCCTTGGCTATTGGGTAGGGCCACCGTTTCGCTTGAAATCCAGACCAAAGAGGGCGTGTTGCCTCACGGACGCATTACCACCAGCGCCGATCGGCTCAACCCTCCAGGACTCCTTCATCCCCGCTTACGGCGCTCAACTGCGCAGGTCCTAGCGCAGGTGACCAGATTTACCTACTCGACGCCAGCTGGGTTTAGTGGCGACCGAGCCCACGCCCACTCGGTCACGGAGGGTCGTGGTTAGGTTAAAATGCGCCTGGTGATTTTCGTTGCGTCTATTTCTTAGGGAAATAGACCAAAAGCAGGGCGGCAACCACGTGAAGGAGAACGCACCAGACTTGCCTTGAGGATCTACACGACTGTAGCGCTCCCCCTCAAGACCCCGCCACCTTACCGCCTCTGAGGGAGGCAGTAAGGTAGGCCTGCATCTATACTACCAAGCAAAGCGCAAGCAAAGCATGTCGTTGTGCAACCGCAAAAGCATAAATACAAGCCCTCCCCTTGGAGCGCCTATCTGACCAGTGCATTCCACAGCCCAGTAAGTACTGGGTAATACAAAATCCCTTGGTATGACTGGTTGTATGACTTTCAGCCCACTGACTACCTGTATCGACTGCCAAAGATTTATATATGGCAGCTTTTTTTTTTTTTCGGATGGGAAATCATCAAATGACTTCTCCCGCTCTGGGCGGAGCAGGAGGGAGTGTCAGACTTTTACTGACTAAAACCCATCCATGTTCCTTCATCGCCCTTTGTGTTATCGCCCTTTGTGATATATGGCAGCTGGGACCAACGGCTTAACGTGCTTTCTGAGGCATGGAGGAATCTCGGTATGTAATTGGTGGTTACCCATCCATGGACCAACTTAGGCAAGCACGACTTCCCGAGCAGCTGTTATTATTAAGCCACGAACTCCCCAATACTAATGACCATTATTTATTAATGTTTATTAAATCGTTACTTCCATACAGAAATAGAATAATAGAAATAGAAGACAATATTTATCGCTACAAAGAAATCAAAATAATTTTCTCGCGCCAATGATTTTACTCGCAAACTGTAAAATTAAAGGCAAATTAACTTAGTGAACCGTTCTGACTCTACCAATCAAAATATTGGAATACTATCGCCCGCTTTTTCTCTTTCAACCCCTTCGCGGTCAGAGGGTTGTAGTGTATTATTCATTTCGGGTAAAATGCTCGTGCTCTTTTCAGGAATAGGTAATATCTTAGGGTTAATGAACTTGTCTTTATAACCTACGTAATAGGTTCTTTGTCTTTTTGTAAACATTTCATTAAAAAAATTACAAGCTTCAGTTTTTTATGTGGTTCTCTTTGTTGTACAAATAAAAATAATTAATATACATATATATATTCATCTTTTGATAATTTTAGCTTCAATGGGAACTTTGACCATTACTGTGCTATATAACAAAAGTTATATAGTAAAATACCACCACCACCACTTCCAAGTTTGTCTTATATTAGTCAGACTTATATTAAATTAAATAAAACTGTGAAAAACTTCTAATTACCTAGTATAAATAGCCACCTGAGATCAGATTAATTTGTTGAGGGAGAAACAAAGCGCAGTTTTATAATATACTGTTACTTTTAATGAGCCAACGCTGCAGATAATAGTCATAGGGGAATTTTGCCATAATAACCGCGCTTAATAAACCTCTGGTTTGTTAGAACTGTTAATTTTAAATATGTATAATTAGCGCCACATGGGACTGAGGGGAGCGTGCAGTTTTCGATCGATTACATACAGAGGATTTTTATTAAAAAAGAAACTAACTGTGCCCTGTAGTTTTACTCGCTGTTAGGCTCCTAAGAGACATAGCGTGATGTAGCTTATAAACTTCTACAAGAGCTCAATTTTTCAAATCGGACTGCTAGTTCCAGAGGTTATTGCGTTCGAACAAACAACACACAAAAACATTAATTTTTAACTATAAAAAACCTTTCCAATTTCATGAATTTCGCAACGTTCTGGGCAGATATAACATACCTTACATATTTTCCTCTCCTCACTATTGCCCTCAAGTTAATCCCACTGAAAGATACAATTTGGCCTCACGAATCTTTAAAACTTATAAAATTATCACTTCTGTATTTCTGACCTGACCCGTCTTTCCCTCCTTCCCTCTTAAACTCCTTGAGTATTTCAAGTAGGAATCCGTCTTCAGAATTCAGATCCTCTAGACTCCATGTTTATACCCTTTTACAATATTTTGCTATCCCTATACTTATACTTTTGCTATTTTCGTATTATACTAACACATGACTCATCTCTTTCTTCTTTACTTCTTCTTTAATAGAGTTCTTTTCGGCTTTTAATACAAATACTAAATGTTCAGTGGTTACTGAAACTACTAAACAAGTACTTCCTTATAATCATCTCTCTTTACAGCAAAAAACTATCGCTGATGATAGGATTAAACGATTTAAAGCTATATCCTTCGAAAGTAGAGGAGTGCTGGGTCGCACTCATCTTAATTTAGTCACCATTGCTTCATTTTTGTTATAATATGTATGTTTGAACTTGTTTCGACTAACTTGAATGACACGCATATTAGATTTGAATTTGAATTTGAATTTGAAGTAGGAAATCATAAAAGAAAGCAAACTAAACAATCTAAATTTTAAACAAACATCAGACACCAATCAGATCACCCTATTTAAAATATAATCCCTTTCACATTACACAATAGCTTTGAGAAACGTCCAAAAGAAAATCGTTGAACAAGTTGCAAACAACGGTCACCAAACGTCCTTAAATACATACCCAACATTCGTATAAAGTATTTCAAAGAAAAGCGAGAAGTTTATCCGAGGTCTGCGCTTATCGCCGCAAGAATAGTAATAGTAACGAGAACATTGCCGAACTTTTACTGGAATCCCTTATCTCTTGGTATTTTAGTGTAAGCGAGGTGAGCTAGGTCAGCAATCAGGCAGTTTTAAACTTATACAGGACTAGCTTGTGCCCGCGGCTTCACCCTCGCGATGTTTGGTAACTGTCCCAAGGGATCATCTACTGGAATAAAAAGTTTCTTATGTGTTATTCCAGATTATAAACTATCTATATGCCAAATTTTATCCAAATCCTTTCAGTACTTTTTGCGTGAAAGAGTAACACACACCCATCCATCCTCACAAAATGTTGCATTTATAATATTACTCGTACTAGGATAATGCACAGACCCATCGCTATCCTCTCAACAATTGTCAAGGTTTTCGAGCATATTCACCTCACCTGAATTTAAAAACACATAACTATGCTTTTGTTCTCATGTCCAACATGGTTTGCGACCGGGTAGCTCCGTAAATTCGAATCTACTGATTCATGTAAACTACATACCCAGTAGCTTATATCAATCGGCAGGTCGACGTTCTATATTTTGGTTTCTGAAAAGCCTTTGTCAGAGTTGTCAACGATGTACTTTTGACAAAGCTAGCCGTAGGTTTCCCGTCCGGATTTCTCAGCTTCTTTTCCGACTATCTGCGGGATCGCAAGCAGTTTGTCAGACATGGTTGCTTTGAGTGTAATCTAAAGTAAGCCTTACAACACTCGCTCAGGCGTGAGCTAGGGATCCGAGTTGGGGCCACCTCTATTCCTGATCATAATTAATAACATGCAGGCATTTGGAATATTTAAATCTAATAAGGTTTAAATATTCCAAATGCCTGCTATACGCCGACAA
The DNA here is from genome assembly GCA_941918905.2 of Xestia sexstrigata. Classification (NCBI taxonomy): domain Eukaryota; kingdom Metazoa; phylum Arthropoda; class Insecta; order Lepidoptera; family Noctuidae; genus Xestia; species Xestia sexstrigata. The sequence continues at coordinate 1,860,502 of OW799210.2, forward strand.
CTTGAAACTGGATGCCCAAGTCAGAACGGACGAGAATTGTAAACTATATAAGAGGACACGTGCCACTCCTTGATAGTTTAATGTAATAAACTTTCTCAGCTTTTAATGAAACGACATTTCCTTCCAAACAATATAACATATAATTTAATAAAACGCTTGAAACAATGTGTCTCACCAAAGTTATAAAACGTAAAGATACTTCATGCCTCCGTGGGAAGTCGCCATTTGTCTGAATGTCTAGTCGTAATGTTCCATGCACCCCACTTGAATAATAAACTGATATGAAATATTCATACTTACGCCTCGTTTTTGTATGCTGAGGAACCCTCTATCAGATCTTGGTTCTAGTAGTTTTTCGAATAGCTTTAGGAAGTCTTTGATTTTATGATATTTGCTGATAAAACGTTCTGACTTCATTCATTTTAAGTATAAAGGGTGTAAAACGCCTTTTTGAAAGGCACTTGTTCTCCATGTCATTGCGATCATTTTTTTGTTCTACATCATACCTGGAAACCTTCTAGTTACGGAGATATTGGGGGTCAAAGTCCAAGTTTTTAATGTAAGATTTTTACTTTAAACACCTCCACGATCCCCGTACTATTCAATCCATCCATCAGCACAATGTTTTGAGAGCGTTACATTGAGTTCTATCACAAAACATGATTTTTCACCCCAAAAAAAAAGTCGTTTCCCAGCAATAATTTTTGCGTAAAGTTACTTAGTTTGATGTACAGAATGCTTGGTTGACGGCTTCGTGATGAGGTCTTTTACACCCTGTTTAAGTTGCAATTATCTAGTTTTGTTACGAGTCAATATCTTTTTCGTCATAAAAAGATAGTAGGTACGGGAGTAATCTAAAGTCATGGTATATCAAATATCGTCGGTCGTTGAGCTCCTTAAGTTCTGAGTTCAGCTACACGTTTACTGACACATGCTTGCACTGACTGGACACTTGTACAGGTTCATTCAAATCTGTGTGGTATCCACTTGAAAAGACCATCTTAGAAGAGAACCTGCATGGTCCTCACATGATCTGACCAAAACAATGTTTGGACTTAAAAAGAGATTGGGACCACTGAGTTTGTTTCGATTGTTTCTTCTCAGAGTAGTCAGATAGGAAACACCGAGCTAGTATCTAGTTTGTAAAAAACTTAGGTGTAAAAGTGTAAAAAAAATCATATCATTTCATCAAGTTGAAGTAAGATACTGTTTAAGTCAATATTTCAAAGATTGACTGCCCTTTTGACTTCCCTCTTTTAAGCTTCCTAGATATATTTCACCAAGTTTTAATTTAAATTCTCAGAAAATTATTACCTACCTAGTGCTTGAGCAGTATTTTGTTCCGACCAACTAAACAGACGGTACTGGACTATTGCATATTCATTTCTGTCTGTTATGAATCGTCTTCAACCTAACATTTCTGCCAGTATTCTTGGCTTTTTACCAACTTCTGCTTTGTTTGTAAGTAGCTGTCATTTCTTAAGTATGTGAAGAAGGAATTTCTGAAGTATGTGAGTTAAGTTCGAAGCTGTTAAATTCAATTCATTTGACTCTGAAATCAAAATCTATATTTTGACTTCAGAGTCAAATGAATTGATTAGGCAAACTATTTTGCTTTTAGGTACTATGGGTACTACGCACTCGGCATAGCTCAAATTGTAGAGAGCCGAACCGACCATAATTAAACTCAGTTTACCGAATTTGAATACCTTCGGCTTTGCTGTTCAACAAACTGACGACTCGAATATGCTGAAACAAATGACAATCACTCCAAAGTTTGACAAAGACATCTATAGATTTCAATTGACGTCGATCCAAAAGCAAGCATTGTGTTTATAAAGTTCTTGTACTTACAAGAATGAACACTTGTAATCAAGGTAAGAGCTTTATATCACGTCGTCAATCACAGTCGCTGTCTGTTATGGGTGGCAGTGGAAGGAAACACACGCCCAGAGCCCGCCGATCGATGTGACACAAATATTGATAAAAAACGGTCAGGTGAGTGGGTTTACTTTGCTCTAGTAAAGTGAAGACAGAAGACTCACTACTGGCTGTCCTGTAACCCTAGAGATCACTGTAGATTTTTCCGAGTGATTGAATCTTACTCTCTTTGTGTTCATCTTTGTGTCCTGGTTTTATTGCTTTTTGTGTTGTTTTAAAACTATAGCATGATTAAAACTGCCTACTAAGCATTTGTACCTGGGTTCGATTCCCAGGTCGGGCAAAATGTTATTGGGTTTTTTCATCAGGATTTATTTAGTAGCAATGTAGGCTGGATTTGAGCCTGGTTGATAGCAATAGGCTCTCCTTTAGTTACATGGGACTTAAACATAACTAGCGAAATGGGGTGTACCGAGTAGTATGTACATTTCTGCCTAACCCTTCGGGGATTACAGGCGAGACAATATAATGTTATGTAATACTATTTATTGATGATGAATATACGATTTTTTCCGCTAGCGTTCCAAGCGAGTCACGTTGAAAAAGACTAGTTAGATTTTAGCTGACTGCCATTTTTCTCTTCTTTTTCGTGTCTTATTGGCCGAATACTGGCCACATCCGCAGCGCCGTCGGTAACAGCAGGTCTGACTGCAAGCTTTGGGTCACAGAGTGCAGGAAAGGTGAAGGGAGGCATGGTTCGCGATGCAGTTTACTTAGTCGAGGTATACCCCACTTCATCGATTGGCGTATTATTTATGCCCACTTGGATCCGCAGGAAGTTCAGTGACATGAAGTACATAGATTACACATTTGGTGGACACTCTGTATGTTTCTCTTGTGTGGTAACACGTTCATAGTTATATCACGGTGGACCCTGAGCATTTGTTTTGTTTCAGTTTGGAGTTTGTTGACACTAGCCGCTGGTTCCAATCGATCTGTATTTACTGGGTGTAGCTCAGAAACAACTTCATATTATCGAAGGACAAGATGAATGTTTGTGAACTTCTCTATGTATTTACTCGTAATTGATTGACGATGTGGCGTATAACAGACTTACATGTAAAAGATTATTAAGATACTACCAACAGGTGAAAATTGCTAGAAGAATTCAAACGGTTCTCTAACGGTTCGTAACTCTTTTTTTTTTTGAAAATATTGGCGAAGTTTGAATACAATCAGGCAATTTTCTGTGTTAATAATAGATTTAATCGCTAAGGAATGTTAAAGGCTGAGTTAATGATAATACAAGGTGTAAACGGACCCTTCACGAGGCCGTCAACCAAGAATTCTGTGCATAAAACCAAGTAACTCTCCCAAAAATTATTGCTCGGAGTCGACTTTATTTTGCGGTGTAAGTATAATCATGATTTACAGTAGAATTCAATAATTATAACGCACTGAAAACATTGTGGATGCATTGAATAGTTCAGGGAGGTATTTAAAGTAAATTTTACATTAAAAACTCTAAAGTTGGAACTTTGACCTCCAATAACTCCGTAACTAGAAGGTTTCCAGTCCAGAACAATAATAATTCAAATTTTATATTTAGCTTCAGTTTTGGCATACAATAAAGCACAAAGCACATTCCATCCAACTTTCTATAATAAGGAGACCTCAATACATCCTATAATATTGTAAGACTTATAGAAATACTTGAATTGTAGACTTAAACTTCGTCGGAACTGCCATTTACAATCGCCGTCTTTAATATAAGTTGTGAAGGTCGACTGAGGTCAATCGACACTGCCGTTAGTGCGCAATAATGTTACCGCTCACAGAATATTTCAATATTGTGGAGTTATACTTTTATGCATACTCGTTTGTTGGATGTTAGTATAGTGACTTAATGTTGTTGATGTTTAGTTTCTAGAGACAAAATGAATATTTTTGCACATTTACAAGCCGTTTGATCGTTGGCATAAATGAGAGACATCCATACAACCTCTTATCTTCTGTTTAAAGCCTTTAAGGTTCAAACTGGTTTCTGAATTGGTTTTACCAAAACTCTAATCGAATTTTCAAAAATCTGCCATACTGGAACTCTTGTGCAATAGACTTGTGCTCTAGCCCTAACGTGTGAGTATCAATGTATTTATCATTTGAAATATGTAAGTAGATAGGTTTCTTTATTTTTTCCCCACAGTTTGCGGTATATACTTCTTTGAGTTAACATAAACAAAGTAGGTAGGCTGGTAAACGAGTTTAGTTTTTTTAAGAAATCCTTTAGATTATAAAATTGTGTTGATTTTAACTTGACTAAACGTCTTGTCGATCGGTGGCCCACTAACTTTTGCCGCAAGTCAAGGTTTCTTCACCATAGGTACCTACAGAAAGTATAACATATTGTCCTGTCACGTGATCTTAATTATCTTTACCTATACTTTTAGAAAAAGGTGAAAGTTTGTGAGGATGGAGGTTTGACTCTTTCATGAAAAAACTTCTGAACGGATTTGGCTGAAATTTGGCACAGAGATAGTTGTATAACCTTATACCTCGAATTAACACAGTAAACGTTTTATGTGCACTATTTTTTTCAGAGCTGGTTGTTTTAATCTCAAGGTTCCAAATTGTAGTTGCTATTGATAAGAAAATATTTGGGAAAAGGTAACAACCAAGACACTTTTACAATATATAGACTAATCATAACAAACACATAGTAAACTACTTGCAATAACCAACTAGTTTGTGTGGTGGTGAGTATTTCTTCTTTGCCTTCCAACGTAATCATTTACTAAACTATTCCGAAAATTTACAAGAATCAAATAAAAATATATAAAAGCAAGATAATGTATTCATAACATTCTGGCACACTTACATATATAGCTGCAGTGCCTATACATTTCTGTACATATTTTAACCCCGAACGAAGACACTTCCTATTTTGTGGAGCAGCCTTGAACCCCGACGTTTAGAACGATATCCACAAAGCGTGTGTGATATGATACCTGTACATCAATATTATACGTAGGTATTATGTACATATTGTTTGTTTTTCAAAGGTCGAGCGAAGTTTGTAATGTACACGAAACTATGGCTTCATGAATGTTGCTGGCCCCGTAAGGATTCGTTTATTTTTGGTAATAATTGGAGATTTCGATCTAAGATTTTGGAAGAATAAATTACATGCTTACTACAGACAGTTTAGAAAGTTAAATTTGGTAGGAAAATGAGATTAGTCTAAAAATTCATTTGTCGTGCAATGGTTTTTACAAACCAGTTTGTTTATGCCGTCCAAAAAGATATAAAATTCATTGTACAGAAAACTCTTCTCACTATGATTTAAATATATTATGGAACTTTTATCATATGACTGAAATGACTGAATGACAATGACATGATTTGACCGCCTGGTTGGTCTAGTGATCGCAAGCGCGACTGCTGAGAAGAGGTCTTGGGTTCGATTCCCGGGTCGGGCAGTTTTTCCATCAGAAATTTCTTAGTAGCAGCCACAGCGTCTTAATCTGTGCCCGGGTGATGGCAATAGGCTCGTCCCCTATAACATGCGAATTAAACATTACTGGCGAAATACGGGTGTATTAATAAGTACAAATCTGCTTAACCCTTCAGGGCGTTATGATATGTTATGTTTATCACATAAAACAAATGAATTGTTACTGCTTTATGCAGTAGAATTTCATGAATGAATTTCTTTACCAATCCGAATAAACATGAGAAGTCTTCCTAACCGTGATCTCGTTCAGGAAAATCTCGTTTGAAAGGTATTTTTGAATGCGGCAACACTGCTTGCTTCTCACGGAGTTGGCGCACAATGCAATAAGTGTGAGTCAGTTTGTGGTTCTTAGGGATCAAAGCTCATATTGATGCACGTGGACTTGTGACTTGTGTGGTTTATTTGACTATGGTTGGAGATAAAAGTAGAAGGGTCGATCTTCAGTCGGTTCGTGGAGGGATGACAACCCATTACATACCGAGTTTCGTCTGCTGTCATTAGCAGTTTTTTGTTACTGGTTCAAGTCAACACACCTTACCTAATTTAAAATATTTTTTCTGTTTATTTTTGTATTATGTTATTTATTTGTTCACAGATACAACAAATTGCATTTACTACGGCTTATGCGGTAGTACTGTTTTTATCAATGTGGCGTTTACGCAAAATAACGATGTATTTTTGTTCGTAAATGTTATTCATTAAATCTACATTTTCCACATCTCACATTTTATTTACAAAACTGACACGCATGTGTGCCTTTTTGCACAAATAAACGAAATCAGCAACTGTTTGAACGCCCGTTATATTGAATCCGCCACTGAATAATAAAAAAGCGCAATATCATACCAGTAGTTAAAATAACTATGTAACTGTATGTCATAAAATAAAATTCCCTAAATAAAGGGTGTAAAAAGACTCTTAACGAAGCCGAAAAGCACTTGTTCTTCTCGTCATTGCCATCATTGTTCTACACCATACCTGGGAACCTTCTAGGTACAAAGATATTGGGGGTCAAAGTTCCAACTTTTTCACAAGTTTATTTATAATGTAAGATATTTAATTTAAACACCTCCAGGTCCCCCGTACTATTCAATCCATCCATTAGCATAATGATTTGAGTGCGTTACATTGATGTCTACCAAAAAACGCGATTTTTCACCCCAAAAAAAAAGTCGTTTCCCATCAATAATTTTTGCCTAAAGTTATTTAGTTTGATGTACAGAATGCTTGGTTGACGGCTTCGTGATGAAGATTCATCACGAAGCCGTATAATTACACCCTGTATAATTATAACAAATACTTAAGTTAATGAGGTTTCTTCTTTTTTCAGATACCTAAGTAGAGAAGACAGCCCATGTAAGTCCTATATACGTTATGTTTTTAAACGTTCTGATAATTGGAACACAGGCTCACGATAACAATAACAATAAAAATCAATCTCTTGCAAACTTTGTCAAAATGAAAACATTTCACATCATTGCAAGATAGGATCATGCTCATTGATTGGTATAACTAGATAAGTAACGAATCCAGAAAAGTTCAATATACAGGGTTTTTGGTTAAGTCGACCTAGGTCCGTTAAGGGGTTGTAGTATGCAACATTTCTGACTGATTTGACTATCAAACACCATACCCCAAACTGAACCGTTTTATAAGAAAGAACTTCAAAGTTTTTTCATAAAAATTGACGAATTTTTTGTCTATTGTCCAATTATTTTGTAATTTGTGCCTAGAGGCACAAATTGGTTGTGTAGTAGATAAGTTGTTTTATTATTTTCAACACGAAAATTGCAAGTAACTAAACAAACTGGGTCGTACTCGTAGATTGAAGGTTAGAAAAGGAATCAATTCATCATCAGGTATGCTGCAGATGTGCTTGTAAATAGTTACGTTTCTTCAGCTATCCAACAAGGGTCTACTTAGTGGTATTATGATAATAGTAAACGTTAGTACGGTACGGTAAAGGTTAGTAGTAAATGTAGTTAAGTTCTTAAAAAACGGATCAGTTTGGGGTGTTTGATTAAACGGATCTAATGTCGACTTAACCAGTAACCCTGTCTATGGTCTACCTATTTAAACACGAAATATTTTCAAAGCATCATCTAACGGCTATAAATAACGAAGCCATAGTAACGAAAACACGTTTTTAGTCTAAGTTTTTTTGATTTTCGAAATTATTATAATTCCAAAATTTCTTGAGACATTTTACATAAAACCTTTACTACGACGTAGTATGACGTAAACGACGCGGCCATGTAGTAAACTAGCGTAATGGATGTCGAAAAATAAAGAGCCAGTATTTATTTTGTGTGAATTTTAAATATGTTTCTTTTTTATTATCCTCATTTTTTTTTCTTTGAAATGGCTTCGTTTAACCGTTAGATGATTCCTTGAAAATATTTCGTGTATAAATAGATACACCTGATATACCACAGGGTATATCAGGTGTATGGCGTTTATATTGACGAAACCTGCGGTTTTCCGAAACAATAAACTTAACGCGTTTTCGCGGATGGAGGCCGGGCGGCCGCTCAAGGGGTTAAAGAAAGAAAGTATTATCGGCCTACGAGGTTCCCAGAAAAGCCTACTGTCTCTAAAATACTGTACGTCAAAATTCACCACGCGCACCCAGTTAAAGAACATGCTATTTTATGTGCTAACCATTAAGAAAGCTATTTAAGTATCATCATTCTATTTTAAAAACTCACGTCCATTATTTCTGAGATGCATAACAGTTTATTCTTAGAGAACATATTTATGCACAAGAGCCGGTGAGAGTACACCTGCGAGTTTCTGCGCACAATAAACTGTCAGGTTATTGAGGCGTGCCTTATGTTACACATCTCTGGAACGAGCGAGGCGGAAAAAATAACATGTAGTATGAATTTTGTTAGCGTAGTCTACTTAGGGGTATTTTAAGAGGATATTTTTCGTCTTTTTTGACGGCGTTAGGTAAATTTTGTGAAAATAGAATCGGGTAAATCCAGACTCATTTACCAAATTCTATTTTCTTTCGGTATCGTAAAAGATAACGTGAAGCAGTAGCAAAGCGTCCAAGTAATTGGGCCAACATAATTCATGATTGTTTCATCAACATTTGGTTTTGCGAGATCTTCGGAGAAGTCGGGCAGAGTGTTATTGGGTTTTTCCATAAGGAATATTTTAGTAACCTGAATTTCTGCCTGTTTAATGTCAGTAGTCAGTGTCATTTCATGGGACTAAAACGTAACTGTATGGTTACGTTTTAGTCCCATGGTGGTAAGTTCTGTATGGTGTCGGACGTAAAGAACAGCACCATCCCATATCTTCCCGTGGGTGTCGTAAGAGGCGACTAAGGGACTTACCAGAGAATGGGCAGCAGCGTTCTCTGTGCTTTTGTAACAACCGTACTGCGATCGCCAACCCGCCTGCCAAGGGTGGCGATTATGGCAAAAACCCCCTTTTGGGGGAGGCCTATGTTCAGCAGTGGACGTCTTTCGGCTGAAATGATGAATGATAATGAAAACGTAACTGACGAATTGTGGGTGTACCATAAGATACTCCTCTACCTAATACTTCAGGGGTTATAGAGGTGATGTTGTGTGTTGAGTAGAGTAGAACCAACCCATTACACTCACGGGTGTCGTATAAGGCGACTAATGTCTGAGGCAGAACACCTTGCGCCTCCGTAGACCTGAGAATGGGCAGCAGCGTTTTCTGTTAGTCTTTCATCACTGCGATCTCCAATCCGCCTGCCAAGCGTGGAGATTACGGCAAATCCCTCCCATCATGGGAGAGGCTTATATCCAGCAGTGGACGTTATGGGCTGTTGCTGTTGTTGTTGTTGTGTGTTGATAGTAATGCCGTCTCTAGATGCTGGTACGGCGATATCATGCTTTGTGGTATCAATACCGTTATAAAACGAAAAGCCGGTAACGTCTATATAATATTGCAATTGACACTTAAGGCCCGCCATACACCTTGGTATCAATCGCCTTTTTATGTGCTTATGTCATGACAACGATGTATTATATGTTGCGCACGGTAAATTGGATGGGGAATGGCACTCTTTACTGTTTTAAATTATCATCATTGAAACTGGATCTTTAAGTACAAGGTTGCAGAACTGAAAACTGTTCTGCTCGTTTATTTGATGACAATGAACACTGAATGCAGCTGGGGATAAACCATTAAAACTATTTCTAAAATCCTTTGCGTTATTTGCTTAACATATTCACAACCTAAGTCATCTAAATAATTATATAATTAAATATTCATTACGTTTTTCGAATATTTGAATCAATTAGAGAGAAATTGTAAGTTAATACTATTTCAAGTGTCTTCGAATATCTAAATTACTGGCCTTGAAAAATAATAAGTAATTAATTTTATAATTACAACACATTTTAATCGTTAATCAACATTTTGTTATTATATCGCCGACCGGACAGAGCAGACAAGGCGTCCCTTGTTAATATTTCATTAGCTGTCTTAAAAACCTAGTGTTTTTGGAGGGATTCCAGCGTCTTTTCTATGATAAAAAGTCATAAAAATGTTAATTCTAAAATTAGATTCTATTCTAACCCGTAATATAATACACATGGCATAGCTTCATGGCACGGCACTCTGTGTGTCAAGTCTTTTTAATTCCATCTCTACCGGGAATTAAATTAGATTTTCTAGAATAAAACCTATTTGCTTACGGACTTTGATGGAGAGAATTTCTATGAAGTTAGTTTTTTAATATGTAGTTGAGTTTTCACATTAATCTAGTGGTTACTAAAATAAACTTGTACAGACCAACATACATATCGTAAAAACACATTTTTTGTTAGTAAATAGAAACTTCTTCTTTTTTAACGTGTGTCAGAGTTTGTATGCAGCCCATGGGCCTCTGACTTGGCTTTACATGCCATCGAGAAATATCTCTCAGGCATGCTGGTTTCCTCACGATGTTTTCCTTCATTTTGGTGATGGAAAACATCGTGCCAACATCATGCAAGTGATAATTGTACAATATAGTGAAAAATCAAAGGTGCGTGTCTTGGGTTCGAACTCGAGACCTATGACTTGGTAGTCTGACGGACACACCACTAGACTATCACTGCCTAATATAAACTTAAAACTATGCTAGTAAGACTTCACTTGTGCACAATGTCCCCCTAGGTTCTAAACGTATCCAGAAATGTCAGTAGTTTCACAGTACCGCAACCATCTGATATACACGATCACTGATGAATACCGATGTAGACTGGATTTCCCCTAATAGCGATACGTGATTGCAATCAAGTAAACACATTAATGCTATTGGCTTCACATATTGGCTGGTAACACGGGAATGTGACACACACACCAATTTGATCATTTATCGTGTTGTGTGGATTCCGGAAAAGCTCATAATGGCATTGCCCTTCTTTTAGACAATTAAACAGTTGCTTGTGTTACTATGGTTATTCCTCTATCCGATTCATTGAGGATTACAGGCGAGATGTTATGTTTATGTGTCACTGCGCTATCTACATTGAGGAGCAGACCAATCTGGCAATCATGTCGAGCAATGGATTGAGAATTTCTTTACAAAATCTTTCGCATTGCGATAGATAACACTATTATAGTGTTCGTTGAATTTTAAAAGAAACTTTCCATTCAAAGGATCGTTACTAAATGCAATAAAAAGGAAAATGAATCTGCGAACCACAGAATATAATTATAAATCTAAAAGTTCCCTAAAGCGTCGAATACTGCCCTTAAACTAAGTAATAGGTATTACTTAGCTTTAATTGGGACTACTTTGAACAAGCTTCATGAAATTAAGAGAGGGTCGCTTTAAAATAAGTGTTTCAGTGTGTGTGTGTTGTGTTTGTTTCGTGTTTACATTTATATGTAGTCATTGTAAAATTACGGATTCATTAGTTGTATTTATTCACTGTAATATTTTAGTACTGTATACTCGTAATAGGCGATAGTATCAAAAAATTGCAAATCTATTTAGTCCTTCAGTTAGAGTATTGGAAATTAATGGACACGTATTTTTTGTTTTTGTAAATCAATGAATATTGACAAAGATAAAACGCATCAAAACTCGGGAATATGATTGCCCGCAGGTTTGCTCGTAGCTCCAAGGATGTGAAGATCACCTTGTTTCGAGCCTACTGCACAGCTTTTTATACGAGTAGTCTGTGGGTATCATATTTGCAGAAATCCTACAGCGCTCTCCGCGTTCAATATAATAACGCGCTAAGGGCGCTGCTGCGGCTGCCTCGCTTCTGCAGCGCATCGGGAATGTTCGCAAGCGTTCGCATTGACTGTTTTTATGCCAGCATGCGTAAAAGGGCGACCTCGTTAGCGAGTAGAGTGCGGGGCAGCGGCAACAGTCTTCTTACAGTTGTTGCCAACAGGTTGGACGGACCATTTATGCAGCACTGGCAGGCCTTACATGCGCCTGTATATCAAGCCTGGGGCAGGTAAAAAAAAAAAAGTAAAATGTAAACCTTTCAGTATGATTTAATTTAACGTGACTTTGATTTTAATGTTATTTATGGTTTTCATTTAGATTATGATTTTGACTTTAATTCTGATTTTATTATGTTTTTGACTTTAATTCTGATTTTATTATGATTTTTATTTTAATTTTAGATTTTAAAGATGTTGATTTAAATGTGTATTTTAACTTTGATTATAATTGGCAATTTTAAGTTTAATAATGTAATGTCATGTGAATTAGTTATAGTGTAATTTATGTAATAAGTATGTATTGAGTTATATGGGTTAATGCCTGAAATAAATGATAATAATAATAATTAAATATTTTCTGAAAATCTAACTGACGAACTAATTAGTTATTTTTTGTAGTCTCACCTATTAGATATTAAATACATGTGAAAGTCATAGTTCCAGGTATTATGATCATGGCTTTCATTTCAGCTATCAAATCTACACCCTCTCATGCAAGAGGTCTACGCTGCTGCTACGTCGTAGCACGTGCTACGGATGCTATCGCGTAGCAACTGCGTACTAATAACGCTGTCGTAGCAAAGCAATTATACTCCGTCTCGTGTTCAATATTATTTATTACTTTGAACTTTTATTTTGAAATCAATTAGTATTTTTCTTACTTGCAAAAGAAATCAACATTTTATTGCTTGTTAATATAAGTGAAAAGAACTGGAAATGTTTTCAATTTCTAGTTCAAGTAATTTCAAATTCAAATTGATATCTGACCTCCACTTAGTAATGAGAGGTAAGGATATAAAAGGGAAATTTAAAAGCAATTTCAAGAGCCTCATTTGAAAATAAAATGTAGAGTTTCTGGTCCCTTCGTTAATTAAATCAATGACTGATTGAATTTTGCGTAATTGTGTGAGATTTTCGTTATTATTTTAATTCCTTGAGTACATTTCCTGAAGTCTTTAGAACAAAAACAGTATACGCAGCCTATAGTGTTCCCACTGCTGTGACACAGGCATGAGCCACAAATCACCAGTTGGTGGATGGCATAGTTTTCTAATTTTTTGTGATATTTATATGCTTCTAACAATTTTTTTTTGTTTTTTGTAGTTCATGAATTCCATTCTCTTCTAAGCCTTCCATCAGTTTCCATTGCCCTAATAACAATGTACTTAGTGGTAGCGCAGCATGTCTTCTTCTTTCATACATCTGTATGAGCCATCATCACAGAGGTAGAGGTCATCGTGTTCGCGATCCAAATCCAATCATAATTTTTCTGCTCTTCCTATTTTACCCAAGTGGTCATGGAGTTAACATCTCGTCAAGTGCTCCGTGGCGGGACGAAACACGTGTAAAGGTGGTTTGTGGTTCAACGTTTGGGGGTGGGGACATTGTTTCCTGCATCCTGCAGGCCTGGATCTTTTTCACGGAATTAAAACTAAATATTTTGCATAACATTAATTTAGTCTTCATAAGTTTATCATCATCATCATCATCATATCAGCTTAGAATGACCCACTGCTGGGTATAGGCCCCCCCTTTTTCCCACACTTCCCTGTTCCGTGCGTTCCTTCTCCTATTTCTATTACAAAAAAAAAAATTCTCACTGTTCATAAATAAATTTTAAGAACACACAAAAAATCAAGTATCTTTCTGTAATTGGCTATATTTAAATAAACTTATTGTAAAAATAGCCCGAAGTAAGATCCCCGTTTTAGCCACAAGGTGAAAATAGAGTGTAGATAATAAAATTTTGTGTTCTTAATAGCTGTCCGCGGGGCTGTAGACCGTGGGTAAGCTGTTTTCTTTTAATAAAATATCTTCTTAATGTATATTCTTTTAATAAAATGTACTTTTAGAAGATATTTTTGGGATGAGATGTTATTTATTGGAGTGTCGTATTTTTCTTGAGAAAATTGTCGTAAAATAAACTTGGACAAGAATTTAGTGTTAAATTAACAGCCTTTTAGCCTTTTCCCAACAATGTTGGGGTCGGCTTCCACTGAAACCGGATGCAGTTGAATACCAATATTTTACATGGAACTACTGCCTATCTGACCTCCACAACCCAGTTAGTACTGGGTAATACGATACCCCTTGGTAAGACTGACTGTTGTTTATTCAATCAAATAAATATTGTTGAGAAATCGGTCAACGCCTGATATCGTCCGAAGAGTAAAAAAATGGAAGGAAAATTGTTTTATTTTGCAATAACCTGTACATTGTACATATTATAAACTTAAATTAGGAAACCTTTTAGGGTAAAGTAAGTTTATTAACCCTTAAAATAAGGCTATTCGCAAAGCTGTATCTGTAAGCTGAAAATACTATTTCCAATCTACCAAGTTAGTCTTACCAAAAACCAAATCCCAAAACTGTAATTCAATTTACACAAAATTAAACATTTAATTCCCCTCCAGTAGCGTTTTAAACCTGCCCCGTGGGCCCCTAGCTGTGCCATTCCGGAGTGAATTTGTAATGTCTATTAGGTTACGAGCACAAGACACGTGACAACGTCTCAGCCATTATCTAAATTGCATTCACGATGCTCCACTCAGCTACCGTGTGACCTTAGAAGTAGTGTTCCGTTTTTTATTTATTTAAATGAGATTGAAAAGCTTAATAATACTAATTGTTCGCGGTGGAACAAAAGAAACACTTTGGGTTTGAATTCTATTAATGAGTTTAATAGTTTAGCAAGTTCGTACAATGATATTTGGAAGGATTACTTTTAAAGAAGGCAATTTAACAGAGTATTTTTGGATTTTGGGACGATGCCGGTGTGGCGTTGTATAGTAAGTAGTAAAGTGTAAAAAGTGTGTCCGGAGGTGTCGCTTGAGAGCCACGATCGCGTGAGACTTGGCTTCGACAATTGGCTGTTGAATAAGACGCGATATTCGGGAGCGGTCATTGGTCATCCGATGCGCCGCAGACATGACGTGATTTTGAGCGTTGATGATTGGTCAAGCAGTGGCGTAGACACAAATTATTTACTTTTAACTCTTAACTGATATTCAGTTGCGTCCGGTAGACTCAAAACCGATCCAACATAACTATGTTGTTTGTATGTGTATGTTATGTGATGATAATCATAAAAAACCGAACATAGTGTGTAGGACCCTGAGTGTCAGAGTTGTGTGCCAGAGCTACTAAGGATTTTTATCGTTGCAACGATTATCTTTATACTCAGAAATAAATTTGGTTGCAAGCACGTATTACATTCACAATTATCTCTAACTTTGTTTAAATTAATTGACCGCATAATTCACTTGTAATACAAAACATCGTATTTGAAAACTGATACGAAAAATATCAAAGAGTTTACATTACAAATGAATAATGTGTGTTTTTAGAGCACTGACAAAATTTGTTTTTTTTTTTTCAAACTAATGGCTTCAGTTAATAATAAAGAGACTACCAAACCTTCTTTTAAAAGTATAGAGTTACATAATACTGAATTATTCCGTAAAGATTTTGTCAGTAGCAGGTCGGAGTCAGAATTTATGCTCGTTTGATAATATTAAGCTCGCCCCACATCACACGGGACTTAAAAATAACTGGCCAAATGTACTATAAGTGCAACTCGGTTTGTATAACCAGCATGATGCTATTAGTATTGAATCAGGTCACCCACTGATATCAATAGACTAAACCAGAGAACATGAGGATAAGTCAACAACTTTTACAAATATAAAGTAAGAAATTCTGATACGGGTATGTAAATAGGATCTTTCCCCGCACGAACAGTTCCATAGTTTTCGATGAGATTCGTGAGTTGTCCAATATGTGTTTTACCTAATGCGGAGAAAGGGTTCTGAAAGGAGTTTGTAATGTTATATACTATGTTGTGTTTCGATGTGACATTACGTGATCATTCAAGTAAAAGGGTAGATGTTCGTGGAAACACTGAAGTTGGTTACTTGTATTATAAATTGTGTTCGATTTTTGAACCTGTGATTTTTTTATTTCTTTATACGTTTAAGTCTAGTATCGAACTAAAGAAAGAATAACCTGAAAAAGGAACATAGACGGGCACAGAAAATGTGTCCAATCTATCCAATATAATCTAATAAATAAATCCATATCCATAATCTATTTTATTGATACTGGAATTATTTGTTAAATTTTGCATGCCAAAACTCAGGCAGAATGTACCCGGCTCACTATATTTTCTAACAACTTTATTGTACAAATACCTACATTCTATGCGAATAAATGATTTGATTTGATTTTGATTTGATTTGATCCATATGAATAAAAATCAATTTCCTCATGTAGGATCAACATTTGAAAACGACTCGACCGGTTTTGCATTTTTTTTGTGGAATTAATCAGGAAATGGTTTGCGCGAAAGAAAATTTAGTTTTTTTTTTGCTTAGCGCACTTTTTCTTTTCCTTCATTAATAAATTGCAACCATGCGAAACCGGGGCAGTTTGGGGCTAGTTTTAATATAAAATTATCAATATAAAATTATTTAATATAAAAAAAATATATCCCTATATAAAATATTAAACATGATGGATCAGTGACAGATCATTATCGTCTGCCTAGCCTTTTCCAAACTACAGGAACGGGCCCTTCACGAAGTCGTCAACCAAGCAATCTGTACATCAAACTAAGTAACTCTACGCAAAAATTATTGCTGGGAAACGACTTGTTTTTGGGGTGAAAAAATCACGCATTCCGGTAGGACTCAATATAACGCACTCAAAACATTGTGCTAAAGGACGTTTTTAATAGTAAACAGGTTATTGAGGTTTTAAAAGTCAACATATAATAAAAAAAAAACTTGTATTAAAAAAATGTTCTTGCATAATCATGATTCATACAAATCCGGTGACAGGACTTTATCAGTACATTTCTGCCTCTCTCAACAGGCTGTTAACTGTTTCCCTTTTTAAGACCCAAATAAAAACATTCAAGAATAACCGATGTGCCTCTGGCTGACATTCGCATCTTTACTTTATAAAGGTAAAAACAAACAGGAAAAGTTACTTAACGAACACATTATTTATACAAAATGTTTGTTTACATCGGTACCTTTTTCCAAGGCTTGCGATACCACGGCAATATATTTCAAAATGTATTTCCGCAGACCCAAGATTAAATTTCCTTTGCACCGAGCTGATGCACAATCTATCTCCTACTTCAAACCGGATTATATCCTATAAAAATGGCCGCTGCCTACGCGTTTCTATAATTATATTAGTTCTAATCAATACTTTCTTTGATGTTTTATTGGTAGAAAGGATAATTATTTTGCTCGGCTTTTAATTGGCTTCAACCGCAAATAACTAATAAAGTTATTACAGACTCGAGTAGAAGCCAGAAGAAGCAACAGAACATTTTCTGATCTATTCATTCTATTGTTCTAGACTTGATAGAACTTTGTAATTGTTGATTAATCAAACAGCAAGTATATATTTCAATGCAACTAGCTTATGCCCGCGGCTTCGCCCGCGTGGGGCTCGATAATTATCATACTACCGAAATAAAAAGTATCTTATATGTTAATCTAGGTCTAAAACTATCTGTATCCTAAATTTCAATCCGTTCAGTCGTTTTTGCGTGAAAGAGTAACAAACATACACACACACTCACATACACATTCACATACACATATACAAACTATCTCCTTTATAATATTGGTGTGATTAAATTAATTTAGAGGCACTTTTGAACTGTCTAGTCGGTCAATCTGTTATTCAGACTGTTGACGCTATTTTCCCGTTGATGAGAGTAACTGACAAGAAACTCCAAGGTTATCTTTACTTGAAAGGAAATTTGGTGCCACCCCCACTATGACAGTAAAAGTCATCTACAGTGAAGGTCTGTGCCTAGTTTTTTCTCTACCATATTGTAATCAGCTTCCAGTCTAACCAGAATGCATTATAAATATATCGACCTATTTAAAGTTACGATTTATTACCCATTTTGTACTTGAACAAAAAACAATATTGACACTTTCTTTAAGATATTCAGAATTACAAAACTTCCGAGTGCTTTTGACCCTAATGTAATTTTAATGTTATCTTGAACTATTACGTTCATACAGTTCCCGATAGTTTAAAATATTTTTATGCAGTTGATGTATAACATAGGTATAATATAATAGCTACAGTGAAACAAAAGGAAGGTGTAACGTCTGACGTCACTCCTTCAATGAATAATTGAGTGAAAACCTTCGGATTAACTCATTTCTCGCTCATTTTCGTGAATTAGAATTAGAATTTATTTATTTGTAAGAATGTAGTTTTACATAATATGATGTTAATATTTTTTTTTAAGTTCTATATATACACTCTACCACAACATTGTGGTGTACAAATATTAAATAATAAAATGCCATTCTTTTAACTAAGTACAATAAATGTCAAGATTTGTGATACAATAATTATAATATAATGAATAGTTTGTCCCGGTAAGATAAGCAGTTGGTCCCGGCTGTCATTTGTAGATCTTTGACAGTCGTTACAGGTAGTCAGTGGCCCGAAAGTTGACAACCAATGTAACCAAGGGGTACCTATCGTATTATCTGACCTCCACAAAACAGTGTTGGTACTGGTACCAACACTGTTTTGTGGAGGTCAGATAAGCAGTCGCTTCATGTAATAGTATTATTCAGCGGGATCGGGTTAGACTGGAAGCTGACCCCAACATGTAAGGAAAACGCTAGGCAGTTTTTGTATAGCACATCATTAAATTACTTGAAAAACATATATCAAACTATCCTATCATATTGACGGCGTTTCAGAAATGACTTGTTAACAGTTTTGTTCACCTTTCTCCCTAGTTTTCTATTAATTTTATTTCCAAGTACCCTTTACAACTTGTATAACTAGGTGTAAATAACAAACGAAACTAGAAAACAAAACATGTTCAATACAATCATGTTTTATACCTTTGTGTACGCTAGGCTAGAATGTATTGTGAAAGACAGGTGAAAAACAAACTTACGAGAAATAGTCTGTATTTCTCGTAAGTTTGTTTTTCACCTGTCTTAGATATTTACACAGGCCTCCGAGGATTCCTATAGAACTGAAAACTGAAAGGAAATCTGCCTTTGTTCAGGGGACATGAGACTGGAGCTTCTGTCCTCTGAACAAATACCAATTTCCTAACAAAACAGTTTTCAAACGAGCTAATGTCATCGTAAACACGGCTCCTCTCTAATGGGACCAGTTACTCAACCGTGGACATTTATTTTTGGACTAATGGTAGGTTCGTAATGGCGGCATCATATCGATTGTTATTAGTCGTCGATACGCAATAAAAACACGCTACGAAATACAGAAGGTTAACTCCATCTAATGGCGAAAACAGGCGCACGCACACTTCAAGGCATAACAAAGACGTTCATGGGTGAAATCATATTTCCAGGCAGAAGTCAGCATTTTCTTTCATCTTTTTGCTTTCTGAAATTTATAATTGCAACTTACTCGCATGTTACAGTGCTTCCGATGCGAATGAGCGCGGATGCCTGCGACCGGACTTCTCGCTCCACCAATGACGCATTTACGTGACAGAATGAGATAGAGATACTCGAAAACGTTGAGCCGTAAAGATGTGACCTACCTACGATAGGTGGGACAATGCTAACAAAATCGTAATCTCTTTTATGAAAGAACTGGTTTTACGCATTATGACAGGGGGTTACAGTTTTGCTAAGACATTTCAAGACACGTCAAGCTATACGTCCAGTAAAACCTGACCTCGCTTTGTATGAGCTTCCCGTCGCATCAGCGTAAACTGGTTAATCTTAGATTGAATGATCGTCGTGCGTACGCAAAAATTAAATAAAGATTTCAATAATAGTATAGTTTGTTTTTTTTTTTTTTGGTAATATCTTACATTTATTCCAGACAATGCTTTG
Organism: Xestia sexstrigata; assembly: GCA_941918905.2. Classification (NCBI taxonomy): domain Eukaryota; kingdom Metazoa; phylum Arthropoda; class Insecta; order Lepidoptera; family Noctuidae; genus Xestia; species Xestia sexstrigata. The sequence goes on from OW799210.2 coordinate 1,880,194, forward strand.
CAAGAACATTGCTTTTGACGACGATCTCAAACAAACGACAGTCGCGAGTGCGTTTGAACTCGCTGTACGTGAAGCGTGACGTGTGGACCTTCTGAACCCATCTAGTTGGTGCCTACCGCTATCTTTGTAGGGAAATAAATTCTTAAAAGGAAGGGAAGCGCTTAGAATATTGACTTGGGTTTATGATGGTTTTTCGGTAAAGTCTATATTTTTGATGGCGTGTCTCTGAACTATTAGTGAATTTTCTTTACTTTAGGAAGTCGGTCGTGGACTAATTTCGAGGAGCACGACTGGTAACTTCTTCCATAAATAGGTAAATGAGTAATTGGCCTTCCGCGTGGATTTTGCGAAACTATTTTACTTATTTCTTAGTGTAATAAGTACTGTTCACAAAATGGTTTTTATTCATTCTCAAATTAATTATTAAGATTACAATCGAAATACGAGTGTCCTTGAATATAAGTCGGTGTAATTATTTGTTAATTACTGTAAGATCGTTAGAAAACTTTTGCTTAAATATTTAAAGGTAGAACGCGTTAACAATTATATTTTAATGATTTTATGGTAGGTAAGTCGTGCGGGAAATAAAGTTTCTTTAGTTAAATATTCGAATAACAAGACTATGTCACTTACGGGGATATCTTCCGAGAATGTTTATTATTTTGAGCTCCCGATATTTCGACGATGTTGCAAGCGACATGATATGTAGATGGAAAATAAATTGTTAGGTGCAGACAAAAACCGTAAAAGGTTTAAACAGTATTTGAATAACAGTCCCCTAAGAATACTAACTTATAATGACTTTTTACCTACAATTATAAGGTGTACCTATCCAAACACGAAATATTTTCAGAGAATCATCTAACGGCTATAACGAAGCAACAGCAACGAAAAAAAAATTTTTTTTTTTGTTTTAATGAAATTAATATAATAAATGACAAAAAAATCTAATTAGTCCGTCAGATAGATTTTTAAAAAATATTGGACATGTATTTTTTCTTTTTCCACGTAAACAAAAATGAAGACGATACAGTGCGTCGAAAACTCGTGTGACGTCACATTTGAGTACATTTTTTACTCAAATGTGACGTCACAAGCCCCCACTCATGATCTTGGACACGTTTTATCTTCGTATTTTTTTGTCAATTTAATAAAACAAAAAACACGTATCCAATATTTTTCGATAATCTAACTGACGGACTAAACAGAATCATATTTTTGTTTCGTCAGTCATCATCCCTGTTCCAAAATTTTTTGAGACATTTTGCATAAAACCTTTACTACGACGTAGTATGACGTAAACGACGCGGCGACGTAGTAAACTAGCGTATTGGATGTTGAAATAAAGAGCCAGTATTTATTTTGTGGGTGAAATTTTTTTAGTTTTAATAAGTTCTCAGATTTTTTTTTGATTGAAATGGCTTCATTATAGCATGATTCCCTAAAAATATATCGTGTATTAATAGATAAACCTTATGTAGGTACCTACCTAAAGGGTGTAAAAAAATCTCTTAACGAAACCAAAAGGTACTTGTTCTCCCTGTCATTGGGATGATTTTTTTGTTCTACACCATACCTGGGAACCTTATAGTTACGGAGATATTGGAGGTCAAAGTTCCAACTTTTTGACAAGTTTTTTTTTAAAAACCAGTATTTAATGAACGATTTTGTTTTGAGTGCATTACATTGAGTTTTACCACAATACATGATTTTGCACTCCAAAAAAAAAAGTCGTTTCCCAGCAATAATTTTTATGTTTGATGTAGAGAATGCTTGGTTAACGGCTTCGTGATGAGGTTGTTCACTGTATATAAACTCCTCAGGGCCTTAACTAAATAGAGCAACTTTGATCTGGAAAAAATATCTGGAGAAGACTGGATGGCAAAAGAAGCCATGCCCACCAGTGGTCTGCTAAAGGCTGAGTTGATTGATAAAATATAAGATAGAAAACAACTGAATGACGCGTCCTGGGTTCGATTCCGGTCGGGCAAAGTGTTATTAGGTTTTTCCATCAGGAATTTCTTAGTAGCAGCCACGAAGACTGGTTTCGTGCGCGGTTGGTGGCAATTAGCTCACCCCTATGGGACTTTTAAAAGTAACTGGCGTAATGTGGGTGTCCTTTTAAGTACACCTCTGCCCAACCCTTCGGGGATTACAGGCGTGATGTTATGATATAGAAATCAACTACGTTAAAACCTATCTACACGTACCTTCATCCTTTACCTATTGTTGCTAAGAACATCAATAAGCCCAAACTCAATACCTACATTACGTACAACTATTGATTACCTAGTTAGAAGTTCTGTACAAGTCTAGACCGAGAGTACATAACACTCAGCACTACTTCAGATAGTCCCAGCTGTGGAGTAAATGTAATTTATTACAATTTAACCAATTTGAACACACACACACGTCGGATCCGTTGCCAGCTGATTTCGTAAGTAGGTTACGTAATGGTTTATTTGGAGAGTTATGTAAGTACTTACATTTTGTAAGTGGCGTATTGGTTTCGCTAAGTAGAAACTAGTAAGATTTACGGTTAAATCTACATTTCTATTCTCAGGAAATAGTCACCGATTTGATGATATTTCGTGGTCAGAAGAAAACAAATAGACATTCGAACAACCTACTATACTTAAGCTTCGACTAAGAAAAAAAAACAAACGTACAAGTTTAGTTTTAAATCATTATAAAATACTTAAAACGTTAGATGAACTGACATAATGACTTTAGGTACCCCATTTACTTCGTCAGTTATTAGTTTTATCAAACGTTCCGTGGTTAAAACATAGAGTTACAAGTAACAACGAATATAATTGTCGACTATATGGTAGCACTATACAATATACATAGTTACGCCGGGTTCACATTCTCACTGTTAATGTGAGTACCCGACATACATAAACTCAAACTCAAACTCAATATCCACATGTCACTTACTTCCTTGTTAAGTTAACGCAAATCGATCTCTAGTTGTTAAGCAATAACAAATTATTATATTCACTTACTAGACAGATTTAAAAGCTTTATATTTTAATCTTGATATCCTGACCTACTTAGTGCTTTAGTACCCAATCACTTAGCATAAGCTACCTCTAATGTCACCCCTGGGAAATGAAACCTAGGAACGACATTTAATTCTAATAAATAAATTGAATGTCTTATGACCTAACCTACCCTTGTGAAATTAATAGAACCTTTCTTAAAATTCTTCTGATTTTACAAGTGGATCCAGTGTTAATGTTAATCAATGTACTCAGACCACCGCAGTCCACTATTGGGCATAGGTATATTTATTTATTTACATTAGTCCTCCGCCTCCCGCACCCAGTCTGACCCAGCCACCTTTGGTCCCTCTAGCTGGAGGGCGTCACACACTACAATTGCACATCCAATACTCGGTATCCACTCCACGTCTCGTTTGCTCCTTCAAGCAAGTGTGAACTTAAGTGATTGCAATAAGTCGTGCGAAAAAACTTGAACCTAGAGACTCTAGGGTCAAGTTTTTATCCTAGTGTCTAAGTGTGACGTATTTCGTCTAGGTCCTAGACGAAGTACGTCTCACTTGACGGATTTAGAAGTATTTATTCGATAAAGTTCTTTGAGTTTGAGAAAAAAAGTTTGGATAGTAAAAGAATAATATTTGCTCTTGTTTTTACAACAGCAAATTTTATTCGAATAGATTCAGGTGCTTGACGAAGTATTTGATTCAATAAAGTGGTTATTATTAGTTGTCTAGACGCCTTACTTGAACAGATAAGTTTAATTTTAGGGTGCCTCTACGAGTAGTGATAAGAAAACCGAACCATTTGTTCCTTTTGTAAGGACGCTGTCATTGTCTGGTTCTAGTTTTAGCTTATTCTTAGATCACTGTGAGTATTATAATAAGTAAAGTGATCTGCCTCGTTGGTTGAGTGGTCACAAGCGTGACTGCTGAGCATGAGGTCCTTGGTTCGATTCCCGGGTCGGGCAAAGTGTTATTATTGTTTTTCCATCAGGATTTTCTCAGAAGCAGCCACGGAGACTGGATTTATGCCCGGTTGAGGCAATAGGCTCGCCCCTATTATATGGGACTTACTTCGAGGGTTACAGTAAAAAACAATGTAAACTATTAGAGCCACAAACAGGCCAGTCAATGCTTTTTGGCACTTTTTAACCCCTAATTTCGCCTTTGACTTTGACCCATAGGTGATCACAAGTGGACTACACACTGACCCCTATTTTAAATTCTACTCAATTCTTAAGTGAAAGCAAGTTAGGTACTCTAAAGTCTAGAGAATTGCACATTAGGCTCCACGGTTGAAAGCTTTACAGGCAAACACACTTGATATAATACTTGAACGTTAAAATTTATTCATTTATTATGGGGTTTTCACAAAAAAAAAACAGTTTTAGAATTGTGTTAGAATTGTTACATTTTGATATTGCAATGCTTTTAAACCGAATTTAAAATTAACTATTGACACTGTAATAGCGTTTGTAAATAAACAACTAGGAAACAACTAGGCCGTCAATACATCTAACATACTGGTGACCAGCTGCATACGGTTATACTGGAAGCCAACGGTACCCTAACATAATTGAGAAAAACGCAAAGCAGATGTTGACATAGACCACTATTTACAAAATTACAGTTTCGATTAATTATAAAAGTTTCATATGGATGGAAATGGCGAGGAAGACCAAGGAAGCGATGGGTGGATTGTGTAAGGACTGATATAAAAGAAGAAGGAATAAAATGATAATGTGACGGTTGACAGAGGAGAATGGAAGACAATCAATGTTGCGCCGATATGTTTACCACAATTCACATTCATAGTACAATATAAGCTGCCATTCATGTCTCTTTTATCCCATTTACCATTACCCACTTTTACGGTCGATTTTCCACTGCAGATTTTTTAAGAATCTCCACAACATCGTAACAAATAACATACCTACAAACATCGGCAAATAACATCATTTGGACCCTCCACAGAACCTCAAAACATCAATAATTTCTCATATCCACAGTAAAAAGGCAGAGGTTGGAATCAATTTCCGTTTCATATCCGACGCCATCTTTGTCCCGAGATTGAACGGTAATTTTATATCAAACACTTTTGTAAACGAGTGTGAGGTTTGAGAAGATACGGGGCATGTTATGGAGTTATATTTTGAAGAAAACATAAAGGCAAAGGTATTTTGTTCGGACCTTTAAATTTTCGAAATTTTTATGAATTTTTTGGTATACCAACAAACATCATACAAACAGTACATACTAAACATTTATGGAATAATAGAAATAATAAAGAAGTACTGGTATGTATGCCTATTACAGGGTGCAAGCAGCATTCACCATAGTGACAACAACAAAGGCTTAATTATTAACATTAGGTTTTTTTCTGCGAAAGAACCGTGAAGAACCGTGTGTGACTAAGGAAATACATTTAGACACGACTGTCTAAATGTATTTCCTTACCTGTGCATAAAAACAAACACAAATCCAGCTTTCGATGTTCTCAACCATATTATTGTACCTTCGTACTCGACATTTTTATTCTCGACAAGATTTACTCGCAACTTTAATCGCTTGAACGCTTCAAGAGCCGAGCATCCATGAGAAGGCTGGCGGTTATTCGGGCGTTCAGAATTCAATGGTTAACGAGCTTCAGAAACTACAGCTCACGTTCTAGGAAATATTAATATGGTGTGTGAGCATATCGATTAAATGCACAAGATAAGCGGAAGAATTAACTCCAAAAACTTGAGTACATATTTACGCCTGAGCACCCACATTTTGCTAGTTATGTATGAGTCACATGTGATAGGGGCGATGTTTACTCGAACTCGATAATGCGTATTTAACGTATTGTATGTTTCTCGGTGGAAACGTACACACACACACATCACCACACATTCACCAAGCACACCTACCTCCCCCATGAGAAACGGACTGGGCCATGATTCACCACGCAGCGCGGGTATAGTATAAAAAAGGAAAAGTAGGATATCTTCATACAAACGCACCGCGCGTGGCTTGTATGTGTGCGCCATAGTATCTTTGCGTCGCCGCACGCACACTCAAACAAGATCTCGACCCGTAAACCCGTCTTCTTAGCTGGCAGGGGTCGTGAGTACACTTCCCCTTTTTTAGGGTTCCGTAGTTAACTAGGAACCCTTATAGTTTCGCCATGTCTGTCCGTCCGTCTGTCCGTCCTCGCTTAATCTCTGTGACCGTTAGCACTAGAAAGCTGAAATTTGGTACCAATATGTATATCAATCACGCCGACAAAGTGGAAAAAAATGTTTTATTAGGGTAGCCCCCCTATATGTAAAGTAGGAAGTGATTTTTTTATTATTTCAACCCTAACGTGTTATATATTGTTGGAAAGGTATTTAAAAATGAATAGGGGTTTCCTAAAATCATTTTTTGATAATGTCAATAATTTCGGAAATAATCGCTCCAAAAGTAAAAAACAATGTCCCCCCCCCTCTAACTTTTGAACCATAAGTTTAGAAAATATGAAAAAAATCTGAAAAGTAGAACTTTATAAGGACTTTCTAGGAAAATCATTTTTAACTTGATGGAAACAACAGTTTTTGTACAAAAAAGACAAAAAATTGTACAAAATAATTTCGCGCGGAGCGCTGCTGGAGCGCGAACATAATGGATACACACCTTTAAACTCATAAGTGGGAACACTTATTGTGACGGACAGGAAACTACGGAACCCTACACTGAGCGTGGCCCGACACGCTCTTGGCCGATTTTATACTATGGTGCGAGCCCAGTGGCCCAGCCCAGTATAAAGCTTAAAAAAAGTTGAGTTTTGAATGTTGAATCAATGGTACATTATTTTTTTTCTGCAACTATAAACAATTGGCAAAGATAACACAAATCGACTGTTCAACTAATCGATTTAGAGCAACGGTAACGGTTTTTTTTATTCATCATTATTTTGTAAAAGAGAAGCTACAAAAACCAATAATCACGCACTGAAACACGTTAGAACCAGAATAAACCTGTGAACACGAACAACAGAGGTGGCACGCTCCTTCCATAAATATTGGTTTGCAAGCAATCTGTTAGTAGCAACTAAACAAATGGCGGCGTACGCAATAAAAACGACATTACTTTGATCTAGCGCTTTGTTTAGCTATCGGAGAAGTGAATTAAATGAACGTTAAGACCTTTGTCTGTATAAAACTAGGTTGGGATATTCTGGGCTTCTGGGCGGGTAATGTTTTAGTCTTTAGATAAAGGTGGTAAGGTTATTGTAATTTGGTGCCTCAAGGTACCATCATTATTCTCCTACCCGTATCCCAATTCAATTCAATTTATTCACAAACAATTAATAATCTCTTTCTCTCTCTCTCTCTTTTTTTATATTTATTTTATTTTATTTATATATATAAATATATATTTTTTATTAATTTGGCATCGGTGCAGCATGTCTTCTTCTTCCATACTCCCCTATTACTTGTCATCTCATCAGACACCTCTTTTCTTGCCATATCAACCTCAAGGGACCAGTATTTTAAAAAGTTTATATCTTAACCTCTGAAGCACACTAAGTCACGTGACTAAAATCGCGAACCGCGTCAACCGCGCAAGTTCGCAACACTATTCGCAAGTAATTTGACAATTAGATAAAAAACACTTGAAGATCGCAAACTACAAGAATTATAGCTATAGAAAATTTACAGTGAATAGCAGAATAGATAAGGAAACTATTAAACCAAAAATCAAAATAATTATAATTATTGATATTTATGAGCCTATTGCCATCAACGAGGCATAATTCGATAGGGATATCCGTATGATTTTTTTTAACTTGTGTCTCACAGATTTTGTGCAATGTAAAGACAAGGTCTATGAAGTTTTAACATTATTTTTAAATTCACATTTTTAATTATTATTAAATGTAAACCATTGCAAATGAATTACGAAGGACTGTTATAAAGATAAGCAAAAGCATGGTGTATCATACATGAGCGTCGAACGTACAAACACTCCAAGATTAAGAAACCTCTGTGCAGAAATCACCCCATGAATTCATTGGGAGCCGTACCCATCCATAAATATCGGTTTGCCAGCAATTTGTTAGAGCGGCCAAACAAAATGGCCGAATGGGCAATAAAGACCGTATTAGTTTGATGTAGAGCTTGTATTTCGGTTGTGTTGAGGAAATAGTGAATCAAACACGACCGGAATTACCTGAGTTTGGTTTTAGGGTCACCTATTACCTGGCTGGTTTGATCCTTTTCGTGTTAATGTCACACAACTTAATAAGAAACCTACTAAGAATTTGTGTAGTTTTTAGCAATCCAACGTTTTCGGCGACTTTGTATATCAGAATATATTCTCCTTTTTAGCCTTAATTAGCACAGCCTGTCGCAGACCACTGCTGGGCATAGGTCTCTCCAAAGCTGCATTAAAACTACTTGTCGTCCATTTTCCACAATGTCTGTAAGTTTGGCCTCAAATGACCAATTTCCTGATAAAGAATAATTAAATTCTGTAGCGTGTCGATATAAACTGGAAGTCGTGGAGAGAGGCCATTGCTCAGCTGTGAGAGAACGCCTGCTAACAGTTGTAGTAACGCGTCCTCAAATTGAGTCTTTACGAGTGTACGTAGTCAAATACTTAAACAAAAGATGTACTTACAAGTTTTTGTTTAAATGAACTAAATCAACCTATATTATGTTTTAGAGTAGAAAGTAGAGAGTACTACGATTTCACGCTCCCATTACTTCTAATGCTAATAGGTAACATGGTCACGTGAGTAAAACCGCGGGCACAGCTAGTTAAATAAACAATTGGTACAAAAATAAGTTCATTATATGTCAGTATGTTATCTCAGTTTTACTGTCTACACAAAAGCTAATCATCATATTTTAATACGCAACCTTCGTCTTGGGTCTTAAATTTATCCTTATCGTCCACATTGCCATGACATGTGACGTTATAATATGACGTCATATTATGACACTTGACATGGGTCCCTGATAATTGTTGTCATATTAGACCGCTTAATTCAGGCGCCATTTTGAATTCTGACAAATGGTAATCGGTGTTTAAGTGGTATGGTCCTGTCATTATGCCGACCGAAAATGAGAAGGTTTTCAGGTTAATTTCAATGGTTAAATTAATGTCTTACCTACACTTTTACCTACAGTATTTGAACAAATTCTTTAAGTACAACTGCATAATTTATTTTAAACAAACTATATTTAACTAATTGAAAAACGCTTTTCGTGACAACCTGTACGAGCCTTGTTTTTCTAGGCTACCTAACGGATTCTGATGCGGTTTTCACTATAAGTAAGAGAATTTAATACATTAATATTAAAGTGACCTAAAGTAATTAAATCTTCATGATTTGACAAGTCATCCATGTGGGCAGAGGATTTCATCGCAAGTATAGTTGCGATGAAATAAATAAAAGATGCCAATAACTACGAATCGTCAAGAAGAAATGTGGAATTTCTTAAGTAATTTGGTGCTAGAAATCGGAATGATTGCTTGCCATTTTCAGAAAGACCATTTCTTTGGTAACCGAGCTATTGTCGATAAAATGATTAATATTTTACTAAAACAATTGTTATTTGCAAGGAAATCAATATTCAGCAACTACCCACAGACTCGTATGCGTACAAGTAAGTGCACGAACACTGAATATTCATGATCACTTGGACAGTATTTGCAAGTAGTTTCCAATACCATATTTCTAGGAGAAAACCTTGTTTGTTCAAGCTCACCAAAGGAAGTACCTTCATTTTGAATGCAAAGACTGAATAAATGTAAATCAATGTAATCAATGTAATGTAATGTTTCGTATGTACTGATATGTAGCTATTCCAGTAAAACGGTGGATGGAAATCAGATAATTATTTAAATACCTTAAATGTGAAACATTTTGCTTAGGATTGGAAGCGTACCCCAACATGGGCGAGAAAAAACTTGCAGATGACGATTTGTTTTACATCCATTTTTTTTATCTCTTGAAATAAAAAAATATAAGAAAGAAAAATAATTGGGTCCGTGGCTTAGGCCCCCAGTGGTTGAGGCACCCGTGGCCGACGCCCCCGATTCGATAAATTTAATTCAAAGCAATTTTTGATCAAATGTTCTGTTAGGCACAAAAATCATCATCATCTGCCTAGCCTTTTCCCTACTATGTTGGGTTCCAGTCTAACCGGATGCAGCTGAATTCCAGTATTTTACATGAACCGACTGCCTATCTGACCTCCACAACCCAGTTAGTACTGGGTTACTAAGTGTACTGGTACTGGAACGATACCCCTTTCATTTTTTTGATCCTACACAATCCCGGAACAATATCCCACAATTTCGTTAACTTCGGAAATTGTGTCTTGTACCTGCCGAGGAAAAATAGAAACAGTCAAAATTTCGAAACTTTTTGCTCCCCACCAAGTTAGCACAGGCTCCTCGAGGTCGAAAACTTTTTTTGTACCTTCCGTTGACTGTACTAAGAAAAAAGGCCCAGAAAACAAATTAATCGAATCAGGGGCGTCGGCCACGGGTGCCTCGACCACTGGGGGCCTAAGTCACGGACCCAAAATATTTATTCGTCGCAAACAATAGACATACAACTAGGGCTTTCAAATACCGGATTTTGTCAATACCGGTATCAATACCGGTATTGGAAAAGTCAATACCGTGATCCCGGTATCAATACCGGTAGTACGGTATTGAACGCAAGTTCAATTAGGACATTTTATTTATATTTATTAATAAAACCAATAAAATACGCCTTTTTATATTTTCAAATCTGTCTTTACTGTTCTTAGTTATTGAAAATAATAAAATAAATACGTTTTATACAAACCTATCTTATATAATAATTTGGTATTGGTTGATTATTTCGGTAGGACTAGGAATTGGGAACATAATGAAAACTTAAACTTAATCTACTCTTTTTGCAGGAAGGCATTTCACACAGACTTTGTTTGTACAATATCAAAAAAATATACATTTCTTATTATTATCTAATTGTCATCATGTCTCATACTCTCATGTAAAAATCAACATAGGTAGGTATCATTATTTGTAAAAATGTAAGTAAGTTAAGTATAGCTAAGTGCTAGTGTAGTTAGTACTAGCTAAGTAGCTAGCAATCATTTCAGTAACATTGTTAACAATAATATGTAAAAAAAAATCAATCAAAAAATCTAAAACTAGTAAGTAAAAAGTAACAAAATAAATCAAGCGTTCATAACAATTTCTGAAAAATAGTAGAAAAATGTAAAAGTATATAAATAACACAACAATACAAATTTCTGAATTTTAAATGTTATTTTTTTTTTTTTTGTAAGTGAGATCGCAAAAACGAAAGCGCATTCAATGTTGAATCAAACAGCGTACTTGTCAGCCTGTTACATAAATAACTTAACACTACACAATAACAAAGTCTATGGACGCGTTATCCCGTCGCCTTTGCGAAACTGACTAACAATAACAAAAACGACATAGCTACAGCTCGATTTCGGGCATTGTCTCAGGCGGGGTGCGGGAGGGTGAGCTTAAGATAACAGCGGGACGCTTGTGCTGGAGGAAACAAGTGTGAGAATAAGATCACATAATTTTCAGATCTAATGTTTGTAATACCACCGTGATCACGGTATTGGGGCGACAATACCGGTATTGTAAAAGGCCAAAATAAAATCCGTGATCACGGTATTACGGGATCCCGGAATACCGGTATTGAAAGCCCTACATACAACGCAATCAGACAAAAACAAACATTAAGAATACAACAGAACCACATTATAATAAAATTGTAAGACAGAACGGAACAAAAACAAAAAAATAAAATATAATAAAAATTGCACGTCGTGAGTGCGACAAACAGGTTACCACTCAGCATGATTGCTGTGCTATGGGGAGCCCACAGCATAGCGCTGGTTTTCAGTGGTTACCCATGAAATACTTGTCAAATATTTGGCAAACATTATTAATATTAACATACAGTTTTGAGGATGAATGTATAAAATGGGTATAAAAGCAGACGACGGAGACCAAAGAAACGATTAATGGACTGTGTAAAGGATGATTATGCAAAGTGCAAGAAAGAAAATGTCTGATGAGATGACGAGTACAAGAAAAGTATGGAAGAAGAAGACATGCTGCGCCGACCTAAACTAAATGGCACTTAAAACATAATCCTTTTCCAAGGGCATAATACTAGTATATCCCTTAATACCCATACCCATTGATAATCAGTTGACCCAGTTCTTAATGCAATCAAATAAAATACATGTAAATGGTCGGTGCTCGGTGCAAGTGTGTGCACGGACGCGTAAGTGGGATACCACTGCGCCACATATACCTTGCTTTCCCGTTACCGAGAAGCTCCGGTAGTTTATACTGCTACGTGTAGTTCATTTTATACTCACGGGTGTCGTATAAGGCGACTAATGTCTGAGGCAGAACACCTTGCGCCTCCGTAGACCAGAGAATGGGCAGCAGCGTTTTCTGTTAGTCTTTCATCACTGCGATCTCCAATCCGCCTGCCAAGCGTGGAGATTACGGCAAATTCCTCCCATCGTGGGAGAGGCTTATGTCCAGCAGTGGACGTTATGGGCTGTTGTTGTTGTTCATTTTAAAGTACGTAATTTATAGGTGTATAGTTACAATAACAAAGCTTGGGCATGTGTTGATAAAGTGGGTTCTTAATTTTGTACCAATTGAGTCATATTAATTTTGAGTTTGTTTGATATTTAAAATCTGAAGATTTCTACGTCAGCTGATCGCCGCTTTAAGCACAGGGGCCATTGTTACACACCTGTGTTTTTCCCTCTTGGAATTTTGATATCCTTACGGGTCTTTAGTCTGAACGGATCGAATGGATGGGTCGGGGGGCTTTTGGGACCAGGACCGCGGTCCCGGATTTCCCCTAAATATTTCAATCATGTCAATTCATGATTGAAATATGTCAATGTCAATTCATTTTGGTCCGTTCAGACGTAGACAAAAAATGTTTACGTCCGAACGGACTGGTGTCAAAAAAAAAACAAAATGAATAAACTTCATCAAGTACATTCGGGCGCAAAAGTTAAAAATATGAAATAATATGTTAATTTATTGTCCGACTACGGAGAAGCCAAAAGGAAGGGTTATGATTTAAACAGTTTATTTATTATTTCAGATTTGTATTATCTTCTTTATAAAAACCATCAATAATGGGCAGTGTCGTATACACGTCACGAAAAGTACTAGGCAAGCATGAATCCAAGATGGTATTTAAATGATATAATTGTATTTATTACTAGTAGACCGATTCTTAAAATAAATACCACATTATAAAACATATGGAAACAGGTATTTATCGCGAACTTTACCTTTAATATAAGCCCGACGTTTCGACCGGATTGCACTAGCGGTGGTCGCGGGAAGACTGAAGTATTGGAGGTACCGCCGCTGCAAAGCGAAGCTGTTTATTTAACTACCCTCACTTGAATTTCATAAATACTAATTAGAGCCGGTTCACACTAGGACAGCACACTACACTAACAGTGTCCGCATACCGAGAAGATACCACCAAATACCACCTTGAACTGGATACCCACCGTACCCCTGGGCGTACCCCTGGTGGGTAGGTTTTTTAAAGTTAAACGATACCACCTGGTAATAGTGTTGTATGGGCACCGGGCCGTAGGCCGACGTAGGAGGCCGTAGGCCGACGTAGGAGGCCGGCGGAGGCCCGGCACTTCGGGGACAGAAATCAAAGAGTGTTATTTACGAAATTTCGCGAAGCGAGCACGCGTCATGTAGTCGTAGTAGGTTCTAAATTTGCTTATATCTCTAAAAGTGTTGCTACTAAAGGCCAGAAGTGGTTTTAACTAGTTTTTCAACGCTATTACCTGGTGGTATCGATTAACTTTAAAACACCCACCGTACCACCAGGGGTAGGGCCAGGGGTACGGTGGGTCTGCAGTGCCTTGAACTCATGCCAGCCTAGTAATTTTTCGGGTGGATCTGGGACTTTTGCGCGAACCCACTTGCGCGAATGGACTTTTGCGCGATTGGACTTTTGGCCACTGAGGTTTACTCTATCGAGTAAACATAATATCACGCCTGTTATTACTTGAAATTTCTGTTTTTCCAAGATGGTGTCTAACTAACTTCAAAAATAAAGAAATTTCATACAAACTTTAATCCCCTATTTTACGTTTTTTTTTTTAATTCGTTTGAAAACTAGCCAAGTCAGACCTTAGGCGTCAATATATGTGTCGGGGGCCACATGGTAGCCCCCGGCCACCAATGGCTTCAATATATTATCCTATAAGTTATAACAACAACAACAACAATGTATGCGACTGTCCCTTTAAACTTATTATTGTTTATTCATTTGTGTTTTTTTGACAACGGTCCGTTCGGACGTAAACATTTTTTGTCTACGTCTGAACGGACCAAAATGAATTGACAGCGGTCCGTTCAGACTAAACACCCATCCTTACTGCTACGGAAGTTTGGTTAGACCTGGGACATACCAAATTTTCAGCAAAAACAATGGTGATTTTAAACGGTATTTACTTATTGCCATTTAGGTATTTTTGCATTCTTAATCCTTAATCCAAACCTTTCATTTGCGGGTAGCGAAAAATACTTAAATTAAAACTTATTTAACGTGGAACATTACCTAAGTGTTATGTTTACAAAACCTCAGAGATTAACCTAGATAGCTAACGCTTTGCACACAAATAACACTGAATAAAATAAATACCACGCTAGAAACTATATACCTCGATACAGCATAGTGGTGCACTTATCTTGGATTTCCGTAACGGTTCAACTTCGACGTTTTGCGATACTGTATATTTTGCAGTACGGGGGGTAAACAAAAAGTATCGGTATACAAGTTTAGTTGCAATAGGTTTATGGTTGGTTGTGAAAATGTGTAGTAAGAAGTAGCATTAATCTGATCGTTTTAATTATTCTCTTCTTAATTTTTCTTTATTGTGTGGTTAATGTATAACCTGGTTTTAGAGTTTTTATGCCACCCAATGGCCTCTGGCTTGGCTTTACATGCCGTCGAGAAATATCTCTAAGGCATGCTGGTTTCCTCATGCTGTTTTCCTTCACCGAAGCAAGTGGAGATCGTCTGTCCACCTGGCTTAAAGGCGAGCCATCTCACGCTATTTATGATTTGTATTAGTGCAAGATAGCCTAGTGTTTAACATAAAAAAAGTTAGAAAGATTTAAATTCACGTAGATTTGCTAATTAAAAGGTAAAGCTATGATTTCCACCAATGATAATATAAAACTCAAACTCAAAGCATTTTTTTCAATTAGACCATTACGGCACTTTTGAAAGTCAAAATCTATATCTATACATATAATAAAACAGTAAAAAATCTGTGTCTGTACATTGAATATATTAAAAAAGAAATAATTGAGGGGCGTTTAGAAACAGTAATAGAGCACGAATCCAAAAAAAAATTCGGTCTGTTTGTTTGTACACGCTAATCTTCGGAACTACTGGACGGATTTGAATGTTTTTTTTTGTTGTATAGGTATTAAGTATGGGCAACATATAGACTATAATTTATCTTGGAAACTTGAACACCTGATGCAGAACCGCAACAGACCAGCTAAACTATAAGAGATACAAAAATGATACCATAGCCAAACATGTTCCACGTGATGAGCATTTATGCTGAGAGAATAAATTTGAACTTTAATCTGATGTGGAACTCCAAGAGCCCAGCTACACTATAACATCTATAGGAATGACGTTTTAGCAAAAGTGGTTCAATCTGATGAGCACTCTCTGTTGACTTATAAAAATCAAAGATGTGGAACACCTGTTGTGGAACTCCAAGAGCCCAGCTACACCATAACACATGTAAGAATGACGTCTTAGCAAAAGTTGTTCAATCTGATGAACACTCTCTGTTGACTTATAAAAATCAAAGATGTGGAACACCCGTTGTTGTACTCCAAGAGCCCAGCTACACCATAACACATATAGGAATGACGTCTTAGCAAAAGTTGTTCGGTCTGATGGGCATTTCCTGTTGACTTATAAAAATCGAAGATCAGAAACATCTGATGTGACAATCAAAGCTGTCACTAATTTCAATGCATAATTATAAAATAACATAAGCTGGGAATACCTCCACGCGGTGAAGGCGGTAACAGTTTAGGACTGATTTTCGATGACGATGGTATATCATTGAAAATTTGACTCTACTGGCCAAAACTCCCATTTATTTTTTTATTTTATCGAATAAATATGCCTTCGGGCTTATGTTATTTGAGTGTTTAATTTCCTTTTCTATTTATTTTCGTGACACGGTAGCCTACCTTAATTGATAAGGTATCTTCACAATAAAACTATAACCATGCCTAGGAAGAGGTCAAATCTTTCCCAACGTTCCAGAGGAGCTACAAGATTGAGGATCATAAGATCCCAAGAATCTACCGAAAAGCGTCAGGAGAGACTTGATGCTGTTCGAGAACATCAGGCTGCAACTCGCTCCGTGGAAACCTCTTCGGATCGCGAAGCACGCCTGCGTTCTCAGCATATTCACGCATCTACATCCAGGTCGCTAGAGACCAGTGAAGAATATGATGCGCGACTGACCGCTGATCGTGAACGTCACGCATTGTCTCGCGAGTCGGAGACGTTCACGGATAGAGAATTGCGCTTGAGTTCCAAGCGTATCTGCGCATCGACTTCTAGATCTCTAGAGACAAGTGGGGAACGTGATGCGCGACTGACCGCTGATCGTGAACGGCACGCATTGTCTCGCGAGTCGGAGACGTCCACGGATGACGTTTCAGATCTTCGATTTTGACGACCCCATTGTCGCTATCATAAGCAACAGGATCCGCGTACGAAGTCACGGGCAGAAGCTAGTTACAAATAAAAATCCAAGCTACAGTCCCAGTCACAAGGCATAATAACTTGAGAAAGTACTGTAGTTGCCCATTCCCTAGCGTAGATCTCTATGGAGAAGAACGGGCAAGAAACTCCATGGACACTCTTTTGAATCAAAATATTGTTACAAAATCTTGGTTACATCATTAATTTTGAAATTATACATATTATATGTGAGAACGATGTAGTAAGAGCGTCCAGAGTAAAAAAAGACAACAATTTAACAATAAACGAATTAAAATGAACCCTGGCAGCTAAGGATGACCAGTCCCAACTGACAGCGCCCATTCACGAACATGACGCATATGCATTCCAATAATTATTATTAATTAACAATAGCGCATCATATTGCAATTAGTAAAATCATTCAGTCGATGAATTTAATTAATCGGTAAGCGGTTTAGATAATCGGTAAGCGATTCAATTAAACGCAACCTGTATTATTAATATTTGACCGAATACAACTAATAACCATACCTAACAAATATTGACCAATAAATGGCGACTTCATTATGTTTATTTTCAACTATATCAATACCAGCTCTTTGCTTTTTGCTTATGTTAGGGTCGGCTTCCAGTTTTACCGGATGCAACTAAATACCAGTATTTTACATGGAGCGACTGCCTATCTGACCTCCACAACCCAGTTAGTACCGGGTAATACGATACCCCTTGGTAAGACTGGTGGTGAGCTCCTTGCTCGCATGGATTGCATAATCTCCTTTTTGAACTTAAATACCGTAGCCGTAGCCGTGTTTGTACCCTGGAAAATGTATTATTGCGAAACTTTTTATTACCCCCGAATGAGTATTTTAACCAAATTTTAAAGAAGATGGAGCAATGGAAACTGAACAGAATACACAGTGGCTAGTTTACCAATACCTTTCCAATATTTGAACATAAGATTATCTAAAGCAATTTTAGAGTGAATCGAAGCAAGTAGTAAAATGCTCTATTGTCTGTTGTTTATTGTCTATTGTTGTATTGTATTTATTTTATAACAGTTATAAATGATAAATGATAAATGATAAATGATGTTTATTTTGCAAGTAGGTTTTTACAAACACTTTTACACGTCATTTTTTTTTTTTTAAACTAGATGGGGCCGGTGTTTCGTACCTGACTACTCTGAGAAGAAACAGCCGAAACAAACTCAGAGGTCATAGTCTCTTTTGAAGTCCAGACATAATTTTGCTCAATTCACATGAGGACTATGCAGAATAGTGTCTGAGATGGTCTTTTGAAGAAAGAACCACACACATTTGAGTGGACCTGTCCATGTATAAATAGTTATGACAGTTATACGAGATATTAGAAGAATCCCACTTAAGTGAGAGTTCCAAAAACAGGGACATAAACTAGTTTAACTATCAGTAGCCAAACATAAAATGAAATCTGCTATTAGTGTTGTGTGTCATAAATTCCTCATGTCGTAAAAAAATTTAAACATAAACGAGTATTTTTGCGAATCCCGAACCGCAAACGACTTTCGGAGCAAACAAATGGGTACCTACATATCAATTAGTTGGGGCACCCTATTTTCCGGCCCATCGGGTCCATTTGGTTGTCAGGCCAGAGGATTTAAAACGTGAGAATAGATTGGTTTCGCTGGAAGCATTCACTAGTTCTACGTCTGTTATTGAAGAGGGACGTTCCGATTTTTGAGAACCAAATGGGACTCGACCTTTTAGAACCTGGCTTTTTTAACTTCAGGATTATTTTTGAACTTTTGGATTGTATAGGCCTTGTCAGAACTTTATTTGTATTTTTGGCCAAAAAGGGCGCACAGACGGTGGAGATGCGGACTTTCATACCGCCAGTCCAGCTTCAACCATAGGTTTTGATAAAATAACCGGCCAAGTGCGAGTCGGACTCGGGCATGAGGGGTTCGGTAACATCGTAGTGGGGGAGCCCCTTATAATTTTTAATTTTGTTGATATAACGGCAACAGACATTCACATTTTGTGAAAATTTCAACTGTCTACCTATTATAGATCATGAGATACAGCCCGCTGACAGACAGTAGGACCGACGGACGGAAAGCCGAGGTTTAGTAATTGGTGTAGGTCCTTTAGTTCTCTTCAATATGGTTGAGTTGAATGGTCCTGATAGATGCTTCATGTTCGTGAACATCAACCAACAGTGGAGCAGCGCGGGTGGCTGGATCCGCAAGCGGGTGTCGTTAACACACAGCTTCTTCGCGTGTGAACACAGTTACAGCGGCGCGGGTGAGGGCAGCGGGACATTTCCCGCTCGTGGCGTCCGATCATGTCTTTCTCGACAGAAGACTTGATAATGCTACTGCGCGCTGAGACGCCCCGCGAAGTACTGTGTTCACGAGTAGAAAATAGCGTTTACCGCCCTTCACGCATCCGCTCCCGCAGCCCGCGCCGCTCCCACCGTGTTTGAACACTAACTGTGTTCACATGCGAAGAACCTGTGTGTTAACGACACCCGCTAGCGGATTCTGCACTCGCGCCGCTCCCACTGTGTTTGAGCACTAAAAGAGAAGCAGTGTCCCGGCAGTTTGAACATTATAAGTAGATTCTCCTTTCCAAATTAAATACCTACATAAAAATCCAGTCCCTCTGTCCATTAAGTCTATCCAATTATTAAAGTACAATTGTTGAAACTTATTTTGTAATTTAATTTTTGAAAATATCTGGCATTAATCCGTTCGCATGTGTTATACATAATCCCAGTTATACAGGGAAACCTATAATTGGCCATAATAATTACAACAAGCTTATTTTGTAAAGTTTTATGTATTCGCTGTTGGTTACCTAAATAAATAAATAAATAAACAATATTTTTTTACAGGTAAACTACTCTTATAATTACGTTTGGCGCAGCTAGTTTAATTATGAATATTAATGCAAGCATTGTCACGGTCCAACAGAAATCAGTATTCAGCTGCACTCAGACTGATTTTAATAAATGTTGTATTTATAACAATTTTTTTTACAAAGGACTCATGAATATTTGTTTATTTTTTCAGATATTCGTGGGAGACAACAGGAAATACTATGTAAGTACCGACAGAGTATTCTTTATGCCGTCTGCATGCGAGACAAATCAGAAAAGGTTTATTTGTGATTCTTTTAAAATTGAAATACAGTTGTCGACGTAGATAGGTAATTCATACCTACACCGTTTTTAGGTATAGTTATAGGTGTCATAAAAGTATCAAGTTAATAATAGAAGGGGAATAAGTAAAAATGTCCAGTCGAGGCAAGAATTATATGAGTAAAGGAGAAATCAAAACCATTAAATAATAAATAAAAATATTACCAGCCTATTACTGTGCCACTGCCGCCTCTTCTCATAAAAAAAAAAACATTAGAATCATTATAATTTTTGTTATTCAAAAAGAACGTGCGGGGACCCTTGTGAACTTGGCACCCGACTTTTGAAAAATCAGTTTTTTTTAAGGTTTTTCGAAAGATTTCGGTAAGTAGTGGATTGTAGTGAAGCTATTTTCGTTTGTAGTAATGCCAAAAAAATAAAAAAAAAATGTAAAAAAATGTCAGCACCCGAAATTTGAAAAACCATTTTTTTCCGGCTGTTTCTCATAGATAAACGTTAGTAGTGGATTGTAGTAAATTTATTTTCGTTTGTAGTAATGCCAAAAAAATAAAAAACAATTTATTGTAAAAAAATGTCAGCACCCGAAATTTAAAAAACCATTTTTTTCTGGCTGTTTTTCATAGATACACGTTAGTAGTGGATTGTAGTAAAGTTATTTTCGTTTGTAGTAATGCCAAAAAAATAAAAAAAATAGAAAAAAAAGCGTTATCCCCCGAAATTCGAAAAATCGGTTTTTTCTGGCCGTTTCTTATGGATAGACGTTAGGCGTTAAGGCGATTACTACAAACGGTCGAATTGACAGAAGAGAATCCGTAGAGGTTTGTAGTAGAAAAAAATCGTTTGTAGTAAAGATACAAGCCGATTAGGAGCTCTTGAGTTGAGTTAAACTTTTTCAAAGTGATATATACTGGATAAAATCTGTTTGAAGATGAACACGATTACTACAAACGTTCGAATTGACTGAAAAATGTTCGTAGAGGTTTGTAGTGGAAAAAAAATCGTTTGTAGTAAAGATACAAGCCGATTAGGAGCTCTTGAGTTGAGTTAAACTTTTTCAAAGTGATATATACTGGATAAAATCTGTTTGAAGATGAACACGATTACTACAAACGTTCGAATTGACTGAAAAATGTTCGTAGAGGTTTGTAGTGGAAAAAAAATTGTGCTGCAGTAAATATCACTTTGAAAAAGTTTAACTCAACTCAAGAGCTCCTAATCGGCTTGTATCTTTACTACAAACGAATTTTTTTTCACTACAAACCTCTACGAACATTCCTCAGTCAATTCGAACATTTGTTGTAAACGTACTCGTCTTCAAACAGATTTTATCTAGTAAATATCACTTTGAAAATGTTTAACTCGACTCAAGAGCTCCTAATCGGTTTGTATCTTTACTACAAACGATTTTTTTTCCACTACAAACCTCTACGAACATTCCTCAGTCAATTCGAACGTTTGTAGTAATCGTGTTCATCTTCAAACAGATTTTATCTAGTAAATATCACTTTGAAAATGTTTAACTCGACTCAAGAGCTCCTAATCGGTTTGTATCTTTACTACAAACGATTTTTTTTCCACTACAAACCTCTACGAACATTCCTCAGTCAATTCGAACGTTTGTAGTAATCGTGTTCATCTTCAAACAGATTTTATCCAGTAAATATCACTTTGAAAAAGTTTAACTCAACTCAAGAGCTCTTAATCGGCTTGTATCTTTACTACAAACGAATTTTTTCCCACTACAAACCTCTACGAACATTCCTCAGTCAATTCGAACGTTTGCAGTAATCATGTTCATCTTCAAACAGATTTTATCCAGTATATATCACTTTGAAAAAGTTTAACTCAACTTAAGAGCTCCTAATTGGTTTGTATCTTTACTACAAACGATTTTTTTTCCACTACAAACCTCTACGAACATTCCTCAGTCAATTCGAACATTTGTTGTAAACGTACTCGTCTTCAAACAGATTTTATCCAGTAAATATCACTTTGAAAAAGTTTGACTCAACTCAAGAGCTTCTAATCGACTTGTATCTTTACTACAAACGATTTTTTTCTACTACAAACCTCTACGGATTCTCTTCTGTCAATTCGAACGTTTGTAGTAATCGCCTTAACGCCTAACGTCTATCCATAAGAAACGGCCAGAAAAAACCGATTTTTCGAATTTCGGGGGATAACGCTTTTTTTCTATTTTTTTTTATTTTTTTGGCATTACTACAAACGAAAATAACTTTACTACAATCCACTACTAACGTGTATCTATGAAAAACAGCCAGAAAAAAATGGTTTTTTAAATTTCGGGTGCTGACATTTTTTTACAATTTTTTTTTATTTTTTTGGCATTACTACAAACGAAAATAAATTTACTACAATCCACTACTAACGTTTATCTATGAGAAACAGCCGGAAAAAAATGGTTTTTCAAATTTCGGGTGCTGACATTTTTTTTTTATTTTTTTGGCATTACTACAAACAAAAATAGCTTCACTACAATCAACTACTTACCGAAATCTTTCGAAAAACCTTAAAAAAAACTGATTTTTCAAAAGTCGGGTGCCAAGTTCACAAGGGTCGTGCGGGGTCATGAAACGTGAAAGAATTGGAGGAAAGCCTCCGTCCAGGAGTGGGACTTATAGACTAATAAAAAGAACGTAGCTGAGTACGTACTCAAACTACTACTTTTAGGAAGAAGGATCTGTCTGGCACTATCCTTCTTAAAAATAGAGGTCACGTCTGTTAGTTGTTAAGCTCTCCTGTACACTGTACAGTTTAAACACACATCCCCTATTCCCCTAGTAGCGTGAGAGCTAGACAAACTCGGGTCCCGCTCTCACACGTGCAGTTCAATTCCCTACGTGCCTGTCACATGCATTTGTTACAAAAACTAACTTATTTCGGTATACGGAGCCAAATTTCCAAGTTTTTTTTTTTTACTGAAAGAAAATAGGTTTTTTTTTATATCTATTGACAGTTTTACGCTACTGTTTTTATTCTTTGCACGAACGTGTTTTTTGGAGCTCAGGAAGGAGTGAGTTTTTAGAGTGTGTTCAATGTTTTGGCTAATAGCTAGGTTCATCATCTGCCTAGCCTTTTCCCAACTATGTTGGGGTCGGCTTCCAGTCTAACCGGATGCAGCTGAATACCTGTATTTTACACGGAGCGACTGCCTATCTGACCTCCACAACCCAGTTAGTACAGGGTAACACGATACCCCTTGGTAAGACTGGTTGTCAGACTTTTTGGGTCACTGACTACCTGTAACGACTGTCAAAGATCTGCAAATGCCAGCCGGGACCAACGGCTTAACGTGCTTTCTGAGGCACGGAGGGAACCCGGTATGTAATGGGTGGTCACCAATCCACAGACCAACCTAGGCAAGCACGGCTTAACCTAAAGATCGACCCGAGCGGCTGTTATTATTTAGCCACGAGCTAATGGCAAGGTTATAATATATTAATGTATTTTACTGGTTTTGTAACGTAAATCAGCTAAACAGTTACGAAATATTACTAAGCCTCCACCGTCCGTTCGTCTGTCTGTCAGTGGGTTGTAGATATCTCATGATCCGTAATAGGTAGACAGTTGAAATTTTCACAGAATGTGTATTTGCCGCTATAACAACAAATCATAAAAATTAAAGGGGGCTCCCTTTTTAATTTTTATTATTTGCTGCAATACGATGTGACCCTGACTATGATGATACGGAACCCTTCATGCGCGAGTCTGACTCACACTTTGCCGGTTTTATATGGACACAGTGAATTAGAAACAACGTGAATCGTTACATATTATATGACTCGCAAAAAAAAACCGAAAAACCAGAGGATTCATATAAAAAAACATTCGACTTTACGTTACGGTATCATCGCTTTAGGGCAGTGAAAACTGAATCTACTTCGAACCTAGTAAAGCCAAGTTAAGTAAAGCCACCGTTCTATTAATATCCACACATTCCACAACAATTAAATAACTGTCCACTCCCCGAAATATCTGACATTACTAACAATAACATACTTTACATTAAACCCACATCATAGTTAACAGCGTAATGTTATAGTTAACAGCTTTATGCTATACGCCGTCAAAACTAACTGGATTACAAAGTGTGTGGTTAATCCAATCTTGGATGAACTTAGTTTTGGTGTTACACGCACGATTAGAGCGGCATATTGTTTGGCGAGATTACGTGTCTGCAGGAATATACATATTGGATAGGTAGTTCGATTAACTGGTGGATATGTTGATCGAGAACCTGTTGTTGTATTCTAGAATATTCAAACAAAGCAAACATAAACTGTCACTTACGTGATATATTGTTCTTTATTTTGAGCTCCCAACATTTCGACGCTGTTCTTGCAACAGCGTCGAAATGGAGATATCCTGTAAGTGACAGTTTAAAACAGTGTTTAAACATAGCAAAATTAAAATAACATAACATCACGCCTGTAATCCCCAAAGAGTTAGGCAGAGGTGTACTTAATATTAACCCCACATTTCACCAGCTATGTTTAAATCCCGTGTAATAGGGGGCTAGTCCATTGCCATCAACCAGGCACAAATCCAGACTCCGTGACTACTACTGACATATTTCTGATGGAAAAATTTAATATTACTTTGCTTGATCTGGTAATCGAACCCGGGACCTCATTCTGAGCAGTCGTGATTGCGACCACTAGACCTGGCAGACCTGCGAGGCAGTTTAAACGTTATCAACTTATAATGTTCCCACTACTGCAACAGCGGTCTCCTCTTTGTGCTAGAGAGTGAACCATAATCCACCACAAGAATTATTGGATAACATTTGCCTTTGATGTTTTTATAACAAAATACTTTGAAAAAATATGACTTGTTGAAAATGATTATTCATAATAATAAAAAATAAAATAAATTAATGATTATTAATATTTATGTTTAATGATTATGAGTATTTCTCATTATTTCAGTTCCATAATTGTAATTGATAATCCCATTTCAAAGAGCTTTGATGGTCATCTTTATAGAAAACATAACCAACTTACCTTAATGTTTAATCTCCCAACGATGTTCTAAAACGGGGCATAACAGTACGTATCTACCCAAATAAATAGAAGAGAAAGTGCCTAATCAAGTCCCGAGTCCTAAGGTGACGTCATTCTTATTATATTTTCGTCCAACACATAACAATAATACAGATGGTCTTATCGTCCTTAATGACATGACATGTGACGTCACATTACGGACATTACACTTGACATGGGTCCATGATAATTTTATTGTTGTTGTAATGTCCCCTTAAATCCGCATTGAATTTTGACTTTAAACGGATATTGGGGTAAAGGTCAACACGTACTGACGATACGACCGTTTGTAAAAATACTACGGAATTAAAAGGTCATGCTGAAATGTATTTGGTTTGTAATTGAAGTGGAATTCTTTGTAAAAAGAGTTCTTCAGAAGAGGAAGCAACACGTTATATGCATAATGATGGTCACCCATCCACAGACAGACCATGACAAGCGCGGCTTAAGCTTGAAGATCGACCCGTGCAGCTGTTATTATTTAGCCCCAAGCTTCTAGCATTTACGATTATGTTTGAACGTTATTGTATATTCAGTCAATAATGTTCTCACAGCTGGGACACAGGCCTCTTTTCATTGAGAGGGAGTGGGCCGAAATCCACCACATAGACCTAGTGAGGGTTAGTCGATTTCTTCGATTTTAAACTTCTAGAACATGCTGGTTTCCTCACGTTTACCTTCACCGTTTTGAGAGCAGTGGTTATAATAAAAAAAAAAAAACGAAAAAAAATATAATTTACAAAAGTTAAGTGCTGATCTAATTTCGAACCTACATCGTTTATCTTCTGAAGTTGCTGACGTTACTTAGTAGTAACGTCAGCAACCCAGCAGCCGCCAACAGCCGCGCGTGCGTCAGCAGCCTAGTGGCCACCACAGAAGTTTGAAAGTGCTAATAAGATTAATTAATGCACATGAGATGACACTTTTCAACTATGGTCACGTTCTAGTTTCAAGCGATTTTCGCCTTTATTGTTGATTGATTGATAATACTGACTGAGTAACAATCGATTGATTGATTGACGAACACTAAGTCATTGTGTCATACCGCTACCTATTTGGTTCTGACATAGTGACTTTAAAGTCATCACAGCCTTTAATCCCCGAAGGATTAGCCAGCGGTGAACTCGTATAATTACGAGTGTTAGTACATAGATAGCTCAACCATATTTTGTCAGTTATGTTCAAGGCCTGTCTAATAGGCGGAGAGCTTTTTACCATCAACCGGGCAAAATACTAGACTCCGGGCTGCTACTGATAAAATCTCGTTGGGAAATCCCAATAACACTTTGATTGATCCACGACTCGAACCGAGGAGTTCGTGCGCAACAGGGTTGCTTGCAGCTACTAGACCATAAAGGCGGCTGTAAAAAAGAAAGAAAGAAAGAAAACACACTTATTTGGCACACGCTACAAGTGCACACAGTATAAAAAATAAACAAAAAAGAAAAACAAAAAGAATAACAAAATAAATCAATATAAAACTTAAAACTAAACAAAAAAATAAAACAATGTGACACTGTGTGCCTTACGGCTGCGCCAAATAGGCCCAGTTCAGCAAAATGCCGGACAAGTAGTGCCCGACGCTGGTTTTCAACTGTATTGCTGTGATTACTTGAACACCGCAAAATAAACCACTTCCTGGAAGGACACAGGTTATTTCCATTATGTTTCGAAGATAAGGTTATCACTTCAAAATAAAGTGGAATTGAATTGGTCCTATCCAAGAAGTACTTCCACGAATTATATCCAACTAGGCATTGCAGTAATTTTCCGATATTTTGGGGAACTGAACTAACTATCAGTCGCACCTATAACTAGGAAGGGGTTATGTTTCACCGCCCTCAATAATTGCTGTCGATTATTTTCACAGTTTGGACACGGCTGACATTATATTTAATTATTTCCGCGAACACTTTCGAGTGGTGTCAGAGTTTTAATGCGCCCATGGACTTCTGACTTTCACTTTAACATAATGTGAAATTATGTTTATTCAGAAACTCTGTAACTTGATAGAATTTGAAGAGTTACGAAATGGCTACAAGTTAGTTAGACCTAATGGATTGACTAATTTAAAACCATCGGTACTTCTTTTCTGAGTAAGTTCTCTCTTTATTTTATTCTTTTGCATATTCTGCAAAGTTCTGATCATTACTAAACTTATTTATATTTGAAAGAGTTATCTTACCGTAATATAAGTTATTACCAAAATGTCTTCCCTAAGGAAAGTTTTTGAATCATCTTCTCTTTATAAACTTTTTAAATAAGTAATTCCATTATGTTATACGTATTTATAGGTCTGCTTGTTTTCAAGCAGCAATTTTATAAATAGGTATGTACGTAGATACTTTGTACAAAATAATGTTTTTTCCTTTAAATTCGTCCTTTTTCTCTCATGTTTATATCTTTCTAGAAATTAACGCCCCGTCTGCCGGAAATTCACGCCTCAGTACGTCGTAAAGAACTCCAGATTACGATAATTTATAAACATTTGTTAACTAGAACCCGAAGTAATTAGGAAGGACGTGCCTGATAAATTAGATAAACAAAAAATATTCTGACGACAAAACCGGCTGTAGGCTACGTGTCAGACTGTTTATCATGAAATACAAGTGGTAATTGCTTTTAAAGCTTCAAATTAACATAATGTTTTCGGTAGCTTATGTCAGTCCAACACATTTCAGACGGTCTATTATCGCTGACAAAATGTCGCTTTGCCCAGATTCTATTTAATACCTACTAGTTTCATGCAATCCTAGTTACTGCAGTCTATAAGGTACAAAAAAACTGCCCTCTGAACCTCAAAACTGTGGTTTTATGCTCATTAAATAAAACCAAGCAATAAAAAAATAAAAAAAAATAAAAAAAAAACACGTATGCAAAGTTTGTCCGTTGTCATACAAATTTCAGCTCAATTGGTGGGTGAACTGGTTTGTAATTCAGTTTTTAGATTTAACAACTCACTATACAAGTTAAATGAAAACTAATAATAAAAGGGTATCTTATTCATCTTAAAATACATAGTGAAATATTCATTCATTTTTCTCAGAAGACTACTCAATAATACAGCAACAATGTCCTTTCTCGGAGAACAAATAACTCTGTTTGAGTCTCGCCATTGGAAAACGCAGTGTTTCCCCAAAATTCTCGGAATACCGTGGCATTTACTTTAGTTTGTTTATTTACCCTTAGGTAATAGGAAATCAGAAGCTCTTGTAGATACAGTAGAAGCAAAAGGACTATTTAAGGATAGTAGCAGGTTCGGGGGCCACCACGTGGCCCCCGGCCACCGTAGGCGCGGGCCTGTGGACGGTGGGCTATGGGCTAGCTCGCCGTCCGTCCGTCTCATGACGACAGGCCGTGTCGACGGCGCGTTCGTGTTCCACGCGCGCCTCAAAGAGAGTCAGCAAAAAGGAAGGGGTCCGCAAGGACCGATGCCTGCCAGGGTTGCGGGTTTGTTCGAAAGAGATACCGTGGCCCCGGAACACAAAGGGCGATGAAGGAACATGGATGGGTTTTAGTCAGTAAAAGTCTGACACTCCCTCCTGCTCCGCCCGGGCGGGAGAAGTCATTTGATGATTTCCCATCCGAAAAAAAAAAAAAAAAAAAAATGATAGTAGCAGGTGGCGTTCTGTAGCGTCTACATACCCCCATGTGGGTTGGTAGAAACTACGGTACTGGTATCGTGATAAGGGGATATTTTTTTTTTTTTTTTTTCAGGCCTTGTCGACGGCGCGTTCGTGTTCCACGCGCGCCTCAAAGAGAGTCAGCAAAAAGGAAGGGGTCCGCAAGGACCGATGCCTGCCGGGGTTGCGGGACTGTTCGAAAGAGATACCGTGGCCCCGGAACACAAAGGGCGATGAAGGAACATGGATGGGTTTTAGTCAGTAAAAGTCTGACACTCCCTCCTGCTCCGCCCAGAGCGGGAGAAGTCATTTGATGATTTCCCATCCGAAAAAAAAAAAAAAAAAAAACGGGGATAATTTTTAATTTCTGTGAAAAACATTCATGTTGCTGTCTGTATTTAAAACTTGGTATCGTGGTATGGTGATTATTTTCATTTCTGTGAAAAACAATCGTGTTGCTGTCTGTATTTAAAACTTGGTATCGTGGTATGGGGATTATTTTCATTTCTGTGAAAAACAATCATGTTGCTGTCTGTATTTAAAACTTGGTATCGTGGTATGGTGATTATTTTCATTTCTGTGAAAAACAATCGTGTTGCTGTCTGTATTTAAAACTTGGTATCGTGGTATGGGGATTATTTTCATTTCTGTGAAAAACAATCGTGTTGCTGTCTGTATTTAAAACTTGGTATCGTGGTATGGGGATTATTTTCATTTCTGTGAAAAACAATCGTGTTGCTGTCTGTATTTAAAACTTGGTATCGTGGTATGGTGATTATTTTCATTTCTGTGAAAAACAATCGTGTTGCTGTCTGTATTTAAAACGTGGTATCGTGGTACGGGATTATTTTCATTTCTGTGAAAAACAATCATGTTGGTAGTTATGAATCGATCTTTTATTACACAGACCTGTGCCCGTGACCTTGGTTCGTGTGAATTTATAATAAAAATATGACTTCCCTATTTCAATTGGTTTTTGTTAAAATTATGCGTTATAAGTTTTTGCACGTAACCCTAATCCATTTTATAAATTAAAATCAGCCTCGTTTCTCCTTATAACATCAGCTATCTGTCAGTAAAAGTCCCTTCAAAACCGGTCCAGCCACATAAAGAAAAGGTTAAATCTACCGTATATACTTTCATATCCATTTATTTAATAAAAACTGCTTTTTAGAAATTACAAGCAGACACTTCTATTTTATTTATCTGTTTAGATTTGATATTATTAATTTTCTATATAAAATTACGATATAAACTCGGTCCCATTTGCCAGTTAACCATCTGGCGAAGACATAACAATTAATTCATGAACAAAAATTTTGTTAAATCCACACTTAAAATAAAATTGCTGTCCTTTCATTTCTATCAATTACATTGGCTATAAAATGTTTGCCTTTATTGCCAAAAACATTCTCATTCATGACATAAAATTGGCACATGAATAAATATTTTCAACAGCAAAATTCAGCAAAATAACCACAGTGTAAAAATACCCGCCATTTTATTTCCAATACGAAACCACTACGAAGCGTTTATGCAAAAATGTTTTCAACAAACTCATTCATCACGAATAATTCGAATTTCGAATCAACCAGCTCATGAAATTAATAAAGATTCAATTCAGAAAAAAAAATTCAACTCACCTCAACATCGCGTGTCACAACGATCTATTTAAACGTAACGATCATTCATTCCCAAACTTGAGTGAGTGAATGAATGAATGAATGGCTAATGGAGTAAGCGCTCAGGTGATTTGAAAAGTTCCAATGTCATTGCCGACTTCAACTAATGAGAAGTCGAGTCTAAATAAATGATAATGCTGTCAAATTTGATATAATTTTTTACGTGGGCGGGTACTTCTGAAATTAGCGATGTTGCTATTCTTGAGAGCTCTCGAAATTGGGTCCCTTACTATGTGGATTGGAAATATCAAAGTCTGTGTAAATCTGAAGAGGTCTTCACTACTTTGAATAAGTACGATAAAATAAAAATGCGTCCTTTACGCTCTGTTAAATACTGAACTTACGAAAAATGAGCTTTGGAAGTTTTATACTTTTTAGAGAAACTGTTTGTAATAGCTACTTTGAATTTCATTTATAAGAGTCATGGTTAGTTGGTTACTTTTTATTAGAGTGAATCAATTCAAAGTGCTTAGATTGTAAGTTATGATTTATATTATAGTTATGGCTTCTGACTACAACACTCTCATTTCATCTGTACACATCAGTGTCAGACTACACACTATTAAAGTCAGGTCGCACCTCTTTTTTGTATTGAAATACGATTCCACAATACGCGGCAATTAAGCTTAGTTTCCACATAGCCAGCTTAGCACCAGCTGTGCAAAAACAGCAATATCATTGTTTATTAGTTTAGTCCCTGCAAGTGGAAACTTAGCCTTAAGCGCGCTTGTGCTTAGGTAACATTACAAATAAAGACATTGATCATAAATCTAACAACCTTATAATTTTAATAAATAGACGTCATTGAGCACTATTCTTCTTTAGATACTTATGATTCCACATGATTAAATTCCCATAGCAATTTAAGTCCACAACTTTGTAACAAAAGTAATATCCGTCACGAAAAAATCATAACGAACATTTTCATTTCGAACTTCGTAATTCAAATTTCAATTTCGAATGAACCGACATGACACGATGTCAACCGAAGCGGGCGTCCAATGTGAATGCATTACCGATTCTGTGGGGACTGTCCCAATCAAAACGATGCCGATGTCGGATAGCTGAATAAAACCAATCGGGTAATTGAGTTTCAGAATGTTTCAATTAATAGCTGAAACTTTCACCGTAATGAGTTTTATCTGTTATTGTTCGACTGTTTGAGTTGTTGTTTTAATTGGGTATTATGAATCGGTTTCGATATGGATTATTGATTTTATATTAATGAGGGATTATGAAGTTTATTAACTGTTTCTAAGAGATGATTGCTTTTTAACATAATTGTATATTACGAAGTGTGTTGTGTATTGTTATTATTTGTGCGAAGTACGGTCGACCAAGCCATTTGGTTTACATTTTACAAAGTAATTTGCATGTTAAAATGTAAACCAAATAGCTTGGTCCACCGCACATAGTTGTTGTTGATAATTAATGCCACAATTAAATAGGCTTATCAAAGAAGTTGCTATTTAGGGTGTAAAACACCTCTTAACGAAGCCGAAAGGCACTTGTTCTCCCCGCCATTGCGATCGTTTTTTTGTTGTACACCATACCTGGGAACCTCGTAATTACGGAAATATTGGGGGTCAAAGTTCCAACTTTTTGACAAGTTTTTTTTTTAATATAATTTTTAATGAAAGATTTTTACGACCCCCGTACTATTCAATCCATCCATCAGCACAGTGTTTTGAGTGCGTTACATTGAGTTCTACCACAAAACATGATCCTGCACCCCAAAAAAAAAAGTCGTTTTCCAGCATTTTTTTTTGCGTAAAGTTACTTAGTTTGATGTACAGAATGCTTGGTTGACGGCTTTGTGATGTGGTCTTTTACACCCTGTATATTCACCTGCCATAGTCTAGTACCTAGTTTTTTTTCGACATCCTTAATAACTTTTTTTTTACAGAAAGGTTGCACCACTCTACGAAGTTTGGTGGGTGCGTTTACAAACATTTAAACTCACATACACAAACAGTCAACTGGAAGTTGTATGAGGCATACATACACATAGGTTAATTAATCTTTTTTAGTAGCCATTATACCTACTAAAATCTCCTCTTTCGCCTCTGTAGACCTGAGAATGGGCAGCAGCGTTTTCTGTTAGTCTTTCATCACTGCGATCTCCAATCCGCCTGCCAAGCGTGGATATTACGGCAAATTCCTCCCATCATGGGAGAGGCTTATGTCCAGCAGTGGACGTTATGGACTGTTGTTTGTAGTGTATACCTACTAAATATTGTTATTAGTATACAGTACTAAAGCTAACCTGTAATGATCCACAGCTGCCAGACCGACTACCATCGGTCCCGGAATGAAGATGAAGAAATAAAAATCCAGCCAAGTGCGAGACCGACTCTCGCAAGAAGGGTTCCGCACCATCGCAGTAGGGGAACCCCCTTTAATTTATTTCTATTTTGCGTTGTTATAGCGGCAACAGAAATACACATTCCGTGAAAATGTCAAATTCCTACAAAAAAACCAATTCAATACAATACAACAACCCTCCTACCTACAAATACAATAGATAGAAGGCCCATTTAGTTGGTTACCTTTCGGGTATAAAAATAAGAAGTAGAAAAGCCCAACCAGCTAGTTCCCGACCGCGAGCCGTTTACTACGTAACCACTTCATTAATCTAGCAGTTAGGGGTTAGGTTTTGTGGTTCTGTTTGATCTCATGGTGATAGAAATGTACATAATATAATGTTGAAGTTTTTCTGAGGTGATTTTTTTAGAATGCATTTGCGATTTGTTTCTCAAACATTGGTGTTGTTTGATAAACATCTAGCTTTTGCTCGCGGCTTCGCTCCCGTTATGTACATAAATTAACCCATGGGAACAGTTTAAATGTAGCCTATGACACTCGGGGATAATGTAGCTTCCCGATACTGCAAGAATTTTCGCAATCTGATCAATGGTTCAGAAGATTACCCCTACTAAACCGTTTTGAAAATTACCTAATGGTGTCGATTCTATTGTGCACAAACTAAACTTAATTTAGGCTATTGCTATCTTTTACTAAAAGGCAGTGCGAGAAAAGGACGGCTATAGCTATGAACTAGTTAGAGATGTCAAACTAGTTTGTGCCTTGCGCTTCACCGTGTTTTTAGTCGACATGTTTTTACGTGCACCCTTCATTTGTATGGAAATATTAGTTTCAACAAAATTTGATAACTCTAAATTACGTCCGTCTCTTTCTCGTATTATCAGAGAAAAAGATAGCAATAGCCTAAATTAAGTTTAGTTTGTGCACAACAGCATCGACACCACTATAGTTTGTCTTACGATACATTTGGTTTCACTTAGAGCTGGATGACCTACAAAAAAGAAAAGATTAAAAATTCTTGAGGCTTGTCGTTTTTTATAGACACAGACGAGAAAAATGATTCGCAAAAATAAAATGTCAGTCATACATTATCTGTTAAATAAATGTAATTTTTGTGACTTTAGTCTGTGATGTTAGTTCACCGTAAGTGATTGTGATACGATGAAACCCGGTATCAGCTACTAAACTAAATCCCCCATCAGCGCTATGTCGCCCTAGTTACAAACTCCGCGCCACTACCAACTGAGCCAACATCCATCGTCCATCCATTAGCTCACGTCTGCAAACACAGACTATTATAAATTAATGAGTTCACACTAATTACCAACTGTGATTGTTTACAAGCGACATGGCGGCACGGGCTTGACACGCGTGAAATTATTCATGGAAACAGAAAAGCGAGGCAAAATCCTGCTGCCAGTGAAATTTTCCAATCATATTTGGTATGACGCCTGTAATGTGTGTTTTTACATGGTTTTTTTACTTACATTTTTGAACATCAGCATTCGTCCTTTCCATGTAGCTTCATGCTGCACCATGTAATTCATGTTATTTAAGTTTTTCTTAAGATTTTTATCTCTCTTGAATCTTTGTTTACCTATGTAATGTCAGTTAGTGATAGGCCTAGTTTTATTTTTAATTTATTGCTGGAGCTAGTTGTAGGTCGTATAGGTTAATCACATCGACCTCATTATCTTTTCTTTTTATTGTGTTCCGGGCTTTGAAGTATTTGAGTTCAGTTTTTTGATTTTATTTAGTACCTACTTAAAATTGATAAATCATTAATTTTAATTGAAACCATAGAGCAAGGAAACACCGCTATAGAGATGACAACTTAGATCGCGTGCCCACTATATCGTGACGATTATATTTATCGTTGGTTTTTAGTTGGCAAACGTCGTGGACCACATGAATCGCGTCGTCTTATATGTGAAAACCTTCATTTAAATACACAAGCCACTCGCCCACGACACGTATTGGTAACTACACGATTTTCTGTCCTCACGACGAAGTGGGAACGCGGCCTCACGGTACTAATAAAATGGCCTCGTTGGAGTAGTGATCGCAAGCGCAATTACTGAGCAAAGAGGCCAATTGTTAAAGTTTTCCATCTGGACATAGTAGTAGCAATAGGATGGCCCCCAATTGCTCTGTCGAAATGTAACAGACTTGGTGTTTATGTATTAATTTTTGATTTATTCTTCGTTCGTCATTTGATTTTTATTTTGCTGTGATAATGAAATAAAGAAGAAAGAAAGAAAATAGTGTTTATTTGGCATTAAAAACATTACAAAATAAATAAACAAAACTAATAATGCCAAAAGGGCCTCAGCTCAGCATAATGCCAGATGGCGACACAAGGTGTACCACCTGACGCTGATTTTCAGCTGCAGCCCACGAGTGCCATACGCTTGACAACTTAAACAAACACTTAGTAAAGTCTACAATTTTTGCACAAATACCATTTAAAAAAAAAATGTTATATTATAAATACATTAAAGAACAATAACAAAAAGTAAAAATGATGAAATGTATAAAATAACAGACATTGTTTTTTTTTTATAACTTATAAAATTTATAAATACTGTTTCCATTAATAAAAAAGAACAAAAAGACATTCATATACAGCAAATATGACAAAATCGAGAAATGTATAAAATTGATAACCATAATAAAATTGAGGACATACAATAATAAAATAATAAAAGTAAAAATAATAGAATGTGTAAATTGGTAGAATATATATTTATGAAATACTGTGCCCATTAATAAAAACAACAAAAAGGCAATAATAATAAAAAGCATAAAAGATAAAATAGATAATTTTATAAAATTGATAGCAAAAATAAATGTTATGACATACACTAAGAATCAGTAACAAAAAGTAAAAATGGAGGAATGTGTAAAAATTAATAACATGGGTAAAATTGAATAAAGTATAAAATTGATAAAATTTAAAATGTGTAAAATTGATAACAGTGCTAAA
The DNA here is from genome assembly GCA_941918905.2 of Xestia sexstrigata. Lineage (NCBI taxonomy): Eukaryota > Metazoa > Arthropoda > Insecta > Lepidoptera > Noctuidae > Xestia > Xestia sexstrigata. The sequence goes on from OW799210.2 coordinate 1,915,852, forward strand.
AATTAAAAATGCATAAAATAATAAATACTTGATATGTGTAAACCGAATTGATAAAAATATATAAAATAATTGTTTTGTTTCAAATGGCTGAAATGTCGGCTCGAACATCTTGAAATTCATTTTGATGATTGACTTGAAGGTCGAGCAACTTTTACTAAATTTTATGGGAGGTGGGATATTGTTCCAACATTTGGTAGCTACGTAACGAAAACTGCCTCTAAAGGCTGCCGATTTATGCTGGGGAATGGATAGCTGTTGGCAACATTTTCTTCCCTCACCGATTTTGTGCCTACTAGTCCGTAACAGCCTATCGTATAGATAAGAAGGGGAGTGAGACTTGATAACTCCAAAAAGTAGGGTTGCTAGGTGCAGTTTTCGTCTAGCTTTCATTTTTAGAATGTTATGCTCATTTAAGAAGGGTGTAACATGTCCCCTAAAAGGAACTCTAAAGCAGACTTTAATGATGGAATCCATTTTGATTTAGCTGTCAGTTTCTACCCGTAATTTGTGTAAGTTGGTATGTATGGAAAGTGCGAGCATCACTACAATCTGTGATTGACACGGTCAAAATTGGAACGCTGTCAGTCAAAATTATTACCGACTAGTTTACGCCTGCGGCTTCGCTCTCGTTGTGGTCGTAAATTAACCCACAGGAACATTTCAAATAAAGCCTGGTCCCGGCTGTCATTAATGTGTAGATCTTTGACTGTCGTTATTAGGTAAAGTTTTTTTTTAATTTTCATATCGCTCGTCAAGGTTCCATAACATGAAAAGATTTCTCCGGACCCAATGAAACAAAATTTGCTTCTGAAAAATAACAATGAACGGACCGACTGACGAACAAAATTGTTATTCTTTGATGGCTTCCTTTACTTATTAATTGTAAGAATTTGAAACAGAAAATTAAAAAGAAACAAAAGTCCGCTGCTTTTCTGAGGTATTATGAATCCATATCAGAGACATTTCAACAGGGCTTATAATACTCGATATAAACATTATACTTATTTTGTAATCTTGCAAAATTATTTGCCCATTTCTTTCCACCATTTTATATTCTCTTCTTTTATATTATTTTCTAGTTATTGTCCATACTGTAACTGTGTCCTGTTTCTTATTAAAATATTTCAATTCCATTCTAGCATTGTAGCACGATAGGATGTTGTGTTATTATTCCTATAAATTTCAATTTATTGATGAGGAAATTAATTATTTATATAATACACACATCAAAAGTATCTAGGGATCAACATATATTTTTGCAATAACTTTTCTCCTGATTGATATTAATTAAAATTTTCTTTAAGGATTCATCAAATAAAGTGTTTTCGTTTGTCACAGTAACGATAAACCAAGTCACCTTTGCATTAATAAAGAAATTTGCCATTTTCCTAATAAAGGGATTTTTGACATTTGAACCACTAACATTAAAGTTCGAAAAAAAGACTGAAATAACAGTTTTCTTTAAAATTTTATTGGGTAACTTAAACAATTAATAATCCGTGTTTCTACCGCGAACACTAACAACACAAGAACATCGGTTTGGCATACTCAAAATGAGTTCATCCAAATCACGCTGTGGAATGGCCGCCCATGTTCGTTGCAACAACAAAAAAAGGTCTTCTTGCGACTGGATACCCTCCATATTCGGCAGAGCTCTTCTCTGTAGCATATCCCATGCATGCTCAATCGGGTTCAAGTCTGGCGACTGAGCAGGCCAGGGCAGGACATTGATGTTAGCTGCGGCGAGAGTCTGTCTTACAACTCTTGCGGTGTGCGGTCGTGCATTATCATGCATTAACTGAAATAAGGGACCGATTTGCACTTGTAGAGGAACGATGACGTCTGATACAATCGTCTCAGCATAAATTTGAGCGTTGAGGTTGCCTCTGATCCAAATCAACTCAGTTCTTCCGCCGATCCAAATACCCGCCCATACCATGATGGTTCCACCACTATAAGGATGGACTTCCTGGCAGGATTTTAATCGCTGTTGGCGTCCAGGGGTTCTCCAGTGTCGTATACGTCTTGTATCCGGTCTCATACCAAAACGAGACTCATCAGAAAAGCACACGAAACGCCATTGTTCTTCTGCCCAATTTCTGTGTTCAAGAGCCCATTGATATCGAATCCTACGATTGTGCATTGCTATAGGTGGTACCCGTAGCGGTCTTCGGGAATGAAGGTTCACTTCATGCAAGCGGTTTCTGACTGTTTGGTCGCTAATTAAGTTCCCTGAAGAGTGATGAAGCCTCACGGCTAACATCATGGCGGTTATTGTTGGAGCTCTTCGAGTTAAGATTTGAATGTATCGGTCTTGTCTCCGTGTGGTGCAGCGATACCGTCCTCCATGGCGCTCAGCCACGGTACCAGTGCTTCGGTAACGTGTCCAAAGTCGACTGATAACACTCTGACTTGTATTCAGAGCTAAAGCTACAGTACGTTGCCGGGAACCAGCTTCTATCATTCCCACGGCTCTGAGCATTTCTTCCCTGCTTAAATGACGTCGCCGCTCCATAATAACGTTGGTTTTAATCAGTAGTAGGGAAACAGTAGCACTAATAATGTCTGCAATGCGTTGTATGTTTTTATAGGGAAAATATTGACAGCTTATTTTCATCTTTTACTCGAATTTGATTGAGAGTTCCTGATTCAAATTATGAAATGCACCAAAAAGGATCCATATAAATTTATAAAATCATAAATTTATTACAAAGCCACATCTCAATCTCAAGAAATCCGCATAAAAATGCTTGATCCCTAGACATTTTTGATGTGTGTATATTTAGTATATTTGCGTTGCAGCCTTGTAACTAAAGAATACTTTTATTCGACGGCTGTACACTTCAGCCATTAATTTAAAAGAAAGAAGAAAACATTTCGGCACACATTCCCTATGTGCACACAACAAGAAAATAAAAATAAAAGTAAAAAAAAATAAAGAAAAACTTAAATATAGACAATAAAACTTAAATCTAAAAAAAAAAGAGAAAATGTTGCACTATTAATAGGTATATTTAATTTAGTCAGTTTTCTTTATAAAGAATTAAACCTCTCGGATCTTTATTTTAATTTAAACTAACTGTTGCCCGCGACTTTGTTCGTGTGGATATTTTGAAGTGTATGTTTGAGAAAAAAAATAAGACTAGTCTCTTCTGTGCCAAATTTCATCCAGATCTGGTCGGCCGTTCAGGCGTGATTGAGCTACAAAAATCGATCCATCCAAACTTTCGCATTTACAATAGTAATAAGAAGTAATCCAATGAAGTTAAGTGTTCAACCTTGTTAAAAATACATGAGGGTTTAAAAAGGCACTTTGAAATCGTTATGTATTACTTACTTGTGACTTTATTAATATAAGCTACCGTAAATTTTGTTAATCTAAAACACATTTTCTTTGTCATAAGCGTTATTCCCAACGGAATATTTTGTCTAGGCTATAAGAGTCGTTTCCAAAAGTTTGAGACGCACTTGAGTCGCTTTGAAACTACAATTTGTTAACATTTTTCACTATTAATGAGGTGGTCACTAACACATTCAAGAATGTTGTGACTCTCTCTTAACTAAGATCCATACCTACATACACACATTAATTCATGCCTTTTTCGCATGGGGAAAAGAAACCACAGAACGCCACCTACTACGATCTTGATAGGTACTCCATTCGCCTCGTCCACGTTCATACATCTGGTCATACACGCAACACACACTGACCTTATTAGTGAGATTCTTCAGCCTCAATAATAAAGTCAGTGTATGTCCTTTTAGGGCGTCCCCTCCCGGCGTTGCCACTCACATCTGCTTTGTAAATACCTAAGAACCATCAATAAATAAATAATTATTTTCAGTCAACGTTTCAAAGACCAAATAACATTGATCATTACCCAAATACCTAGTAAATTTCTAGATAACCAAACATTAATATAACGTAGTTATAGGATATCTACCTCGGGTCGATACTCTATACCTCAACCTTACAAAGGTAGGTACGTTCTGAATTAGCCACAATTATGAACCGTCTGTTTCGTAATGAGGTTGTATTAATCGAGTTCTGGGAACACTGAGCCTGTACTGAGTAATACGAGTACCTTCTACGTTGTTGTGACAGTGTATTAATAGGTAGGTACCCGAGGGAAGAAAAAAGCTAAATGATATAGTGAAACTTTTGTTTCTAATCATAATTTAAATATACATCTATTAAACTTTATTGAGAAATTGTGTAATTTAGAGACAGGAATGGTTTTCAAAAAAAAAAAGTTATGTTTAAAAACAGCAGGTTATCTATTCGCGAAACAGCTTGTTTCATTGTAGTCACGAATTTTTCTATTTCATCCCAACTTGTTTGACAGTTGATAAATCTAAAATCTCTGGTTTCAGGCATGACGATTTCGAGAACATTTAAATGCTTACACCCATATGTACATGCATATCAGAATTACTCGAAGGTACATAAAATAATTAGGTACTTAGCCGTAGGTACTTACATAAAATAAACAGTACCAACCAACCATAATAACAAAACCTCGCCAACCTCACAATAGAAATCGTTCTGTATACAATTCACATAATAGAGCCAATTGAATGCGACACCAATTGGGTTTATGTGAGAGAGTAAGTTGTGTAACTTGAGAGCTTTAAATACATTCACTTGTGTAGAAATCTATGTACTTGGCGGAATGGCAGCCGCCGATATTGTACCACGAGAGGTAATTTCCATCTTGGGCCGTAGGCCTGTGGGACCAGTTGATGAACGACTCTCGCTGACACAATATACGTCATTACCTACAAGGTAATGACGTATATTGTTGTTTAATAAAACAATTGTAATTTAAGGTATTCGGGGTTTAATATCCACTTTCTAAATGTACTTTTTAAATGTAGTGGTCGGTTTTTTTTTTGCAAAACAGTTTTTACATCCATTATATTGGCCACCTTCGTTGCTATGATCTATTATGAAGTAGAAGCTCGTGTGCTAAACTTCACCTAGTAGTTCAGTGTGCGTACCGTGTGTTGTGTGAAACTGAATTCGATTTTCAAAGTTAGCCTCGCACATTCATTATAAACCGTCCAAATATAGACGACACCAAACCACGAACAAATTGACTTAATCACTTGTCTAACTATATTTACTAAGTGAATGAACAATCACATTCGCCTACGCACTATAAAGTTTACGCTAACATACACTTTATGCCCATGGCAATAAAGATGAAGATAGCACGTGTAAAAATATATCGCCACTAAAGATTCTTAGGGGTGAAAACCGCTATTTTAATACAAGATGTTTGTTTTAATTTGATTGAATGATTTCGACACTGACAGTGAAATGGAAGGAAAACAACTGGTATCGGGTGTTTTCTTTAATTATATTATGAAATAAATTATGCTTTTATGTTACACAGAATTTCAAAAATACAATTTGCGTTTGTAACACCTTGAACAGGCCTAGCGTAGTACAAAGTTTTAGTAGAATAACTAATTTACTACGACAACCGACCTGTACCTGCCTTTTTTTTGCGAATAACACCGTCTTTCTCAAAAACTGAACTACTCGTTCTATGTTCACTCATGTGTACGAATGCACAAATTTATTAAAAACTCCAAGAGTTACCCTACATGTTTCAGTATCAGTCACATCCCTAATCTCATCTTTAAAAGTCACTATTTATTCTGAAATTTCAACAAAACACGTCGAATAGACCAACTAAATTCTTATCATCTAAACTCTCAGCAAGACCAGAATCCCATTCAAAAAATTCAATTGCTCCATAAAGTCCATCTATATCATGAATGAATGGACTGCCTGTTCCCTAATGACTTCAAAACAAAATTATAAAGAAAAACTACCTATACCTACACTTGAAAAACTCTTCAATAAAATGTAGGTAGGTTAGGTACCTACCTACATTTTATTGAAGTTTTTATTCAATCTCTCGCTGTTTTGTAAGATCTTGTTTTGTCAAACTTTATTGTAGATTGTAGAACGACCAGCGTTTTTCAATCCTTCGGACAATTTAAATGTATTAAAGCTCTGACAGTGATTCTGAATTCAGTCTAACTGGATGCGACGACTTGACTTGAATTAATTATCTCTTTGAATCAACTTGCAATCGTGGCAAGATAGAGAAAGAATTATGTATACAGGGTGGAAATTTTAAATCGGGTAATAATAAAAACTTCAATAAAATGTAGGTAGGTTAGGTACCTACCTACATTTTATTGAAGTTTTTATTCAATCTCTCGCTGTTTTGTAAGATCTTGTTTTGTCAAACTTTATTGTAGATTGTAGAACGACCAGCGTTTTTCAATCCTTCGGACAATTTAAATGTATTAAAGCTCTGACAGTGATTCTGAATTCAGTCTAACTGGATGCGACGACTTGACTTGAATTAATTATCTCTTTGAATCAACTTGCAATCGTGGCAAGATAGAGAAAGAATTATGTATACAGGGTGGAAATTTTAAGATGGGCAGTAAGGGGAACTACTTTAACCGTTGTTGCTACACGAATATGGTTTTAGGAGACTATTTATAATTTTTCATGAAATTTTGATACTCATTAACAGATTAAAAAAAAAAAATACTGTTAGCAAGAAAATAGTCTATACTGCTACTGTGAGGTAGATAAAAGTTATTCAAATAAAAAAAACCGGCCAAGTGCGAGTTGGACTCGCGTACGAAGGGTTCCGTACCATTATAACTATACAACATCAGACAAAACTGCAAAAAAAATCACGTTTGTTGTATGGGGGCCCCCATACAACAAACGTGATTTTTTAAATATTCCCTTAAATATTTTTTTATTTTATTTTAATAGTGAATGTACAACTAAATATTCTGCGAATAATTCAAGTGTCTGCCTGTTGCCGTTATTAATATCGGGCAAAACACGATAAAAAAACAAGTTTGTTGTATGGGAGCCCCCCTTAAATATTTACTTTATTCTGTTTTTAGTATTTGTTGTTAAAGAGGCCACAGAAACACATCATCTGTGATTTATCATCTGAAATTTCAACTGTCATGAGATACAGCCTGGTGACAGACTGACGGTCAGACGGGCAGTGGAGTCTTAGTAATAGGTCCCTTTGGGTATGGAACCCTGTAAATGAAATGAAATGAAAATGTTTATTTGAAATAAGTACCTACCATTTCGTGGTCGGAGCCTCAATGAGCTGAGGTCGTTCATTGCTGTTCATTCTGAACATAGGCCTTCCACATGGATAGCGTCATGAAGTGATCTTACTAGAAATGTATTTAAAAGGTATATGGCCGGTATAAGGTACCGGAATACTTTTAGGTACCGTAATACTTATCCATGCATTGTTGGTACTGTCCGAGTTGTAAACTATTTTTTTTGTTAGGGTCTTTAATACCTACTTAGGGTCTGAAACACGAGTTCAGCCATAAAAGGTATGTTTTCATTTAAAAGTTATATGAAATAGTCCAAAAACTGGGTTATTGAGTACAAGAATTCCCTACAATATTAAATTCTCAGTATCCTCGGCAGTTTCTCGTTTAAAAAGTCCATTTCGGGCGTAATGTATGAAAGCAAATTAAATCTATCACGCCTGACGAACCGCCATTTTGTGCGGCCGGCGTTGTAAAAATTAAAATGGTTATAAAATCATTTGAGTGGACTGTTTTAATTGCAGTTCCAATTGCTTTTGGTTTTTATGTGGAGGTACGTTGTTGTAGGTACAGTTTGTGTTATAAAAGAGTTTTAACCCGATTACAGGTTACGATTTTATATTTTAGCAGTCTATGTATGTTTGTTTTGCTTATGTTCGTTCCTCCGTAGCGCCTGATATATTCGGCCGATTTTGTAGAGTAAGGTGTCAATCGAATCGTTATTAAAGCCCGGGTAACATAGGCATTTAAACCGACTTGCGACATCTACAATGGAATGAGTCGATATTACTTAGTAAATCCCGAATTTAATTTGAGCGTGATTTTTCAGTCGTCAACTTTTTGTTGTTGTATACCACACAAATTCTTGTTATATTGTATTAGAGTTTTTTGAAATTCCAATCAGCAATAACACTAGAATAATTATATGCGCCGTATGTGAGTTGGTTAGAATACTCATTGGTGGAAAATGAGTATAATTATTCTTATGGTGAAAGTTATCAGGACTCTTTCGTCCTGATAACTATTTTCCTGACATCAACTACATTTTTGGATATCTACCATCAACGTTCCCTGAACATACTTATGATAACATAATAAGCTACAATGATCCAAAAAAAAAACCATCAATCCTGGAGATTATTATCAATGAATATCATCTATATAAATAAAAGAAAAGGCCTGACTGACTGACTCATCAACGCCCAGCCCAAACCCTTGGACCTAGAAAGCTGAAATTTTGCACAGAGGATCTCTTTATAATGTAGACAAGGAATAAGGAAGGACTTTTAGAAATTCAACCCCTAAGAGATTTAAATAGGGGATGAAAGTTTGTATGGAAAATCGACAGTTTTAAAGTTAGGATCTTCAAATTTTGTGTTAAGGCTGATGATAAAAAATTAATTATTATGTGTCTCAGCGTCTTTCATAATTCCACCCCCGAAGGGTTAAAAAGGGGGATAAATTTATGGATGAAAGTCCGTCAGTTTTAAAGTTAGGATCATCAAATTTTGTATTTAGGCTGACAATTAAAAATTATTTTACACGTGTCTCAGCGTTTTTGATAAATTCACCCCCAAAGTTTTAAAAAGGGGGATGAAGTTGTGTAGTCCTTAATTTTCGGAGTAAAAATCATACAATTTATTATCTAGGCGTATGGTTGGAAGCTAATGCAACGGTGTTGTTAGAATTTCAATCTTTCAGGGGGTGAAAAGGTGTGGGTGGGGGTGGGGATGAAATTTTGTTTTTAATTAATGTTCTATATTGTTTAAGTTAAAATCACAAATATTTCGGCTTATGGTTGGAAACTAACACAACGTACATTGTTGTTGTATTTTTTTTTAATTTCAACCCACAAGGGAGTGAAAAGGAGGATGAAGTTTTGTATTGAAGTTGTTAATTCGCTAAACTTTGTATTCAAATCTTAAAATATATATATATAAATAAAAGAAGAAAGTGACTGACTGACATATCAACGCACAGCCCAAAGTCTACAAATTCCAAATTTGGCAAGAAGGTTTCTTAAATGGTCTAGGGGTGCACCATTAAAGGAATTCAAAATTGGCTCCAAGTTTGTTGTATGGGAAAACCATATTAGTTAACACTATGTTATTAGAAACTTCACAGGAGTACTCCTATTGATAAGTAGAAACGGGTTTCAGGTTTTTTCTGAATTCAACCCCTAAGAGGGGTGACAAAGTCTGAAAATCAACATGGTTATTGTTGTATGGTGTATCGGGTCGGGTCATTAAAATCGTTGTTTTTGTAATACACCCGGTGTTACAAAAACTACGATTTTAATGTGGCGGACCTGAAATACCATCATCCCAACAGGGGATGATGGTATTTGTGCGATGGGGTTGAAATGTCTATTAATCAATATGGGTGTCGATTCCGAGATTATCAGGGGAGCTGATTACGAATATGACATTTATTTTGAGGTCCTGAAGATGACGGATTCGACTTCTATACAGGGTTACAGTTGATTTATTGTGATAACGATGATGATTATTGTGATACTGATGATGATGAGTGTGATTACGATAATAACGATTGTGATAACGATGATGGTGATTGTGATAGTGATTGTGATTGTGATAATGATAGTAATAATGATAGTGATTGTTATAGTGATTGTGATAGTGATAGTGATAATGATAGTAATGGTGAATGTGATAGTGATAATGATGGTGATATTAATGATGATTGTGACAGTGATAGTGATAGTAATGGTGATAGTGATAATGATGGTGATATTAATGATGATTGTGACAGTGATAGTGATAGTAATGGTGATAGTGATAATGATAGTGATAATGATGGTGATATTAATGATGGTGATTGTGATAGTGGTTGTGATGATTATGAAATTTGGCACATAGATAGTTTATAACCTGGATTAACACGTAGGATACTATTTATCCCTTTAGTATGATCCCGTGGGACAGTTACCGAAATTTACGCGGGCGAAGCCGCGGGCAACAGCTAGTTGTAGATAAGAGGGCCATAAGGCTTGATTTTCGTAACTTACTTTTCTATATGGAAAAAAACTGACCAGCACCACTTTCCCACATTTCTAGGTACAAATTAACCATTTATTCTCACAAATGCGGCCGTCCATAACAAAAAGGTTCGTTCTGGAACGTTCTACAAGTTTTTGCTTTGCTTTTGGAAAGCGTTCTCGTGTTCTTCACAATAATTAATGAATAGTTCGCTGGAGGAAAGTTTTCTTCATGCCGTTTTATCTGTCTGGTCTTAAATCTATTAGTGATTTTTAAGGTTATTTCAGCAAAAACTTAACTAACAGTAGTCCAAATTTGTTTTAATCTTTTCCATAAATGTATTTATTTATCCACACACAAAATACTTAACAGGACATGGCATAAAATGGAAGAGCACAAAGGTACTGCTTATTTCACTGATAATTCCATTTATGTTTTTATGCTTTTTTATTTTACTTTTTTCGCTTCTAATGTCACGTAGTTATCTGCACCAGAATTACGGTATTTAGTTTTAACTTTTCAATCATGAAAATCGGAACCCATTGCTGTATGTGTTTGAAAAACTTGCCTGCTCACCGACGGAAAGCACGCATTGAATATGGTTGAGCACGCCAAATGCGAGTGAGACAACTACCAAACTAACCAGTTTGGTAGTTGTCTCACTCGCCTCACGCATATAATCTAAACAGATATGCGTGAGGATTTAAATTTCGGACAAGCTGGTAGAACAGTGAATTCACAAAATCCGAAACAATACACAATCGTGATTAATTATTCCCGAAACCAAGTAGTCACTTCTCCATACAATAGCAACAAGTACTAACTAAGTTATAGTGAGTTAGTATTGTTCGTAGATTTACTTCCGCGGATCTGACGTCACGTGCCACGGTATATAAGGAGTGGGTTGGCTCAGTGCATTCGGAAGTGGGGTATACAATAGTGGTGAAAAAGTTAGAAGAAATAAAATAATAAATAAATATCGCTGGACATTACACTCAGCGCTCTCTAGTGCCACACTAAGCAACGAGGCTTGTGTCGTGGACACCAGATAGTTGATATACTACATAGAAACATTTTGTTTGTAAATACATACTTATTATACATAAAAACATCCATGACTCGGAAACAAATGTCCATGGTCATCACACAAATATTTGCTCCTGCCGGGATTCGAATCCGGGACCCTAAGAACGTAAGGCCGTCTCACTACCGCTGCCCCATTCGGGTCGTCAATGAAGAATATGAAGGAATGAAGTTATATGTGCAGTCTTTAGCAATGACATACACGCAGCAACTTTTCAAAGGTCCTTTTGTGACGCATTTTTTTTTTTTTCGGATGGTAAATCATCAAATGACTTCTCCCGCTCTGGGCGGAGCAGGAGGGAGTGTCAGACTTTTACTGACTAAAACCCATCCATGTTCCTTCATCGCCCTTTGTGTTCCGGGGTCACGGTATCTCTTTCGAACAGTCCCGCAACCCCGGCAGGCATCGGTCCTTGCGGACCCCTTCCTATTGCTGACTCTCTTTGAGGCGCGCGTGGAACACGAACGCACCGTCGACACGGCCTGTCGTCATGAGACGGACGGACGGCGAGCTAGCCCATAGCCCACCGTCCACAGGTTCGCGCCTACGGTGGCCGGGGGCCACGTGGTAGCCCCCGACGCCCGGGGCATCTCCCGCGGCGGAGGGCAGAGCCCTTCATTCTTTTTTTCCATTCTTCTCACTCTAGAGCTATTTCAGCCCAATCCTTCAAGTAGCAGTCCTGCTTTACACGCCATCTCCTTCTGGGCCTGCCACGTCGTCGATTCCTGTTGCTCGGAACCCAATTCTATGTGTGGCTTGCCCAGTTCCATTTTAATATGACACAATAAACACATAGGTACGATAAAACTTTGGAAAACATAAAACCATTTAATTAAAACTCTACTTATGAAAAATCGCTTCGAAAGACTCGGATACTCATGTTTCTCATCTATTTATACATTTGTACTCTGTCACCTTCTTTTATAGAATCTTTTTGTCTGTTGTCACGACACCCACTGCTCGTATACCCTATTGTCCAATACTGTTTATCAAAGTCTTTTGTCAGAAACATCTATTGTGAAACATATTATAATGTAAATATGTGAATATAGAAATATATTTATGCTTAAAAGTCTGTGTTTATTATATATTCTTCCATTTTTGAATCTGTTTGAAAATAAGCCGCTTATACTTATGTACAGTCACGGACACAATGTGCCTACAACTACCTAAATACAAAAGTGATTTTCTCATGGAATAACAATTCTACCGTTTTTTTTCTTTTTTTGAAGACGAAAGAGATTCCACTGTTTTTAAAATAGACCTATATCATAGTAACCTTGATATAATTATATATAACCTGGAACCCATGGATTCCAATATAGATACTTTGTTATTAACTACTTGAAATTACAATCAACAAATCACTTTTATAAATTCTTCTTATCTTATTGATAGAAATCTAAATTGTGTCGGCCCAAAAACTAAGCCACGAGTTTACCGCCTTCCCATCAGTTCCAGTAATGAACATACAACAGGAAACACAGGACACGATATAAGGTGTCCCACCGTTTGTGGAACAGCACCACATCAAAACTCCAGGGCAATTTAAACATTTTTTGTTACCTAAGTGTTTATATATTCGTGCTAGTGACTGTACACATACTTATGGTTCCGGATCAACTCTTATTTGATCAAATAAACAGGTGGGCTGGTAGTCTCAGTGGAAGTTGTACAGTACAAGTACAGCTATTATTTTTTGTTTATTATACAAATTATTCGGGTGTGAACAACGTTAGTATTCATTGAAGAAAGGTTACGATAATTTCATTTAAGGTTTATCAAAGGCTAATTTTATTTATTTTATTCGTGTGAATTCTCGTTATCTCATGGATATGAATGGAAATTATATTGAAGAAGATGCTGATAAACTTTCTGAAAATCTTGTTCTCATTTTTGGATTTCTTCGAGTTTTTAGTGCTCACTGAAAGGGTAATAAGATTTTCGAGCTTCCTGCTATCAATCACCTTTGTTGTGTTTTTTTTTTATTCAATACGTGTTTATTAACATGACTGGAAGCCGACCCTAATATAGTTGTGAAAAGACATGTTTGCCTATGGGCGAATTAAAAATAATAATAACGTATATTTTTTGTTGATTTATAGATATTTAAGTAACTCAAATTAAACTGGACTGTTAGACAAACGTTTACACGTTTGTCTAATAACTCAAGCGAAACAAATCTATTAGCAAATAATATTCATATTTAAATATATATATATATATATATATATATATATATATATATATATATATATAATATACAAGGAATATTGGTCGACTAATTTCGTCCCACAGTCGAAAGTTTTCGCATAATTTGTACCCGGGACTGGAAACAATAACGTATCGTTCTCTTATAGAATTATTAACAGTTTCATCCCAGCTCAATTCTGCTGAACGCCCACGGGCGTAGTATGATATGATACTATCCCAACTTTGGCAGAATTTTCTACGGTATTCTGCCAAACACCCACTTACCCGTACCCGCTGTGAACAATGCTGATAACATTATTGTCATCAGCCTTTTATTACTGCCTAGCCTCAATTACAACCTATTATTAACCTCATAGCATCGATTCTAACAATATGCAGATGAAAACCAGTATTTTACATGGACTGCCTATCTGACCTCCAACAACTCAGACTTTCTAGTTTCGAGCCACTGACTACCTGTAACGGCTGTCAAAGATCTACAAATGACAGCCCTAACCAAAACGGTTTAACTTACTTCTAAGTACCATTGCATTATCAGATAAAGACTGTAATTAACATTCTCATCTACCGCTAACGTCCTGATACGTCTCGAGGCGATATCAGATTCCGCAAATGAACTCCATTAGTGATTATTGCAGTATGATAGCGCTTAGAGCGCGCATCCAAAAAGTTGGCAAAGTGGCAAATGCTGTCAAATATTTACCTATTTTAATTAATTTTGCAATATTGCTGTATGGAAATAAGAAATATGGCTAACTAGTAAACTAGAATATTAACAGTGAATTGCAATTAAAATCAAACATTGAATTTGATATTGAATTAAATAAATAAATATCGCTGGACATTACACACAGCGCCATCTAGTGCCACACTAAGCAACGAAGCTTGTGTCGTGGACACCAGATAGTTGATATACTACGTAGATACTTTTTGTTTGTAAATACGAGTTGAATGAAGAAAAGGCATTTGGAAAGTTTCCAAATACTTTTTTTTAACTGATTATTTGGTGTTACTATATATAATATTGCATTTCATAATCAATATTTTAGTTCTTTAGTTAGCCATATTTCTTATTTCCATACAGTAATTTTGCCAAATTATTCAAAATATTGATTTGACAGCAGTTTTATTATTATTATTTATTAGCTGTTTGCGACGTTGCCCACTTTCTGTATAAACGCTCATAAATGATTCTTACCATATAGCGCTTACCGTTGTGGTTTCACGAAGCACATAATATCAGAAGTGTCTTTTTCTACTTTCTGTTTTTCGTTGTATTATAAACCTACTTCTCAAAAATGGAGGTTCTCAATTCGGTTGTGTTTTTTTATGTGAAAGGGTATACTTTCCGATGGGTCCCATAAGAATTTCTAGGAAATCGGTTCAGTGGTTTAGTTTTTTTTCTTATTAGCTTTTTTGACATGATGGTCCTTAACAACTTTTTGTTACAATGTATAAAATGGTTCATGAGAAGAATTTTCGTGGTATACTACAACTAAAAAGGTTAAAATATTTTTCTAAGTTTTTCTCATGTTTGTTTTTTTTCGTAAGGCCGAAATTAAGCTACTAAGTTAAGATTTTTTTTGTAGTTACCTACTGACTTGTAGCTAAAAGAGGAGCTCGTAGCTAAATAACAGCCGATCGGGTCGACCTTCAGGTTAAGCCGCGCTTGGCTAGGTTGGTCCGAGAATTGGTTACCACCCATTACAAAACAGGTTTCCTCCGTGTTTTGCAAAGCACGTTAAGACGTTGGTCCCGGCTGTATTTTGTAGATATTTGATAGTCATAACACGAAGTCAGGGGCCCAGAGGTTTGAACCAGGGGTATCGTATTACCCAGTACTTACTGGGTTGTGGAGGTCAGATAGGCAGTCGCTCCACGTAATAACTACATAATACTGGTATAATAAATACTGGTATACTCATCTGCATCCGGTTAGACTGAGAGCCGACTCATACATAGTTGGGAAAAAAACCAAGCAGACGATTACTTGTACCTCATGCTAGAGAATAGTCGATCAAGACACCTACATAAAATCAAGCCTTTTCAGATGGGGTAGGCAGGAACTACAGAGCTCAACCTGCTACGTTCTTGGCATACATCATCATCATCATCATCAGCCTATTAATGTTCCCACTGCTGGGACACAGGCCTCCTCTCTATGAGAGGGAATGGGCTATAATCCACCACGCGGGCATACAATAAACCATAATTTTTGTCTTTATAACGCAAAATTACATAAAAGCCTTTTAAAAACAAAGTGAAAGAAGTCTTTAGAAGTAAAGATCATAGAAGTAATGAAACAATCCTCTTTAGTTCTAAGTATTAATGTCTCAGAGAAAAGGAACGGACATTCCCTTTATTCGTGATGTCCCTGAGGAGATCACGGAGCAGACAGGGTTCTCTGACTGAACGACGTGATGTTCCATCTTCATCTAATACCTTTTCCGATCTTTGAAAGCGGACCTACGTACTTGTGCTTCAATTTTAGTTCTAATTAAAAACTACGAGGTATAAATAAATTGATTGAACACCTATTGATATTACTAAATATTTTAAAGATATTATTTCAGAAACTAAATAAATTATTAGCTTTCATAGGTCTCGAGTTCGAACCCAAGCCATCACGCACCTCTGATTTTCGGTTTCATGTGCTTATTGCAGAATTATCACTTGCTTCGGTAAAGGAAAGCATCGTGAGGAAACCAGCATGGAGAAGGCAGCATGCCTGAAAGATATTTCTTGATGTCATGTAAAGTCAAGTCAGAGGCACATGGGCGGCATAAAAACCCTGACACCAGGTTAGGCACTAACCACACGATAAAGAAGAAGAAGCTTTCAAAAGCTGCCTTGTTCGCATTCTGTATTTTTCTTGATCGCTATCGCGATTGCTGAGCATGAGGTCCCGGGTTCGATTCCCAGGTCGGGTAAAGTGTTAGTGGATTTTTCATTAAGGAAATTCTTAGCAGTTTCACTTTCTTTTCATTTCATTCATTCCGCTACAAACGTGTTAGATACCAGAATATAGTCAGGTAAACTACAGTGCTAGTGTATGAGTGACGTTTGACCGCGGGTTACATTTTATTGTGGATTCTAGGCACTGAAAAACCAAAATGGCGGCGTCAGTTCCTATTTTGCCAAACGGTCCTTGTTTGTACAAGGTTACTCTTATCAAAACATAATAAATTACGAATCGTAATATTTCGCCGCATTTAGGCAATCGGGTTCCTTTGATCAGAATTTCTGAAGGGAAATAATTAAATTTGTATATTAAAACGGGAAATTAATGCGGTGGCGTCTCTGACATCGGAGGTATGTTTAAGTCTTTACTAGATATTTAAGGCTTGAAGAAAATATTGAGTACCTGGCTAAGACCAATTAATATTAAAGATTATTTTGATAGAGATAATGATGTTGTTTGAATTTTAATATTTAAACCATGGTGGAACAGCAAAGCAGGATTAGGGTATACCTCTCGACGAGCAGGGATCAAATTACACTGATGTTATTTCGCCTTGTCCTTGAAGCACAAATGTGTGAAGTTGATGAATTATTTAAATCATTTTTTTTAAGCCTTGTTTAACACAAGGAATTTCTCCAGTGCGTTCACATACACAAACAGTCAGACCCGGACCCGCGACACACAGCGCATTGTTTTTCCTTTTGACATTATGACAATGTCTTTTAAAGTGTGTCGTATTTTTAGAACGACATCCATCAGGATCGCCGTAGAGTTCTCGGTAGCTTATGTCAAACCTTGTACATACGCGAGCACATAGCTACCCGAAACTATCAAATTTTCCCAATCAACCTTGCACTTAAAACTTTAGCGTTAAAGTTGAAAATCTATTAAATAAATTTGACAGTTTGTAGCAGCTTGATGTAGTACTAACAGGCGTCTGTACATTTTTAGTCTTTTCTATCATCAATAACGCTGTTTGGAAGTCGTTTCGTTTTGGTATACCGAAAGATAAATTAAAAACAACTGCCTTGTATGTTTAAAACATCATACCAAAACAAAATACATGATTATAGTTTTAGTATTATCATTAGTGTCAAATATAAATTTTGATCGATCTATTTTTTTTAATTGTAGTGTTGTCTTCTAAAAGCATAAATTATGTGTAACTTTGTACACTATTATAATGATGTTCTATTCTAGCTTAGTATTGAGGATATATTATTAATCACTCATTTTAATTAGATGCCTGTGTTACGATGTTAAATAATTAAGTGGTAATTAATTATTGAATGTTTAAATCAAAATATTGATTTGAAATGTTTACGTTCAAAGGACCGTAAAAATGACATAACATTCATTAAAAATCATAATGCAAATAAAACATTAGAAGAGCTATCTTTTTTTTTCGGATGGGAAATCATCAAATGACTTCTCCCGCTCTGGGCGGAGCAGGAGGGAGTGTCAGACTTTTACTGACTAAAACCCATCCATGTTCCTTCATCCCCGGTTTTCATTGTGTTGTATGTTGGTGTCGGTCTGTCGTTGTCGAAAAATAAAATTCGAGAAATAAAACGAGACAGATGTAGCAGTAAGTTTTATATATTCGATTTTAGGTTAAGTTTATAATTTTGAGTTATGTATGATAAACGAGCGCTTCTCGCCATCAAACTGTAAAATTGGCGATAAAAACTGTAAAAAATAACTTGTTTCTGTGTAAGAGATATAATAAATAAATAAATAAAAAATCGCCCTTTGTGTTCCGGGGCCACGGTATCTCTTTCGAACAGTCCCGCAGCCCCAGGGTTAGAAGAGCTACCTTAGACTAAAACTGTGCAAAGATTTCTTTCGGAATTCGCGAAATATTTTTAATAAAGAAAATAGGTACAGTACTCATTTCGTGGACAAAGCACCATTCTTTCTACAGGATCATTGAAATATGAACTTTAACATTTAAGCAATAAAAGTTTTAATGGACTGTCATTCCTTACCTAAAGATTTCGAGTTTTGAAATGAAATATTTGTCAAAATTGTGCTCTTGTATTTATTTGAATTATGTACTCCACCGAATTGAAATTGTCCGACAAAGTGGAATAAGCAGATTTGGGTTGTGTAATATTAAATCATTAATTTGACACGGAAATTAAGTTTGAGGTTGTAATATTAATTCTGTGTTTCAAGAGATTTTAACTTTGTTCAACCTTGAAGTTTCCCTCTTTACAGGATAACTAGCCTTTGAACCTGGCTTCACCCGCGTATAGTTTGGTAATAGTCCCATGGGGTCGTAACACTGGGACAATAAGTAAATAATAATGGTCCTCCTGACCGTTTTCAGTCACGGCGGACGATCTTAACAGAGGTTAACAATCGGCGCCGGAAAAATTATAGTGCACAAGTGTGTGCGCAGGCACAGGTGCACTCTCTATTCCTTTACTCTCATATTCCGATGGCACGGCAATCCGACACAACCGGTGAGAGATCAGGCACAGAACTAACGGCTTAACGTGCTTTCCGAGGCATGGGGGTATCATACCGCCAACTTCCTAACTTCGGGCTACTATTGAGAATTTTCTAATGGAAAAACGCAATAACACTTTTTTACCCGACCCGGGAATCGAGCCCAGGACTCCACGCTCAGCAGCCGCACTTGCGACCACGACACCAACGGGGCAGAAAAAAAATACACTCTAAAACAAAAAGTACACTATGTGTTAATCCAGGTTATAAACTATTTGTATACCCATCTACATTAATCCGTGTAGTAGTTTTTGCGTGAAAGAGGAACAAACATCCTCACATACATTCGCATTTATAACAGAACTTAGTACTTACTAAGAAACTTAGTATTTTTATGAATGAGGTCATTAAAAATATCACTTTGGTGTACCAAAGTATGTACAACGAGATCTAGATCTGTGAGAGTGTCAGATCATTCAGTTCCCTTCAAAATGGTTGAGTTGAATGGTGCTGATCCATGCGTCATGTACGTGAACGGGCGCAATCAGTTGTGACTGGTTAGTTATTTATTTATTTTATTTATTTATTATTTATTTATTTAGTTATTTAGTTAGTTATCTTAGTTGCCATAGCTTATTTGAATGTTTATTTTTGAATTGTATTTTTTGTTTTTACTATGGACACTTTTAACGTGCACATCTTGCTACATTGTTCTCACATAATATACCATCTCAACATGAATGATGTAACCAAGATTTTGTAACAATATTTTGATTTAAAAGAGTGTCCATGGAGTTTTTTGCCCGTTCTTCTCCATAGAGATCTACGCTAGGGAATGGGCAACTACAGTACTTTCACAGTTTTTATGTCTTGTGACTGGGACTGTAGCTACATTTAATTTTCATCTTTGTTTCGACAATTCAAAAGTACCTGTAACTGGCCTACTTGTAAT
Source organism: Xestia sexstrigata (assembly GCA_941918905.2). Classification (NCBI taxonomy): domain Eukaryota; kingdom Metazoa; phylum Arthropoda; class Insecta; order Lepidoptera; family Noctuidae; genus Xestia; species Xestia sexstrigata. The sequence goes on from OW799210.2 coordinate 1,935,642, forward strand.
AAATGCTTTGATTTTGATTTTGATTGATTTTGATCTAGACAACAATAACTACCTACTAGCCTACAACGTTCCATTCAATGGGACACTGACAATCTTTTTTTCTTGTCTGTGAGATGGAGTACCGGGAGTGCGTCGTATTCTACCACGTGGGTCCAGTGCGGGTTGGTTTGTATCTATCATGTATTTACGACTGTTATGACCCATGCAAAAAAAGATAAGAACCAACTAAACCAACCGCGCGCTGATATTTTGGTGACAAGTTAGAAGATAAAAAACCAACCGGCCAAGTGAGAGTAGAATTCGCGTGGAGAGGGCGTACAATGCCAGTCTTTTATTGCGTTTACCACTTTATTTTCAATTGATAGAATTCTTATCCTCTCTGTCGCGCCGTCTGCGCTCCGTTTTACCCCCAACCGTGTCAACCCGCGGGTGTCCGCGAAAATTTGCACGTAATTTGACACTTTTTATAAAAACACTTGTCGATCGCAAACTACAAGAGTTATAGCTCTGGTCAATTTTCGTCTTCTTCCATCCATGAATAAAATCAAAACTATTTATTTTACAATAATAACAAAAATATATTTGAGATCCTCTTATCGACGTCTTTCATCTACACTATATATATATATATGTATATATTTATATTATATATATTATTATAAAGAGGAAAGATTTGTACTTTTTTGTGTGTGTATGTTTGTAATTAATAAACTCAAAAACTACTGCGCCGATTTCAAAAATTCTTTCACCATTAGCAAGCTATACATTCACCCCGAGTAACATAGGCGATATTTTATCCCCGTACTCTCACGGGAACGGGAACTATGCGGGTGAAACCGCGTGACGTCCGCTAGTTTGATAAAGGGTGTAAAACACCTCTTAACGAAGCCGAAAGGCACTTGTTCTCCTCGTCATTGCGATCATTTTTTTGTTCTACACCATACCTGGGAACCTTCTAGTTACGGAGATATTGGTTTTTTTTTTAGATACAAGTTTTTAATGTAAGATTTTTACTTTAAACACCTCCACGATCCCCGTACTATTCAATCCATCCATCAGCACATTGTTTTGAGTGCGTTACATTTAGTTCTACCATAAAACATAAAACAAAGTCGTTTCCCAGCAATAATTTTTGCGTAAAGTTACTAAGTTTGATGTACAGGATGCTTGGTTGACGGCTTCGTGATGAGGTCTTTTACACCCTGTATAATATGACACAGTAAGGTTTGCAAAACTTTTTTTTTAATTTCTTAATTTGTGCCCCGAAAATTACCTCTGTTTAAAAAATATATTTATTTACTTTGCACATCTGTGTTTGGGTCATAGGATTACACCATTCTACCAAATTTCACCTGATTTTGTCTAGTAGAGTCAGAGCAAATTGGCTGTGACAGACAGACGTACAGACAGACAGACGCAAGAGTGACCCTATAGGGTTCCGTTATTTTTTCGTTTTTTGTACGGAACCCTAAAAAACAATCTTCTCTAGTTGTTTGGTTCCCAATTCCTAAAAATATTTTATCAAACCGTAGTTCAAAGAAATGATAGCTTTCTTTATTAGACACAAACCTAGTTACTTTGGAGAAACTTCAACAAAAGCCAAAAAAGACAAAAACTTTATATATACCTAACCAATTTTCACATAAAAACGAAAAACCCGTGTCAACAAATAAATTCCAATTTTCTCCGTGGACGATAAACAATTGATAATAGGCAGAGTAAAAGACGTACAACAGTCTAAATAAAAAAAAACGGTAGCTAGCTCGCTCAAAGAACATTAGGTTTTATTCTTGTATATAGCGACAAAACGAAGAGAACAAAAACTCATATGTTGGGAATGAGGAAAGGTTATTACAAGAAAGTAGTTATTTAATTATTCATTCATGACTCGATCGGAGTAAGGGCTTGGTTTTCACCCTATTTCGGAAAAGGACTGCCTCGGTTGTGTAGTGGTAGCGACCATGGCTGCTGAGTTTGGGGTCCTGGCTTCGATTCTCAGGTCGGGCGTTATTATTGGGTTTTGCTACATGAATTTTTCAGTAGCAGCCACGGTTGATGGCAATAGGCTCGCCCCCTATAACATTGGATTTCAACATAACTGGCGAAATGTGGGTATACCATTAACCTCTGCCTAACCCTGCGGGGATTAAAGTCGTGTTGTTATGTATCTTCGAAAAAAGAATGTTGATTGACATTGATCTTAGTCTATTCGTTTGTCCTGACATCGCTTCGCTCTCGACTGTGTCATAGGACTCAGTTCCCTGAATTCGCCTCTGCTCTGAAGAAAAATATTAATGTTTGAATGACCTTCTGTTTCTAGGAATTTAGAGACTAGTCTTTGGAAACGTCAATTTGTTAGAACTAAAGCCTTTTTGCATGTCATCTAACTAAAAGGTTAAAGGCTCTTTTGATGGAATCCATGAGCATGCTTTATTAAATCTCAAAACATCACGCTTGTTTCCGAAGGCTTTAGCGGAGTGGTACCGGCCTTTTACAACAATTCGCCAGTTATGTCTTCATCATCAGCCTATTAATGTTCCCACTGCTGGGACACAGGCCTCCTCTCTATGAGAGGGAATGGGCTATAATCCACCACGCGGGCCCAGTGCGGATTGGTAGATGTCACATGTCTTCGAATTTTTTGGTTCTAGGACATGCCGGTTTCCTCACGATGTTTTCCTTCACCGTTTTGAGAGCAGTGGTGATGAAATAAATTACACAAAGTAATGCGCCTGCCTGGGTTCGAACCCACGACTTACTGTTCGTAAGTCGGGGCCGCCACCACTGGGCCACCACTGCTCTCCCAGTTACGTCTTACTCCCATGTAATAAGGGGCGACTGTAATGCCATCAACCAGGTACAGATCTAGCCTTCAGGCAGCCATAGAGAAATTCTCTATGAAAAGATCCAACAAAACTTTGATCGACTGATCATTATTCTCTTGGCCTTCACCAAATTCATTTGGCTTCGTCGCAGCATGTCTTCTTCTTCCATACTTCTCTATTACTCGTCATCTCATCAGACACATCCTTTCGTGCCATATCATCCTTCACACAGTCCATCCATTTTCATTCTGGTCGACTATTTAGTCTAAAATTTTGTTGAGAACGCCAAATTAAAAGTTCTGTTATTTACATGAATCGACCATAAAAACGTAACAACAGAGAAAGTATTCCTCATTTCTGTGCTGTCGTTCGCTTCGGACATGACATGTGACATTGATTTGTATTACGTTGAACGACACAGTGACGTCACGAATCCAATATGGCGCCTATTCGACGCGGAACCTGACAATGGAATGCCATATACATCGAGTGTCAATCGAAATGTTCATAAGAGCTTTATCAGTGAAATGAAATGTAACTGAAAAGAAAGTAAAATAGACTGAAGGAAGAAAATAGGGTTTTTTTCTTGGAAACACGTTTGCGGAGCTTTGTATTAAATACTTGCTCTCATTCACCCCTTTGCCTCTGTATCCAAAGAGCCGATGGAAAAAATCTCTACTTAATATTATAAAGCAGAAGAGTTTGCTTGGTTGATCTCAGGAACTGTTGGTTCGAATTGATTTTTGTTTACTGTTAGAAAGACTATAATATTACGCTACGACCAATAGGAGCGGACTATCAATGAAAAATGTTGTCCCACTCTCTCTAACCCTATCTCTCTCTTATGTGACGCAGGCGAAGTTGCGCGGGTCAGCTAGTAATTTTAAAATACTAGATTATTATTGCTCCATTTGCAGTGCAAAAGCCACTTCTCAAACAGAGCTAGCTCAAGGTGGATTAGTGATTTCAGACGAAAACCTCAGGTTTCCTTTTGAGGTCATTCTATTTTAATCGCTTAGTTCATAATATTTTTGTATCAGCAGGAAATATAATATTTTTTCTGGAACCAAAGAAAACTTTCACAATACATAACATAAAACCACGCCATGTAATCCACGAAGGGTTAAGCAGAGGTGTATACTTAACAAGTACACCCACATTTCGCTAGTTATGTTTAAGTCCCATGTAATATTGCCATCAACCGGGCACAAATTCAGACTCCGTGTCTGCTACTTGGAAATTCTTAATGGAAAAACCCAATAGCACTTTGCCCGACTCGGGAATCGAACCTCATGCCCAGCAGTCGCGCTTGCGACCACTACACCATCGAGGCAGTCCACAATTACTTCAAACGAATTTCTTGCAAAAGTAATGCCTGGCTAAAATAAAGCAATCGTGTTCAAAAGTCCATCAGATACTTATTGTGCCCATTTCGTTCGCTAATGGCTTCAGTCAACATTCCGAAAAATGCTTTAATGGGTACTTTGGCTAAAAGACTGAAGTTAACAGTTTCACGCTTCAGGAGTTCCTGATTTACCTACAGAGTGATAATAAATGGTTTATTTTCTGGATAACATTATTACAACGTTTAAAAGGCACGAATTACTTTCAAATCGGTCCATAAATAATTATAAAATGTATGTGTTCCGATTTTATATTAAAAAAAAAAAATGTTAAAATAAACGCCATCTTATAATTCACCCACGATACAAAAATTTGTATGACCTACTGTTACAGGTAGTTGTTCCAGTTCGGGCTGTTTCTGTATGTGACTTTAAGTGTTTGTAAACGCACCCACGATACAGGAGAAATTCTATTGTGGGGCACAGTTAAAAAAAACAGCAAAATTTAAGCACGTAGCTGTCATATTCTTTTCTTTTGTCGTGTGATTAGTGCCTAATAAAATATATGGAAGACAAAACTTATTACCAACTCAGAGTCATATCCTAAACATACTGATTGTTAAGTCTTCAACAAAACTTGAGACTATTTTGCTGCCTGTCTATTAGACTTAGCAAGTAATCAAAGACATTGTCTTTACAAGTAATACACTTACATTGTACTAAATACATCGAACATAACCAAAGTGCGTTCTTAAGTGTGAGCACGGCTTCGCAATTTCCGGCATGTTTCCCGCGTAATCGTGTCAGACGGATGTACGGCCGCCATTTTAACTTTCAAGTGAAAGCGGAAAGTTTTTCGCCTTTGCCTCACGACGCTCAAAGAAAATAGTTAGCTACCTCAGTTTATCATTGTCAGAGCTTGTTCGGAGTTCGAACAGATATTAGTCTGAGATGTTAGAAGTTTTTGCTGTCATTAACTTTGTGATAGACAGTTTGGAATAGCTTGAAAACCATTATCCTGTAAATAGTACAGCACAGAGTATGCTAGACTAAACAAAGTGTTACACATAATAATTATTCTGTACTACCAAACTGTTGGTGACTGTCTTGGTATGGACATGTGATAAGGAGGGACGAATCGCATGTGACTAAAAGTGTGAATATAAATTTTGGTGGGTTGAGAGGGAGATAAATTAGTTAATTATTCATCAAAGAAAAAAACGTGTTGCGCCGACAAGTAACATGGGACAACAGCAGAAAGATGATGACTCTATTAGCAAAATTTTATACAAAATATATTATATTATATATTATTATATTATATTATATTTTATACAAAATATATTATATTATAATTATATTATTATATTATATTATATTTTTTTTTAAATACGAAGGCGATTTAAAAAAAAATCTTGGTGAACTCTTGTTCAAAATGTCATACATAAAGACTCAGCCGTTTAGGCTGTGCCTTGTCTGTCACTGAGTACAAGTAAGTTATTTTATTCTTCTTCTTCGTCGTTTACTTTATTACTAAAGGTATGAACTGGAAAGAATTGGTGGAAAAGTGACGACAAAGTGGCACGGACCACGTCTATCGTCAGCCTGCCTGAGTGCAGCCTTCACAGTGAGCCCCATAAAAGGTTGGTAAACGGTCTCTGGGTTTTTAATTAATAAAAATATTATTAACAGCCTATTACTATCCCACTGCTGGGCAAAGGCCTCTTTTCAACAGAGAAAGCACGAGCATTGATCACCACGCTTGTTCAAGACGGGTTGGCGATTTCAGACTTTTATTAATTGTAAGTCCAGGTGTCCTCACGATGTTTTTTTACCGATGGTATTTTATTTAAGTAGATATAAATCTCTCATTATCCTTTAATAGCTTATTGTGACCATTACTTTCAAACAAACAAGATTAATGATTCAATTAAAACAAATAAATGATAATGGACCGTGTATACGTACGCCGTAAATATTTATCTTTTTAGAAACGAAAATGTACAATATAAGTACCTATTTCAATCCTACATTAGTCAACAAAAGCATCTAGCGTGTAAAAACCTAATATTTCAGGTTTAGCTTCAGCCGAAAAAAATCCCAACAACAAGTTATGTGAGGCATCTAATCCGAACGAAACAGTTCTCAAGTCGAGCTATTTCTCAAATTAAAGCACAATGGAGCCTTGGAGATAGAAAAAAAAACCGGCAAATTGTTAATAAATCTAAGTGGAAGCGTTTCAGCTCGAGCCAAATACCGTCAATATTTCAGGGAGCCACGTTTCAATTTGTCGGATTGCGTGAAAAATCGAGAGGGAGCTCCTTCGGTAATACTACATATTACTAAGTATATTATTATTATTATTAGTAATTTATTTATTTTTTAGTTATTTGTTATATATGTGGGCATCGGAAGGCAGTAAGCACTTTAGCAAAATCACCAGCGGCGACCACCAGAAAAGCGCCGAGACAACGAAGCTCGACGAAGTCCCAGAAAAACAATTTGACTGTTTTGGATCCAGTTTGGGCAGTGAAGGTTACGAGCTACACACATTCATTTCGGGTCAGCATTACTGGGTACGGCCGGACGGCAAAGCAGAATAAGATACGTTCGGGAGAAAGCCGATCGGCTGACCTCATATTCGGTTTAAAGACATTTATTTCTCAAAAAACATAATACAGTTCACTTAAGTTTCTCTAACTTAACTAAATTAACAATTGCTTGTAGTTTTACATTACGACGTTCAAACTATCCAAGAAACTGAACACTATAGTTTTTTTATACAATAGAAAGTATGTAATTAAACCAAATAAAGATACAAAACAGTTCACACTAAACTTATGTGTCTTATTTATGGCCTGAAACACAGGTTTAAAAAAAACCTAGATCAGGCAGGTCGCTACCTAACATTTGAATTCGACATTTTCTTTACTTGCAACTGTTATATTATATATTGAAGTTATAGTTTACTTTTATGCACTAATTATACAATACTTTAAGAAATAACACTGCTGCACCTAAATGTACACTTTTGTATTATTTACTTTTTAAATAAATTATTCTTATTCTTATTCTTATATAGCTATATTGAGCTAAGCCAATCTGTACATCATTCAGCAATCGTAGATTTCGAAGAAAGTTTTCCGGCAGTCGTGAGACGAATAAAAGCCGAGTACTTACCTATTTGAAGTACTTCATTCGGGTCGACTTTGTTGTTCAACAATCCATTGTGCCAATCCGAAATTCTACGAATTATTTGCATCCAAATATTTGGTACAACTCGTATCAACTGGAATTTTCGACCCCATTTCTTGGAACTGTTATTGTTAAAAGCTGAAGTGTACCAATAACAAGTTCTGGGAACCGATAACAATATTTTCACGACGCGATTTTGGATGTAATTGGATAACATTTTAAACCTTAAAGCTTAATTTTGCGTCAGCACAAACAAATCCTACCTATATTATAAATGCGAAATTTTGTGAGGATCATCCATCATATGGATGTTTGTAACTTTTTCACGCATAGGATAGTTTTTATCCCAGTAGTACGATCCCGTGGGCAATTACCGAACTCCATGCAGGCGAAGCCGCGGGCATAAAATAGTACTTTCAATATTTCATCACATTTTGCCAATGTTGTTTGACAAATATTTTCCAATAACGGCTCCTGTCATTGTCTAAACAATAGTCTTAACGTAATTATTCGAGAGTGACTAATATAATGTCTCAGTAAAAATCTAGTCAGCTAGATTTATCCACTCCATTGAGCGCATCAACCTAATGAATCACAACTCGATAATCGTGCTTATGCAAGTCTAAATCTTTTTAAACTCATCCTGTATTTGCTAGTCATCCATGACTGGCTGATTGACTGAAATGTAAACAAACAGCAATAGAATACGGAAATCTAAAAACAAAACACGACCGTAGCCACGCAGAAATCTAGTTTACCCACCATTTAAACTAAAACTAAACTAGTTTCGTCTCTATAGATTTCAAGTCAAACAAACCGCAAAATAATACAATTGAAATCAACTGTCCAACGTCCGAGCCTGGCTGGAACTAAGCTTTCGTTGAAAATCAGAGCGGCGACCAAATTGTGCAGACGAGATACTCCGCAGTGAAACTGTGCTGCGGTTTGCAAGCTCCCTTTTTGGCAAGTACTGCAGTGCATACATTAACTATTTATAGGAATATATGACTGAATGTTGGCACTACCGTTTCAACATGTGAATCTGCATTGGGTTTCATCATCTGCCTAGCCTTTTCTCAACTATTTTGGGGTCGGCTTCACCGAATACAGCTAGAACCATTATTTTACATGAAGCCACTGTCTATCTGACCTTCACAACCCAGTTATTACTCGGTTATAAAATACCCCAGGTAAGACTTGCTGTCAGACTTTCGGACGACCAACTGTAACGACTGTCAAAGATGGATTGTATTGTTTGGATTTGTAAAGTATAGTATATCTGTACAAAGACCTTTTGGCAGATGGCCGAAATCAGAACTAAAATCGTCATTTCGTTTTTTCAATTTAAGTCACAAAACTATGTACCCATTGTCAAAGTCTTTCTAAGGCGGCTTCTAAGTACATATCCAGCACAGCACATCAAACTACTAGAAATTGTTAAATTTCTTCAATAGATTTGCATTAGGTTCAAGGTTGATTGGGAAAATTTTACAGTTTCGCGTAGCTTGACGTGCTCTCGTAGGTATGTACTTAAAAATAACGCAGTATCTCTAAACTAGCTAAAACTATCCATTATTTCTTAAGAAACAATAACTACAAATATAAACGTCCTATTTATTATTACTATACGTCCTAACCACACCGAAATGTATATCCATACAAAAAACACGTTCACCGCGCATTGTCTGACAAAATAACAAGAGACCATTTCTCCTCACAACACGCCGTATAACTCATAGCTATTAAATACATAACACAGAACATTGCCCACAACAATGCTCCATCAAATCTTCAATTGCCAGGCTTATGTGGCCAAGATAATGCCCTGACAGCGTCCAAGTTGCCCAGGATTTGTCCTTTTGTCCCCCACAATATGGGGAGTTACATAACTTTTACGTCTTAGCGAAGTAATAATGAAACATTTAGTTTTGGTATTAAAGTGACCGGCCGAATTGTTGGTAGTTTCTGAAAGTCAGTGGCAGCGTTAGTCCGAGCAATCCGATTGCGTAATAATTGTTGGAGGAATTGAGTGATGCTTATGTTAAAACGGTTTTTTTAGAAGTTGTTTTTAGTTGAAAAAAGTATTAGGGAAGCTAATCGGTAAAACAGATTTCGTGTTTCACTAATTTTAAATTCCGAGTGTGACTCTCTTACCACCATATAAGGTATATCATTCTATAAGATCTACCATCTTGTGGACATTATTAAAAACAACCCATTCTCTAATGAATAGCGGGAATTGAAGTATCTACGATATTTTTTATCAGACAGTGACCAATGACTTTTGTTACTTGGTACTGTAACTGTGTGCCTAGAAAATATATTTTGTCTTAGTGGACAAAGATTCTGAAGCCACAAATCAGGCAACAACTTTTTTCAGGAGATCATACATCCATTCATTATTACTTAACACAGGTCTTACTACCCAAAAGACTTAATTACTTGATGTATTTTCCGTGTAGCACAAAGAGGCAACATGCTTAATTTTGTAATGAATCATCATAATTACTTTAGCTACAGTGAGACGAAATGTTGGAAGCAGAAATAAATATACCTACCTTTAATGCGAAACGAAATATCATACTCGTACGAAGCAGGTTCCATGATAAATTATATGAGATTATACCTCTCAGCTCATTTTACATAAACAGCCTCAAGATTCATGGCCCAGACTGTAAACAATAAAGTTGAAATTGCGGCTTTACAGTTGGATTATGGACTTTAGTTATAAATTTTGTAAAAGCGCAAAGAATACTAAATCCCTAAACGCGATCGTGAAGTTTCGTTACTAAGTTCAGTTTTTTTTTTTGTTTCAGTTAAAATGATGGATCGATCGCGAGCGGTCGAGTAGTGAGTAGTTGTTGGATGTGAGAAGACATCAAAATGCTTCACAGAACGTCATCGTCGCGGCGACGGCGCGCTTCCAGGAGTGCTGCCACGTCACCACAAGCGAGGTCCCCGAGAGCATCAGCACAGCCCTCTCGAAGAGCATCGTTAGCAGCCACAGAGACTGATGAAGAAATGGAGCCTACTCCTCCTCCACAGAGAAGCCCACGAGCCAGCCTGGCACCAGACGCCGCACTCGAAGGCGGCTACCACCGCAGTCCACGACACTCCCTGGTCCCCGAAGCCAGATCCGCCAGAAACTCCATAACACCAGATGCGCCCATTCCGAATAGAAACACTTTAGCACCATCAAGAAACAACTTAGCAGTTGATATGAACTACGGATCGAGACTAAGCTTGAATCCGCAAGACTTTAACAGAAGTCCAAGAAACAGTATTACACCAGACGCTAACGCCAGAAGCCCACGACGAAGTTTGGTGCCCGAGGGTACGTCATGGAACCAGCCACGAAACTCCTTGGTTCCAGACGTTGGTCGAAGTCCACGTCATTCTGTAGCAAGCATTCAAATAGATCCAGCTCGAAGTCAAAAAGACTTGGGTCCCAGTCCGCGGACCAGTCCAAGAGGCAATGTAGAAGCTCCTATGAAGAAAGAAATGCCGGAAATGAACAGAATGAACAGTCCAAGGGGTTCGTTGATTCCTGATTCGCAAAGGAGTCCCCGAGGAAGTATTGCGCCATCAGAGAGGAGTGCGCGGGGCAGCCTCGTGACGGGTGAAGGGGCGGGGGAACCGAATAGAGTGAGCCCGAGGGGATCGCTGACGCTGACATTTCAAGAGCCATTGGTTTCCCGGGAACGTCGGCCGAGCGAGGACAGTCAGACCGCGGGTGAGTACCTTTATTAATAGCAACTTTGCGAAAACACTCGATACAAATGTCTCAATTAAGACAACTAATAGGGTTACTAAGTATTTACGACACAAAATGAAGGTAGAAATTGGGGCCAGCCCTGTTTAAATATTATTACACCCGAAATCCTAGTCGTATTTAAATTAAGTGGCTTGACGGATTTCTCGAAATAATCTGTATTTTGACAGCTTGTCGTGACTTGAATTGAGTGCTTATTTTGGGAGCTTATGTCTACAAGCCAATACCCGTCGTATGTATATTGGCGTAACTATAGAATGCCTTAATGATTATTTGCATTCCCTAATCTTTAAAGTCCCTATGTTCCCAACCTCTCTTGAATAGTCACTCATATCAAACCCATTGGAATTTCATGGTCAAAAAAGTTAGGGATAACGGTAACCCTTGTGAATGGAGATCGTTAAAAAAAACAAATGAATAAATCAGTAAGCTCAGTAAAATACTGTTACTTCAAAATTAAACTAGGTCAAAATAAATTAGCTAGTAAACTGTAAAAGTATGGCTATCGAATTATTAAAAACATGATAAAACCATTTTTTTTTCAAAACATATTTAGTTATTTAATTTTCGCATATACATATCAATACACATCAACAATTTTGCTAACTTTAACACGACCCTCTATTTTGTGTAAAACTTTTGGAAGGTTCTACGTTCTATCAATGTATTAATCAATCAATGTCATAAATGTATCTGTACAGCTACACGTGGAAGAAGCGTGTCCCCCTACAGGGCGTCGGTAGCCGGCAGACAGGCAGCCGGTGTGCCCTCCGACACCGGGTCCCGGCGAGCCTCGAGCTCTGTAAGTCAGGTAATTATGTCAAATAACAGTATTACTATTTTAAAATTCTACGTGCGGTGCATAGATAAGAAAATAAATATAAAATTAAAGTATAATGAGGGTGAGTTCTCTTAGACAAGCTTAATAAGGCTGCTCGAAAAAATAACAAACCCAGTGCTATTACGGGGCAGGGTACTAGCACTACAAGATCTGAAATAATGGCATATCATTCCTCTCCTACCGTAGTAGGAGACAAAGAGTGAGGTGAGAGTGTTTCCTTGGACAATAATGCTGTTTCTAGAGTCAGCGAGCTGTGGCTTTTTATTTAGATTCAGGGAATTTTCAATAACCAACACTGAAGCTGATAGCATTTTTATACCGTGCCGTAAAACTGAACAAATAAACAGTTTTATTTCTGCAATAATGATTACGGGGAGATATGAAAGACTGAAAATTTCCTATAAATTCACAATAGTGCGTTCAACGAGTAATATCGGGAATAGAAGAGCTTTCGAAAGCTTCGTTAATGGTAAAAGCGTAAAGCTCGGTTATATTTATATGTCAAGAGCTCGATATTGTGTTATGAATAGTTTTTATGGGATGCAATTTAAAATATTTTTTAGAGGAGCTCGTGGCTAAATAATAACAGCCGCTCGGGTTGATCTTAAGGTTAAGCCGTGCTTGCCTAGGATGGTCTGTGGATGGGTGACCACCCATTACATACCGAGTTTCCTCCGTGCCTCGGAAAGCACGTTAAGCAGTTGGTCCCGCCGCGGCTGTCATTTGTGATCTTTGACAGTCGTTACAGGTAGTCAGTGGCCCAAAAATTCTGACAACCAGTCTTACCAAGGGGTATCGTATTACCCAGTACTAACTGGGTTGTGGAGGTCAGATAGGCAGTCGCTCCATCTAAAATACTGGTATTGAGCTGCATTCGGTTAGACTGGAAGCCGACCCCAATAAAAAAAAAAGCTTGGGAAAAGGCTAGGCAGATGATGAATTTAAAAGATTTTTTATTTAACGGGTTTTATTGCTTTTAATTTTACGGACGTTATTCTAATATAGGAATAAGTACCGTAAGTTATTCTTTCTACTAAATTCAATACAGAGAATAATTAAGGGTAATCTTTCCATTGAATGCACTGAATATTGATTTTAGCTTTATTTGTAAAATTCAGTCTGAAATTAAATGAAATAAAGTTCTTCTGCTGTTTCATGGAAAAGTAAAGTATATAATGTATAGATAATGTATAAATAACAAAATGTATAGAACAGCTGGTTTTGTTATAAAAACCGACTACAATTCATTCAACCAATTATGATCTGAAATCACGGTAATAGTCTGCGCGTCAATGTCTTATACGCTTTAAACAAAAGTATCGCGTATCACAAAAGTTACAAAGTAATTTACTAATCTTTAATACCATTTAAAGTGCGAAAGTATACTAAAACGATTTTAATTTCTTTATAAAAACGATCAGGTTAACGAACTCAAAAATAAATACAAAAGCCTGAAACATTAAGCCATAAATATACACAAAAACAAGAAGGTGAATGACCAACAATGGTGTTATAATTTGAAGTGTTTTCAACTAAATACAAGTAATTTACTCAACTTTGCATGCAACTAACATTGCTTCGAACATGCAATGAATAGTAATTATGTACTTACTGAGCTACTTATTAAGATTGATATTTGAATGGTAATCTAGTTTGCAATTAAGTGTTCAACTAACACCTAGCTTTTATTAATTTAAAATTGTTTATTAAGTATGAGCTTTAATAAAAGCTCATACTTTTAGTACGTCAATGCGGTATGGCATGGTTTTCTTGGTAAGTTTTTTTGGTATTGCCCCACGCATATATAATAAAGTACGTAATGTTATAAAAAACTTGACTGTCTTAAAATTCAAAAGGGCGTTAGACGAAATTTTAATTATGAAAAGTTATTATTTAATTGACGACTTTCTAAATGATGATTCACTGACTGATTGATATACTTACTGTTACTCTTAGTGTCATATTATTGTTATTCTAGTTGGCATGATGTTATTAATATTCCGTTTGACATTTTTAATTTATTACTTTGACCATGTTGACATTTTTTAATCTTTTATTGCTTTGACCATGTTGACATTTTTTTTAAATTTTTTATTGTATGTAATTCCAATGACATGCTACTTAATTTTAAATTTATAATTTTATTGTAAACCAATTATTTGCATGATGTGGAGAACTTTATTATAAAAGAACATCTATGTACCTATTACCCATGTTTGCAAAGAATAAATGATTTGATTTGATTTGTCAAACCGGTACAGACTGATTGTAGAGTGAAAGAGGACACCAGAACCTGTCAGATATGTATTTCAGTACATTACTAGTCAGAATCCGATGTCCGGAGTCTGATCCGCACACGTGTCCGTACTGGATTGAGCAAAACTTTAAGGTGCAGAAAAACCGAGCGAACCGGACTCGTTACTAGCTGCGGTCATTAAACTTTGACAGATATTGCAATATTTATTATCTATCAAAGTCAAAAAGGTATCAGGAGTCCGGCTCAGAGCCATCCGCTCGGTTTTTATGGTAATGGTCTTTGTGCTACGGCGAAGCCGCGTAGCAATGCAGAGGGACTGCTACGATTTGCTACGACGGCCATGAGAATTTAAGTCTCTTTAAAAAAAGTGTTTGGCAAAGAAAAATATTTATTTTCGGATATAGTAACTGGGCAATCGATCAAATCCTTTTAGCGATATTGGATACCTACAGTAAACACGCAAGAAATGGAAGCCTAATATCGAAAGTTAAACAAAATTGTATTTAGGATTTTTATTACCCCGGGGCATACTAAAGGGTATTTTGTGAATACTTTATGTTAGTAAAATGATGAATATAAGGGTCAGTAAGTTCACTAAATCCTGTAGTTCAAAGGCATCGATATTTGAGTAAGGTAACCCAAATCCAAGTCCTTCGGGCTAAATTGCCATTTATAACGCTGATATTTGAATACAACTGCCACTTTGAGTAAAAGGTATTTACTATAGGGACGATCTCATTGCCTTACTGATGTGCTCAGATACATACTAAATAAAAATAGTCACTTAAAATCTCTAGCATCTTAGCTCATATCAACTAAATTAATCTGAATTGTTATTACTGACAGCTTTCCCATTCTTACTATTACAAAATTATCATAACAGCCAAATTTAATTAGTTTCGTTACCGCTAGTCTAGACTTTCATTAAAAGTAAAAAAAAAACACTGTTACTTAACGCTAACTTCTTAATTACAAAGCCTTTTCCCAACTATTCTGGGGTCAACTAATTTATTTTGTAAATACTACTGAACCCTCAATCCCACAGGTCTCAGGCGATGAACAGCGCCGTCTCTGCGGTGAGCAGGCCAAGTACAGCGACCGCACTGGCCTGGGCCTCGGCATGGGCCTCACGACCTATGGCTCTGTGGCCTATCAGCTGAAGGACGCTAACATGGAGGCCTCGGGAACTGTGGACTTTGTGTGCAGAGCGGCTAAGATTATGAATAGGACAAGTACGTATTTTATACATTTGGTTTTTCTTTTCGTGGTCATCAACTAAACCAATCGGTCCACTGCTGGACGCATACCTGTCCCAAGTTGAGCTACATCACCATGTTCTTTTCCTACTGCATCCAGTATAACCCAACCTTACTGTAATACATATTTTCCTGATAAAAATAATTTGATTATTTTACTTTGGTATGCCTTTGCACTGGGCGCTTGCCTTACGCCGGCGTTTGCCTGGCGTTAATGCAATGACTACGCTGCGCTTATTTGACGTTTACGCTGTGGGCTTCAGACGTATGTGCTGCGGTTCTCAGACGTATGCGCTGCGTTTGAGAAGCATCTACGCTGTCTATACTGCATACTCACCCACGTTAAGGTCCGGTAAACAAGTAAGGAAAAATTGCGGAAGCAGCTTCCAGCTTGACATCAGAACGTGACAGATAATTTCTGAAGTATCTGAGAGTATCTAGTGTTCACAGCCCGTCTTCGATTTGTCTATGCCAGTTTGACCTATTCTTTAGATAAACATCCAGTGCAAAGAATCAGATCAATATTAAGAGTGCCAAAAAACTTCACCATCCATCAATACATTACAAAATGAACGAACAGCACAGCAACTCAAGTCAACGTGTCGCACACACAACTCACATGAGCTTTAATACACAAACAAAAAGATTCAATAAGCGATAGGGTTTTACTAAACGAAGGCTTTTGTTTCAGTACTGATGACTGTGTTCCTGATTTTCCTGTGCACACTGCCTATTATTATGATGATCATGGGTGAGTTTTAATATAATGTAATTTGTTCTTTTTTTGTTTCTGTTTATGAGGAGGTTTGTAGAGGCGAGGAGCCCAAATAAAAATGTTTTTGGTAACACAATAGTTTCTTTGAAGACAAGATAGAAGAGAGACAACGTAAAGAACGTAAGAAGAGTAGCTTTATGTGGTTTCTGCCTACCCCCATGGAAAAAACGCATGAGTTTATGTTGTTTATCCTGGAAGCCTATTTTAATTTTGTTAAAATGTGAGCGAAATTCCTTTTTTGTTTTGAAACAGTGATCGTTTCTATAAACTTCCAAGTACCGCACCCGAAACTACGAAGCAAAGCAAAAATATGATAACTATCTATGCGTCATCATTCTCCAAAAAGCATTATGATATGGTCTGAGCCGACTCCTTGCGTTACATATTCGCCAATGTGAAATATTATATCTCAACCAAACCGCGATAACGACTCAATAGTGCGAAAACATCAGTTTTTCAGACAAATGACGCCATTACAAGTTATAGCTGAATTTATCTCTGAACGCTTGAATATCGAGCATTATTTAAGCATTTTATGAAAAAATGTGTCATTCAGACCGAGATCCATGCGATCCACGCTTAGCCAAAGTTTGTGGTTCTAATAAACATTTTATTAGAACCACAAACTTTGGCTAAGCGTTATTTCTGTCCCTGTCTCACTAGTATAAGAGTATAAGTGCAAGACAGAGACGGGAACATGTCCAAACCAAAACAAGTACTTAGTAGCATTTATAGATCTCACCTTTAGGTGAAATACTCGGACGTTTTATGAGTTTTTCGATAAAGTGGTTACATGCATTAGATAAGAAATTGATGCTTGATTGAAAAAGTCTGACCTCTCTCTTTAAGTGTGCAATTTTATCGGTTTGTGGGTCCATATGATGGGAAAATCGTAATCTTGGGGTTCTTTACGACTACCGCCGGGGAAAGAGAGCAAGCACGTAAGTTGCAATAAGTAGATGAAATATGCCAATGATATGTCATTTATTAATGTCGAAATATTGATATCTAGTAATACATTATTTGTTTATTGATAATCTGTATTCAAATGTAGTGTGACTAAGGCTTCTTCTTTGTGAGAGTGTGTGGACAATAACGTATGTAACGGTACATACGTGATGGTACGTGGTCTCAGTATGGTTTGGTGGATGTCACTTCCAAAACCTTAAAATGTTAGGTCCTAGAAGCTGCACTTTTCTTAGTTCCATTAATGTTAAAACATTTTTTTAATAATACGAAAGAATTCAGACCGTTTTCTTTTCAAGACGCTATGACCGACAAAAATGACAAAACAACTCGAGCCCAAAAACTTCAAAAGAAAAACACTTTTCCTCCCGACTGTAGTCCAACCAAAGTCATTAGGAAGCTAGTACTCGTGTAAAGTCACCGAGATAAAGCTTAAACCAAAGTTGACATAAATCTGATAAGTCCACGAGAAGCCAACGTAATGAAATTACGGACTGACAGACACCACAAAATGGCGCCTGAAAAAAATGGAAGGAAAAGGTTTGTAAACAAGTTTATTGATTAAAAGAATTTTTTAATGAACGGTCGTCAAGGAACTCAGTAGTATTTGAGTGAAGTTACGAAGTTTGGACAAGTTTGAGTCAGTTTGAAGGGTAAGAGAAATGACGTCAATCTGTAACTTGACTGGTAAATTGAATAGAATGGGGTTTGTTTCTGACGTCGTGAAAAATAGTGTCATAAGAACTGAAATTGACAAAAGTTGGGAAAGAATGTCTCTTTTAGGCACAGTTGTTAAGCGAAGAAATTGAATAAAAAGCAATAGGCGTATTTGAGCTTACACGAGGCCTCTAGATTATCACAAAAAAAGTGACATGAAGTTTCATACAAATGTACAAAATATACGTGATCAAAATGTATGGAACAGTTGATTTGTTTTTTTTTTATAACCGTCAGAAAATATCAACGCTGCTGCTGTTGGATCTAGAATAATAAACTGAATTCATGGTAACTGTTTACCCGTATAATGTATCAAGCTGAGAACCGAACTTGCCAGCATAGCCAAACATTTCTCTTACTCATTGCTCATCGTCACCACACACATTCGTTCCCCTGGATTCGCTCATGAATATTCTAATTAATTTCTACCAAGCTGATTGAGCTGTTTCACTTGGTTGTACTCCAAAGACTTGGGGACAGAGTTGCGTATTACACGGTACGGATACGGTACGTGACAGGGTAATTAAATAGAACATACCTTTGTGTTTGCAACGTTGCTGGGGTTAGGAAAAGCTTATCTTGGCGAAATACTTGGCTTACTTTGTAAGTAAGCCAGATTTCCGTATAA
This sequence comes from Xestia sexstrigata, assembly GCA_941918905.2. NCBI lineage: Eukaryota > Metazoa > Arthropoda > Insecta > Lepidoptera > Noctuidae > Xestia > Xestia sexstrigata. The sequence goes on from OW799210.2 coordinate 1,954,217, forward strand.
GGATAAATCTTTTTTTTCCTTAGCCTATATTGTCCCACTGCTGAGCGAACACATCCCCTATAGCCATCCACTCTTCTCTCCATGCGGTTTACTCCGGCCAATCTCTCAGAAAAGCCTCTAAGTTGTCACACCAACGTTTTATAGGCCTCTCTCGGTGACGACGAATATTATAAATTTTTGTCGTTTTTCGTGTGTTTTTATTTGACCGCGTTATTCTGAAACTAAGCAACTTTACTTGGTTGTTCAAAATATCGATGTTTTGTCAAGTCGCCATTGCATACCTACATGCGAAGCAGAGAAGCTATTAAAAAATATTTTGTTATTTAAATTTTCAACAACTTTTTTCAGGAATGATAGGTACCAACCTGTAGGAACGAAATTGTCTCAAAATTGTTAGACTGTTGTGTCTTCGAATTGTGACATTTGTTTTTTTATGTTGCGTTAGGGTGTTATTACAAATCAGTTTTAGGATTTCGTCAGAAAAAATCTACCTATTTGTCTTGCACATAAAGTCGAGTTTTCCGAAAATTTCACCATGGGGGGTCTAGTTATGAGCCCAAATTAACCGCCGGTTAAAAAGTTTATACATATATTTTATATGTATACGTATGTATGTGGGGCGCCAAGCAAAATTTAGCCACACTCTACAGGTCGCAATTATGCACCGATTGCTTTCAAATTTGGCCCAAAAATCGAAAGGGTCAAAACTTAGGTTGAGTTTGTAAATGGGCGGAATTCGTCAATGGGGGGCGGCGAGGGGGCGGTTTTTCTAAAATCAGTTTTTTGGCCATTACTTTTTTTATATATTTTTTTTCCTTTGGAAAATTGTTGAACCGTTAACATTTTTGTCATTTTAAGTAAGAATACGGATAACTTTAAAATATAATCTTTTTTGATACAACCCTTAACTTGGGAAGGGGGCAAAAATTTCCAAAAAATTTAGAAAAAAAAATATATTTCCGTAACGGTAAACATTTTCACCGCAAATTGTTTACTCTACAATTTCTAAATTTTTAAGTTTAGCGATAAAACTTATAGTTTTCGAAATAAAAAATTATAGCTGAAAAATTGAGGGCGTTTTCATGCTAAACTCTTATGGGAGGGTTTTAAAATTTATGATAACCATTAAGACGTTTAATTGTCAAACGTCAACAAAGTCGTTGGCATGACGACCAAGTCCTTTGGCAACTGACGCATTCATAAAGAAGGTACTCGTTGCCATGACGACCAATACTTTTGACAACTGACGTATTCATATAGGAGGTACTTCTGTCACGTGACAGGCCTTTTTGGAGGCCTAGACGTTTCAGAATACAAATTTTTTGGACTTAAGTATTACTTCAGTCGGTCTAAAGCACACTTATTTTGAATGCAAAGAAAAACAAAAAAAAAACTGACAAAATCTACACTTAAGAAATAGGCCAGCGCAACAGACTGTGGCTAGCTATAGCCTCTGAATTTCCAGAATAAAAATGGGTGAAACCTTCTTCGAAATCTACCTCCTCCCGCGGCTTGCCGAAGGGATTTTTTAATTACAAAATTATTAAAATAAAAAAAAACATGTGCTTTTATGACGGTCGGACGGAACATGTCCCGCACTAAAACATTTGTAACGTCCTATATATACCACATTTTATGCGAATAAAGAAACTTACTTGCTTAAAAATAAAACTAAATTCGATTTTGACACTAATATTCTCACTTTATTGTAATAAAATGCGTTCACTTAGTACTATCTGTGTTGACCTTAAAGTCTATAAACCTTAATGTTCTCAAGGAAGAAAAAAACCAAAATAACCCCTTCCTGTTACAGCGTTAACTTCACATCACAAAAAACCGCAACAAATAGCTACATCAAACGATAAACCCATCTTTTTAAGTCATACCTTCACCTAAATTATGATAGCTCAAGCCCATTTCTCGTGTTCGGTTCGGCAATAAAATCGGTTATAAACGATCATTCTATGTTGGACGGTAATCGATCGGCACTTGAACTAATATTTGTACAGTCAGACACGGTTTAATCAACGCTTTGATCTACAAATCCGGTGCGTACTGGTTTAATCTGGTTTCATGCGGACAGGCCACGGGAATTAGGTCGGTGACATTATCGGATGCTTGTTGCCTGTTGCATGGAGGTAGTGAACTTTGACCTAGTTCTGCTTTGCTTAATAACTCTCGTTAGACGAAACCGTGTTCCAAGAATTCTCTATGAGAGGCATACTTGAGGAATATAAAGCTTAAAAATTATTCCGAAAACGGACTGAAATGAAATTTACAAAAGGTTAAAATTTGACGTTTTTTGCCGTTTTGTAGATATACAAATCTTCCCCGGGCCGGCAATCTGAAATGGGGTCAATTTTGTTAACCCTGCCTGTTTAAATCGGAAGATTTATCAAAGTATTATAATTTGATAAGACGGACAAGTAGGATATTGAATCTGTTTTCTTAGAACCTGTCGAATAAAATGTTGACTTGACCAGTTGTTTGCAATGTATTTAGCTTCATCGGAGAATAACAGACTGGTTATATTACGGTAACACCACAACCACAACTCATCAGCATATCGGTCCAACTGTTGGGAAACCTAGCCTCCTCTGTGTTAGGCGGGGTTAGCCATGAGCCCAGCTCGGCCCGGCCCAAGTTTTGGTCCAGGTTCTAAAGACATGTCGGTTACCTCACGGTGTTTCTTCGCATTTTGAGAGCACATACGTTATCATCGTATGTGCTCTCAAAACGAGCACGTAAGTGCATCATCATCGCTGTCAAATAAATTCACAAGACGATTCACTTAATATCCCAGCTAGCATATGCCCACGGCTTCGCTTCGGTTAAGTTCGGCAACTGTCCCACGGGATCGTACTACCAGGATAAAAATACTATAGGAAGTAAACTATCATGTGAAATGAGTAATAAATCCGTTCAGTTGTTTTTGGGTGAAAAAATACCTCACAAACTGTTGCATTTATAGTAGTAAGGTAAAAGAAACGATGGATGGACTGTGTGAAGTATGATATGGCACGAAATGAAGTGTCTGATGAGATGACAAGTAATAGAGAAGTATGGAAGAAGAAGACAAGATTTAAATTCAGATTAACACAATCCCACTTCCCCAGGTGTTCACCACGTGCGCGACTGTCCCGCCGAGACCCGCATCCCGGTGTACCTGATAGTGGGGGGTGCAGCGGGCGGCGCGGGGCTGGGGTGGCTGCTGTGCAACCAGCTCATGGGCAGGCACTCCAACTCCTCAGCCAGCGTGCCGGAGAGGATCCTCGCGTATCTGCTCACTTTGTTCCTGATGGCTTGGTGAGTACAAAATTAACCAGAGAATAAGCATAGCAGATTTTAAGGTCCATAACTAGGACCAGCGCATCCTCTATGTGTTCTATAATACCACAAACTAGCCCTGTGCAGGTCAGTGGAAGTCTTATAGACGAGAACAACCATTTAAAATAAATATTTTATGGTCAACGCACACTTTTACATACGAGATCAGCATGGCCTGGGATCATTGTTTACTAGTTGATCCCGCTCGAGCTCAAGCGTTTACGTCACCTTTAACATACTACTCTGTCAAGAAAGTACCGGGAAAAGATCAATAATACACAAAATGTCTGTTATTCATCCAAATTTATTTTATCACCTTCAAAGTATGATCCTTTAGAAACGATACACTTGCGCCAACGAATAATCCATTCATCAAAACATTTTTTAAACGCTGCTTCCGGAATTGAGTTCAGTTCTTGCCGCGAATTCTCCTTTATGTCTTCTATCGATTGAAAACGGGTGCCACGAAGTGGTAATTTGAGTTTAGGAAAAAGAAAAAAGTCAGCAGGAGCCATATTTGGTGAATATGGTGGTTGCTAGATGGTATTTGTTGAGTGTTTGGTCAAAAATTCGTTCACAATGATAGCCTTGTGCGAAGGCGCATTGTCGTGGTGCAAAATCCAAGAATTTTCTTTCCACAAATCTGGCCTTTTTCGTCGAATTTGCTCTCTTAAACGCCGCATAACGCTCAAATAATATTCTTTATTTACCGTTAGACCTTCCGGTAAGAATTCAGAGTGCACAACACCGCGATAGTCAAAGAAAACAGTCAACATGACTTTGACTTTTGATCGACTTTGGCGTGGTTTTTTCGGTTTCGGTTCAGTTGGAAGGCGCCACTCCAAAGCTTGTTGACTAGTTTGCATGTCAAACTCGTAAACCCACGTCTCGTCACCAGTAACAATGCGTTTCATGAATGTTGGGTCCGAACTGACTCGTTCTAGCATGTCCTCAGCGACTTTCATGCGATTAAGTTTTTGGAGAAAATTCAGATCTTTTGGGACTAGCCGAGCAGCAACATGTTTCATACCCAAATGATTAGTTAAAATGGTACGGATCGACTCGTGAGATACAGAAAGTTCGGCGGCTATCTCTCTCAGAGTTGAATGGGGATTTTCAGTCATTATTTTCTTCACTTTTGCGATGTTAACTTCAGTTGCAGACGTTGACGGCCTACCAGAGCGAGGCAAATCTTCCATCACATCTCGACCGCTTTTGAACGCTTTGAACCAAACATAAGCACGAGTTTTTGATAAAGTCGATTCACCGTAAGCCTTCTGTAACATTTTCAGTGACTCCAAACACGAAATTCCATTGGCGATGCAAAATTTAAGACAAACTCTTTGTTCGATATTTTTGTCCATTATGAAATTCGCAATACACACTATATATGATATTACTAAAACCAGCACTGTATTTAATATAAATAACAGATGCAACTCAAACTCCGCGCTAAAATGGAAAACAGTTGTGCCAATCTAACAACTACAAAAAAACAAAAATTTGAATTTGGAACCATAAACAAATCATCCATTCCCGATACTTTTTTGACTGAATGTACTTTAATTTGTGGTTTCTTGCCTGCAGTTTTGTAGAAAGAATTCCGAACCGGTTTAGTTAAGGTGATGGTGGTGATGGCAGCTTTGCATGCTTTATCATGCTAAGTCGATATATTTAAATACTTGCTCAAACATAAAAGCAATTATACTAAATGATTGCCAATCTTAAATTAAAAAATCAAGCACATAACTTAAACTGAAAACTGAACAGTATACGATAACTCATGAAAACATAGCTTAAATAAAATTATAGTTGAATTTCATGTTTATGTAAACAAAAAACTTGCGGTACCTACTTTATTTAAGGCTAAAGTAGTTTAATAGCAGTTGGAAAACTTTGTTTTGTATCGTTTCGAACTACACTTACTTGCATAAATAATGACCCAACTCGAATTTAATAATAATAAAGATTCTTTCAAAAGTTGGAATGAATTGACGTGAAAGATGAGTTTTTTTTGGAAAACTTTGTCTTAAACCCTCTTCAAAAACTTACCTACATTATACATTCTCGATGAGTTTTTTAACGTGAGTCTAAGGCCTCTGCAAAAATATGATCTAGCAGTCTATGTAAATTGTTGTACCTAAGTGCCGTAACATAAATCATAACTTGTGTTGTAGATGTAGATAAAATTGTTGAATATTTAAATTTTCATACTTCATTTTGAGCGTGCAGTTTGGGTTAGTTTTTCGTTCGCAAGTGTAGTTAAAAATGTCATTATTTGTTTGGAATAGTTTGTGGAGTTCAGATTATGTTTATATTGTGAAAAATTCCTAAATGAAATTTATTTTGTCAGATTGGATTTGTTTGTTTTGTACCGTTGCCTACTTTTAATGAGAATGAGATTATTTTTATTGTTTTTGTTGTTCCCATTTATCTGGCAATATAGTTTAAATCAAGTTTTGCAAAAATGAAAGCTAAATAGTTTTGTACATCGTGTTATAGTTGGGCTTACATCATTCGGGACGTGGTCAAAATTAGAACTAAAGTCGCTATCTTGTATTATCAGTGCTGTTCAACAATATTTACCAATGACATGACAATCTACACATTTGATCTTCAAAAGATCCATTCAGCACTATTTTTTGGTATAGTTACTTCATTAGGTCGATGAATTTTACGAAATTCACGAAATCCTTGTACTTCACAAAACAAATAATGATTTATCAGGTATTTTCTTTGTGGTTGTCAATAATGAGATCATAACGCATCCTTCCCATAAAAAAATTTACGACTGGACGGGAAAATTAACAAATTAGTACCCGGGTCTTGGAGTTATAAAGCAAATTTAATTAAATACATTCTTATCGGTTATTTGTTTTAAAACATCTGCAATGGTATAAAGGGTAGACGTATAATCCGCACTGTAAGCCTTTACCATTGAGCATGGCTACTGGGAGAATGGTTGTCCTTAAGTTTATGAGACACTAGCTGTTGTGTAGCTTTGGCAACATTTTTCATTGATGCTCTGCTCCTATTGGTCGTAGCGTAATGTTATATAACTTATAGCCTTTCTCAATAAATGGGCTTTAAAACACTAAAAGCATTTTTCAATTCGAAGCACAAGTTCCAGAGATTAGCGCGGTCAACCAAACAAACTCTTCAGCTTTATTATTAGTATTACTAGTAAAGATTTCAACCTAGCCCGTAGCTAGCCCGTGGCTAAATAATAACAGCCCCTCGGGTCGATCTTTGGGTTAAGCCGTGCTTGCCTAAGTTGGTCAGTGGATGGGTGACCACCCATTACATACCGGTTCCTCCGTGCCTTGGAAAGCAAATTAAGCCGTTGGTCCCGGCTGTCATTCGCTGATCTTTGACAGTCGTTACAGGTAGTCAGTGACCCAAAAAGTCTGACAACCAGTCTTACCAAGGGGTATTGTATTACCCAGTACTAACTGGGTTGTGGAGGTCAGATAGGCAGCCGCTCCATGTAAAATACAGGTATTCAGCTGCATCCGGTTAGACTGGAAGCCGACCCCAATAAAAAAAAAACTTGGGAAAAGGCTAGGCAGATGATAGGTATAGATTCCAACCTACATTCATAGATTTTGTAAAACTGTAACTACTGTTTGCCACGTCACAAAAGTTGCAAATTTTGGTTTTGAGTTGCAAATATTTCAAATATTAACAAAAGGATCAATCAATTTAGATTTTTCGAATTGGAAACAACGTTTGAAAAGACTTCATTCCAATCAGATTCAGACAGATTTTCATCAGTACTGTGAATTTAATTTTCTCTAACAAGCGGTACATTCAATGCCTTTCATTTGTGTAATCTTACGTTTGACAAATGAGAATTTGGTCAAAATTAATTTTAATGTCATAATTCAATGTACAAAGCCTTTGTAACCAAAATAAGGTCATGTTTAATTAACTTAGGAAATTTTTTGTACCACTATTAGCTGAAGATGTTTTTATATTTTAAAAGTTTCCACGAGGTATATTTTCAAATAAAGATCAATGCACACACTAAACCTACTGCATTGGACCAGCATTACCTCCACTCTAGCCATTCAGGATTATTTCTATGAAACTGCATACTGCAACGTACATTACCTCGGGATAAGCTAATAAACAGCAGTCACCAAACTACCGACCGCTTACGGGAAGCCGTCTTCTCGCTTCAGTGTTGTCACCACCACCTTCATCCAGCTGTAACAAATCAGTCCACCGTGACCGAGGCTACAGCTGGGTTTGACGCCTGGCCCCGCCTGGTTGAAGACGAGCCGATATTAGGTGATTTAATACTGATCCCATGACTTCGTGTGCCCCAGCTTTAAACACATGTAATCCTTCACAACTAAACACACAACCTCCACCAGGTTCGCTGTCGGTAACTACTGGATCCTCGGTATCATGTGGCCAGATTACGCCCCCACGCTGTTCGAGCCAAACCAGTGGTGCCACAGGACATTGTACGTGTTCTCCCTCACTCAGCTTGGGGTCGTGTGGGGCCTGTTGGCGTTGTTCCTGCTGCTACTGATGGCTCTCGCCGTTTGTCAGGTAATGGCTCAGGTATACTATGTCAGTTTATAACTAAAGCTTGGTTTGGATTTAATGATTTTGTGCACTTTAGCAAACAGTAGTTAGGTAAGCTTATTATAGAAATCATAGATGGCGTATCCATAGCTGAAGTTCAATCTGACCATTGTGGTCAAGCTGTTTTGTTTGGATTTTATGATTTTGTGCAATTTAGCAAACAGTAGTTAGGTCTGCTTATTATAGAATTTATAGATGGCGTAACCATAGTTGAAGTCCATCTGAGAATTGAGGTCAAGGCATTTTAAAATTTAAAATGAAATTAACCGGTTTTCAACTAATGAAAATGCTTGGAGCCATTAGTTTCACAGATAACATCCCTATTAAAAAAGTTTTGGAATATGTAATACAGCCAACAGCTACATTCTTTATTTTTGATTTAGGGTAGAAGAAACACTGACGCTAAAACAGTTATTCAGTACATCATATAAATTTTAGTCAATTATTAAAAAAACAGCAGTTTCCTACAAAACTGCAATCCCTACATGGTTAAAATATCTGCAACAACTGTTTTTAGGGTTCCGTACACAAAGGGTAAAAACGGGACCCTATTACCAAGACTCCACTGTCCGTCTGTCTGTCTGTCACCAGACTGTATCTCGAGAACCGTGATAGCTAGATAATTGAATTTTTCACAGATGATGTATTTCTGTTGCCGCTATAACAACAAACTAAAAACAGAATAAAATAAATATTTAAGTGGGGCTCCTATAATACATACAAACGTGTTTTTTTTTTCAAATAATGGTTAGGAATAAGTAAATAAACCGAAATACTTAATAGAATAATATAAATAATTCAAACTTAAGAACAAGGAAAAGTAATAGAGCGCTCTTCCTCTCTCTACTTATTTAAAAATTTGTTGTGCCCGACAGGATCCATAATTGTTCCTTTCACTTTTTATTTACCACCTGTATATGTACATCTATATATATGAAATGGTAAACTGACTGACTGACTGGGTGCCAAACCGCTGGTCCTAGAGACATGAAACTTGGAGAGTGTGTTCTGAATATCGCGGGAATCGACTTGCGGCAGGACTGGTTTTCACATGGGCAATTTTACATTGCGTCTTCTCATGTGAGCTCACCTCGCACTCTGGCTATTTAAGCTCCATCCACTAAAATGGTTAAGAGTGTTGTTTATAAAGAAATATTGTTTTAAACACTTTACGTTTGAGGAAAATTTCATGCTTCTAGACCCAGGAGTTTCAGCTGTGCGTTGATCGATTTGTCAGTGAATCAAACAGTCAACCATGATGCCAGTCAGTGATTGATTATATCCTTTACGATGTCTGATGTTAACTACCACGCAGACGAAGTCGCGGGCAACAGCTAGTTATGGATATAGCAATAAATGATTTGAGATTTGAACCCTTCGTGCGCGAGTTCGACTCGCACGTGGCCGGTTTTTTTTATTACTTAGGAAAAAAAAATATTTTTCAGTTTTAAGTTTCTTATTTTTTATTTTATTTTTATTTTGTTGTGTGCACTTGCGGCTAAAGCCAAATACATACGTTTTCTTTCTTTCTTTCTAATTATGTGTGGTGGGGGAAGGGTTCAGAACGATGTACTGATTATGTGGTAACTGTTTTAGTCGCTGACCCTTCCACCCTTTATACTTAACGATACCTTAATTTTCAGATACATTTAAATTAGTTAGGATTTCACAACATTGTGTTTTGGGATCAGAACTAATGTTTTAACTCACATTATTGAGGAAGCGTATAAAATGTTAAAATAACTTCTATGAATACTTTGTATATTAAAATTCTGAAAGTTACTACAGATAATAAAAAGGGTTCGAGAAAATTGGGTACGAACATTGCCTATGCAAAGAGGTAACATAAAGTTTTTAGACTATGCTAAGTAAAGACCTATCGTAAACCACACAATTTGTGGTTTACGATGCGCCTTTATTAACACACTAAATACTTGATACCTCTTAAGGCTTCAGGGCTTTTTAGAAAGAAAAAAGGTCTATTCTAATCTAAATGATTGGATCTTCTCATTAGTCTAGCGGTCACTAACGTTACTGCACGAGGATTTGGGTTTGATTTTTTGAATCAGGCAAAGTAACTGCGTGGCCGCGCGGTTCTCCATGTGCGGACCGCGCGGCCATAGCATTTAAGTGCTGTAGGTCGTGAAATCCAAACATTGGGGCTTTATTCATACTGTCTACATTTTCTTCGAAATCGTATCAGTGGTTAGCAAAAAGTATGGGACCTCCACTACCTAAACTCCGTTTAAGAGAACTGCGTGGCCGCGCGGTTCTCCATGTTTCGACCGCGCGGCCATGGTTAAACCTTTACAACTTTCTGAATATTGGATCTACGAATTTGCGACTTTCATTGTTAGTGTTTTACAAATTTCTTCGTAATGTTGACATTGTTGTTTTTCTTCTACGACACTGTGGCCGAGCAGTCGAAACGGACACAGTTTTATTGGGCTTTTTTTCTCTAGAATTTCTTAGAAGTAGTTTTGCCTCTGAATTTCAGCTTAGTTGATGGATTGAACCTTTTGAAGCTAGCCCTCACACAAGGAACACAACACACACAAGGGAATTTAACATAACAGGCGAAAGTGGGTGTACTAGCGGTACACCTATGCCTTACCCTACGGGGACTACAGGCTATTTTAAATGAATAACTTCTACTTTCTTGTTCAGGTGTTCGGCTGTGGCTGGTTGGGGCCGCCTAGATACAAGTAGCAACGGCGCAGCGTCGTGCTAGAGCTTTGGCACAGGAACATCAACAACACCATGGACGTGGCTGGGGCCTTACTGCCCTTCACCCAAGTGGTTCGTCCTGAGCTCACCATTCACGTACAGGAGGTGCTCACTCAGGCCGACAATCAAGCAGACGGCCCCAAAAGAAACACGATCCCACAAATAAACGAACCTAACGATAGAGACGAAGTGGCAAGTCCAACCAAAACTGACTCTAGAAGTGTGCATATAAACAAAAGTGCTAGTAGAGAATACTATGATAAAAGTGCTAACGGTAAGAGTAGTGACGTAAGAAGCTGCGACGTGGTAACAATGAAGAATCCTAGGAAGGGAAGCCCTGCCTGATGGTTGTTCGTCGTGCTGCCACCGCACGGCAAAAAGCATGTACATTTCGAAGCAACAGATAAAGTTTACTACTTCTGAATTGCTATGGACAATTTTGTAGCTGGAGAGCTAAATGTCGAACCAAGTTTTTTTGTGAAAATGTTAAAGATTTTAATGAATCAGTTCTGATTTTTTGAGTATTGAATTTTGTATGAGAAGTTGTAACATTGAATATTTTTCGTTTATTCAAATATATTATCATGAATGAAGAGATAGTGTTATTGTTTGAGTTATACTAAGAGTCTTCAAAAAAGTAAATATTTTTCTCAAAATGGAAGCTAAACTCTTAACCGTTTCTAAAGCGTTGGTACATTAGAGAGCCCTTTAAAACTTCTGAACCTACAATCTAAATAAAAGCCAAAAAGAATCCAAATGACTGACAGTTGGAATCCAGGCTTAGGCTAGACCTTTGGGATGAAACTTTTAGATTTAGTATCGTTTTTCTTCATATGCATTAGAATTGATGTTACTTTCACTTATACAAATGTCAAATAGTCTATTGAAACAGTCATTAAATTTGTTGAAGTTGCAGCACAAACTGAACCTTATGTGTAAGTTTTAAGTTTTTTTTTTTAACTAAACTAATAGAGAAAATGTGTCGTTCGATATTTATGCTCGCCAGTGTACCGTTGCTTGACTGTCACTGCTTTTCGACTCCGTGCTCAAATCACTGTCTATATTCTGTACTTCTTATATTTTATATCTTAAAATTATGCTTAAAATATTAAACATAGTATATGTGATAGTAGTTTTAATTTCATATCATTCTGTTGTCTATTATGAGGTTTTAAAGCTGTTTCTTTGTCGTTAAGATACAACGAATATTTATTAGATACTAGTGCTTTTTATATTGTACTGTAAATATTGAGATTGTAATCTATCTATTGCGATTGTAATCAGTATATTGTAGAGTGTATATCATATCAGCTGTCATATTGTAGTATACATATCCTGTGTAGTGTTATTATTAAGGTTAATCCGGGAACGAATGAGTGGGATAAAGTGGGTTTGATTGTGGCTAACATAACCCGTAAATAAAGAGAAAATATTAAGGAATTCTCACATGAAATTCCACATGATATTCTGCTTTCTCTATCCAAAGCGTATGGAAACAAACTATCTAGTTCATAGTTAACAATGCATCATTTAGGTTACAGCAGTGTGATTTTGATTGACTGATAGTTTTTTTTGCAGTTGCAGGATTTTGACAAGAGAGGGCGCTGTCGGTTGACATTTTGTGAAACTGGTCTGTGGAAATTGTAAAACGAGATGGCCACGTACCAAAAGGACTGTGAAACACTGTAATATAAACTGCTAAACCTGTTAATCCTTTAGCATTGTTCTAAGTTTCATAAAACTTACATTGCTGGCAATGGGAATCAACATCTGTAGTTGACGTCACAACTTGACATTGCCATCTCATGTTTATATGTTTCTATCCCATTCTACCGTTCCTCGGGTGATATCAACGTATACCAATAAACACCATTTAAATTGTAGATTGTATTATAAATAAATATTTTGTGTGCACCTAATATTGATATTTTAAATTGTATTAGATGTCTGATTATCGTATAATACCATGTGACGAAACTTGAGACATTAGGAAAATCCTATTAAAAAAAATACGCACCAAATGCATAACCTCCTCCTTTTTTGAAGTTGGTATTGAGGTTAAAATTTCAGCAATATTTTTTGTCCTGGAAAGGTGAAAGGTAATATACAGCCAGTGTTAAAAGAAAAATATAATGGACGATTCCGAAAAGAATAGAAAAATTAAATTTCCAATTTTGTAAAGTCTCGAGTTTTGACACAAAGTGATCACGAAAACTGCATGGAACAGGCTTTAATAGAGATTTTATGTGAAATCATATTTTTATAGAAGAGAAAATATATAAAAATGTGTTAACTATAATATTCGTATCAATGTGCTTTTAGGTAAAAATGGAAATCAATCAGTTTATTGTACCGTGTATGGTTCGCCATATTTTGTTTGGCTCTAAAGTGGTTTTCTTCGACTTTGGATGCGATAAAGAATTAAAGATTACTCATCATCATCATCAGCTTATTAATGTTCCCACTGCTGGGACACAGGCCTCCTCTCTATAAGAGGTAATACTATTATTCTTTAATTCTTTATTGTGTAGAAAATAAAATCTGTTTTAAAATGGATTTTGCATCGCTTTTTCTAGGCGGTTTACATTCAGTTTGTAAGAACTTAACTATCTGATAGTGTTCGGTGTCCAGAGCTGTATCCGAAGTATGTATATCCGTACCGAATTGTTCAAACCGTAACGTTATACATTTTTTTCTGTAAACTTAAAATCTTCTCCTGACACGAGATTTAGCTCAGACACTAAAAGATCTAAAATTAATAGTCTGAATATAATATTAAGTCTCAAGACTTATACAATTGGTCGAAAAAACTTGAAGCTAATTTATGAAACTAATAATGATTATCATAATGATGATTAATTCTATTTTGTCTCATGGGCAAATTACGTACAAATTCTGTATCTAAGAAAATATTTCTCATACTATTTCTGAACTGCTATTAGGTACAGAGTAAGTAGGCAAAGTAGAACATAATTATAGTAAATCTGAGGAATTACTGTACCTATTGATAAATAAAAAAACCAAAAGCTAAATTATAAAAATGCTGTAGTATAAATTAGACAAATTAGCAAAAGGTACGCTGTCTACTAAGGTTAAAACTCAAAACCCATGGATGAAGAAATAATTACAAAATGATGACCATTGCTAATGCTGATTCGGATCAACTATTTTGTGCAGGCACATATATATCTCATCTGGCGTACAAGAAGATTAAGAGTACAATGTAAAGTGAACTTCTAACTATTGAATGAATCTCAGCTGTTAGTACATTAATACTTCTCATTTACCACAACTTTAAATGTTAAGTAGCGATTTCATTATAGAGCCACCTAAGATTATTAAAATGAACACGTTTTTCTCACAACACAGAAAACCACAAAGAAACGTAGACGTAATAACTTGCAAAAATACAGTTCAAAATCGCTCAACAGCAACCTCATCTCCTTACTTATGCAGCGAACGTTCACTGTTAAAAATTGAAACTCGTAAAAGCACTCTAAGCGTTATGCATTTAATTTTTCCTTTTACAAAAAGCGACACACATAATATACGCTTGACCTTTCAAAAAAAGTTACAACCAAATTACGTCAATCTCGTGTAGTCGGGAAAAAAAGAAATGTGGCTTAGGATCCTGCAAAAAGTCAACGTAAGTCCCGATTTTTCTACGTGCCGACCTTTCTCTCGGTATATTCATAATTGTTGGTTGTAATTCTCGAAGGCTGAAACAAAAAAGGTGGATTAAGATAAAATGTCCATTCATCGTGTCGACAATTACAGGATTTAGGTCAAAATGGATCATGAATTTTTCGATTATCACAATATCTTTAGTCTGTTCTGAGCTCTAAAAAATCATTGTATACGACTTCTAATTGCTTCTCTATGCCAGCCAGACTTAAGTAAGTCTCACTGATATCCAACACAACCTAAATCAGTTAACACCTCAGTAGAAAGCTGACCTCATTTAGAACCCTGTACTTTTCGCAAAATTCGTCCTACACTGTAAAGACGTCCCTCTCATAGACCAATTTTAAATCCAAACAATGCTTTTTACAATATTTTTGAAAAATCCTTTTTTTACAAACATTTTGCTAAATAAAATTTATAAAGGAACATCATTTTACTATCGGTGCTTTGGATATAAAATAAAAAGCTAAAAACTAAATTGTAAAATAAACAACGCGTTATAGAATAAAATTTAACTCTTTTAGAGTCGACTACACATTAGTCGACTACAAAACTATGGTCAAAAACTACTTACGACAAAATCATAATGTATTAAAAAAAACCTTATTCATAGCTTAACTGCTAAACCATTTATTATGAAAAAGAAAACGATTACAGGATTTTCAAATGCCGCAGTTAAACTGTGAAATAAGACTTTCCCTAGTATTATAAGTATTAGGAATTTATAGTACTGGATTTGGGAACATAGATGAATTTGTAGTTATTTTTCTATAGCAATGTAAAATTTTATTCACATCCCTATAATCTTGGATATATCTTGTATCTATATAATAGATAGATCCTTTTCGTACATACCTATGTAGTCTTAAATATATCTTATTGTGTGGTATGCAAAATAAATTTCGATAAATTAAATAATATTTATACTGTATGGTTCATTTCTAATAAATAGAGATTGCATATAAACTGCTATGCTGTGCTGGTCAGGAATTGAATCAAAACATAGAACTTAGTTATCTGCATACCAATTTTTAGTAGAACTATAATAGAATGGCTCTAGTCACTATTTAAAACTGAACTGTGTTTTATATTTCATAAAATATAATGTGATTATGTGTAAAGTCCTATTTTGTGAAAATAATAATCATGATTTTTTGTTTCTGTGGAAAAAAACAAGCTTTGTCAGTCTCAAAGTTCCTTTTAAGAAATAATAAATCCAATCGAAGTTCTGAGAGTTTCTCAACAGCTCTCAAAACTGACCTTGACCTCATAAATTCCGATTGTCAGTCAAATACTAAATAATAATACTGAATATTAAAGATACACTAACATTTATGAAGGTGATATTGCTGCGAAATGTCTCAATAAATTGGCATGACCCTGACCTTGGGACCTTGGATTTCAACCTTCCCTTCCGAGCTCGACTCCATTCCATTCATATTTATTTCATGTTTTGAAATATCTTAACAACATTGGTTTTTGGGAACATTAATATTAAAATCAAAACATAGGAACTCTGTATTGCTTTCTTCTCTGTATTTTTAATAAACACTGAATTTTAAAAATATGTCTGTGCATTAGTGACCTTAGATATTGTATTATGATTAGTGCCTAAAAATAAGCTTTTGGAGTCGCATTTTCATTGTCCGCCATTTTGTTTTTTTCTTTTTCAATATCGTATGTATGACGTCAAAATGTTGTACCTATAGAAAGTTTATAATTTAAAAATGTCGTTAACTTTTTTGCTTTTATGAAAACAACATTTACTGATGATAAAAGTGTAAATTAAGATTATTCTGTTTTAGTTTTTCATGGACATGAAAATGCGATTTTTGACGACCACAAAATATATATCCTAGGATTCCTAGAAATTAGATCCCCATATCAATGTCCACTTTATATCCTAAACTAAACTATAAATATTATAGCCATATTTATCTTAGTGTGCGAAGTGGAATACAATTAATTAAAGACTATTTGTAGATGTCTCCTATATTATCTTATATGAATATTATTATAAAATCGCTGGAAGCATGACCTATAGGTATTATTATAATATATTACGATTATATAGAAAACGTAAAGATTGTAATGCGTGTATTTATTATGACGACATGAGTAAATAAATGTGTTTTTTAAATACAGACTTTTATTTAAGAAGATTATAGATGCTGATAAACTAACTCTTTTTCAACACTTGTTTTATCAATAAAATTACACGAAACACTCGCCAATTTTTAACAAGTGTTATAAAACATGTGTGTTTTTCATGAAATTTAATCTCGTCCTCTGCGTTTTTCAGGCGCTTAATGATCGTTGTAGTAAAAGAAAGTACACCTTTGATACACTTTTAAAGAAAACATTAGACTACATAAACGAATTTTTTATTTTACCATTTTTAGTTGTAATATCTTACACTAATATTAGCTATACATTTATTTTAACATAATATAACCTTACGCCTGTAATTCCGAAGAGTTGGGCTGAGGTGTACCCAATAGGACATGCACCTACCCACATTTCGCCAGTTATGTTTATGATAGGGGGCAAGCGCTGGCGCAAATCTAGACTCCGTGGCTGCTACTGAGAAATTCCTGATGGAAAATCCCAATAACACTTCGCCCGACCTGGGAATCGAACCCAGGACCTCATGCTGAGTAGTCGCCACCACTAGACCAACGAGGCAGTCATTTATTTCAGTCATTGATTTTGTGAAAACAACAAACACGACCGATTTGCTGTCTATAATTGAAGAGTTCCATTGCATATCTCCGAAGAGCACCATCAGATCTTCACCAAATTAAAACGGGACCACCGCGAAGTAATTTTCTTCCAAACAAAAAAAGAATCATCGAAATCGGTTCACAATTGGCGAAAAAAGGCTAAACATACACACAATTTTTTTTTTTTTTTTTGTGTTTATGTTCAACCTTTTTTTACCGGTAAATGATCTTGTTTATGATATCATGAACAGGATTATTTACCAGTAAAAAATAAGAAATACAAGAACCTTATCATATAATGACCTCTGTTCATTAAATCTCAACATAATTTTATTACTGAAATAAAAAAATCTTGCGATCACGAGACTTCCATGAAAAATCTCGTAAAAATTATGAAAAGCTAAATGAATATTGGAGGAATAAAGAAGGTCCTGGAAAGGGTGGAACGCGGATCACGTGATCTAGATACGGCGATATTTCCACGAAGTTTGTACGAGCGGACAAATTAAAAAGACAGTTTTTTATAGAATATTTCTCATTCAATTTATTACAAAGACACTTTTAAATCTGACATTTTTTGTATTAGTGCCGTCTTTTCTGTCGTAATGCTGTTCCAAGTACGTGGTGCTAGAGATATATTACAGGCTAAAGAATGTTTTTCAATAACTGGATGGTGTGAACATAAGGTACTCGGTTCAATTTCCAGGTCGGGGAAAGTGTTATTGGGTTTTTGCACTTCATCGGATTTGTGCCCGTTTGATGGTAATAGGCTCACCCTCTACTGTGACAAACTGCTGGTAAAATGTGGGGTGGGTACACCTTAGCATAGCCCTTCTTGTTTTTGGAGCGTTATGTTTATAAGGTGTAAAGTTTATTCATCAACTCTAATACAAACAACTACTAAGTTTATAAATATAATGTAAAGTTTTACCTGAAACAATTCTCGACAAGAGAAAACGAGTGTTTCATAGCTTGGGAGCTGCGGTGAACGTCGAATGTTTTACAGGTTCACTGTCCAGGCTCCAGGGTGGGAATGGTCCATAAGTCCAGTTATGTTTTTATCGTTATGATGTGTCCTGCCAAGTCCGCATTAAATATGAGACTTTCTCCTCACGTCCATCAGATGGCTTAGAAATTGTACGGGCGAACAGACCACATATACTGATATGGACTGATATGGAAGTCTCTCTACAGACCGTATGTGGTCAGTGGACGGTAAACCTAAAACCGATCTAATAATTATCGGGTTCAACGAAAGTGTTGGAAATGTGTGAAGATTTTGTATTTCTTGTTTGTTTTGCTTAAAAATGAAGCGGAAAAAAGACTTGGTTCCTAGTTATAACTTACAGGTAGGTAAGGTAAGTGACAGATCTAATTACATTTATTTAGATTTTTAAATATGCGGAATTAGGTAGATACTAGACTTAATCTCGAAGACGCTTTAGAATATTTTGTCGGACAAAACTTGTTTGTAACGAAACCAGGTATTTATCGAATATAGGTTACCTGGGTGGCCACTATTTAGTAAATAAAATAAAATGGCGGAAGTCTGGCAGGCCAACTAAATCATACTTCTTTGTTAATCCATTATTTTGTTGAAAAATAAGCCTTCTACTATTTATTTTACAGGAAACAACCACTTTAGTCTACACATATACCGTTTTTAAAAAAACTGATATCTTACAGCACAAAGTATAATCTTAGTTGATACTATCACAGAAATCTTCCAAGAATGCAACGGTAAGATATTCCAGGAACCTTTAATATAGCCCGGGCTGATTGCTCAGCGTCCTTCAAGCCAGGCAATACAGAGAGATCGTAAAATTCTGAGAATCAGATGCGACACAGTTGCATTCTAGTTAAATCATGGAATTGGGTCTCGCATTTCATTGCATGAGGAATATAAATGAAGTGGGAATGAAGAAATAGGCTCCTTGTGAGGAATTTATAACATTATAAAGTGGACTGAAAAGTTAGGTAGAACCGTACCGTGGTAGGTGGTACCTTTAAGTGCATTGCTGTAGACTATAGATCTAAGAAGACGTTTACGATGTCTCAAATAAAATATCGTCACAGGAATTTAGGTAAATGTTTTCGCAATGAGTTCCTTTAGCTGAGACATTCGTTAATCTAAAGTAACGCGATAAAATCTCAGTAACATAATTTGGACAAAGAAAATTTAATCCGCTGTTAAAGAAAGAGTAAGTGAATCCAGGAAGATAAAGAATCGCATTAAAAATGATGAAACAAATATACTGTAATATTTTCTATATATAATAAACGAAATAAACTACATTGTTAGAAATGGCTTAATTTCACAAAACAGCCCCCAAGCATTTATTATGAAACAAAAGACTACACAATAGTCAAGTTTATCAGGAAACAAATCAAGAAAGTTTCCCCTAAATAGGCACAGTTAATGTAAGCTTTATTAACTACTTTCAGACACGATGAAAACCCCATAAAATAACAAAATGCTAAGAAAGTCGAATGTCGTGAGTACTAGCAATAATCTCCGGGTTTATGCGTGTTTGAGCCGTTTATCTATTTCTGTAGCACACTGTTACGTAAGGGTGGAAACGAAAATATTCAATTTGGTTGAAAGCGGTCTCGGTATAGAATTTAGATCAACATGCGTACAGAGTGTAGAAAGTCTATAGATGGCTGCAGGGAAATTGGTTGCGTGAGTTAGATCTGTTTTCTTAGTGGACCACTGGACGTTGCAATAAGAATATGAGAAGAATATAGCAATCAATTATTGATCTTTCTTCTTTTTCGTTTGGTTAGTGATGTGGTGTCAGAGTTTTTATGCCACCCATGGGCCTCTGACTTGTCTTTAATGCCATCAAGAAATATCTCTCTGGCACGTTTGGTTTCCTCACGATGTTTCTCTTCACCGAAACAAGTGATGATAATACAATACGCAGATAAATAAATAATAAATAAATATCGCTGGACATTAACACACAGCGCCATCTAGTGCCACACTAAGCAACGAGGCTTGTGTCGTGGACACCAAATAGTTGATATACTACATAGATACTTTTTGTTTGTAAATACATACTTATTATACATATAAACATCCATGACTCGGAAACAAATGTCCATGCTCATCACATAAACATTTGCTCCAACCGGGATTCGGACCCGGAACCCTTAGAACGTAAGGCAGCCTCACTACCGCTACGCCATTCGGGTCGCAGATGAATCCGAAGGAAATCAGAGGTGCGTGTTTTGAATTCGAACTCGAAATCAGTTGACATCTGGTTAACAATGAATATAAGTACATACAGACATAGCAATGTATGGACATTGCTAAAAGACATACATATGGATGTATGTCTTATTACGTGACAGTAACACAATTAGAATTTGAATACCATTAATCTGCCTCTTTGATCCAGTGGTCGTAAGCGCGAATACAGAACATACCATCGTGGTTTCAACTCCCAGGTCAGGCAAAGTGTAATTAGGTTTTTCTTTAGTGTTTATATTGGAGTATTTATATTAACATGTCTGCATAACTCTTAGTGGTTTCGATGCGTGATGTTATGTTAATTTTAATACAATACAATGATACGTACCAATTTTGTGCTTAACAACCAAAAAGAAGTAGCACGAAACCAAATATTCACGAAAATATGTTATAATTTCATCAATCTTTCTCTATTTTTTCACCCTACAACACGCTTTTTAGTGTTACACAAAAAAATCGAAAACAGTACACTGGAATTCACTTAGCTGGCTGTCAGTCAATCTGTACGTCACGGCTTTCGATTTTCAAACCAGCCAATATTACTGCGTAGTATTCTGCAGAACAGACGCCAAACTAAATTCTGAACACGAAATAAATTCTTAAATTAACTTAGGTCCCTATTTCCCAAAGGAAATATTATTCATGATTAATTAGTTTAACTTTGAACTTCTGCCCAGCTCAAATAAGATAAATAAACTAGAATTTCAATAATAATAACGATGAGACGTTAAAATTGTCTTTAAACTCTCAAGGCGTAGAAACTTATCTTCAGGTATATTTTCGTCTTGAATTTATCTTAGGACCCAAGTTTCAGCTTTTTTATTTACCTGCCTGCCTGCAGGTAAATAAAAAAGCTGAAACTTGGAAAACTACTTCGCGCAATGGAAGTCCATTTCATATCGAGAGCGAAACGACTAAAAAAGTATCGGTTTGCCGACGAAGTTCCGCAGGATTGGACAGAACCAATGTACTCGGTCGGGTTTGAAAAATGCGACTTTCCTGGCTAAGGAGGTCAACTCTGTTACCCTAAGACCCCGTTCCCACTATGTCGTGACGATTAATTTATCGTTAATTTTTAATTGGCAAAACTTGTGGACGACAATAATCGTGTCGTCCTATATGTGAACACCTCCATTTAAAAACACAAGTCACGACACTTAAAACTACACGGTTAATTGTCGTCACGACATAGTGGGAACGGGGCCTACTTACTACTTATCGTGTGGTTAGTGTCTAACCTGGTTTCAGAGTTTTTACGCCGCCCATTGGTCTCTGACCTGGCTTTACATGCCATCGAGAAAATCTCTCAGGCCTGCTGGTTTCCTCACGATGTTTTCCTTCACCGAAGCTAGTGATAATTTTACAATACGCACATGAATCCGAAAAATCAGAGGCGTGTCTTGGGTTCGAACTTAGACCTATGACTTAGTAGTCCGACGGTCACACCACTAGACTATCAACGAACGAACGGGAACGGGGAACGGGGCCTAAGGGTGTTTATACACGGGCAGCTTGAAGCAGTCATAAATTGAGTACCTGTTCCATTATTTTTGTATCTTCACAATAAGACACTGGAGGGTGGGTGTTCTACACCGCCCCTACATTCATAATTATGTTATGACCTATTTGTTTTTATAAGATATGAATGATTGACCTTTGCGACATCTTTGAAATACACAATTACGCATACACATGATCCGCTTGTGCAGTCAAAACTGCTTATAAACGTCAGCAGCAAGACGAAATTCCGCCTTGGCGTCGGACTGTTATGGCAAGACTTACATCATTATCTGCCTAGCCTTTTCCCAATTTTGTTAGAGCTGGCTTCTACTCTAACCGGATGCAGCTGAACATCCGCATTTAAAATGGAGCAACTGCCTTTCTGACCTCCACAACCCAGTTAGTACTGGGTAATACGATACCCCATGGTAAGACTGGTTGTCAGACTTTCGGGCCACTGACTACCAGTAACGACAGTCAAAGGTACACAAATGACAGCCGGGACCAATGGCTTAATGTGCTTTCCGAGACACGGAGCTCCATATATACGATGAAACTCGAAACTCGACATGCAATGGGTTAATGGCTTATCCTGAAGATCGACCCGAGCAGCTAGATAGGATTAATATTTAACCACGAGATATGCGCTGATTGTCAATTGCTCTTGCTTTTTTCAAACAACTACTCGTGTAGATGAAAATTACTTTGCGAGCAAAAAACATTGACATGCTCATGCGGAATGTGTATGAAATACAAACCATATTTTCCCGTAACGTTACTTTTCGTTAAATAGAAAATAAATCCGGGGTCGACATTGGAGCATCTTTAAGCCCAAGTTTTATTATTGACAGGAAACATCCCGAATTCCCGGATCAAACAACTCATGTCAAAGAAAAATAAGTCATATTCGGGAAGTTTCCGCAAGCGTTTACTTGCGAGTTTCGCTTGACAGAACTTGGGACAAATATATGTTGGGTCCTCAAGTTCGGAACTAGGCTAAGTACATAAAGCTGGTGGTAGCAATCTTGTTAGACTTCGGTTTACTATCTTTAATTTTCCAGTTACGACATTTAGTTAGGATTTGATTATGTAGTTTCGAAAAAGATGGTTTTAAAATTTCTGTTGTCGGGTAAATTATTATTATTTATTTATTTCAACCAACTTTGGATCATACAATGGGGAATTTTTCAGTGACTTTTGTCACAACGCTTCAGTATATATCAATAGATGGCACTGATCAGTCTTAGGAATATTTTTTAAGCGGCGTTCTAGTAAAATCCAATGAAAAAAGTATTTATTACGGATTTATAGGTCAATGGTAAAATCTTTTAGCAGGACAAAAAAAACTCTCCTAGACTCATGTCAAATAAAATTAAAGGAAAACTCTGGATAAGACTAGACTGGCTTTTATACTTATACTTACAAGTTTACAAGAAGAAATAGTCGAACGATTAACTTTATTCTACTCGAACATTACACAAATTAAATAAACAAATTACACTAAAATATTAAATTCGCTCAAAATTTGGTCAAAATATAATGCATTGTACTAAGAGTGGCGGTGATACCCGCACACGTCGCTAGATAGCGCTGACTGTATTTTAAAACGCGTTTACGTTTGTTTCCGATAACCTTATATGGCGAAGTGGCAACCGGCCGCGTTACAGTCGTTTACGACATTCTTCTACTGCGCTTGAAAACGTTTGCTAGGGATTAGGAGGGATTATTTGCATTTCGTTGATTTCGCTTATTATTTCGTGAGGTTTGCTAAGGTTAATTAGCAGGTTGTTATTATAACAATTCGAAGATTTGAGTAGGTTAGGAATTTTATGATTAGTGACGGATTACTGATTAATCTGAGATCATACCCATGAATTGGTTATTGGTAATCTGAGATCATACCCCGGGCATACGTGTACAGAGAATGAATAAAGTAAATACGAAAAACTGATGCTACTGTACAAGAATCAGAACCGGAAAAAAAGAAAAGAAAGATTTGTAATAATTAAAAAAACTACTCCTAAAAAGAAAAAACCTGTGTCAAATAAGAAAATCTAAGAAAATAAATCAATATCTCGTTTCTACAAAAAGAAGTGAAATCCCACCAAAAACATTCTGTAAAAAACTAGCCAAGTCTCGATGGAGCTGCTTGTTTATCTCTAAAAAGTAATGAAATCTAGACAAAGTCGTGCCAAGTCTAAGGTTTCTTACTGCGATTTCTTTATTATTATAGTTAATGTTGTGTGACTTGGCCGTTGAAGGGTACACAAGGGTACAAAACCAGGTGCTCCATGACACCGTTGCACCAATCTGTCGCCTGAACCGCTACCCATTGACGATGGAAAATTGCCACTTGGAAAACGTTGATTCAATAACCAGTCAATTGTAGGCTTGATAAAGGTGCGTATTTCAATAATTCTTATGTATAGACGAGCCTAAAACAAACAGTACATTTTCAATTCCAGATAACAAATCGTGTTTTTTCGTAGCTATTTATTAAAGATGATTGTTGGACTGAACGCCTAAATGTTTGCCAAACTTATATTCATACTAATACAAAATTCTACGAAACATCTTCAACCACAAAATTATAAGAAAATAACACACTTTCCAACTACGAACTACGTACTAAAGTTGCTGTAGTATACATTCGTATTCCCTGACCATATGCAGAGGTCTTTAACATCTAAGTAACCTGTTACTGGAGTCAGTTAGCTATCTCATAAGTAAACGTCTTAAATGTAAAATGTGGACGATTCGTTATACTGTCTATTTAGAGTTGCCATGCAACGGATTGTGGGTTTGTGTTTTGTGAGTTAATATGCGTTATGAATCTCCTGTAAAACAGAACCTACTTGAGTTACAATTTATGGTTTAGATCTTGACTGTGTTACCCAATCTGACCAATCTGTGTGTTTAGAAAAAAAAATATCAACGTTGATATTTAATTATGGGTACCGGTTTCTGGCAACACTTAAACAGATACTTAAAATTTTCTCACGGTTTTTGCAATTTGCTGGTAGGTGTGCAATGGCTCTTTCATAAAAAAATAATTCTATAGGATTAAATGAACTGATTCATCAACTGGTCCCACAGGCCTACGGCCTATTTGGGACAAGTTGATGAAAATCAAAATAAATAATATTTTCGTTCTGCAACTCGTCACACGTATGAAAAAGGTATAATCAGTAGTAAAAAGGGTTAGTTTGGAAAATTATTGCTTATAAAATATAATCATCACAACATTGTCTAGATTGAAGCAACCGTAGATGGCAGGTCCTTTATGGATTTCGTTTATTAGTTATTACAAAAATCTGTGAAACAATCTTTAGGTATTTTAAACAGTAGGCCTTTGGACCGTAGTCATATCGAAAATAGTTTTAATAAACTTAGGTATTATGATACGTAACCGAAAAGTACTAGGCGGGCATGAATTCAAGAAGGTATTATTTTATTGCATTTAGGGACGATTCCTGACTAAAAAAAATATGATTCTGTTTATTCCGTCAGTTACATTATCGAAAAATATTGGATGCGTGTTTTTTGTTTTATCAAATAGACGAAGAAAAAACTTTTCAAAGATCATGAGTGGGGGCTTGTGACGTCACTTTCTGGTAAAAAATGTACTCAAATGTGACGGCACGCGAGTTTTCGACGCACTGTATCGTCTTCATTTTTTGTTTACGTGAAAAAATAAAAAAAATATTGTGTCCAACATTTTTTGGAAATCTATCTGACGGAATAATTAGTTTTTTTTTTGTCATCTACCTTATTATTATTATTCTGTAAATACCTACGTGTTACGGTCGCGAACGATATTTTGTTCAACATACAGCCTGACACTTAACACACAGATTGGTCGTGGTGGGTACCTTGGCTACCCTGGAGCTTCCACCTTAATCAACGCGCACTGTTGAATGTTCAGCTCACAGGCCACCAAAAGTTGACTTTCAAATGGGTAGTGCAATAAAATTAAGGCATTAATGGGTCGCTTAGTATAATAAAAATGGGCATTAGTGAAGTAATCTCACGAAGCCTCTTTTCTTTTTAAAATCCTAAACCAAAGCCAAATAAAGTAATGAAACAACAACTGTGATACCAGATTATCACAACATAGCAAACTAATATCCTAAAC
The DNA here is from genome assembly GCA_941918905.2 of Xestia sexstrigata. Classification (NCBI taxonomy): domain Eukaryota; kingdom Metazoa; phylum Arthropoda; class Insecta; order Lepidoptera; family Noctuidae; genus Xestia; species Xestia sexstrigata. Next base: position 1,980,165 of record OW799210.2, read on the forward strand.
AATTCCCTGAAACGGTTCCAAATGGCAAGTGTTACCTCTCTACCTAATGTAAGTGCTGTCATTATCCGCTCCTAGAGAGGGACAGTGCTATACACCGTGTGTAGCTGCTTCTCTCTCTAACGCAATAGACGAACATTATAGCTGTATTATGTATTAACAGCCTGGCTGCAATGTAGTAATCTAAACATATTTAAAGAGGACGGTATTTGCTATTTATTAGAATTGTATATAGTGACCAAATGTAGTGTTCGATTGTGTGTGTAATACAACTCGTACGTATATACAGGTGACATTTTTATAACTTTCCAAAAAAAATGGGTATATTAGGTGAACGGAGTAGAAGCAAATGACGACCCGAATTACGTAGCGGTGGTGAGGCTCCACCACCGCTATGCTATTCGGGTCGTCGATTATCCACATGTTACGTATTTCCTTGAACTTAAAGCAAATAAACTTTACCTATTCAGATCTTAGGTTAGTACACTTGAGGCGGTATTGCAGTCCGAAATAAAGCCATTGTCTAAATGGAGCTGAGTCCTGAAAAATAGTGTCATACATTTCTTACTAAAACTTTTTAGTTACTTCGAAATTGTCTGAGGCGTACTTTCTCGCACTAGTGTGGTAAATGCAAGTAAAAGCGAGTGATTCTGACAATTAAATACACTACATTTTCAATCTAAAACTTTCATCATATGAGTTCTTTCATACCAAACCCGTCAATTTTCTTTCTATCATATTACCATAAAAGCGATAGCATTACAGTAGATAATGCACCATAAAGACAGTAATTAGGCCAGCGGCGCAGTACTATAATAGTAAGATAATAACTAACGCTAATTTGTTTTTAATTGCAGTAATAGCTTCGGTAAAGTTAGCTTCGGTATTTTCATTGATTACTTAGATAAAATAGTGCTCTGGAATATTTATTCAGAATTTAACGGAGTCATATGAACATCAAAGGTAATGAGACAAAGTACTCGTCAAGACGAATCAAACGAGTCCAAACTCGATGGGGTTGCGTCGTTTCATTACAGAGTTCCTATGGCCACCGTCCAGCTCCATCATCCGATCAGCTCCATTTCATCATAATATTGCGTTGTCACGCGATATACATATGCGTGCAAAATTTCAGCTCAATCGGTTGAAGATATCTGCTTCAAAATTGAGTTGCACGACTCCACCCGAACCAACATTCAAACATACTTATATTGCATTGCGTAAAAAACAAACGAGAGATGTGGTCAAACAGGTCCGGGCACTGAAATGGAGACGTATGCCATATTGGGCACCGGCTTTAACGGCACCTGTCAGGTCATATTTAAAGAGTGATAGATACAAATTAAATAGAAGTAAAGGTCTGACCAAAAGTTGGAGTGACGACGTCACACTCGTGATACAAAAAGCTGGACACATACGGCCCAGACTGGTAAAGAGTGATAATAATAAATAATAATATTATATTTGTTCAAGTTTAGAATTCGCACGAAAAATACAAGTTAAATCTTAAAAATAATGTTGGTATAAAAGAATTCAATGCCTGTACTAGGTGAAACCTGTATCACAGGCGGCATGTTTCTAATAAATACTATTTGGACAATGGATTTCTTAACAAGTTAAAACATAATAGTGAAATAAGTGTGGGTTAATATATTATGATATACCTAATGTACTTAAACGCTATTATAAGATACGAACAACAAATAATAATTAGGGTCACACATGTAAATAAATCTAAGGAAAACAGTTTGTAGCACTTATTTGCTAATACTAATATGATTGTCAGCAGTATTAAACAAGTAAACATTGCAAATAACACCGTGAAGGTATTTTTGTTGCGGGTGACAATTTGCTTAGACAGCGAAAGATCAACGCATGCCTGGCTTGGAGTATGACGCACTAGGTGCCCTCATAATCGACGGAGTTTATATATCTATGTTCCGCGATAGATGTATGATGGTCACAAATAACTGCAAATTAAAAAGAAGTAAAGATCTGACCAAAATTTGGTGTGACGATATACTTGTAATACAAAAAGCCGGACACATACGGCCACCTCAAACAGATTGGAGGAGGCTTTCTCTTAAGGACTGCATTTTGCAGAGAAAGCCTCCAAAGGAGATGTTCCTGAAATATATGAAGCCTGGGCCAGCACTAGGTATGTACACAATAAGTAAATATCGCTATCTAATACAGTAACCGTTTTTTATTGTTATTTTTCTTTAATTTCAATTCGTTTCAATGTATATCCAAATTAATTTGTTCAAGGAGAGCAACGTAACATAAAATTAAACGTGGTGGATCAGATCAGCAGTATGCGAAAAATTTCATTTTGACAATGACATTTGATTGACGTGTATCGAATATCTGCAATAGAAAAGTACGCATTCCGAAAATTTTGGGTTTCGGTTTCAATAAAGTAAGACTACAGGATATTCTAATCGACAGAGGCAAAACAAAAATAATCACTGAAAACTCCGAAAGCTAAGACAACTTAAAGACGTCACTTCTTGACTGACACAACTGTCATGGCTGCCCTAAAAATAGGGTTGGTTACCTATTAACTTTTCAAATGTTCATTTTTGTACGCCTGTTTCATTTTTCTTTAAATTAATAATAGCCTAGCCTTTTCCCAAGTTTTATTGGGGTCGGCTTCCAGTCTAACCGGATGCAGCTGACTACCAGTATTTTACATAGAGCGACTGCCTATCTGACCTCCACAACCCAGTTAGTACTGGGTAATTCGATACCACTTGGTAAGACTGGTTGTCAGACTTTTTGGGCCACTGACTACCTGTAATGACTGTCAAAGATCACAAATGACAGCCGGGACCAACTGCTTAACGTGCTTTCCGAGGCACGAAGGAAACTCGGTATGTAATGTGTGGTCACCCATCCACTGACCAACCTAGGCAAGCACGGCTTAACCTAAAGATCGACCCGAGCGGCTGTTATTATTTAGCCACGAGCTCCTCATATTTATTATTATATTATATACCTATTTTTTTCCTATTTATCTATGACTCAAAACTTTCTTAACGAATTGACCAGAACGGAGGCCGTGTTCAAGATATCGTTCTCAAGAAGTAACTTTAAAAACTTGAAATATATCAGTATGTAAATTATAAATATAAATAATTAATGTTTTATTATGTCAAATGCTTTTTGTTATGTTTCTGTATTACCAGCCCGCATAATTTAAGATTGATTAGAAGGTAGACAACCCTACAGTACGACATATGAAGATAGCTGATACAACCGGTCGTTCTATAGAAAGCACAATTTCTATTCAGGATCATTTTCTATCATGAACTACTTTTCCAAGAAGAAACTATTTTTAACCTGAAACAATGTTATTTATTTTTATGCCGCAAAATATAGTCTTGTTAACTTGGTCCATGGAATTAAGCCCACGCGTATTGTGTGGGCGTTTAATTATTTTAAACAGGTGTTTATAACTAAGAGGGATTCATAAATAAATGCATAATAATGTGGCTATTATTATACTCTTATGCCTCGTAATTATACATAGCGTAAGCTCATGCATGAAATCCCCGAAAGGTTAGGCAGAGCCTATTGCCATCAAACGTGCACAAATCCAGACTCCGTGGCTGCTACTGAAAAATTCTTGATTGATAAACCCAATAACAATATGCCCGACCTGGAAATCGGACCCAGGACCTCTTGCTCGGCAGTCGCGCTTGCACCTCTAGACCAACGAGGCAGTTTTTTCTACAAGTAATCTTGTAAAGCCGAATTTTAGCTTACATCAATCCAGCTTTGCGGTTATCGCATGAGACTAGGAAATAACGCCTGTAGGAAAATCATGAATGAAACAAAAGCATTGCGGTCATACAATGGTTTTTAATTATAATGTGAGCTTACTGATAATTATTATAGTCCTCTTCTTGAGAGAACAAAATTACAGGTTCACACTTACTTTATAAGTAACATTACCATGCTGTTTCATCACATGGAACACACCGATGCACTCAGTATCGTTGCCCGTAAGTGATGCTCAGTGTATCTTCACGTAAAGTTGCAGCAGGTCAGCAGATCAGCTTAAATGGTTCAGCAACCGTACATGTAATCTCGTAACCGATGAACTTGCCTTCACATCATGTCCTCAGTATGACCATTTTATATTGTTTTTCTTACATTATAACGACGTCATCGCATCGTAAACTAAATGTACATTCGAGCCCTGATTGACAAAAAGACGAGGTAAGATTGAAATCCAAAGAAAATGTCTGAGAATACAACGTGTCTTATTGGAATATGGTGCAAAACTTACAGCGTAGATATTTGAGAAGCTTTTACTGACATCAATTAACCATACGCTGGCTCTCAATGTTATTTAAACCACATAGTGATCTGCAAAGGGTGTGGATAACTTTTAATATTTTCTCTCTAGCCCTCCTCAGTATCGCAGCCTTTTCACCAAAAGCCGCCACGTAAAAGACAATGTTGCTATCTCAAAACTCAAACGTCAATCTCCCTTAGACTGAAGGCCACACTGAAACTGACCCTTTTATCGCACGTTTCCATTAAATCATTCTAATTCAACTATTTCGCAATTAAATGTTTATTTTTATTGATTAATTAGTATATTGTAAATAACAATATTGTTTTCTTAGAGATGAATTAATTCTGTGTATTTGACAATAGTAAATAATGTATAATATAATATTGCATGTTGATTTTCTTTTACATATTGATTAATTATATTATATTATTTGTATACAAAAACTAAATCTGCAAAAGATATTAATTAACTTAGGTGTGAAATAAAAGGCTTTTTTATTTTTATTTTTTATTTTTTTTATTTATTTGACAATAGCGCCATCTAGGCACATTTTTAGGAAAGCACGTATCGATTTAGTCTTATATTTTACACAGGAGGTCACTACCTACCTCTAAACCTGCGATGTAGTTTTTTAATTGGTACAATCTGTTTATTGCTCCTTCTTTTAAAATTTTACGCGCGTTTATTTTAAAAGGAGGAAGATAGTTTCAAAATGAATAGTGATTATTAATAATGCCTAAAACACACATCTAAAAAATTAAATAAACTAAGTAGAAGCTAATATATTTAAACCTTTATCTCGGTACCAACCAACCTTACTGCATACATATTAACATTTAGTTTCATTCTGCTTTAACTCAATTACGCTAGACGGCTGAGGAAATTCAATTTAGCTTGCTAACCTTCAAAGTTAAAAGATCAAACATAAAGGAGCTCGCAGGTAGCTAAAAGCCACAGTGGAAAATGAAAACAGTAGCTCAACAGCTGTGCTTACTTGTCAATTTATCCGTGTGCCAAACGACATTTCAAAGAAGGATTCTCAAACGGCATCGCTCGTCCGCGCGGTCATGCGGTGTCGGTGTTTAAGGCAACAACGGATCGCGGGAGTCGTGCGGTCCAAGGCTCTTTACGGGGCCCCGGTGTGTATTTGAGGCGGCGAGCCACCCACAACCTGAACGCGCCCCAAAAGGTGGTAGCCGTAAGGCTGGCCCGTGGGTACCGCACGATCTCCCGCGAGGCGGCGAGCCTCCTTGCCGGATTACCGCCATGGGATCTGGAGGCAATAGTCCTCGCGCACCTACATGAATGGCGCGCGGAGGTGCTACGCCCGGGGGAAACTCCGCTGCTGCGGCAAATTGTCGCTCAGCGGACAAACTTCCGGTGGGATCTCATGGTGACATGGAGAGAGCGACTGTCGCAACCCCGTGCAGGGCACACCACAATAGTGGCGATAGTCCCCTCTTGGAGGAGTGGCGTGAGAGACGCCACGGCATCCTCACCTTCCGCCTGACGCAGGTCTTCACCGTACACGGTTGTTTCAGGTGGTTCCTGCATCGAATCGGGCGGGAGGAAACGCCCGGGTGTTTCCACTGTGAGGATCGACCGGAGGACACGGTGGAGCACACGGTAGAGGTGTGCCCCGCATGGGCAGAACACCGCCGTGTCCTCGTAGAGGCGATCGGCGGCGGCGACCTCTCGCGTCCTGTTCTGGTTTAAGCCATGGTCCGGAGCGAGACGGAATGGGACGCCGTCACCTCCTTTTGCGAAGCAGTAATGCTGTAAAAGGAGGTGGCAGAACGTGAGACGGAGAGAACCGCACGTCCCGGCCGCTGCGGGAGACGCCCCCGGCGTCGGGGGCCACCACGTGGCCCCTGGCCACCGTAGGCGCGGGCCTGTGGGCGGTGGGCTATGGGCTAGCTCGCCGTCCGTCCGTCTCATGACGACAAGCCATGTCGACGGCGCGTTCGTGTTCCACGCGCGCCTCAAAGAGAGTCAGCAAAAAGGCAGGGGTTCGCAAGGGCCGATGCCTGCCGGGGTTGCCGGACTGTTCGAATGAGATACCGTGGCCCCGGAACATAAAGGGCGATGAAGAAACATGGATGGGTTTTAGTCAGTAAAAGTCTGACACTCCCTCCTGCTCCGCCCAGAGCGGGAGAAGTCATTTGATGATTTACCATTTGAAAAAAAAAAGGCATCAACGGGTTACATGTCCGCTTCACCATTCGGCCGCACGGACGAGACGTGTCGTGTGATAACCGGCTTAGTGTTGTGCTCTTGATCGGTGTTTGTGAGGTTTGAGTTAAGAGTGATGAAGTATACGGTAAGCACTACCAAATGGCTTAGTTCAAGGTACAAAATTTTACCGCTAGCGCCACTGTGTTGAGTCGATGCGGTGGCCACCAACTAAATACTTAGTGAGAGTGTGAAGCCCATTCATGGCCGCAAGCTCGTTTGTCTACTCATGTGCTAAAGCGACGCAACTTGTTTCATGAAACACACACTAGTGTCAATTGTTTCTTTTGATATTGATCCTTATGTTTCCTCCACAAGATACGTCTGTGGCTTATTGCATGCTGTTGCTAACAACTTCGTTTATTTGTTTTCTCACACAAATAAACATAAACAATAGTGCAAGACGTGACCCTAACTTTTGTTTGTAGTTGTTCTACTGTAAATCATGTACTACAGTTCAGGTACGTTATAGGAAAGGGGTCGGCGGCATACGTGACCGGCCCTTTCTGATTCACTATTTATACTCGGTGACCTGGTACAATAACTGGAAAAATTGGTGTTTCCTACGTGCCTTGAAAGTATTGCAGAGCAAATTGCTATGATGATTTGCTAGTGTTTAAAGGGACTTTGGCATTCTGTCGCTTGTGAATAATAAGTAATACTAGGATCTATTCACTTCTTATTCATATCATAACTTAGTAACTTTTTTTGTTTTTAGGTTTTACAATTTTTTTGGTAAGTTGGCTTGGAAATATTTCCGGAACTTGACTTGAATTCGAATAAGTTTATGATCAGGAACTGAAATGAGAATTGGTATGTCTAACTAGAATATAATTTACTGTTGTAATTGTTGTTTACCTATAATTATTTTTATTTTTTTAATATTTTTTGCTTTTTATTACCTTAACAGGCTGCCTCGTTGATCTAGTGGTCGCAATCGCGACATCTGAACATAAGTTCCTGGGTTCAATTCCCGGGTCGAGCAAATTGGTATTGGGTTTTTCCATTAGGAATTTCTCAGTAGCAGCCACGGAGTCTGTATTTGTGTCCGGTTGATGGCAATAGGCTCGCCTCTATTACATAGAACTTAGACATAACTGGCCAAATGTGGGTGTACCATTGTGTACACCTTCGCCTAACCCTTCGCGGATTACAGGCGTGATGTTATGTTATGTTAATACCTTAAATAAAAAAATAAATATCGCTGGACAAATGTGAGTGTTTAATGACGACCCGAATGGCGCAGCGGTAGTGAGGCTGCCTTACATTTTTAGGGTCCCGGGTTCGAATCCCGGTAGGAGCAAATGTTTGTGTGATGAGCATAGACATTATTTGTTTCCGAGTTATGGATGTTTATATGTATATTAGGTATGTAGGTATTTACAAACAAAAAATATCAATGTAGTATAATTATCAACTGTCTGGTGTCCACGACACAAGCCTCGTTGCTTAGTGTGACACTAGATGGCGCTGTGTGTAATATCCAACGATATTTATTCATTTATTTTTATTTATAATGGAGAAACTTCTGCCTAACTCTTTGGGGATTACAGAAGCGTTCAAGTTTCGAAATTCCTGAAAAGCTTAAAGTTCGTTGGCCCCGAACCTTCCAGATTTTTCTACCATTATACCAGTCAACACGTCCATCCCAACGGGCTCATAGCGATGAATCGCCGTTCACTCCCGACTCCATATAAATATTTTATCTCACCCCCGAGACCCTGGACTTAGAAAATTTACTGATCTTTTTTTGTGATAAGGGATAGGGTATGTTCCTGATGGCTTAGTTTTCACTGTATTCACGCGGCACTTTTTATTGGAAACTTACAAAAGTTGGATCATTTTCTCCTACTCTAAATAATAAGCACGAATTTCATGAGAATTTAACAGTTTTGGTGTGAGTTAGAATTTGACGGACGGTTTGTCCCTGTGCTTTCAAACTGTCCTCCTCTTTACGGAACGAATTTAAAAATTACTAGTCATGGAAAAATATACGGGTACGGGACGAACCAAATGGAGACGACATAAAAAAATTTTATTCCTCACACCCAGGGGCATCCAGAAATACTCCATGTAAGTTCCGCGATTCTTTATAGTCTTAGAGTTAGAGAAGCTATAGCTTCTTAAAAATTGTGTGGGAACCGCTTTAAAAAAAAACATTTTTATTTTTTTGTTACTCTTGATGCTAATGAGATTAATAAATGCCTCTAGCTAACGTCAAAGAATGTGAAAAAGCCGTGTAAAAACTCGAAAACTATCAAGAATCACGAAACATACATGGAATATTTTCGGATACCCTTAGGCGTGAGGAATCTAATATTCTTTTATGACGTCACTATTTAGACCATCCTGTATATTTTATTTAGAGCGACACTTTTCTAACCTCAGACGATCTGTGAAGCTTGTCTGGATTTATTCCCTAACAATGTTTAAAAAAGGCTTAGAATGACAAATTATTGTTAGAGATGAATAATGCGTTCGTGGTATTATTTGCTCCGAAAATAATATGAACCCTTGTCTTAGAATATTTGGCTAAATAATTTTCAACATTAATATTTCAAGATTACTTTCAAAGAACCGTGCTCACTTATGTGATGATGTTGTATCAAGTTATATGGCTTATTATTTCAACTTATTTTGTAGATGTAAGGTCGAACAAGCTATTTTGTTTACAGTTTAACCAACAAATTACATTGTAAAATGTAAACCAAATAGCTTGTTCGACCGTACATCATCTGCCTAGCCTTTTCCCAACTATGTTGGGGTCGGCTTCCAGTCTTACCGGATGCAGCTGAATACCAGTATTTTACATGGAGCGACTGCCTATCTGACCTCCACAACCCAGTTAGTACCGGGTAATATGATACCTATTGGTAAGACTGGTTGTCAGACTTTTTGGGCCACCGTTCGGCCGTACAAGGATCTTTATCTAACCTTTTTTTTTTTTTTTTTTTTTCGGATGGGAAATCATCAAATGACTTCTCCCGCTCTGGGCGGAGCAGGAGGGTGTGTCAGACTTTTACTGACTAAAACCCATCCATGTTCCTTCATCGCCCTTTGTGTTCCGGGGCCACGGTATCTCTTTCGAACAGTCCCGCAACCCCGGCAGGCATCGGTCCTTGCGGACCCCTTCCTTTTTGCTGACTCTCTTGAGGCGCGCGTGGAACACGAACGCGCCGTCGACACGGCCTGTCGTCATGAGACGGACGGACGGCGAGCTAGCCCATAGCCCACCGTCCACAGGCCCGCGCCTACGGTGGCCGGGGGCCACGTGGTGGCCCCCGACGCCCGGGGCGTCTCCCGCGGCGGCCGGGACGCTGTGAGGTTCTCTCCCTCTCACGTTCCGCCACCTCCTTCTCTAGCATTACTGCTTCGCAGAAGGAGGTGACGGCGTCCCATTCCGTCTCGCTCCGGACCATGGCTTGCACCAGGGCCGGACGCGAGAGGTCGCCGCCGCCAATCGCCGCTTCGAGGACACGGCGGTGCTCCGCCCACGCGGGGCACACCTCCACCGTGTGCTCCACCGTGTCCTCCGGTCGATCCTCGCAGTGGAAACACCCGGGCGTTTCCTCCCGCCCGAATCGGTGCAGGAACCTTCCGAAAACACCGTGTCCGGTGAGGACCTGCGTCAGGCGGAAGGTGAGGACGCCGTGGCGTCTCTCCAGCCACTCCTCAAAGAGGGGACTTATCGCCACTATCGTGGCGTGCCCTGCACGGGGTTGCGACAGTCGCTCACTCCATGTCGCCATGAGATCCCGCCGGAAGTCTGTCCGCTGAGCGACAATTTGTCGCGGCAGCGGAGTTTCCCCCGCGAGGACTATCGCCTCCAGATCCCATGGCGGCAATCCGGCAAGGAGGCACGCCGCCTCGCGGGCGATCGTGCGGTACCCACGGGCCAGCCTTACGGCTACCACCTTTTGGGGCGCGTTCAGGTAGTGGGCTGCACGCAGCCTCAAAGAACGCGCCCACACCGGGGCCCCGTAAAGGGCCATGGACCGCACGACTCCCGCGTAGAGCCTCCGGCAGGAGGCGTTCGGCCCCCCCAGGTTGGGCAGGAGCCGCTTAAGGCAGCCCCAGTCCGTTCCAGTTTGGGGGCCAAACGTCGGAAGTGCTCCACGAAGTTCCACCGGCTGTCGAGGACGAGTCCTAGGTACTTCAAAGTCGACTCGACACCGATGGATACCCCTCCTACCGTGAGTAAGGATCCCGGAGGTGGCGCATTCCGAGGCCCATGAAAGCACATGGCCTCGGACTTGTGCAATGCCACCTCGAGACCCAGTTGCCGGATCCTCTCAACGACTATCGCAACCCCGCGTGTCATGATTTCGGCCTTTATATAACCTGACGTCGCCGCCTTGAATTTTCATTACATTTCATAAAACGGTTGCACAAATTGACGACACGGTTGGTGCAGTGGCTGAGCGGTTGGCTGCTACGGTGCGTGTCGCGGGTCCGATCCCCGCTCGGAACAAATATTTGTATGACCTTCAGATAGTTGTTCCGGGTCTGGTAGTTTGTGTATGTGAGAGTAATTGATTGTAATCGCACCCACATATGAAACAATTCAAGAGCAGCGGTGGCCCAGTGGTGGCGGCCCCGACTTACGATCAGTAAGTCGTGGGTTCGAACCCAGACAGGCGCATTACTTTGTGTAATTTATTTCATCACCACTGCTCTCAAAACGGTGAAGGAAAACATCGTGACGAAACCGGCATGTTCTAGAACCAAAAATTCGAAGACATGTGACATCTACCAACCCGCACTGGGCCCGCGTGGTGGATTATAGCACATTCCCTCTCATTGAGAGGAGGCCGTGTCCCAGCAGCGGGAACATTATAGGCTGATGATGATGATGAAAAAATTCTAGTGTAGGGGCAACGTTTAAAAAAAGTTTTACCTAAAGCTGCCAACGCTGCCAAGCACTATCACGCACTATGTGGAATAAGCACTTGCTAGCTCCGCGACTTCGTCCGCCAAAATTATGATAGCTCGGCTAATTTGCATGATATCAATACAATTTATAGCATAATTGTGTTATTCGGTAAAGATGTACCTTTCTAATAGTGAAAGAAAATCGGCTGAGTTTAATCGTAATAACACACAAATAAAAAATCAAATCTTTCCTCTTTAATAATATTATTATTAGTTTAGATTTCCGCATACTGCACGCTACCCATTCACGTACCAAACATTTTTAATCGATAGGTGAGAAGTCTTACAATGTTACCCAATGTTGGGTGTCATTGTAACACCCATTGTTACCTATAAAAGGCAGATAAACTAGATTTTCATTTGTTTACTCTCTGCCTTTTCGTATACCCATTCAATTTACAAACAATGGACAGTAAAAGTCCCTTAATTCGTACATTTAAGATAATTCAAGACGGTGAGTCTTGAATTCTAATGTTGGAATTTTCCAGAACGTCAAGGTTCGATAAATACGATCGTCAAGTGTTTTGCCTCGTGACCTTGAATTCTGCACGAGTGCCCTCGACAATACAACTCATGTAAATCGTTTATACTTAGGTACCTAGAGGTATATAGGTCTGATGAAGGATGACATCAATAGGCGTGTTTCAAGTTTCAAAAGTTATCGAAATGTGTGGGTTTTGATTTTTTATCATAAAGGTTATTTCTGATCTTTGATTATTGGTAATACATACATCACGCCTGTGTTTTGGCTTTTTTAATATTTACTATTCGTAGTTAATAAGTATTGTTTTCAAATGCCTTCTTCGATACTGGATTCAAAATCATGTACACCGTTGTACTTTAATTTAATTTAAAACTTTAAAGTGAAAAACTTAAAGAAAAATCTTTGTGTAAAACTTTAAAGTGAAAAACTGAAAATTAAAGACTACGTTCCAGATTTAAATATCCCTGTGTTCATTCCCATAGCTCAAATAAATCGCCAAATTGATATGTACAAAAACATTACATATATTCTTCAATTAAATTAGTTGAACAACTTTGGTGAAACTCGAATCTCAATGAAAATCTAACCCTCAAAATATGTCAGTCAGTAAAATATGCCATCACCCAAACGAAAAACAAAGTAAGGCAGACTTTAATCCCTTAATTAACCCTCCCAAATTTTAAATTAATTTGGTTGTAAGAAAAATATGCAAATTAATTGTTCTGTAGGGTCCTGACCCCTGGCCTTGAATAATGCTTGGTGGCTTGATACCGACCCGTGCGGATTGGCACGGACCGTTGCGGACCGCTGCGGTCACGCCACGTCGTGAGTTCCGATATGTAATTACGTTTTGGAAATTGTTGAACGTACGGGCTCATATTTTGGAGGGGCTCGTGGTTTAATAAATACTGCCGCTTAGGTTTATCATCAAGGTTAAGCAAAGCTGGCAGAGATCGATCGGTGGATGGGTTATGGGTGGATGGTGTCCCTAACATATCAAGACCTGCTTGTGCCTCGGAAAGCATGATAAGATGTTGGAGCTATCGTTACATGTACTAAGAAGCCGGTATAAGGATGACAACAAATTTTTTCAAAGCGAATCGTTTTATCTAGTACCTACCTGGGTGCTAGAAGTCAGATAGGCAGTCGCTACATGTAAAATGCTGGTATTCAGATGCATCCAGTTAGACTGGAAACCAAAACCAACACAGTTGGGAAAAAAGCTAGTCAAATTATGCCAGGATCATACTCTAGAAATACCAACATATAGCTGTCGCAGGTCTATTTAATTTAAAGTTTTGCGCCTGCGGGCAGCTTCATTACGGGATAGTGCAAACCATTGAAGTACTCCGCTGAATGTGGGCTTGTGGATACGTAAGCTGTACAAAGTTTTGCACGCTGGCAACTGAGCAAAGTTCAGAAGTTTTTAAATTCACAAAGGCTGTGAATCTGTTATGTGTGATATCATCAATTCAAGATCTCATCTTGTTCTGAAAGCTGCAAACTACTTTTAGAGACACCAATCAATACATTACCTTTGTTCTTTTTGTTTGAGAGAAGACATTTTAATATTGTTAAGATAGACGTATCTTAACAATATCAAAATGTCTTTGTCTTCAAACGAGAGACTGTAGTCGATATATTTCCATCTCCCTGACATCTAACTCTACTATGTATTTGCAGTATTAACGCTTCTCCGAGTCATAAATATCGTCCCGAGAACAACGCAGGTGGATTTTCCTTGGGATATTTTTCTCTAAAACTAGGAAACATGCAATAGGTATCATTTTGAAATTCATCTGGTATCTTCGTTTACTCGAGTGCCTCTATGATCTATTGTTAAGAGCTACTACTGAGAATGAGGTCTTGGTTCGATTCCCAGGTCGGACAAAGTGTTATTAAGTGTTTTCAATCAGAAACTTCTCGCAGTACGGCAATAAAATAAAATCGAAAATATTGGTGTCATTAACACCTCTACCTAAGCCTTTGAGGATTACATGTGTCATTTTATATTTAATAGGTTTGATGTTTTTATCAATAGGCTATGACCATAGAATCAACTTCAAAATGAGGAGGACCATACTGCTTTGTGCTCACCCATTTCTTACGTTGCAGGCCGCATCATAGCCACAATATGGTAATGACAAAAAAAAAACGGATTAGTCCGTCAGATAGATTTCCAAAAAATATTGGACACATACCTATTTTATCTTTTTAAACAAAAAATTAAGGCGATACAGTGCGTCGAAAACTCGTGTGATGTCACATTTGAGTTTTTATTTTTACTCAAATGTGACGTCACAAGCCCCCACTCGTGATCTTTGACACGTTTTATCTTAGTACATTTTTATTAATTTGATAAAACAAAAAACACGGATCCAATATTTTTCGATAATCTAACTGACGGACTAAACAGGATCATATTTTTTTGTCAGTCATCATCCCAATTGGTTACTCGGAAATCCTTGTTTGAAAACAATAATCAAACACGGTTACAGAGTTTGTTTGTTTCGTTTAGAGTGAAAATAAGTGGTTTTTGATTAAATTATATTGTAGCTACATCAACCCTCCTCCCGGCCTGTTTCAAGCTATCCTCCGTATATTTCCACAAAACAGAGCGACTTTGCTAGAAGTTTTACCTTATTACGCCCACGTGTGGCCCTTTGTTATTACTCAAACGTCCCGAGGACTCCAAGTCACATGGCTAATGTAAAATTGGTCCGAATACAGCTCACTCAACGGAATAATTCCCTACCTATCAAAATTATCCAAATTCAATCATAGTTCGCCGAGTTAGAGACGATTTTTAGTTGAATGGTTACGTTTTTAATCCGGTCTGGTTTTCTGTAATAGTGAAACTTCCAAGTGACCGATGATTGTGATAGTTGGGCTTAGGATAAATGGGTCATAAGGAAGAACTTTTATATGGCCATCATTTGTGTAGAAAAATGTAATGGGACATGGTTATCGTATTTCTTCAAATGACGCTGTGTCTTTCTGCAGCAGTGTATTTTGGTGCAGTTTAGCCAGATATACCTACAGTTTGGCCGCTGAGAGAATGCGTTCCTGACGTCTATCAGTTGGTACATAAATTTAGCGCGAAATTATAACATTTATTGTTATTTGATTTAATGATATCGTTTTTAATTATATTATTTGTTAATAAGGCAAAAAGGGTAATAATAGGTAAGTTATTTAAGCTATAAGTTATAATTATAACATCACCAATAATACTAATACTCGCGACCTGTCAGGAACGCATTCTCTCAGCGGTCAAACTGTGGCTGTATACCAATATTTTACATGGAGCGAGTGCCAATCTGACCTCCACAACCCAGTTAGTACTATGTAATACGATATCCCTTGGTAAGAGTGATTGTCACACTTTCGGGCTTCTGACAACTGTCGAAGTACTACGAACGACGCTGAAATATACCGTGTTTTCCAAGGCTTGGAATATGTAATGGTCACCCATCCACGGGCCGATCTCGGCAAGCAACGTTTGCACCTTGAAGATCACCTTGCAAGCACCTTGAAGATCGACACGTGCGGATGTTACGTGTACGGTGTCTTACAAACACAAAATGTCCGTGACCGTTATAAAGCAAAATAAATAAATCGAGTTTATCGGAAATGAACTAAATTATGTAACCCTTCGTGCCTATTATACTATATCTAATTGGGTATTTAACGATATTGTAGTAATTAATACGTTATAACACGGGAAATAGCGTGACAGATTAGCGATAGCGAGTTTATTTTCTTTGGTTTCAGTTTCTATGGAATGCGAAGTAAGTGCTTTGACGGTTGTTATTATAGATTCGAATTCAAATTTATCGTTTAGAGAATCTGAAATTTGTAGTTATAAACTCGTCTGGCATTTCTAGAATCTGACATTTATCAACGAATCCGTTGTTAGTACTCAAAGTTTCACAAAAAACCAAGAATAACAACTTCTGATAACAATCAATGAATCAACAATCAATTCTGGTCAAAATACGGCCCGAAACGGATATGCAAATTGCAAAAAAAACGCAAGAAAATTTGAATTTCGTAGGCTACCCTGGTGCTAACCCCTTATGGACTCCTTTAGTCCAGTTGACGGTTTACTGCTCCCTGTGCAACTCTACTCTTACCTTGAAGGTGCCTGGCCAACAACTTTTACTATGGGACCAAACCCTTTCAACGTTTGGTCCCATAGTAAAAGTTGATCATTATGATGAGTACAATGACCCTATAAGAGATTTCGTGTATGAATAGATACACCTTATATTATTTAAAACGGCTAAACGTGAGCAAGAGTTGAAATTCGGGTCACAATCTAGTACGTGTTCTTTCATATTATGATTTATGACGTCACCACTATTACGTGATTCTACGTACCTTTATTATAAAGTAGCTTTGGAGCTTGCTTTCGTATTCTTGTAGTTTTACTTCGGATTTATTCAAGACACGATTTTTTATTACTAGGACGTTTTATCTCTTGGATTGTCGTCGTTTACTTCTCCAGAAATATATTTTTCTAAAGTGGAGCAATAAATTGGTGTAGCAGATTTAGTTGGTTACCAAACTAGTTAATTGTGAATGGCCTAGTAGCAGGTAGGAACAATAATTCCGTTACAACTCGTCCTAAATCGATATATTATCGTTGCTAAGTATACTCATGGTAACTTATTACCACTGATAAATAGTGTCAAACAGTGTTTTAACAAAAAAATCACCCAGAAGGTTTTTTAATCGCCCTCTAAAAACGGACCTCTAAACCCCATCAAAACTACTAATAGCATAATATTATTAAGTCAGTTACAGACTCTATTCTATCTACTTTTCTCTAAAAACGTAGAATTGGTTTAAATGATTAGAAGTAGTTTACATACTCGAAGATTACGACTATGAGAACTGCGTGAGTCCATGAATCATTCACAATAGTGAGCAAGCGATCTGAGGGACCTCCTGAGTCTGCAATGTTATATGAAAGAGTAGAACGCGAGTAACCAACAACCGATCAGCTGATGCGAAACACTAATCCACATCTCATAAATAAATGAAAGACAAGATAATAGACAATGGTATTAAGAGTAGATACATTTTATCAGCATTTTTATAACATTGATAAATAATTCACACATTCGGAATTCTGCACATTAGATAAAGCGCGCTGCAAGTGGTCGGGTGTAATGTAAACCGAGAGAACTCAAGATGACGGAAGAGTCACAGACGAATCGGAACAATGACTTGAATTCCGAAGTCCCCACGACAGAATCCGAGCGCAAAGTAGACTTAGAAACTATCCTCGTAGAAGAAATCGGACAGTTCGGGAAGTACCAGTTGAAGACTTTCTTATTGTCCGTGCTTTTTGTGATCTTCGTCGCTTGGAGCGCCGTTGAATACATGTTCACCACCGCTCGAATACGTACCAGGTACATTCAATTAGGGCCTCTTTTTTATATCGTTTTTCCTACTAGTTAGAATCCACGGATTTTTTAACCATAGTTTTGTACTCGGCCAAATTTTCTTCCGTAGCATTTCACTCTTCTTAACATGTTTTGCCTTTTCTGTATTATCCAACATAAACGCTTTTGAGTATACCTCAGAATAGGTCTTGCAGGGTGGCGCTGTGTCTCATTTTGCGGCATTTTCTTATTTTTCATATCAGCTATTTCGCTTTTATCGCATATCGTTCTGTTTTGTTTGGTCAACCTTACACAACCTTAGAAAGATCTGAGTTTCTACATATTTGAGTATTCTATTAAAGATGCCTGATCCCGGAGTGTGAAGGTGTACCGACGAGTTTCTCACCTTACTGGTTGGCGAACGCAGTGCCACAGGGCGACCAATGTGAACGTTTCGCCAGCGCAAACGCGACGCTTCGGGTGGTAGACAGCGACACCTGCCCTGCATCACTCTTCAACCGTAACACCCACGTGCCATGTGATGACTTCGTGTATGAGAACACACACTCTGTTGTCTACGATGTAAGTCGAAGAAAATAATGATTATGTATAGTTAGTTTGAGAACTATTCTTCAACATCATTCTTCTAGCCAATCCTACTTCTGTTTATCGGCTTTTTGAGCTACATCAGTGATTTCTGTTATAGAACACAGTGATTTTAGGGAGAGGCCATACCCGGCAGTGGAGGATACAGTAACAATAATGTGATAATCAGTGAGACAGTTTCTTGATTAATAATTTCTGTCGTTATGTAGCTCGGGCTGGCGTGTGAAGAATGGAAGCGGTCGCTGATCGGCACGTTGCGCACGTTCGGTTCGCTGACGGCACTGCCGATCACCGGTTTCGTGTCAGACCACTGGGGCAGGCGCGTCGCGCTCGTGCTCAGCGCGTTTAACACGGCCTGGATCGGTGTCACGCGCTACTGGGCTGACACCTACATCGGCTTCATGATGTCCGAGTTTTTTGAGGCCACATTCGGATCTGGAGGATTTACCTGCGCGTATATATTGGGTAAATGATTATTGTCACAACCTATTACTATTTGTGTAACTACTTCTATGTAGAAGTCTTAACGAATACTATAAGGAAATGGTAGTACCTACTGATCTAACCTACTACCACCCTATAGGTTGTGACAAGTAGGTTGCTACTTGTCACAACCTATTACTATTTGTGTAACTACTTCTAGAAGTCTTAACGAATACTATAAGGAAATGGTAGTACCTACTGATCCAATTATTATTAGCCAAAAGTTTTAAGTTCAATCGTGTGGACAAATTCACGGGCAGAAATAGTATATTGTATGCCTTGATGTGTACATAAAATAAATCATCCATTACTATTGTTATGAGAAAGTGTGCAAAAAATTGTACTTGTTATCGACGGGGTGGAATACACTGGCGCGACAGCGGTAACGATTAGTACAATCATGATTCTGAGCCCCTTTCATAAAAGTATATAATAAGTATGTATACATTCAGCTCAGATTGATGTACTGTCTCCCTTCCACCACGTGTAGTCAAGTTAAAGTAATTACTTGAGTTTAAGTTATAACTCATGCAACCAATTTTATTAACAAGACAAGAATTTGAACGACGCGAAAACAGTCAAAGAAAGCAAAGCAAAGAATTCTAACTTTTGACAGTGCTGAAGTCAAGCAATTACTAAACTACAGTATAAAATTCGTGTCTTAAGTTATTACTTTCACTCAGGTAATCACTTTGAATTTTTTATAGATACGGGTGTAAGGTACTGTAAGTTAATCGTATCTTGTGATAGATTGGCCTGTAAACTTTATTTAAGACCTGTGATTATGATAACATTATAAGGGAGGGTCTTATCATACCACGCCACACATGAATTTCAATTCAATCGTATAATTATGAAATGTGGTGGATCATTAATAATTATTATTCTTACAGTAATGGAGCTGGTTGGGCCGAAGTTTAGAGTTGCTGCAGGTGCCATGATGAACACTACCTTCGCAGTAGGACAAGTGACGATGGCACTGATCGCGTGGGGAGTACCCAACTGGAGGAAGCTGACCCTAACCCTTTACATTCCTCAGTTCCTAACCATATTCTATTACTGGCTTATCAGCGAATCCATACGGTGGTATATGAGCAAGGGACGCTTTGAAGAATCCGAAGCTTTACTCAGAAAAGTTGCAAGGGTCAACGGAAAACAATTATCAGAGAAATCTCTTGAAGCATTACGGCGAATGGCACAGGAAAAGTTGAGGATCAGTGCGGTGGAGGCAGATAAGCGAGGTGGAGAACCCTGGTTGGTACTGCAAGTGTTCCAGCACAAGAAAATATTGCTTCGTGTTCTCGTTTCTCCCGTGTGGTGGATCACAACCACATTCATCTACTATGGACTGTCGCTCAACGCAGTTAACATGTCTGGTAATAGATACGTTAACTATATGGCCGTGGCAGCGGTTGAAATCCCCGGCTATTGGATTGCTTATTTCCTGATGGACAGGATCGGAAGAAAGCCTGTATTGACTGGATCTTTCTGGTTATG
This sequence comes from Xestia sexstrigata, assembly GCA_941918905.2. NCBI lineage: Eukaryota > Metazoa > Arthropoda > Insecta > Lepidoptera > Noctuidae > Xestia > Xestia sexstrigata. The sequence goes on from OW799210.2 coordinate 2,000,095, forward strand.
TGCGGCATGTCAGATTGCTTACATTTTTGTACCGCAGGGTAAGTATCACCACATAAGTTTAAAATACTTCTTAATGTTATATTCCTTGTATTTTTATTATGTCTCAATATTTTTTATCTGCAGATTTGTACGCAGTATCGCTGACGGTCTACCTTGTCGCAAAGATGGCTATAGCTGCGGTGGGGGTATCACTGTACGTGTACACTGCGGAGCTATATCCCACAAAACATCGGCACAGCTTGTTTGCTTTCTCTTCCATGATAGGAAGGATTGGTTCTATGCTTGCGCCACTCACGCCCGCTTTTGTAAGTTTTGTGTTTATTAGCAAGGCTTTTGATTTACTTTAACACAGTTTTTTATGCCGTAAATATAATTATTAGAGTCCGAGTTAGATAGGAACCATGATTGGTTAATCTCTTTCCATTTTTTTTGTTACAAGTTGTTATGATAAAGAAACGAATAGTGAAGTCTCAGGTGAATCCTTACTAGAGTTCTACAGGGGCTATGATTTGGTCCGCTGCTAATTCTCAATTTCGAACTTTTGTTACAATTATTTAATTTTTAGTTTGTAAATAAGTAACTACCTATAGTTTCTTCTACAGTTATTTGTTTGCATTCATTTGCTTTATTATATAGCAGGCTACAGAAAATGGATAATGTATATTATGAAATTCAGTACTATTATAATTTTTTGAACAATATTCGCATTTTAATCTTTCAACAATTTTATGTTTAATCTGTTGCAGGGCTCACAATGGTTTGAAGAACTGCCATTCGTGTTATTTGGCTCTTTCGCGCTGGTATCTGGTCTTTTAATCTTCCTTACTCCGGAAACACTCGGCCACGCCCTACCAGACACCTTCGAGCAGGCAGACGAGATTGGGCTCACAAACAAGACGAAAAAATTATCATACAAAATTGACTCTACGTAGAGTTAAATATGTTTATGGAAAATCTCGAAATTATTATAAGAATAAAGTATAAATGTTTGATCCTTCTTTGCGTGTCAACGGACAGAAATTATAACTAAGTGCAGGATGGACACAAAAATAGGTAGGGCATATACTACAGAGAGGCTCCACACTAATATTGTATTTGGGATGGGTCGGTCGTGAATATCTCCTTCGACCATCTAGTTTTCCATTGGGTGTTCCTATCATTTGTATACTCTCTGTTCACTTATGTTATTAATCATATTTTAAGAGCTTAGAATTCCTAGATCCCAGCCGAACCAAATTTAGGCAGCCTGGGTTCGTCCATTTACCACTTAACCTTAGCTCTATAACTGCACCCTGTATCAAGGAATGTTTTTCGAAAGAGAATAACGCCACAAAGCAAAAACCGATTAGCTGATGCGAAAAACTAATCCCCATTACTTAATATAAGCAGGAATTAAGAGTAAGGAAATTTAATCAGTATTTTTAATACATTGATAAATTGTTTACACATCCGGTATTCAGCACATTATATAAGGCGCGCGGCAGGTGGTCGGGTGTGGTGTGAATTAAGATAATTCAAGATGGCGGAAGAATCACAGAGGAGTCGGAATAATGACATGAATTCCAAAGTCCAAACGTCAGAATCCGACCGTAAAGTGGACTTAGACACTATCCTCATAGAAGAAATCGGACAATTCGGGAAGTACCAGTTGAAGAATTTCTTATTAATCATACTTTTGGTGATCTTTATTGCTTGGAGTATCTTTGAATACATGTTCACCACCAGTCGAATAAGCACCAGGTAAATTAAGTTATGTTTTTTTTTTTTATAACGCTTTTCTTCCTTGTTGGAATCCACGGGTTACTTTTTTTACAAAGTTTGGTACTTGGTCAAAGTTTTTTAAGTAGATTTTTTTTTATAATGCCTTGCCCCTCTTACTTGGATTTCTTATGTGTCGTGTGTATTTACAAACATTTACACTCGCATACAGAAATACAGGCCATAAATATTAGTTCCGTGCGGTATTCGAACCCGTGACACGCAACGCAGCAGCCAGTCGCTCAGCCACTGCACCAACCGTGCCGTTGTTTCACTCTTCTTAACATGATTTAGTTGACTCTAATTTTCCAGTATAAGTATAATCAGCCATGTTCCCACAGCTGGGACACAGGCCTCCAATCTATGGGAGGGAATGGGCTATAATCCAGCACGCGGTCCAAGTGCGTGTTGGTTATTTTTCATATCAGTGATTTCCTCTTTTATTGCGTACCGTACTGTTTGGTGTTTGGTTAACCTTACTAATGAACCTCTCAGATACTTTCTACATGTTTAAGTATATTATTACAGATGTCTGATCCCGGAGTGTGAAGAAACATCGACGAGTTTCTCACCTTACTGGTTGGCGAACGCAGTACCACAGGGCGACCAATGTGAACGTTTCGCCAGCGCGAACGCGACGCTTCGGGTGGTAGACAGCGACACCTGCCCTGCATCACTCTTCAACCGTAACACCCGCGTGCCATGTGATGACTTCGTGTATGAGAACACACACTCTGTTGTTTACGATGTAAGTCGAGGAATAATAATGATGTTGTATATTATAGATTATTATATATTATAGATGGTTGATGAGAATGATTCTTCAACATCATTCTCGTACCTCAATTAGTCATTTCAATAGTCACTCTATCTAGCCATACCATTTTTAATACAGTGATTGGTCATCCGTCGTTTTTGTGGTCTTCTCCCACTCTTAAAGACCCCACGCTTACATACATATTGTGATATTCAGTGGAACAGATTCCTTTTTCATAACTTCTATCGTCTTGTAGTTCGGGCTGGCGTGTCAAGAATGGAAGCGGTCGCTGATCGGCACGGTGCACACCTTCGGCATGTTGGCGGCGCTGCCCATCATCGGTTTCGTGTCGGACCGTTGGGGTCGGCGTGTCGCTCTCGTGTTCAGTGCATTCAACACGGCCTGGCTCGGTGTCACGCGCTACTGGGCTGACACCTACACCGGCTTCATGATATCCGAGTTTTTTGAGGCCACTTTCGGATCTGGAGGATTTTCCTGCGCGTATATATATGGTGAGTGTTTTTTTAAATTGCGTCTTACTCTATCACTATTTGTGTATCTACATTTAGATTTTTTCTGGAATTAGGTAACTACTAATCCGATTACTAAAATTCGCCTTATAAAGTTAATATTTATCTATTTTGAACGCCTTGAAGTGTACGTTAAATAAATCAATTATGTATTACGTTAGTGGTGAGGATTTGGTAATAGATTAATTTAAGGTCATACATGTAAGTTAATCGTACCTATTTCGTGATTGATTGGTCTGCAACCTATAGGCTCGGCGCAAACGGGCCAACAACCCCAGCCACCGGTAGCCAGCGACAAGCAGTTCACAAGCTTTTTCATACATTTTGTTGAAACTTGCCGCACACGTTTAACCGGTGGCGGCCACTCATTGTAGCAGTCGACAAACAAATCACAGCCACCGGTGGCTGTGGTTGGTGGCCCGTTTGCGCCAAGCCTTATTTACGACCTACAATTATGATTACATATTTTTTTAATCGCGTGCCCGTTATCGAAAAACGGTCTTATCATACCACTTGACACATTAAACTTTGTACAAATTAATATGTAAGTATGCGATGTGTAATTGCAATATGAATGAGATACCTAACCGATGGGCTAGCTCGCCGTCCGTCCGTCTCATGACGACAAGCCGTGTCGACGGCGCGTCCGTGTTCCACGCGCGCCTCAAAGAGAGTCAGCAAAAAGGAAGGGGTCCGCAAGGACCGATACCTGCCGGGGTTGCGGGACTGTTCGAAAGAGATACCGTGGCCCCGGAACACAAAGGGCGATGAAGGAACATGGATGGGTTTTAGTCAGTAAAAGTCTGACACTCCCTCCTGCTCCGCCCAGAGCGGGAGAAGTCATTTGATGATTTCCCATCCGAAAAAAAAAAAAAAGGATTTGACAATTCTTCACGTAAAAGGGGGAGGGACTTCTGGGCCCAGCAGATAACTAGTTGAAATGTGTATTAAAAAATTAGTTAACCGTTTCTATCTAGGAAGCGATAAAAGTAGCATTAAAGTATTGAACAAAATAATCGATTAAATGCTTAGTTATCGAGAATGAATAGATCGGTAGAATCTTAGAAAGCGTATGGAAATCGAGTGACTAGTACTTATAAATTGACTAAACATTCCGAATCGATTTCCTTTAAATTATATCTTAGTCTAGTACTTATTAGTTCCATGACTATTTAACAGGTTGACAAGTCTGGTCATCGACTGGCAAATTAAATGACAGACAGATAATACGTCAAAAATCAGCCAAGTGCGCACCACGTACAATGAAGGGCTTTCGCAGTTGGGATAACATTAACGCACTCACAGTATTTTTTAAATCACTGCAATAGAAAAGTTTATATTTCCTTTTGTTCCGAACACAGATCAATAAAACCATGTTATATCTGCGGTTGTCACAGAAAATATCTAATAAGTCATAGTTTTTTGAAATTATATTTTTTTCGTTTTTACGATTTGGCTACAACAAAATACTACTACTACACTACATACTACTACTTACTTTTACTATATTCCACATAACTCGATTCCTTGATAGCCAAATTCTGCCAAATTTTCACCCTAAAAAGCGACAATTGTTACTTCTACTATATTCCACATAACTAGATTCCTTGATAGCCAAATTCTGCCAAATTTTCAGTGAGGACATGTTATTATGTCCTCTCTCAAATGATCCTACTTTTATTTAGTTAACACCCGGGCCCAGGACTGAATGGGCCCGTCCCTTTCTCCTTTAGCTGATGCTATGTAAATAACTAAATCATTTTTCAATAGGAACATTAAACTGTAGTCTGATTTCTCATTGATAAAGTGACTTTTCATCTAATTAATAAATATTTTTACAGCAATGGAGCTGGTTGACTCGAAGTTTCGAGTAGCTGCAGGAGCTATGGTGAACACTACCTTCGCGGTAGGACAAGTTACGATGGCATTGATTGCATGGGGTGTACCTAACTGGAGGAAGCTTACCCTTACCCTGTACATTCCTCAGTTCCTCGCCATCTTCTACTACTGGCTTATCAATGAATCCGTACGATGGTATATGAGCAAGGGACGCTTCGATGAATCCGAGGCCCTACTTAGAAAAGTTGCAAGGGTCAACGGAAAACAAATATCTGAAAATTCTCTTGAAGCATTACGGCGAACAGCGCAGGAAAAATTGAGAATCAGTGCAATGGAGGCAGAAAAGCGAGGAGGAGAAACCTGGTTAGTTGTGCAAGTCTTCCAGCATAAGAAAATATTGCTTCGTGTTCTCGTTTCTCCCGTGTGGTGGATCACAACTATGCTCATCTACTACGGACTGTCGCTTAATGCAGTTAACATGTCTGGTAATAGATACGTGAACTTTATGGCCGTGGCAGCGATTGAAATACCCGGCTATTGGATTGCATATTTTCTGATGGACAGGATCGGTAGAAAGCCAGTGTTGACTGGATCTTTTTGGTTATGTGCGGCATGCCAGATTGCTTACATTTTTATACCTACCGGTGAGTATTGCCATATAATTATGAAACACAGTTTAAGTTCATATTCTTATTACACTTTTTTTTTTCTGCAGATTTGTACGCCCTTTCGCTGACGGTTTACTTGGTCGCAAAGATGGCGATAGCTTCGGTGTTAATATCAGTGTACGTGTACACTGCGGAGCTGTACCCCACGAAACATCGGCACAGCTTGTTCGCTTTCTCTTCCATGATGGGAAGAATTGGCTCTATGGTTGCACCACTCACACCGGCTTTTGTAAGTTTTGTGTTTATAAGCAAGGCTTTTGACTAACACGAACATAGTATTTTGTAAGTTAAAATAATTATTACAGTACGAGCCAGATTAGAAGCATGATTACTGAATTTACCTTTCTATTTTTCATTTATTTATGACAGGTTGTTGTGCTACAGAAACGAATAGTGAAGTCTCAGGTGAATCCTTACTGGAGTTCTACAAGGGCTATGATTCGTACCGCTGCTACTTTTAATTCTCACTTTCAAACTCTTATTATGATAATTTAACCAGTGACTATAATTTCTAAAGTTTGCTATATTAAAACGCAGACTAAAGAAAATGTATGCATATTATTAGGGTTCCTTCTATCTGGCAGAATCTTGATGCTCCGAAATTTATTTAGCATAACACACTTGGCATAATCTTCTATTAATTAATATTTTTAAGGTATAAAAAATAGTTAATCTAGTTTTTGCTTGGCCGAATGTTTATATGCCCAAATTTACAATGGCATACTTTTAAAATGGCAGAATTTTATTTGGCATAATTACCTATGGCAATGCTCAAATTCCGCATAATTTCGTTTAGAATAACGTTTATTTAGAGCGACGATTATTTGGTACAATTTCACTTGGCATACTATGAAGATGGCAGAATTCCATTTGGAATAATTTTATTTGGCATTAATGCCATTTCTATAAAATAGCATTTTTAACCTTATATTAGAATTAAAATATTGTCTTAAAAAGACAATAATTATGTTACGCTAAAAAAGTTAGTGACAGAAACGAATCGCTCCAAAACCGACTCCACGTAGTCTTGTCTGCCCTACCCCTGGAGTGTAATTTAAATTCGCGTGGGACCGCCGGAACCCTGCAGCGCCGGAGCCGTGACAGAAACCATGCCTGCTGCATGTTGCATGCTTGCTTGCATTCTGCATGTTTGCTGCATGCATGATGTATGCTTGCGTGATCAGAAATATGCAGCAATTAACATTATCGTCGTATGTTTGTGGCGAAAAAAAAAATGTTTAATCAGTTTTATTATTATGGTAAGAAATACAAAATTATTCTAACTATGAATATTTTGTTATGTGATAGATAAGGCTTTCTATTATTATGCATAATCTTTGATCTTTCTGCGATAAGATGGTTCTACTTTTAATTCTTATGCATATAAAATTTATGCCTAAAGATGATTTTGACTTACAAAATTATGAGTTTTGAATTTATTATAAATGAGTGTCTGCCAAACGATTATCTGCGAAATGGAGTTTATGCTATCTACTGTTATGCAAAGTAATATTATGACATAAAAAGTTCTGCTATAAAGGGTAGACCCATATTATTATCATGAACAGTACTATTTTATTATTTTCAACAATATTCGCATTTTCATCTTCAACAATTTATGTACATTTTGTTGCAGGGCTCACAATGGTTTGAAGAACTGCCATTCGTGTTATTTGGTTCTTTCGCGCTGGTATCTGGTCTTCTAATCTTCCTTACTCCGGAGACACTCGGTCACGCCCTACCAGACACCTTCGAGCAGGCAGAGGAGATTGGGCTCAAAGATAAGACGAAAAAATGAACATAAAAAATTGACTCTACATGTAGATAAATATATTTATGGAAAATCTCGAAATTGTTATAAGTTTACACACAACAACACTTTTTGCTTCTTCTTTGCTTTATAACGGACACAAATAATTATAACCAGGTGCAGGATAAACTGGAAAGGAGGTGGGGTATATCTTACAGAGAGGCTCCACACTGGAATTGTATTTGGGATGGGTCGTGGATATATCTCATTGACCAGCATGTTTCCGATAATGGGTGTATCTAATAAGTACTATCTGTTCACTTTAGTCATAAATTATATTTTAAGAGTGTTGTAAAGACAGAGCAGCGGTGGCCCAGTGGTGGCGGTTTCGACTTATGAGCAGTAAGTCGTGAGTTCGAACCCAGACAGGCGCATTACTTTGTGTAATTTATTCCATCACCACTGCTCTCAAAACGGTGAAGGAAAACATCGTGACGAAACCGGCATGTCCTAGAACCAAGAATTCGAAGACATGTGACATCTACCAATCCGCACTGGGCCCGCGTGGTGGGTTATAGCCCATTCCCTCTCATTGAGAGGAGGCCGTGTCCTAGCAGTGGGAACATTATAGGCTGATGATGATGATGATGTTGTAAAGGCAACTTTGGAGCTTATTATTGGATAAGGCAATACCTTTTTTCACACTTCTTTTTTCTTCTAGTTTTCACAACCGCGTTGGTCTCATCAAAAACTTTTCGTTAAATTATCAAAACCGTTGTGATCCTACAAAACCCCTAAAATTTGTGATAAATACATGTTTAATTGTGAGAGTGCATGAATTGATGTAAAAATTGCGTGAGTAACTGAAAACGTGTAGGAGCACATTGCATATATATGTACATATGCAGTATAATGCAATTTTTTATTCTGTTTATTTTAGCTGTAAGTCTTCCATAGTAAATAAATAAATAATTGGTCCACAGGCTGCACGTCTGGAAGACTTGGCAATAAGCTTTGAAAAGCGTTATTTAACTTGCTTACTACAACGTGCAAACCCAACATGTTACACTAAACTGCCAATGACCTACGTTCCCTATCCATCATTACGGTCATTGGTTACGTAGAAAACGGTAAATAATTAAAACAGTTTTCCACCCCAAAGGGAAGAAAACAGTTATTTTAGGTCTTGCCGAGGCTTGACCTTTCGGAGATTAACTATCTATTCTTTCATGCACATGTCAACTTACCGAGCGAGACTTGTCTGCGAGAGTAGAATAGCACTTGCGGGAGCGGGGATGTGTCGGCAGCCGCGGAGGCGCAGCGCGAGCCGTAGCTCCTCAGTACTTCTCCCCATTAGGCCGGTAAAACGCCTAATGAAGGCCTTAAGTGTAGGCATGGCCTTGCTCAGGTCAAGCCTCGGCAAGACCTAAAATAACTGTTTTCTTCCCTTTGGGGTGGAAAACTGTTTTATTTTAGTCCTGTGCCTTCGGCTTGACCTTTCGGAGAAATGTTTATAATCTGCCGGCACGAGCAGCGTACTGTGACTAGATTTAGATGTAGCACCCATGAGTACCATACTTTGGCTCCAGTCGGTCCATCACTGACTTAAAACCCCCATTCATCGAAGTAGGTACTTTCAAATAAAACAAGACGAATTAAATTCCAATCTAATATTCATGTTTATTCAATTATTTACTGGAGCCACTGCCTCCAGTTTTAATACGTATTTGTAACCTTCGCAAATAAAAACAATCAATAATATAAAAACTAAGCGTCCATAGCAATGAAAGAATAACGACATCCTGTGCTAGCTATTATCAAACAAAACTTAAGAATCAGACTCTTATGAGATCATTCAATTTACATTAAGAATAGTATGAGACTAGGTTATCACCTTACATTAACCTACACACATCAACACGGTCTAGGGATATTTCATACTCAATTAAATAACTCGAAAAGTACTGGCCGCATTGGAATCTTTTATACACCGATTTGTTTGTAATTTATCTCAGACTAATTCCAAATTCAAATTTTTGAAAATTCTTTTGTTTCGGTGGCATAAAAATGTCTTGATGTATAGGAGAGGGAATTTTCATTTGTGCGAAATTTAGAAAACAATACGAATTACGTTTAGTTACAGTTTTTTTTCATTTTTAAACGAAAGATAAAGTTAAAATTGAGGTATTGTAGCCATGCAACGCCGACATTTGACGAGGGCGGAGATGTTACGAGCTGTGGGAATGCTGGAAGCTGGATCTGTTCAGCGTAATGTTGCTGAGGCCATAGGGACCCATCAAAATGTAATTTCAAGATTGTGGACACGCTATCGTGCCACAGGTGAAGTAGCGGAGAGGCACCGGGGGCCAAGTCGCATCACTACCCCCAGACAAGACCGATTTTTGCAAATTACTGCGCGAGCACAACCAAATGCAACGGCGACTCAATTGGTCCAAAGGCTGCGAGTGGAACACCAAGTGCTTGTGAGTGACCAAACTGTAAGAAGGCGACTGCATGAAAGCAATCTACGCTCTCGTAGACCACTCCGGGTCCCACCTTTACGGAGAGGCAATCGTGGACGACGATTAGAATGGGTTCGGAACCACGTGGACTGGGGCCGTGACCAATGGTCCAATGTGCTGTTCACGGATGAATCCAGGTTCGGCTTCCATCCAGATTCACGAAGGACGCGTGTTTGGCGAGTTCCTGGACGATGGAGCCGTCTCCAGAACCCTCAGGAAGTTAACCCATACCAAGGAGGAACAATTATGGTTTGGGCAGGAATTCGTCTTGGAGGACGGACGGATCTCGTTTGGGTGCGGGGCAATATGACGGCAGAACGATACGTCCAACAGGTGCTGGGGCCCGTAATCTTGCCCCACAGAACACAAATGGGGCAAGATTTCCTGCTCATGCACGACAATGCCCGGGCACACACGGCGAGAACGGTAGCAGCTTGGTTACATACACATAATATTAGGGCCTTAGACTGGCCTGCTCAATCGCCAAATCTAAATCCCATTGAGCATGCGTGGGATATGCTGCAAAGAAGAGCTCTGAAGGAAGTTCCTGAAAATCTGGCTACAGAAGATCAACTTTTTGCGCACCTCAGAAGGACATGGGACAATATTCCGCAGCAAGACATTGACAACCTTGTTCTGAGCATGCCGAATCGTTGCCGATGTGTTATGAACATCATGGGCGCTTTCTCAGACTACTAACTTCAAGTTTATAAACACAAATTAAATGATTTTTCTATTTTTTTCAGTTTTTACTCACAAATTAAAAGTTCATTTATATACGGTTTCCGTCTATGCTTCATTTTTTTTCCATAAAATCCTGAAATTTTAATCTATACCTTAACCATTATTAAAAAATGGTAGAATATTAAATAACGTATCTTTTAAATATATACATGTCATATAAATAATTAACACATTGATAGTAATTCGCTTTTTTAAAAATATCCCTAGACCGTGTTGATGTGTGTATATTCTTGTTTATCGTACGAGGCTTTTCAACAATCTTACAATAGTTTTTAAAGAAATTCTCTTGGCCACGCCAGTTTCCACGCTGTAAAATAGTATCATTCTGATTAAAATCATACGAGGCAACTGCTGATCTGATTGAGCCTGGCCCATTGCTAATACCCAAATCCTCGAATGGCTTCTTCAGCTACCCAGCTATATTGGACCTAGAAGCTGATTTAACTATACCACGCGTAGTTATAACCAAACTAAACAAATCGTCGCGGGACTTCCTTCTGTGGGATGATATATCAATCAATCAAGTGTTTCACCCACAACACTAAATCAACTGACTCATCTCCTGAGCTAAGCAACAACCACCCGGATTGACGATATTTTACATTATCAGTTTTAGAGCCGAATGATGGCCAAAGGGTTATAGACGTGTCATCTACCGTGCAATGATCTAGATCAATATTTAAGAGCGTCAGATCATGAATTCTACGACCCCGGCGCTAGAAATAATAAAACTGACACATAACGCGACACCTGAAAGATATTTTGCCTATCAGGAGGATGGGTCTTTAGCCATGTAAGTAAGTCTTCTACGTTCCAGATCTTTGGCGCCTTAGTAACCGACCTCTGTTTTTTAGACTAATTGCTTTCAAAATCGATGTAATAAGAGGATGCCCACCTATTTTGTTCTCTCCTTGCGGATCGGCTAATGACACAACCGGTGATTTATGCACTAAAATAGTTGGATAAGCTAATCTTTTAATCCTGAGCAAAAATCCCAAATAGGATGCCACCTCATGTGGTCGAGGACTATTTGATTTTACCCCACACTGTTTGCACCACTCGAACCATGACTTCCATGCCGATCCGTACGTCTTCCACGTAGATTCCCGCCAAGCTGACTGAACTAACTCAATATCATCAGAATCTAATTTTGACATCAGTGGACCCCACCCCGTACCTTTCCGACCTCTAAATTTAGAAGGTCCACTTTCGGAGGTGGAAGGTTGGTGCTCAAGTCCATCAGATTGTGTTTCAAGTCGTCGATTGGAAGGGGTGCATCCACAGCTCTATGTTTCAAGGGTCCCCTCCAAAATACGTTTTCCCACCTCGGGACATCATCATCATCATCATCAGCCTATTAATGTTCCCACTGCTGGGACACAGGCCTCCTCTCTATGAGAGGGAATAGGCTATAATCCACCACGCGGGCCCAGTGCGGATTGGTAGATGTCACATGTCTTCGAATATTTTGGTTCTAGGACATGCCGGTTTCCTCACGATGTTTTCCTTCACCGTTTTGAGAGCAGTGGTGATGAAATAAATTACACAAAGTAATGCGCCTGTTTGGGTTCGAACCCACGACTTACTGTTCGTAAAACGAGGCCGCCACCACTAGGCCACCGCTGCTCTCCTAGGGACAACCAGTAGGTAATAGCCGGTTGCCATATTCAAGTGCTGTAACACCTTGGGAATCAATGGTGGAGGAGGACTTTCCTCCTCCACCATTGATTCCCATGCCATGCTATATCCTGCTGAACGCGTTGATGAATTCCGCTTCCTGATCCTTCGCATCTATCGACACATAACGAGGAACGACTCTTGAACGATGGCTTGCAAACCTAGCCTGCCTACTGAGGACGTACCGTCCTGCCAACACCATCGACCGCTTTCTATGGTCCTTCGTAAGTTCTTTGACAAACGATCTACCTTTTTTACTGGAAGACTGATCCTGTTTTTTTCTGTGTACCACTCTTTTCCTAAGAACTCTATTCGTTTTGACGCTTCTAGATTGCACTCTAAATTCACCGACCAACCTAGACTTTGAAACAGTTTGAACTCTTCGAGATGACGTTTCAATACTAGAGGGTCTTGATGAGCTAAGAAAAAATCGTCCAGATAGACCAAGACCCTTATTCCTCTCGCTCTCAAGACCCCTGCCAACCAGTTGCTCACGCGAGAGAATGCTAAGGGGGCGCTTGACAAACCGAACGGAAGAGAAGTCATCTTATCATACAGCTCGTTTCTGTATGAAAATGCCAGGAATCTTCGATGACTCGGCTTTATTGGGACATGAAAATATGCTTGCAAAATGTCTAAAGTCCCCATGTAATCGCCCCGTTGAAGGAAATTCGGTACCCTGCTCTGGTTTATCAATCGGAATTTGCGAGGATTTAGGTAAGTGTTTAAACTGCGCAGATCGAAAATTTGCCTTACTTTTCCGTTGCTTTTCGGAATTAGGAAAATTCTGGACAAAAACCCCGTCCGGGCTGCATAATTTTCTATTACACCCGATTTTAGCAAACTTACTATTTCTGTCGACATCGAGGACGAGACTTTTGTCGCAAATTTTCCTATCATAGCTCTGTTGAATGGAATACATGGAGGTATTTTTACAAATGGTATTGAATACCCTGAAATTATCTTTAGTATTACAATTGGCGCCCCTACATTCCGCCACAAACATTCGTAGGTGTTCAGCTGTCCCCCTTGGAAATAGTCAGTTCTTCTTTCTGTAACGTAGTGGAATCCTAAAATAAATACCACTCGTTACATTGTAAACATAACCTGATTCAACACAAATATTTCGTCAATGTCAAAACAAATGCCACAGATTATGGAAACTTGTTGGGGTCGTTACTGTTACTATGCGACTAAATTAGCTGCGTTCCAGTGCATTGCGCGCGCTCCGTGTATCCGCACCGCACTAGTGAGTGTGGACTTGTCTATGCGTAGTCGCGCGTTATAAAAGTCGGCGACCCGCCATGACCTTCCTTTTTGGAAAGATCCTGCTACCGAAGAATAGGCGCGTCTCACCTGCAGTTCGTCTCCATCGGTGACACATACGTGTTCTAGAAGACCTCGGTGACGAAATAGTGTTTTTACCACGAGATGCTTACGCCGAAAATTTAGGCAGCTTATCCAGCGTTTTCGACACGGTGCAATTAAGACTATGGCAGGCACATGTAAAAAACACCTCGCACTACAACTTGCGTCGTAAGTTTGCCGAGTTTAACGTTGGTGACGTGGTCATGAAACGCGCCTTCTTCTTAAGCGACAAAGGGAACAGGTTCTCGAAGAAATTAGCTCCCAAATTTATAAAGGCAAAGATCATAGCCAAGAAATCACCATTAGTCTACATTCTTCAGGATATGACGGGGAAAAACATAGGTTCCTGGCATATAAAGGACCTAAAATTGGTAGGCAACATAATTAATAGTAATAAATCTTAATTAACCAAACTTCAACATCTCCAATCCATGGCAGTTTTTTTTTTTCTCTTTATAATGTAAATTTTAACTTAATATATCTGAGCGGTTGCAACTCATTAAATAAGCCTTTGCAGGAGCGGGTGGATACTCCTTAAATAAGCCTTAATCCAGTTTCAAATGTAACAACCCAGTAGACTTCTTTAACTTTGCGTACTTGCTTGTAAGCGGTTACAGCTGCTAGCACATCTGTTTGCGCGAGTACTACGTCAACTACGGACATGATACTCTCACGTACTTGATAGGTTGCGGACTCACCTCATGTTAAGGTGGTCTGTTAGAATTGATAGGATACGGTTTGGTGATATGATGGATGAATGAGGATGGACAAAAGGGGTCGTAAATCAGATGCGAGGTATAGTAGAAGTAAAGGATTTTTACTGAGGTAAAAACCCTAACCAAGCGGGGGGGGTATTGTAACGTAGTGGAATCCTAAAATAAATACCACTCGTTACATTGTAAACATAACCTGATTCAACACAAATATTTCGTCAATGTCAAAACAAATGCCACAGATTATGGAAACTTGTTGGGGTCGTTACTGTTACTATGCGACTAAATTAGCTGCGTTCCAGTGCATTGCGCGCGCTCCGTGTATCCGCACCGCACTAGTGAGTGTGGACTTGTCTATGCGTAGTCGCGCGTTATAAAAGTCGGCGACCCGCCATGACCTTCCTTTTTGGAAAGATCCTGCTACCGAAGAATAGGCGCGTCTCACCTGCAGTTCGTCTCCATCGGTGACACATACGTGTTCTAGAAAATTCGGCCTACAAGCAGGCAGCTTGGTTTTGATCGTAAAGAACAAGTTAACCTAAATAAGTGACATCATAACCCCATACTGGGTAAGTTGTTGAACAGCAATTCTCGTTTATTTTATGCTTTGTGTAACCCTTTAGCACGTGGACTCAACATGTGCGTCCACCTTCTATCACCCTTCCCGCCATGCACATCTTAATCGGCAAATATTGTAGCCTTCAGCCGTGTGCATGTACAGTTTATTGTTCTTGTCATTACATTCATAATGTGCAACTTATGTCGTGCTTTCCACTACAGTCTTGTAAACTCCGTACTGATTGTGACTACCTCACATCACCTTCATTAGCGCACGAGTATTTCTCGCTATGCTTACGCCCAGGTGTCACAATCAGCGGAGAGGACTCCCAGCCAACCAGTGACACGCTGGACGTTATTTTCCAGGGTCCAAAGTTCGGGCTGACACCCAGCACGACTCTTTTCCGGCATCCGGTTAACCGCGAGCTCCTCAGCGGGTACCTTTTTTTACCTGCGGGCCGCGACAAGTCAACGGGTCAGGCGCGTGCATCTGCCGACCGTCACCTACCTGGCGTCTACAGCGTGGCACACCGCTTCGGTCATCGTCACACCGGGCTGAGCCAGGAGAGTACCGTGCCTACCCCCAGGCGGGCTTGGAAGAGAAATTGTGACCATAAACCTACCCACACCCATGTTCTTCTGAATATATTTTATTTTATGTTAACAAGGTTCCGTGGTTTACTTGCTGCAATCCCCACGGAAACCCATAACGTTACATTTCGTTGATTTCTCCTTTCGCGATCGTCTCTACGGCCTTGAAAATTCTGCTTCTGCTTTGATTTATGGGTTGTGGAACGGGCGTTAGGTGTCTGCTGTTGATTTGCTTTTGGCCGAGCACGCCACACTGCGCTTTTAGACTTTTGTGTGTTGACTCTCGACACCGGCTTGCGAAAAGTACGACCTGTCACGGACCATCCTGTCCTCGACGGTAAAACCTGTCCAACGCCACCGTTGTCCTTAAGAGGGCCCTTTCCGGCCCGCCTATCGTCAACGCGAGCATGGTCGAAAAGCTTGTTGTTTCATCCAGAGCCATCGCGGTGATATTTTTTCAACTGCCCTGCCTTAACTAGCTCCGACCCCGCACTACTCGTCACCCGCGCACCTCATACCGACTAACGCGAGGACATTGAACGAAAGATAGTGTTCGAAAATTTATAAAACTTGTTCCAGGAAATACGTGTTTTTGAATAAGTCTTACAAGTTTGTGAAATGGTGGCGCATGTGTCGGATCATTTAGTTCCCTTCAAAATGGTTGAGTTGAATGGTGCTGATCCATGCGTCATGTCCGTGAACGGGCGCTGTCAGTTGTGACTGGTGATGACCAGTCACAACTGACAGCGCCCGTTCACGGACAAAAAAAACAATTAATTATATAATAATTATTTATTAATTAAAAAATACAATTTAAAATAATTCATTCAAATAAGCCATGGCAACTAAGAGATGTCTTAGTTGCCATGGCTTATTTGAATGAATTATTTTAAATTGTATTTTTTTTGTTTATGTTTTTGCTGTGGACACTTTTAACGTGCACATCTTGCTACATTGTTCTCACATAATATACCATCTCAACATGAATGATGTAACCAAGATTTTGTAACAATATTCTGATTTAAAAGAGTGTCCATGGAGTTTCTTGCCCGTTCTTCTCCATAGAGATCTACGCTAGGGAATGGGCAACTACAGTACTTTCACAGTTTTTATGTCTTGTGACTGGGACTGTAGCTACATTTAATTTTCATCTTTGTTTCGACAATTCAAAAGTGCCTGTAACTGGCTTACTTGAAATAAATGCTTTGATTTTGATTTTGAAATAAATATATGTTATTTAGAATCTCAACTACGTTTGCAAGGCTTCTATCAGGATATTTTCTTTACTTTTACAATTTATGAGTACATTATGAACGGCCAAAGTTGAGGTAAAATTTGTGCAAAACAGCAATTTTTGGAGGCTTATTTTGAATTTTTATTTTTTGGTTCGATAGAAGCCTAGATATAGTGCACAAGATACCTACCAGTTCAAAAAATTTAAAGATATATGTGTAACAACGGCATAATCACGCACGAGCGTGTGTCAAAATTCTCACGAAAAGTATGGCGGGTTGGCCGCTCTTAAGGAATGCCGTCCGCCTTTCCTCTTGAAATAAATGTATCTCGGAACGCGGGATTGCATGCAACGCTTTATTTTTATGTGTCATTCTTGGCCTTGAACGCCCTGCGCCGTATCTCTATCGTTTCCGCTCGATGAGCACAAACAAACTGCAAAAGGTCATCCGATGTGGCCTGAAAAGCGGATGATTCCAGAAGCTTCTTTAAGTCCCTTTTAGTTTGCGGAAATGTTGTCGCAATCCTGTTTAAATCTCCAGCCAGAAGTCTTCTTTGAAGAAGCAGACCATGGCAGATAGTTCCAAGCATTGCATCCTGCCTTTTAAATACTGTCATTGGTCGTTCTAAATTTCCTCTACTACTTAACTCCGTGTTCACCTTCAATGAATCGAAAACGGGTGATGCGTGCAATCGCTTTACGACACTCTTGTATCTAATTCTATTCCATCTGTCTGTTCCCAACCTTTGAGACTTAATACCATCTTTCTTTATTGGAGATAAAGGTTCAGGAATTAACGGATCAGCTTCTTTAACATATGGAAGGAAATTCAGGTCTTCTTCGTCTGCCACCGACTCTGCTACTAGTGCAGGAGCTGTCCAAGAATCTAAATCCGACTCTGAACTTTCGGAGTCAGGGTCTAAAGCAGGTTGTTCATTCTCCTTATCTTCTTCTTCGGAATAGTCCGATACATTATACTTTTCTGGTGCACTATTTTTATCTGCAATAGTTTCTATCTTCTCAAGAACAATTGAGAACATCTCATTCATCTTGCTTTCCAACTCCTCCACCTTTGACCGTTTAGATTTGGTTTAACCGAAGTGGAGAGACTCCGCTGTCTCTTTTTTCCACGATCTTTCTATTCATCGTCGGAACTATTGATTCTTCCTGACAATATCCTGTCCGCTTCCGACCTGGACACCAATAGAGACTTTATCTTCTTCTTCTTTTTTTTAGATTATCACCCTATTAAATAACTCAGTCTGCGCAGCTGAACCTCGCATTTTATTCGCCAGAGCGGTTGGCCCCATTATCAGGGTTCTAGTGAAAGCCCAATATGACTTCTCCGACAGTCGCTCCACCTCTGCGTCAAAGACTAGCTAACTCCACTGTCAGTAAGGCAAATCTCAGTTTATTTAAGACCTGAGGGTCTAATTTTTCTCCAAGGGTTTCAGCCTTCGACAAGTGCACAACTTTCCATTCGGTCCAGCCGTCAGGAAGGTACTCCTGAGCCAGCAACT
Organism: Xestia sexstrigata; assembly: GCA_941918905.2. NCBI lineage: Eukaryota > Metazoa > Arthropoda > Insecta > Lepidoptera > Noctuidae > Xestia > Xestia sexstrigata. The sequence continues at coordinate 2,018,324 of OW799210.2, forward strand.
TCAGTCGCTCCAGGATTTGTTCCTCCTGCACGTCCCCCTCCTCTAGCAGCTCGCTCAGGGTAACAAACCTATACCCGCCGGTCGCCATCTATAATCAACAAAAACTCCAGTCAGAAGCATGCAAAAGCTTGTGTTTTCAATGGAAGCGGGCTTGTTCGCCTTTGGCCAAGCAAGGGTCATTGTATAGTAAATTAAGAGACAAGGCCCTCTTCATGCCGTTGGTTGTGAAAGCTCAGCCACCTGTGGGAGCGGAGAGCCGACTGAAACAAAATCAGCGAGCCGACGTTTGCCACGGGCGAGCCGTCGCGTCGGTTATAGGACGATGACTCGACGGATGAAACAATGGGCTATCGATTGATGAAACGACCGCAACGCCTCGCTGACGAGTTAATGACAAAAAGAGACGAGACGACGGCTTGCTGCTTAACGAGCTGTCGTCTGCAAATGACGAACCATCGTCAAAGTGAAACGACACGAGACGACGGCTGGCTGTCTAGTGAGCCGTCGCCTGCCAACAACGAATCCATATTCAAAATAAATCAAGACGTCAGCTGGTTGTCGAATGAGATGTCGTGTGTGAATGACAGGTCGCGTCAGCTGGCTGTTACAGAGTGAGTCGCTGTGTGTGAACGAGTCAACATCAAAAGTTTTGTCACCTGTCTTGTGGACAGTATAACAAGCCATTCGACAATGTAATTGAGCTATGAATGGCTGCAATTAGCATACCAGTCCTTTCGCTCACTTTATCGAGCCGTCGGCTCCTCAGTTCGACCCGTCGCCTCCGTACTTCGAGCCTGGTCGGCTCCCGAAATCGGCTTGTCGGTTCCGCTAATGGAACAATTCCAACCACCCCAAACAAAACATAATTAACATATCATATTCCTCATCTAAAAAAAGCTAACACGTTTTTTTTAAACAATTTACGTATTCCGAGTGAATATTCAACACCCTGAATAAAAATAATCAAAACATTACTCTCACAGACATAAATTACAGCAAAAAAGCAAGAAAAAACACTTACCGGATAAAACAAAAACGTTACAACAACGTTGCATTCACTGGTAAATTACACCTGTGCACTCCAAAAATAATGACAGCGTTCTGAGGAGCTACGGCTCGCACTGCGCCTCCGCGGCTGCCGACACATCTCCCGCGCGGGGGGACACCCCTCCCGCATGTGCTATCCTACTCTCGCAGACAAATCTCGCTCGGTAAGTTGACATGTGCATGAAAGAATAGATAGTTAATCTCCGAAAGGTCAAGCCGAAGGCACAGGACTAAAATATAGTATTTACCAAAACCGTATCGTAACAGGGATTATACAAACACAAGTGTGAGTTTATAATAGCATCGCACAGCAGCGGTCTCATTGACTACTTTAACTTGTCTCAAATACGGCACACTGCACCATGGAATATTATTCAAAAGATTAGAATGCTGCAGAGCAACAACCGATTAGCTGAGGCTAAAATACTAATCCCCATGATAAACAAGCAGGAATTAAGCGTAGGTAAATTTATCAGCATTTTAATATGATTGATAAATTGTTCACACATTCGGTATTCTTTACATTAGATAAAGCGCGTGGCAGGTGGTCGGGTGTTGTGTGAACCGGGATAATTCAAGATGGCGGAAGAATCACAGGAGAATGGGAACAATGACATGAATTCCAAAGTCCCCACGTCAGAATCCGAACGCGATGTAGATTTAGACACTATCCTCGTAGAAGAAATCGGACAATTCGGAAAGTACCAGTTGAAGAATTTCTTATTAATAATACTTTTGGTGATCTTTGTTGCTTGGAGTATATTTGAATACATGATCACCACCAGTCGAATAAGCACCAGGTAAATTAAACTATAGTTAATTTTCAACGGTTTTCCTCCTTTTTAGAATCCACGTTTTACCATTTTTACAACGTTTTGTACTTATTCAAAGCTTTTTTCATAGTTTTTTTTTATAAAGCTTTTCCTCTCTTACTTGGATTTCTCATGTGTCGTGTGTGCATTTACAAACATTTAAACGCGCATATAGAAATACAGGAAAAACTTACAAATATTAGTTCCGTGCGGTAATCGAACCCGTGACACGCAACGCAGCAGCCAGTCGCTCAGCCACTGCACCAACCGTGCCGTTGTTTCACTCTTCTTAACATGATTTAGTTAACTCTAATTTTCCAGTATAAGCATAATCAGCCATGTTCCCACAGCTAGGACACAGGCCTCCAATCTATGGGAGGGAATGGGCTATAATCCAGCACGCGGTCCAAGTGCGTGTTGGTTATTTTTCATATCAGTGCTTTTATTGCGTACCGTGCTGTTTGGTGTTTGGTTAACCTTGCTAATGAACCTCTCAGATACTTTCTACATATTTAAGTATATTATTACAGATGTCTGATCCCGGAGTGTGAAGAAACATCGACGAGTTTCTCACCTTACTGGTTGGCGAACGCAGTACCACAGGGCGACCAATGTGAACGTTTCGCCAGCGCGAACGCGACGCTTCGGGTGGTAGACAGCGACACCTGCCCTGCATCACTCTTCAACCGTAACACCCGCGTGCCATGTGATGATTTCGTGTATGAGAACACACACTCTGTTGTCTACGATGTAAGTCGAGGAAAAATAATGATATTGCATTTATTATAGACAGTTGATGTGAAAGATTCTTCAACATCATTCTCTTACCTTTATCACAATTTATTTGGGGCCGCTTGTCTTCTTAGGCATTTCAATAGTCACTCTATCTAGCCATATAATTTTTAGGGTTCTACCTCAAAAGGTAAAAACACACGGACAAGAAAGTGATCTTATAAGGGTTCCTACAATTATAAGATCACTTTCTTGTCCGTCTGTCCGTCCGTCTGTCACCACCGATTTTCTCAGGCACGGGTGGACCTAGCACGTTAAAATATATACCAGATACTGAGGTCTGTAGTCCATATTAGGTCTATAAAAATCAGGTCAGTCAGGTCCTGAGTCAACATGATAAAAATATTATTTATTTATTTAAACTTCATGTACAATAGTGGTACATAGGCGGACTTAATGCCACAAGGCATTCTCTACCAGTCAACCTTTGGGTTAAATAGGAAAACATAGTGATAGGGTACAAAGGCAATATATGGGCAAATTTAGATTTTCGCGAGAACTTGTAAGTACCAAAATTTACCGTAATTTTCAACTTTTTTTTATTTTTCGGAATTTTCCTTTTACTTGTGCTGTACCTTGCTTTTAACTATTGCAAACTTATTATTTGCGGTTGGTGCAATAGCCGTTTCATGGGATCGAACAGCGGAACCCTCGGTGCGTGAGTCTGACTCCTGATTAGTCGTTTTCTTGGTCTTCTCCTACTCTTAAAGACATCCACGTCTACATTCATATTATATGAGATATGCAGTGGGACAGATTCCTTTTTCATAACTTCTATCGTCATGTAGTTCGGGCTGGCGTGTCAAGAATGGAAGCGGTCGCTGATCGGTACGGTGCACACGTTCGGCATGTTGGCGGCGCTGCCCATCATCGGTTTCGTGTCGGACCGCTGGGGCCGGCGCGTGGCTCTCGTGTTCAGCGCATTCAACACGGCCTGGCTCGGTGTCACGCGCTACTGGGCTGACACCTACACCGGCTTCATGATATCCGAGTTTTTTGAGGCCACTTTCGGATCTGGAGGATTTTCCTGCGCGTATATATATGGTGAGTGATTCTGTTAAATGCGTCTAACTCTATCTCTATTTGTGTAAGTAAATTTGGAATTTTGCTGGAATTATGTACCTATTAATCCAATTACTAAAATTCGTCATAATTAGGACGGGCTAAAGCTAGTATTTATCAATTTTGAATGCCTTTAAGTGTACATTAAATTTAAATAGATCAAAATAATACTAATACGTTGGTGGTGAGGAATAAGTAAAAGATTAAATTAAGGTATGTACTATCGACCAAGCTATGTGGTTTACAATTTTAACATGCAAATTACATTGTAAACTGTAAACTAAATAGCTTGGTCGACCGTACACGCAAGTTATTCGTATCTCGTGATTGATTGGGCTGTAAACTTTATTTACGACCTGCGATTATGATAACATTATTTTTTTTTGAAAATAGCTTGCCGCGTATCTAATAACGGTCTTATGGTATCAGGACACCTGTACCCAAAGATATTTTCGCGACAGACACTTGCGCGATCTCACTTGCGCGAAAAGACATTTGCATGACTGGATTTTTGTGCGACATTGTCATCATGGTTTTTCGGGGTCGCTGATAACGAAAATGAGGTCTGTCTGGAATGAAAACGAAATTGGAGGTCTTATTACAATTTGTATGTTTATTTTTAATTTTGTGAGCAACCAAGTAAAAGAAGATTCGATCTTCTTGACTAACACAAAACTATGACATGGTGCCAAGATAATTAAGAGAGACAATGCTCGAGAGGGCGCTTGAAACTTTATTTCTTCAGATTGATATTACAGTTATAATGGCAATAGACTGTATTTAAAAGTGACAACATGATGAAAATTTAATTTGTTTTTGATTGGACTACCTGTCTTAAATTTTAATTTTGTATTCAGTTTCGTTATCAGTGATCCCAACAGTCAGGAAAACAACACTCTTAAAGGAACAACAAAAAATTTTCGTCAGTGCCATCATAGAATTTTATTTTGACGTTATTTTCGTTATCAGCAACCCCGAAAACCATGAGAACGACACCCATGATGAAAAAGTCGCGAACTAGTGTAGTCGCGCAAATGTCCATTCGCACAAATATCCTGGAGTGCAAAAGTCCGTTCGCGCCAAAGACCAATCGCTCAGAATTCCATGCGCGCATAATTATGTCTTTTCGCGCAAGTGGGTTTGTGCAAGTATCTTTCGCGCAAAGGTCCCAGATCCCAGTCTTATCATACCACGTGATACATTAACTTTTGTACAAAGAAAGTATTCGAGATGTGATTGCAATATGATTGAGAAACCTAACCGAGGATGCACAATTCTCCGGGGTTGCGGGACTGTTCCGGGGTTGCGGGACTGTTCGAAAGAGATACCGTGGCCCCGGAACACAAAGGGCGATGAAGGAACATGGATGGGTTTTAGTCAGTAAAAGTCTGACACTCCCTTCTGCTCCGCCCAGAGCGGGAGAAGTCATTTGATGATTTCCCATCCGAAAAAAAAAAAAAAAAAAAATGATGCACAATTCTTGCGGGCCTGTGGACGGTGGGCTATGGGCTAGCTCGCCGTCCTTTCTGTCTCATGACGACAGGCCGTGTCGACGGCGCGTTCGTGTTCCACGCGCGCCTCAAAGAGAGTCAGCAAAAAGGAAGGGGTCCGCAAGGACCGATGCCTGCCGGGGTTGCGGGAATGTTCGAAAGAGATACCGTGGCCCCGGAACACAAAGGGCGATGAAGGAACATGGATGGGTTTTAGTCGGTAAAAGTCTGACATTCCCTTCTGCTCCGCCCAGAGCGGGAGAAGTCATTTGATGATTTCCCATCCGAAAAAAAAATAAAAGGATGCAAAATTTTTGAAGAAAATTTATTCTATTAGCTGATGCTATGTAAATACCTACTAAATAAATTTTCAATGGGAACATTAAATTGTAGTGTGATTTCGAGTCTGCGTAACACTGGTCAGTTTAGCGCACTCGTCAGTTTATTTAATTCGACAGTTCCTCATTGATAAAGTGGCTTCTCATCTGATTAATAAATATTCTTACAGCAATGGAGCTGGTAGACCCAAAATTTCGAGTAGCTGCAGGAGCTATGGTGAACACTACCTTCGCAGTAGGACAAGTAACGATGGCATTGATTGCATGGGGTGTACCCAACTGGAAGATGCTAACCCTTACCCTGTACATTCCTCAGTTCCTCGCCATCTTCTACTACTGGCTTATCAATGAATCAATACGATGGTATTTGAGCAAGGGACGCTTCGATGAATCCGAAGCTCTACTCAGAAAAGTTGCAAGAGTCAACGGAAAACAAATATCTGAAAAATCTCTTGAAGCATTGCGGCGAACGGGGCAGGAAAAATTGAGAATCAGTGCAATGGAGGCAGAAAAGCGAGGAGGAGAACCCTGGTTGGTTGTGCAAGTGTTCCAGCATAAGAAAATATTGCTTCGTGTTCTCGTTTCTCCCGTGTGGTGGATCACAACCACACTTATCTACTACGGACTGTCTCTCAATGCAGTTAACATGTCTGGTAATAGATACGTGAACTTTATGGCCGTGGCAGCGATTGAAATCCCCGGCTATTGGATTGCATATTTCCTGATGGACAGGATCGGAAGAAAGCCAGTGTTGACTGGATCTTTTTGGTTATGTGCGGCATGCCAGATTGCTTACATTTTTATGCCTACCGGTGAGTTTTGCCACATAATTATGAAACACAGTTTTTTATATTCATAATACTTAATACATGTTTAATTTTTTTATTTTTATTTTTTTTTTTTACAGATTTGTACGCCCTATCGCTGACGGTTTACTTGGTCGCAAAGATGGCGATAGCTTCGGTGGTAATATCACTGTACGTGTACACTGCGGAGCTGTACCCCACGAAACATCGGCACAGCTTGTTCGCTTTCTCTTCCATGATAGGAAGAATTGGCTCTATGGTTGCACCACTCACGCCAGCTTTTGTAAGTTTTTTGTTTATTAGCAAGACTTTTTACTAACTTGAACATAGTATTTTGTAAGTTAGAATAAATATTAGAGTACGAATTAGATTAGAAGTTTGATTGCTGAATTCTCTTTCCTATTTTTCATTTATTTATGACAAGTTGTTGTGCTAAAGTCTCAGGAGAATCTTTACTGGAATTTACAGGGGCTATGATTCGTACCGCTGTTACTTCTAATTCTCACTTTCAAACTCTTATTACGATCATTTAATCAGTGACTACAGTTTCTTAGGTTTGCTATATTTCAAAGCATACTAAAGAAAATGTATGATTGCATGTATATCATGAATCAGTACTAATAAAATATTTTCAACAATATTCGCATTTTCATCCTTCAACAATTTTATGTTAATTCTTTTGCAGGGCTCACAATGGTTCGAAGAACTGCCATTCGTGTTATTTGGCTCTTTCGCGCTGGTATCTGGTCTTCTAATATTCCTTACTCCGGAGACACTCGGCCACGCTCTACCGGACACCTTCGAACAGGCAAACGAGATTGGACTCACAGACAAGACGAAAAAATGAACATAAAAAATGTCTGAATGAAGTTAAATATATTTATGAAAAATCTGAAAATTGTTATAAGTTTACAGTAACCTTTTGCTTCTTCTTTGCGTGTTATCGGACACAAATAATTATAACCAGGTGCAGGATGGATAGGAAAGGAGGCGGAGCATATCTTGCAAAGAGGCTCCACACTGGCATTGAATTTGGGATGGGTCGTGGATGTCTCATTCGACCAGCTTGTTTTCGATTATCTTACGGGTGTATATATTATGCGTATACTATCTGTTCACTATAGTCATTAATAATATTTTCGAACATAGTCATAGTAATCATAGTTCGAACCCAGACAGGCGCATTACTTTGTGTAAATTATTCCATCACCACTGCTTTCAAAACGGTGAAAGAAAACATCGTGACGAAACCGGCATGTCGTAGAACCAAGAATTCGAAGACATGTGACATCTAACAATCCGCACTGGGCCCGCGTGGTGGGTTATAGCCCATTCCCTCTCATTGAGAGGAGGCCGTGTCCTAGCAGTGGGAACATTATAGGCTGATGATGATGATGATGTTATAAAGGCAACCTTGGAGCTTATTATTGGGTAAGGCAATACTTTTTTTCACACTTCTTTTTTCTTCTCGTTTTCGCAACCGCTTTGATCGCATTAACAACTTTTCGTTTAATTATGATTCTCCAAACCCCATAAATGTTGTATAAATTCATGTTTTCCGTCTAATTGTGAGTGTGCATGAATTGGTGTAAAAATTGCGTGAGTAACTGATAACGTGTCGAGCACACTGCATATATCGCAGTATAATTGGTCCAAAGGCTGCACGCCTGGAAGACTTGGCAATGGGCTTTGAAAAGCGTTATTTAAACTTTCCCACTACAACCTGTAAACCTGCTAGCGAACTTGTTACACTTAACTGCCAATGACCTAATTATGTATTTTGTTGCGTTAGGTATTAAGGATTATTTGTTGATGCGGTTTAGTTAGCTAGGTCGAATCTTGCACGTTGTCTAGACGAAAACAAACGTACGGTCGAACAAGCTATTTGGTTTACAGTTTAACCAACAAATTACATTGTAAAATGTATACCAAATAGCTTGTTCGACCGTACGTTCAATATTCGGTCATTAAGGTCCTCGGTTACGTAGAAAACTAATAATAGTAGTTACCAAAATTGTATCTTAACAGGGATTATAAAAGCACAAGCGTGAGTTTATAATGGCATCGCTGAGCAGCAGTGTCATTGACTACTTTAACTTATCTCAAATACGGCACATTGCACCATTGAATGTTATTCGACAGAGTAGAACGCGGCAACGCAACAACCGATTAGCTGATTCTGAACACTAATCCCCATTACTTACAAGCAGGAATTCAGAGTAGGTACATTTTATCAGCATTTTAATAACATTGATAAATTGTTCACACATTCAGTATACTGCTCATTAAGTAAAGTGCGCGGTAGGTGGTCGGGTGTGGTGTGAACCGAAGTAATTCAAGATGGTGGAAGAATCACAGAAGAATCGGAACAATGACATCAAAGTCCCAACTTCAGAACCGGAGCGAGAAGTAGACTTAGACACGGTCCTCGTAGAAGAAATCGGACAATTCGGGAAGTACCAGTTGAGGACTTTCTTGTTGGTCATGCTTTTGGTAATCTTCGTTGCTTGGAGTGCCGTTGAATACATGTTCACCACCAGTCGAATAAGTACCAGGTAAATTAAATTAAGTATAGCTTCTTTTTTATAACGTGTTTCCTCCTAGTTAGAATCCATGGGTTACCGTTTTTTACAAAGCCCTATACTTGGCCAAAAGGTTTTCCATTATATTTTTTTTTCATTAAGCGTTGATACCTGTAGGCCAAACAAATATTTGTTAGGTGTGGTAATCGAACCCGCGACACGCAGCGCAGCAGGCAGTAGCTCAGCCACTGCACCAACCGTGCCATCATTTCACTCTTCTTAGCATGACTGTGTTGCCTTTTCTGGATTATCCCACATAAACGCTTTTGAGTCATTATAATAGCATAGGTCTTGCGCGGTGGCGCTAACTTTCATTTTACAGCATCTTCTTGTTTTGACCATTGATGGCATACTGTGAAGTACTACACGGATCGCCACACTCCAGTTTATGCATGTTTCCTTGACTTGAGTAAGGCTTTTGACTTGGTATCCTACGACATTTTATGGAGGAAGATGGAAGAGGTAAATTTGCCGCTAGAGGTGGCACATACTCTAAAATACTGGTATGAAAACCAAGTCAATAGTGTGAAATGGGCTGGTGTCCTGTCTAGGCCGTATGGGTTGGAGTGCGGGTTGAGGCACAACCCCCCCTGGGTTGTGCTCCCCTACGCTTTTCAACCTATACGTGAATGAGCTGATTGGCACGCATAGCAGCATGCGTGTCGGGTGTCATATTGATAGCGTGTGTTGTAATAACATTAGCTACGCCGACGACATGGTGCTGCTGAGCGCGTCAATCTGTGGGCTAAGGACACTCGTAGCCACTTGCGAGCAATTGGCTAGACTGCTTGGTCTGGCATACAATGTCAAAAAAGTGTAGTCATGGTGTTTGGGGCCAGAGGTAAATACCCAGAAGCAGTACCTTCAGTGAAGCTAAGCGGTATACCACTTGTAAGGGCAGACCAATTTAAATATCTGGGTCACTTATTGACCACTGGCCTCAAAGACGATGAGGATATTGATAGGGAGCTGAGGGCGCTGTGTGTGAGAGCAAACATGATTGCCTGCAGATTCAGGCGTGCCTCTAAAGAGGTCAAGCGCACTATATTTAGTGCTTACTGCACGTCGTTCTACACTTGCAGTCTGTGGGGTCATTTTACTCAAAAATCATACAGCGCCCTTCGCGTCCAATACAATAACGCATTCTTGGGTGCTGATGGGGTTGCCTCGATACTGCAGCGCATCAGGGATGTTTGCTGAAGCTCACGTAGACTGTTTCTACACAGCAAACGGTGCACATCTCTGGTCCGTAGGGTGCGGGGCAGCGCCAACAGTATCCTATCTATGATTGCGAGTAGGTAGTAGTAGCACAATCATGGTGCGTTTGTGAACCACTGCTGCAAGGTTTCAGCTGGGCCTGTCACCTTGCAGTAATGATGTCACAATCTGTTTTCTGTTTTATATTGTTTGTAATTGTATTACTAACATAGTTTGTAAGTATATTGTTACTAAAACTATGAGTCTTGTTGCTCGAAATAAATGAATTATTATTATTAATAGGCCTGCCCTCTATTAAATGGGACTTAAAACATAACTGGCGGAATATGGGTGTACTATTAGGTTCACCTGTTCCTAACCCTTTGGAAATTACAGGCGTGATGTTATGTTTCTTGTTTTTCATATCACCAAATTCTCTTTTCTTGCGTATCGTGCTGATTTGTGTTTGGGTAACCTTACTAATGAACCTCTTAGATACTTGCTATATTTTTGATTATGTTTACAGATGTCTGATCCCGGAGTGTGAAGAAACATCGACGAGTTTCTCACCTTACTGGTTGCCGAACGCAGTGCCACAGGGCGACCAATGTGAACGTTTCGCCAGCGTGAACTCGACGCTTCGGGTGGTAGACAGCGACACCTGCCCAACATCACTCTTCAACCGTAACAACCGCGTGCCATGTGATGACTTCGTGTATGAGAACACACACTCTGTTGTTTACGATGTAAGTCGAGGAAATAATGATGTAGTATAGACAGTTGATGAGAATGATTCTTCAACATCATTCTCCAACTTTATGACAATTTATTTGGGGTCGCTTGTCTTTTTCTTAGTTATTTCAATAGTCACTCTATCTAGCCATACCATTTTTAATACAGTCATTGGTCATCCGCCGTTTCTTTGGTCTTCCCCAACTCTTAAAGCTCCCCCACTCTTAAAGCCATCCACACTTACAATCGTATTGTATGTGATATTCAGTTGGACAGATTCCTGATTCATAATATCTGTCGTCGTGTAGTACGGGCTGGCGTGTGAAGAATGGAAGCGGTCGCTGATCGGCACGGTGCGCACGTTCGGTTCGCTGACGGCACTGCCCATCGTCGGTTTCGTGTCGGACCGGTGGGGTCGGCGCGTCGCTCTCGTGTTCAGCGCGTTCAACACGGCCTGGCTCGGCGTCACGCGCTATTGGGCTGACACTTATATCGGTTTCATGATGTCCGAGTTTTTTGAGGCCACTTTCGGATCTGGAGGATTTTCCTGCGCGTATATATTAGGTACGTGTCTATCACTATTTGTGTAACTAAATATAGTCTAATCTAATCTAATTTTTAACTAATATTTTATAAAGGTTATATGTCTGGTAGAACCTACCAATCCGATAAATTATGTATTTTTAATGCCTTGAAGTGTACATTAAAAAAATCAATCATTACTTTTGTGATGAGGAAGTATGTTAAAGATAATATTAAAGTACATGCAAGTTAATCGTATCTCGTGTAAATTTAGTTACGACCTGCGATGATGATAACATTATTTTGTTTTGAAAAAACGCGTGCCGCGTATCTAAACATGGTATTTTACATATTGTACATTACGTACAATATGTAAGTATGCGAGGTGTGATGGAAATATGATTGAGATACCTATAACCAGAGTAAAAAGTTAAGCAGTAGTGTGACTCGAACGTTTCCTTGAATTCAATGCCTACTGTCGATCAGAGGGCTAGGGTTTCTACTACTGTGTGGTTTATCGTTAAGAAAATGAGCTTGCTTGAAATTCTTCATGGATTTTTTTTTCACTTAGCTGATGCTATGAAAATAACTAAATAATTTTTCAATAGGAACATTAAGCTGTAGTCTGATTTTTCATTGATAAAGTGGTAACTAAAAAAGTTCTCTTACAGTAATGGAGCTGGTTGACCCAAAGTATCGAGTAGCTGCAGGAGCTATGATGAACACTACCTTCGCCGTAGGACAAGTAACGATGGCATTGATTGCGTGGGGCGTACCTAACTGGAGGAAGCTGACCCTTACCCTGTACATTCCTCAGTTGCTCACCATCTTCTACTACTGGCTCATCAATGAATCCATACGATGGTATATGAGCAAGGGACGCTTCGATGAATCCGAGGCTCTACTCAGAAAAGTTGCAAGGGTCAACGGAAAACAAATATCTGAAAAATCTCTTAAAGCATTACGGCGAACAGCGCAGGAAAATTTGAGGATCAGTGCAATGGAGGCAGAAAAGCGAGGAGGAGAACCCTGGTTGGTTGTGCAAGTGTTCCAGCACAAGAAAATATTGCTTCGTGTTCTAGTTTCTCCGGTGTGGTGGATCACAACCACACTTATCTACTACGGACTGTCACTCAACGCAGTAAACATGTCTGGTAGTAGATACGTGAACTATATGGTCGTGGCAGCGATTGAAATACCCGGCTATTGGATTGCATATTTCCTGATGGACAGGATCGGAAGAAAACCAGTATTGACTGGATCGTTTTGGTTATGTGCGGCATGCCAGATTGCTTACATTTTTATTCCTACCGGTAAGTATTGCACCAACATTGAAAAGCAGTTTAAGTTAATAATTTATATATACCTACTAATTACATGTTTCATTTTTTTTTCCTGCAGATTTGTACGCAATATCGCTGACGGTTTACTTGGTCGCAAAGATGGCGATAGCTTCGGTGGCAATATCAGTGTACGTGTACACTGCGGAGCTGTACCCCACGAAACATCGGCACAGCTTGTTCGCTTTCTCTTCCATGATGGGAAGAATTGGTTCTATGGTTGCGCCACTCACGCCCGCTTTTGTAAGTTTTGTGTTAATTAGCAAGGCTTTTGACTAACTTGAACATAGTATTTTGTACGTTAAAATAATTATTACAGTCCGAGTTTGATTAGAAGCATGATTGCTTTAATCTCTTTTCTATTTTTCATTTATTTATGACAAGTTGTTGTGCTAAAGAAACAAATAGTGAAGTCTTAGGTGAATCCTTAGTTAGTGAGTTCTACAGGGGCCATGATTCGGTCCACTGCTATTAATTTCTAATTCTCACTTTCAAACTCATAGTACAATCATTTTATAAATAAGTATTTTTTCTCGGTTTGCTGAATTACATGTGTATATAAAGGAAATGTATGATTGTATGTATATCATGATCTTCAGCTATTATAATATTTTCAACAATATTTGCATATTCATCTTTCAACAATTTTATGTTTATTCTTTTGCAGGGCTCACAATGGTTTGAAGAGCTGCCATTTGTATTATTTGGCTCTTTCGCGCTGGTATCTGGTCTTCTAATCTTCCTTACTCCGGAGACACTCGGCCACGCCCTACCAGACACCTTCGAGCAGGCAGACGAGATTGGGCTTACAGACAAGACGAAAAAATGAAGATCCAACAATGACTCCACTCATTTTATATATTTATGAAAAATCTCATTTTAAAGGTTTTAAAAATATGATTAGAATAAAGTAAATCTTTTTGATTTTTCTTTGCGTTTCAATGGCCACAAATGGGGCATAATATCCTGTATTGTAATCATACCATAATTAATATAATTAGGAGGTGCCAGCTACTACAATAATATTTAAATTAGTGTGTTTGTAAGTGTTTCAAATAATATAATTATTTGAATCAAACCTATTTATTTTTATCCATAAAAGTGAACCTAATTTTTTATAAGGATTGTAACTAAGAGTCGTTTTAGTGGTAACGGCAACAAATACTGAAAACTAGTATGTTTTACTAGAAGGGCTAACAAAACAGCCAGTCAACAAAATTAATCAAATTCATTAAAATATTTATCGTACTCATATAAATGTTCACATTTTTTTAGTTTATCAAGATTATAATCACAAACGCGTTCTTAAATTCTAAGGTTCAAGAAAACCCTTTGAAACAAAAGCAGTGAACCAAAGTTAATAAACAAATCGTAAAAATAAGTTTTACTATTTTACGTTGACATGAAACGTGGACGTTATTAATTTAAATTCGGGTCACAAGGAAGTAAAACAGACCTCACGACAGTGGTAACAAAACCAATACAACCTGGCCTCTTATTCTATTCAGACTCTGTACTACGCTAAGCCAGATCTAAATCAGAACGTAACCAGTGCCGTGACCAGGCTTACTGTACGTATTTGTTACTATAATTAAAACGGCATCAGTAATTGCGTAATATTACCTTTGTTATTACCGTCATACAAACCTAATTATATACCTTTAAAGCTCTATTCCGCGTAAAAGAGACCTTCAAAAGTACATTTGACAAAAATTTACTTATTCAAAATTATTGTTGTAGTTTTCAAAACTTATAATTAAATTTGCTACAATCTTTAGCCCTTTCTTCTTCCCGCCTTTGCCATAAAAATTGTGGTGCAAAATTATTTGTCAGTAGGTAAAGAGGTTTCAGTGCTGACCGTTTAATTTACCTCCACCTATTTCTCGCTTTCCACGCATCCATATTTATATAGTCCTTCATCACTTGGGCTGACAAAGTGGCATACGTCGTTAGGCCAGCAATTTAGCTGCAGGCAAGGTTCGTTAGGTTAGGTTACAATGACCAGCATACAATGTATAACTTGATCGGGTAAGCTGGTTTAGTGTAGAATCCGTACATCAATAAACTACGGTAATAACTACGTAATCATTTGACTGTTTAGTGTTTAGAGATTGTTTGCTGTAGTAAATCTTTCGGTTAAAGACCAAATGCCTTAGTAACATTATGCTTGATAATATTCTGCAGGTAAAAATTTGACCAAATGAAAATGTGCGTACTAAAATCATTCCAAATATTGCATTGGTATAAAAAAAGTTGGTACAATTTGTTTGTTTAGTGAAATTTTGTCAAAATCTTTTCGCCAAAACGGCTGGATCCCGGGTGTACTATTAGGTACACTTCTGCGTAACCCTTCGGAGATTACAGGCGTGATGTTATTCAGGGCTTGCAATCCGGATATTCGGATATCCGTACTATCCGGATATCCGCCGATTTTCAAATCCGGATTAAGTAAAATCCGGATTATTCGGTTGTTACGGATAGTAATATTTCTATTTTAAATAGTAAATAAAAACTGTTATTACGTTTTTTTTTAATATAGAGTTAATCACTCTTGCTATTATTTATTCACTTTACAAGTATAACTATAAGTACTACTATAGTGAAACTTGAGCATTATGGTTTAGGTAATTTTGCGCTCAGTTTAGTAAAATCGTATTTGAATGATAGACAGCAGCAGGTACAAATAAATGGAGTCAACTCAATGGGTTTATAAGTAAAAATGGGTGTACCACAAGTTTCGATATTGGGTCCCTTCCTCTTTTTAGTGTAAATTAATGACCTACCCCATTTATTTAACAACCTTCCGCATATGGTGTTGTTTGCTGACGATACTTCTTTAATATTTAGGATAAACAGGCGTGCTACTAATCTTGACGACGTAAATAACGCCCTACTGCAGGTCCACAATTGGTTTACCGCCAATAATTTAGTACTAAATGGGAAAAAAACTAAGTGCATTAGATTTGCTCTACCAAATGTCAAAAGTAGTGATTGTGACATAATATTGAATCAAAAGAAGCTAGAATTTGTCGATAAAACGGTTTTCTTGGGAATCACGCTCGATTCAAGGTTACAATGGGGTCCTCATTTAATATCTCTTGCAGGACGGCTGAGCTCAGCAGCACATGCTGTTAGAAAAATCCGTCAATTTACTGATATTGATACCGCGAGGCCAGTCTATTTTAGTTATTTTCATAGTATTATGTCATACGGTATTCATTTTAATTTGTTTGTTGTTAAATTGTTGTCTTTTTCTACTCTGGACGCTCTTAATGTGCACGTCTTTCTACATCGTTCTCACATATATGTATAATTTCAAAATTAATGATGTAACCAAGATTTTGTAACAATATTTTGATTCAAAAGAGTGTCCATGGAGTTTCTTGCCCGTTCTTCTCCATAGAGATCTACGCTAGGGAATGGGCCACTACAGTACTTTCTCAAGTTATTATGCCTTGTGACTGGGACTGTAGCTTTGTTTTTTATTTGTAATTTTGACATTTAAAAGTGCCGTAATGGTCTTATTGAAATAAATGCTTTGAGTTTTTGAGTTTGAGACTTTCTTTCTTTTACTTTTATCAATACCACCGACCAGCGTTGAAGCAGAAAGAGTGTTCTCTGCTACAGGATATTTATGTAAAAATTTAAGAACTTCCATGAAAGAAGATTCAATAGATAGTTTAAGCTTTTCAAGATCATATTACCAGAATTTGGATAAAAAATAATTTAGTATTATATTATAAAGCGTTGTTTGATTATTTCAGATATTTTGTTCATTTTTGTTTTGTTATAATTGATTTATTCTATTGTTATTTAATAATTGAGCGGATTTGCTAAGGGAAGTGTTATTTTTATTTAATTCTTGTTTTAAATAGGTTTATTTGATGAGGATTTTGTGATAAATGTAAGATATAATTTTTAATTAGAATTGTTTGTGTGTGAGAAGAATAGATACAAATTATTTGTGCGGTATCGGTATTTTACTGTATAATTTTAGAGAGTGAACTAGTATTTAACCGATTCTCTTATGTGATTGTTACTTGAAATATTGGTATAGTTTGTTGTTTCTTTATCATTTTGCTTGAGAGACTGACGCGTCACAAAAGTTTATTTGTTTTATTTCGAATACAAAAAAAAAAGAAAAGAAAAAGATGAAATTTGATGAAGTGACAAGTGCTGTCATGACAAAAAATGTCTAAAGGCAATAATAATTTTAATACATTAATTTAATTTATCTATTTGGTGCGAAACATTGTGTGTTTCGTAAATTCATTGGTGTCAAAGACTACACAACATATATTTATTGGAAAATCGCTCTGCGTTGGAATATTAGAAATGTCAAAATTCGTGGGATCCTTGTTGAGGATTGTTGATGTTGATACCATCTAGCATACCACAGATGACTGCTATCAATTAAAGGCTTATAAGGAGATACGAGTTCGTCACTGAGGCGAGGCGAGACCAGGCTCCATTTACCAGACAACAGTGCCCGGGGCTGCGCCGACATGTGTTCTTCAGCGGTGCGATACCCCAGGCCCCCAGTGTGTGTTCCGCCGCTCCTGTCTGTTCATCACAACCTACAATAGACTGTTCAGTGTTTGTTTTTAGTTTGTTTTAATAAAGTTATTTTTATTTAGTTTATTTTTAAGAGGTACTTTATCTTTAATGAGTAGTAGCAGCAGCGATGCGGTGGGTAATGGTAGTAGTCAACCTTCAACATCGCTGAACACCCTGGAGAGATGCCCGCTTTGCGCCCAGGCACGATTTTTTAAAGGTAAGCGGGGTCTGAATGTGCATATTGGTAAGGTACATAAACCTCCAAATGCACCCTCAGACCCTGTCTCAATTCTTCCACCTACAACTTCGGCTACATCCACTTTTGACCCGATCTGGCAAACCCTTTCCAAATTCAAAAACTCTGTTCCTGTTTTAAAGCGAGTTCCCCGCGGTGCTAGGCCTTTAGTTGCACAAAGCCTAGCAGGTTGTGTGCGCCTTGTCGTCCGTGAGAACTCGCTAAGTGCTTGGGAGCAGTTGCTTACCTTCCCTTACCACGGACTTACAAGAATTTGGCCACAAAAAAGACTTTAACCGCTCAAATCAAAGATAATTGTAATATTTCGGCTCAAAATTTTGTTTCCAATTTATCGGCACAGGGATATTCCTCTTCGAGAGGTATATCGCATCTGGTTGAATCAAAGTTAGGGGAAGGTGACATAAGCGGTGCAGCCAGGATTCTCTTCAGTAGAGATGTGGTGGCTCCGTGTTCTCCAGAAACACTCGCAGCTCTGGAGACTAAATACCCTGCCCCCGCGGATGGCCTTTCTTTTCCCGACCCTCCTGATTCGGACATTCACTCCCTCACCATTACAGGTCGAGAGGTGGTCACAGCCGTTTGCTCCTTCCGGAGTGGCTCCGCCGGCGGCCTCGACGGCCTAAGTCCCCAGCACTTAAAGGACCTAATTTGTTCAGGCGCCGGGGAGGCTGGTGAGTCGCTCTTGAAGGAGCTTACGGCTCTGATTAACCTTCTACTCTCCGGCAAGGTGAACGAAGCCGTCATCGGTGTCTTGTACGGGGCCAATTTATGTGCCCTGCGCAAGAGGGATGGCGGCATTCGTCCCATTGCTGTGGGTACAACTTACCGTCGTATGGCAGTCAAGATTTGTTGTAAATTTTATGATGAGGCTGTTTCGAAAAAAATTCAGCCCCTGCAGCTAGGTTTTGGTTCTAAAGGGGGCTGTGAGGCTGCCGTACACGGTTTGTCGACCTACCTAAATTCTGGCAAAGGTGAGGTCATCCTGAAGGTTGATATTAAGAATGCCTTCAATTCAGTTAATAGGGACACCTTGTTAACAGAAATTAAAAAAGAATTACCTCAAATTTATAGTTTTCTTTGGCAGTGCTACAGACACCCGTCTAAATTACTGTATCGTGACAAACTTTTGGAATCTGCTGTAGGCTGTCAACAAGGTGACCCCCTCGGGCCTGTGATATTTAGTTTAGCAATTCACCCAATTATTAGACAGCTAAATTCAAAATTTAACGTTTGGTATCTTGACGATGGAACCTTGGGCGGCGATGTAGATACAGTTTTAGATGATTTAATTTTTTGAATTTTATTTCAATTTTTTTTTTTCAAAATTTCAATGATATTTCGGAAAGGTTACTCCAAATTAACATGCATTCGGCCATCACCATTATCCGTTACTGCTGTTTCGGCCCTAAATTAACATGTTTTCTACGTGCTTCTCCTTTATGGAAGCACACTCATCTATTAGACAAAATGGATCAAATTTTCAGAAATACTTTATCATCCATTTTAAATGTGGCCTTGGACGACCGAGCCTGGACCCAAGCTACTCTTCCCATTCGTATGGGAGGGCTCGGCGTCCGCAAAATTTCTAGTATTAGTTTACCGGCTTACATATCCTCGGTCCACGGCACTGAAAAATTAATCAGGAAAATCCTGGCTTCCACACTGATTGATTTTGATGTGCCGTGTTTCTCCGAGGCTATCAACACCTGGAAACTCGCTTGCCCGAATTCTGAAGAACCCGACTACCCATTTTCCCAGAGACGGTGGGACGAGCCGCTCTGCAGAGTAGTTCAGATCAATCTACTAAACACATCTGTTACTACTGCTGAGCGAGCGCGCCTGCTGGCTGTGGGTGAGTGGGAGTCGGGTCTTTGGCTTCACGCACTGCCGTCGTCGAGCACAGGTACGTTGCTCGACGACACCACTTTCCGCCTCGCTGTTGCTCTACGCCTAGGCGCCCCATGTTGCTCTCCTCATCACTGTCACTGTGGTGAAGTTGTCAACAGCCTTGGACACTACGGCCTGTCATGCAGCCGAAGTGCGGGCCGTTTTGCACTCCCGTTAAATGACATCATCCGTCGGTCTCTTGTCAGCGTCGGCGTTCCAGCTTTATTAGAACCCAATGGCTTGGCACGCGACGATGCCAAGAGACCGGACGGCATGTCTTTGTTTCCATAGAGGATGGGTAGGCCTTTAGTGTGGGATGCTACATGTGTCGATACTTTTGCGCCTTCCCATCTTCCTAATTCGTCGTGCTGTGCAGGGGCTGCTGCTTTGGCTGCGGGAACCTCAAGCGGCGAAAATATTGTAACCTTATTGGTAACTATATTTTCGAGCCGTTTGGGGTTGAAACTCTAGGACCGTGGGGTCCGAGCGCTCACAGCCTTTTCAAGGATATTTCAAAACGTTTAGTTGACACTTCCCGTGACCCTAGGGCTGGCTTTTACCTTGGCCAAAGGCTTAGCATTGCCATACAGTGTGGTAACGCCGCCAGTCTCTTGGGGACATTACCAGTTGACAGTGTTGAGGAGGAGTTTTTTGACGCCATTTTTTAAGTTTTTAGTTAAGTTAGTTAGTTTAGTTTGTTTTAATAAATTTGTAAATTGTTACTTTATTAAATAAAGGTTTACCCTTTTCAGAGAAAAAAAAAAAAAAAATAGATATTGATATCCGTATTATCCGGATAGTACAAATAAACGGATATTGCAAGCGCTTAATGAGATCATTCACCGCGCTTGAAATTTGATATTGAATTGCAGATTTTAGATTCCGAACTGATAACTAGATAAACAGAAAGTAGATAATTATGAATTGTAAACCTTGCATTAGTACTTGCCCGATTACGAATTCACAGTCTCAATACTGTTTATATGTGAAGGCCGTTGTGTTTTGATGGAAACCCAGTTCCCAGATTTTTTGTGAATAGCATTTTACAAGACGAAACCTAAATAAAAGTGTAAGTACAGTAATGAGGTTTATGTCAATTACAGACACCCGAATCTTCCCATACCCAGATCTAACATAGAATTGGTTTCAATAAAATACACAATCGAAAAATTTTACTTTATTCTTATAAACTAAAAATATGATACGAGATTTTTCACAGATTAAACTAGAAGCAGGGTTATTACTGTCAGTCGTCTGGTCATTTTTTCGACTTGTCTGTGAGGCCTATCTCTTCTGCCTGCTCCAAAGTGTCTGGCAGGGTATGACCGAGTGTCTCCGGTGTTAGGAAGATCAACAGACCAGATATAAGCGCGAAGGAGCCAAATAACACGAATGGTAGCTCTTCAAACCATTGTGCACCCTGTAACGAAAATAAAAATGAATATAATAGAAATAAGAGAAGAGAGAGAGATAGAATATAAAAAATACAAGATTTATATTTAATTTTATTAATTTTAGGAAACTTTACAGCTAATAAATTCATAGTAACACTCTTAGGTGTTAATTAAAGTTAGTCTTATTTAATATTGATAAAAGGCTTTCGCCCAGCACTGGGACAAAAATAGGCTACTAGAAAATTATATGACTTGAATGTTCAGTTCAATGTAGATTAAATAACGGTTCAATAGCTATAACAAGGAGACAACCAAACTTAGATCCCGGCGGTACTCCTCGATGTACTCGGCGAACAAATTTCAGCACAACTGCTTGTGACCGACAACTTGAATGTGGTCGCGGTCGACGTTATTACCAATAGTCTTTCAAAAGAGTGGGGAACTGCATGCAAAGTTCCTCAGCCCAGAAATGGGACGATTTTCAAACCAGACGAATGGTTTGTATAGCGGACTACTGCCTGATAGTTTTTGTGGAGTTTCAATAATATTTAATGTTAAACACGCTGATAAATTCCATATCCTTTAATCAGGATATATTTGTTAATTTAGTATGTATGTGACAGACGTTGCTAAATCCTTATAAATAGCCAAAAAGTAACTTACAAAGGCTGGAGTGAGCGGTGCAACCATGGAACCAATTCTTCCCATCATCGACGAGTAAGCGAACAAGCTGTGCCGATGTTTCGTGGGGTACAGCTCCGCAGTGTACACGTACACTGCTGTCATTACCGAAGCTATCGCCATCTTTGCAATCAGGTAGACCACCAGTGATACCGCGTACAAATCTACAGAAAAATAATCAGTGTTTATACAAAAATATTTTAATGAATTAAAAAAAATATATTTATTAATTAGTGTTTTCGTCAATATATCTTATTTTAACCAAAACTTTGTGGCACCATTCATCATCACGCCATTTTTAAATCGATCAGTCAAACTAAAACTACGAATTTTAAATAATTTAAAATAATTTTTAATATAATATTTTTTAATAATTTTTAATAATTTAAAATTCGTAGTACGTGCACTTACCAGAAGGTATAAATATGTACGCAATCTGGCATGCTGCACATATCCAAAAAGCTCCAGTCAATACTGGCTTTCTTCCGATTCTGTCCATCAGGAAATATGAAATCCAAAAGCCTGGGATCTCGATAGCTGCTACAGCGACATAGTTCAAGTATCTATTGCCAGACATGTTCACTGCATTGAGCGAAAGTCCGTAGTAGATGAAGGTGGTCGTGATCCACCACACGGGAGAGATGAGCACACGGATCAATATTTTCTTGTGCTGGAACACTTGCACGATCAACCAAGGTTCTCCGCCACGCCTTTCTGACTCCTCTGCACTGGCCCTCAATTTTTCTGTCGCTGTTCGCCGCAATGCTTGAAGAGATTTCTCAGATAGCGGTTTTCTGTTGACTCTTGCGACTTTTCTGATCAAAGCTTCGGATTCATCGAAGCGTCCCTTGCTCATGTACCAGCGCACGGACTCACTGATGAGCCAGTAGTAGAAAATGGTAATGAACTGAGGGATGTAGAGGGCTAGAGTGAGTTTCCTCCAGTTGGGCACGCCCCACGCGATCAGGCCGCACGTCACTTGACCTAGCGCGAAGCAAGTGTTCATCGCTGCTCCAGCTGCCACGCGGAACTTAGGGCCGACCAGCTCCATAACTGTGAGAATATTTTATAAGTTAGTGGTAATTGCTTCTGTAATGTTGCATTACTTCATTTGATTAATTTTGTATTGCACACATGTAATTTTCGGGCCGACCCGGATTGGCATGATTTGGTGTAAGTACTTGCCGGGCAAAATCGAATGTATACTTGTTGCCTAGCTATGCCAAGTTGCGCTGAATAAAATTAGTGCAACCCAAACAAGATTTGTATACACGCTTTACGTAATTTAGCTTTGTGATGTTAAATCAAAATAGCATCAAAATGATTCAGTTATTTACATAGTACCTACTTATGTAGCGGAAACTGATGTCTAATTATTGTGAAAAGAGATGCACAATACAATGCTAAGGCAAATATCGTCATTACATGCATTGCCATCATAGCCGAAACACACAATTTGTGGTATTTAGTTGTCATGGTATGGGCATGTGATGAGGAGGAATGAGGATAATATCATGCGGAAGTTTGAGCCTCCATGTGGATGGCTATTATAAGAGTAGAGGAAGACCAAAAAAACGATGGAAGGTCCGTGTGAAATATATATGGCTAGAAAGCAGGTGACTGCTGAGATGACGAGTAATAGAGAAGAATAGAAGAAGAACATGCTGTGTAGACCCCAGATAAACTGGCATAAGGGTAGGAGACCAATGATGAGTCCTGACTGAAACAAGCTATCGTCTTATCTTGTGTGCGCATACACAGATTCTCCAGACACCGAAACTATTATTAATGAAACAGTTAATAACCATGCCACATCAAATAAAGTACGTACAAGTACTTAAAAAAAAGATTACATGTTGATTATGTTGAATCATAAAAGTGACATGAATTCTTAAAATTAAATTAGCTACATTCAAAGCTGATAAAACAAATATCGACGCGTTACATGACAATTATTATTATATACGATACCGGCACGCGATCCTTTACCTAAACAAAACAATGTAAGCGTAATCGCAGGGCATAAAGTTTATGGTGCAATCTATCACTTATTGATACCAAACGTATTTGCGCACGCGAAACATGATTAATTTGCATGTTATTATTATCTTTTGCACAGTATATACATTATACAGGGTGGAAAGTTAAAGTATACCCCGAAAGGTCCGTGGCACCTGTTTTAACAAAGAAAACAGTAGATTTTTTAAACTATGAAAAAACTGCATTCTAACATGTTCCAAAAGTTAAATGTCTAATCTGAGAATTGAACCAACGAAATGATGCTAAAAATAATAGTCTTTAAATAGCAGCAATCCATAGGGTCAATCATAAGGAAAAACTTTAAAAACAACCTTTAAAAGCAATAAGCCTAGAGATATTAAAAAAAACATTCATTGTTTTTGTCTTTCGATGTTTTGGTCTTCCTTTAATTTTAGACTCGGTGTTAGTTTGAGAGATTTCTTCCTTTAAGTTGATTATATCGAATGGTTCCTTTGAGTCAAAATTGGTCACATTTATATCTCCGGGGTCCGTTTAATTTTCTACTTTGAATGTCATAGTGTAGTGGTGTCAAATATGCACATTCTAACGTTTCTTAACTCAAATTTGTATAGTTTGTACAAGCTACGATGCAATTGAGATACAAGTGTGCAAAGTTTGTCAACATTGCCAAAGCTGATAGTATTAAATGACTCACTCAATATATAAACGCAGGAAAACCCTCCTGATCCGAAAGTGGCCTCAGCAAACTCGGACATCATGAAGCCGATGTAGGTATCAGCCCAGTAGCGCGTTACGCCGAGCCAGGCCGTGTTGAAGGCGTTGAGCACGAGCGCGACGCGCCGACCCCAGCGGTCCGACACGAAGCCGGTGATGGGCAGCGCCGTCAGCGTGCCGAACGTGCGCACCGTGCCGATCAGCGATCGCTTCCATTCTTCACACGCCAGTCCGTACTACATGACGATAGAAATTATAAATCAGGAATCTGTCTCACTGTATATCTCATTATTGTTACTGCTATCCTGCATCGTCACACTGCTTGGTAAGGCCTTTCCCCAAGATGAGCAATGGAGCGCGGTATTCAAATCGTCAAGTTAACTGAGTGTATTTACAACATCACACTGCGTTCCATAACACAAATCGCTGTTCTATTTCTCAAAAAGCCGCTAAGCTTTTGTAGGACTGCGATGGGCGACACGTGCCTTATGCTCAATGAGCAGGCCAAAATAGCCACTATGTCCTCGTAGCCATTCGGTAGTTCATTTTGCCCAACTCGTCTAGCAAAACCAACGACCGCATTGGTCCTGGATCGAAAAAACATCGCACAAATAATTTTATTTTACTTTCGCCTTACATCGTAGACAACGGTGTCTGTGTTCTGGTACACAAAATCATCACAAGGCTCGCGGTCGTTACGGTTGAAGAGTGTGGCTGGACAGGTGTTGCTTTCAACAACCCGAAGAGTTGCATTTACGCTGGCGAAACGTTCACATTGGTCACCCTGCGGAACTGCGTTCTGCAACCAGTACGGTGAGAAACTCGGTGCTGGTGTTTGTTCACATTCCGGGATCAGACATCTGAAACAGCACATGCATGTAATATGTAGAAATATTAGGTTGGTTCGTTGGTAAGGGTCACGAAACACAAGCTACAATGATTTGCAGGAGGCAGGAGAAATTATCGATGTGAGCATTAAGAATATGAGGAAAAGAGATAAGAGTCACTGCCATCGTGCTAGTCCGGCAATATCCGTAAAGAAGAGTGGAGAGCTATGGAAGAAATTTTCACCTAACATAGTTTACAAAACAAGAAAAAAGGAAAAAAGAACTAGTATAAAATTTACGCAATTTACTGTACCTGGTAGGTATTCGACTGGTGGTGAACATGTATTCAACGGCACTCCAAGCGACGAAGAGCACCAAAAGCACAGACAATAAAAAAGTCCTCAACTGGTATCTCCCGAATTGTCCGATTTCTTCTACGAGAATAGTGTCCAAGTCTACTTCGCGCTCGTATTCTGGGTCGTGGACTTTGGAGTCCACGTTGTTCCTGTCTTTCTGTGTTTCCGCCATATTGGATTGTCTTGGTCCACACCACGCCAACCACTTGTGCTTGCACTGGAAGCAGTGTGCAGAATACCGTATTTATAAACATTTTATCTAATTTATATTAGACTGCTGATAAAATAACTATTAATTCCTGCCGTCTACTCCATCATGTCTAGAGGCTTAAGAATTTATTAAATACAAGCAGTGGCCGCGGCTTCACTCTGGAGTCTTTATATTCCTTTGGCACTAGACACGAATATTCTGCTTCCTCGTCCATTTAACACCCAGCAAAATCGTCGTCTCTTGATTGGTTTAGTTTACCGTGATCACAATTAGTTCTACCTTTTATCTTCAATCCTTTATTTTATTTACTTAGTATCTTGTTCTGATTATTTTGCCATGATTGACTACTTCGTGCTGACTTGTCTTACTCCTTAGTCAGGTAAGGGTGATTTTAATTTCAGGGGTTGAATCCGTAGCTGATTGAAATTTTTGTCTCGTCCTATTACAATTCCGTAAACTGTCGAAAAGGGTAGACATAATGCAATATTGCTCATCCTTCATGTCAAATAATGAAACTCTAGAATATTTTTTTGCAAAATTTCAACAAGAGTGTAGCACCAAAACCAATGCGTTATCGGTATCAGAATGGTTTCCACACCCCATACGAAACAAATTAGTTTTTCCAAAAACATTCAATATACATACAC
Organism: Xestia sexstrigata; assembly: GCA_941918905.2. Classification (NCBI taxonomy): domain Eukaryota; kingdom Metazoa; phylum Arthropoda; class Insecta; order Lepidoptera; family Noctuidae; genus Xestia; species Xestia sexstrigata. Next base: position 2,044,575 of record OW799210.2, read on the forward strand.
AATGCAATACGATTCTTTTGTACGTATAGATAGACATTTTTATGGGGATTAATTTTTCTGCTTATTCATTATCACGCAAAACGTTAGTGACGCTATCCTTTTGGAAGTTTTAGTGATCTTTATGCCGATAGCCGAAATATGCAGTGTTGTGTCTGTAAGTAATTTTTTTATCATAATATTGTCTAATTTTATCATCTACATAATCAAACCCCTCATTATGATTTTGGTGAAAGTATAATTAAGGAGCTACATACACATGAAGTATGTGCCGAGTCGGCACTTTTCGGCAAACCGTCCGGCATAATCAATTCATCATCCGGCTCGTGCCGGGAATTTTATTGAATTACTTCGGGTCGGCTTTGTTATTCAACAAAAACACTGTCTAATCGAAAGTACCGACCCGAAACATGAGTTTAAAAGTATTTAAACAAATATGTCAGAGCTGCAGGTTTTACTAACGACAAAAGAAAAACTGTTTTATACTACACCTGCTTGGAAAGTACCTTGATACTTTATCAAATTTACGGTAGAAAGTACGTCATTGCATATCGAACAAATATGCGGGGAGAAAACGCATCTGAGCGGGAGAGAAAAGTGTATGAAAATCCATTTCTTACGTGGTTTTTCTTTTTTAATTTTGGGTAAGACTATGCGCCGGTAACCTAAATATCAAAAGCCAAAAAGTTTTTACAGTTTTTACAGTTCCAAGCAAAATGACACTGGCCACTAGCTGTGTATTGGATGGTGTCGGGCTGGCAGTGCGAACCTGCGGCGGCAGGATAAACAATTTGAAAAAAGAACATGTGAAATTCCTCCTACATTGTCGCAAACATCTCAAACAAACATTAATGGAAAAAGTGTTACATTAAGCTTCACTAACTGCAACAATTTCAATATAAATTTCAATTAGTAAAGATTTCGTTTTTTATTTTCCTCGTAGGTGTAGTATAAAGCCCTATGTATCACTCGAGAGAAAGTGCGATTCCCGATCTCGGGTGTTTTAAAGCGTGTTTCAAACGACACCCTCGACGGTAATCGGTCACTTTCTCCTCTCGGTGAACAATGTACTATTCCTTCCTCATACCATTGACATTATAATCATTTTATTTATAAAAGACTTGAAGAAGACATGAAATAAATTGAGAAAAAGGCAAGAGAATGATATTAATGAATCATTTTATTTTTATTGCATAATCAGCTCACGTTCCCACTTCTGGGACACAGGTCTTCTCTCTATGAGAGGGAATGGGCTGTAATCCACCACGCCATCCATTATATCGTGGTGGTTTGTAGATGTCACACGTCTTTGAATTTCTCTCATCCTGTCTTTCCTATTAAAACGTTATTGCGTTTTCCATCAGGGTCAGATTCAGTCAGTTCGACGTCTAGATTTTTGTGGCAGTTATAGCCTTGCTACTTTTGTGACGACTGCCCAAAACACGAGTGTTATGTTTTCAGCGTTCATATATGTATGTTTGTTTGTGTTTTTAAAAGGGGCATAATGGGCGCAATATGGGTGTACAATACCTTCCGGGGTTACAGGCTTAATGTTTTGTTAAATTATGTAGTTTCGACATTATTAAATTAATACTGGATTTAATCTGCATCAGTTTACACTTATTTCGATCAAGTATATTTTCTTTATTCATTATTTTACATATTTTTAACATTTTTAAATATTTCTATATAAAACACTATAAAAAACATTTAAAAATATAAAAAAAACAGTAGCCCACCAGCGCTGGGAACAGGATCTGAGCTGCCAGTGGTCAGGGCTCTTGAGAGAGGAACCTCCTAACAATACGTGCCGTGTCCAGAAGTACTGCTTTTTGAATCAAGCCCTTGATCCAGCTGTCAAGCGAGAGCCTCCTAAGATGTTGGTCGAGGCTCTTGGGTATTAAGCCATTGCTGTATTCACGTCCCACATGTCAACAACCTCGCGAGCCAGATCTAGATATTTGAATTGTTTATCTTTCTCTGCTTTCACGAGGTTCTCGTCATGCGGGACCGTTATATCAACAATCATTGTGCGATGCTCCAATCGATCTATCACCACAATGTCAGGCCTATTGGCAACAACAGTCCTGTCAGTGGTGATAGGTCGATCCCAATACAACGTGATATTACCATTATCGAGAACTGGGACGGGCGCATACTTATATAGTATGGCACTTCTGATTCCACAAGGTTGTACTTTAAATCAAGTTTCTGGTGGATAATCCTGGCAACGAGGTTGTGTCTATGCAAGTATTCTCCGTTAGCCAGACTAGAACACCCAGAAATAATGTGTCGGATCGATTCTCCCGGACGGTGGCATGCCCGACATATGTCAACCGTGCCATCCTTCACAATGTATTTCCGGTAGTTATTCGTCGTTATAACTTCGTCCATTATTGCACAGACAAAACCTTCTGTTTCCCCGAAGAGGTCACCAAACCGCAGCCAGGATACGGACGCTAAGAACTCTACATCGGCCATGTAGGGCCCGGTAAAAGCGTCCGTGAAGCTCCTTGCCCTGCCATTCCTCCTTGCGGTCATTGGTGTCTAATACAAGTACCTATATTTATTTTTATGAATAAAAAAATGTATTGGCATTGGACCGCCGTTTAATAAATTATCTGCTAATCCAATCACTGAAAGATTCTAATCGTACTCATACTATTTACGAAGCTAATTATAAGATGCTTAACACATAATACAGTGTAAAGTTTATCAGTAATATACCTACACAAAGTATAAACAGCACTTTGGGTTTTCCAAAGAAAAAGTCAGTGTCATATAATATGCTACAGCCACGGCCTCGTTGCATTGTTAGTATTCCTGAGAACATGATTGCCTTTCGCGGTGCTATTGGCAATGCTGTGGCCACATTTTCAGAAAAATATTCGTGTCGGGTTGTCGCGATAAAAACTTCGTTTTGGTGCATCGGCAATGCTCCTGTTTACATATTTTTAGCATTCTGTTCACTGTAGCGCGCGCTCTGTTGGCCATACAGACATTTATTTCGTGTGAGAATCGAACCAGGGTCACGCAGTGCAGTAACCAATCGCTAAGCCACTGTGCCGTCAATTTTTTATATGTATTATCGATTTATTCGTATAGATTCTGAAACACACACACATAACACAACATGAAAGAATTAATAAAAATGTTAAAAATAATTTTGTTTATTTCATGAACCTTGAAATATAATTTGATCTAAAGGAATTAACCGGAAGAAACAAAGTTGGTATTTATATTTTCAGGGTCGTAAATACCAGATTAAGAAGTCAATAACGCCATCGGCCTCGATATCAACCTATTGCAGATAGACTCCACGCAGATAGACGAATTTATCATTTATTTGTCAAAACTGATAATAATTATTATTGGATTAGATAATAGATAATTATAATATGTAAATACCCAATCTAAAGAAGTACAGACGAACAAGGTATTTGGTATATCACTAGCTTTTACCCGCTTTTTTTAATGCACGGTGGTCGTAAATTATCCTACTGGAGCGTGTAGTTTATAGGATCGAAAAGTATCTTATGTCGTAATCTATGTCATGGTCAATGAAAATATACTAAGGGCAGACAGACCGACAAACACAGTTATTTTCGCATTTTATAATATCACATAATGGACCCCATCACAATGCCAACGTTAATTTTAATCGTGTAAGTAGCAACAAATATTATATACTTTAATGTTTAAAAGAATTAAGTGTCGCACTGACAACATTTAAGAAGAATTTATTTTTGTTTCCTGTGTGTGTGTGTGTGTACCTAATAACTTATTTGACTGTACTAGGAAAAGATAAACAAACACGAACCACAAGAAGTAGGTACATAAAAGGAAAGGAAATAATAATAACTCTGTATTCCTCAATATAATTAATTACACGTGGCAATAGAAATATTTCTAGTTAAACCTTGTTTGAAAAACCAAGAGAATAGGGTGAATGACAAAAAAATCGAATTAGTCCGTCAGATAGATTTCCAAAAAATATTGGACACATATTTTTTCTTTAATCACCTAAACAAAAAATTTTGATGACACAGTGCGTCGAAAACTCGTGTGACGTCGCATTTGAGTACATTTTTACCAGAAAGTGACGTCACAAGCCCCCCCCCCCACTTATGATTTTTGACGCATTTTATCTTCGTCAATTTTTATTAATGTTCTAAAACAACAAAACACGTATCCGATATTTGTTGATAATCTAACTGACGGACTAAACGGAATCATATTTTTTTTAGTCAGTCATCATCCCTATTCAAGTTGCACTCAACACTGAACGTGGACGATCATCATCGTCATCATTTTGGACTCAAAGTTCATGTTTGTATTTTTGTTCATTCCATTATACCTTTACTTCGGCAAAGTAAATCATCTCGCATTATTACGAAAATATTAGGTTTATAAAAAAACAGTACGATTTTTGAAAAAAACAGTTTTTTTTAATTATCCGGCAAACTAATGACGAAATTAGCCGTTAGGTATCCAGCAGAGTAGAATAGAACCAACCCATTACACGGGTGTCGTATAAGGCGACTAATGTCTGAGCAAGAACAGCTTGCGCCTCCGTAGCCCAGAGAATGGGCAGCAGCGTTTTCTGTTAGTCTTTCATCACTGCGATCTCCAATCCGGCTGCCAAGCGTGGAGATTACAGCAAATTCCTCCCATCATGGGAGAGGCTTATGTCCAGCAGTGGACGTTATGGGCTGTTGTAGTAATGACGAAAGGGCGAAGGGGTACTTAATTACTTGGACTATTTAAAAATTGTAATAGGTATATTTATTAAATCGCCAATTTATGCAAGAGTTTTATTGATGAAGACTTCGCAAGAGATATAAACTATCTATGTGATGCTTTGTGATCGTAAATAATGATTATTTATTCCCATTGACGCAAAATTACAACGAGATTAGTGTGATCTATTAGTGAATGAAGTCAAGATCTTTTTACCTCATTAAACAGCTTTCGATAAAAACCTAAGAGATCCTTCTTTAATTTTGTTTAATAAACTACTCTCCCAAATTTTGTTTCCAAAAATATAAACAAAATCCTTTTCAAAAACTAACTTACTTTTAACTACCTCGAAAACTGGTTCTTTTTGAACCACGATTACGTTCAACATGCAATGTATTTCACACACGTGCGTTTTTTTTATTTTCCGTGTGGTTGTGCGGGAATTGAAATTGCCACAGATAACTTACCTATACTAAGTCTTAATTGGTTCAATGCCTATAGTCGGAGGTGAATGTTTTTTTTTAATTTCGGCAAATCAATATATTCAAATTGTGTTTATAAATACAATATCATAGAAACAGTTTTCTATACAAATTAACATTTATTTGTGTTCTAAATTCAAAAACAAAAACATTAAAAAAAAACTATGTTAGGTTGTTTATCGGCTTCATACATTTGCTTCTCCTTCAAAAAAGAAAAATAATATCATAATAATTCATGACAAAAATATTTTTCGTTCTTTTATTTTATTTCTTCAAAAGTGTATTGATAAACGTCGTTTGATACATGTGGACATTTGTTATTGCAGTTCTCGGCTCAAAAACACCCTTGCCTGCGGCTCGGGAGTTAATTCCGCCTCGGATGCAATAACAAACTTTCTCGACTTGTATTAAAATGTACTATTACCACCTGTAATATTTTTATCAGATTGTGCAAATATTAAATTTTTTGTATGAGGTTGAATGTTCCGCTAGAATCGGTCGGTATAAAATAACTGTTGGGTTTATGGGAGCTCAGTCAGTCTGATTTTGGCAATACAACGATGGAAACCAAAGTGACTTTTAAGTGAACTAAGTGATCAATGGTGATTTTAAAGTCTTTCTTCTTCATTGTTTAGTTATATAGTGCCTAGCCTGGTGCCAGAGTTTTTATGCCGCCCATGGGCCTCTGACATGGCTTTCCTTCAACAAAGCAAGCGATAAATAACTATACAATACGCACATGAAAACGAAAAATCAAAGGTGCGCGTCTTGGCTTCGAACTCGAGACCTATGACTTGGCAGTCCGAGGATCACACTACTAGACTATCACTGCTATTAATTTATAGAGTTTGTGTTTAAAAGAAAATATTTGGTGCTCTGACGTAAAATACGTCAGATATACAGTCAGCTAAATTAACTTTTTATAAAATATGTACATACCCACTTTAAATGTATAATATTTTATACGACTTGACTTTTAAATGAATATAATAAAATAGTTTTCATTTGACTGTAGGTACTTTAAAACGCGCGAGCGAGTTGAGAATAAAAAAATAATTGGAGGTGCGCTCGCGAGTTTCACAGTCGCCAGTTGACGAATAAGTCTTAATGTATCCCATACGCATCTTGTAACAATATAACTAGTTATTCTGAAATCAAATATAGTACTCTCATATAAAATTGATATTTTTTTATGCTGAACTACCATTAATTGGAAACAAGCACTTGAATATGGAATCCTCATGTTCGTAATGTAAGGTTTTTTGCTTACATCCACAACCCAATTACCTACTTATGTAGTTCAAAATATATTTACATATTTCACAAACCGTTTCCTAAAAATAAAATTAGAGGGGGGATTTCAATCACAAAAAATGTTCACAAAATATTACTTGAGTTTGAGCCAATTACTGAAATACGGCTCTTGATATTTTCGCCCGGTCATTAAGGAATTCTATTCGATGAAATTATTTGAGAAGTACTTCATTATGCCGTACCTATAATTATGTCGAGCAGTAGAAGAAAAATATTGAAAAAAAAAAAATTTTTTCTGGAAAATACTAAAATTACTTTCGCTAATTACTTTCGCTAATTACTTCCAGTTATTAATTCGGTCACCTACCTGCTTTCCCAGATGTTTCTGAAAAGAATATCACCATCTGAAGTTCAATTCTTAATGCCAAGTCAACGGCCATATTCTCGGATACCACTACGGCCTTTACAATAGGCAATTGCTTTCAAAGCGTTTTATATTTCTGCAACAGCAAGAGTAGGTACTTTAAAATAAAAGCCTAAGTTACTCCTTATAACATTAGCATTCCATCAGTAAAAGTCGCGTCAAAATCTGTCCAGTCGTTTCGGAGATTGGTTTCGGAGATTGGCCAGAACAAACAAATAGACAGACAGACAAAGTTGAAATTACAGACAGACACTTCAATTTTATTTATTTGTACAGATAAATTCAATCGTCACTAAAACTCAGCCACGAGCGGGTCTAATAATACATCAAGTGTGGCCCAAGTAACTAAAGAAACATAGTTTAATTAAATTATTGAACCTAACAGTGGTTTGGTGTGAACTAACTACCTTCCTACAACAAGTACCGGGGTCAGTCAACGACGAGCATACTCATAAAACAAGCTTTTTGGTAGCTTTTCCATCACCTATCTCTAAAGTCCAGTTACAAACATTGGTTCCAAGTTTAATAGTGTATGCAATTCATGTCTGAAATTATTTATTATTATCATCATCATTATCAGCCTATTAATGTCCCCACTGCTGGGACTCAGGTCTTATCTCTATGAGAGGGAATGGGCTATATTCTACCACGCGGGCCCAGTGCGGATTGGTAGATGTCACATGTCTTCGAATTTTTTGGTTTTAGGACAAGCCGGTTTCCTCACGATGTTTTCCTTCACCGTTTTGAGAGCAGCGGTGATGAAATAAATTACACAAAGTAATGCGCCAGCCTGGGTTTGAACCCACCACTTACGGTTCGTAAGTCAGGGCCGCCACCACTAGGCCACCGCTGCTCCCTCTGGGCCACCGCTGCTCTTTTATTATTATAGCTAGCCTGTATTGTCCCACTGCTGGGCAAAGGCCTCCCTCCATTCTTTCCAACGGTCACGATTCTGTGCTATTTCTTTCCAATTCTCCAGGAAGACGTCCGGTTCGTCTCGTCATCTTCTTCGTGATCTGCCGCGACCCCGTGTCACTGTTTCAGGGCACCATTTCTGTTTGAAATATCAGATATCTCTATTGAGAGAGCTCTACCTGTAAACTTTCGTTTATTTATTTTCAAGTGCTTCCGTTTCGTTCCTAATAGGATTTCGACCACTTTGATGGCAGGTTTTTTTTGAACCGCGGCTTTTGTATGTATACAATTTAAACAAGTTTGTTATGTTAATGAGTTAATCGTTTTCATATAAGTTACAAAAGAGTAGTCATTAGAGTACTTGTTTAAAAAGTTATGTCTCAACATAAGTATAGCGCAAAAAATCGCTATCGCAGTTATTTTCACGTAGAACTCAATGAAAAATGGATGGCCATCACAAAATTATTATAATAAAATAAGAGAACCATGGAATATTATTATAAAACTTAGATTTTATGTAATGATATTAAGTTAAAACAATCAGGAATGTAATCTAATTTCCTGTTTTCATCCGTTTTCTTCGGAAAAGTTTAAAACTGAAGTACTAGGCAAACAAGAATAAAGTAGAGGTACCAGGAAGGCATAGAACGAAAGGTTGCGTGCGTACTCGCCGGACGTGAAAAGAACAGATTACGCTGCCTGAATTTAAGGCCTCGACCTGCCATTTGTTATTTGGCAAGAAAAACGTGCCTGTAATGTCTTTTTGAGGTTATTTATAGATGATTGTCCTCTGAAGCTTGACTTTAAAAAAGAAAGGCGCTATTAATTTAACGGTACTTTGGTTTTGTGGTCGCAATCACGACTGCTAACCACGAGGTCTTGGGTTCGACTCCCGGATCGGGCAAATTGGGTTATTCAATCAGGAATTTCTCAGTAGCAGCCAACGGAGTCTGGATTTGTGCCCAGCTAATGGCAATAGGCTCGCTACCTATACATTAGGACTTAATACATAGGTAACGAAATGTGGGTGTAGGCAGGTATTGAAGGTTACCCCTCTGGCTAGCCCTTCCAGGATATAGTACAGGAGTAATGTTCTTTAACTGAAGTGCAAATCGTTTATTCCAAACCATAAAACTTCTGTAACACGAAACATTTACACATACGTTCACCGCTATGCTTTTACTCTAGTAGATGATGATTGAAACCGAATTCGCGGACCGTGACGTCATCGATCAGCTGTCTCCAGTGAGTAGGTACTGCGGAACGTGACGGAGTGCTATAAGAGCGTTACTTGAGTACACACTTACTGTGCTATATGATGTATTTAGGGTTATTACTTTAGAATGACGATAATTTGACTAATTTACATTTTTGTTAATAAAAGCAATCAACTATCATCACATCAATCAACCATTGTATTACGGGAATCACAAACTATTATTACAAGCTGGGAAGGGGTCAATTGAAACACTACCAATAAAACACATACTTTTATTAAACACAAAACATATGGACGAGTGTTTAGTACACTCGTCCATATCAGACAGACTGCTTCCGCAAATTCTTAGAGAAAGTTCCTCAACTTTCTCATAATTCATATAATTCTAGGATTATTCTCGAATCTTCTACATAGGTAGTTTCATAGTGGAACTCCTCAGTAATCTAGAATGCTTTCGTAAAATAGCCGACGAAACACTATTATAATTTGGTTTACAATAAAGTATATTCTAGATAAGTACTGGCACTAGATTTTCAACCTAAAAAAAACATGGTCTCAATAATCACACTCCACAAAAGCAACACCAAATTCAATCCACCAAAAATCTTTACAACTCCAAATTTCTGGAGGATTCAGCCAACCGATCCGAATATCGAGTGCTTACCATGCAAAGCTGGTCCAGTTAATGAAAGGTACTCTCGCGGATAACCGGTTTGTTATGCCGTTCCTCAGCACGCGAAAACTTACTAAAGTCAATGTTATTTTTACTAATTGAGTGTAAATCGTACCTTGTTAGTTTCGTGCGTATTATAGTGTGGCCGAATTTATGTAAACTAAGGTTTATTATGAGCATTTTTACTGAATATTAGATTTTAACTACAAGGGCAAATGAAAACCATTGTGAAGGTGAATTATAATAGGCAGACAGTTCAAATAAAAGAAATAAAAAAAATTGACATCGCAAATATTTTATTCAAATCTTTATTTAATCGAAAAACGATGCTAATAATCACTAGCTTTATTATTTAATACATACGATAGCACTAAGAATCCATTAATACTGTTACTGTTAGCCTACATTATCTCAAGACAATATGACATTGGGATGAGTTGGGAAGAATCCATTATATAAATTTTATTTAATATCAAGGCACGAGACAATTATTCACAAATCCATCTTGTTTTTCCTAAACGATTTCCATAGACAATTTCATAACATCAGCGCCCTCACGCCAAGCGAACCGTGACGTACTAGCTATACTTTGGCTGGGCAGAGAAGCAAAGTAAGAGGTAAATAAACTGACAGGACTGTAAGACCAATCTTTTCTTATCAGTTCGTTTAGCCACAGAGTAACAAAACACAATCACCAAAATAACCATAAACGCAGCACAATGTATCTGAGCACTCAAGTCATCCTAGATAACCTAGACCTTACCTTATCAGAGGCCCTTTGAATGCATCATTAAGGGCAACGGCACACTGCCTGAGGACATTGTGCCGTCGCCAGGCTACCAGGGTAGGGTCACCAGTTCAACAATTAGAAAATCCTGACTAAAAGCCCGATTTCCATGTAGTCTCGAGTATTGGCAACTAAATCTATTAATTATTGTAGATTGTTTATTTATCATGATCCATTATGTTAATGTTACAATCGTATTTTATGTTTATGTGACTAATTATCTGTCTTATATCAATTCTGAGAAATCTTTAAAAAATAACTAAAAATTCTAAGATTTAAAAATCCACCCGTCATTCTGCCATTCTGTCTAAGGCCTGAATTCCTGTTACGCTGATATCGGTCGTGTACGGTCGGTAGTGACGTCAGCGAGAACAAAATACGGTTGTCGGTCTACGTCGTATGTCGGCGTCGCAGTACGGTGCCATATGGTACACAATGTATACTCGTACGTCGGTCAATCAGGCCTAAAAATCATTTTCAATCCAGTATGTGTGTCGTTACATTGTGTCATAATCAGGTAAAAGAGATTTATTACACGACTGCCCAAAAAAAGGAGTGATATGTTTTCAGGGTTCATGTTTACATATTGTTTCCTTTCTTTTTTGTATTTATCTGTGAACAGACGCCAGCACAACAAGCTACTACAATCTGTCAAATTTCTTCTTTCGATTTTTAACATTATCGCTGAAGCATTAGGTGCAAGGTGAATGGGAAAATACAGTTTCGGGTAGCTTGATGCATGTGCTGGCTTCTGAAAATTATTAAATCTTGAAATCACAGGACAAATCCCGAGATATGGAAACCCTAGACCTCAAGGACAGATACACCGTTTGTCACAACCTCCACGTCCGGAATTAGGTTAAAAGGTCACAGTGTAGATAATTTTGGGGATCACAGCAGGCTAACATTAGATCTTGTTTATTGGGCACTTTATTTTGATTATATGGACGCACAGTCTGTCTAATATGCGAGGTTAATTTTGTAGTCAGTTACTTAGGTTCTCACACTGTGACAATATATCGACCATTGCAGAATATTATCCTTTCCTGTCGCTGCCACTATCCCAATTTATTTGGGGTCGGCGCAGCATGTATGCAACCAAATTATTTCTCTTCATCTAAGCAGTGCTTTCTACCCATTATCCTTCCACAGTACATCGATGGCTTTTTTGGTCTTCCTTTACTCTTATATCCACGTATGTACTAAAAACGTTTCTCACGAAATTTCCATCGTTCCTCCGCATCACATCAAACTTTGCAGAACGAGACCTCGAAATTGCCATTGTCTCACGTTATTTCTATATAATTAGGAACCGATACAAAGCGAAGAATGGACTAGGCTAGGAAAATATGATATAGAATGCCTACTGAGATGACACTTTAATTACTAGAGAGAAGAAGACACCATGATTGTTTTTTTATCACCGAACCCATATAAATTGGGACAATGGTAGGAAAATCAAACCAATCTTGTTTTAACAAACCATAGTTAAAAACGACATGTCGAAATTTCGCCAAACAGCTTAACCAGTACAAACGACAAAGACATTTCATATTCTACGTTTCAATTCAGCTTATCTTTCGCCCCCAGTTGCTCGAAACACGGCCGGCATGTAGAATGAAAGCCCGCAGCCTGTCTGAGCCAACGAAACTCAATTTACAACGACTTTATTGGTTGGGTGACTGAGTCTTTGATATTTCCGTGTTAACGGCTTATGGAGCAACTAAAGGCACTAATAGTTCTTTCATGGATGACTACCAGCAACATTAGTAGCAATATCGGTGAGAATGATATGTCTGTATCGCTGCTTGCTATTGTTATTGTTTATGGTAGCTGATTGTTCCTCGTTAGTAAAATATGTTTTTCAGAAAATAAGTGAAATAGAAACTACGCAGACAACACCCTAATTACGTACACATCAGCTCGGAATAACAATCTCTTTCTTTTTTCTCAAAATCCTTGGCTGAAAATAAATCGTCTGTTCGTTGTTAACAAGAATCAAAATTATGTACTAATTAAAGGGGGTTTTAAAATGAGTAAAGGATTAATAAAAATGATAAGTTCTGGATGCGGTTCTGGACATGGACACCTTAATACACATTTGTCATAATTACTGGAAGGCCATTAGGACGTGATGAAAAGATGATGATGATGTGATGGGATGTGTGTGAGGTTTTGGATGTGTGTGTGTATGTGGTTGTGGTGTGTGATGTGTGTTTGTGTGTGTGGATGTGGTGGGTGATGTGTTTGTATGTGGATGTGGTTTAAAAAAAAAACTAAACTCACAACACAAGTGCAATATTCCACATTAAAGTTAAACATCACAAAATCTTTTACAAATACAAGACAATGCGGTGTTTACAAAAAGAACGAAATCCTAAGGCTTCGAAATAGTCTGGCATTGTTTGCCGTTAGATGGAGCGCATTCGGTTTCAAAGTGACGGATGGCAGCGTAACAAGATACGCGCTTTGTTCAATCTATACCAGCCCTTATCGCTAACAGGGCGACGCGAGTCTGTGATACTTTTCTTTTGATTTTATTCTCGGTTGACAAATATTGTGGGAGCAGTGGATTTTTAAACAGTTAATAGAAGATACTGATGTTGTAGCAGTCCTTTTAAACTGTCAAATCCAACTGAAAACATAGGGTTTCCAAATGGAAACGAAAGTTTGTATGCGACAGGAAAACCCGTCGAGTATACGGCTTGTAGTTATAGATTTTGGTTATAAATGCACTAGGCATGATGCAAAAAATTCCAAATGAATATATATGATCACAAGAAATTCCAGTAGCAAAATATGCGTCAACACTTTTGAGGGTAAAAATAATAATACAAAATTGAACAGACCTTTCAACGAAAATAAAACGATGAAAATAATCGAGGTAGCCTGCATGAGTAGTCGGTATTAATATCCTCACTTAATTAGGATTCTAATAGTAGATCGGGTTCACAGCCACGGCCAGTCAATGCCTCCTTCCATCCATTATTTTTGCGCTCAGCGCTTAAGCTCGAAGTGAGTACTCGAAGCCAGTGGTCTCCAAAGCGAAACCGAGCGTGAAATGAACAAAAACCGACGTTGCCGACAATCTACCGCAAATTGCACTGAGAATTACCTTCTACCGCAGCTATTGGCACACCCACACTTGACTTTGCCAATTGGGAAAATTATGCTATTAAAGGGCTGTATTTTCTTCAAGATCTTGTGATTATAACCTAAGTACAAGTAAAAAGACTAGCCGAAACATGGCAGATTTAAATTAAACATTAAATGTACACAGTGACTGCTTCTTTGATCTAGTGATCGTAATCACTACTGTTGAGGATGAGATATTGGGTTCGATTGGCCAGGTCGAACAAATTGTTAAGGTTTTCTATGAAAAAAGCAGTACCATCAGCTGGAATTGTGCCTGGTTGATGGCAATAGAGTCGCCTCCTTTTACAGGCGACAGAGAGAAACGTAACTGGTGAAATGTGTGTGCTAATACGCTATTATTAACTTCAGGAACATTCCCATCTTCGAATTCTGATCTGAACAATCTTTACGTCTACAGGCTATAACTTTGCGATTTATTTAAGCGTTTCATTTCCGGAGCCCGGAGTTTCATATAAAAAGCATTGCTTTGTATTTACAAATATTTATAATATATTTGTAAATACAAAACAATGGGACAAAAAAAAAACAAAGTTTGCACTTCGGTCGTGACTAGTAACCACTCAGCATGATGCTGTGCTATGGGGGGGGCACAGCACAGCGCTGGTTTCCAGTAGTACTTTTCCATTGCAGTTTGCAGTTACTGTCTCTTTGCGAACCTTTTGAGAGTTCTATTCCTTTACATACAATTCTAAATCTTACCAACAGAATGTGTCACGTTTTAATACTTCCGCGTATGAATAAATATAAAAGTACAATTCTACCGGAACTGTTGTGCCCTGAAATTACTAGTCATCACGCAATGTTTTTGGAATATGGGCAGATATGAATCATATGGGTTTTAGTACCTAAGCATTAAGACTTTTGTTTGTTACGAGAAATCGCAATTTTCAATGTTTCCTGTAGGTAAGGAATATTATTAATGTCGAGCCATGCACAGTGCTTACGTATAGATATAGGTACGAGAATCAGAGTTCGTTTTGTTAAACGTCATTTTATCTCATACTATATTTTCCCTAAAAATACACTTAGAGTCTTTACCTCGTTAGATTAGTGGTCTCCCACTCGTGCTTTAATATGTCCTATGCCTATATACTCATTGAAAAAACACAGACTACTCAAACTATGTCCCTCAGAAACTCTTTAGCAAACAAGATCCTTAGTTTATTTCCAGCGTACACGTGGCTCTTACAATCCCCAGCCATTTCTAACTTCATCCACGCTATAAACTAAATAGCTAAATATATCAAGAGATAGTCAGTTTATCTCTCCTTTTCTCTAAAAAGGATAACGCCCAACAGCGAGTAAATTCAACACTGCAACGGAAGATGTTCACACCGCTGACAGGAAAACTAATATTTACTGAAATGCTGTTGTAGATTTTTTGTCCCTGCAGACGTTTTTATAGCACAAAATAGGAAAATAGGTTTGGAAGGAGAAAGGGGAGACCTTAGCCTAGCAGTGGGAAAGTTGTAAATCTAACGAGAAAAATAAAAAAGTGACCCGTCGCGGGACGCCTGGCAGATGTGAAAAATAGAAATTATTTTGTACAAGTAATATGCTTCATCATCATCATCATCATTTCAGCCGAAAGACGTCCACTGCTGGACATAGGCCTCCCCCAAGTGTCGCCACATTGACCGGTCCCGTGCGACTCGCATCCAACGGATTCCCGCAACTTTCACCAGGTCATCGGTCCACCTAGTGGGAGGTCTTCGAACGCAACGTCTTTCGGTTCGCGGTCGCCACTCCAGAACTTTTCGGCCCCATCGGCCATCCGTTCTGCGAGCAATGTGCCCTGCCCACTGCCACTTAAGTTTGGCAATTCTTCGGGCAACGTCGGTGACCCTGGTTCTCTTGCGGATGTCTTCATTTCTGATTCGATCACGCAAAGGAACTCCGAGCATGGTCATGTGGTCTACGGTGCTAAAGCCTTTTCGGAAACAGGCTTGTTCGGAAGGCTGAAAATCGTCAAACCTGCGCGCGAGACGATTCGTGATGACTCTTGAAAACCACTTGTAGACATGGCTTAGAAGTGAGATGGGCCTATAATTCTTCAGACGGGCATTGTCACCCTTCTTGAAGAAGAGTACCACCACACCCCTGCACCATGCCTGTGGCGTTTTTTCCTCGAGTAAGACGGAATTAAACAGCTTTTGAAGGGCCTTAAGTACCGGTTTTCCACCCGCCTTCAGGAGTTCGGCCGTAATTCCGTCATCACCCGGGGCCTTGTTGTTTTTAAGCTGTTTCAGAGCCATCCTAGTCTCGTACAGGCGTCAGCCTGTGTCAGCTGTCCGGGATTCTTCTTCCGTATAGTGTCGGATCAGTCTAGCTCTTGGGTCGTTTGCTAGATCTACGACGGGTTTACTGGTTGATGTGTACAACTGCCCATAGAAGCTCTCGATCTCCCTCAGAAGCTCCGTGGCGGATAAGATCCTGCCATCATCGGTCTTCAGTTTCGTGAGCTGGCTCTGCCCAATAACCAGATCTCCAGTAAATACCTTGGAGCCTTTGTTCCGCTCGATCGCGTCTTTAATACGGTCGGTATTAAAGCGGCGGAGGTCGCTCTTCAAGGATTTAGAGATCCGTCTATTGAGCCGCCGGTATTTCAACGCCTCGTCTGAAGACTGCAGAATCATCTCACGCCGCTCCTTCATGAGCTTGAGAGTTTGGTTGGAGAGTCTCTTGTTCTGAACTGTAGTACGTGTCTTGAAGAACTTCGACCCGGTGGTATGGACAGTTTCCACGAACCCATCGTTTCAAGTTCAAGTTCAAGTAATATGCTTAAAAAAAGTCAATATAAAAAAAAAAACAAACACATAATTTAAATAAAATAAAATGAAAACAAAATGAATGAATGAAAATGACTCGATTCACAAAAATAAAATCCTAATCGAACTCGAAGTCACGAGATTGTAACCCAGCGCTCTGTGCCCCGAGACCAGCTGACTTGTTGTAAACCGTGT
This sequence comes from Xestia sexstrigata, assembly GCA_941918905.2. Taxonomy (NCBI): domain Eukaryota; kingdom Metazoa; phylum Arthropoda; class Insecta; order Lepidoptera; family Noctuidae; genus Xestia; species Xestia sexstrigata. The sequence continues at coordinate 2,061,185 of OW799210.2, forward strand.
CGAATAATGTGGATCTTGTGCTGTTTCAAACACGTGATTTTCATTTGTTTTGCCACGGCTCGACGCTCGCCACGCGATTTTAATTTGTTTTTTTGGTTTACCCGCGCCTATACATAAATGTTTCACATAAAGAGAAACGTTTTTACATGTAGATTTCAGTTTTAATTTCTAGCAATGGTAACACGACTTTTGAAAGTGACAAGATAAATTGATTGAGATATAAGATTAATTGAGACCGTAGAAAGGTATTGTATCTGCCTTTCCCATCCAAAGATTGTGTGAAAAGATTGCTTTTAGCGATAGGACCGCCTATTATGTCACCGTATTCTCTGACAATTCCTTGCAATTTGTAACTTGTATGATGGATGATGTATGAACAATTGAACTTATTAAAGAGCAATCTATTAAATTCCATAGGCCTGATAGATTCCCATTTAAAACCAAACATGACTTGTCAGCCATTCGAGTCTGTGTTTTAAAATAAAACTTTGATATGATATAATGTGAGGTATCTACAACTAACTTGGTCGTTCCAGTTTTCACGAAAAGCCTCACAAATTTTGTGAAAATTCAACATCTGTGACATATCAGGTCTCACGTCACCGATTTTAACCCTCCTTCATTTTAATTCACGCTTGAAATATTGCGTAACCTTGACTCGACCCGTCTGCGATTTTAGACATTGTCTTACGTATTAATTGAAGTCGCTTTTTGTGTCTGTCTGAGAGACCCTGTTTTTCATTTAAATTACTCAACGTATTTTGATGCGACTTTACTAGCACCTAAAAAAGGTATTCCAGAAAGTATGTGTTTAATGTCCTCATAATTCTACTACCCATATCCATTTACTTGGGGTAGGCACAGCATGGCTTCTTTTTCCATACTTCTCCATTAAGGTCATGGCACACTACACAAGCACCGCACCAGCACAGCTGTTGCCCGGCGTTGCCTCGAATTTAAGCTACGGTGCGCCGGCCACCCGCGGTCCGCGCGCCTTCCGCGTGCGGGCCGCGGGCTGACTCCGAGGCGCCCGCGAGTCGAGTCGTATGGTAGCGGCAAGCGCGCTGACCGCCCGCCGTATGCTTTTTTATACAGACATCATAAAATATATTAGAATTTGAATAGCAAGATAAGTGCTGGGTTGGAGCGGTGCCGGTGCGGTGCTTGCGTAGTGTGCCATGACCTTTAGTCGTATCTCTTGGGTCAACTCCTCATGTGTTTTCTTTTTATGAGCCTTAAACTCAAACTCAATCTCAAAGCATTTATTTCAATTAGACCGTTACGGCACTTTTGAATGTCAAAAATACAAATACACTTAGACTATACACTTAAGTGTCCCACTGCAGGGCAAAGGCCACCCTTCCCACTTTCCATTTTTCTGTCGTTGGCTATTTAGGCCCATTTTTTTAATAAGAGTCCAGCTCGTCACGCCATCTCCTTCTGGGCCTACCACATCGCCAGGTTCTGTTGTTCGGCTCCTAGTATACTTCGCTCCATGGCTCGCTAGCTCGTGTATTAATCGGTTTATTAATTTTATGCCCTGTTTTGTCAAGTCGAAAAACCGTGCAAAACAGGGGCGGATCGTTAGTCTCATTTGTAAATTAGAAGTAGTTATGTATTCCATGTTCAAAGCAAAATATGTAATGCAGTATATGGCTTTATACCTGCGATCCTAACATTGTTGCCTTGGGTTCGGAATTCCATGGAGCAATGGAATTTTCGTTCGATAGAAGCTTCTTGCCTGTTGCATATGATCTTGGGTTTAATATAGGATTAATTTACATGAGACAAGATCAAGGGATGTACATACATATAATTTAAGCTAAAATTGATTTACATGAAGATGAAGTTTTTTAGTTAAAATATTCTGTAAATATCTGTATTCTGTAAATGTACCAACATTTACAGATAAAATCTAAAGCACACTATCGAAATCTAGAACAAAATCTTTACAAAATCACAATGCTCCTTAATTCTTTACATACGCCGAAATTAGATGCTTCGCTTTTGTCTTTCATTCAGCATCATTCAGTCGAAGTTAAACGTCTGATAACAGCTAAATGAAGCTCTATGAAGCAGTCAATCACTGCGTGATGCATTGTTTTTTGCTTTTACGCGAAGACTCAAATTTTTACGAGCGAAAGACGGGATAAGACGAAGACAATCGTAATCCAACTTTGTAACAAATCGGTCTGTCTATTCATCCAGTGTCAGTGCTTGTCAGGTAGCATTTGTGTGTCAAAACTGAAAATGTAGGAGATCAAAATGTTTGTGATGACTGTATTTCCAATGTCCGCTACATAATTATTTTAAATCTCTTTGCTTTTACTCCAAAAATAGATCAAAATCAAACAAGTCGACCCCGAATTCCTTTTCGCAATACTTCTACATATAGGGTGTAAACAGACTCGTCACGAAGCCGTCAACCAAGCATTGTGTACATCACACTAAGAGGTACTTTCGCCTTTTTTTTTTTTTTGGGGTGAAAACCACGTTTTACGGTAAAACTTAATGTACCGCACTCAAAAACATTGTGCTGGTGGATGGATTGAATAGTGCGGGGGACATGAAAGTGTTTAAAGTAAAAATCTTACATTAAAAACATTGTGTTTTAAAAAAACTTGTGGCAAAGATGGAAATTTGACCCCCAATATCTTCTTAACTAGAAGGTTCCCAGGTACGGTCTAGAACAAAAAAAATATCGCAAAGATGAGGAGAACAAGTGCCTTTCGTTTTCGTTAAGAGTTCTCAGTATCACCTTTTATACCACAACTAAGCAATGCGTGCAAGAAGTTTCTTTCTCAACAAGTAGGTATGGTTGTCAAACAATTTTTTTGCATGAAACTAGGGGTAGGTAGGGGTATCAAGTACCATCCATCACGGCACAAGACGCTTGCAAGACCGACAAAATTAAAGGGTCTCGCAGAGCTCAAGTGATTTTGGGACACAAAGGACTTTTTTAATGTTTACCAAAAAATATTCCACAGCGGCTTCTGAGGGTTGGAGGGATATTTATTTCGTCGATTTTCGTTGAAATATTTACTCGTGGTAAAATTGTGTTGAATTGTTGTCTAGAAATGTTAGCCCCATAGGCCATTATAGCCTGCGGCGATGTTTTCAATTTCTATTTGTTTATTCAAAAGTTATTAAAAAAAAAAGGTATGTTTTTTGTACAGTTTATGCGTAAATCTATACGAATATACGTGCCAAAACTCAGCCGTGAATTATTAAAAGGTGGAAACTCTTCTTCATTAAGGATAAATGTGAACGAAGCAAAAGATGTAGGTCAAGATCGTAGTGGATGGCATTCTGTAGTTTCTGCCTACCCCATGAGAAAAGCTATGAATTTGATACATGATTATGAGTCCCATTCCTTTAACAATTTACTGACGTAAGTCTACTCCAGACCTCCAGGGCCAAGCAATATTTACCTAGATAAAAACATAACCAGACTTCCAAGTGCAAAAATATCCATTCCATAGACAGAACAAATTAATCACAGAAACTTTTTCTATGCAAAAAAGGGAGAAAAAACCTCCTCGATCCCCGAGAGGATCCGGGCGCTTAGCTAACAATCGCGAACATCACAGCTGAGGCGTTAAACACTGCTTAATTACCTGGAAAGGACAGTTTTTTATCCACGTTTGAATATTCCTCGCTTCATTTTTTAAAGCTGCGCGCAGACCTTTGATGAAAGTGAATGGTTTGTCTCGTTTGAAAAAAATCGCTGAGCCTTGAGTATTGCGTTCATCTTCAGATTTGAAAGGATGGATTATTAAGTTTCAAGTATCGGTATTTGCATAATTTTGGGTTTTATATTAAAGCGGTAAAAAAGTGTTATTGGATTTTTCGAACGAGTGTAACGTTAGAAAATTAAATGCAGCAAGGAGTCTGATCTACCCTCGTTTGGTGCCGGTAGTCTCACTCTATATTACATGGGTCAATGAGATATATTATGAATGCAAAAAAAAATTGTTAAAGCTTTTACAAGTTACGAATATACGAGTTATTCAACAGTGCTTGTTTGTTGTATTGTATTTTTTTCGGTTGAGTTAAAAATGCACATCAATCAATTGAAAACAGCTTGTGTATTACATTTCCATCGACAATATTAGATCAATTTAATAGCAAATCATCAAACAGACACACTCACTTACTACTCGGTTTCAATCAGAAACCTGTTTCTAGAAACCAATAATTGGTTATCAGAAAATTCCTACGAATTCACCGTCACATATATTTTATTTGACTTTGATATTAGCATAACAATTAGCCAGGCTTTGATTTCATTAACAATGTTTGAAAGTAGTAGCATTTTCATTTTACTGTAGGTAATTATTTATGCAACTGTTGTATAATAAGGGGTATTAAAATACGAATGTGGGTTCATCACATGAGGCGAAGCCGAGTGTGATAATAGTATCACGTGAGTGTTTTAATACCTAATTATGTACAGTTGCATACAAGACTTTATCTACATCCATGATATGAATCCTCCATAAAAGGTTCTGAAACCATAGGGTGTTGTAGTGTAGTAAGAAGTCTGTAAATTCATGGAAAGTTTAATTGGTGAGTATTTAATACAAACAAACTATGTATAGGTAATAATATAATTATTGACATTTTGGGTTGTACAATTTTAAAAATGCACAAAGCTTGTATCACTCATTTTTGTAAACAACAAAGTACATTATGCAATACTAATATCGAAATAAAATGACGGGATACGACGTAAATTCGAATTAACCTATAAGTTTGTTTTAAATTACGGCGCTGAGGTAGTGAATCGCACGTGCAAGACAATGTTCGTTTTTTGAAATGAGTTGCATAATGAAATTTAGTACAACATTATAACACCCGTTTGGATGCTATAATGGTTACTATGACACTGGCTGTTTTAATGTTGGCAATAAGCTAACTGTTTCAGATTCTTTTCTAGAGGATTTATAGCATAGGTGCAGATAAATGCTTTTTCAACACACTTGCTCATAAAATGGCTCTAATTTCACCGCAATTAGGCACATAATGACACCTATAATCAAACTGTGACTTTTTCATTACTATTATTCACAAGTGAGTTATAGGGTTTTTTTTTTTGGTTGAGGTGCTTGTTGCTTTGTTCCTACAAAAGTTTCTATATAAAAAATCGTGTTCAATAGAACAAATAAACCTATTGCTTACTCATTTCACTGAAATGTAACTTTTGTTTTCTCTGTAATAAAGAAAACTTTGAATTCCCCATTTTGTACGTGGATTCGGTATCCGCGAAAAGCCAAAAAACAAACCTCATTATTTTAGTCTATGGCCGATCGCCATTGTTAGATGCGCGCGCATAGGAAAACTGATTAAATTTTCCCGCCATTGCGAAAAACTTTTCGTTACTCGTTTTCACTGTTGAAATTATAGTTATTTATGAATAAAAAATGTCTACAAGTACTTACTAGTTATGAAGAAAATGATTTATGTTGTACACCGCCCGTTATAAGATGTGAAGCCCTTAACGTTATGGAAAGTTTACTACCTGAAAATTCCAAGGACAAATATCTATTATCTACTAAATAAAATGATTTTTTTGTATTATTTTATTCACAAGTGTGTTGAAAAACGTCGTATGACACACGTGTGTATTGATGATTACCGTCCTCGGCTCTCTTAAGACCCTCGCCTGACGGCTCGGGTCTCAATCGCGCCTCAGCGGTAATCACCAACATTACACACTTGTACCATAATGTACTATTTCACTTCTCATGCTCTGAAAGTGCTTGTTTGTGCAGGATATAGGCTGCACAAAATCGAATTTTGTGCACAAGGGCAAAGAAAATGAGCCATACAGCCAAACGCAATAAGAAGTTCTTAGAATAGAATTTGTTATTTTGTAATATTTACTTTAATTCATTTTTGCCTTCTGTGTTTTTTAACACATAAAAGATATAAAAATTTAAATTCCAGTACATATGGTAGGTTATTTATTTAATATAAGAAAATTAATTTAATAGTAGGCTGTATAGGTCTGCACCCCAAGCCTAATATCAATGTCGTAAGATTTCAAAAAAAAAAGCGGCGGGAAACAGCTCTTGTTTTTTCGTGCGTTTATTCATTTCTACAATTTATACTACTGTTTTATTTCCTCGCAATCGAAGTGAAAAGCAGAGTTTATAACTCGTCCACAAAACCATGTTATCCTCGACATTACTATCAGCCCTCGCTTTCGGCTCGGGCTGCTAAAAGTCTCGGATAAAAATGGTTCGTTTTGTGCACTTGTTGTAAAATCTACTATTTCACACCACCTGCTCGACAATGTCAAATTATATGTCATGCAAACCTAACCTAAAGTAAGTCATTTACGAGGCTTTTTTTTTTTTTTTTTCGGATGGTAAATCATCAAATGACTTCTCCCGCTCTGGGCGGAGCAGGTGGGAGTGTCAGACTTTTACTGACTAAAACCCACCCATGTTCCTTCATCGCCCTTTGTGTTCCGGGGCCACGGTATCTCTTTCGAACAGTCCCGCAACCCCGGCAGGCATCGGTCCTTGCGGACCCCTTCCTTTTTGCTGACTCTCTTTGAGGCGCGCGTGGAACACGAACGCGCCGTCGACACGTGGCCGTGGCCGTGGCCGGGGGCCACGTGGTGCCCCCGACGCCCGGTGCGTCTCCCGCGGCGGCCGGGACACTGTAAGGTTCTCTCCCTCTCACGTTCCGCCACCTCCTTCTCTAGCATTACTGCTTCGCAGAAGGAGGTGACGGCGTTTATCATGTACAAAGAAGCCAAGTAGCCTATGGTGCATCTATTCGATGCTCAGGTCAAAATTACTAGCATTTTTAAAAAGGAAATCAGAAGGACATCGTCCTAAGAAATGAAAAGTTTTCACAGCTCAAAAAATGTGGAAACGTTTCTAAATGAAGCTGACCTCACAGCCTGACCACAACTTTCTTGCCACAAAAGTAAGTACCTACCTATCTATTTAATTTTTTGTAACTGAAATAGCTACATAACTACTTACTTTATATAAGTATAGGTACTAGCTACCACGCTAATGAATCGATCGCTTGTGTGCGATGTACTGATGATTGTGATGTTTTAACTCGTAAGTTGAATAATAATTATTATTGTAAACCTTCGTAAGGTTTATGTGTTGTTATTAAAAATAATAAACTTTCTTAGATTAGACAGTCACACACACGAGTGTGTCAGTCAAATATAAGATAGTATTTGACATGTAATACATAAAAAATAATATATTACGTAAGTTACCTTCTTACTTAAGTACTAACCTACTTACCTATATTTGTTACAGGTGGCATTGATTTTCGGAGTGAATGGCGCTTGTCGTGGAAATGAAGTCGTAAACATTAAAATCGAAGATATCGAAAAACATCCAGATTTGTTGCTGGTAAATTTGCCAGATACAAAATCAAAGAAAGAACGGTCATTCGTAGTCCGTGGAGAATACGTAAGAATTATCGAAAAGTACCAAGCTCTACGCCTATCTAATATAAACACTAACAGATTTTTCATAGCTTATAATAACGGTAAGTGCAAGTCATTGGAATAAATAAGATCAGCAGCATGCCGAAAGAAATTGCGAAATACTTGAAATTGACAAATGCCGAGCTCTACACGGGCCATTGTTTCAGGAGAACATCGGCTACTCTATTGGCGGATTCGGGAGCAGACATGACCCAGATTAAAAGACACGGTGGCTGGAAATCTGATGTAGTAGCAGAGGGCTACATTGAAAATTCTATACAAAATAAGGATAAAATTAGCTGCCGCATTAGTGACAACATCAAACTAAAAATACCGTTGATAACTGATCCTTGGACACCTTTGTCACCACAACCTTCCACATCAAAACACTATTCATCTAGCCCGCTACCTCAAGCACCACCTTCACCAACTTTCACGATCCAAAATTTTCCTCAGCAGACCCAAGTTTCTGAAACCTTACTTAACAGTAATACTCAAATAAACTCCTCCACTTCAATAAATGTACCGAATAAAAACATAACTTTGTCTTTCCACAACTGGTCTAATGTATCAAAAGTTACCTTTAACTTTTAATTGTTTTAAATAGGTCTACTAACAGACCGTAATTGTTATTTTAATAAATACTTTGATTCTAATACTACTGGTTTTATTGTCTCGTAGATGGTGTGAAAAGTAGAGTATTCAGCTCAGGGATAAAGGTGCCTTCGTCTTGGGCGACCTTGACTCCCTCGCTGCACTCAGGATTCTTGTCTTAACTCCCTTGCTCGGGAGTTAAATCTAAACTCCCTCGCTCCGCTCGGGAGTTAACGCTAGAATCCTTCGTTTTGCTCGGGATTCAATACGGCGCCCGCTACATAAGACACTACTTTATCCCCTTGGTGCATAATCTACTATTATGCGTCTATCTATCCAATGAATTTTATGACAGCCCTAAAATTTTACTCCTCTTAAGGCAGACAGCGATATAACCGTCTATTTCAGTAGGAATAAGTCGGATTTGATTTACGTCGGCTCGTGTGACGGCCGGGTCACCCTACCCCCGGGGGATTGTCCTACATTCTACTTGACGTTGTCGTAGATTACTGTACGGTAGATGGAATCAATGTAACGTTTGATGGTTATGTAGCATTCGATTTTGTGCCGTGTAATTGTGTTAGTTCTTGTATAATGTACTTTGATCATTAAAAAGCTATAAAAGACTTCACTTGCGTCGACTAGTAACTAGTCAGAAAAACCAAAGTTAATTGAGATCCAATTTTGAAAGTGACTATGGAACCGCAGACCAGATTAGCTAAGCCGCTAAGACGGACCGCAACAAAAACTCTAGAAGCGTTTTTTGTTTGTTCATGAATTGAATGAGACTCCATTAATCATCAAACGCAATAAATTATAAAACTTATGATAATATATAAGATAAACTAAGGCAAAGTTCGCAGTTATGTTCTAATACCCACTTATTTGCTAAAACATTAGTAACAAACCCGAGTGCCGTGAATGTGTTGAATGTCACTATAACACACATATTGTCACGCTGGTTATTATTTTAGAGGCGGTGGCATTGTACGACGTTGACATTTCTTATATCACTTGAGGAAAAAGCCACCTGAGATATATTATTTTATGTACGTACGTGTACTTACTCGATTTCATGTAGCTCCGAATGGTCGCATAGTTTACCCCATTTCTTAAAAGTATTTATATTTGTCATGTATATCATTGTATATTAAGAAGTACATATAATTCTCTCTGTTTAGCATTTGTGGACTGCGAGAAAGCTTTCGATTCGATCGAGACCTGTACTGCAGTCTCTCTAACGGTGCCAAATCGACTACCGGTACATCGAGGTGATGAATTAGTGTTTGTAGAAAAACGCCACCATGTCAGTCCGACCTCAGGACCAAGCCTCGGAACCTATTCTTCTACAGCGAGGTGTGAGACACGGAGACGTCATATCTTCGAAACTGTTCACCGCTGCAATGGAGGATATCTTCAAGGTTCTGGACTGGAGAGGGCTAGGCGTCATGTCAATAGCTAGTACATCACTCACCTTCGGTTTGCCGACGATATAGTGGTCATGGCTGAGACCATGGAAGACCTCAGTACAATGGTTGATGACCTCAGTAAAGCTTCCCAAAGAGTGGGTCTTAAAATGAACAAGGACAAAACCAAGGTCATGTTGAACCTGGGACAAACTGTTCAGTCAGGTAGGTCTAACTTCGAAAATTCGACGCGACTGGGCAGCATTCGGGAAGTCGATCGACGATCTTCTCGTCAAACTTACCGCAGTGTCTCAAGACGAAAGTCTATGACCAGTGTGTGTTGCCAGTGATGATAAATACGGGACCGAACCGTGATCGCTCACAATGGGCTTTATCAGAAGGCTTAAAGTCACCCAAAGGGCAATGGAGAGGGCTATACTCGGAGTTTCCTTGCGTGATCGAATCAACAATGAAGACTGGAAGAGACTCAGCAAGAGAACCAAGGTTACCGACATAACCCGAAGAATTGCCAAACTTAAGTGGCAGTGGGCAGGGTACATTGCTCGCAGAACGGATGGCCGATGGGACCGAAAAGTTATGGAGTGGCGACCGCAAACCGGAAGACGTTGCGTTGGAAGACCTCCCACTAGGTGGACCGATGACCTGGTGAAGGTTGCGGGAACCCGCTGGATGCAAGTTACAATGTTCGTGAACGGGCGCTGTCAGTTGGTACTGGTCATCTCTTAGCTGCCAGCGTTCATTTTAATTCCTTTATTGTTAAATTGTGGTCTTTTTTACTCAGGACGCTCTTAATGTGCACGTCTTTCTAGATCGTTCTCACATATATGTATAATTTCAAAATTAATTATGTAAGTAACCAAGATTTTGTAACAATATTTTGATTCAAAAGAGTGTCAATGGAGTTTCTTGCCCGTCCTTCTCCATAGAGATCTACGCTAGGGAATGGGCAACTACAGTACTTTCTCAAGCTATTATGCCTTGTGACTGGGACTGTAGCTTTGTTTTTTATTTGTAATTTTGACATTCAAAAGTGCCGTAATGGTCTAATTGAAATAAATGCTTTGAGTTTGCACAGAACCGGTGATGATTTAAATGAGATACCCAATCTCTTCAACATAATGTCTCTCTTTATCCTATATCAGAACGATAACGCAATGACGATGCAACTAACTGACTGAAAATCACTGTTGACATCGATAGGATGGAAAATTACAGCAGGCCGGGTGCACGGAAACACTATAACAGAACTACTACAATGTGAAACAAATGCCAATCGCGAGTACGCTTGCACTGGCTGTACGTGAAAAGCTCTCTTTTGCCAAGAGCTGCACGCTCAAACAACACGTGTCTTGCGATTTGCAGAGAATAAAAATAAAGGAGCAGTTTAATTTTGTATAACTATGAACGGGGCCTGTGTGAGTTTTCACTCGTCGTATGAAGCTAACCTACTGTCCTTCTCTATTTTCTGTTACATCCATTGAAAACGGAACGTCCGTCTATGATAGAAGCGTCCAATTTCATGAACAATTGATCGCTAATACCTCGGTCGTCCGATTCAGAGGATACTTAATGCAATTCGATTGATTAGCAGCCGACGTCAGGATTGGATGGACTTGCATTGATGATTTTGACGTGAGGAGGTGGGATTTCAAACCAGTGGAGAATTCCGTCACACACTTGCAACCCGAATGCATTTTGGCTGTTCATAAGTATTCATTGCGTCATTTACATTGACGAGCAAAGATTTTTTTCATACGCAATAGATTTTCTCCCTAAATCCTTTAGATTGTAACTGAAATTGTTTTAAGCGATTGGAGTGCTAGGTAGGTTAGTAATTTAATAAGTAGCTGGAAGATATTTGTATTTTCTATCCATCTTCATTTTTAAGAAGTTTCTGAAACCAACGCGTACATTTGTATTTTTATTCAGTTGTTATGGTTGATTGATTGCCCACCTGTGCAAAATAATAATTGAAGCAGAACTTACTAAGCGGGTTCCTTTTTTCTTAAAATTTTACCCATTTGCAAATACCTACTCGAACTATTAGCATAATTTATTCAATTGAGTTGACCTTCATAAATTAATCAAAGTGACTTCTTTGCGAGAATCGTAAATAAAAAATAAATCACAAAGTATTTTTCGAAAAAAACTAGATAGGTTTTGACCAATTCAACGTTTTAAATGATTTGCTTTAACAAAAGCTGTGCTTCATAACCACTAAACTAATTCCATGCATTTGATTTATTCATTTTACATTATCTGCCTAGGCTTTTCCCAACTACATTGGGGTCGGCTTCCAGTCTTGCTGGATGCAGCTGAAAAGCCGAACCCCATTGTAGTCGGAAACTAATATCAATAATTGCATATATTTTATTTTAATTCAAGTTACCTACAGAGACTTATTATACTATTCACAGAATTCAATACATAACACAAATGATACACTAAACATTCCAACACAACAAAAACCACAGTACACAATACAAATGTCAGAGTTATATTGATACCCTATGGTAAATGACGTGCAAGTCACTGCAGAGTCTTATGTACGAAAATCTTGTCCTATGTAAAGAGAATTTAAAAAAAAATTCGCAATAAAGACGAAATTCAAAAGAATAATAGGTACGTTTCACGGTGAAAAGAATACAAGTTCGAATCATTCTTCATTACAAGCGTTCTCAAGACGGCGAAACGGAAAACATCCATTAATTGTTCAGTGCCGTCGCCAACGAGCTCTTCTGGAACAATCGAGAACTTTCTAGCGATATAATCTGAGGGTTAGGTCGTGAATAGGATCTGAATGGAAGATGTAGCTTGTTGTACCAGTTTTCACGAACGCTAAACACTACTATTATTAATGCCCAAATAATAATGCTGTCTTGGAATTTCGACTGCGACGTTTGAGTTGGGCGTTGAAAATGTAACAATGTGGCGTTCATTTAGATGTGTGCTGCTGAGATCCTGGGTTCGATTCCCGGATCGGGCAAAGTGTTATTGGGTTTTTCCATCAGGAATTTCTCAGTAGCAACCATGGAATCTGGATTTGTGGATCGGACCAATTGGTTACCTTTCTGGTACGGAACCCTAAACAGACTTATGAAATAAAAAAAAGAAATAACATTTAATAAAACGTTCACCTAGATCAGGTTAAAACAAAATATTTGGTAAACAAAAAAGGAAAGTTACGAGATGGGACGTAGCCAAACGGTGCGAAATACCGTGATCACAATGTTGTTTTTAGTGAAATGATGCTAAAACATGACTTTATCTCAGACCATCTGTCGCTTTAAAGCGATTTATGATGTTGAAGTACAAACTGCAAAAGAGACGTGTGTAAGTGAGCCTTTAAAATGACTGGAACGAGGTTTAGAACGTTAAAATCTAGCTGCTGCACAATTACGCCTAATGGCTGCTCAGCGCTTGCTTAATGCACTGAGTGCAGGCACAGTGCACACCATAAAGAGGATAATATAGCTAGGTATAACTCATGTGTTTAGGTTTTGTTGTAGGTATTCTTTCTGTGCTATCTTCTTGTAGATATTTTCTCCGTTAAGTAGCCCAGTTTCGCATGGTTTGCGAAAGTTTTGAATAAGTTTTCAGTGTTTTAGGTAAATGACTATTTTTTTGTGTGACATTAGGAAGTTGCCAAGTGTGTGCAATTAGGGGGATAGTCTAATGTTGTACATTTTGGTGTGCAAAACGTGCTGATTATCAGCCTTATTTCAATAAATGACTTTTGATTTTGTAAAAATTGCATCCTGCCGATATTCGAAGGATTCGTCTTTCTGTTTTTGTTTTTGAACCTAGAAAAGGTTGGTCCTACCAGGAATGATCTAGATAAAAACTATAATACCTACCGTATGGCTATTCTCAGCAACAAAAGAGAGGGCTGATATATCTGGTATCCTTTTGACCTAATTCGTTTATAGACCGAAATCTTTTATATTACGTGATAAGGACTTTTCCTTAGCACGTAACAAACGTAAACAAATAGGTTTTTTTTTGCTGACAGCTCTCGATGCAAATACATATTAGAGTGTATATACCATGTTGATCAAAAAGCTTGGTGGTTTCATAAAATACTTTTTTTTTTTGAAACACGACAAGTCCTCAACCTCATCCGTACCGCCACTGATTATCACAGATTATCATAAACAGCCACATCAAAGCCAGCGCAAGCTTTGTGTATTATTAAGAGGATAATCATAATTATTTTCACCACAAATACCTACATACATAAATATATTAAGTTCTGAGTTATTACACACATTACACACATATGCACAGGAAACTGAGCGCTAATCCATCTATTGGGTTGACAATTTCCGAGGTTCTAAAAGATGAAGTTTAAGTTTTAAGACCAACTTAAATGCAATAAAATAAAAAATGTACAAAAGCAAAAAATAAACGTATAGTTTTTATTTAATTGAGACTAAGACACTCGAAAAAGATCAACTCAGCTTGCGAATACCTATAATATACATAATTATACTCTATGGGTTTTTGTACAAAACAAAATTGACATCTTACTCAATATCGATAATCCAAAGCATTTGTAAATAGAATCTAGTTAAAACAAAATAAATACAACCCATCTTGACCCACTTTCATCTTAAGAAAGTTACTGAATTATCTTCGTTATTTGTGCGAATTCCTTCACCCGTGCCTGCAAATTGGGGAATATTCCACTTATACGTTTCGCAATTATTTGCGAATCGATTGTAAAAAATTTATCTTAATACTGTGAATAAAAAACAAACATGTCATTGTTCAGGCAATTGTTATTGATTTTTTTAAACCGGAATTTCTCAGGAGCAGATCAGCAGATCCAGACTCCGTGGCTACAGAGTCTGGATTTGTGCCCGCTTGACGCCCTATTACATGGGACTTAAAAAAATGGCAAAATTTTGAGTGTACCATCAGGTTACACCAGCTCTGCCTAAGCCTTCGGGGATTATGCCATCAACTGGGACACAAATTCAAACTCCGCACTACTGATTTTCCAAGTGTACCTATACCAACATTTTAAACATTCCACTTTATTCCAATGGTGGGACAAATTGGTGGAGCAGAGTGGAACAATCCTAAATTGGTACTCTCTTTCATCAAAACATCGTCGGCCCATTTCCCATTGCTCTCCTCTACTTATAAATTCCTAATGAAGGTAAAGACTTGTACAGACTGGCGGTCGATCAACATTTCGAGATGGTTTCGAGTTTATTGTCTAGGTTTTCGGCAAATATGACTGTTAGTCTGTGGTAACTGGTAACATTTTATTGATCTTAAGCAGTCCGGTGTTTTTTTTTTTAAATACAGCAATTGTATAACATTTGGCAAGCACAAATTAGTATCACCCAAAGACAAGAATGAAGTCTTAAAACCAGGTTAATAATTAGGGGGTTAGGAATTTTCGAAAAAAATCTTCAAATTAATGCTGTGTGCATTTTCTTGACTATTTCTGGATACAGACGACGACTACCAGTAAATGCTTACCATTTCTGTATCATCAACCAATTTTTATAAGTGACGACTGCCGTATCTGTCTCTCTTACTGAGCAATGCTTATATTATTTTGATAGTTGTATTTAAGGTACCTACAGTACACCCTTTATCTTATTTATCTTAATACTTAATCTAAAATTGATTTTAATATAGTCCTATTACATATAAATAGGCGTATTGTCCATACTTAACCTTTCAAGCGCATATTTCTCAATATTTGCTCACAAAATGCACAGCCTCTAACATTTGGCACAGTAAAGCGCTAATAAATGTTCTTCGGTGCGATCGTTACACAAAGTTGGTAAAGTTCAGTTTTAATAACAATATATAGGCAGAACATGACGAGTTCTCAATGAATATATATTATAAAAGCCTGCTTTATTACTTGCTCTTCAATGAAGTTTTAATGTAAGGCATTTAAGTTTTTGTAGGTCACGGCGGAATGGTGTTTGTAATGTCTTGGAAGATGAGAGGATTTTTGAAATGTTTTTTATGTTGGGTCGCTAGGCTGTGTTTAAAAGAGCGGAGCTCGTTGCTTAATAATAACAGCCTTACTGTTACGGGTCAGTTTTCATTTTTAAGCTTAAGCAGCGCTTGCCGAGGTTGGTCCGTGGATGGGTGACCCTCCTTTCCATACCGAGTTTCCTACGTGCCTCGGAAAGCACATTAAGTTTAATGGTTTCAGCTGTCATTTGTGGATCTTTAACAGTCGTTACAGGTAGTGAACAAAATGTCGGACAACCAGTCTTACCAAGGAGTATCATATTAATACCCAGTACTAACTGGGCTGTGGAGAGTTACCCATTGCTCGTAGCTGCTGAGCACGAGAAGTTTGATTCCCAGCTCGGGCAAAGTATTGTTGCATTTCTCAGCTGCAAACCGAAAGCTGATTTTTTTTTTGCTCTCTGTACATGCAATTTATTATAACTGGGGTAGGGATACTATAAATACACTTCTGCTTAATTCTTTAGGATAACAGGCGTAATGGTATGTATCATCAAAATATGTCCCACAAAATTATCTGCCATAACCATAACGGAAAAACACGAAAAAAATATTGGTTAATCATTTGTATTCCAAGTAGCGGACGATTTGCATAATGCCGGAATGAAGTCAGAAAGGAACGACCGCGACGCATCTGTTCCTAATTTTATAGGAAACAGTGTTGGAGCGCCTCTCATATTATATCGTCAAATTAGGCGCACACCGATTTCCGTAAATTGCAGGGTTTTCACTCAGTTCCCCGTAAAATTATGTAAATCTTTACAAGTATGTAGAAAGGTTTTTGTAAACTGTTCGAGCAAAAATAGGTTGCGTAAAACGTGGCTATGGAGCTCCATCAGGTTTTTTGGGTACAGTTTTGGGTAGAGGTTGTAATATTAACAAAACTTAAACCGTTCGTTAGTTGCAGATTTCAGGTGCTGTACTCGTATTATGGCCGTCTGATTACGTAAGAAAGAATATGAGAAATAACACTCCTTTTGAGCTTCTTCGCATTCGGGTAAAAACGATTTAGATGATTTCTTTCCATTTTCAAATCACAGTGGCAAAGCAAAAACACAATGACAAACTGCAGCGACACCACTGATTTCTACATAAACAGTAACAGTCAGAACTCGTAAAACAAATGTTTCCAGCAGGTTTACCTACATAACTTCTTCATACATTTACTAACTCCATGCAGTTTAAAATTAGCAAGCTACAAACATCATAATTTAACAAGCACGAACCAAGTAAACACATGCCCAGCTTCTCCGTATTTGCTGCACTTAAGCTCGCTACACAGTTATTGAAGCATTCTGACTACCCCAAACGGAGGTTGAACCCGTGTTTAGCGTCATTTGGGGTCACAGTGAGATTACATCCGTTAGTGGAACATGTATTGCCGTGTTTATCTCGTAAACTGCCCGATGTCACCCTAATGGTGTTTTAGTTGGGTGTTTGTTGACTTAATGTTATCTTCAAAGTAACGTTGGGGACAAAATTAGATTTTATGTGCCGTGATGATGATGAAAATGTCACAAATGTGTTGGATTTATTAAATAGGCTAACTGAAATCTGTTAAAATTCCTTGTAGAAAAACCAAATGTTTAAACCACTGCTTTCAAAACGGTGAATGAAAATATCGTGAGGAAACCGGCATGTCCTAGAACCAAAAATTCGAAGACATGTGACTTCTACCAATCCGCACTGGGCCCGCGTGGTGGATTATAGCCCATTCTCTCTCATAGAGAGGAGGCCGTGTCCCAGCAGTGGGAACGATATAGGCTGATATGCTATTATGTTTATATAATTAATGATAGGGCCACACAATAAAATCAAATCAAAATCTAACTAACCAAAACACCGGTATCTTGATTAATTTTGATTTGAATACACACATCGGTTTGTTACGACAAATAGGTAGCACCCCAATTAGCAGCTGAAGACCTCAGAGATCAATCAAGCAAACTCATTACTCTGATTGCTATAAGGATTACTGATTGGTATTGATTGCTAATATCCTTGTTCTATCACGTGTGATATTTGTTTGATAACAGCTAGAAATTACATTTCAATAAACTTAACGTGAGCAGTGAAATATTTATTGACTAGCGAGCTGTGCCCCGCGACCAAGGAAGGTCGTGAAATTATTATAAACATACTACTTCCCTATTTGAATGGGAATTTGTTACCAATTTCAAGGGTTTTAATCATTATAGCACTGAACCCTAACTTCTGAAATAAAAGTAGCCTAAGTTAGCTCCTTATAACATCAGCTATCTCGGCCAGTAAAAGCCCCCCGTCAAAATCAGTCTAGCCGTTTCGGAGATTAGCCGGGACAAACACACAGAAAGAGGTACTACTGAGTTGCCTTCGTGCCTCAGAAAGTACGTTAAACCGGCTGGCTGTCATTTTTGTAGTTCTTTGACAGTCGTTACAGATAGTCAGTTCATAGTCTGACAACCAGCCTTACCAAAGATCTTATTATGCAGTACTAACCGGGCTGTGGAGGTCAGATAGGCAGTCGCTCGATAGTATTCAGCTGCATCCTGTTAGACTGAAAGCCGACCCCAACATAGTTGACAAAAGGCTAGGCAGTACTAATACTGCCATCATACTAATACATCATACTAATATGGATAAGTAGTAGTTACTCCTTTTGGTGAATTAGGCAAATTCCCGACAAAGTCAGACATATTAACATTAATTAGGAATTCCTTCACACATACAAATTGTTAAGAAACTAGGGCAATCGATTAATGGAAGCGTCTGTAGGTACCTACTCACATAATCAAAGTTGTCTTCGTCTTGCCAAGCCTTTATTTTAGTGCTAAGGATTTGGCCGCTTTGATCAGTAATGACATTGCGCGAGTAGATTTGATCCTTGAGAAATGAGTTGAGTTCGTCCCGCCATCTCCTGGGCCTGACGTGTATTTACATGAAAGTAACTGTAAAACGTAAGTTAATCTTAGATTAACTTATGTTTTGTATATTCAAAATGTCTTTCATTAGTAAAAGACGTAAAGAAACAAAACGCGATTGCCATTTGTGTAGATCTTCAGGTGAAATAAATTCAATAACGTGAGAGCCCCCAATTCTCTGTAACAATTTAACATCATTCTGTCCTATATTTTGAAGCGCCGCCGATGCCATCGCCAGTATATGTTGCTGCAGCAGCCCCGAGAGGTCAGCCAAGTGGAATGAACCGTAAATATTGGAGGAGAGAGGTTCCTCCGGGTACATTCTTGGAAAATAGCTGGGTAATCGAATGTTGTTGGGTGCATTGGATGTAGTATGCAACGGATTAGTTTAGAACTGTGCCGGTGGACAAATTAGGGCCAACGCAATACAGTCATCTGGAAATTCTATAGCACTGTCGGTTCAAACAAATGTTTCGGGTTTTACCAATAAGAAACCCATAAGGCAAACGTACAGAGCAAAAGTGACAGAATATGAGATTTTAAAACCAAACGGTTGTAAAACTTTAAGCTGGCAGAAATCATTGAAATTGAATTGGTCGCCACTGTTGATTCTGGCTCCTAGGAGTTACCATCTTATGAGTATCCGGAGCCAGTACACCTGCACTTTGGAGGAAATTAAAATGCTACTGACGCCGCTATTATCGTGGCTTCCTATTAGGCCCATAATATTTGATAAAACGTTCCATGAAAACGAGGGATGACAGACAAAATCGGCAAATACGGAAAAACCAACACCCAATCGAAAAAGACACATACGTTGACGCATAAAGAATTTATCGCCCGGACACATAAGATGGCTCGCTATAAAAAGAAATTGTTCGCACATAAGTGCACGCACGGATCTGCGACGATCGCTAATGTGCGCTCGTTGTGTGAATGAGGTGTCGTTAGTGTGTGCCTTCGCTTATGCGCGTAGACTGATGTATGACTGTGTGGGTAGTCGAAATATGAGTTGTTGAGGCGTGTCTTGGTTATGACTTGGAGTTTGTGTGGCAGTTTGTGCTTTTATTTAACCAAAAAGTCTAAAACGTACATTTTAGGTACTCCAGGCACTGAATGATATGTTCATTTTTATTTTTTCGTCAATATTAATTTAATATGAACTCTTAAACTAATCATTTTGCGTGACAAACCTGCGTGCTCTTTGACAAGATGATTGTCATATTATTTTTTCGGGACAAGCCTGCCGCATTATTCTCAAACCACTGCAACTCCTGAAACCCAAAATCAATAGTGGCGACCACCCGAAAAGCACCAAGACAATGAAGCTCAAGGAAGTTCCAGAGAAACAATTTAACTGTCATGTATCCCGTAAAGAAATTAATCAGGAAAGCGGAGCAAAGCAAAAACATAATTTTCACTTCCCTCCATAACAGCAGGAGACAGATCAAAACTAGACCAATAGGCACAAAGAGATGTTAACAACTGGGATAAGCCCAGGTGCCTAGCACGACGGATAAATATTATAATTCATATTAATGGGCTGCTGAGTTATTTTGTTTTTAATCATTAACCAAATTATCCACCGCATTTAGTACGTGCGTCATTCAAGGAATGTTCTTTTCTGTTCCATAAACTTGCAAATACACTAGAGAACTATTTAAATTGAAAACGTTCTCTAGAACGGTGCATTATTTCTCGGCTCACTGGTCTATAAATACCCAATCTTATACAAACACGCTGTTATCTTTGCAATTACTTTTGTTTGTATAGCATTTGCCCTTTCAACGAATTGCTGGAAAAATTTCTATTTCTTTGTGAACAAAGTGAATTTAAACAATAAAGGATCATGAAACTGTCGTTTCTCTATCTATGTATTTTTCTGTTAGTGTGAGAAAAAACCAGCTTGCTATTAATTAATTTCACACTTACTAAGATTATTAGAAGCAGATTTAAGTACGTAGACTTACCATAACGTTATCACGCCTGTAATCCCCGAAAGGTTAGGTAGACACTCACATTATGCTAATATGTTTGTGTTCTTCATTATCCATTGAAAAGGGGGAGACCCCTTCATTTTCTTGCCTAGCTGGATGCAGCTGGATGCAGCTGAATGACAGTATTTTACATGGAGTGACTGCATTTCTGACCTTCACAATCTAGTTACTGGGTAATATGACACCCTTTGGTAAGACTGGTTGGCAGAATTTCTGTCTGCTGTATCTATTTATAGTAATCTCTCTGCATGTATGCACCTAGGTTCTATGTGACGTCAGGTATGATGCAATGATATAGTTATATCGCTAGACGCCAGAATAATCAAACTAATATTATAAAGGCGAAAGGACATTTTTAAAAACGGCCTATGGACCAACACGTGTGCAACCAATACAGTTTTTTTTTCTTTTCTTTTACTATCAATTATTATAATCAAAAGGATACTTCTGCATCTCATAAACAATTTAAAGAGTTGTATTTATTCTCAATCGTATTCCGCAACACCGAGAGTATTATGACATTTCGAATGACGTTATTTTGACGCGCGCTATCAACGCCATATTTGTTTATAAAAAGTCAGCACTTTCAGCGCTTGATATATGGGTATGATTTTTTTGCTGCAAATAAATGTAGCGTTACAGTTTGGCCGCTGAGAGAATGCGTTCCTGACAGGACGCGAGTATTAGTATTATTGGTGATGTTATATAACTCATAGCTTGTTAATGTTACCTATTATTACCCTTTTTTACCCTATTAACAAATAATATTATTAAAAACGATATCATTAAATCAAGTAACATTTATTGTTACTTGATTTAATGATATCGTTTTATTTGATTATTTCGTGCCATATTTATATACCAATTGACACACGTCAGGAACGCATTCTCTTACCGGCCAAACTGTAGAGCGGTCAAACGAGCTGAGTGAATGAAGTTATGAAATGACCAAAGATGTTTCACATTGTTGACACTAGCTTGACAGTCGTCAGTTGATGAAATTATAGACATCCTCGTTCAACGTTTGGAAATGCAGAGCATAAAGGTAAAACTTTTTTAATTTTATTTACTGTAGGTACTGTTTATATTTTTTTATGTTTTATTTTTGATCAATTCTTCGTGAATAAAATAAATAAATATATTTTTCGTAATTTCTGGGAACGCACGGATTAATGCTATGCTTTTTTATAACCTCAAAACCCGAAAATATTTTGGATTTTAAACAATTTTCATAAGTGTAAGTTAGTTTAATTTAATTTCAGTTTAATGTAGTCATAGTTAAAAACAAGGGAAGTAATTTTCCATGGCTGTTGCTTCTTAGGCAAATAGTGTATGGCTGCTGAACAAGTCCTTTGTATTGTGTGTATGTTTGTTACTCGTTTACGCAAAAACTACTGAACAGATTTGGTTGAAATTTATCACACAGATAGTTTATGACCTGAATCAACGTAAAAGATACTTTTTATCCCCGTAATACGATCCCGTGGGACAATTATCGAACTCCACGCGGGCGAAGCCGCGGGCATTAGCTAGTAAATTATAAATTCTTCTTTGTTTTCTCAGTAAAATTACTACCAACAAAATAATCAACAACAAATTCAATTCCGCTAATCCATACAAGATTATGAGCCGTATACGGTTTCAACCGTGACTGAAATTCGTGTTATAAGTAACTTAGCAAACGTAACGTAACTTAGCGCGTTACGTTACGACGAACTTATTTGTTTCGGTAGGAAGTTAAGGAAATGGCTCGGCAAGTAACTCTCTGTTGTCTTAGGTATGTTTATGTTGGTATTAATGTTGTGTTGGTAGTAATTCGAGTTCCTTCCTTTGGTTTATTTTTGGGTGATGGGAAATTAGGAAAATTGTATGAGATTGTGCTGTGACTGCCTTGTTAGTATAGTGGTCGCAAGCGCCACCGTATCCCAGTAGTTCCATTCTCTAGTTCCATTATGGGACTACTGGGATTTTTTTCTCCCAGTAGTTCCATGGAACTAGAAAACTTTTTCACCTACTCCCACTAGTTCCATTAAGTACAGTTGAATGGTAATTAAATGTAGTAAGAACAATAATTTTACTTATGTCGATTGGACCCGCTGTTAAAATAAAAAATAAATGTCATCGAATTTCAAATTTGAGTATTTTTTTTAAGTATTTATTAATAGTTATTTTTATTACTGTGTAGAAAAATGATAGGAATAAAAATAATTAAAAATTTGACACCGTTGGCCCCAACGTATTTTTGAGCAACAAAATATTACTGAAAAACATTGTATGGGACCGAGTAGTGTAGTGTTAGTACAGTTGTGCTAGTAATGGACAGTAACCTTATTAACAGTACTAGGCTGGCATTAATCCAAGATGGTATTTATTACTAAAAACCGTACCTACCCAGAATTATTGATATGTATACCACCTTGAGCTCATGCGCCGGCCTGGTACTTTTTGGGGAACATGTGTGTCATATTGTATGCCTCACTGGCAACAAATGGATAATAGTCTCACAGATTACCAGGAGGCCAGAATCATGAAGGAGGTATTGTATATTATTATTGTTAATAGGAATCTCACAATCGATCTATATACATTTCGATTATCATACAGCTTGCAATGTAGATAATACTTCTTCATGATTCTGGCCTCCTGGTAGTTTGTGAGACTTTACTATCCTTGTTTCTCATCTCCTAATAAAATTGCCTTTGCTTTCTTTTCTTTTACTTTGATACAGTGTTACTTGCCGGGATATTTTCTCCCAATGGGTAACAATATTTTGAAAAAAACAATAGACTCTCAGACTCGACGTTAAGGAACTTGACCTATAGGGAGGAAACAAATCGTATTTGATTATTCCTTTTTTTTTATGGGAAAATTTTAAATGACTACTCCCGCTCTGGGCGGAGCAGAAAGGAGTGTCAGACTTTTACTGACTAAAACCCATTCATGTTCCTTTTTAGCCCTTTGTGTTCCGGAGCCGTGGTATCTCTTTTGAACAGTCCCGCAGCCCTGGCAGGCATCGGCCCTTGCGGACCCCTTCCTGTTGCTGACATCTCTATTTGATTATTACCTAGCTCCATTGCGATTTAACTGTACTGGAACTTATGAGACTAATTTTATCTTGCATAAACAGAATGCTAGTTCCAGTTCAGAATGCTAGAAGGGAATTGGAAATTGGAAGGAAATTGGAAGGGTGGGGTGGTCCCCCTAGCCCCCTGATACCACTCCCATGAAAATGCACCATTCCTAAGAAAAACCGATTAATGTTACCTAACCTTAAAACACTTTATATTCGCCTGAAAAGCGTAGTCGACGTAGCCCCGCTACCCTACGTTGGGCTCCTATTTCAGTCCGTGCGCATGCGCCGATCCGTGCGGGTGTGATAAAAACAAAAATGTCGAGTTCGAAAGTTATAAAGTGTTCAACGTGTAATATATATATACATATATAATATTAACGAGTTGTTGGCATTTGTGCAAAATAAGCTGGATGTTATGGACAATGAGATTTATCGAAGGCTTTCGACCTAGTGTATTATAGTAAGCTCTGGACGAAGCTTGGGGAGGTCGGGGCTCCAGCCGAACTCATTAAGAAATTCTCTTTCTGGTACAACCATCAGAAAAACGTGGTCAAGTGGGAAAACGTATTATCTGATGAGTATACGCTTGAGTGTGGAGTTAGGCAAGGAGGCTGACCTCTGCAAGACTTTTCAATCTATATGACAACCAGCTGATTGGTGAGCTCAGCAACAGCCAAGTCGGGTGTCACATAGACAACGTTTGTGTCAATAACATCAGTTACGCGGACGACATGGTGTTGCTGAGTCCATCTGTAGGTGGTTTGAGGAAACTGTTGAATATCTGTGAGTCATTCGCCGAGATTCACGGCTTAAGGTACAACGATAAAAAAAAGAAATCATCAAATGACTTCTCCTGCTCTGGGCGGAGCAGGAGGGAGTGTCAGACTTTTACTGACTAAAACCCATCCATGTTCCTTCATCGCCCTTTGTGTTCCGGGGTCACGGTATCTCTTTCGAACAGTCCCACAACCCCGGATACCTTAACACCTGTCACAACAATTTCAATAACAAATTGAACCAATATTTTGTTTCAAGCCTGACTAAATAATACAATCAAATTAATCTCTTCCATTAATTAATGAAATCACAACTAATGAGTCCTGTAAATCACAACAGATTTTAATCCCTGTTTTACGATTAATTGCACGGCAGTGGCACCGTGACGAGGTCGACACTATAGGCGAAAGCAGAACAGAATCCAGAGTAATAAGTATAATAAAGTGTTGCTAAAATCAACATGTAGTCAGTTTCACAAACAATATAGCGGTTATGTAACTCTCGACTTATTATCGACTTCAACGTTAATTCCTTGTCTAATTTTCATCAGCGGCAGCGTAAACAACGTTTACTTTATCCTACTCTAAGTGAGAGTTCCAGGTGCTAGTGAGTGCGGGTAACAAAGCGGTATGTAAAACAACCGCTTGAGACTTGTACAAAATTACAAAGAAGACGCGCGGATGCGTCCTAATCAAGAGCGGGTACCGAGCGACAAAGAGATCGGGCCGCAGCACTCCGCGTCTTCTCGCTCGCCAGTTTGATTTACACGCTCATCTAGTGAGCAATGAACAGCACGCTCCTCGGTCCTATTGGGACCTAGCACATACTATGTTTTTCTCCTTATTTTGTATCTTCTTTCTTTTATAAATGTGTGTGTGCTTTAATAACTGACGTCAAATAAATATTTTTCTTTCTTTCTACTAGGATAGCCCGCACCAGCTCTCACCTGAGCCGCGCTCTAACTTTCTGTTCACCGCAACTTGGTGTCAAGAGACATGCGCGCGCGGTTCTTGTTTTCTACACGTGAGTACGTATCGTCTGTTTCGAGAGCAACTTTCATTTGTTTTCTACGCAGTCACTGTTGTAATACGCATGTCACTTATAGCTCTTGGACCAGGGATAAAATTCATAACAGACGTACTGTTCGTACCCAAAGCTATATTGATACGTTGCTTAAAGTATCCGATGAAATATAGAGTTCCATAGAAAAAATTGCAGCAAACCAGTGCAGTACTACGTGTGCGTTAAGCTTAACCAGTCATAAACGCAAACGCGCGCGTTTCGCTAATGAAGCCCGTTCGTTGCGACCACGGCTCATTTGGCGCGCTTTAGCTGCAATTACACCGCGCGTCTGTTGGCGGGGTCGCTGTCAATCTGTAAACATGCTGCGCTTTGTAATGCTAATGAAATAATTTAGTTACGCGGACTTTTTGTTGGGTAGCTCATTGTGTTTCTTTGTGACGTCGGATTGAGATTGCAATTTTGACTGTATTTTTGTATCTGGGAATATTATGGAATAACTTTATATACTAGATAAAGTGAGGTTACAGGTTTCAGGGTCTTTAAATAGTTTGCAATAAGGCGTCACTTGTTACGTGTGTATACTTATAGACCACTGATTAACATAAGGCTGTTTGTACATATATCAATGCTTTAGAAAGTTACATAAAAATACTTATACGAAGATAATAGTGGCGTAAGAGGATAATAGTTTATCTATAAACATTAATAAAAGAGTATTTTTCTATTCGATTCCTCCAAATAACCTGCTTGTTGTCTATGGCCCGTTTGCTATAACTTACTTACGTATAACTGTCAGTTAATATGCCACGTCTCGCAGCTATCGGTGTTTCTATAAACAAACTTCAAATATCCTATCTACGTCATCAACCTGTCACTTGATTCATAGAATAATCAAAGACAGATTTTCTGTAACGTTTTGTTTCTAACCGTCTGTAAGCAGAATGTCAAACAGACAGAGATAGCAACCTGCCGAAACCGAACAGCAAATTATTAGACCAACCAACGGTTTTCGTGAAGTCTATAGAAAAAATAACTTCTCTTCTTAAATAAAAATTACTTGTGGCTATGTAAATTCAATTTGTACATGTTTATATAGGGCCACAAACAGTTTATGTGCCTACAATTTTACATAACGTGGAGATGAATATGAAAATAAATACTCCCTAATAAAATGAAAATGTAACGACCAAGTTACATTTATTGTACATAGCACGTACATAATTTACGATATTACGATGAAAAATGTTGTATATATATCGGAAAAATGAAAAGTCCCGGTCGTACTTAGATTGCAACTTTTATAAAACTTCGCACTCACTTTGGGACTTGTTTAATTTATTCATCAAACTTGTTATACAGAATATTTTTTAAGTAGCTCAGAACTTGGTGATGCTTGTAAGTTACTGAAGATTTTTTTTACGGCACCTTTGGTTGAAAATTTTGGGTACTTAGTTTGTTGTTTTGGAATTACTTGACATACTGTTAGCCTATTATCGTACTGCTGAAGAGCAATGGCCTCTACTCATACAAAAATGAGCATCGATCACCACGCTCGCTCAAGGCGGGTTATAGATTTCAAACTCATAAGAGTTATAACCCGCCATGAGCGAGCGTATTAATAACGCCAAATTTGTCACATTTCGATTACTTATCGTTTTCTCTTCTTATATACAAGGTGGCGCCAACAAAACGACCGTAAATGAACACACTGACTCTCACTGAAAACTGTGACTAAACTACTGATTATATTTGAATGTTTTTTTTTTATGCTGGGAACATCATGAGGTATACGCAGTTAAATTTATTGTCGTATTGTCAGCGCAACCCTGTATAGAATTAAATATCATCATCATTTCAGCCAATAGACGTCAGACGACAAAAGCTATATATATAGATAGTCTAAACTGTTTACAAATCGTTTACCATAAATATCGTAAAAATCGAGACGAAAAGTTCCTGTGCAAAGTTTTAATGTTACTGACGCAAACCAAATGTAGTTAGACCAACCAAGGGCTACCACTTAACCCTTCACGAGAAATGCTAAAATTAAATCAGAAGAAAAAATACCATGGTTCGTTTACAACATTCAGCCTCAGAAATCGAAAAACAAAATTATACACGGAAAAAATATGGATTCCTATTCAAATTGCTATCGGAAAAGGAATGAGAGAAGTATTCATTCATGTGCATTTACGGTGAATACCTCGAAATGTTTGTATCATTCTATAAATATTCATCAAACGCTCATACATTTTCCAAATAATCAAGCGTAAGTGATTTCATATATTATCGAATGATTTGGATTATTGAGGTATGATGCTCTATGTTGTGAGCTTTGATCCAATATAATACAGCGCTGGAATCCAAATACACTGGATCGATGGTCCAATATCATAAATAATTAAACAATTTTCAGTCCGGTCCCGTATCCAGTATCCAGTCCTGGATTTGAATACAGCAGCTGTCAACTGTCTAATTGTTGATCACAATATTATTTCATCTCTTTTGATAACTGTACTTTAACTTTTTTTTCTTTTGGTCCCAAAATACTTACCACTCAAAAATATTTAGGGCGAATCCGGGACCGCGGTCCCGGTCCCAAAAGCCTCCCGACCCAATCCAATGCCACTGGATAAAGTTTGCATCGGGGTCGTCAATGTCGTCAAAACACATGATCACGCTGCGCCGATAGAACTTGCCTTCCAGTTTTCTGAACCAATAACTGGCATTATGTTCACGGCATCACCTTTCTGCCCTTGTCCCATGTTACTTGCGGTCGGCACATCACGTTTTTCTCTTCTATTCTCCCCTGTCAACCGTCACGCTATCATTTACTCCTTTATCTTGAATATCATTCCTCACACAATCTATCCATTGTTTCCTTGGTCTTTCTCTACTTCTCCATCCATCATTATATTTACGTAAAGATCGCATATTTTCGCGACTGATCACCTTGGAAAGGACGCGACCTCAAACGCTGAATTCCACGTCGTTTTCCGAGTTTATTTTCACATTGGTTGGCGACCAATGTAATACATTAAAAAGGATTGTGCTACACTTTACATGATTGCTTACCAATCCATTTGTTGTTTGGGTATGTAAATGTCAAGACTTACGTGCGCGGTTCTCTCGAGACGACGGCGACGTGGGCGGACGTCTTAACATTACTTCCAATATTCCAATGTTACAGCTAAGAAAACAATTGTATTACAATAAAATTTAAATGGATTATGAAGATATTTGAAAATCATAAAGGAAACAAGGAAAAATCCAGTTGATTACCAAACAATGTAAGAAAACTCATTAAAAAACACATCGGTTTTCATTATTTGCGGTCATACACACTGTATTATTAATGCCTACTGTTTATATATAATCTTTTTTTCTTAATAATGCGACTAAGATGTGATCCCAGAGAGAGAAAACTTTCCCATACTCGTACATTAACAGAAATTAAAACCAAACACTTATCATAATTTGAGAAACCATTACATACATAACTTCTCGCCTGTGATCCCGATAAGTTAGGGTGAGGTGTACCTGATAGTGCAACAACATTTCGGTCTGTTTAAGTTCCATTTAATAGGAGGCGAACCTATTGCCATCAATTGGGTACAAATCCAGGCTCCGTGGCTGCTATTGAGAAATTCCTGATGGAAAATTCCTCGAATAAACCTACATTATATTAATCCATCTATTGTGCCCCTTTACCTCGAAATTATCCAAAAACTCATCACAACGACAGTCTATCTGGGTTAACAGAGTCAATTCCTTTTCTAATATTTTGTTCCGAACTCAGTTGCAACATTCAAATATGAACCGTAATATTATGTAATCTTAGTTTGGCAAGCAAAGATGTAATCTGTGCCAAATCCTAGCCTCTTAGCAAGCTGAGGTCATGAAATATATTGCTTTATTGCTGCTAGATAGTGCCTACACATTTTCGTTCTGTATGAAGAATATTTTGACAAAATTAAGCCTGTTATCCCCGAAAGATTAGGCACAGTACCTAATTAGTATACCCAATTTCGCTGGATTTGTTTTAGTCTTTTGAGATAGTAGGCGAGCCTATTAGCACTAACTGGGCATAAATACAGACTCCTGACTGCCGCTGAGAAATGCTTGAAGAATAAGTCAATGACTCTTTGATTAAGAGATCTTGGGATCGATTCCAGGTAGTTCCACGGTTCCTCAACGCTTGCTATCATTAGACTACGATGATTGGCAAATTTTATGTTGTTTTAAGCATTTTACGTTAAAATGGCTTACATTCTAAAAATAATAATAATGTTAGCTCTTTGTCAGAAGGATAATTCATAATCCATCACACGAATGCAGTATGGGTAGGCAAATAATTATTTCAATAGCGCTGCGCTACGACGTAGCATCCGTAGCGTTTTCGCGTAGCAGCTCTACAGAATTTCGTAGACTGCAAGCTGTCGATTCCTATTAATTGGATTCAGAGATGACGGGTCGATAGTTTGAACGTTCTGAGAGCTTCCTTGTTAGGAATTGTATTATAATCTTAGTTTGACACGTGTTTGTTTTGTGTAATTTACACCTTTGTCTTCTTCGTTAAAGAACTTGTAAATCACCTTTATTAAAGTCAGAGTTATGTTTTCCAAAATCAATTATCATTCAGACAGACTACAAGGTATCCAATGTTGTGAGTCTGATTGAATCTTGACATAGATTAGCAACTACTTAAGTATTGGCGCCCACCGCGATGGGACTTTCAAATTACTCTTTGCGCAAGTAACTTTAAATAAATATAAATATATATAAATAAAAATATAAATATAAATTAAACTTACTAATATAATTCACATAACCTTCCTCAGCCCACAATGTAAAACTACAGTAGGCCAAACCAAATTGGCGCCCACCGTGGGACCACAAACCTGCTATAACAGTAACATTCTCAAACTACCCTCAACAAATGAATACACGTATTCAGTACATAATCTGTGGCAAATGAGAGTGAGCGCAATAAAACTATTTCGAGCGACACTCGTGTACTTAGCGGGGACGATAAAGGTGCACGGGGGTCGCAATTAGGATGGGGCTAGGAAAACGGCGGCAGTTTCATAATGATTTTTCACAAGACTGAGTTTTTTCACAAATCCAAATGTGGGTCCAAATTTAAAAGGTTTTTTTATTTACCAGAACTGTCTCACTCCTAGGCAAAGGCCTCGGCCCATTCCTTCCACTTATCTCGTTTATGTATTGCTTACCTCATTGCACAAATATTTCCTTGCAGAAACGTTTGGAGGGGGTGCGTTTGTCACCGATCTTCACCCGACGAAATACTTAGTAGTAACTTTTTCGGACAAAATTGCATACCTCTACAACAGTTTTGATGGCCACACACCAAACGCTTTTGCTCGCGTCATGTCAGAATGCAATTACGTGCAGCGCGGTAATGCATCGGTACGAGCGCGGGTTCGCTTCCCGGACGATGCATATTTACTTTTATTTGCAGCCCTTTGATGCACAGGGGAACCGTTCACGGGCACTTTCGCAAGCAGTCTGATTTTTAGGTTAGTAGGTAAGTATTTATAAGTTTTATATTATAGTAAAAATACATT
Source organism: Xestia sexstrigata (assembly GCA_941918905.2). Classification (NCBI taxonomy): domain Eukaryota; kingdom Metazoa; phylum Arthropoda; class Insecta; order Lepidoptera; family Noctuidae; genus Xestia; species Xestia sexstrigata. Next base: position 2,092,038 of record OW799210.2, read on the forward strand.
GTAGGAAAGGGAAAGGAAAATAAAGGAAGCAAAAAAAGTATGTGAGGACCGTAGCCAGTTCACGTTCTGCAGTTCTCATCTATGTTTTCCAGAAGTGCACAGACGATATAATCTACGTTGATAATAAACGTTTTTTTTTCTTTTCACTGAAAAATCCAAATTATAAAGTTATTGTTCTAAAAATATAATTTATCTTTTAATTCTAGGCTAAGTGGTTTTGGGTTTATCCATCAGGAATTTCTGACCCACGGTGTCTGGATTTGTGCCCGATTGATGGTAATAGGCTCGCCCCCTATTACATGAGACTTAAACATAACTGGCGAAATGTAGGTGTAGGTACCTAATTAGGTACCCTCTGCCTTACCTCTCGGGGACTACGGGCGTGTTGTCAAGTTGTATAATGTCAGTCTCATGACAGCCAATTTCTCCTAAAAATTACCTGTTTTTAAAATAGACACGAGTTATTTATGTCGCAACCTGACGCCACGAGAAGTCGGTACGGAGCTGTGCGGGTCGCTGCCGACCCATGCGAAAGATGATATTGGGGAAAATCATCTCGTTATTACATCAAGGTCGAATACAATGTCACAGTTTGTTTTAATTTAATGTTCTTTTGTGTGGATAAATTGAGAGGAGCTCGTGGTTAAATAATAACAGCCGCTCGGGTCGATCTTTAGGTTAAGCCGTGCTTGCCTAGGTTGGTCTGTGGATGGGTGACCACCCATTACGTACCGAGTTTACTCCGTGCCTCGGAAAGCACGTTAAGTAGTTGGTCCCGGCTGTCATTTGTGTCCTTTGACAGTCGTTACAGGCAGTCAGTGGCCCAAAAAGTCTGACAACCAGTCTTACCAAGGGGTATTGTATTACCCAGTACTAACTGGGTTGTGGAGGTCAGATAGGTAGTCGCTCCATATAAAATACTGGTATTCAGCTGCATCCGGTTAGACTAGAAGCCGACCCCAAATAAAACTTGGGAAAAGGCTAGGCAGATGATGATTCTGTGGATTATTGAAGAATTCGTGTTTCAAAGGGACCATGTAACTCCTGCTCACTGGTGTTGTTGTGTAGTTCTACCACAGAATTTTTCCAGAAGACTACGGACTTTTTTATTTTATTGTAACACAAATTTGTCAAAACCAAAAACTGCCAAACTATTTGAACTGTAAAATGTTCTGTTATCGATGTAATTTGTGATAGTATTACCCTGTACAATAAAGACTATTCTATCAACCTATTTAAATATGAAGTCATTATGTATAGATGTATCCCCAAATACTCCTGCACCCCTAGCCAAGTTGACAATCTACAATCGTTAACGCTAGTAGAAAACTATTCAAATGAATGGGAATGACATCATCTCAACGTTAAATCACGTGATCAACACAAACGAATACAAAATTCGTAGACAAGTTTACATCGTTCAAAATTATAGAATAGAATGTTACCGTTTCTACAATGTTGATCGCTAAACTCTTTGGTAGGAACGCTCACAATAGACTAAAGTGTAGGTTTTTTCTACAGAAATTAGAGAACGAGCGATCGACTCAGTCGTGTCAACTTGGCTACGAATTTAGCGATTTCTACAATCGCTTACGCCGAGGCGTTTACGATTGTAGAAAGAGAATCGATACGAAACGTTTGTAACTTGGCTAGGCCTGCTGAAAAGATAAAAATTATTCACACAAGTCGTAACAAACATAAACTGCAAAATATTAAACCCGAAAAAAAACCTAATAATACCTCATTAGAGTTAAACACATACAAATGTTAAACAGCCAATAAACGCGTCCATTCCTTACTCTTTGGTCATAAAACAATACCTTTTAGTGTTACATTACCATACACTTTACCCAAACAGGCTGTTACTTTAATACGGGGTCAACAAAGTAGGCTTTACAATCGCCAAACATTGTATCATGGTTATTTTGTAGTCACGCGATGTGAATACAAAAAGTTTTAGTACATACTTTTGATTTATTTATATTTATATTATGTAGCTTAACTCGTAAAATGCGGAACTAAATCAAGTTTGAGTACTATAAGCGACCTACCCAAATATCCTTTCTTTGGTATTGTTCGTCGTTTCGTTGAGCTCCTTGAGTTATAAGTCGATCTACACGATAACTGACAAATGCTTGCACTGACTGGACAGGTCCACTCAAATCTGTGTGGTTCTTTCTTCAAAAGACCATCTCAGACACTAATCTGCATAGTCCTCATCTGAATTGAACAAGATTATGTCTGGACTTCAAAAGAGACTCTGAGTTTGTTTCGGCTGTTTCTTCTCAGAGTAGTCAGGTACGTACGAAACACCGGCCCCATCAAGTTCTAAAAAATCACGTGTAAAAGTGTTTGTAAGAACCTACTTGCAAAAATAAACATCATTTCATGATTACATTAAGCTGGTTATGGAAATGACTCATTATTAAAGAAAGTTTTGATCCATTCAAGTTTATATAACACTAGCTGATGTCCGCGGCTTCGCCCACTTGTCAAATTAATTAATAAAACCTTCCTCAAGAACCACTCTATCCATTGGTGAAAACAGCATGAAAATCGGTGAAGTAGTTTTTGAGTTTATCACGAACAGACAGACAGATGCGGCGGAGGAGTTTGTTTTATAAAATGTGCGATAAAATCGCGCCTGTAATTCCCGAACTGGTGAAATGTGGGTTTTTGTAATGTGTACACCACCCATTAGAAAAACCCACATTTCGACAGTTATGTTTAAGAACCATGTAATAGAGAAGGAACCTGCTGCCATCAACCAGGAACCGAGAAATTCCTGATGAACATATTTCCCGACCCGGGAATCGAACCCAGGACCTCATGCTCAGCAGTCACGCTTGCCACCACTACACCAACGAGGCAGTCAAATCGTCGATTCAATGGGGTAGATGACACACCAATCAATTGAGATACTTTTTAAGAGCAGTCAAAACGCGGTTCTCTCATAGATTTTGTATGGCACTAGCCAACTGTGACGTCACTGTTTATTCAACTCAATGACTCAACTAGTTATTGATTTCAAAGCAACTAACAATCGAATTTGGCAATTAATTGAAAATAAATCGGGTTTTCAGGCCCAAAATAAAGTGTTTTTTTTAGAGATAGGTGTCTGGGAATTATTGTTTTTTGGTGTCATGTACCCTATTTTATTATGTACAAATATCTAAATTGTAGATATGCTAAAAGTTAGTGCATTTTTGATCAGAGTGCAGTGCACCATCCTTATAACTGACATACTTAATCAGTTGGGCCACGCGCAGTGTAGGGTTCCGTAGTAGCCCGTTATCACAATATAGGACGAACCCGTTGGTACAACGCCATCTAGCGGCAGCTTTGTGAAACTTATGATAATAGATCATGTTTTTTTATTTTAGTTTTTGTTTTTCAATGCAAGTTTTTCTTTACCCGTTGTAAACAAGCACCTACTTCATCTTAGTCACTTTATAGGATTTATTCTAAGGATTTTGTATTTGGTACAAAATTATCCAACACCCTAGTTCACTTTGTCGGCGTTATTGATATACACACCTCTACAAAATTACAGCTTTCTAGTACTGACGGTGTCTTAGCAAAACCTCAGACAGACAGACGGACATGACGAAACTAAAAGGGTTCCTTGTCAGGAACCCTAAAAACGTAAAACGTCTCACTTTTGAACAGTGATTCCTTTTGCCTCTGCTGTGCCCTTTTGGCTCAACATACTTGAAATGTCTTGTCTTGAAGTCTTTAATCGCCATCAGCTAATGATTGTCAATGTCGCAATCAAGACAATCAAGTAACATAAAAAATAATTCGGACAGAGTTTTCCGAATGGCAAAGTTGAAAGCTACCTGAATGCTACGTTCTCTTATATTTTTGCATAAATATTTGTTACAAGTAACAGACGGCAGCGTATTATTGTGTAAATTGTTTATGCCCGCGGCTTGTTCAGTAGTTGTCTAACGGGATCGTACTACTAGGATAAAAAGTATCCCATGTGTTAATCCAGGTAATAAACAGTCCGTGTTTTTATCATGAAAGAGTAACAAATATAAATCCGTCTAATCCATCAGTTTCGTTTTAGTCAAACTTTCGCATTTAAAATAGTAGTAAGATATTGATAATGGTTAATTTACATGAGCACAGATAGAAAAAAAAAAAAAAACACGCCGACAACTCGGTCGGTCGGTCGGGCCACCAGATACAACACCCGTCTGGTCGGAGGTATGGAACTCTATTATCGCGATGCAGGATTTTAATTCTAGTTCTTATTTTTTTTTTTCTTTTATTATGTCAACTACAGAGCCGAGAGCGCAATGAAAAACTTGGCACACTTGCACTAAAATATACTACTATTAACAAAGAAAAATGTTTTTAACATCTATTTAAATTTTAGAAACCCTCTCTTCGCTTATAATATCCACCACATCATTATTAGAACTTGACTAGAGTCACTCGCCGTCATAATTTTAATTAGGAGAAAATCTTAAGAGCGACAACTTTTAATAACTTAGTTAAGCGACTTTGCCCGGGACGCGGCGAGACGATATGGTGGCTGAATCAAGAAATATGTTGCAACAGGATACGCAAGTGGTCAAGGAAAATTGTATTTTCTTCATAAATTATGGAAGGAATAGTGTAAGAGACGCCGAGGCGTTTTGTTGCGAAGAAATTGGAGTTTTGTGGCAAGCAAAGGATAGGAGTTAAAGAGAGGAGATAAGGAGTTTTATGAGGCAAAATTATTGAATGCTTTATAATGCACTTATTTATTTATTTAACACTTCAAGCACAAAGTACAGAGGCGGACTTAATGCCATAGGCATTTTCTACCAGTCAACCTTTGGGTGATGCAGAGACAAGCAGTGGTAGGTGTACATCTGAAAATAATTTAATGAATACTAAGGTAAACTACAAGGATATATAAAATACTATAAATATATATCAAACTATTTATTACTGTAAATAGATATTTACACAGATTAAAATAAAAAGACAAACATTAGAGAAACATTACCGCCGTGATGAAACTGCCAGGTTCTTGTGACTTCGATAGAATTATATTTTTAATCATTGTCAGTGGGGCCGAAAGCTTAACAACCATTCTTACCAAGTGGTAGCGTATTATCCAGTACTAACTGGGAGTAGTCGCTCCATGTAAATACTGGTATTCAGCTGCATTCGGTTAGACTGGAGGCGACTCCAACATAGTTATGAAAAGGCTGGCCAGATGATGATTTTAGTCCTATTATAGAGATAGGCAAACCGACCGGACTGGACTGCAGATATCATTCTCTTTTTGAAGTCGGTTAAAAACGTAAATAGGTATATAAATATTTAAAATTTTATGTTCTAACCTCTTGGATGCCAGCGTCATACCTATAGTACATAAAGATTTAAACGTCATTTTATTACCATTTTTGCAGCCCAAGCATCAATTTTTGTCGCGTGATTATAGTCAGGAATGACGCTGTCGGCATCCAAGAGGCTAAGGAAACAATAATCTTGCAAATAACTTCCTTCGGAAACCTTTTTAGCAAAATTAATTTTACACAGAGGTCTTTCTTCTGTGTACCTTTGTATTTAATAAATTTTTATTCAAAAGGTTATACTAAATGGCAGCTAGAGAGGAATAAAATACCTTTGTCTCTCTGGACCTGAGCGTGGGGAATGTAGGTGATCTGAAATTAAAATGACGGGTAAAATTTTCTCCACTTTGGTAACGGAGGTGCAAAGTCTCATGTTGATTAATAACAACAGCCAAATAAATCACCTAAAATGAGGTATGATTATTTTAAAATTTAATGTAATTTTCAATAATATGTCACATGTAATAAGGAGCTAGCAAATCTCCAGCAACTGGGCACAAATCCAAACTGCTGTAATGCCCGAAGGTTAGGCAACGGTAGGTAAAGAACACCCACATTAGGTGACTTGTCTGTAAAATCTTTTTCCAAGAACCTGAATACCTGAAGATTTTCCAAATATTTAGATCCTAATGGATAAATTCAAAAGATGGGATTAGTCCACCTTCCAGATTGGAAGTAAATCGGCTTAGACCATTAACAGGTGAGTAAGTAGATAAAGATTTATACAAGACGCGTCCCAGTTCCCTACTTGAAATTTTGCCTGAATTATTTAGCTTTTTGTGACACGTATGCGAGACAGCTTTTCTTATGTTCACACCTACGCATGTCAATTTTACGGTATTCTGCGAAGTATTCGCAAAAAATCATAAATCACGTTTGTAATTCCGGAACGGTTTAGCAGAAGTGTATCTTATATAATAGTGTATGTACATACATTCATATTTCGCCTGTTAGGTTTAAGTTCTATTATAGGACTTTAACATAACAGGTTGATGGATATAGACTCGTCTCCTATTATATAATAGGGGACGAGTCTATATCCATCAACCGGCCCAAATCCAGACTTCGGCCGTGGGTTCGTACTGAGAAATTCACAATTGAAAATCCCAATAACACTTAGCCCGACCTGGAAATCGAATCAAAGACCTCATGCGCAGTAACGAGGTAGTCAATATGCGCATTCATTTTAATAGGTTGAATATTCTGAATGGAATGCATTGACCACAAATTCTGTGTAACCGAGTTATATACGTACTTCACAGAGAAATGAGCGCACACTATCCACCGAATTTAATACCCTCTCATCGTAACGATTCGGCTGAATTTCACCGTACGGTGCGCTTTAGTACGAGTACTTACGTACAGTGCAATCCTTACACAAAAGATTCCCCAATCTGTCTAAAGATGCTTTTTCAAAATCCCCGAACATTTTACAAGGAAAAACGCAGTAAATATTAATTTTATCGCCAGGTCCACAGATTCCCCGGTTCAGAAAGGGATATGGAATACCTGCACGTAGTCAACACCGCTAGAGCCTGAGGAATGTAATATTCCGTAGCTCGCTTGGCAAGTATGTCGGTGCTCTGAAATTAAGATATCCGTTCTCATACGTAGGTACTGGAAGATATTATAACTGGGCTGTGAAGTCAGGGAATATAAAGAAAAGGTTTATGTTTTCAGAATTCTGAAAAAATACAGGTATTCAGTTGTATTCGGTTAAGGCAAAGTCAGGCGCTTCACTTTCTGTTCATTTTTGTCTCAAAGTGAAACGACTAAACTCAAAATGAACATTCACTCAACTCGAGTGGAGCGTCTGATATCACTTTTAAGACTACAAGTCCACCCCAATTTTAATGTATGATAATTTGTGTTTCTGTTCCTTTTAATGTACCTAAGATTATTTGTGATAATATTTTCTGTGTGATTTTAATATCTTCATCATAGCAAGTCGATGACAGTTTAAATTGAATCAGCCAATTTGGCGACGAGTTTGACATTTTCAGTAGCAACAGCATGCAACAGTATGCAAGCAATAGGACAGGCAGGACACAATATCAATTGTCAATATATCTTAATTTAGTTTTTGTTTAACTGTGACTGAATAAAAATATTTAATGAATAAGTGTAAAAATTAAAAATCATTGATTCTGTAATTATAATTGTATTTAATAAATTGGTATATAATTTTTAATGTTTAAAATTTCAAAATCATTCATTAAATAATAATAATTGTACCTGAAAATATTTGCACGCCATGAGAAATGGCAGACATGTCGTGAGCCACTCTTATTTAAGATCTTGCATGCATGTTTTATTTTAATTCTGTATGTAAACACATGTTTGAGCTAATAAAATTTCTCCAGTCAGTGTACAATCCAGGGAGAGTCAAATTCAAATTCATTTATTTTGTGAACATAAGTAAAAAATAGGTGGTAAAAAATACATAAAATTCAGAACTAACTATGTTCCGCCGGTAGGCATACAAAATGTTTTCAAATTACATAAAATTAAATTAAACCAAAACAATTAAAATCAATAAATAACAATACAATTTGATTCATTAAATAATTGAAATCACCAAATAACAATTGTTAACTTACATTACACAAAATGTCAGCTTTAAAAACAAAAAAAGAAATAAAATAAAAGGCATAAAATATAAAATGGTGTCACTGGTTAAATCAAATTTAAATTAATTACAAAACTCATAAAGTCATCTATGAATATCCACCTGAACAGGTTTATAGGTGTATGGAAACTAAACCAAAAGAACTATCACAGCCAACACTGTAATACTTATTTTGCTACGGATACTGTAACAAGAAGTTACTTCATAACTTTATATTGTGTGCTGTTACAAGTACTTTCCTAACCTCGTTCACTTTTATCGTTCAAAGATATTACTTTATTGTAGTTAACATAAACTAAAACTCTGCTGTTCTAACACCCACGGCCATAACATACTATGTAACTCCATATTTATTCTACAGTAATAATATGTGTAGGAGTAAAGTTATTTAATTTAGTTTTCCTTTCATATTTACAACATACTGAAGATGAATAAAAAAGGTTTTTTTTATTTTTATTAAGAGGAACAGCAAACAGCTACATTACGAAAACTTAAAACAATATTTACATTTTGCTTATAATGTACGAGTAACCCACAACTACCTACCCACAATAAATACTGTTTGACGTAGTGAAAGAGTAGGATATTTTATGCTAATTACTTTTTTTTTGACTTGCAATAATGACCCTTTACTTGCACAGGAAAATACAGAACCAAACGGACTATTTGACAAAAGATTTGGGTCGGTTTCATCACGTAAGATCAATTTGAAACAAGTTACAAAGCAACAGTAATTTCATGCAGATCCAGAGTTCCATTTTATGTGTCTGTTAGATGTCTCAGATTTAGTATTTTGTCGCTATATATCATCATATTGACATGATTTTCAAATATGTATTAAATAATAAGATCTGCTGTGATCTATCTAAACTAATATTATGTAGGGTTTTAAAGATTTTAATAATTCCTTTTATATTTGAGAAATGACAACACTGCCTAACCGTCAATGTTGTAGCGGGAAGGGGTAGTTGATAAAAAGCATGGCACTCGGCCGAGAGTTGTTGGTTCATTGGACGAAATTGTGGTGTTAAGACTAATAGTCGAATCTATGTCTGATAACTGTTAAGTGTTGTAATTATTGCATTTTGTATAAAACGTGAAGTAATCTAGAATTGTGTTATACTAAATAATTTGAAAAGAGTAACCATGGAATTTCTTGCCGGTTCTTTTCTATGGAGGCGACCAACCCGAACCGTGCACCCTTGTCGACGTTCGTAAGTGCCCATCCAGGCCTATGAAAGAAAAGAAAGAAATAATGATTGGAGCTACAGTGGTTTTATTACAATATCATATCCTCATCATCTGCGTAGCCTTTTCCCAACTATGTTAGGGTCGGCTTCCAATCTCACCTTCTAATATCATAATTTTACATGGAGCGACTGCCTATCTGACCTCGACAACCCAGATAATACTGGGTAGTACGATACCCCTTAGTAAGACTAGTCGCTAATATATTTTTACATTATTAAATGGGTTTTATTTATTTTAGTATCGCGGCTAAGAAATTATTTCTGAATACTAAATGTGGTATGTATTTCCAAAACCAACTCTCGTTTGACAAACAAAATCAGTATTCCCCAACGAACCTTCTCTATGAAATCTGCGGGCTGACATTATCATTTATGAACCTTGCAACACTCATCTCATTACACAAAATTAACGTAAACATGTCATGTAACTCGGAGCATTCTGACATGAAGTAAAGCCCAGTCCACGGTCCTTGGTCGAGTAATGCGACAGAGCCTGTCGCAAGACGCATGTTGTTTGAGTATTTAGCGTGGGCAAGGTGTAGGCAGCATAGTCCTCATGTGACTTGATCAAGATTATGTCTGGACTTCAAAGAGACTATGACCTTTAGTTTGATTCGGCTGTTTCTTCTCAGAGTCAGATACGACAGAAAAAAAAAACGTAATAAAGTAATTTTTATTTTACAAAAAACATTTATTTGCAGTGTGTTGCGGGTGGCAGCGTGACGTCTCGCGGCGAGAGGAGATGCGTGCAGCCTCCCACGTTATTACACGCGCAAACACAAACATAATTATGGTCATGTTAAAATGTAGTTTACGAAGACGCGACGCGTGCGACTCCGCGTCCTCCGCTGCGGGTATCGCTGCGTTTTCCACACCGCATCTCCGTAAATGAGCGCTTAAGTCGAGTGATGGAACGCTACGACGTAGTTATGTCACGAGTTTAAAGGCTCCAATGGGTACTTAAAACTCTGAAGATATTTGTTGTAGGTATACGATACAGTTACGATTTGAATTTAAAATTTTCAAACCAGATACCACCTATGCCTACAGAATGGTGGTCCAGAAAACTCAGAAAATAAAACTTCGTCTGTCTGGTGCCTTTTCAAGCCCGATAAAAGGCACACAAGTTGAGCAGACCCTGGTTTAGGATATAGGATATATTTCACTCTGGTGAAATAATTTCCGAAGCCGCGGTTAAAAACTATGTAGTACACTACCTACATTCATAGTATCTTGATACGGTTACACTGTACGTCAATCGTACTTATTGTATTAAAACATATTCTCAAACAAAAACGTAAGGAGGACTCACTGTTATTTTGTATTTTAAATGCTGTATTGTCACCAAGCGATGGAATATAATATCCACTGAAGCATACGTCGACGATTCACACATCGTGGGTTTTTCTCAAAGAGTTTCTTTCATCCAAATTATGTCGGTAGGTACATATCTCAACATTTTAATACTTATCGTACCAAGAGCGAGGAAAATAAACTTCTTTTCAACTTGAATATAAGCCTTTGGGAACTTACCGGCACGGTTTATACGAAAATATTATACTTTAGTTCAGTTTCCCGACGCCTACTTAAAAAATCATAGCAACATTTTGCGCTACTAGAACTTTATGCTAACGGTTTTTGTGATGGAGCTTTCTGAAATGTTTGTTTATATTTTTTATTGAGTTGGTATTTTGACTATATTCTCATTCTTGGATATTTTGTGATTTTATTTAACGATTTATTTATTTATTAATTACAACGGTATACACCAGTAACAGTAACACAGTAGTTCAATGTTAACTTAATAAACGGCTTAATAAGTGATCGTAACAAACATTTTAGTTAAGGGGTTCCCCCATGCACACTAGCGCCACTTTAGTAAAAAAATCAGAACTCGTTAAATACACAATTAACATAAAATCTGATTGACAAAATCAATGCTTTAGAGTTCTAGATTATTGACATCTATTTAATTCATTAAAATATACTTCACTGTAGTTACAGTTAGAAGAATTGCTAAAAACGGCCGTATTTTTCCATTTTGAATCTGTAATGACAGCGAGCTATGTTTCAATGAGTTAAGCAGACGTAAATAATTTAGAAGACCAAAAGATTGATTTAACGAGTTCTGATTTTTTTACTAAAGTGGCGCTAGTGTGCATGGGGGAGCCCCTTAATATGTTTTAACCAACATGGCGGGTACATATTATTTGTGCGTACCTAGCTATTATCACGTTAAGGGATGCAAATAAAGGTCATAATTATTATTCTCCAGCTCTTATCGCAATTTATTTGAGATCAGCGTAGCATGTCTTCTTATTCCATACTTCTCTATTAGTTAATACAGTTAATTTTAATCTTTTACTCTGGACGGTCTAAATGTGCACGTCTTTCTACATCGTTCTCACATTTATATGTATAATCTCAACATGAATGATGTAACCAAGATTATGTAACAATATTTTGATTTAAAAAAGTGTCCATGGAGTTTCTTGCCCGTTCTTCTCCATAGAGATCTACGCTAGGGAATGGGCAACTACAGTACTTTCTCAAGTTATTATATTGTCTTGTGACTGGGACTATAGATTTGTTTTTTTTTGTATTTTGACATTCAAAAGTGCCGTAATGGTCTAATTGAAATAAATGCTTTAAGTTTGAGTTGAGTTTGAGTTAGGTAACATCTTATAAAATAAATAAAGATATGATTAGACGAACATAATTATTATAAAAACATTGGATTAAGTTATAATGTAATTCAGAGTTTCTATTCCGTTAGGTAATATTCTAGTTTAACATAAATGTAAGTCGATTTGTAGTTTGGCACAAAAGATCGGGGTCATGACTTATTCAGCGGGTACAATAAAATGGTGAAGGAGTCATTTGGAGCCTCACCGTAGACTTACGAGTATTACCACAATGACATTCAGTGGGGATTGGGGACCACCCAATTATTTTCTTCCCTTTTTCAATTATAATGTTATGACCCTTTTATGGGTTGTTATGGGTTTGTCAAATTATGAAACACGTAAAAAAAACATTAACGTGAAATTTGTGGATTAGGAAAATGTTCTTCGTAAGTCGAATTTCTTTCCTATTGTTTTATTTCCTTGACTGCCAATAGGTCTAGTGGTCGCCAATGCGGCTGCTGAGCTTGAGGTCTTGGGTTTGATTCCCGGGTCGAGCAAAATGTAGCAAATAAGACACTAATTTAGTTCTTTCCAAAACATCTTTCTCCTTTAGTGGGTAGGTTTCTTTTTATATTAGCCTCAATCTTGTCCTGAGGATAGATAAGGTGGACGATGGAACGAGCTAACCTAAATGAAACCTATTAACTCGCGACTTAAATAGATTCGGGTTATATGAACTCGAAACAACGACGCAGGCAGGGAATTCCACTCCTTAGCTGTGCGCATAATAAAAGATAATTATTGTAGCAAAGCGCTTCGTGTGAATGTGTGGAATATCGACAAGGTACGGGTAATGACCCGCTGTAAGTCTGGACTCCCGATGGAAGAAGGGAGGTGGTGGAATGAGCTCATGTGGGTATAGGTACGTTGCCCCAAAACACACGACCCTTAAAGGTCATAATCTCAAGAGTTCAATCTCGTTTTTACATCTCCTGAAAGTTTTCACGCTAGTATACCTATTTCCATTCCTCCACGTTTGGAATAATATCCTGGTTTCTCAATTCAATGAACTCAAATTCAAAGAGCTGTCTGAATAATGTATTACGCGTGGGTATGACACTATTTTTCGTATTAGCTATTTTGACACTAGGACTATGTTGCCCATTATTTTTTGGCTTTGTAACATTTAGTATCTGGCGTCCGGCATTTTAAGTAAATAAGTAAGCATTTTGATGAAATTTCTCAGTAGCTTCCCGGAATCTAGATTTGTGGCCGATCGACGCCAATAGGCTAGCCCCCTATTATATCTTACTAAAACATAACTGGCAAAGAGTGAGATTACAATAAGGTCATATCTGCCCAATTTTTTTTATTTTTTCGTGTGGGAAATCATCAAATGACTCCTCCCGCTCTGGGCGGAGCAGGAGGGAGTGTCAGACTTTTAGACTTTTACTGACTAAAACTCATCCATGTTCCTTCATCGCCCTTTGTGTTGGGGGGGCACGGTATCTCTTTCGAATAGTCCCGCAGCCCCGGCAGGCATCTGCCCAACCCTTCGGGCAAAGTCGGCGTGATATTATGTTACGTATTATGGTGGGAAGGTATCTTACAGGACCCAAAAAGGATTAATAAATAAATAAATATCGCTAGACATAACCTTTTTCTTTCACCTCTCGATAAATTCAATATCTTAACGAAAAATACAACTTGTATTGATCACATTTCTCATACTAGCGATACAATTAAGCTCTGTCGCAATCTGAGATATTTCTTAATATAAATTCAGCCTTACGCAGGTACATAAAGTGTCACTTTTCGAGGACTCTCAGAACATTAATATAAATACCTGTATAGGATTCAGGTGCCAGATAAATCTTTCAAAGGTACGTGACGTACGTGATATACGAAGTTACTTGTAATTTAAATACCAATGTGATATCTGCTTACTTATGTAGGTAAATGCCCTATTTGTTGAGACAGCGTCAGGGGTGATATACGCAAGTACCTATCCACGTGCTGTTTGGCCAAATGCATATGGAACGTTGGAGAAACTAACTAGAATTGGGCCGAAACGACTCCAATGTAATTTCACAAAAAAGATGCCGAAGGAAGTTTGGCTATCGACTCGAACCAAATGAATATACCAATGTAATTATTTTCGGTCGGCATTTTTGTTTAACAAAAACCGACCCGAACTAGTGTGTAGGACCGCTTAAAATAACTAGATTAGTTAGTAACTTTGTACCTTTGATAACATAGTTTTATTCCACTACGCAGTACTATCAACACATTAACGAGAATGAAACCACATGTAGTAATAACAAGATAACTTTGTAATAATGTCAAATTATTAGTCGGCAATATTGAGTAACTAGTCTGTGTCCACGGCTGCACCCGCCTGGACGTCGCAATATCACACGGGAACGTATACGAAGACAAAAAGTATCCTATATCCTAGCCAAGGGCATGGTCCACCTGTTTGCCAAATTTCAAACTCAAAAGTTAACTAACAGACAGACACACAGACAGACCGTTCGACAGACAGACGAGTTACGTTCGCTTGTTATAAGTATTAGTATCCCAAGCCGCATAACAGGCTGTATACAAGCTGTATTTAAGTTCGTGGTTGTTGTTGGGGCCAATTAGGTCTCAGTGATTTGTGGAGATCGCTGATGCCCTCGCCACAAAATTACTTCTGACAACCAACTCATACTGGGCAGGCAATAACTCGACCCACTCTCAGTTAGGTGGCCCGAGTTACAGTAATAAGAACATCAGATTCATAAGGCACCTCGGCGTGCCTCTTCTGAGAATATGGCCATGATAATTTGATTTTGCTAGAAATAGTCTATTACTAAAACTGTCGCCGTTGGTTTAGTGGTCGCAAGCATGAGGTCCTAGGTTCGATTCCCAGGGTGGGCAAAGTGTTATTGGGTTTTTCCATCAGGAATTTCAGCAACGGAGTCTGGGTTTGTGCCCGGTTGATGGCAATAGGCTTAGCCCTTATTACATGGGACTTAAACTTAACTGGCGAAATGCGGGTGTTCTATTAGATATATACCTCTGCCTAAAGCCTGCCTATTTACAGGCGTGATGTCATGTTATGTCTATTCATCATCATCATTTCAGCCGAAAGACGTCCACTGCTGGACATAGGCCTCCCCCAAGTGTCGCCACATTGACCGGTCTCGTGCGACTTGCATGCAGCGATTATCTCTGTTACTAAAACGTAACTGGTCTGAAGTCCAAACCCTGCCCTCAGTACCAACGACTCAGTTCCTCGTAAACGATTATCTAGGGTGACAACGTCCCTACGACATCCACCATTATCGCAGACCCTAATAAAACCCCGTAACACTATCTTTTTCCCTTCAATTCACTGAGTTTTTCATGAATCGTTATTACTCTTGGGTTAGTATCGTGTGAAATAAAAATCTATTTCATGAATCTCTAGGACTCGTTCTAACCAGCGATCATCATAATCTGAATATCCTTTTCCCAAGTATGTTGGAGTCGGCTTCCAGTCTCACTGGATGTAGCTGAATTGCAGTATTTACATACATACATAGAGCGGCTGCCTATCTGATCTCCATAGCCCAGTTAGTACTGAGTAATACGATACCTCCTTTTTACACGGGCCAGCCTTACGGCTACCACCTTTTGAGGCGCGTTCAGGTAGTGGGCCGCAACCAACCGGTTGCGGTTTTAATCAAAGCGAACAGTAATGCGAATACGCAAGCGGCACGTTCAGGAAACTTAAAGACGCATTTGTACGAGCTATTTGGTTTACAGTTTAACCAACAAATTACATTGTAAAATGTAAACCAAATAGCTTGTTCGACCGTACATTCGTACATTATAATCTGATCTTAAACTTTTTACTGTTTCAAAAGAGTTTTAAATGTTCATGGAGTTTCTAGCCTTTTCTTCTGCATAGAGATCTATGTTTTGGGACGAGCAGCTTCACCTTTGTGACTAACTGACTAAATGATTTATTGTTTAACTGTTGTGAGTTTAATTTTATTTTATGGATTTTATTTTATGTACTTATGTATTTTTATCAACTCACTTCTTAGTGGCGTACGAGTATACCAATCGTTTAGTCATTTGGTTTTTGTTACCTTGTTGCTACCCGCTTAGTATTTTGATCTATAAATCGACGATTTTTATTTATCGAATCATGTTTACCAACACAACAATGAGTAGAGTACAGAAAACAGAAATCAAGTTTCGAATTAACGTTACCATATTCTGAACAATACATACTTCCGCAGTATTTTGTAAACTGAATTCGTAACATATTAAACTTTTATCCAGTTTCTCGACCAAGCCGTGTGTGAGTTTTGAAATGCAAAATT
Organism: Xestia sexstrigata; assembly: GCA_941918905.2. NCBI lineage: Eukaryota > Metazoa > Arthropoda > Insecta > Lepidoptera > Noctuidae > Xestia > Xestia sexstrigata. The sequence goes on from OW799210.2 coordinate 2,108,256, forward strand.
TTCAGGCGCCTGAGAATACGAAATTCAGAGACGAACGGCTGTCCTGTGTCTTCTACACAAATATTTCATGTTTGCCCCAAAATCTTGGATTTTCGGCCAAGGAGACATTTTTGTATGAATATTACTTTTGCTTACTAACATATGTAATTTTATCTATGATATTACATGAAATTTAAATATAACTGGCGCTGAAGCGTTCGAGACCCGGTTTCAGTCCCATAGCAAAACCTCGGTATAATTTTCCATATATTATACCGAAGAGATGTCTTAAATAACTGTTATCCTATATATCCGAATGAAGCCGTAACTACAGAAGATAACATAATTTCCAAAGACACTTATATACAAACAGCAACCAGTTGGTTATTGGTAGAATATTACAGTTTTATTCGTGTTGTACCGTTTAACGCAAGTACATTTGAATGTCTCTGTAAGTAGGTAATTGCTACGCCTTAACTCGAAAAACCCTACTAAGACACCTACAAAATTCCCTTACATCTTATTGCAATGCAAAACCTTTTACTAAGACATCGATCTCTCTGATTGATGTGTTGTCAAGGGAATTCTTTCATGTCTGAAGGACGGCAGAAGAGCCCATAGCTCAGTACTGTCAATACTTTTACTTCAAAGGGCTGATTGAGAAGAGGATGTTTTTGGTACTTAACATGCAAAGGAAATTGAAAATGACGGTGCTATCTAAAATGGTTATAACGACACTAAAACTCATAAAAAATATTATATTATAAAAGTCCAAAATTCATATTAAAAAAACAATATTTAAAAAAAAGCTTTACCTTCGGTTGGTATTCTGGTGGACTTCATGCGTTATCTCCGGTGGGTTATCTACGGATCGGATGTATTCCTCACTGACGACCCTCATCAGTTATTTTTTCGATTTTTGGAAGATGCTGGAGAACGATGCTATGCGGGTTCGATCTTTGCTTTCTCGAGAATCGACTCGCCATATTTGCTTAAATCAAACACAAATAAAAACTTAAACCAACACACCCTAACTATCAAACTAACCCTCAAACAATAAACCATAACACGATATCAAACAAAACACAACAATATCAACCGACAAAAGAACTGTACCCCGACAATATTCATTGACCCATATAGCGATATTCGATATAAGCCGATGTCAATGACCGAACGAGGGGATGACCTGATAACCTCGCCCAATATTTTATAACAATGTAGCTGAAAGGGAAGAAAGTTCAGTCGAAATAAGGTGAAAACACTCACAATGATCATCATCTGCCTAGCCTTTCCCAAATATGAAGCGACTGTATATCTATCTTCCACAACACATTTACTGGGCTTGGTTTCGTAAGACTTTTGACTTTCGGGGTTCTAAGTACCGCTTCTAACCCGTAAATAACGTCAAAGATATTCATAATGACAGCTGGGAGCAATGATTTAACCTGTTTTTCGAGGCACGGCAGGGTCTCGTTGTTTTATAGATGGTCACCCATCCACAGACCTTTGCATGCGTTACTGAAAATAGAAAATTATGTTGATGTTAGCTTGTGGCTACATAATAACAGCCTTGACCGTACGGCCAACATAGGTAGCAACTTTTATAAAGTGGACGGTCTACTGCTATGTAGTAGGTACACGGAGAAGTTTGCCATGGTAGCTGCGCAGTTCTTTTGTTTGTCAGCCACCCATTCGTGCGTAGTTTGGCCGTGAGGTATCATCCCGCATACATTATCATACAGAACGAAGCCTATTACGCATTTATGTAACTTACACGTGGAGCGATGTTTTTACTAGCTCGTAGTAGCCTGTCTCCCAGCAATCTCACTGTTACTTAGCTAGTAAAGGTATCGTACTTGAAGCCTATTATGAGATTCGGTAATTTTTGATGGTGCCAAAATAAATGCAGAAACAGTACATTGTGCCCCAAGTATTATGCTACTTTCAAAATTATGTGCTCATTTTGGCAAGCACGATGTTCACAATGTGACACAAGGTATGACCCGTGTCAGTTTCTGTTAAAGCTTTTGGAGCACGATAATACGTAATGCCTGTGTAGCTTGCACATATATATTATGTATATAATGATATATTTATGATATATTGAACGTAGCTTGCATGATATTGTGACATTCACCAATCAGAATGGCGGAATGGAATGCAAGCTATAATCGATTACTTTAGTGCAACTAACTTACTGAGTTTCATGAATGTGGCAGATAAAATGAGATTCAAAGATTCATTCTCAATTTTCCTGGATGTTGGCATCCCCAATATTTTATTTTTATATTTGTCTTTGTGCATGTATGTTGTCAATTTAATCTGTCAATAATCACTTTAATTTACTCGAAAAAGGAAAACTCGTATTTCCATTGTATTCAACACGAGCCTTCTCCCTCAATTCACCAGCCCCACAGGTGCATACCACTTCGTAAACTGGTTCAAGATTAAGGAGTAAATCTTCTGTTCATCATTGTTGAGTGGTATTAATCGACACCTCGAGACGCGGAGGTCTTGAAGAGTTTCAATGTAAGGAGTTCGTGTATTATGTATGTGGGTTCGTGGTCAAATGCAAGTAATATGTGTTGAGGGCTGTCTTAACTTCATTGTCTAAAGGTTTTAGCTGTTTTTTGAATCTCTTTTAATCAGTACAATGCTCTCTTCAGTTCCCAATTATGACCTGCGTTAGCAAAATCCTGGATAAATAGATACAAAATAATCATTCAAATAGACTGCCTTGTTGGACTAGTGTTTACAAGCTCGACTGCTGAGCATAAGGTCCTGGGTTCGATTCCTAGGTCAGGCAAACTGTTTTAAGGATTATCCATCAGGAATTTCTCACTAGCAGCCACAGAGACTGGATTTGTGCCAGGGTGATGGCAATAGACTCGTCCCCTATTACATGGAATTTAAACATGACTGGTATAATGTGGATGTACTATTAGGTACATATCTGTCTCACACTTCAGGGATTACAGGCGTGATGTTATGTTTGTATAATCAACATAGCATAGAACTTAGTGTGAGTGAAACCATATAATGTAATACAATACGCTCTTCAGTTCGCAAGTGTGACTTAATGTTAGTTAACACCAAAATCAACACAGACGCTTGGTAACTGGCTTTCCTTAGCCAGATAAGTATATTTCCATAATCGAAGGATATGTGGCTTCAGATTGTTGTTATACAAGGATCTCAGAGAGAATTTCATCAGTTCCACATTACAAGTTATGGGGTGACATTCCGTACTAAGAAAGCAGATAACTTTACCCAGCAACCACCCAGCAATAGTCCATAGAATTATAAAATAAAATCCCTTATTTTCAGATCATATTTTTTTTACACCAATCCTCTACTCCTCAAAATGCAACATATAGGACGGAACAATGCATAATATAGGACGTAACAACCATAATAACACTCCTTTCAGGTCCAGAAGTTGCTCAACTCCAAACTGGAGCAAACTGAGCCCCGATACCATTTATTGTGCTGGTATGTACGTGACGGGCAAAGAGATCAACTTAGACTTCTACAACGTGAGCTGCTGCTGGAGTGAGTTTACAATGATTTTGTTTGTATGTAGATAACGCCTTGTTCGAATGAGATTTTATCCAAGATGTCCATGGGTAAAATGGTTCTTCTTATAATGGTTCTTATAAATGGTTCATCTTATACCTACTTTAAATGCGAAAGTTTCTGAGGATGTATGAATGGATGTTTCACGAAAAAAGTACTGAACGGATTTGGATAAAAATCCGTTCAGTTCGTAAATTTGACACACGGATAGTTTATAACCTGGATTAACACAAAGCAAACTTTTTGTTCCGGTAGCACGATCCCGTGAGACCATTACCCCATAAGCTAGTTAGTTTAATGTATATTGTGTTTGAAAAAAAAAACAGCCATTCAGTAGGTATTGCAATATTGTAGGAAACAGCAGATTTTTTTTTATCTAAAAACTTGCGATGAAAAAATTTTATGTGGCAGGACTGAGAATGATGTATTGAATAAGTAGTAGTGTAGTTACCATTTTCGCCTATAAATACCTACTTTAGTTGTACAAATAAAAACTACTTACGTCAAAAATGGCATCAGCATAGATTATGATACTTTAGCATCAACAAGCAACACAAAAACAAAAATTGTTGAAACAGTTGTGAATCGTGATCTTTTGTTTTTTGATGATGAGTAGGAACAGTGCAAATGTCTTCCGCGCAAGTGTGCTGATACCGAGCTCAAGGTGGAATGCAATAAAATAATACCTTCTTGAATTCATGCCCGCCTAGTACTTTTCGTAAGGTTACTAACTAGGCCTAAACTAGCATCTAGCTAGACAATGTTGTGATGATGCAATATTTTTACCACACTAATACTTTTACTACTGATTATAGCTTTTTCATACGTGGGACGAGTTGCAGAATGAAAATATTATTTTTTTATTTTCATCAACTCATCCCAAATGGGCCGTAGGCATGTGGGACCAGTTGATGAACGATTCGACGAGTCGGACATAACTCATCACCAACAATCTCCTGACCTTATCTCAATTTATATTGGGATGCACATGGGCACAGGGCGCAGCATGTCTTGTTCTACCATGGTTCTCTATTACTCGAAATACTCGTATAAATACTTTGCCCTCTCTCCACTTTAACTATCTATGATTAATAGCCAAAACTATCTTACCATCCATTCCACAATCTTTATAATCATAATTCTATTTCCATACCGCATTTACGCACATCAAATATCTCCGTATCATCGCTACTATTGGAAATACGCAAGTCATCTTATCATGTGATGTATATCACTACACATTTACTAGTCATCACAATCATTATCTAACATGATATCTACGTTTAGTGATCAACGATGATTAAATCCCGATCGCTAACGACTTCACCTGTTATAATTAGCATACGACTAATAAGAAGGTTTAAATCCGATCATGATTTGTTTCTGTATGGTTCTTATGGTTTTTACCATTGATCGCAGAATTATAATGGAGTTTGAATGAACTGGCTTCAAGTATAACTTTAATAGGGGTTATTCCCAAAGTACTCCATTTTCTTTGAAATACAAATATAAGAATGTCATTAACTAATTCCCAAGGTTATTTGTAATACCTTCTTCCTAGAACAGTATACTCTAGCAATACATTACGCCTGTAATATCGGGACAAATCCTGATCTTGGAGTACTACTAAGAAATTTCTGGACGAATAACAAAAAAACGGGCGAAGACCTGGAAAGCGAATCCAAAATGGCTTAGCAGTCTCCAAAAAATAAAAAAAAACGAATTAAATAGCATTTCAGTAATAACTAAAATGCAATTTAATTTAGAACTTGTAGACCAACCAAAAGAGTCCGTAATTATGTAAGAAGATTTATCGTAAACACTTGCTACGTCTTAGCCGATTAGCAAAAGTCTCTTCCGTAGTTCTCAAACTTTCTGTTTTGGTTTATATGTTCTTGAGATTAGTTATGGATATTAGAGAAAAAAAAAAGTTTTTTTTTTCTCTAATAAATTTACATTAGAGAAAAAAAAACATTTTCTATTAGATAAATTTCAAACGACGTAAGCGCCATTACCGCTTATTATATATCCCCTAAAGCCTTTGCTTTGAGGTTCCAATTAAGTCGCATGAGCAGTCATACAAATAAATGAAGGCACGTATTTCTACAGGGAACTGCTGTATTTGTCGAATAGAAAACTAATATGGCCGCTGGCTGATCGCAATCCAGACAAAATATCCGAAAGATAAAATATAGTGTTAGGAGAAAAGGTGCAAAAACATGTTCTGTGGGCGTGTTAGTTTGTTTTAGTCGAGATAGAGGGTAAACATCGTTTGTCTCTCAGTAGGGGGCTGGCGTGCGGGCTAGGAAACTAGCGGGGTAAGGAGAACAAAATATGTTCAGTTAACGTTCCGTCATAGCAAAATGGTTGTCAGGACATGGCACAAAGAGCTTTGGCAAACCTACAGCTAGATCGGTGGTGAAGAACTGGATGAAACTCGCACAGACCAGGAGAAGCGTAAATGTGAAAATAATTGACTTTAAAATCTTGTCATGAAATGAAATTGATTACGTATAATTACTTTTAATTTATTTGTTAATACAATCATATTTTGGTACTGTTTTAGACTAAGTACCCCGAAAGTACTTTAGGTGCATATTATGGTACTCTAATACTTTCATAATTTTATTTTAGTTTAATTTAATGTAATCATTTAGTATATCATGTTGTAATCGTTTTTTTTTTTATAATAATTTGTATGTCAATTGGCAAAACAGCGCACTACCTATTTTTATAAGATCTTGTTGTAATTGTTACCTATGTTTACGAATAAATGATTCTGATTCTGATTCTGAAGCGTGGCACTTATGGGAGAAAACAAAAGGAAAGAAAAATAATTTCTTGGACACACACAGCAACAGTGACGAGTAGGATATAACTCAGGACAAACACAAAAAATGAAATATGTAAAATAAAACAAAGGAAACAAAGCTAAAATTAAATATCAGGACAGCAACAAAAAAATAAACTACATAAAGGTCCTTATCAGAATGATGCTGCGATATTTAAAAATGAGAAAAAGGAGCGAACCTATTGCCATCCACCGGTCACCAATCCAGACTCCGTGGCAGGTACTGAAAAAATCCTGATGGAAAAACTCAATAGCGGTTTGAATCGAACCCAGCACCTCATGCTCAGCAGTTGAGACCATTCGACCAACAAGCGGTCAATAGTCGGTGTTAAGATACCTTTCGTCAATAGAAAGATTGAGTTGCCAGGGCTTCTTATTTCACGGTTTTTTTGTTACGCGTGTACGGTCGAACAAGCTATTTGGTTTACATTTTACAATGTAATTTGTGGGTTAAATTGTAAACCAAATAGGTTGTTCGTCCGTACATGTGTTCCTACGTTTTTGATAACAACAAATTACTGTGTCTACAAAATTAGGATTACATTTACATGGCTTATAGGACATTTATACAGTCACAGAAACATTGCGTTTGGTCTTTTCTTAAAAAAGCACACGCTACATGAAATGGGATCGTAGTTAACTAAAAAACTACCTAGAAAACGGTGGCATTTATGCAAAGTTTTCGTAGCCGTACCTCGCGATGTAGCGGGAAACGTAATGATGTTTGTTTCGGAATAATTTAAAACAATCCGGACACTAATGAACCGTCTCATGCGCTGCGAGCCCTTTCACACAACGAGCTCATTTACACAGTTATACAGATATAAAGGAGTATCGCATTGAAAGGACGAAATTAAATCACAATTAGGCGACTTGTGTTGGTAAAGGAGAGGTAGGTTTGAAGATGTATTTCAAATTAAATAAGAGTTTATGAAATCTTCTCCTTTGTAAATGACTGCTCGTGCATGTGACTGCCTCATTGGTCTAGTGGTGGGTTCGGTTCCCAGGTCAGGCAAAGTTTTATTGGGTTTTTCATCAGATATTGCTCGGTAGCACACACGGAGTTTTTTTTTTATGGCTTCTTGCATGTTAACTTATAAGGTTGTCTTCTGCTTAACCGGTCTAGCTTTGAATGTAAGGCCTCCAGCCAAGACACCCACTGAGTCTGGATTTGATGACTTAAATACAATTAACGAAATGTGGTTGACACCTCTGCCTGAAGTGGGACTGGACTGGCCACGTCTGCCATATGCCCAATGACCTGTGGGCCAATATAACCACTTTCTGGTGCCCTGACACAGCCAGAAGGCGTCGCGGCAGACCTCGTAGAAGATGACGGGATGAGTTGGACAAAACCAACGACCAGTGGTCCACATAAGCCCTGGATTGAAACAACTGGAAGTTTTGGGGAGAGGCATTTGCCCAGCAGTGGGATGACGCAGGCTAACAGTATCAGTATCAATACCTCTGCCTAACCTTTTGGAGATTATGGGCATGATGGAATGTTATACTAGAAGATGGTTATACTTCTTTTCTTAGAGCTATACAGGCTGTAAAAGACCTCATCACGAAGCCGTCAACCAAGCATTCTGTACATCAAACTAAGTAACTTTACGCAAAAATTATTGCTGGGAAACGACTTTTTCACGGAACGGACGTTTAAAACGGATGGATTGAATGGTACCGGGGTCGTGGAGATGTTTAAAGTAAAAATCTTACAATAAAAACTTGTATTAAAAAAAACTAACTAGAAGGTTCCCAGGTATGGTGTACAACAAAAAAATTATCGCAATGACGAAGAGAACAAGCCTTTCAGCTTCGTTAAGAGGTGTTTTACACCCTTTAGATAGCATCTAAACATTTTCTAATTTCCATTTCGAACACAAACATAAAATTTTTTAAGGTAATTCAAACCTTCATGTTTATCTTATAACATGCCAAAATGAATGGTGGAAGTTAAATTTTCTGTTTCATTGGTCTTTAGGGGTCCCCGCTCAACTCGTATGACGCAATTGGCTAAATATTTTACATCTCATTTACATGGGTACGCATCTCGACAACTTTTCATGGCAGTAACCATCATTTAGGGGGCCTACGAAGTTGTCATTCAAAATGTTTATTTCAGTTTTAACTTTTACTTTTTACCTTTCCGACCATTAAAAAAGCTACTAGAGAATTTATGTCTGCCCTGCAACCATCACGCTTCAATATACTGCTTTTTCTTTCAAATAATTCTTCACACAATCTATCTATATTTTCTTTGCTCTTCTCTCCACGAGGAATCAACATTCGTCTTCTGTATTCGTCTTTTATATAGCTACATGCGTTTTATCCCTCCTCATCGCATGTTCATCCCAAGGCAGAAAACCCCTTTCAAAATAAAATACTCTAAACATACAGGAAATAAGTACAATAAGACTCATTTTGAATCTGCCCTCGGTACAATCTGTCTGCTAGTCGGTAAATCAACTAATGAGACAACATTAAAATCAGACAAGCACTTTTAGAGATAAGAGCCACCAGAAGTACACGTGCCTGTAATTAAAAAGATATCAGTGACATGCCCTTTGCACTACAATCTATCAAAACAAATATTAACAGTACTAACTAGTGTTGGCTAGATTACATGTCTAACTGTTCCATAAATACCGGGTAATGTACTAATATCAAGTTAAAGTAAAATCAATTCAGTAGCGACCAGTAACACACTACTAAATACTGTAAATACGTATACAGATAAAGTATTCTAATTTAATATAGAAACAGCAAAAAAGATGAATATTTTCAATTCATCTCACTTCAAGAACACAATCTGGCTTACTGTCTTACGATTAGCAACAGTGATCGCCCTTTCGGATGTCAACACGGACTGCATAGCAAGAAACAACGGAACTATCTCAAACGACTTTCTACTAGGAACTTGGTACAAAATATACAATTTCATACACCTAGGACCATATCCTACATGCTCATGCCCTAACGTAACGTTCACCAGACCAACAGAAGAAGAATTGAGAGGGTATAGAGAGAAATTCAGTTCGATAGACCTGCCTCACGCGATCGGTGATGATGCTGTTGTGGAAGACAGGGGCTACATCAAGGGTCTAATTCTTGGAGGAGCAGAAACCAAGACGTATATCATAGACCCCAAATCTGTGATAAGGAGTAACCTGGAAGGTTATGAAGTGTATGTGTTTAGACGTATAAACGATAAGTATATGCTGTTCTGGCAGTGTTGTTTGAGAGGTCATGTGAAGTGGCTCCTGACCAGAGATCGGGAGGCCCCTGAGAGAGAAATGCAGCAGATTATCAGGGAAAGACCTGAGGTTACGGATAAGGAGAATGGTGTGAGATTTTGTAATGTTACGTGTTATAAATGATTATATAGTCATACTTTTGCTCTTGTAAAACATCTGCCCGCTTAGCATGACCACCGAAGAAACGAAAGAGAATCGACAAATCTTTTGTTCATCTGTCATTTTGCTGTCATTGAATCGACAAAATGACAGATGAACAAAAGATTTGTCGATTCTCTTTCGTTTCTTCGGTGGTCATGCTAAGCGAGCTGGTGTGGCGTGCGGGTGTGGGACGAAATGTCAAATTACTTGTATGGAGGTGTTCAAACTGTAATTGTAATTATTAAAGCAATCGATAAAAAAAAACTTAATACATTTTTGCACCTACTTAACATCTCCCTGACAAATCTGTCGTACAACAATAGAAGAAATTACACTTATTTGCCACATGCTACAAGTACACACAAAAGACTATCTCTATCCCTCTATAGTAAACGTGTCGTTTAAATCTTCACTTTTTTCCTAAGAAATTGAAGTAATATCTCTCCGAATACATTTTCTATTTTAAAATTATTTCTCGTTGAAGTGCCAGTTTCAAAATGCAATGGGACAAAGAGTTCAGTTCAAAGTTGTTGTACGAAGAATTTATGGGACTGTCGGTCTGTCTCGTCTCTGGAGACATGTTTGAGCAAAACTGACTTAAATGAGATTTCTACATTTGTTACATTTTTATATCCGTCGTACATGAAAATGGGAGATTTGAGACGTTTTGCGAAATTATTTTGGTTTAGAATTCGGTGAAAACATAATATTGGTTGTACAAAAGATATGGAGGTAAAAGTTTAATGATCGATTAGTTATAACCACTGACCGGCAAACAAGGCTTTTGACTAAAATCGTCTTTTTGGCGATCAATAGTACTAGGCCAGCACACATTCAAGGTGTTGTTTATTCAATCGACTTCGGGTGGGCGCACATCGGCATCGTGTCAACACGAGCCGTTCGGGATACTTTGTGAAGCTCTACACAGAAACGCATAATTTACAAATTGGGATTAGCATTAATATAATGAGGTGTGATGAGTCATTCCGGTGTAGCGCTAATAAGTGTGTTTTGTAGCAGTGGGCACACTTTTTGGTCCTTGCTCGATTTTAGGCAGTAGTTGTTGGCAGCCATTGTTCAAATTCTGAACAGGTTAAGCACATCTTAGTTAGGTATTGAAAGCGCCAGTAAACCCTTTCTCATTCTACTTGGAAACTAATGTCTTTATTTTTATATCTATCAACAAGTTCTTCTAGACTTTGTAACCCATATGAACGTACCAAACTTGAAACATAGAAACAGAAAACATAATCTAAATTTTCTAAGCACCTTACCTTTTCCCTTTAAATACACCTTTCTCCTAACTTCCACCAAATTGCCAGGTTATGAAACAGTTTTGCGTAACCCGACGTAGCAAGGAGGTTCGTCGCGGGACATGTAATATTCAACTGTCTGTACATCCATTATTCAGGTGAAGTCACGGGCCTAGAGGCAAAACGCTGGCGTGAAAACGAACAAATTATTAACGAGACTTGCAAAGTATGATCCTCGTAGAACGTGTGATAGGGCTGTTATATCTTTGTTCATTGTAAGAGGGTTCATGACATTTTCTTTAGAGATTTTGGGTGCGAATTTTTAAACGCTGCTCCGTTTTCATGTAGCCAGCTTTTTTTTTCTCTTGAAATTTTATAAAAAGAACATATTATGTTTATGATCATACATACCACTGCCGAAGTCTGCAAAGTGTTATTGGGTTTTGTCCTTAGATATATCTTAGTAGTGGCTTATACTAGTATGTATTCTGTGGTAGTAGCTCAGAGTCGGAATTTGTTTATGGTAATAGGGTCACCCCGATTACAATGGACCTCAATCGTCATCATCTTCCTGCCCTTGTCCCATGTTACTAGGGTCTGCGCAACACGTGTTTTTCTTCCATTCTCATCTGTCCACTGTCTGTCTCCACCGTCACGCTATCATTGACTCCTTTATCTTTCATATCATTTCTCACACAATCCATCCATCGTTTCTTTGGTCTTCCTCTTCTACAAGGGACCTCAATGTAACTTGCGAAATGTGGGTGTACTATAAATAGCACATCTGACAAACTCTTCGAGGAAAATAAACGTCAGGTTTTAGTACGAAATCAACAAAATATCACCTTTAATCTAGAACTTAGTGCCTTGGGGATATCTAAAAAAAAATAAAAAAAAATATTAAGTACAAATTCGTCCTATACAACTGGGTCACAAGTTTGATGAAAATGGAACTCATTTCAGACATTTCTGCACTTAAATACACCTTAAAATTTATTAGTAAAAATTCGTCATCAATATAGTATCTGTTAGATGTTGAACACGCAATTCAAGCGTCCATTCCAACTCGACCTAGATCTTCAAATACATTAGATCCACAAAAGATGGCTAGTTATCTCAATGGGCTTCCATCATGCTTTCCATTACGTTTTTACCGAGTGAGCTTAATTATGCAGCATTAATTCGTCTTCGTCGCTCTAAGTTTCATCAACTATCGTTAGAGGCCTTTTTTTTAACCTTTTTTTTTTTCGGATGGGATATCATCAAATGACTTCTCCCGCTCTGGGCGGAGCAGGAGGGAGTGTCAGACTTTTACTGACTAAAACCCATCCATGTTCCTTCATCGCCTTTTGTGTTCCGGGGTCACGGTATCTCTTTCGAACAGTCCCGCAACCCCGGGGAGGCTGTAACCTAAGATTGAAATCTTTACTGTCATCTTAAAATGTTTAAGCCTTCAAAAATCAATAAATACGTTTAGCGTCGTTCTGTTTGTATCAATTCTCTAAATACTTACAAGAAATTAATGAGTATGACAGACTTAGAAATTAATCAAATATAAAGATTTAAACAGCTTAATTAACAATGTCTTATGCATATTGGAACTCTGAATTTGAACTAATACTCTTGGATTGGATACTCTGAAGACACAGCACATAATAAACTACGACTTCCCCCTGTACACGGCGGACTATATCCACCACTGCGGACGCACCGGTCGCATCGGCTCCCCTCACAACTGCACCGTCACCAACTTTGTGGCCTGGCTCCGGGAGGTACAGCAGGTGCAAAAGATCGAACTGTCAGTACGGAGACATAGCGAACTGCCCAGTGTTAACGCCAATATTAGGAGGATCATTGAGGATAGGATTTTTAAGATGGCTGGAACTGCATAGAAATTATAGATATGAAGTTATTGGTCGATAAAGCAAGGGATGGCCAAATTTCTATGCCGGCAAAAAGTTTTACTATTTCCAGATAAAAATGCTGATTTTATGGCATATATTATTTTATAAATATTCTGTTCCATTTTTATTTATCCAGTATGTAGACCGTCCCTACCTAAAAATCGGCTCGTATCTAATAGTATCAGAAGTTTGAACTGCAAAAACATGTTTATTTGTCGTAAACCAAATCTTAATGTTAAGTTTAAATTGGCCTTTTAAGTACCTTTGTGGTATGGATTAGCTGTATTTAGTCTGTAGGTATAAGTCACAATAAAAACTTAAAGATAATAGGTAAATTGCCACTGACTTAAATGGTCAAGGATTGATATCCTTTCTGGTGTTCCAAAGATCTGGATATAAATCCTTGATTTTCTGGCAATTTTAACCGAATTCTTATCCAAAATATTTTCCAAACGTCACATCTCGTAACTGGTACTCCCATAATTCTTCTAAAAATTTTTGTCCGAAAATCATTATCCTTATAACGTTTGCTATAAACTTCAGTAACCATAATGTTCAAAATCCCGAAATTTTGTTTTAGATAATTATCTTTATTTCTAAAACTGTTCCGTCATAATATGGAATAATATAATAATTGAATCTTCTAATTTTACATGCCATAAAGTCAAATGTCCAAAGTATTTTATTATATAATGTGTATTATTCCAAATGTTCATATAAGTATAATCAAATTTTTGGTCCTAAAACATTTGCTAAAAATTAGGTTTTAGTGACAGAAACGAATCGCTGTAAATCCGACCCCACGTAGTCTTGTCTGCCCTACACCAAGAGTGTAATTTAAAATCCCGGAACCGTGACAGAAACCATGCCTGCTGAATGTTGCTTGCTCGCTTGAATGCTGCATGCTTGCTCGCTTGCATGCTGCATGCTTGCTGCATGGTTACTGCAAGCTTGTTGCATGCTTGCTGCATGCATGCTTAATGCTTACTGCATGTTTGCTGCATACTTGCTGCATGCTTGCTGCATGCATGGTGTATGTTTGTATGCATAGTTATTACAGGGAAAAATAAAATCCACATAATTATGTTCATACTCAACCGTTTTATAATGATTGACGTTTTTATTGATTGATTTTGCCTTTTAGTGACAACCGATATGAAATGTATGCCAAAAATAGATTTTAATTTTGATCTTTCTGCGATACGATAATTCTAGTTTTTAATCCTTACAAATTTCAGAGCAATATTGTATAAAAATGTTTTGTGTTGAGAGAAGTTCATAGCATAGCAAAAGCTAAGTAATACTTAACCTGTAGTTACACCCGTAATTACAGACACAATTAAAATAACAATGTTCTCTTCCCTTTTGGGAACGTCTGGGAACATACCGGTTTGTTTTAAAAATATTATTATGATCAAAACATTTTTTTTTTTATTTTAATTTAGGATTTATAACTATTATTGAAAACGGTTTTAAGTCTTTTGTATATTATTGATTGTAATATTTATGACAAACGGGTTTAGGGCATATTGTATTTAGGGATTTTAATTTTATGGCATGTGATATTATGTGATATTAAGTTCGTGTAAGTTATCATTCGGACAAAAGATGATTAGGACAAAAAAAGTTATGGTACTTTAAATTATGAATAAAAAAGTTAGGTAATACAATAGAGAACCCTCGTAACTTTCTATGTTTATATACAATAAATAGCGACGAATATAAAAATTTAGTAAATGTGAAAATCTCATTTAGGCCAGTTTTGCTCAAACATTTCTCACAAGAAAGCGATTCTTTGTTCCACAACTTTGAACTGAACGCTTTGTCCAATTGCATTTGAAGTGGGGACTTTACCGAAAAATCATTTTAAAATAGAAATGTATACACATGAAAGCCACTTCAATTTCTTAGGGGAACGTGAAAATTGAAACGAAACATTTACTTTGGAGGAATGGTGGTAGTCTTTATTGCACGACAGTTTTACCAGGGAGATACAAATAAAGGTGATGAAATAGCTGGACATTTTTGTATATAAAAAACCAACCAACCTTTGAAATTGGTCAATAATTTGACAGTACTATAGTTTAGATTGTTTTGTAATAAGGAACTAATAAATTTTTACTTTTGTATCTATCTGTGGAGGCTTGTAATTAGCAATTTAGTTACATAATTTTGTTACTATTATGTTATTAGTCTGTAAGCTTTCCTAAAATAAAATAAAATATAAAATAATATTTCAGAGTTAAGCCCTAGTCTACATTAGATTTAGGTGAATTCGCACGGGGTAAGGGATATAATAGATAGATAGATATTAGCCGTGTGGTATCCGGCAGAGTAGTAGCCGTGTGGTATCCGGCAGAGTAGAATAGAACCAACCCATTACACTCACGGGTGTCGTATAAGGCGACTAATGTCTGAGGCTGAACACCTTGCGCCTCCGTAGACCAGAGAATGGGCAGCAGCGTTTTCTGTTAGTCTTTCATCACTGCGATCTCCAATCCGCCTGCCAAGCGTGGAGATTATGGCAAATTCCTCCCATCATGGGAGAGGCTTATGTCCAGCAGTGGACGTTATGGGCTGTTGTAGTAAGGGATATAACTGCCAACGTCGATTGCTTTAATGATCGCGCCAGTATAATAAGCACTTCCATACAAGCAGTTGACAGTCGATGCAAGCACATTTCGTCCCACGTTCCGCGAGATATTATCTGCTTCAGTTTGGCCAGTGCTTGAATGTTTTATTCTAAAAGCCGCTATAAGAAAATTGAAACTAAAAATAAATGTTAAATCAACATAGTTGCATCATGAATAACACGTTCTGTTATAATATCTTATACCATTCTTCTTAAACGTAATCTCAGGTCTGTCACTAATAATCTGCTGTATTTCTTCTTCTGGAGCCTTCGGATCTCTTGTAAATAGCCACTGCACTTGACCTCTAGAATCACATTTCCAATGTAGCATATACTTATCGTTGATAAGTTTAAATACGTGCACTTTATAACCTTCCAGGTTACTCCTCATCACAGAATCAGGGTCACATATACGTCTTTGATTCCGAGAATCAGAGCTTTCTCGAAGACTCTGTTTGCCACAATAGTATCATCACTTATTGTGTTGGGCAAGTCTATTGAACTGCACTTCTCTCTATACCCTCTTAATGAAGAATTAAGAGGGTCTGTTGATCTGGTAAATGCCATACCAGCGCATGCGCATGTAGAATGCCGTCGAAACGAAACGGGTACGAAGTAGTAAATTAGGTGCCAAGTTCTTATTAGTAACTCGTTTGAGAGAAAGAATTCCATTGTTTCTTGCTATGCAGTCCGTGTTGACATTAGAAAGGGCGATCACCGTTACTACACTTACGGAAATAAGTCAGATTACGTTCTTGAAGTGAGATGAATAGAAGTTATTCATCTTTATGTTTACACTTCAGAATTTCTCTATCTGTTTAGTTTAGAGTCGATCAACAGTCACTTATCAATTGATTCTATACGAGAGCATGACACGGTATTTAGGTATCAGTTAGAAATGCAATTTAATTACCATTAGCACTACTAGCATATGTTTTGATAGAATAAAGTGCGAAAGCAATGTCATATCTATCAACTATCTGGTGTCCACGACACAAGCCTCGTTGCTTACTGTAGCACTAGATGGCGCTGTGTGTTCATGTCCAGCGATATTTATTTATTTATTTATATCTCATTAATAACATACTCTTGATCTTCAGGTGGCTCTTATCCTTCGTGCTGTTTCTGACAAACGTTTGAAGATGATAGAGACAGATTGATGTTCTAAATAATGTTTACCGGTTCTGTGATGCAAGAGGGCCTTAGTTTTATTCATGTTAATATAATGTCTATATAATATCTATTTGTTAGGCTTTTACGTCTAAACTGATTTTGAATTTTGTGCAGAGATAGCTAGAGCTATTAGGAAAGATAACACTTCTTTTTCTTAATAGTTCACTTTTGGCAGAGTGGTCGTGGTAATGGGGTGGCTCACAACTGCGGTCGCTGACTTTGTTATCCTTCTCCACCGGTCTGTACTGGCTGCATGGCGAGCACATTCCAGTACGGTGATGTTGGTGACAGATTTGCTCGAGTCTGTCCATCGGGATGGTGATCAACCAAGTGGTCTCGTTCCTGAAAACATAATAAAATCATACAAATGGTGTCAAAAGGCATGACTAAGTTTGACTTGGAAAATCAAAAAGTCGCAATTTTATACAAAAAGCAAACACTGAGATATTAAAGGTTTTCCAACGATAAATTGACAAACACATATAATATTCTACTCATTATTTAGCTTAAATACTTTACCTTAGCAAACACAAATAACGAATAACGATACTTATAATTAAACGTCATACACATGAGATAATACTTGATTACTTTCGTAATTAGGTCACAGAGGTCAGACAGTACCTAGAAACAGTTCGCATGAGTAGAGCCATCCTTATCACTGATAAGATTACCTACTAATTAACGTTTACTTTGTTCTTTTGTTGGCACAAATTGCCGCTTGTGTAGGTACCCTAGACCTCTCGCCAACCAGTGGCAAAAACCAGTATCAGAGAGGTTCCCAATCTATTGAATCTTTGTATTACGCTAGGCCAGGGCAAAGTGGTATCACTGACTGAGTTCTTCAGTAACTGTACAAGACTTGATATATTACTTTAGCTCTGACGAAAATCTGGTATTAAGTTAAAGGGTATATGTGGTATAAAATCCCTGTGTCCCAGCAGTATAGGACAATAGGCTAGACGACAAAAAAAAAACTAATTGGATTATCAAAAAATATTTGACCCGTGTTTTTTCTTTTGTTACGTAAACCAAAATTGACAAAGATATGACGCTTTTAAAATTCTCAATACGTCACGCTTAGGTATAATTTTTACCTAGTTCTGACGTCACGAGCCCCCACTCCCGAGTTTTGATGCGTTTTATCTTTGTCAATATTCGTTGATTTACAAAAACAAAAAATACGTGTCCAGTAATTTCCAATACTCTAACTGACGGACTAAATAGATTTGCAATTTCTTGATACTGTC
This sequence comes from Xestia sexstrigata, assembly GCA_941918905.2. NCBI lineage: Eukaryota > Metazoa > Arthropoda > Insecta > Lepidoptera > Noctuidae > Xestia > Xestia sexstrigata. The sequence goes on from OW799210.2 coordinate 2,126,275, forward strand.
GTCATGCCTATTATAGGCTGATTATGCTTATGAGACACTTGTAAGGTAGGTACGATGTGTCATAATAACGGATTCTGCACATACCTACTTTGATAAGAAAATGATTCGAAAACTTTGTTCCCGAACTTATGTTACTTCCCTAACCTTTAAAACGTGTTAGGGAGTTAGACGTGATCAATGTGATTATTAGATTAGGCGTGACATGTTCCGTGGAACAACTAGGTAGGTACAAACTGCAAATGTTTTGTAAATAATCTCTTCTCTCTTTTATCTTTGCAATCTCTTTGGATTAAAAATGTTATACCTATTGTAATAGGTAAAGCATTTTACAAATAAAGAATCTGAAACGGCTTCTTTCTTTAAAATTTCAACTATCCCCACTTTTCAGGGCAAAATGAGATTAAAGCACTTCTCATCACTCAACCAGGCATCATGTTGAACAAATAACATTTGAAATCTAATTCTAATTTTGAAATGTTCGATGTGACAGCTGTTATTAATTTTTTATAAGATTGTTTCAGGTGATTGATTGCCAGGATTACAACCACACAGCTTTTCGTATTTTGTCATACTTTTAGGTTTTTTTTTTGCATTTATATCGAAATTATTCGTCACGGCATAAAAGCTGTCATTCCAACACGCTTATTACGCAATGATTGACGTTTCCCTCTATTATCTGTCACGCTAAACACGTCATTATCGGATGATTGTCACCCGCACGCGCTCAACAATGGGACGCGGGTTAGAATCCCGTTTTGGTTATTTTTACCCGTTTTTAGGGAATCTCGGAATAATCCGCTTTGTTGTTCTTTTATGGTTATTAACAGATTATGGGATAAGTATAATTTGATAGATTTTTACCGATATTGTTCTTTTGTTCCGTCAAATGTCCCCTTTGTATCTTACGCCATTTTGTTTTTGCATCAACGAAAAAAAAAATATAAAACGTTTTTGATTCAAAACTAATGGCAACATTGTTACGATATTTAGCGACTTGTTGTATTTTTTATAAGTACACACATCAAAAATGTCTAGGGATCAAGCATTTTTATGCGGATTTCTTGAGATTGAGATGTGGCTTTGTAATAAATTTATGATTTTATAAATTTATATGGATCCTTTTTGGTGCATTTCATAATTTGAATCAGGAACTCTCAATCAAATTCGAGTAAAAGATGAAAATAAGCTGTCAATATTTTCCCTATAAAAACATACAACGCATTGAAGACATTATTAGTGCTACTGTTTCCCTACTACTGATTAAAACCAACGTTATTATGGAGCGGCGACGTCATTTAAGCAGGGAAGAAATGCTCAGAGCCGTGGGAATGATAGAAGCTGGTTCCCGGCAACGTACTGTAGCTTTAGCTCTGAATACAAGTCAGAGTGTTATCAGTCGACTTTGGACACGTTACCGAAGCACTGGTACCGTGGCTGAGCGCCATGGAGGACGGTATCGCTGCACCACACGGAGACAAGACCGATACATTCAAATCTTAACTCGAAGAGCTCCAACAATAACCGCCATGATGTTAGCCGTGAGGCTTCATCACTCTTCAGGGAACTTAATTAGCGACCAAACAGTCAGAAACCGCTTGCATGAAGTGAACCTTCATTCCCGAAGACCGCTACGGGTACCACCTATAGCAATGCACAATCGTAGGATTCGATATCAATGGGCTCTTGAACACAGAAATTGGGCAGAAGAACAATGGCGTTTCGTGTGCTTTTCTGATGAGTCTCGTTTTGGTATGAGACCGGATACAAGACGTATACGACACTGGAGAACCCCTGGACGCCAACAGCGATTAAAATCCTGCCAGGAAGTCCATCCTTATAGTGGTGGAACCATCATGGTATGGGCGGGTATTTGGATCGGCGGAAGAACTGAGTTGATTTGGATCAGAGGCAACCTCAACGCTCAAATTTATGCTGAGACGATTGTATCAGACGTCATCGTTCCTCTACAAGTGCAAATCGGTCCCTTATTTCAGTTAATGCATGATAATGCACGACCGCACACCGCAAGAGTTGTAAGACAGACTCTCGCCGCAGCTAACATCAATGTCCTGCCCTGGCCTGCTCAGTCGCCAGACTTGAACCCGATTGAGCATGCATGGGATATGCTACAGAGAAGAGCTCTGCCGAATATGGAGGGTATCCAGTCGCAAGAAGACCTTTTTTTGTTGTTGCAACGAACATGGGCGGCCATTCCACAGCGTGATTTGGATGAACTCATTTTGAGTATGCCAAACCGATGTTCTTGTGTTGTTAGTGTTCGCGGTAGAAACACGGATTATTAATTGTTTAAGTTACCCAATAAAATTTTAAAGAAAACTGTTATTTCAGTCTTTTTTTCGAACTTTAATGTTAGTGGTTCAAATGTCAAAAATCCCTTTATTAGGAAAATGGCAAATTTCTTTATTAATGCAAAGGTGACTTGGTTTATCGTTACTGTGACAAACAAAAACACTTTATTTGATGAATCCTTAAAGAAAATTTTAATTAATATCAATCAGGAGAAAAGTTATTGCAAAAATATATGTTGATCCCTAGATACTTTTGATGTGTGTAAGTTAAAACAAAACATCAAGACTTGTACAGTTGTAGATTGGGAGCCTAAGGGTTCTTACAGACGAGCGGCACGTTGCCAACTGTAGATAAATGCAGCCGTCGCCACCTGTCGACGCTTGCAGTTGTGGCGTCGGCGGCTGCCGTCGACACACATTTACGCTACATGCTACAACTGCAAGCGTTGCCACCCGTCGACGGCAGTCGTCGACGCTTCGGCGGCTGCCGCCCGGCGCGTCGACGGCAGCCATCGACAGGTGGCGACGGCTGCAGTTTATCTGCCGTTGGCACAACGTGCCGCTCGTCTGTAAGAACCCTAACGTATACTGTTTTTTTTGCTACTGGTGGAGGTCTACGGTACCTACACAAGCGGCAATTTGTGCCAACAACAGTACAAGGCAAGCGTTAATTAGTAGGTAATCTAAGAAGTGATAAGGATGGCTCTACTCATGCAAACTGTTTCTAGGTACTGTCTGACCTCTGTGACCTAATTACGAAAGTATTCTAGTATTTTCTCATGTGTGTGACGTTTAATTATATTCTCGTTACTGTGTTTGTTAAAGTAAAGTATTTAAGCTAAACAATGACTGGAATATTATAAGTGCTTGTCATTAATCGTTGGGAAACCTTTAATATCTAAGTGTTTGAATTTTTTACAACCTTGCGACTTTCTGATTTTCCAATTCAAAGTTAATTATGCCTTTTGACACAATTTGTATAATTTTATTATAATTAATTTCAGGTACAAGACCACGCGGGCGATCACTAACAAGATGGACAGACTCCATCAAATCTGTCACCAACATCACTGTAACAGAATGTGCTTGCCATGCAGCCAGTAGCGACCGGTACAGCGACTGAAGTTGTGGGCGACCCCCCATAACCACGATTAATCTGCCAAGAGTAAACGACTAAGAAGAAGAATTTACTTTCTGATAGTTCAAGCTATCTCTGCACAAAATTCAAAATCAGTTTAGACGTAAAAGCCTAACAAATAGATAGACACATTTTATTAACATGAATTAAAGTAAGGCATTTAGCATCACAGATCCGGTAAACATTATTTAGAACACCAAACTGTATAGAGACAGATTGATGTTCTAAATAATGCATCTTCAAACGTTTGTCAGAAACAAAACAGAAGATACGAGCCACCAGAAGAACACGTGTCTGTATTTAATAATAAATATCAGTGACATTGCTTCCGCACTTTATTTTATCAAAACAAATGCTAGTAGTACTAGTGTTAATTAAATTGCACATCTAACTGATGCATAAATACCGTGTCATGCACTCGTATAGAATCAATTGATAAGTGACTGTTGATCGACTCTAAACTAGATAGAGAAATTCTAAAGTGTAAACATAAAGATGAATAACTTCTATTCATCTCACTTCAAGGACGTAATCTGGCTTACTGCCGTAAGTGTAGCAACAGTGATCGCCCTTTCTGATGTCAACGCAGACTGCATAGCAAGAAACAATGGAACTCTCTCAAACGAGTTACTACTAGGAACTTGGTACCGAATTTACAACTTCGTGCACATTGGATCGTATCCTACATGCTCATGCCCTAATGTGACGTTCACCAGACCAACAGAAGAAGAATTGAGATTGTATAGAGAGAAATTTAGTTCGATAGACCTGCCTCACGCGATCGGTGATGATACTGTTGTGGAAGACAGAGCCTACATCAAAGGTCTGGTTCTTGGAGGAGCGGAAGCTAAGACATATATCATAGACCCCGATTCTGTGATGAGGAGTAACCCGGAAGGTTATGAAGTGTACGTATTTAGACGTATTAACGATAAGTATATGCTATTTTGGAAGTGTGGTTGGAGAGGTCAAGTGCAGTGGCTATTTACAAGAGATCCGAAGGCTCCAGAAGAAGAAATGCAGCAGATTATTAGTAACAGACCTGAGATTACGTTTAAGAAGAATGGTATAAGATATTGTAACAGAACGTGTTATTGATGAAGCATCTAGTTGACTTAACATTCAGTTTAAGTCCTATATTATTTGTATCTCCCTGTTAAAACTGTCGTGCAATAAAGACTACCTCTATCGTATATTTCGTTTTAATTTTCATGTTCCTCTAAGAAATTTAAGTGGCTTCCATCTGTACGCATTTCTATTTTGAAATGATTTTTTGTTGAAGAGTGACACTTCAAATGCAACTGGACAAAACAAATCAATTCAGGTAAGAATCAAAATAATCTTCGAAAAAAAAAATTAGTAAAATCATGCACAGTTACAGTTTTATTACAGCAATTATATCTCTAAAACCGTCTTACTCTGGAACTTTTACAAACGTCGTTGTATAGAAACTACATTCTAATTAGACTGTAGCCCTTCTTTTAACCTTAGCCAAGTCGTTTAGTGTTTCTTGTAGCCATTTAATTAATTGCCTGAAGGAAGTGTGTGAATGGGTTGTGGTGAATTAGCCAGCTAGACTTATTGCCCGTCGGTGTGAAATTGGTCTTAATATTTTATTAGTGTTTGTGTCTGAGTGGTCTAGCCTTTCGGGCTTTGGTCTGTGTTGATCCTAGGTAATAATTTATTTAGTTAGTAAAGATTTAAAGGGGCATCTTGTTATGAATGAGGGTTAGTGTTTTTTGCCATTAAAACAGTTTTTATATCAAAATTATTTTACTTTACTGCAAGAGAAAAACTTCGTTTCAACGTATATTTTCACAAAATCAGTCAAATGTACTAATATTGTAAATGCGAAATGCCTAACCCTGTATGTTTACTTGTTTATTTTTGCCTTTTTGCACTAGCGGCTAAGCAAATTTGGATGTAATTTAGCAGGCTGATTGTCCATGAGCTGGATAAGGACATAGGAAACTGAGATTTTTGATTCGATAGTGCATTCCTATGAGAATAATTTCCAAAGTCCTAGCGAGTGTTTGCCAGAACTCGGCAAACATTTTCAATAAAAGATTAATATTTCATTCCATTTTAAACACACAAAGTAACGTCTTCCAAATCACAATCTCAGCCAATAATCCTTGTCACGTCATCAAAAATGCAGAACCACTCAACCAAATGTAAATAACGTTTCGTCAATGTTAAAAAACCTTTTGGCGGTCTTGGCAAAAACATCTTTTTTAGCTTTTTTTTCCTCTTTGTCAAAAGATGGGTATCATGGGTTCCAAAAAAATACGCAATCCTTTATATGTTCGCTTTATTAGACAACAATAGCAGCAGTGATTTGTGAAACGTGTGTTTATAAAAATAATGTTTCTTATGTGTTTTGATTATGATCACTTGGTAGGGTTTCGGATATTGTGTCCGTAAATTGTTTGTTATCATTTGGTAGAGTATCATCACAGTACCTAAAACAGAGATTAAACATTAATAGCGTATTAACCAGCTTTAGTCTATCATCTGCTTAGCCTTTTCCCAACGTATGTTGGCGTCGGCTTCCAGCTTAAATTCCGATTTGCAGAGTGACAATCTATCTATCGAAAGCCAATAGTTAAGTAAAGTCTCAAACATATTAATATTCAAGACCTAGGTAGATACCTCCTATCTCGTTTCGACAAGACCTATTTGGTCCTAGTTTTTGTTAGTGGCGGGGAATTACTGCTTTATGCCCGGGGATTACTAGACGTAGATAGCTATCATCTCACAAAAAGTTGAATTTGATACAATTTCTGTGCTCAGTCAAGTTACTTGTACTTTGCTTTCTTTTAAGGTGTAAACGGGCCCTTTAAAAAGTGGTCACGACCATACATTCTGTACCAAACTAAGTAACTCTACGCAAAAATGTTGGCTGGGAAACGACTTTTTTTTTTTGATGGTGGTGAATAATCTCGTTTTACGGTAGGACTCAATGTTACCCCACTCAAAACATTGTGCTGATGGATGCATTGAGTAGTAAGGGGTCATGGAAGTATTTAAAGAAAAGTTAAAACAATAAAAACACAAAAAAAAAAAAATCGCTATGACGAAGAGAATAAGTGCATTTTGGCTTCGTTAAGGGTTTTTTACACGCATTTGCAGGGGGTTGTCTTCCTTATGAGGTAGGTAGGAGACGATAGTCTTAATAAGTCAAAGACATGTTGACGGTTTGAAGGTGATTTATTGAATGTTCTCAAAAGTACAATTATTTGCTTACAAGAATAATGCTTTTTCGGCCAAACGTTACGATTGCGCGGGTGAATGACGAAAATATAAAGTTATTTGCTGAGTAAGGTTTTTACATACTTCACATTATTTAGAAACCAATCTTTTGTATCATCGCTCATCCTATACTCTATGAAATTAAGTTTCATTACTTAATTCCTCCTGCAAACTGCTGCTTAAGCAAAATTAGCCTATAATGTTTCCACAGCTGGGACATAGGCCTCCGCTCTGTAATAGCGAGCGAAGCCATAATGCACGACGTGGACCCACTTCGGGTTGGTGAATTTCACAGCAGACCACTGCTACCCGCGGCCAACTCTCGTTTATAATTATGTCACATAACATAACATGCCATCACGCCGTAATCCCCGAGGGGTTAGGCAGAGGTACACATAACTACACCCATAATCTGCAAGTTATGTTTAAGTCCCATGTAATAGCGGGCGAGCTTAATTGCCATCAACCGAACCCAGGACTTTAAACTCAGAGCGCTTGCGAGCACTAGACCAACGAGGCAGCCAATCCTCGTTTACTATGTATCATTACATTATATTGCCTTTAAAAGCATCTTAAACAATCTCAAGTTCTCTAGCAAAAACAACGCAGCCGCCATTAATTCAAATCAGCGCAGCTGCTAAGTTTGTGGACCATTAATTTAAATTTCCACGCCGCCATATTGCTTTTCTGTTACCTACGAGTAACAGTGACGCATTGATTTAAGATTTAAGACTTAATGGGTGACGCCGGGACTATGGTGGTGATTGTTTTTTGTTCATATTTATATTACGTAAAACTGGTACGGACCCTGGTCTTCTCGATCTTCTCGTATGGCGCTATGACTTCGACACTGAAAGCTGCAGACCGAAAACGCGTTGACGCTTTTGAGATGTGGTGCTGGAGAAACATGCTGCGTATCCCCTGGACAGCATATCTTACAAATGACTCCATACTACGAGAGCTCAAAATCTCCTCGCGGCTGTTATCCGAGTGCCTGCGAAGATTCTTAGAATACTTCGGTCACATTGCGAGGACGATGGTACCCTGGAGAAGCTAATCGTGACCGGCAAGGTGGATCGGAATAGAGCTCGTGGACGCAGCCCAGTACGATGGTCTGACCAGATCCGCACCACATTTGACTCCACGGCGCCCTTCACACAGCCAGACAGAAACAGATGGAGAAAGATCATCCAAGAGAAGGTGATACAGAAGGGAGGTCACGACCGTCAGCATATACCTAGTAACTCTTCATCTTCTTATTCGTGTTGCTAACACAATAATGGAAACTGTGTTTTTCTTATTCTTCTTCAGTTCATCATCATCTGCCTAGCCAAAATTATTCAGGGAATATTCCCTGAATAATTTTGTCACCGGATCCAAGTCAGTTTCGTTTCTCTGGGACTCGTCGTGCTTCATTGCTTCGGTGGTTCTCTGCTGGTTGCTACTGTTAATTTATGGCTTTCGGGAGATGTAGTATAAATTACGTGGCAGATTTGGCACCACATTATTCTAAATATTGTTGACCCAAAACTTCGCCAGTTCACACCAGTGTGCAGTGGTACCGCAGGGGTCACTTTAGCTGCTGAAATTTTTCAATAAGACCAAATGAAAAAAGTTAGATTTCTTCAGTATATCTTCTGCCAAATTTACAATTTCGACGAATTAAAATTCGACCTCGAAATACTTGCTTCAATTTATCCCCTAACCCAACATAGATAAACGAACCGAATTATTATTATTTCTAAAAAACTAAGTTAGAACCCGGCTTAACGTTGCAAGATTTATTTACTCCTAAGCTCTTTTATAAGCCCTGTATTATCAAATGTATCATCACTACATTATCACTAGAACGTACTTTATGTACAATGTTTGTACAGCAATATTTCTGTATTAACGCATTATAAAATACTTGTAATAATTCATAGGATATTATACATTAAATGGGGAGCGGTATTGAAATGTTCAGTTTAAAATTCAAGCGAGTAGTGTGGGGCTAGGAAGCTAGCGGGTTTGTGTAGGTGCCTTTACACAAACCCCCTTGCTTTTACAGAAACGTGATACGAGAACGTATTTAAATAGATGCATCCCAATAATCGTGATATTCGTGCTAAGCTTTGTGATATTTAAGTTTCTATTTATCATATTACGTTTTATGTTTAAGTTTTTAGATACTGATGAAAATAACTCATACTTTTCTTTGTCAGTTTGTCTGTCTGTAAATAACTATGTTTAATATGAGTCCGGAGGGGCGAGCAAAGATCGTCACTCACTGGAAACCTGACGGAGGGAATCGCCGCGCGCCGTCGAGGTAGACCGCGGCGAAGATGGTGTGGCGATCTGATCTTGTTTGCGGGGCGAACATGGCCAGATATCGCACAAGATAGAGAGGTTTGGAAGGAGTAAGGGGAGGCCTTTAGCCAGCAGTGAGACAAATGATAGGCTAAAAAACAAAACATTAGTCCAGCACATAGGTAGGTTCCTAAAACCTAACACATCAGATGCAGAATCCAACATCCAAACAAAGAGTAATTCCACGAGCGATAACGATGACGGAAGGTCAAAAATGCTCTGTATTCACATAAGCCTCCGAAAAGCTTCGTCAATTCTGTTAGAATAGAAAAACGAAACGCTTTAAAAATCAACAACCATTGTCTATTCCTTCTTATAACAATCCTCGATTTGAAGTCTCCAATCCGCTACCCTCCCCGCTGTTTTAACGGCCACCCTTAATCAAACAAGGTCCAAGTGTGAGAACAACAAATAAATATGAATTGATATGATCATAAATCGCGAGCGGATGCCGAGTAACAATCCAGCGGATATTTGTTCATCCCTATCGCCATTTTTAAAGGTTATCTGCCCTTTGGCACAGTTTTTGCTCTCTTTGTTGTATGAGATCAAAGTTGTGTTTGATATTTGAAATGTTTTTTCTTTGTGACCAGATTACTCCTTTCGGTTTGAAGGTTAATCCTTTTTGTGTTTAGTATTTTCTCGTGTCTTGTTTTTCTGGGAGTGGTTTATAAAAAGGTAGTGCTAGACAACAACTATGTAAGCACTGTCTCACAATTAAGATCTTTGACATTGACTTTAGATTGGTTGTTAGGTATTTTATTGATCGGCTGTGTGACGCAGTGATTTTTATGTTGAGTGTAATAAAAAAAAGGCGTTTAGACGTTGAATTCAGATAATTATATTGGAAAGTAATCATTTTACATTGATGGTCACGTAAGTTTTCTAAACTTTATTGTTCTAATTCGACCTTATTGTTTATATCCTTTTTCTTTAGAACGTGCGAGAGTGTCCTAAATGACCACAAAGATTAAGTACTCTACAGTACCTACCTACTTAACAACCTACCTTGGTAGGACTGGATTATCTCAATTAATGATGACGATAATGGAACAACTGTTTTGCACCTATATTTATAGTGTAATTTTTATGTTAGCTGTTGGTTTGCTGTCAATAATTACGATATTAGGAATTATTTTACAAAACTGGGATCAAAATATAACACAAACTTTTACTACCTACTTCAAATCACAAAAGGACATTTTTGTGTGTATCTCATTGTTTGTTTTAAACTAAAAGCGGAATATCACCGACTGAAAATTTCAACAAAAACAAAAAAAAAAAATAACCTGACATAAACAAATAACTACTGTTTGGCAGCTGAACTACAAACAGAATGTATGCCGCCGAAAATAGAATGTGTTGTTTGAAATAAAATTTAAAAGGAATTAAGTTATTGTCACAGACTGAATTTAAATATTATTTGAACCAAGAGATTGGTATAAAAAATCTATTATGTGGGATGAAAATACTTAGCGACACTTAAAATACCAATAATAATATAATTGAAAGCATAAATCATGTAGGAAGTGCGAAGTGCATCTCTTTCACCTTTTAGTTGACTATCCCACATGGACATGGATTTCTTTACCGTGAGTCATTTGTCATTTAGAATGTTCAAAATGGCGCATAATCAGGGATGGCGAATAAGTGTGTTCTTTATTAAAAATTTACCTAGTCGAGTTCCTTGTTCCCAAAAACCGGTTTCAGAAACCTCTAAGCCACTGCAACATTAGTTACATCTGAAAAACTAGCTCACTTTTTCAGGTCAGCAGCATTCGTATAAAAAAAAAAACACAAAAAGTACCAATTTGTATCAAGCTATACATTTGTAATACACGCTGACCTCTCATAATACCGAAGGTTTAAACAATGCGAGGTCAGTTAAAAGTGGACTTGTAATATAGTGTGATATCGTCGGATATTCTCCCTGTCATTGCGATCATTTTTTTTGTTTAAACCATACTTGGGAAAAGTAGTTTCCCAGCAATAATTTTGGCGCAGATTACTTAGATTGATGTACAGAATGCTGGTTGACGGCTTCGTGAAGGATCGTCGTGAGGCACATAGAAACCAAATAGTCGGGTGTCAAACAAACTCGTGACTATTTGCAACAGAACATTTTGCGTTGATCAAAAGAACCGAGTGTTATTAAATTGATATTACTTTTTGTATCTGTATCTTTTTTCAATCTAGATAGAGGAAATATTACTTTGTTTTAAACTGTATGTAATTACTGCGTCGCTAAACAGATAAATTATGTATTTAGATAAAGAGCAGTAAAGGCAATTTGAATTATCCGTATCTAAGTTCCAACTAAATAACATAGAAAGTTCTTTGACTTGCTTAAGAGCAACACTAGAAAAGACCTTATCAAAAGATTTATACAGGGTTTGACATAGACATGTTTCAACCGATTAAAAAAAATCATGTGGTGGGTTCAGAATGGTGTACTGAATGCATGGTTACTGTTTGTACGTCAGTTACCCTGTATACTGGAAACAAGCTCTTCCAAATTCCTTTAATAAAAATCGGCATTATAAAAGTTAATAGGTCCTTCAGAATATTAGTTAGCGAACAAACTATAGTCAATATTCTTGCTCATTAAATTTTAATATTTCATAGTAAACAAATTGTCTAGACAATCATAATAATTAGGTAAACACTGTTCTGTCTCGCCAATGCTTAATGATGAGAGCCATGAACCTGTGGATGTAAGTACCAAGGGACGAGCCTTTTACCATCAACAGAGCACGAATACGGACTCCGGCCTGATACTGAGAGATTCCTATTGTAACCCTTTATCCGATATGGGAATCGAACCTAGGACCTATCATCAGAAGTGGTGTTTGCGACCAACGAAGTCCACTAGACTAACGAAGCTTTTGAATGTACTTAATTAATAAAAGCTGCAAAAAGTATTGACCCACCTACATTAAACTTCTTAACTTTAAAAACCAAACGCAAGCCTGTTCAAGTCTGGAATTATCTTTAACATTTTTTGTAATGAAAAACGATACAATGGTTTATTTGTTTTGGTTCGTACGAAGAGATTCGTACCGCTATTCTCATCTTAACTGGCACCAACTATAGTAGAAAAATATCGAAGTTTTGTGACTAGGAAGTTTTGTACTAACTCGCACTGTGCCCGCGCGATGGATGACGACCCATTCCTGCTAACAGAATAGAGGCCTTTATTATACCTGTAGGGACTTTATTGGCTGATTATACTATGCTAAGCTTATGTCAGAACTAAAAGGAGAAAGCGCGAGAAATGGAAAGAGTTGAGAGAGACCTTTGCCCTGGAGTGGAACACAGACATGCTAGAATAAACAATGTGTGTGTAACGAATCAAGCGACTTCACCTCTGATTTTACGGATTCATGTGCGTATTGTATAATTATCACTGGCTTCTTCTTGGAAAATATCGTAAGGAAACCAGCATGTCTGAGAGATATTTGTTTGTTTGCAAACAGCTTAGCGACAATTAGTACTGTCTTGTCTAGAAACATTGTTGTTTGTGAAAAAAATATAATTCATTAGTTATATTTAATAGTATTTTAGTTATTTGTTTAGTTATTCTTTGTTAGTATATGCTTAAACTAATTATCGAGCCACTTAACTAGAATTTTCACTCACATTTTACAAAATGCTTGTATGCCAGTCTATTGTTTTAAAACAATGTTTGTGTTGCACAAAACAAGCCTTAGTTCTGCATTTTAAACAAAAAAAAGTGGATAAAAAACTAGATCATAACATTGTAAAACCCCGTTTTTGTAGGCTACGTATAAAATAATAGGATTTCCTATGAAGAGGGTTCCCAGTCGGGTTGAAAATTGTGTTTGCACGACATTCGCGGAGCTATAGTCCTGCTGATCACATTAATCTAGAAAGATTATTGAATCATGGTGCAGTTTACAGTAGCGTTTATGCTGAAATGAAATTCTGTTAATAGTGGTGTTTGTTCAGTTTTATTTAACATGAGATGCTCTTAAAATAAAATTAAAATTTCTGCCTGTTTTATTCAACTGAAGGGTTTTCTATCACTATTAAGGATTACTATTAAGTCTCATATTGTTTTCTTCATTTTATGTTAAAAGAGCCGCAAGCACGGCTACTGATCGTGAAGTCCTGGGTTCGATTCCCGGGTTGGGGAAAGTTTCATTGGATTTTTATCCATCAGGAATTGCTGGAGTTTCAGGAGTCTGGAGTTTTGCCCGGTTGGTGGCAATAGGCTTGCCCCTTATTACATGGTACTTAACATAACTGGTGAAATGTGGGTGTACCTACTATTAGGTACACCTCTGCCTAACCCTTCGGGGATTACAGGCGTGACGTTACGTTATATTTCTACCAACAAATTCTCTAACAAACTTAATCACGTAAATTCAGACGTCCTTTCAAACCATTTTGTACTACACTTGCGGACAATCATAATTGGACACTCTCGTGCGACCGCAAATGTACTCCACGGTTCACGGCAGCCACAGTGTTTCTCACTCTAATTAATTTCGCTGCCAGTGTACCTTTTGCAAAGCTTTTGGACCTGGAAGTTTCTATAAAATGCCAGTAAGCAATAGTGTAGTGCACTTTTCAAAGAGGTCTTTCGGGAAATGTAATTAACTTCACTACATCTGCGACTGCTTTTCTAAGCAGCTATAGATAGTTACAATACTTGTTGAATGGTTGCTAATAAAATAAACGGTTTGAAAATTCCCAAGAATAACGAAGCCGAGAGGCACTTGTTCTTCCTGTCATTGCGATTATTTCTTTGTACTGGACCATACAACGAATGTTAAATTCTCTTATTATAATTTACTGTTATAAAATTAAATGCGAAAGATTGTGATGATGTACGAGTATCTATGGATGTTTGTTATTAACGAACGATTAAGATCAAATTTGGCACACAGATAGTTTATAACCTGGGTTAACACAGAATACTTTTATCCTAATAGTCCGATCCCGTAAGACAATTATCGAACTGCACGCGCGGCCGCGGGCATCAGCTAGTTAAGAAATAAAGAGCAGTGAACTATTAACTTGTGTTTCTCAGAAAATGTGAAAAGTATACTAGAATATTAGAGATTATTTTTCCAAGAAATCTTTGAAGTGCATTCATACTTGAATCTGATCTAATCACCATGTTCACTAGATAAATAATCCACTCACTAGGTGTAATGGAATTTGATATGCAGAAAAAAAAACGTGTGCAAGTCGACGTACTTTGATTTAAGAAAAAATCTCTTGACAAACTCTTTATGGATGTTTTTCAAGTCTTCATTAAACAAATAAACCAATTGAAAGACGTACTTATCTTTTTAAATTGCGCAATGAAGACTAGTTATTGTACTGAATCCAACAGGCATATATAAGAGAGGTATATAGCCCCAAAGAGTAAGCCAGCGGTGACCCCCTAATAGTATACAAAAATTTCGCCAGTTATGTTTAAGTTCCGTAATGTAATCACTAGCAAGCCTATCGCCCTAAACCAGGCTTAAATCCAGACTTCGTAGCTGCAACAGAAGAATTCTTGATTTAAGAAATCCATTAACACTTTGCTCGACCTAGGAACTGGAATCGAACCCAGGACCACACTCTCAGCAGTCGCGTGGTCCTCCTCTTTTCGTTATATTTTATAAAAAAAAACTTGTTACTTGACTTAATTCGTAGTGACATTTAAAAAGCTGAATTACTTAGGTACATGTCATTGTCCACCTATTTATTGTTCGCCATAAATAGGCGAGACGACAAAAAAAACTAATTAGTCCGTCAGTTAGATTATCAAAAAAAATTTGACCCGTGTTTTTTCTTTTGTTACGTAAACCAAAATTGGCGAAGATATGACGCTTTTAAAATTCTCAATACGTCACGGCTAGGTATAATTTTTAGCTAGTTCTGACGTCACGAGCCCCCACAGTTTTGATGCGTTTTATCTTTGTCAATTTTCATTGATTCACAAAAACAAAAAATACGTGTCCATTAATTTCCAATACTCTAACTGACGCACTAAATAGATTTGCAATTTTTTGATACTGTCGTCATGCCTATTGTGCTCGCTAATGTCAGCCTTTGGGAATACATGCATACTTAATATGCATAAGATTGCCATGAAAAAACAAACCATTCCGACTGACACCAAAAAAACAATCTCTACGAAATACAAACCCAGCTTGTTATTCTAGTCGTGTATAACATGAAGCGTAGGTGCAAGAGCACCCTTATCACGGTATCGAGCGGCAAAAGCCAAGGTCGGTGTCAAGTTCAGATAAGGATCGCGGCCAAGAGTGTGATACAGCCTCCGTGCGGAAATGTTAGGGGAAAATCTGATACTGAGAAAATACTATGTGTTAGCGTATATCGTACGCTCGTACGCTCCAAACATATTTCGTAAATGTTTGGAGCGTACGAGTACTTTACTGTCTACCGAAATTGTCAATAGCATTTGTTAATAAGTATTCGTAAATAGATTTACATTCGCGGTTTTATCGTTTGTTTTTTTTAATGTTTAAGGTAATACCATGTTGTAATAAACACGATTAAGCAATGTTAGCCTGTCTTGAAGATAAACTTCGCAGAGACCAATTTTGATCATTGACGCCGTAACTGCTAAACATACGGATTTCGGTCAAATCAGACGGATATCTGAAAAGAAGAACTGTCAAGAAACGCACATATATGATATGATTCTTCTGTACAGGGTCTGTCCCAGACGAAACGAGCACTAAAAAGTAGGCTCTACAGTTAACTTTACCTTGGAATTGATCTTTTTCAGACTTACATTGCAGTTACCCGCACAATGTCTTTAACATGTCGACAGAAAAAAAAAAATTAAAACTTTTTCTTTCAAAAACAATACATTAATTTTGGCTAAACCCACATCGCTTCTTAACAGCAGCACAAGCAGCAGTTCTTAGCAGTTTTGATTTGTCAGCTTTCTCCTATTTGCAAGCTCCTTTAAAACTACATTCCCGTATAGTAACAATAAAATTCGTCACAACAAGATACATTCCATATGACTGCTGCAGCAATATTACCACGACAAATTCACGAAAACCTAAATTTTTATTAAAATCTCCCCGTCCAAGAACAAAAATACGAATAGTAGGTACTACCTAAAGTAATATCATCCGCATTCTTTGTTGGCACAACACGGCCTGTTGAGCAGAAAACATGAATAACGTCATTTTATTATTTGGCCTAGCTTTTTCCCGCTGCTTCGTTATGGTCTAAATATAAAATGTTCTAAATAAAGCCTACTAGCTTTTATTCGTGGCTTCGCCCGCGCGGAGTTCGATAATAGGCGAGACGACAAAAAAAAAACTAATTAGTCCGTCAGTTAGATTATCAGAAAATATTAGACCCGTGTTTTTTCTTTTGTTACGTAAATCAAAATTGACGAAGATACGAAGCTTTTAAAATTCTTAATACGTCACGCCTAGGTATAATTTCTAGCTAGTTCTGACGTCACGAGCCCCCACTCCCCCCCACCGAGTTTTGATGCGTTTTATCTTTGTCAATATTCATTGATTTACAATCACAAACAATACGTGTCCATTAATTTCTAATACTCTAACTGACGGACTAAATAGATTTGCAATTTTATGATACTGTCGTCATGCCTATTAACCCACAGGATCATACTACCTATAAGCTATATGTATGCCATAAGTCATCCAAATTCGTTCTGTAGTTTTTGCAAGAAGGGTAGCAAACATCCATGCATCCATCCTCACAAACTTTCACATTTATAATTTAACAATAAAAAATAACACAATAACAACAGTTACCAAAAACAACAACAACAATTTATAAATGTGAAAGTTTAGGTGAGTGAGTGAGTTTTTAAGTGAGTGTAAACTCACTTGTGGCTCACCGATTATGCCTGGCACAACTGTGTTTTGTTTCTATTGATTAGGAAACTTATTACTACTACTACTCGGTGATAATAATCATCAGCCTATAATGTTCCCACTGCTGGGACACGGCCTCCTCTCAATGAGAGGGAATGGGCTATAATCTACCACGCGGGCCCAGTGCTGATTGGTAGGTGTCACATGTCTTTGAATATTTGGTTCTAGGACATGCCGGTTTCCTCACGACGTTTACCTTCACCGTTTTGAGAGCAGTGGTGATAAAATAAATTACACAAAGTAATGCGCCTATCTGGGTTCGAACCCACGACTTACTGTTCGTAAGTCGGGGCCGCCACCATTGGGCCACCGCTGCTCTCCGGTGATAATATAGCTTTCCATCAGTGAAAGAATTTTCAGAATCGGATCACATGTTTCAAAGATTTAGATTATGATTAATATCACCGAGTATTACTACTACTAGTAATAAGTTTCCTAATCAATAGAAACAAAACACAGTTGTGTCAGGCATAATCGGTGAGCCACAAGTTAGTTTACACTCACTTAAAAACTCACTCACTCACCTAAACTTTCACATTTATAAATTGTTGTTGTTGTTTTTGGTAACTGTTGTTATTGTGTTATTTTTTATTGTTAAATTATAAATGTGAAAGTTTGTGAGGATGGATGCATGGATGTTTGCTACCCTTCTCGCAAAAACTACAGAACGAATTTGGATGACTTATGGCATACATATAGCTTATAGGTAGTATGATCCTGTGGGTTAATAGGCATGACGACAGTATCATAAAATTGCAAATCTATTTAGTCTGTCAGTTAGAGTATTGGAAAATAATGGACACGTATTTTTTGTTTTTGTAAATCAACGAATATTGACAAAGATAAAACGCATCAAAAGCTCGAGAGTGGGGGCTCGTGACGTCAGAACGCACTAAAAATTATAGCACGGCGTGACGTATTGAGAATTCTAAAAGCGTCATATCTTCGTCAATTTTGATTTACCTAACAAAAGAAAAAATACGTGTCAAATATTTTTTGATAATATATCTGACGGACTAATTAGATTTTTTCAGTTAATACTGTCTTTAATACTGTTTATGTCGCAGCCAACTAGCTTAATTATCTGTTCAATTAACCACCTAACCTCTTTGTTTTAAAGAAACCTAACTAAACTAACTTCGGGTAAGCCCTAACCTCAAAACAGTTTATATTCGCCTAAAAAGCATAGTCGACGTAGCCCCCAGCAACAAAACGAAATTGAAATAAAACAAACCACCAACATCATTATAACAACAATACAAATCCGCAAATCGGATAACGTTTTATTCGATTCTACAAAACGCACAGCGGGGTGAGGGCAGCACACAGCGGGGGAGGGGGGGTTCCAGGTTCGTTTTCATCAGTTCAACGGGATTACCGGGAGGCACGGTTATAGGCCTTACAGTCGAATGTACGGGGATTAAAAATTCATTTTGGCACCGTGTGATCCTCTTAAAAAGACTCATGATTTAATTTATTTCCCAAAACAAGACTTTGATTATGATGTGTCTGCGTATTTGTGCCTGATTGTGCCATTGAGATTTATTTTAATTTCCATCAGCTTCCACTATACCTACATCATAAGTGGAAAATGTTTCTTGAGTTTATGACAACTGCAAAAATTTTTGTTTTGTTATTATTCTATAGAAACTTTAAATCTTTAACTCCTGAAGCATTTTTTGGGTAATGGCTCATCAGGCGTGCTTTACGTAAGTAACTGTACTCGTATGTAGATACTTATGTATGTACTTGCTCGTGGATCTAACGAAACCAAACGCTGTGTTACCACATTTATTGTGCGAACCACCATCGCCAGTCGGTGGAGCCAGCTTCAGTTTTTCCCAATCATTATAATCTAGATCTCTTCAAAGTTCTAATGAATCGTTTTCTTCTAGGCAAACGTGTTCCACCCTAGGCTGCATCATCAATTCACATCAGGCCGCCAAAGGCTAGCTTATTTACCATAAAAAAATCAACAACGTTGCGAATAACAAAAATGACTATCCAAAAAACCAAAACTTCACACCACTTGCACTACTCATGCAATTGACAGCCTTTGATATATGACGTCATAATCATGTAGTGCGAATGAAAAACCATTAGAAAAACGAGTCGATCAGCGTATGAGCTGTGAGGGTGACGTCACAAACAGAGAGTGCTGATGATGGGGGCGGGGCTTGCACGTGGCGAGCAACAGAGTCATGGAAGTATTGTAGGAAATAGATGAGGTAGAAGAATTGGTGCTTAAGGAAATTGGGCAGTAGAAGCACAATGAACCTAATGAACCTACTAAAATTTAATTAGACGAAGCAATTTGTCATGGTAACTTTTTCTGACTTTACAACTGCCTTTGTTTTTATAAGAACAGATCTAAGATATAGATTTAGTCAACCGAAGTTAAACACAAAATTTTCTATTATACCAAGAATATCTACTAAAAAAATATTAAAAACATTAAAAAACCCGACTGCGTAAAAAATAACTAATAATTTTAAATAAAAACTGAAAAGATTAAAACAAGTTCAGGAGACAGGACATATTGACTGCAACAGTCGGGACCCATATTGATTTTAGTCTAGATTATTTAATGGGTCCCGACTGTTGCAGTCAATATGTCCTGTCTCCTGAACTTGTTTTAATCTTTTCAGTTTTTATTTAAAATTGTTAGTTATTTTTTAATTATTTTTTTAATTTTACACTTTTTAGTTACTCAGATATACCATTTTAAAATCCTCATGATGAGCCCTCTCATTCATAGTTTCCAACCCCCACCCGGGCTGAAGTCACGGGGAAAGGTAGGTGTCTCGTATTTTATCAGCCTACTTTTATAGATAAGTAGATAAATTATGGGTACGAGAGTGTGTGGTCCCGTCGCAAATAAGCCACTTCACCCCGTATTACATCGCAAGCCTCAAGTAATGACAATTTAAAATACCATATCCAAATGCCACTACATTCACAATGACACTTCACACGCAAAATCAAGTCAAAAGCATTTCATTCATAAACAATTCAAAAGAAAACAGACACAATCGAAGTAATAAATTATCTGTTCGCATTTTTACCACAAACAAGAGTTTTAAAAAGCAGTAACATTGGAACTCATTCAAAAATTTGAAAACCGAACCGGTGAATGAACGTAGAATGAATGAATGAATGGTCGGCACAGACATACTGGCGTCGTTCATTTTGCGATTTGAAACCAATTTTTTTCTTGTCTGGTGCTTTTTTTTGTTTACCTGCCAGCGTTTGATAGGCCACTTTTGTTAGTTTTGTTTACTGAGAAAGTTCTGGATAAATACGTAGAAGAACTCAATATTTTTTGTTGAATCGACTGTCCTTTAAAATGAGAGTTCATTAGTGAGTAGTTTAATAAAGTTTTACTATTGTTAAGGTGAAAACAACTTAATTGGATGTTTAAGCTTAAAAAATGACATGGCTCAGAGGTTTATAAAAGTGTAAAGAAATATTTTGTACGGTAAGTAATTATAATAATTAGCAGAAAATCTTCAGAATATCAGTTAAAGCTCAAAAGGTACCAACTAGTTAAGGCTCTTTGTGCAAAGAATTATTTGTGTTTCTCCTCTAAAAATTGTGCTATAACATCTTTTAATATTTTAGTCATTTGAAAGCCTATCAAATATTATTTTCACCGCCACTGCTATCCAAGCCCTTTAGTAAAACAACTCTATGGGACTCCTATTTGTAGTGCGTATACAAAAAACAGTAATTAAGCGCAAAAAAATAAACAGTTTTGAACCTTACGAGTAGGGTACTGACTAAGAAATCAACTACGAAACAGAAATTGCTTAAGGGTCTGCTAACTAATTTACTAGAAATTACCTATGGAATTAGAAGTTGATTTGCTTGATGATATTGTGAAAACAAGCAATAAAAATTATATGCTCCGTTGCTTCGTAACCGTTCGTTATAGGCAACGAGCAACAACAGATCGATAGTGAAGCTTGCAGGACTTCTTGCAACTAAAACAATCAACTTGTTCGCCAACTTAGTTACAGTTTGCTGGTAAATTTCCTTATCTTGACGGTCCAAATGGCACTTTTGACTTGTGGCAAATATTTGTTGATGTTGGCTATAGTTATCAAATATTTGTTATGGAGCGAAGTGGCTGCAACGGAGTTGATAGGAGGTGGTTTAGCTGGTGAATTGCCATGAAAGGGTTTAGTCTAAGTGGATAGTATTGGTACCATTGTCTATTTCTGCCGCAAATGTGTATTACAGTCTGAATAGTGGGTGCCCTAACATAATCTAGACTTACTATTAGTTTACTACTATACTATTATTTTAAATAAACGAACAGTAACTTGGCCTGTCTTCAGTCTTAATTTTAATCATAAGTCTTTAGTCATAGGTCTCATGTTCGAACCCCAAGACACGCACCTCTGATTTTTCAGATTCATGTGCGTGTCGGATAATTATCACTTGCTTCGGTGAAGGAAAACATCGCGAGGAAACCAGCATGCTTGAGAGATATTTCTCCACAGCATGTAAAGTCAAGTCAGAGGCCCATGGGAATCATAAAAACTCCGACATCAGGTTAGGCACTAACCACACGATAAAGAAAAGGACTTCTGGTAGTTGAACTTATTTCGATGAAATACACTCATAGAACGTTACCTGGATTAGGATATAGGATACTTTTTATCCCCTAGTGGGATAATTTCCGACCTGCACACGGCCAAAGCCTGGGCAAAAGCTTGTAAATACATAAGATATTCACACTGTTTTTAAGAATAAACAATTTTCAAGCTTCAATTTCAATCAGATTGTTTTTCAGCCTTGTCCATCGTCGTTATTATTAAGATAATGTTACTTTAGCCTTGAAGAATGGTAAAAGATTAAAATAGCTAGAACAGCAAACTGTCTAAAATTGACCCCAAGTTATTTCAGTAGAAATAACTAGAGCCTTACTAGAGTTGAAACATATTAAGTCGTTACATAAACATTGACGACCAGCCCGTTCTCATTTCGCTGTAATCACTGCGAACTAAAATAGATACAACTTGGAACTGAGATAATGTACTTTGGTGGTCTTAAAAACGTGTCGTAAGACGTAATTTACTTTAGGATTAAGTACAGTACGCTACATGTCAATGGGAAAAGAACTAGGCCTCGTATAGTTTTATATTTTTATTTTAGAGTTTTTTATTTATAATAATAACCGACTTTCAAAAAGACTAGGTTATCAATTCGTCATATGTTTTTTTTGTATTTTTGTTAATTTTACAGTTTTTATTATTTATTTTTATTTATAGTGTTATTGTGTTATTGTGTGTGTGCCTGGGGGCCTTAAATTACCAGTTTAGCATATGGAAATCATAATAGGAATGACGTTAAAATTATTAAAACGGTCGCAGACGCAGTTGATAATTGTTACGTAATAGGAAATATGCATTCATTAGCTTTTTTTTATTTCGATACGGAATGTAAAAATACTATAAAAATAATGAAATAATGAAAAAAAGTAAAAACAAGACTAAAATCGGCCAAACAACATAAAAATTATAACCAATTAAAGTTTTGTTTCTATCTCTTTCTAGATAAACGGAATTTAGTATGGATTTTGTACGTCGTTATGTCGAATGACGTCATGAAAGGTATCGGATCTCTCTGTTTAATCAGCAGTTTCAAATGCTTATAACTTAGTATTTTTTTTTTTAAATATTAAAAAAAGATTTAAATTTTGCTATTTCTGACGTTAATACGCTTTTTTTTGAGTGATGAAAAAAATCATGTATTTATTAATATAGATTCACCAACAGCTTCTGTGTACAGCATTTAGGTATACATAAGTTTTACAGTCTTAAACTTACACAGTAGCCAATTACAGGTTAACCAACATTCACAAAAATAAGTGTTAGCATAAGAGAAATTAAATTAAAAATTAAAATGAGTGGCTATAGACATGAAATACAATAGTAGACCTACAATAGTAGACCCTACACTTAAGAGATTATTTAGAAATAAATCATGCAAAGTTTATTAGTTTATTATAATATTTCAAAAGTCGTCAGCTCAACCTGACAACTGAA
Source organism: Xestia sexstrigata (assembly GCA_941918905.2). Taxonomy (NCBI): domain Eukaryota; kingdom Metazoa; phylum Arthropoda; class Insecta; order Lepidoptera; family Noctuidae; genus Xestia; species Xestia sexstrigata. The sequence goes on from OW799210.2 coordinate 2,149,289, forward strand.
GAAAAAGTCACCATTGGAACAATAATTCAGAATATAAAAATATAATAAATTCCTAAAAGGTTCGGTCCAAAGCCAGTCGCCAACATATCTTCTCTATTCGGATTAAATTAATCAATTATAATTCCGTTAAACCGGTCATTTAAGGCCCCGAGGCTATTATTATCACGCTGCAGGACCAGGCTTGCTTATGACGGTTTGTCGATTTCAGACTTTTGCTAATTTTAAGTCCAGGTTTTCTCCCGATGTTTTCCTACACCGTAGTTTAGCTATGAGCAAGATCAATTTCGAAAGTACATAATATGAATAGAAAAATCCACATTGGTACTTGCCTGGTTTTAAACTCCCAACCTCGTTCATTTAATTAAAAATGTGTGTGTATTGTTTAGACATTACGTATGAGTATGCTCTCGAGTCGTATCGAGTAAAATGTAGCGAACTAATCTTGTTATTTACACTCGTAACATCCCATTGTAATAAATCCCATTTTTACGAATAAAGATTTAATTTGATTTGTATCTGAAGCGAAGCCTTACCCAATGGCCTATCACGACATTCTTGAAACGCCATACTTCCCTCGGCCAAATCAAAATTAAATTGTTACCACAGACGTGTGGTTGACAGTACAATATAAAAACGTGTAATCTCGGTGGACCGTGCTATGACCATAATTTCGCAGATTTGAGCTGGATATGGCCTCACGTAACGTAATATTTTGCCTTAAAAGGTCAAGCTTACTTGCGTCATTGTTATTATAAAAATATAAAATGAAATAATAAGGAATTAAAAAACTAAACACATTAACACAATGAACTTGAACGCGCCGCAAACGGTGGTAGCCGTAAAGCTGGCCCGAGGGTACCGTACGATCTCTCGCGAGGCGGCGAGCCTCCTTGCCGGATTGCCGCCATGGGATCTGGAGGCGATAGTCCTCGCGCGCCTACATGAATGGCGCGTGGAGGCGCTACGCCGGGGGGAAACTCCGCTGCCGCGACAAATTGTCGCTCAGCGGACAGACTTCCAGCGGGATCTCATGGCGACATGGAGAGAGTGACTGTCGCAACCTCGTGCAGGGCACGCCACAACAGTGGCGATAAGTCCCCTCTTTGAGGAGTGGCTTGAAAGACGCCACGGCGTCCTCACCTTCCGCCTGACGCAGGTCCTCACCGGACATGGTTGTTTCGGCAGGTTCCTGCACCGAATCGGACGGGAGGAAACGCCCGGGTGTTTCCACTGCGAGGATTGACTGGAGGACACGGTGGAGCACACGGTGTGCCCCGCGTGGGTGGAGCACCGCCGTGTCGTCGAAGCAGCGATTGGCGGCGGCGATCTCTCGCGTCCGGCCCTGGTGCAAGCCGTGGTCCGGGGAATAGGACGCCGTCACCTCCTTCTGCGAAGCAGTAATGCTAGAGAAGGAGGTGGTGGAACGTGAGAGAGAGAGAACCTCACAGCGTCCCGGCCACCGCGGGAGACGCCCCGGGCGTAGAACATAGGCGCGGGCCTGTGGACCGTGGGCTATGGGCTAGCTCGCCGTCCGTCCGTCTCATGACGACAGGCCGTGTCGACGGCGCGTTCGTGTTCCACGCGCGCCTCATAGAGAGCCAGCAATAGGAAGGGGTCCGCAAGGACCGATGCCTGCCGGGGCTGCGGGAATGTTCGAAAGAGATACCGTGGCCCCGGAACACAAAGGGCGATGAAAGAACATGGATGGGTTTTAGTCAGTAAAAGTCTGACACTCCCTCCTGCTCCGCCCAGAGCGGGAGAAGTCATTTGATGATTTCCCAACCGAAAAAAAAAATAAAAAAAAAAGGCTCACCTTCACTCAAAGAATTATTTGAACCAAAAACCATTAGTCTTTCGATACCATTTTGAGAATAATTTATATCAGTGACAGAAAAGCTACGGCTTCCTCGTTGGTCTAGTGGCCGCAAGCACAACCACTGAGCATAATGTTCTGGGTTCGATTCCCAGGTCGGGCAAAGTGTTATTGGGTTTTTCCATCAAGAATTTTTCAGTAGCAGCCACGGAGTCTAGAATTGTGTCCAGTTGGTGGTAATAGGCTCGCCCCCTATTACATGGGACTTAAACATAACTGGTGAAATGTGGATAAGTTTATTAGGCTCTGCCTAACCCTTCGGGGATAACACGCGTGACCTTATGTATAGAAAAGCTATGTCCTACTTAACAATAAACTCCAAGAAATTCCTTTGACTTTTCGTCGACATTGGGAAAAAATAAGAACAACTCAAACCAGACATAAAAGAAAATTGTTTTCTCTTCAAAACAAAATGTCTTCCAATGACAACGATACATCATTGTTCTCATAACTTGGAGCTATGAAGATATCCTAACAAATGTCGCAAAAGCCTAGTCGTTTCGTTTACTCGCCATTTTTCTCCAATTTCCAATAGAAAGGGATTTGTTGTCTCAACAAACATTGCTATGATATGGCCATCAAAGATTTTCTGTTTGCTGTACTGTCTGTAGCTGGTGTTCTATAGGTAATATTTGCACTGTCTGAGACACGTGTATGTAACTATTGATCTATTCAAGCAGGCGATAAAACATAGATACATATTTTAGTGAAACAAAGAGTTTTATGTATTACCACCAGCAGTGATAGCTTAATGGTATAATTATCACTAGCTTCGGTGAAGGAAAACATCATGAGGAAATCAAACCTGCCTGAGAGATATTTCTCGACGACATGTATAGCCAAGTCAGAGGCCCATGGGCAGCATAAAAACTCTGACACCAGATTAAGCACTAACCATACGATAAGAAAAAGGATGGTTTTATTTATATGTCACAATCTTGTTGGCTTGTTTTAACTAGCATTGATATGTTGTTAACACCAAAGCTCGGGTATTATCCTATTAATGTCAAAAATAAATGAGGCGTGATATTCTTGGCAAGTCACTGCTGGCCTTCCTTCCATCCTGGTTTATTTTATTTATTTATTTATTTAAGGAAAAACAAACAGTATTTATTTTATTCCTTATTTTTGAGAAACAGTAAACATAACTTGTTACGAATTGAATTACTATTTAAATACTAAACTTAGGCTACTTACTTTAACTATAATTTAGGTTATCTTGCTTTAGTAGAGTGATCCTGTAGCTAACTCTCTGATATTGTAAATGATTTAGACTACACGAAGAAGTCACATAAAGTCCTAAGTTAAATAAGTCTCTTGTGAGATCTGACTTCAGAAGTTGTTCGGAGACCACATATAAGCAATTAGATACTATTAACAATAATACCGGTCATAAAGATCCTCCGTCCAAAACCCTATCATAGAAAATCCATAAATACACTCCCTAAGCTAAGATCTAGTCTAAGCAAGCACTAAGTCGGATCGTCTTTCTGTTAGAAAAATTGTTAATAACTCGGAACACAAGTACGTGGTTGGAATCTTTTTAGATATTTCCGGGGCCTTTGATAACGCATGGTGGCCGATGCTACTACTTAAACTGAAGAATCGTGGCTGCTATAAAAACATATATAATCTTGTTTATTCTTACTTTTTAAATGGTTCCGCGAAACTCAAACTCGGTCATTATTCTATGTCAAAGTCCCTTACCATGGGATGTCCTCAGGGGTCGGTAATCGCTCCGTATGTATGGAATTTAGGTTTTGATGATTTTCTCGCGATTCCCCTTCCTTCCGGCTGTTCATTAACCGGTTACGCGGACGACGGCCTGCTGCTCATTCAGTCGAGTACTCGGGCTGGTCTCGAGAATTTAGCTGATACTTGCCTACGATTAATATCTCAGTGGGGCGATCGAAACCGTCTGACCTTTGCACCGCAAAAAACTTATCAACTAATTTTAAAAGGTAATCTTAAATCGTGGCCTAGTATTAAATTTAATAACGTTCCCGTGAAAAGAAAGCAATCCGTGTGCTACCTTGGTTTGGTCTTAGAGAGAAATTTTTCATTCATAGATCATATAAAAACTGTCGGTGAAAAAGCTAAAAAGAACTTTTATGCCTTAACGAGAATATCAAAATCTACGTGGGGTCTGTCATTTATAACTTTAAAGACCATTTATGGGGCTACTTACTTGGGGTGTATGTGCTACGGGGCACCTGTCTGGGCCGATAGGGCCACCATAGGAGCGGCACGACGTAAATTGCTTCAAAGCCAGCGTTTGGCTTTGATATTCTTATGCAAAGCGTATAGGACGGTTAGTACTGAAGCCTTACCGGTACTTGCAGGTGTACTTCCAGTTGATCTTGAAGTGCAGCGACGGGCTGCAATGTACTACGCACGTGAGACCGCGGACGCAGACTTTTTAACCCTACGTGACCGTGTTAAGATTGCTAGATTATTCAAACCACAGACCGACGTCTGGGAGGAACTTTTGTCTGAATGGCAAGGTAGGTGGGATAATTCCATCAAGGGCCGACACCTCCACCAGTTCTTTCCATCCGTTCGTGAGCGGCTGGCCAGGACATGGTTGGATGTTGATCACTGTGTTGCCCAATTTCTCACCGGTCATGGTAACTTTAAGAGAAAATTATTTTCCTTCAAGCTTGTTGACTCGCCTTTTTGTCAATGTTCCACATCTGACTGCGAATATGAACAATCAGCACATCACATTTTATGGGAGTGCAGTCTTTGGCAGAATGAACGCAACATTATGTTGGATAGTGTACAGGTTACATCCGGAGTTATTTACTATACAGACCTTGTGGAAACTAGAACAAATTTCCGTGCGTTCAAGCGTTTTTGCCATACCTATTATTGGAATCAAATATAACAGCTCACAACTTAGGACCCATTAATGTTAATATTTATCCGTGGTGCTAGGCAACTAGGCCTATCCCAGTTGTAAACGTCCCTTTGTGCCTATTGGCCTTGTTTCGTTCTGTCTCCTGCTGAAATGGAGGGAAGTGGAAATTACGGTTTTTTCCTACTCCTCCACTATACTTTTCTGATTAATTTCGTTGCGGGATCCAAGACAGTTAAATTCATTCTCTGGGACTTCGTCGAGCTTCATTGTCTCGGCGCTTTTCTGGTGGTCGCCACTGTTGATTCTGGCTTTCAGGAGTTACAGTGGTTTGGGAACAGTGTGGCGGGCTTGTAAAGTCGGATCGTAATGGTGGTTCACTCCTCATTATAACCAGCTGATCCCGATTCAAGGCTCCATCCGCTGCAATGCTTAAACATGTATGTGTATGATATGTGTCTATGTATAAGTGGGATTAGTCTCATCTCAGACATCTAACTTGAGAAGTCACTTAGTGACCGCGAAGGCAATTAGATACTATTAACAATGGTGTCGATTCTGTTGTGCACAAACTAAACTTAATTTAGGCTATTGCTATCTTTTAGTAAAAGGCAAAGCGAGAAAAGGACGGCTATGAACTAAGTTAAAGATGTAAAACTAGTTTATGCCTTGCGCTTCACCGTGTTTTTAGTCGACATGTTTTTACGTGCACCCTTCATTTGTATGGAAATATTAGTTCGAATTAAATTTGACAGCTCTAAATTACGTCCGTCTCTTTCTCGTTTTATTAGAGAGAAAAAGATAGCAATAGCCTAAATGAAGTTTAGTTTGTGCACAACAGAATTGACACCAATGCCAACTTACTTTACTAAACCCCTTTTTAACAAAATTCCGACATAGTATACATACGAGTACTCAATGATCGTTCATACCATGCATAGGTCCATACGTCGGCACATCAATGCGATTTTTTTGTCGCTAACTCTTGTACTCACAAAACGTGCTTCTTCACTGACATTTCCCGCCTTATCGAGAAGGTTAATCTGATAATCGATGACATGATCGATTCGTTTACCCGAGTGACTCAAGTGCCAGAGTTCTCGTTTGTGTTTGCCGCAAGTTTTGACAAAAGTTCCCCGGGTATTGTTGGAGGCAAATCGAGTTAGCTCTGTTTGACGTAGTAATCGAGTAAGCCAATTAATATGGTTTGGGAGTTTGAGAAAATAATGTGTGGATTTCAAATTAAATTACCTAGGTTTTGATGTCAAATGAAGCTTGAAGAACTTTGTGTTAGAAAGAAAAAAAAATGTAGTATTTGTTTGTCTCGCAAAGGATAAAACAAAGTGATTTATAAATGAAACAATATTATATAAAAAGTAAATATGAGAAAAATAAATAAGACATAAATTAGATTAAATTGATCCTGTAAGAAAAAAAAAAAAAAAAAAAAAATCTTAGAATGGTGCTCTAATAATTGAAACATGTGTTCGTATTAATAGAAGACAAATAAGCCTTAGGTATTGCCAAAGGCTTATTTGTCTTCTAAACAAAAAGAAAATAAAAACCATTCATCATCCACATCAACCATTGATTTTTTTCATTCCATTTTTAAAAATGACGAATAATGCCGTCATAATTTCTGCCCTAAAATACAAGGCATTCAGTTTAAAATCCACATTCGAGCCTCACACACACAAAGAACAAATTATTTAAAGAAACGTTCATATTTTTGACGGTAATATACAAAGCCGTATTAAGTTCAGTTTACTCTAATAGTTCTCCAGGGACCATTGGCATTGGTCCATTGAGCCGCTTTTTAATAACTAATCACAGAACTGCAATATTCAATTTACTTCTTGAATTCATCGCATTTGAATCGTTAAAATATTTTCAACCGAGGAGAAGCCATAAAAAAACAAATAAAAAAGAAGAGCAGTGACGTCATAATTTTTATACGTCTTCCTCCTTCAAGAGGTATTTAAAAGAAAGCCATTAAAATAGATGCAATTCCACAAACGACGGGCGCTGACTGCCAATAAAAACGCTTTGAGACTATCAAACTGTTAGGACGTGGGTGTTGTGCCAATTAAAGTTGGGGTTTAAAATATTTTATTAAATTGTTTTTTTTAGTCATTTACAATTTTTGTGCTTTCTACGATTTTAAAATTTGAATGCAAATGTCTTATTTTACAATTAAAATGAAAAAAGATTTATTAACTAATTTTCGTTTTTTTTTTTTTTTTTTATTTCATGTTCAAACTCAATTTGGTGTAAAGCCGAAAACGTTTGTTGGAATACCTCATGAACTCTTAGTCTTGGCTCTCGTGGAACACATGAAATTATAAGTAAAGTGGAAAGTGTGGGATAGCTGGAATTTTAAAACTGCCATTACATTAATAATTCAAGTTTTTATGCAAATTGTGCCACAATTAGGGGTCATAATATGACTGGTATGATTTTAGTACCCTACATAATGTGTTGATCATTAAATTATTTTTATTATGCATCAAAATCACGTAGTTTAAAAACACAATTGAAATAATAACGCTACAAGTCATATTTATGAATATATTTTCTATTCTGAAACGAATTATTAGGACACCAAATCACTTTTTGAAGCAATTATAAAAACAAATTAAAACTATTGTTATTCTATAAAATAAAAAATAATACCAATAGTTGCAATTATTGTTATAGCAATTAGACGTCTAAAAAATAGTAACTACGTGAAGACCAATAAAGTTTCGACTTTATCCAGGGAGAGCAAAGTTTATTTTTGTTTGGTATACAATAAGTTATAAATCGCAATTACAGCAGGTACGCAGAGAGAAGCAATTATTCGTAACCCGTGACGAGGAATTATTCAAATTAGGGTTAGGGTGTGGTGCAAGTTGTATTGAGTAAGCGGGGTTAAGTGCGCAGTTGCAAAAAAGAAGGCATAAATGTGATTATATATCCAACGCCTTCAAGATTCAACGCCCAGAGAGGAACAATTAAAAAAATTTCACAGTTTGCTTATACAAAAACTGTCAAATGTCTACTAAACACTGGTACTTTCTTCCGTTCTCTTAATTCAAGTTTCTTGGACGTGCATAATTTTGGACACATACGTAAAACCATTGAACGACCCTGAACTACAAGTCCAACTTTAACCCATATGCAATCTCAGTCTAGCCTTAGATTGAGTAACATCACTAAACTTTGGAGAATATATTTTTTAACAAATGTCACTCAGTGATTCAATCAGGATTGGCCGAGTTAATGACTAGCCTCGGTCTCATCTTCATCTATCTGCCTAGCCTTTTTCCCACTATGTTGGAGTCGGCGTCCAGTCTATTACCCAGTACTGGGTAATGCGATACCCCTTGGTAAGACTGGCTGTGGCTTTCGGGTCACTGAGTACCTGTAACGACATTCAATTTAAATCGCTATTCTCACCTAACTTGGCCCAAGCCACAAACAACGTGATCAACCCGTCATTGTGTTGGCTGCGTACAAGCGTACCGCGCGTATCGCGGGGATTTTTATTAAACCGTATTGTCATTTTATTTTCATTATTTGCGCACGCAGATGAGGTCGCCGGTCGCGGTCAAATGTAACAGTAATGGGATTTTGCGCTGGGATTTGTTTTGATGAAATACTGTGTATCTTTTCGTTGTTATTCACTTATCCATTTTTATTTGAATACATAATTATTTACAAACTTGCAATAAAGTAGATGACCACTGGTGCTCCGGGATTTTGACTATGAATACAAGATATAAAAAAACCAAAAAGATATAGAAAAATAGGGTATGGGCCTGTGAAACAGATCAGAACAAGTCTAACATTTAGATTTAAAAGAAGAATGGCAGCGCCTCACGCAAACCGGGGAACGCACTTAAAGCTTATTATTACTGGATGCTTTCAAGTCATTTCACCAGCGTTTCCAATATGCTTGCATTAGAAAGGATGCTCCATGACACTGACCCATCTGTCTTTATGGATTGTAAGGCTATGGGGACCCGGGAGCATCGTTTTCCAAGTGCTCACACCCTCTTAGACATAAGTATAATTTCAATAGTCTCATCATAAATAAGATGTTTATTTATATTAAATAGAAAAAATATTAAAACACACTTTACACGTCAATTTTGTGGTTAAAAGAAGGACAGCCGTTATACGCGCACCCCTTAATTTCAGAGGGGTTCATGTCTTTGAACAACAAAATAGAAGACACAAATATTTTTAGTAAATCTGAACTTCTAAACGCAATAATTTGCAATATCCTAACACGTAGAACTGTGACGGCACCCAATGGAGTTACCATATTTGTAAGAATAAGGCATTTCTATCGATGTGATCCATTCAAAGTGTGAATTTCTGAAGTCATAGAACAAAAAATGTTTTGTTTCATGATCTAAGTCATTAAACCAGAGGTCTTGCCTTTCTATGTTACACCTTTGTATGTTGCATACTAATTAGCAGAATTTGATGGTAGTAAAATAGTAAGCTCTAAATGCGGTCCCTAGATTGCGTGAGATGCTGCCATTCTTCTTTTTAAATCTAGATCTGGCCTATAACATTTCCTACCTGAAAATTTCCTAAAGAAATGCTTTATCGAATTCAGCGTTGTTAGGTCCCTTTTAAAGTTCTAATATTATACAGCATTCTCTGCAAGACAAACTTAATACTTATAAGATCTAATACGTCTTCGGTGAACCCGCGAACCGGCAGCGGTGGACAGCAATACTCTATGTTGTACCTCTGGGAAATTTACTCACGAGCCACGACTCGCAACGCAGGCAATTTCATCAGATATCATTTATATTTTTTTTCTTGCTCTGCTCTGGAAATGTTGAAGATTTTCGTTCAAAGATTTTTGATTTCTTAGGAATGTCCACTTAACTTGGGATAGTGACTGTGACATAATTTATTTATAATAAAATAATATCACGCCTGTAATCCCCGAAGGGTTAGGCAGAGGTGTACCTAATAGCAGGCCCCACATTTCGCCGGTTATGTTTAAGTCCCATGTTATAGGAGCGAGCCTTTTTCCATCAGCCGGGCACGAATACAGATTTCGTGGCTGCTACTGAGAAATTCCTAATAGAAAAACCCAATAACACTTTGCCCGACCCGGCAATCTAACCCAGGACCTCGTCACAATTGCTATTCTGATGTGGAAGAGACGCAATGTGGAATACTTCTTCTGGAGTTTACTGTGTGTATATTTTCTGTGTGCGCTGGATGCTGTAGTACTTCGAACACCTGCCTGCCCGATTCAATTTACTTCTCTAACGAACTAGGTACCTAATAGTAGCTTGCTCACTGCATCTTCAACAGATCCTTAGAAAGATTATAAAGAAAGGTAATACAGTCTACTGCATATTCCAAACGCATGACGTAAGATTACGGAACGTAAAACAAATCCGTTTTCATCCCGACGATCGACGGGTTAATTCCCGCGCCGAGCTAAATCTTCCAGCGGGCATAATCCCGCGTCTGACTTAATTCCGCATTATTATTCTGGACACAGTCTCCGGGCATAAAGAAAACGGGAAGATGCAAGAGTTTCAAGTTTTTGTTATTTTAGCCTACTTATGACTCGGCCTTTACTTTTAAAAATAAAGACAGTTTTCTGGCACAAACATTATTGATACAATTTTATCTACACATAACTCCTATCATAACAGCGAAATCCCCGAAGAGATGTAAGTGCACCTTATATAGAGTAGGTACTTACTTTTCACATTTCGCCAGTAATATTAAGTCCGATTATAGTAGTGGGCAAAAAATCTCGAAGGAAAACCCTAATAACAACTGCCTTGACTTAGGAATCGATTCAATTAGTAACGTTTGCGTAAGATCAACCAGGTAGAAAATTTGCGTTCTAATAGTTTATATGTTCTGTATGGTGTCGGACGTAAAGAACACCACCATCCCATATCTTCCCGTGGGTGTCGTAAGAGGCGACTAAGAGACTTACCAGAGAATGGGCAGCAGCGTTCTCTTTGCTTTTGTAACAACCGTACTGCGATCGCCAACCCGCCTGCCAAGCGTGGCGATTATGGCAAAAACCCTCCTTTGGGGGAGGCCCATGTCCAGCAGTGGACGTCTTTCGGCTGAAATGATGATGATGATGATGAATAGTTTATGAAGGTCCGTGCTAGTATTTCTTTAGGATTTTACATTCAAATGGAGCAAACTTTAAGAGTGACGAGAAGAGCAAACCCCATTTCATAGAAAATAGTACACCAGTGAGAGCCTTTTAAAATAACCCATTAATTCCAGCTGATGCCAAACAGTTAAAATTAAGCAAGTTTTTGATATGTTCAACCATGTAAAACTCACCATAACAATATATGCATATTAGTAGGCGAGGCTAACGGTTGTCATGGGGACAAGCCCCGCCTCCTATGGAAGGGGTAGACAGATGCGCATGAGTCGGCGAAACGGATGCTTTTGTTGAAAGCTTCCCTGATGCGTCGTGAGATAAAAATGATAACTTTGTAAAAGCAGGAATGGCAAGACGTAATTGTCATTTGAGTTTTTATTAAAAATAATGCCATTTATTTTTCTCAAAACAATCGTCTCTAAGTACTACTAATTTAAAAATATTTTGTCCACGAGTCCTCCCGGAAACCTATATTACCATCGCAATGCAACCCATTGCTGGGTTAAATTAACTTGTTCAAAAAATATGCCATACTTAGAACTTTTTAATAATCCAACAAAACTCAACTTCAACAACTTGTAAACATAGACGGTTACAAAAACCACGCGGTTAAATATTTTCTTTTCTGAATTGGCAAAGTCACCACTCTATTACAATTACAGGTAAAATATAGAAGTTCAAGTTACCAAGACATCTACTCACCTTGATAGAGAGTTTGTAAGGTAGGTATTGACATAACAACAATCTAGCACGACCATGGCAGCCTTTGAAGTCTTGTCACAGAACATGCCTAAGCTCATGTGTTCGTATTTACAAACGTATACAAAGACGACGTACAAATATTCCGGAGCCTCCGTCCCAGCTCATCCGCTGAGAATTGAGTAGTGGTCCAGTTTGCTTGCACATTCGATTTGATTTTAAATTATAGATGCTGTTTCGATTGGCGGGTCAACGGTGCCAGTAGCGTATGGTACCTACTGAATATTCGGCTATCAAATCAACGTGCAAGACGATATACTGACTGTTCTGAAAGACATTCGCTAATAGACAACGCAACATTTAAACCACTCGGTCTAGAACAGGGGTTCCCAAACTTATTTTGTCTACTGCCCACTTTGAGAAAAAAATATTTTTTAGCGACCCCCTATTTTTTCACCTACTTAAAAAATACTTCAACTTCAAATTAAATTAATTTTTGTGAGCTATATTAGCGGAGATTAAACATTCATTCTAAACTAGACTTACTATAACCCGCAAGAGTTAACTTGAGACCTGAGGGCAGTAGGTAGTACACAACGGTGCTCAGGTCTCAAGTTTACTCTTACGGGCTACACCTGCCAATGAGAATGATTATTGAAACGCAAATTTATTGTATTGCGACAGAGTATATTTTATTCAAAATAAAACAAACATAATCTATTCTTCTAACGATCTCGATCTCTTAATTAATATATAGTTGATGTTCACAAGCTGTAGTCGAGAGTCGAGAGCTTGGTCCGTTACTAGAGTCCTCCTAGATGAAATTACAAATCGCCCCCTAAGCCTCTACACAAAGCCCCCATTTTTTTTCTGGGTCGCCCCCCTTTAGGCCTGCAGCGCCCACAAGGGGGCGTTATCGCCCACTTTGGGAAACGCTGGTCTAGAAGGTCGACATTGTTCACAAGGGTTTCTTATGACAAAATTGAGCACTAAGGATATATTTTTTGTAAATTTGCCCCCTAAAATTGGAGATGAAAATATATGTATGAAAGTTTCATCTGAAATTCGATCAAAAACACTGCTCGTTATAATCTTGACATTTTGAGCTTGCTCAAACCCTTAGAGTGCCCTATCCTTTATGTATCTTCCATAGAATACATATAAAATTATTTATATTTTCAAGCTTTAATATAAAATTAGGTAACTTATCCCAAGGTTTATATACAAATGGTGACTCCAACACCCAATAATTTTAAAAGACACAGAAAATTATTTTGGTAAACAGCCTAAAAATAAACATATTTTGACTAAGCAGTTCATATTCATTATTGTTGTTAGTTCCATTGTAGGTGCTAATGAAGACATACGAGCATAGTGGTAGTTAGCCAACTGCATAATATTTTGTAAATTTTACATCTTACGGGGGCTCAAAAATAGTGTTTTTTTTTAGTCTTTCATTATAGTTATCCTTGATAGAATCAGCATTATTATCATCAAAGGTCTATGTAGAAGTATATAAGAAAAACTTTAAAAGCGACTGCTACTTAAAAAGGCTATTAGCAAATCTGATTGGTATGTAACAGTTCTCTTAGCTAATGCAAGTCCGTCTATCCGTCCGTCCGTCCTCAGGGAATCGTCCGCATGTCATGCGATGGATCTCCGGCTCGTTTGTGGAACCGTGTTACAAAATAAATAGCTATATTGGGACATTAGGGATAGGAAATGGGATTTGGACGTTGCTGTATTCAAACACAGCCGACAGACATCCTGTGCAGGACATATACTACCTACATCCATATTATTATCCGTTATTGCTGTTTCGGCTCTAAATTAACATATTTCCTACGTGCTTCTTCTGGAAGTACATCTTTTAGACAAAATGCAGGATCAAATTATCAGAAATACTTTATCATCCATTTTAAATGTGGCCTTGGACGACCGAGCCTGGACCCCAGCTACTCTCCCCATTCGTATGGAGGGCTCGGCGTCCACAAAATTTCTAGTATTAGTTTACCGGCTTATAATATCCTCGCTCCACGGCACTGAGAAATGAATTAGGAAAATCCTGGCTTCCACACCGATTGATTTTGATGTGCCGTGCTTCTCCCAGGCTATCAACGCTTGGAAACTCGCTTGCCCGGATTCTGAAGAACCCGACCACCATTTTCCTAAAGACGGTGGGACGAGCCGCTCTGCAGAGTAGTTCAGATCAATCTACTGAAGACGTCTACTACTACTGCTGAGCGTGCGCGCCTGCTGGCTGTGGGTGAGTGGGAGTCGGGTCTTTGGCTTCACGCAATACCGTCGTCGAGCACAGGCACGTTGCTCGACGACACCACTTTCCGCCTCGCTGTTGCTCTACGCCTAGGCGCCCCATGTTGCTCTCCTCATCGCTGTTACTGTGGGGAAGTTGTCAACAGCCTCGGACACCACGACCTGTCATGCAGCCGAAGTGCAGGCGGCTTTGCACGGCACGCGAATTTAAATAAAATCATCCATCGATCTCTTGTCACCGTCGGCGTTCCAGCTTTATTAGAACCCAATGGATTGGCACGCGACGATGGCAAGAGACCGGACGGCATGTCTTTGTTTCCATGGAGGATGGGTAGGCCTTTAGTGTGGGATGCTACATGTGTCGATACTCTTGCGCCTTCCCATCTTCCTAGTTCATCGTGCTGTGCAGGGGCTGCCGCTGCGGCAGCGGAGAACCTCAAGTGGCAAAAATACAGTAACCTTATTGGTAACTATGTTTTCGAGCCGTTAGGGGTTGAAACTCTAGGACCGTGGGGTCCGAGCGCTCACAGCCTTTTCAAGGAAATTTCAAAACGTTTAGTTGACACTTCCCGTGACCCTAGGGCTGGCTTTTATTTTGGCCAAAGGCTTAGCGTTGCCACCACAGCGTGGTAACGACGCCAGTCTCTTGGGGACATTACCAGTTGACAGTGTTGAGGAGGAGTTTTTTGACGCCATTTTTTGTTTTTAGTTTAAGTTAGTTTTATTTTAATAGAGTTGTAAATTATATACATACTGAATTCAATTAAATATTCCAAAAAGGTTGTTTCCAATGAAACCACCCATATTCGTAACAGTACATTAATACCGAATTCAAACGAGTTCATTCGTTCAGTGATTAGTATATTGGTGTGGCCACAATTAGTGGGCAACGCAGTTGTCACCAGATCACCACTACAGCATTATGCGCTGTGATTTCAAATGGTCAGTGAGAACTGCTGGCAGTATCTAGCGTAGGAACACTACGCACTACTACTACTACTACTCTGAATGTTACGGTTGTTTTTTTTTAGTTCAGTATTATCATATTTATTTGTTTACCCTTTTTTATATATTTTTTTTTTCGGATGGGAAGTCATCAAATGACTTCTCCCGCTCTGGGCGGAGCAGGAGGGAGTGTCAGACTTTTACTGACTAAAACCCATCCATGTTCCTTCATCGCCCCTTGTGTTCCGGGGCCACGATATCTCTTTCGAACAGTCCCGCAACCCCGGCAGGCATCGGTCCTTGCGGACCCCTTCCTATTGCCGACTCTCTTTGAGGCGCGCGTGGAACCCGAACGCGCCGTCGACACGGCCGGCGGCCTGTCGTGAGACGGACGGACGGCGAGCTAGCCCGTAGCCCACCGTCCACAGGCCCGCGCCTACAAGACAGATGCCTTAAAATATTTTACTTTACTAACCCAATACTGCCCTACTAATATTTTAAATTCAAAAGTACTCGTACGTGTACTTTCGCAACTTAGCTACTCGTATAAATCTGAATGTTTGTTCCCTGTTCATGCCATAACGGCTGAATGGATTGCGATGTTTGGCATTTGGCATACATGTAGACCATGACCAGATGACCAGGGTTAGAATAGAGAATACTTTTATCCAGATTGAGTATGTTGCTATGGACATAAACATGGGCGAATCCGCAAGCAAAAGCTAGCCAGCTTTAAATATTAAATATCTACATCGCGTAAAACTAGATAGCCTACATTCATTCTGAACAAGAAACTATCCAATTTAGCCTCTAGCTCTTGACCTATAAGACTAAGCTCTTATACCTTCCCATAAAAAAAAATCCCTATAACACAAGAACGAACGAAATAACCTTTAAACGACATCGCATAACACTTTATTATTACATTCACATTACTATAACCCGACAACATTTAATAAATACCTTCCCACCTTTAACAATAAAAACGATAAAAATCACTTTATCTCCGATCTCATAATCGGTATGAAGTGACGATTGCTGTACCAAACCTACAATATAATACAAAGTAGGTAATTGGACGCCGAACATTGTGATTTAAAATTTCGGCGTAATATTTGTAACATGAAACTGTAGCAGAGTGATTGGTATAACTCGACAAGTTTAGTTTCATCCCTTCGCGTTTGAGATTTTTTTTCGAGTGACTTACTGAGATTTACCAAAAAAATAACTACTACTCTAGTATAATATATATATATATAATATAACTGCTACTTAGAGTGTTAGTTTTAGTGTGTGCTGTTATCAACATAAATTTTATTATTTTTCACATATTCTTAAACAGCGTAGGTACACTATTTTGGTACTATTACTGTACTATTTTAGTACGTATCCAGAATGTTAGTGTTAAAAAATTTTATTCAGTACGAATAAATTATCATATTTATTAGTTTACCCTTTAAGACAGATGCCTTAAATATCTTATTACCCCATTTGCCCACGCCGTACTAATACTGTACAGTCGTACTGATATTTTAAATGTGAAAGTTTAATTCTGAATGTTTGTTCCTTTTTCATGTCAACGGGCCGAAAAGTTCTGGAGTGGCGACCGCGAGCCGGAAGACGTTGCGTTAGAAGGCCTCCCACTAGGTGGACCGATGAGCTGGTGAAGGTTGCGGGAATCGCTGGTTGCAAGTCGCACGGGACCGGTCAATGTGGCGACACTTGGGGGAGGCCTATGTCCAGCACTGGACGTCTTTCGGCTGAAATGATGATGATGATGATTCATAAACAGAACCGTGCATCTTAAACAGAGAAACGTAGTGGCCCAGGTATCAAGACAAATTATGCTAACGAGAATTTGCCAGTTCTAAATCTAAGCTCAAACATTTTATTACCTACGTTAGCCTAACTTACATGCCATTAGCCCAAAAGACGAAATTGCCGACATACGGAGCGCCTAAAACTACGTAAACGAGTTATACC
The DNA here is from genome assembly GCA_941918905.2 of Xestia sexstrigata. Lineage (NCBI taxonomy): Eukaryota > Metazoa > Arthropoda > Insecta > Lepidoptera > Noctuidae > Xestia > Xestia sexstrigata. The sequence goes on from OW799210.2 coordinate 2,166,077, forward strand.
CTGCGAGTGCGACAAAGGGTGTGGCATTTTATGGCCCCGATTGTAACCTTATATTAGTACCGAATTGCGAACAAATTATAGCCTTATATATAGTCATTTTATAGACCAGCAATTGAGTTCATACAATTCAGTAATAATATTTATGTATGAAAAGGTAATTCGAACCTTTTAAACGCCACTTTTATGGAGGAAGTTAATAGACGGTTTTAAAAGAGTTTTTAATGTGTCAACAGAATTGTTATTATGACATAAACGTTTGTGAATTAATGGGGCTGTATTTTGAGGAACGTTAAACTTAACGATTCTTCTCTGCTCTAAAGTAGTGTGTCTGAAGCGTTTACGTGTTTTATTTCACCGGCATTGTTTTGGAATAAGCGCATTACTCGGTTTCTTAGGAAATATGGGCAGCTTGTTCATCTAATGACTAAATAATTGCGTAAAGTTCGACGTTATTGCGTTAATTTACTGACATTTACACATTGACGTTAAACAGGACAAAGGAACAAAACCGTAATGTAATTTCAATAATCAACTGGTTGGTATCGGTATATGTGACGGCCGGTCGGTCGGTGGTCGACTTGTGTTTTCGATTAACTAATAATGCTTCATGTATATCTTTTGTTGGAGATCTTTAAATAAATAAATAAATAAATGTCAACACCTCCTGAGAATACCGCTGAGGGATGAAACACGTGTCGAGTATAGGTTTGGGTTCATGGTATATGCTAATTATTGTTTTTCCTACTTGTGCATATTTTCACGAACGGGTGGCCGTGCTCCATCCTGCATCCAGTAGGGCTATTACGTATCTCTGTTGACAGCTCAAAATGTTAGTAACTGGGCTCAGTGTCCATCAATTAACTGTCAAAAGGTTAGTTTGACCAGTTAATGACCAGTCGCGATCAAATATGAAGTCATTGGTTGTCATCGTGGCTGATAGTCACCGTAACTCATTTTGACAGACGCTTTCGTATCGATACTTATATTATTTCGATTATGTAAGCTTAATGGACAACAAATTGATGACAACTGAGTTTGAAGTGGCTTTTGTGAAAGACGTTACACCGTACCCGGGCTGTTAGTCACCGTAAAGTGATATCCACTCAGTACGATACGTAATACCAATATTATGACATTCTCGGTTGTCATCAAAGTTCGGTGTACAACCGAAGCTTGATAGTCACTGGTAGTCCGAAAGATACGTAATAGGCCTACAGGTCTGCTTTTTGCATAGCATTTCATGAGTGTAACGTGTCAAACTTGGAAATTATGTTAATTTTCTAAATGGCATCACTAACCTAAATACTCGTAACGGGTTCTTTATGTAATTTCTTTTGATAGTCCCTATACAGTATCTTACATCTCTTGGTGATGACAGAAATCGGTGAGACACAGCTTTGTTCGAACTTAGGAAAACCGATCATTCAAAATGTCCGGTAAGGAAAAGGTAAGGAAATCAAAATGAACATAGAATATTTATCAGTATGTATTCTATGTAGACATGTATAGTGCCTGCATCTTCATAGAAACTGGGTCATCGCAGTATTAGATTCATCAGTGTGTAAACATCCGATCTGTACAATAACCAAATCATGTTCTACGGGAGAAACTGAGACGATCTTGTCTTTTGATCTTGGAGGAAATTACCAAACAATTTCAGTTAAGAATTGAATTTTCAATAGTTTGGTTCACTCTATTGAGAACAATTTATATCAAATTGACTGTGACTTGCTTGAAACTGAAAATACAGGTAACTCTTTCAGACCAAACCCTAATAGATCCAAATTCTCTATTGTGTCATACATGAGGATCTAGACAATGTAATCGAATACCTATCGCTTAGAAATCGTTTCGTTTTCATGCAAAGTATTTAAACAGGACTCACGTAATCTTTTAAAAGTTAAAGCAACCAAAAACCAATAAATTAAAACCCATAAAACCAGAAAATTAAACGCTTGCTAACCCAAAACCCTTGACTTTTCTACAGCCGTCGTTATCGCTGACAGACTGTTTCTTCGTCTAGGTGTATCTCTTCGAGTCTTATCTAGAAAAACATCTTAATAATAGGATTATAAATGCAATTTTTATTTAAGATTGATGGATGTTTGTTATTCTTTCACGCAAAAACTACTGAACGGCTTTGGATGGAATTTGGAACTCAGATAGCTTATAACCTGGATTTACACGTAGATAGGACGACTCTGTGTGACAATTACCGAAATCCACGCGAGCGGAGCAGCTGGCATGTGCTAGTAAAAATCTATGTAATTAAAAAAGCTAGAGTCACAAAAAAAAATGTTTACAAAATAATTTCAACCCATTATCCCATAAGAACATAGCTAACTTCTCTATTATGTGGTGTACCAAGTGTTACACTGCGTTACATTATTGCGTTTAGATGGCGCCCTCGGCAATCTGCCACCCGTCGCACTTCCTGAACTAGCATCAACAGAAAAGTTACGATAAGACAAATATTATGATACCTACTTTCTTGAAAAGATATTTGTTATTACAAAAAATAGGCATCTTTCGAAATTACATGTTTTGCAATGGTGGAGTAAGATCTATCTAAGCACTAAGTGCTTTTTAGGCAAAAGAATTTGAGCCTTAAACTGTCGGTATATTTTCTGTCAGTCTTTTCTGAAGCAGCTCATTGATGCCGAGCCTAGGCCTAGATAAATAAATAACTGCCCCATGGAGATTCGGCTATTGTATAAAAACTCTTAAAATGCTCTTTATTTTGTGACGTGTTGAAAGATTAGGAAGGAGATCACTCGTTAATCCACTGGTTGTTCGATAAAATTCTACTCATAAGTACTTGAGCTTCTATTTTTAAATTTACCCACCCAAACACTGACAAAAAGGAAAGTGTCAACCGATTTTGTACCAAATGCGGTGAGACTATTTATTAATAACAATCTAGAGTGGTCTAGAGCTAAAACTGCCCTGAATAAAGTACTGGCCTTGCTAAGATTTTAAGATAACATTTTATGCTAACGCTACAACTAACTAACCACTAAAGGACTTAATCTTGAGCTCATCGTGGCATGTCAGAACGTGTTACTGCAGACCCTACTGGGATTTGTGACTTGATGAGACCATTTTTCACAAAATAAGCTTGTAAAAAGATAATGTGGTTCTAAATTGATAGTTAAAATTCACTCTTGACGTAAATATATTAAAGTTGACAATGTTTTTATAAAATACGGTCAAAGCTGTGGACCACAGCCTAGAGGGTAATGGATTTAATTTCGTATTATTTATATTAAGTTAAACGATTAGTCAATAATATCAATCTGATAAATAAAATTGGATTAAGCAATTAGCTAACAGTTTTAATTAATCCGATTGAAACCTCACTTATAATTTATTTTGGCGGGGAAAATATTCCAAAATCTATAGGTTAAAAATGTTTTGTGTTTGCTATAGAATCCATACCATGCACAAAATCTTTTATAATTGAATGGCTTGATAAGAATTGTATTTACTCATACACACAACGATAAAACATTAACCAGTGCTTACAAATATGTAACAACTGGTATAAATGTCGCTACACAAAGTAGAGTACATATTTAACAAATTATCACAAAAAAAAGCTCGACGAAGTCCTTTCTTTGACTCGTGTCACCCACCTGGCTTCGCCCGTGGCCATTTATAAAACTAAATTAACCTTACATGACCACGCCTTCTAAGACGTTTGTAAGAAACACGTGCGTTCGATATATTTCATGTATTATCAGTTAGAGGGAATGACTTATCGTTTTTTAGGCTATTGTATAAAGAATATGTACAATCGCCAGCGTACCAAGTAACCACAAACAGTCAAATTTTCGTATTCGATTTTGAACTTAACTTTCAACATTTTATGGTTTAAAATCGTTTAGAGAAATTTGTCCGTTTGTGGTAACTTGGTGCTCTGGCGAATACTAATTAAATTAAAATTTACCACTTACGGCCCTTTTTAATAACCTACCAAAAGGTATCGGTAGGTTAATATCTCCGTTTGTTTGGCATTTTATTTACCGACCGATAGAAACAAAACGTCATAGAAAAGCTTTCTTTGATTTTTCTATGAATAAAGTGACAGGTAGGTGACACGGATAGGAGTAACTTTATTTTTAGAAACACTTATAGCTACGAGAGTAGTCACATTAACTGACAGTTACCTATACTCAAGTAAGTTATAGAAAACGGCCTTTACTGTGTTACAATACACGATAGGTTTTGTTAATTAGTAGTAAGTGGATAACATGATTGAAATAGGTAGTTTTATGTTCCAATTAACTCAAAGCATAGACAAAAAAAAAACAATTCTACGGGTTAGAAGTTTGTAATTTGCTCAGTTTTTTTTACTAAATATGGAAGTATTTAGTTACTTTACCAGCCACCAGTAACCAGTTTCAAACTATAATAACCAGTGAGAAGCCATATTTTCTTTTTTCCACCTGGGCTTGGGTTTGGTTGCAACTCGCATGATGTGTAGCGATGATGCGGCCTAGGGAGCTAGCTTGCCTATATTATCAGAAATCGATTCACTTGAACCTTCACAAGATCCAGATCTTAATGATGATTGAATAACTAGTCACCTTGGACGGACTTCCATTGAAATATATACTAATATTCTATAGAGGATAGATTTGTATTTTTGTATGGAACGAATAAACTTAAAAACTACTGGACCGATTTGGAAAATTCTTTCAGCAATATATGGCAACATTATCAGCGAGTAACATAGGCTATATTTTATTCCCGTACTCCCACGGGAACGGGAAAAACGCGGGTGAAACCGCGTGACGTCCGCTAGGAATAGTATAATTTGGGTAAAAAGTAAAATAGGGTAATTAGAGTTTGTAACTGGTAGGCTTTAGGGTTACAAATTACCCTTTTATTTATCTTTGTCTAAACGTTATCTAAATTAACACAATTAGGAAAACTTTAATTTAATTACTCCAGGCCTAATCAAAATAGGGTTTCGTCTTTAAGACTGTTCAATGAATACGAAGTAACATTAACATAACATCACGGCTGTAATCTCCGAGAGGTTAAGCAATTATGGTACCATACAATTAAAGTACATCCATTTCGCCAGTTATGTTTAATAGGCAAGCCTTTATTGTCTTATAATTGTTTGTGGTCTAATAAATTATACTACGGTCCACGCTGCAATGCAGTCAAGTCTTGACTGTAATCATTTAATCATATTAAGTTCTAATACCCTAATAATTCTGTTGAAAATGTCCAAAAAAGATCAGCCATAAAAGATCAGCAAATAAGTGTATTGCGTGCACATCACGTATTAAAAAGATATTTTCTCTTTTTTAAACAATATAAAGACTACGATTTACTTTGCCTGTATCAAGTGTAAACGAGTGTTAGTACATCTTCTCATGTTTTATTGGTTCAAAACACGCGATTTGTCGATAAAGATTATGATGGTTAATTCTCTGCTAAAGGTTAACATTTGGGCGTTTACGGTTGGCATCAATATTAATCAGTTTTGATGGGCAATAGATCCCTTCACCAGACTTTTATTCTTATAAACCGTTTTCTAAAACTTACTTACGTATAACTGTCAGTTAATATGCCTACGTCTCGTAGCTATTGGTGTTTCTCTAAACAAAGTTAGCTTGAAATATCCGCGTCACCTACCTGTCACATGATTCATTGAAAAATCAAAGAAAGCTTTTTTGTGACGTTTTGTTTTTAACAGTCCGTAAGCTAAATGTCAAACAGACAGAGATAGCAACCTACCAATACCTGTTCGTAAGTTATTGAAAATGGACGTTAATCGAAACACAACAATCCTTCTTTTCTGATGGGTGATTCTTCATTGTGTCGCGGGCACGACGCACGCCAACGACCACTTTTAAAATTTCGTTAGCTCAAAAATTCGTCACTTCTTGAGGTAACTTTCGGAATGTTTTGGGTCTCAGAAGACAATATAGAAGGTATAGGACATAGAAGGAGATGCAGCTCCAGATCCACAACCTGCTGACGTATTACAAATGAGTAGGTCAAACTCAACTCAAACTCAAAGCATTTATTTCAATTAGATCATTACGGCATTATTTAAAGTCAAAAAAAAAAAAACAAAGCTACAATCCCAGTCACAAGACATAATAACTTGACAAAGTACTGTAGTAGTAGGTTCTCAATACTCTCCAAACACACACATTACACAAAGAACTCTATTTGTTTCTAAACCTAATTGCTTATAGAACCAGCTCTTGAGCCATTCCTTAGGTACAAAACATCGTGCGTGTTATCCTAGACGGGCAAACAGAGTTACCCTCAATTCGCGTGTCGAGGTGACTTTTCCTAATTTCTTTTCTTCCAAAAAAATATATAGCAGCACTTGTAAAGTTAATCAACTAGTTAATCAAGTAGACAAGACAATAGGGTTCGGTTATAAATTACGGGGAGCCGGCAGAGCACCAAACAACGCAGCACCTAATGGGCAGCCACTAAAACTGGTACAAATAACACTTAGGTACTTCATGTGGAAGGTTGGAGGATTTGGAGGAGGTAGTTTAAGTTGGTAGTGTTTCACTCTGTTTTATTTTAGAAAAAGAAGTTAGAGAATAAATATCTAAGGATTCTATCATTCTACCAAGGGTACTTCAGACAAATTCCACGCGAACGCAAAAAAACAACGATTTCATACACAAATGTGTGATATACACATACAGGATGTAAAAGACCTCATCACGAAGCCGTCAACCAAGCATTCTGTACATCAAACTAAGTGACTTTACGCAAAAACTATTGCTGGGAAACAACTTTTTTTTTTGGGTGAAAAATCATGTTCTGTGGTAGAACACAATGTAACGCACTCAAAACATTGTGCTGATGGATGGATTGAATAGTACGGGGGTCGTGGAGCAAAAATCTTACTTTAAAAACTTGTATTAAAAAAACTTGTCAAAAAGTTGGAACTTTGACCCCCAATATCTCTGTAACTAGAAGGTATGGTGTAGACCAAAAGAATGATCGTAATGACGAGGAGAACAAGTGCTTTTCGGCTTCGTTAAGAGGTGTTTTATACCCTTTATGCATACTTAGGTTGAGGTATATTTATCTAAGGTTCTTTGTGACCTGAAAATAAATCGTTTATTATTATAGCAAAATAACATAATTATATTTTTAACACCCTGTTTCAGTTGTACCGTTAGCAACCAGTTATTTTCTGCAAGTAACCTTACCCTCTGTCATAGGAATCTTTGAATACATTTTTTTACATACCATATCAACGGAACCCGACATCTAAGTAGGTACATCGTAATCTTGACAGTGGGTAGAATTTACGCTATCCGCGCCAGTACTAATCAAGCGGTAAGATTAGGAGTGAGATCCGACGCACAATGTTCAACACTATCTGTGGCTACAAGATTGTTTACTGCTTCGAGTACTCTCGTGTATATTGTTTCTTTTATTTCGTCGAGTTTGGGTGTATCATTGTAGGGAGTACTAATTGTATGCATCTCTCTAGATATTCAAAGTTTCAGTGGAGGTGAGAAGATCATTAGAAAGTTGATTATACATTTTTGTTTATTTTCCAGTTATATGTTTGCATTATCACCATACATTGCCTGACTTTATCCTACTGCAGATAGGACTATCTTTGCTTAATGCACTCTTCACCTAGCTAGTTTCTTTTAACTGTCAGTCATTCTGAAGCAACCAAGAAAAAAATAATACTGATTTCCGATGTAATTATGAAGAGAAGAGAACATAACTAAAGTAGTAGGTACCAATAACACAATAATGACAGTAAACTTATTTAGAATACGATTATCAAATTAAGTATTCTAAAACGATAGAATATGCAAATAATTCGCAAGCGTGAAGTCGAACAATTCTATGCATCCTCATCAACGCAATATGTGCTACCCTCAACACTCCAGCCGTTCAATACTTTAGTGACGTCAGCAAATCGAATCATGACTATTGTCACAGAACATTGCCACTTAATAAATCCCTAACAGAATAAAGGAAACAAATTAAATGTTTAATTCAAACACACCAACTGGTTGCATTCGTCACACCACGTCAAAATGGTCGTTTTATAAGAACAATTGAATGCAGCTGCTGAAGTTATTTGTTATCCTTATTGCTTACCACATTAGGCATATTATCGATTAGAATCTATTTTATGAACTGCAATTCGAATTACAATTTCTAAACACTGCAAGGGCTGCTTTTCGAAACCGCAGAACGTCGTAAGTTGCGTTGAGGTTTTATAATTTTCAGCTCTATAGTTAGAACAACTAAGTTGCTTATTTCAAATCACAAAAAATGCAGTATGGTTTGCACATTCCGTTTTCAAAAACGATAAATATCCATAGAAATTCATAAGTAAAATTGAACCAAAAAGTAATGACGATAAGAGTGAGTTTGGTTTTGTATTTAATACAATTGCAACAACACAAGAGTTTCATATAAAACATATGCGCAATACTTGAATAGTATAAAAAGCTTATAAAACACAAAGGGTGTATGAATACAAATAATTGTATGTCATTGTGGTTTGTACAAAGTTCGCCTTATAATTGGGTCCTTAAGTTTGTTTCATTAAATTCATTATTTGTATTGTAAAAGCATATTATTGTTCAAGTGGTAATTGTCTAAAGAGTTACCTACTCGAATTATAAAATTTGTCAGATCGCCCTTTCATGGCTACAGAGAGAGTATTTTTCAAGTGGTTATTGCGTTTCATCAACCCTATTAACTGGTTTTAAAGTCTGGCTCATTATTTTCTCACCATCTTAAGGTATATCTTTTAATGTTAAATCATAAACATAACATAAGATGACGCCTGTAGGTAATCCCGAAGGATTAGGCAGAGGGGAAAATAATAAACGGGCAAGCCTATTACCATCAACCGGGCATTCTACATAATATTTATGAAACAATAGTCACTCGATAGAAAGCTGGTAAAAAATTATTCCTTTGTGGAAGGCCAAATATTTTTTATACTAAAAATAAACACTGTCATCACCAAACATTGCTATCCAAAATCCAATATCTTTATCTGTTTACACTCAAATAATAATATTGTGTTATTGTAAACAGCCTGACGTAGTAATTAGGTGTAATCCAGGCCAGACAAAGGCCACGTGGCCGGCACAAGGCCCTCGTTAGGCCTCGCCGGAGGGAGGACTGAGGAGGGATGGCTTCCGAGATAAATATCTGATAATTGTAGGTATTATACATTTGATATTAAATTATGGCCATGAAGTTTGTGAGGGACAGATTTTGAAACAATCTGGTTTTTTTTTGTTGAGTATCCGGTTTGAGAAGTTTTGAAAAAAAATCGCGAATTTTGCTTACAGTCTTGACCCTTGGCAATCGCTTTCAAATCGTTACGTATATTTATTTCTTTTTATTTTGTTTTGTCCCGTACTAATCTAAGAAATACTTTTTTTTTCTTTCTTTTATTTCTTCAACTTTCGACTTTAAGTTTTCGATAGTATGTAAATCCAATAGAGCCATATTTTCCGTCATATTTATCGCAGTTAAAATATCATTATGTTTAGGCCCTCCGTCATAGTTAGTTTTCAACAAAGCTACTGGTAATTTGGTTTCCACTCTGAACTTTGAGCAAAGCACATTTTTATCAAAGCTGTAACCCTAATGCTAGCACAGCTACAACCCTAATCCAAAAAAAAAAGTGTAATATAACACCGCTCAAAAACACTACTATCAGCGTTTCAAAATTACAACTTATTTTTTAATTCAGAAATAACAAAAACACAGCAAAGCTATCAATTATTTTGAGTGGCCAAACACTCAATGTCACACACCACCGCACTTAAATTACGATGACATCCCATTAAAACTATGCCCACCCTAACCACGAAACATGAATAAAAAACTTATATTCACCACAATTTTATCACTAAAAGCCCTTCAAAGCATTATCGACAATTTTACGCAAACTGGAGAACCGTTCGAGCAAAAAATGCTATACAACTCCAGATTTGTCTTTTTCGTGTTATTTATTAGAAGGGGGCGTGGCTCAGAGTTTTATTTGGCATAAAATTTATTATAGAAATGATATAAAAATGGATAATAAGTGGAAAGCGTGGAGATATTTAATGACCCGTCAAATGATAGTCTCTGGTACGAGTAGACGGCAGATGTTTTTGCACGAGCCGGCCCGGATTTTGTAAAGGACGGGACGTATTGTGGACATATTACGCTATTTATTGTTGATAAATTGTGAATTATTGATGCTGTATCGATGGGTGAATGGGATCGAATGCTATGGTTATGGTATTCACTTTAGGTGAATTTTGAATTTCAGTGAGGACTACAAGTAGGTCCAGTATTATTGTCGAGGTAACGACTATGATCCAATTTTATATACAATTTTGTGAGTTAAGGACAAAAAAAACCTGTGTTACGGAAATTCAGCTGCATCTGGTTAGGCGGAAGCCAACACCAATGTTTTATCAAGGTTTCATATTAGTTTGTTAATCACATATAAGTTGTTCTAACATTGCTACACCCATGCACCTATTTTATTGTACTTATATAACATCAACACACTACAAAGAAACATTAAAGAACTAAGCCCATTTCGTAACATCTAGAACTTTCACCGACTTCTACGTCATATAAAAATAAGAGACTTCAAATGTTCAAGACGTAAAACTTCCTTGAGTATGAATATAACACGCTATATTATATTACGAGGAAAAAGTTCCAATTTATTCCTGAAACTTTTTGTGAGGAAAAGTATGAAATTTCTTATCAAGTTCCTTCTTCCAGCTGTGTGTACTTATTTCTTAGAATACCTTAAAAAAACTTCAGTAATTTGAAGGGTTTCGTCATATTTTTCTTAACATTCGCGACAAAATTAATAGGAATTGGCAAGTATGGGTGGAATTATGTGAAACATTCGTTTATGAATCTTATAATTATAGGATTTCCAAAATGTAAAATTGTGGAAGAGTAGAGGCGTAACTTCTAAGGTATTTTATGAATTAACTAGCATGTCTGGGACGTTGAAAATAGATAAAAACCCTAATTTATATTTGAAATAATAAGAAAATTTAGTTAGAGCTTGGCTTCCGTAAAAGTGAATGAACGGTAAAAAAATAATAGTACAAAATTTTTTTTTGTTTGATTTGTTCCTAACCACACTAATATTAATATGGTTCTCAATTTTATTAATCTTCTTAACTTTTTTTATTGATACTCAAACACATTTAAATCACAACATGGTGTCCCTATAGTAGCGAAATATATATGATACGAAAGCTATTAAAAAATATGTAAATAAAATAAAAAAAACACTTGACAGTTGAAAAATAGAAAATTGACCGAATTTATAAAACTTTGTACGTTAAATGAAAAATCTTTTCACAATAAACTTTTCCAAAATCATCGTTATCAATATTTGACTTTGTTCATTTCCCGTTTATAGTACCATTTATCTTCCGTAACGTTTATTCGACCGTAAAGATCCCTTGTCCCGTGTCATCTCTAACGGCAGGAGTCAGAATTCCATCTTTTACCCAGCAGCTGCCCAAAAGGTCATACACAACATATCAAACTCTAAATGCCCAAATAAAAATCGCTAAATTCATAGATAATCGTTCACCATAACTAATTTTTATTGTATTCATAAGAATCACAAGTAGCACTCAGAATTTTATAATGGCGACAGTAGGTCTGACTTTGCTAAAAAAAAAGGCAGAGGCATGCGTGAAATTCCGTTCTACAATACATTATAAATATAATACGATAACTTGGTGTCAATTCTTTTGATAACACAAGCGAATATGACCTTTATTTGTATTGTGAAACATCCACAAACCAATGCCAAGAATTTTGCTAACCAGAAGTAGGTATACTAAATCACAAAGGAATCCAACACCAAAGTCATAAGATCCAAAATCGATACAATTCAAAACGTAACACACAATCCAAACTTGGTAGACAACAACAATGGTATCTTTGGAGCCGATTTGTCGCCGATATCAAATGATTGCTTGAATGAACGAAGAATGAATGAAAGACTGAATGAATAGGAATTATTGGCGGCTGTTATGCAATCAATTAGAGAGGGCGGTACCCAAGTCCCGGGGCCTTTGGCAACCCAACACCTCAGCCCACGAAACCAAAAGTTTAAATTGAATTTATAATTTTTACAAACTGATAAAGAGTTTTAGGCAGCTTTTATTAAATTTTGTCTTTGTTAGGAAAGGAACGGTGTAGCAGATAAAATGTTTTTCGAGTTTATTATAATAGCCAGTTTTAATGGGAAATAACTTTTGGAATAATTTTCGAGGTACGATGATAGCTTTGAGTATTAAAATGATTGAGTTTATTAATTTTATATTGAGTGTAAAGTTTTAGAGCTATCGTAAAGAACTTAGCTCTAGAAGCTTTAGGTGTCATTCACTCCTAAGTTAATAATGGTAGCTCAATAACTATCTCGTTCGGTATCTGGATCAATTTACCTAAAAGGCTATTTAGCCTGTCTGTGCCATTTTACCTTCGATCTCATTTAAATATTTTACCAATTTCTGAAATAATAGTGTCGGGCCCAGTTTTAGGTGTGAGTAATTTATTATTCATATCAGTGTCATCTTTAACAAGTCAGAAAAAACGTTTAATTTTTTGGTAGGCTATGCGTTGTCTAGCAGTGATTAAATGAATGAATTTGTGATATCTATTAAGTAGACGCTATTGCTTTCCTACCTATGTTTTATAATACAAATAATTTTACCGCAAGCGCGACTGCTGAGCATGAGGTCCTGGGTTCGATTCCCGGGTCGGGCAAGTTGTTATTTGGTTTTACCATCAGGAATTTTTCAGTAGCAGCCACGGAGTTTGGATTTGTGCCCGGTTGATGGCAATAGGCTCGCCCCCTGTTGCATGGGACTTAAACATAACTGGCGATATGTGGGTATACAATTCGGCACACCTTTTTTTTTATTTTTATTTTTTTTCGGATGGGAAATCATCAAATGACTTCTCCCGCTCTGGGTGGAGCAGGAGGGAGTGTCAGACTTTTACTGACTAAAATCCATCCATGTTCCTTCATCGCCCTTTGTGTCCCGGGGCCACGGTATCTCTTGTGAACAGTCCCGCAACCCCGGCAGGCATCGGTCCTTGCGGACCCCTTCCTATTGCTGACTCTCTTTGAGGCGCGCGTGGAACACGAACGCGCCGTCGACACGGCCTGTCGTCATGAGACGGACGGACGGCGAGCTAGCCCATAGCCCACCGTCCACAGGCCCGAATTCGGCACACCTCTGCTCTCATTTTAATTTGTCTGTTTTGTCCAGTGCGGGCTAATGAATGCTTTTTCTTTCTTTCTTTCTTTCGTGGATAACTGATGTTATGTTTGTATAGTTTTAAACCAACTCGCTCCCGCCCACGCTCCTCTACCCGCCACCTTCGTACCCCCACAATCCTCACACACTGTAACAAAGGCCCACGCAGACGATTCACAAAGATACCGCTACCTAAACACGCTGACATTTTACACCCGAATAACGCCACACAATTTCTTACAGAACACATTCACAGCTCAAATGAATGGGCTAATGTATTATCACACTTACAAGGACCAAAGAATGGAATGAATTTTGTCAAGTGACCGTAGCTAAGGACCAGAAATTGTAATAGTATTTCATATAGTCTTTATGAATGAAGATCGATTTGTAGTTGGAAAAAAATTGTAGCTGAATTTGTGAATGGTGTAATGTCGGTAATAGATGGTATATTCTCTTTTTTGGTATGTATGTCTTGTGTTAGTGCCGACATCTGTAGTTCAAAATGCTCAGTTGAAAAATAAATTGTTGCGAAGTTGGCAAACAAAGTACTTGAACTCAATTGAATTCCGTGTTCGTATTCTAAAACTAACGTGCATAAAAGTTACAACATTTCACGTCGCTTTACGGTTCTTACGTTTCAAAAACGACTGCTATTTTTGCAGTTTTATTATGTTATAAAATAATCGAGTGAGTATTTGTTGAGTTTCGAGTTTTTTTCCTACTATCAGGTACACCTTTGCCTAACTCTTTGGGGATTACAGGCGTGAATATACAGTAGCTTTCGAATCGATTAGATTACATTCAAACCCTCACAAAATCCCATTTATTCGCACTATCATCAAATAACACCATTTAATACTAACGCTACCCCGACTTCCTGTTATAAAATACAGGAAGTGACGTCAAATGTGCCCGGCACACGGCGCCGGCGTCGCTCGACCGGAAGTGCGTCGCAGTTCAATTTGCCGCCATATTTAAAATTAATACGGGAGTTTAACAGGCTATTGCTTTTTCCCAACGTTTGTTTTAATATTAATACAACGGATATTTGATTAGAACTTTAAAATACCTTTTGAGGTTATGGTTGAATGAAGAAGTAATTTGAAATTAAGTTGATAAAAAAAAACTAAGTATGCCATTTGCTTCTACTCCGTTCACCTATTTACATATACCCATTTTTTTGGAAAGTTATGAAAAAGTCATCCTGTATTAAGTACCTACCTACATAAATACGTACATGAAAGTAATATTAAAGCTGATCTCCACAGAATTGATGATGCTAACTGATATAGGTACAAAATATTTCATTGTAAAGCAAAATTGCAAAACAATAAAAACCAATTATTGTTTTCAAAAAGTTAACCTACAAAATGTAACTGTGTTAAAATTATGATTCAACTGGCTCATGCCCGCGGCTTCGTCCGCATGGAGTTCGATAATGATTGTCCCACGGGATCATACTACCGGGATAAAAAGTATCCTATGTGTTATTCCAGTGTGTGCAAAATTTTATCCAAATCCGTTCAGTATTTTTGCGTGAAAGAGTAATAAACATCCATCCATCCATCTATCCATCCTCATAAACTTTTGCATTTATAATATTAGTAGGATCTTACTCGTAATCAAATCAAACGAAAGAGTCAGTTTCACATCCCCATTCACAAACACGATCAATACACCGACCAACTTAAAATACTATTCACAACCATTACCATACCATCGATATTCCAAAATCCTTTTCACGAAATACAACCACAGCTCGAAGTCAACCCTTTCAATGCTTCCGTCACCCACCATTCAAAACTTATAAAACCAACACAATCGGCCCAAAGGACCGGAAGGGACTGTCCAGTTAACCCTTCACTTATTTGTATCCGAATACAAACCTGTCAATCGTCAGTTTATGTATCTATTGGGATTTTCGACTTTCGGATACAATTTTTGCAATGCAATCTTGGTGTTTTTTTTTTCATGAATACGTTTTATATATTATGTGTTAGAGGTTATATTTGAGATCATCATCTGCCTAGCCTTTTTCTAATTATGTTGGGGTCGGCTTCCAGTCTAACCGGATGCAGCTGAATACCAGTAGCGTCTATCTGACCTCCACAACCCAGTTAGTACTGAGGTTATGTTTGAGAAATGTGAAGAATTGTAAGATTGACATATTTTTATCAGCTACTCGTATACTAATACGTATTTAGAAGTAAAATTTGTTTGTATGTCGCTTCGGAACTCCTGATCCGATTCCGAAAATTCTTTCACTTACCCCCGAGTGTTATAGACTACATTTAAAACGTCCTGTGAGTTTATTCCGTACATAAAGGGAGCGAAACCGCGAGCAAAAGCTAGTGTATTATATATTTTTTTTAGTTTAAATATAACTGGTAAATATGTAGGTATAAAGGACCACCTCCGCTTGAACTTTTTACAGGCGTGAAGTTTTGCTTGTATAGGAAAAAATATTATTTTTTATGTAGGTACACCATGAAAATAACATTCGTAAAAGAAAATATTTTTATTATTTTGTGTTGATATTTTCGGTAGTCACCACCCTTAGTTCGTGGGTAGATAAAACTTTAGTAACTACATTTCAGCGATCTCGAAGTTAAGGAAAATAAGTCAAGTTAAGGAGGTCATCACTCAAGGAGATCGCAACTCGAAGATCTATGTCGAGGATGGAAATGGATGAGTTTGACTCGAGGCAAGCGATGAGACTTTATCGAGAAAGACTGATTGATATAGTCAGTTACTGTTTTCTGCTCATCATAGATATTGTTTGAATACCCACTGTGATTAGATAAAGCAGTTGCAAATTGACATCCTAAAGTAGATTTATTTGAATTAGGTTGCTTTAGCTTTTTATATATTTTATTATATATATGTCCCGCTACCACTTCACATTCAATCATCGCCATTAATTATTTCAACCAGAAGACGTCCACTTCTGGACATAGGGCTCCCTCAAGTGTTGCCCCATTGACCGGTCCCGTGTGTCTCGCATCCATCGGCAAGCAAAAAATAAGTCTTATCTAAATGTTCTTAGATGTTAAATATATTTACAGCTTTTTCTATTCTAACAATGTTATAAAAAACACAGACGAAGTAAAAAAAAAACTAAAAACAAAGACCACAAGAAACCTGAAACACAAAACCTCACCACAGCCACCTTAACTCTAATTCTCTAAATAACAGAAAACATCGAAGTGCTACTTTAAAAAGACCAAACAAAAAACTTCACAGCTTCACTTCAATGACCACACATCCACTCCTATACGGACATTCCCAAAACTAATAAAACTGGTCCCCTTAGCCCCAACAATGACAAAGCAATACCGGGGACGAGTGTGCGAATCTAATCGTGTTTTGGCGTGGAACATCAGCTATTTCATTATAGCCCTACGTTTGCTGCTTATACCCCTGGTGTATGGTGGTGATTTGATATGGCATTTGATTACCATATGTTTTCTGCTTTGAAGTAATAATAATGTTGACGTGCAGTTTCGGTGTTGGATTTGTAGTATGTTAGTTGGCTTTAACAGGAAATATAATTATTTAAGTATGTTGTTCTCTTTCTTGTCTCGTTTATAAAATATGAGACTATTTTATTGCTGTATGAAAACAACTTTTTCAATTTATGGTTTCTTTTTACCCCCTAGATTAAAAATTAAACATAGAAAAAGTTGATTTTGTTGATGTATAATAAATGCTGTACCTAATATAAATCTCAATAAGAGTAAAAACATAGCAATGAAAGTAGGAGTAATCATGAGTTTTTTTTTGACAAGGAACTTTATAAAAATAGTTAAAACCTTGCATTCCATAAAGCAACAAAATTAATTATAACCCGCTTTTAGGCTTTGTAGCCGGGTCTTACACGTGGTAAGGTAACCGAAAAGTACTTACACCAGTTACAATTATGTCACAATGTCCCTTTGATCTCCAATCAAACGGTAAGTAGGTACAATCCTAATGGACCTTATCAAGGGACCCTATAATCCCAAACACAAAGCAAACAGGCACCTATCAACACCACTCAACAGTCAGAACAATCCCTAAGTCAAAGCGAGACTAATTGATATTTTACAACACAGCATTGTCACCCTTTCGTTCGTATTTATTTACAAACACGTGTGGACACCCTAGTGCTAATGATACTCGTAGCTAATGCGACATTTATACAGTGTTCCAACAGAGAATTAATTTAGTTTTCATTAAATTAAAAGTTTTTCACGGTGTTCTGAGGCACAGCTGAGGATAATTTGTCAGAAGCAAGCTTTAAAAAAAAGAGTTTAAGAAAAACTGGATACAAGCTAAATTCAGTATATTATCCAAGTTCGTTTTGAAATACTCCAGTAGAAGAATATTTCAGGCACCGTTGTTGTGTCCATATTTCAAGGGGTTCTTACTTTAGGTAGGTAGGACACATGATGATACATCACAAAAACATCGACAATCAAGTTACTGGATATAATCGTCGACGACTTACCCCTTGGTAAGACTGGCTGTCAAACTTACTGTTTTCTGACTACCCGTAACAACTTTCATAATCTACAAATGAAAGCAAGGACTAATGATTTAACACCCTTTCCGAGATAACAAGGAGTATTGGCAAACATTGCTTAATGTTGAAAATCATTAGATAGGATAGGACGCCCTACAAAATCAAGACATCAAGCCAAGCACATTTAACAGAGAAGCCAAAAATTCGCCCCGAAAGGACCAAAGTAATAGATCATTTAACTCCCAAAGCGTATGTTAGCAAAGATCTAATAATATTGAACTTGGACGATTTATCATAAAAATACATTCTGTATCGCCGCCTAGGGAATACTAAGGGCATCGTTTGCAAGTCTAAGTTCTAACGTTTAAAAATATTAATTAACAACGAACTTGGCTTGCCTTTGGGTGCAGTCTGCTAGAAATATTGGATCTTGAAGACAAATATTGAAGAATAAAATATAATAAAGAGAAATAGCAAATATTATTACGTTTTCTTATTTATTAAATACATGTTGGGACCAGCTTTCAGACTAATAGGCTATAGGGTTACTACCGAAGGGTAGGTAACCAACGGGACCCATTACTAAGCCTCCGTTGCCCGTCCGTCTGTTTGTCTGTCAGCGGGCTGTATCTCATGATCCGTAATAGGTAGGCAGTTGAAATTTTCACAGTATGTGCATTTCTGTTTCCGCTATAACTACAAATAATGAAAAAAAAAAACAAAATTAAAGGAGGTTCCCTACTAAAATGGTACCGAACCTTTATCCAACAAGTCCAACTTGTACTTGGCCGATTTTTTTTTTAAGAATAGCAACAGTACTGTATTCCTATTTTTCACCAAAAAAAGAATTCCGAAGGACCCGACCCGTTAGGTACAACTTATGTCAGAGATGTTATTGGTTTAATACAGAACGAGTTTGAATATAAATAGAAGCCAAAGTTTCTCAATATAGTATGTAATGGGCCTTCTCTAGTGACACTGATTGGATATCATTCTATTATAAGCCAGAGCTTAGGGGACTAAAATTAACTCGATTAATTTAACTTATTTGGTAACAATATTCTGATTAAAAAAGCGTGTCCATGGAGTTTCTTGCCTGTTCTTCTCTATGGAGTTCTACGTTTGAAATTGGCAACTCAGTACTTTCACAGTTACTATGCTTTGTGACTGAGCAGGGACGGTATCTTCATTTTATTGCTGCCTTTGTTTCGACAATTTTCTGGCCTACTTGAAATAAATGCTTTGTTTTTGATTTTATACTTATTTATATTCTAAAGCGATTTTCTCGTAGAGTATCTATTGCAACTTTGGTATAGGAACTGTTTTAATAGTAGTATGGGTTTCAAAATTCTATTAGTCGCAAGAACACACTCCAGTAGGAGAAGCGCACATATTAGTGCTCGTGACTGTATGTATGTGAGACCCATCCATGGTTGTTTATTACAAAGGACTTTGGAAGTCCTAACATAAATATCAATTTATACTAACAGTGAGTTTCAATTTATTGGAAATCTTGTGAATTAAACAGACCAATTTTCAATAAGGGTTCGGTATGTTATGTAATAATGTTGGTATTGAGTTAAAATTAGGCAAAAATAATGAAACAAGATACTAGTATACAGCTTGCGATGATTCCTGGGCTGGAGATCACGTATCAGCATGTAAAACGTGGAGCGTTCCTCAACTAGATGAACCGACAACCCCCAAAAGGTATCTCGGACCGACTGTGTGTAGAAATAGAAGGACAGGGTGTTTTATTGCAGCTTTGTAGACGCCTTTGTCCAGCAGTATACTGCGATAGGCCGATTTGGTTCATTGAATGCAGCACAGTACTCCAAAGACGAAGTGGCTACATAAAACTTCAATAGTTAACAAAACTCTTAAAAGAATTTCATAATTTTGAAACAATAGGTATACCCTACCTATTGTTTTCTACTGCCCAATCTTAATCAATTATTACTTAAGCAGCTATTGATTTCAATTTCACCAACATTGCCTTCTCAATTACAAACACAATCAATATAATTGTTTCTTTGTTCAATTCCTACCTTCTATTGTTACCAAAACTCTGTCACCTAAGTAGCCAAGACCAATAAATAAACAAAAAAAGCACTCAATCAAAGAAAGGGCACAAAGGACTTGAAGCATAAAGCGCTGTTGTAATAAAAAGTCGGCGCTGTACAAAGCGTAAAAGCGTTTCATGTATTTATTGGTAAAAACTCTTGTACAATAGCGAATAGTATTTGTGATTGCATTTTGTGGCGAGCTTTCAATTGTTGGTGTGTGGTGGAAGGTATAAACTTTATTGAGGTATAGGGACTGCTCTTTAAGGCGCTGTCAACACCAAAATCGCGCACACTGTCTATTTGTATGGTAGTAAACGAGACGTCACTATAACTGGGCGGCCAGGTTTTAGAAGAAAATAATGAATTAATATTGAAATAAAAAAAAGTGTGGATTTTGGTATGAATATGTTGACTTCACGTATTTAATTGCAGACCCATACGTCAAAAAATAAAGACATAGAACCGTTAATGATGATTTTAAGACCAATCTTTGCAATTATTTTCCATCGAGCCGATTTCGTCCAATTAAGTATCGAGTCCGTCCAAGGTCTTTGAAATATGATGAATATTAACATGTATTTTTTGATGTGCTAAAACAAATAGTTTTTCTTAAAAAACTGCTTAAATAACATCAATTTCAATAAATTTGGTGTTGTCAGCCCCTTAAGAATCAAACCTTTTGGCGAAGACGAGAACGTTTGGGCCAAAAGGTCGGAATTTTGTTGCAGGTTTTTTGCTAACGACAGTTATTGTCGATGATAGAATTATGATTCAAAAAGATTGGAAATGTCGTTATTCGTCTAAGAATTAATTAATGTGAGCGTGATTATTAAGATTTCTATGTGTGCATAGCACCCCGAACATATTACTTGATCACATAGGACACGACGTAGTTTCATGAAGCTAACGGGAAATTCAGCGCTCAAAATTCAGAATTTTTAAACGTTCAAAGATGCGCTGGGGTATTTTTTTTTTTTTTTTTGGGCCAAGCCCGCCACACTGTTCCCAAACCACTGTAACTCCTGAAAGCCAGAATCAACAGTGGCGACCACCAGAAAAGCGCCGAGACAATGAAGCTCGACGAAGTCCCAGAGAATGAATTTAACTGTCTTGGATCCCGCAACGAAATTAATCAGAAAAGTATAGTGGAGGAGTAGGAAAAATCCGTAATTTCCACTTGCTGGGGTATGTAACATCCAACGCGATTAAGTAGAAGTTAATGTTGCAATGCCTTGAATAGCACGGTGAGTCCCGCCTGTCATTTGTAGATCTTTCACTGTCATTACCGGTTGCCTGAAGGCCGAAGTATGTATGTCGACCTCTCTTACCAAGGGGTTACAGACATATGAAGGCAGTCGCTTCACATAAAATTAAAATTTTTACTTACAAACTTATCCACTATTTATTCATTTCCATCCATAAGACATAGTAAATAAGTGTTCTTATCACTTGTACCACCTCCCAAACTCAATACTCAGCGATTTGTCAGCTACACTAGCCACTTAGCAAGAAATCTTTGTTCGTACTTTGTGCTGCAATTAATACGTGCTTGTAACAAGTGTCGTGAGAAAAATACGTTACCATTAAACTTGGCTCCCTAATTAGCGGTAAAAAAATATTGTGCTTTAGTAAGGTAAAGTTTAGGTAATTTTAACAGAACTTGGAAATCTAAGCAAATTATTTTGACTGCAGTGTTGTGTTTAGATTTTTGGTGTTTCGGTTGTATTCACAGAGTTTTGTGTTAAAGATAATAGTATTTTGAAGACTAATTTTGAAATAAATTGTTACTTAATTGTCTTTACAGCTTTAGAATTATCAAAAGGAAAATTCTCCCGACTTTTCACATTGATAAATCTAAACCTATTTCATGCTCAATTTCAAATATTTTTACAGTAAGTAGTATTTTGGTTATTAATACTATTTGAACAGAGTAAACGGCACATTAGTACTAAGACAATTACTGTTACTACGAAAAGCCACTGACTATGTCGTTTTTTACCAGCAATGTGTGATTGACATTGACTAGTCTGGAAAATATCGTTATCAGCAATAAGACAGCCATTGGTGTCGATTCTGTTGTGCACAAACTTAATTTATGCTATTGCTATCTTTTTCTAAAAGGCAGTGCGAGAAAACGACGGCTGTAGCTATGAACTAAGTTAGAGATGCCAAACTAGATTATGCCTTGCGCTTCACCGTGTTTTTAGTCGACATGTTTTTACGTGCACCCTTCATTTGTATTAAAAAAATATTAGTTCCAATTAAATTTGACAGCTTTAAATTATGTCCGTCTCTTTCTCGTTTTATTAGAGAGAAAAAGATAGCAATAGCCTAAACTAAGTTTAGTTTGTGCACAACAGAATCGACACCAATGTAACAATAAAATTAGCAATATTGTATTGTTGTTGATTCATTTTAATTTTAGTGTAAAATAAAATACTTAGAAATTCTATTCTATTGACTGCCCCCCCCCCTATTTTATTTAGCACACGAAAGCTATTACTTTATAAACAGGTTAAAACGAAGTATTGAATAACAAGAATCAGCATTAGATAAATTACTTCTTTCAATTACATTCTAGAATAACGAGAAACTTATTTAATAAATTATACATAGAAAAGCAATTTAAAGTTTGTGACTTTAAATTAAAATAACGCTGAAAGTTGAAAGGTAAGCCGTTATACAAAACTGTTGTCTAATTTCGTTGAAATATTGTTATAATTAAAATAACTTCAATTTTAATGAAGTTTACTTCAGACTTTGTAAACAATGATTGATGTGATTTATTTTAAATTAAATTATGTTGAGACATTTCTTGGTTTTCATAATAATAAAAAATGATGTAGGTAATGTGTAAAGAAAATGGGTTTTATATGAGAGTATTGCCATTGCCAGCTACTTTATTTAGGTATTTAGATTAATTACGTAAGAAATTGTTGCCCTTTTAAAAACAAAAAACCCCAAGTTTGTCTCGTCTGACCAGATAATATTATTTAGAAAATACTGATCCTCTAAGGATGAGCCTCTCGATTTCATGGCAGAAAATAAGTCGTCATTCAGCATCACCGGGCAGTAATTTTTTTACTAATCGCCCTTCAATGTAACTTTTGAATTGGTATTTTTTTAGTACACGGTGTATTTTGCTTTTCGAAATTCCGGTTACTTCTTCACCTTCCCTCACTGAACTTTTAGAAGTATATCAAAATGTCGAGTTCATCGTCAGTGTTTATCATTTGGTGCCGCGGTTGTGGTAAGCGATGATCTAAACGTCCTAAATTTAGCAGATTATCCACCAACTGTTTCATAATAAATCGAGATGGTGTATTTCTATCAGGATATCTTTCGCGGTGCCATTGTAAGGTTAATGTTATGTTTTGTGGTTCAAAAAGTATGCTTCCATTAAATCAAAATTATTTTGATACGCCATGGTTATGTAAAAAAATCACAAAACAATGCAAAAATCCTACAATGAAAATCACAGAAACAAAAGAATAAAAGTTTGAAACTGGAACACATTTTTGAATTATTTCTTTGTAACCAGCCAGCCGCATTGCGATGGACAAAATAATTTACGCGTCTAATCCATAAGATGAAGCCTTTCGATCGGTATGATAAAGCTACAGGGTGATTATTTTTCTCGTGTAACGGGTGCGATTCCCGGTTCAACCATATAATTATTTAAATATCTATGAATGCAGTTTAAATTGTTTTTTACATTCAAATAATGTCTTATTTTAGTAAAATGTTCCATCTACAATATTCAAGGTACTTTCCCTCCATGTGGCATATCCGTGGGACGCCCTGTATATCCTAATACCTCTTACCCCAATTCATTGGGATTCGGCGCAGCATATCATCTTCTTCCACACTTCTCTATAATTATTCTGCGAGCAATATGCCCTACTAAAAGGACCAGCGTAATGATGTTGGCTCTCGTATAAACGCTACTATAATAATACGCGTACCCTGTTATAATGTCGATGCAACGGTAAAAGCTTTTCCGGCTGCTTTCATAAACTTTAAAACGGTGTTGTTATTGTGTTATATTTTATTTTTTATTGACTAGTACTGTACTATTTTTATTGGGTTGGCCTAAATAGATGTTTTGTTTATAATTTTTTTCTTTGCGTTAGTTATAGTCTGACTCTGAGCGATTAACTGCTGCGCTGCGTGTCGCGGGTTCGATCCCCGGACGTAACAAATATTTGGATGGCCTATAAATAGTTGTTTCGGGTCTAGCTGTTAGTGTATGTGAGCTTAAATGTTTGTAATCGCACCTACAATCAGGATACATTCCTAGAAGGGTAACGTTTTAAAAAAATGTTTCCAAGTTATAAAGAAATATTCTTTTGGAAATTAATTTATTACGCTTGTGTCAAGCATTACATTTGACAAAGACACATTATTTCATCAAAACAAAAACACATCATTATAATAATATTATTGCGTTTAAAAAAAAAACAAAATATAAAATTAGAAAAGGAACACAAACTGAATTAAAAATAAAAGAGCTCCACGTACCCTTTCTGCCGAGACCCAATGACTCGTGTCCATTACTGTTTCGCTTTGATCTCGAAATTTACCGTCGCTAGCTAGCATAGGAGTGACTTTCGCTTTTTTTTTTTAAATGCACCCCTCTCTTATTTTCCGTTAAAAGCTATATTAAGTCAGATGTTTTAATCGAGTTTAATGAAACGGATGACTAGGTTAGCGTTTATTTTGATCAAGTTGATAATAGATATTGAGAGCTTTAGTGTGCTCTTTGGTGACTAGTATAGCCAACTTTGGCTGAAAAACTTCGAGCACAAAGCGTACATGTAAAAACATCATTGATGACATTATGGCTGTGAGTGGTCTAGCTTTAAAGTTATCGCGTTTCATGTCTAATTACGACCTCTTTCTCTGTTAAACGGTGTTGACTTGCACGTGCATATGACGTCTCCACACAAGCCAATGTTGTGCCTGTTCCTCGTTTAAAACTTATCTTTTGAAGTATCCATTGTCCATTCTAGTTAAGACTAGGTATAAAATATCCAAAAACACCCACTAACTCTATTAACTAAACATCAACCCCGTTACAAAGTGACAACAGCACATGAAGTACTTCCCAGCAGTCTGTGCGGGTAGTTTGAGAGCAAACAAGATGGTGGGGAAGTTGGACGGCTGGGATGGATCACCGTCTTATCTGCCGGCGCCGCGCTCCGCTCATCAATCCTGAGCGTCGCGTGTTTATTATATCATGTACGTGTTGCTGAGAAACGTTAAATTATTGGAGGTTTGAGAATATTCTAGAAACAGATTTGTAGATCTTTGGCTGTCGTTACCGGTAGTCAGTGGACCGAAATTCTGATAACCAGTCTTACCAAGGGGTATCGTAATACGATACCCCTTGGTAAGACTGGTTGTCAGACTAATCTGACCTCCACAACAGTGTTGTGGAGGTCAGATTAAGCAGTCAAAAAAGGGTAGGGTAGGGGTAGGTAAAATACTAGTATTCAGGTGCATCCGATTATTCTAGAAGCCGACCCCAACATAGTTGGGAATAGGCTGGGCAGATGATGATGAGGATATTCTAGAAACACCTATAATTCTGTAAAACAACAAAAGCATTAGTTACTATAAGCAAGAGAGAAGGCCGGAGATCGATCATCAGGTACCACACTTTTTAAGTGAACCCAATTACTAGGCTGGCATCGTGCAGTTTACACGGTTTACAGAAGTTTGTGTGTAATGATAATGAATGAGCCGTTTTTTTTTTAAAAAAAAGGATTGAAGTTTATGTGAAAAAAAAGGTCAGTGTTTTGGTGTTCTTTAATTTTACACAAAAATCATTATCTAGCTTTGGTCTCTCTCTACCTTCTTGCAACTTGTTTGTGGTCATAATTCTTCATACAGTTTTGATGTTGGTATTATTTCCGAGTTTAACTGGGGCAATGTTGTCATTAAAATATAGTGCTCAATCAATCAACCTGAGCAATTACAGTTCGGTCTAGGACAAAACCTTTTCAGAGGTAACTGAAACTTAGAATAAAATATTTGACTAACTGATAGCATTAAATAGAATGGTAGAGTATCTAATTGCTTTCAGGAAGCATTTGGCTTTAAGATTAATAAAGGAAAAGCCAAAAACATGACTGTATTAATATCTATTAGTCACTAAAACCACACAAGCTGTGAAAAAGAAAGACACGAAAAGAAACAAGTGCGTGAAAACTTAGTCAGCACTTCACACTGACCGCTAAAGGAAAGTGATACTTACTTATGTTAAAAGACCCAGTAGTAACACAGAACTGCCCACGCCTTTATGTCCTCTAAAACTCACTACACATTCGCCAATGAAAAAACTTTTCTCACAAACATTCGTACAAAAACGCATTGTGACATTAATGAACTTAAAAATGTACAATAGTCGCGAAAAATGAGATCAACACCGCACGGGTACAAGAACCAAATATTCACTAAATTAACAATTTACTAGCAGAAAACATAAAATTTAACGAATTTGAAGCTTGTTCAGAAAGGAATAGAAGTCACGGTGATTGGAATAGAGAGTACGATAAAATTGGCAGCCAATCGATACCTGTCCCGCCAAACTTATCGGTAAGCACAATGGAATAAGAATTACAATAGAAACGTGGAGTTACAATAGAGTATCCATTCACAACCGTAGCTAAAAACATGAATGAACGATAGAATCAGTAAATTTATGAATGAAGTGGACAAGTGTACCCCGTAGCGACAAACTCAGACGAACAGGCGACAGTATTGTTAGACAATTTAAAAGCAATGTTCTGAGAATGAGGCCATCTTGGATTTTAACGGACAATACGCAGGTGGTCATTAAATGTCTTTTCCAAATTCATTTCCGTTTGTGATTGCGTTTTAAATGAAGTGCCTTTTTGAATTTTATAGAGATTGAAGATGAATGAAGGTTTGTGTCCGTTGTCCGGTAATTAGAAATGGTTGTTCTTTGTGTTTTGGAACGTCAATTTGAGATAAATTAGGCACCAGACTGGCCTTATATTTTAAGTAGGATATGATGCAAAGCCCGGGTTTACCTTTTGCCATAATAGTGCTAAGGACGAATATTTCTGTAGAAATTGATGTGGTCAGCCCATCTAAATATAATGTTGTCTGTTTGCTTGTTGATGGAAGCAAATTTTAATGTATTTATTGACCGCGTTTTGTCTAATTGGTGAAATTCGCCCTAAAAATATAACAAATGAAGAAGTGTGAAGTGGGTTAGCACCTACCTAAAGTACTCATAATAAACACGTTGTATTTCAGATTTTGTAAAGCAAGTCTACCAGAATTCGTTCGTTCTAAAACATTTCCACAGTTCGTATGGAAATGTTTGACCCAGTGTGACCTCAAAGCTAAGCCTGGATGGAGCTTCGTGCATGACGCCACAGTTTCACGGACCCATGCACCGCGGACGTTACTTTATTAAGTGCTTCAAGATAATCCACTGACATTTTTGGAACTGTGCATAAAGTTGATTTCAGTGAATGCTTTATAAATTCAACAAACCCAGAAGTAAAACTATACAAATAGGTGCATTGGTTGATTGCATTGGTTGATAGGGTTCATAAACTGCCTGGAGGTGCAGAAATAGAAAATAACAATACGAGGGCCAAAGTTTAAAGTTTTGCTATTAATCATCAGTTATTAAGCGCCTCTCTTTCAAACTTAAAGTGAATACTTATCCCGAAAATGAATAAATAATTGATGCTGAAGTAATACGATTTAAAATCAATTTCAACTATCTATAGAAAATCACGTCAAAACATCCCGTTACAAAACCCTATTTATTTGGAAACAGTTACCAAATTTGCCATATTTTCTATTGTATAACTTCAAGAATTATCATTACCGTGTCACACACCACCTGGTGCAGTTTGACGTACACACAATTAGGAGGATACCCTCGGTTTTATTCGATAATAACCCTTTATATCTATCTGATTTGTGGGGGAGTTAGACTCTCGCAATTCTACACAAAATTCACCTCTATTCCTTTCGTCAAAAAGAGCGAAAATTCTTTGCGAATTTTAGCAGGATCAGATACGTACAGTAACCAAGTGATGTTTGCCCAAACATTGTTATTTTCGTCCTATTGTTTGGTCGACGCGATTCCGTGATCGAATTCAGTGCCGTCAGATTTTTGTAACAAAAGAACAAAAATGTGTTGCAAAAAATATTTGCTGATGATACCGAATGATTCGTAGTTGGTGTGTATTTTTGCTACTTTTTTTGCCAAAAGCCTTAGGCCCGGACGCATCCCTTTACTTGAGATGGTTCTCACTTGATTTCGATGTTTCTTTTCCCAAAAGACATTGACCCAGGAAGCAGCCGTCGGCTCTTGTTTAATTTTAGTCCTTTGATATATTTGCAAATTGAATTGCGAAGTCTTAGCAATTCTATTTTGAAGGGTTGAAAGTTAAAGACGACTTTCGCGACGCCTTTTTATTTGACGAAGGTATAGCTATGTTTCTTACGATTTGTTCTAATAAATTTCACCTAGAAAGGTAGTGGTTAAGATTTAATACGATGGAACAAGCGTACACATAAGATGCCAGTTCTTAAAACTAGTAAGAGATAGATATTTTATTTTTATTAGTTAGTACGTCCTTCCACTTCTCGATGGTGTGCTTCTTTTTACCGATTCAAGAGGAAGCCATCCAAGGCGTCTCCCCGTATTCTCTTTGGTCTGCCGCGACCCCGTGTAGCTGTCTCAGGGCTCGAGTCTTGCGATATTCAGAGCCACAGCTATACAACCAGTATTTTCTAAAAAATGATATTCCAATCAGGCATTAGTGTAGGCACAACCCTTTTAAATGCTCTTATTTTTAGACTCCATTTTAATTCTAGATTTAATGTCATCAATTCATGAAACAGATACAAAACAAATCACCGTTGACAAAGCAAACTACGTATATTTACTTACATCAAAAAATCCCATCTGAAACCACTTACGCTCACAAAAGAAAAATGTTACTTTACAAATTAATACTGACATGATAATAACATGAATTGCTTCACAATTATAATGCTGCAGAATATTAGGGTGCTTTTAATATTTCATAAACTAGTTTGGCCAGGGAACGAAGGGCGGGGCTTTAGAATGCCCTCCCCAATCGGTAGGGTTTCTTTTGCTAGGATCACGCGTGCACCATAAGGATTCAATTATGGGGTATTCATATTTAATTAATATGGTGTGCTGTAGTGCGAGCGAATGGTTTTGATCGTTGCGTGTTGTTTAGCTGAGATTTTGTTTTATAGGTAGAGATAAAAAAAATAAGTATCTCTGATAACTTTTTATGCTAGAGTTAGTTAATACTAGGAAAATCACAATTGGTTTAATAGCTATGTAGATAATATAAAATCATTTTACGTGGCTTGATAAAATAAGTCCCAAACGAAGTAATTATTAATATCAGCTGAAATTAAGTATCATTATAAGAATTCACCATAGGTACTCTTTACAAAAACATAATTTCATGTCCGTGCAAAAGACGCGTTTGAAGCCCTAAAGACATTAAGAAGAAATAAATAATAACAACACTTTTATAACTCCTTTTAAAAAAACCTGAATAATTTAGCAACAACAAAAAACTCAACGTACACAATATCCACACATGCATTCAAAACAGTAACCAAATTGGATTTAATGAGACAGATATTAGGGATGTTTCGTGCCATACAAAATTATTCATAGCTACTAAAATGCTCCATTCAAAGTTTTTTTTCCCCAACTAACACTGGGGTTGACGTCTCACCGACAAAGGGGTGGGCCGGGCCAAATAATTGCCAAAACGCTTCGAGGTCCATTGTGTGTATTTACAATGGGGTGCACGTCTAAGTGGGGGTAGTTTTTGTAATTGTTACTTTTAGGAGCGACGCACCCCATATTCAGTAGTGTACCGGAGTTGGAAGCGCGAGCTACACACACCAAAATGTCTCGGTCGTTCTTAGTCGATGCTTTAATAAGTGATACGAAAGATTGCAAGAAAAATGAACTGTCTAGTGAACCTATACATCCTTACGCGTTGATCGGTCATCATCTGGATCCTCGATCAAAATACTTACCTTACCCTTACCCGGGTAATTTAAATAATCTTCTGAATATCGGCCTCCATCAGCAACGGTCCCCGGATTTGTTCAGGCCATTCTTGGAGCAGCTGAATTTTCGGTATCCTCTACTGCATCAGCTGCCTCGTCCTGATTTCTACGAAACTCAGACTGAGCCAAAACCTTTTGAAGGATACCTGAAAACTGAAGAGCAGGAGCCGGTCAACTTTGTGAACAGGCGTAAGAAATCTGTTTCTCCGTATCTGCACCACCCCTACAAAGTGACCACGTCGCCATCGAAGAGTCAAGGACAGCGTTCTCCTTCTCTATCAAGTGAAAGTAGAAATGGAACTCCAAGCCCGCCGCTTGGTCACCCAGAAGAATTACTACCAGGTTACTCCAAGGACTTGAAACGTATGCCGTTAAAAGAAGACTCCAGCAAAAGAATCAGGACAGCCTTCACAGGCACTCAACTCCTGGAGTTGGAGAGAGAGTTTTCGATGAACATGTATCTCTCAAGACTGCGAAGAATAGAGATTGCCTCACGATTAAAGCTCTCTGAAAAGCAAGTGAAGATTTGGTTCCAGAACCGCCGTGTGAAGTTGAAGAAGGAAGAGTCTCCTATGTCTTCTGACCCTCGCTCGAAGAAATGCTGCTGTGCGAAGAGTACCTGTTCTTCCCAAGACCAGGAACCTTGTGATCAAGAACAGATAGATGTGGTCAGTGACCACGACAATAGTTATGAGGCTCAAAACCTTTCACAGTACTCATAAGTGGTGGAGTTGTAAACATTTTGGACTGATTTTTTACTAAAAAAGTTTGAGGATTGAATCCAAGGCTGGTTTAAAGCCTTTTGCAGAAAGATTTTATGATTGTTAACTGGATTGACAATATGTAGGAGTTTAAGAAGCTTTTTGAAATCAGTGTGAAAATCTAAAGTGCCAATTTTGAGGTTGTGAAGCATTGAATAATTCTTACTTTTCCATTTTTCGCAGAATTCAGTAGACATTTTTGCTGTCGACATTTCATTTAAAATTACAAAGTTCTTATTGCTGTGAATATTAGTTTTTGCTTAATTAAAACGTAAAATCAAATGTCATTTCGATATTAAATTTTGACTATTAATTAATTATGTCATTCACTGCATTTGTTCAATTTAATTTAATACTAAAGTAATTAGTTTCACGAAAACGTTTAACACAAATCAAATCTATATTTTCAGCAAATAACGACTTCATATTGTGATAGTTATAAAATATCCCTGTAACTTATTGATAGTAAGTTATGTCTAAGTTAAAATTAAGTCGGGAGTGCTTGTATATTATTTGTATATTGTTAATAATGTAAATAATAATTTATGAACTACGATTTGGTATAAATGATATATATTTTGGTAAAACTTTACAATAATTATGTTAGTGTATAATAAAATTGTACGAAACTGAAAATAGCTGACTTTTAACTTAATTTTCTGTTTTCAAAGAATCACCAACAGCTAGTGTACTAGATCTCTCTGTTTTGCCTTCAAGAAGAGCAGATATTTTGAATATTAATTATCAAAACATCAATAGATAATTAGTGGTCTATATCACAATGAAGAAAGCAGCCAATCCTGAAACGTTTCGGTAATATCCGTGAGAGTAAATACTCTACAACCAGTAAAGACTCATAATATCTGCAATGCAAGAAAGTTATTCTTTATAAAACCGCAGAATTTTGTAAAACAATTTCAAACATCTAGGTGTAGTTACATAGTAGCTTTAACTTTGGTCAGAAAATGAAAAAGAAATACAAGTTTTTTAAGTTACATTGGCAGTATTTTTTGTCTGTCTCCTGTACAGATCGTTAGATTCATAACTTCACATCGAATACGAGTACATACATTGTTTACAGTGCCTGCCCAACACTTAACATCTTCAACTAACTTTTGGCGGGCACTGTGTGTCTGAGCCAATAGTATTCTCAAAGTCATCGGGCATCCTTACTTCTTACCACACATCTTACTCATCTTCACACTTCTCTTAAAGGCCAAAAAAAGAGTCTACATATAAACCACTATTAAGTCTAACTGTAGTATAAAAGTTTACGCTGCATAAAATAAAGCTTCATTTGTTTCGTAGCATCAGTAGTAACTTGCTACGCCGTAGAGGCCTACGCGTACAGGCTCGAGTTCTGTAGCGAACATAAGCCGGCTAATATGCTACGAGAAACGATCTTGGGATAATATTTTTGCTGTAACTAGCTCCTTTACTAGTACAGTTCTTGAAGCACAGTTTAATATAATCTTATTATATTTCATTCATTTTTATCTCTCGTATTGGTATTAATACCGGGATAAAAGTATTCTATGACCTAATACACCCGTCATAGTCAATCCATGTGCCAAATACGTTTTTAAGGCGGAAAATGGATAAGACACAGTTACTCTCGCATTATTATACTATATAAAGATCGATAACCACTCAATGCTGAGCCAGTAGTATTAAATCAGCCCCTAAATAATTTAACTCAGATCCAGCCTGTCCCCTTGCTGCCCCCCCAGCGACGCCTTAAGCCGAGGTTCGTACCCCACAGGAGGTGCCCTTAGTGCGTGGTCGCTTAGTTTTTAGTAATGCCCCTGGCTGGAGGCCTTAAATTCAAGGCATCCACAAGACTAGCCCGGTTAAGCAGTAGCCAGTCTCCTAGACTGAACTGCGAGATGCCAAACATAAAAAAAAAACAATCACTCACTGACTGACTCACTCACTGACATAATTGTTCTCCCAGATGGTGGATGGGGAGGGGGGTATATTCAGACAGATTTGTAAACAAATAACTCTCACGAGCAAGGGAAAAGTGCCAAACCTCCCCCTTTCGCCCCCCTTCCTCCCCCTCCTAATCGTATATCGGAAACTAAGAGACCTGTATTTTGTTTTTTTTTTACGGATTCGTATTATTAGGTATTTGAACAAATATTATAGTAGGCGTCGAAACCTGCTCGGTGGTAGCTAGGTCCTGAGTGGAGCGAAGCTATTGTCATGACATGATAAACATAGTAGTAGCAGTGTTGACAGTCCAGACAAACTTGACAGATTAACGTTTTATCAGTAATAATGGTGAAGGGAATTTTAAAACATTATTTGATTGGACTGGTGACTGCTGAGCATGAAACAGGTTCGATTCCCGGGTCGGGCAAAAATATATTGGGTTTTTCCACCAGAAAATTCTAAGTAGCTACTATGCCTGGATCTGTGCCCGGTTGATAATAAAAGGCTCGCGCCCTGACCATACACATACTCCCACCCTTGCCTTGACCCAATTCATTTAGGTTCGGCGAAGCATGTCTTATTCTTCCATACTTCTCTATTAGAAACATGTCTTCTTCTTCTGAACATTTTAATGGTCACCCTTGCTAGCCATATAATCATTCACATCTATATCTATATACATAACACTAACATTAAAGAAGAGTGACTTGTGTTGCAAGTAACTCACTGCCTTTGTTTTCCAAATACTGTTCAAAAATAATCAAAATTCATTTTTTTACATTCAAACCTACACTAAAAACGATATCTACTTTAATTCACCGGGTAGATACAAGGGTACAACCATAGTGATTTCATTAGAGACAGGGAATTTGAAGAGCCCTAAAGAATGTAGGGGACACTTTATGTTTGGGCCTCTAATAATGCAAGTTCCTATCGTTGAGCCCTGGTGACTGGTATGTTATAGAGAATTTTAGTAGTGAGCGTATTTTTAATTAATTTTAATATTGTGATTAGGGTGCTAGTTTCTATGATTAGAAGTGATTCGAGGACCATGCAATTCATTCAGTCCGCAAAAATTGTGATAACTCGGCTAATATGCATAATATTAATATTGTTACGAGCTCGGTATGGGATAAATTAATTACTACCAATTAGACAATTAAATAACATTATTAAACTCAAAACACTTATAACTCAATCACAAATACACTACTGATCACTATTCTCTTAGATATCGCACTTCTAGTTCACTTCGATTCGCTTCGTTGAGTAGCCAAAATCAGACTGCCTGCTCCCGCAAACACGTCGACTATATAAATGGCGACCGAACGTTCGAGAAAGATCTACAACTTCCTAGAATCTTCTAGACAATTCCATAGTGGGTCATTGTCCTTCGAGAAACTTCCACAACTTGTACAAAGGAAAGAAGTAGGTACTTTATGCCCTCGGCGATCGGCGTACGGTCGAAAGTTCAATGACAATTCCTGATGTTCTTTTATAGGTAGTTTGCGAATTTGTACCTACATTATTCGAGACTCGTTCTACCTACCTACTGCCTACCTACTGC
Source organism: Xestia sexstrigata (assembly GCA_941918905.2). Taxonomy (NCBI): domain Eukaryota; kingdom Metazoa; phylum Arthropoda; class Insecta; order Lepidoptera; family Noctuidae; genus Xestia; species Xestia sexstrigata. Next base: position 2,200,327 of record OW799210.2, read on the forward strand.
CTACCTACCGCCTACCTACTGCCTACCTACTGCCTACCTACTGCCTACCTACTGCCTACCTACCGCCTACCTACCGCCTACCTACTGCCTACCTACTGCCTACCTACTGCCTACCTACTGCCTACCTACTGCCTACCTACTGCCTACCTACTGCCTACCTACTCCCTACCTACTACCTACCTACTACCTACCTACTACCTACCTACTACCTACCTACTACCTACCTACTACCTACCTACTACCTACCTACTACCTACCTACTACCTACCTACTACCTACCTACTACCTACCTACTACCTACCTACTACCTACCTACTACCTACCTACTACCTACCTACTACCTACCTACTACCTACCTACTACCTACCTACTACCTACCTACTACCTACCTACTACCTACCTACTACCTACCTACTACCTACCTACTACCTACCTACTACCTACCTACTACCTACCTACTACCTACCTACTACCTACCTACTACCTACCTACCTACTACCTACCTACTACCTACCTACTACCTACCTACTACCTACCTACTACCTACCTACTACCTACCTACTACCTACCTACTACCTACCTACTACCTACCTACTACCTACCTACTACCTACCTACTACCTACCTACTACCTACCTACTACCTACCTACTACCTACCTACTACCTACCTACTACCTACCTACTACCTACCTACTACCTACCTACTACCTACCTACTACCTACCTACTACCTACCTACTACCTACCTACTACCTACCTACTACCTACCTACTACCTACCTACTACCTACCTACTACCTACCTACTACCTACCTACTACCTACCTACTACCTACCTACTACCTACCTACTACCTACCTACTACCTACCTACTACCTACCTACTACCTACCTACTACCTACCTACTACCTACCTACTACCTACCTACTACCTACCTACTACCTACCTACTACCTACCTACTACCTACCTACTACCTACCTACTACCTACCTACTACCTACCTACTACCTACCTACTACCTACCTACTACCTACCTACTACCTACCTACTACCTACCTACTACCTACCTACTACCTACCTACTACCTACCTACTACCTACCTACTACCTACCTACTACCTACCTACTACCTACCTACTAGTTGCAGCTCGATACACCTTTTAGGGTTCTTTTTGGTTGAAGTATTGTAAGATATGAACAGAAGGACTTACCTGCTACTTTCACTAACATACAAAATATTTTAACCGTATTTTACTAACACATCAGGTCAAACAGTTACGTTACGACCTATTGATAATGAATCTGCTTTTATCAAATTACAATGCTTTAATAACACACATTTTAACCACTTTCCAATTTAAATATAGTAATGGTTTAAAACCAAAAACCTCACATTAATCAAACCACATTTTAACTAACCATTTTATAATGTTCTGAAAGTGCTTAAACGTAGTTCACAGAATACACTTTAGTATCATAAATTACATTACCCACAATAATACCTATACTGACTGAAAAGCTGTATTTAAAACTTTCTGCATTAATTTTGTGAAACATTCAAGCGTAAGCTCTAATTACATGTAATTTACGTTTAAAATTAATGAAGCTGAATACAATTGTTTTTAGCCTTGTAATTAAAACTAACCGGTAGTTACTTTTAGGCCCAATTGCGCCAAACAACAGCTCCTAACAGTTGAAAACCGATTTTAATCATAGTTTCGGTCAGGTTAGCTCTGTGTTGAAAGATAATCCTAGTTGACCTTTCTGAAGAACGTCACCAATAAGTTCAGTGTATGTCCTTCTAGGGCGTCCCCTCCATGGCTTTGCCACTGCCATCTGCCTTGAAAAAAAAAACTCTGAAATAGACATAAATACCAAATGATTTACTCTTCTATGTAAGGCCTGAATTCTTGTCGCGCTGACGGTCGGTCGCGTACGAGTATACATTGTGTTTTATATAGCACCATACTGCGCGACGCTGACGTCAGCGTCGACCGAAAGCCGTATTTTGTTCACGCTGACGTCACGACCGACGTTACGCGACCGACCGTCAGCGCGACAAGAATTCATCCCTAAAAGAGGTTTACCCAGTTTCATTCACAACAACATTTAATTTCACAATTTGCATGCTAACTAACTAACTATCCACTGAAGCTCAAAGTCGATGAATATTACATGGAATAGACTTGGCAAAACAATGGAGATGAAAACACAATTCAAGTTGCCAACCGTAAACAAGAGAAATGAAAATAAATCGATCTTGGCCCAGTTTTCAGTTCACAACAGTCCTTGTTTCAGCTGAAAATGCTTCAGAACTATGATACTTTTTGTATTGTATTTTAATATTGAATTGCATTTCGAGTTAATTTAATTTTCTTTCTAATTTATTGTAGTTAAGTTTCAATATGTCGTACTATAGTATCTATTGAAAATAAATTGTGTTATTGTTAATCTTTATTAACATTACATCACGCCTTTAATCCCCGAAGGGTAAGGCAGAGGTGTACTTATTAGTACATACTTACTACATTTCTTTACACATCATTTCTTTACTACATTTTTTTACTTTATACTTAGTACATTTCGCCAGATATGTTTTGTGGCCCATTTTATTGGGCGAGCTTACTAACATCAACCGGGCACAGATCCAGACTCTTTGGCTGCTACTGAGAAACTCCTAATGGAAAAACCCAATAACACTTTGCTCGACCTGGGAATCGAACCCAGAACTTCATGCGCAGCAGTCAATCTCTAATAACTTCTAGTATTCGATCTACAGACAGGATAGTACCTACTCAACTTTAACCTGTATGTTCCCAGACGTTCCCAAAAGGGAAAATAACAATGTTCTATTGTTATTTTAATTGTGTCTGTAGTAACGGGTAACTACAGGTTAATAATAATAATAATAAACCAAGGGACGTTGTACGACTGACGCCGGTGTAACCTTATTAAAGCACATATTTACTGCGTGGGAAGAGTCTCAAGACGCCATAGGAATATTTTGTGACCTTTCCAAAGCATTTGATTGCGTAAATCACGACACATTACTTTTGAAACTTGAGCATTACGGATTAGGTCAACTTGCACTTAGTTTGGTAAAATCTTATTTGAGTGATAGACAACAACGTGTTCAAATAAATGGTGTCAATTCACAAGGTTTTAAAGTAAAAATGGGGGTTCCACAAGGCTCAATATTGGGTCCTTTCCTTTTTCTCGTGTATATAAATGATCTACCCTATTTATTGAAAAACCAACCTCAAAATATGGTGTTGTTTGCTAATTAATGACATTTCCCTTATTTTTAAGATAAATAGACGGGCCCAGAATCTAGATGACGTGAATGATGCCCTACTTCAGGTCCATAATTGGTTCACAGCAAACAATTTAGTATTAAATGAAAAAAAAACTAAATGCATAAGATTTGCTTTACCCAATGTTAAAAGTAGTGATTGTGAATTAATATTAAATAAAGAGAAACATGAATTCGTAGATAAAACGGTTTTCCTGGGGATTACGCTTGATTCAAGGGTACCAAGGGGTTTCTCATTTAACATCTCTTGCGGCGCGTCAAAGTTCAGCAGCATATGCTATTAGAAAAATTCGTCAATTTACTGATGTAGATACCGCTAGACTGGTCTATTTTAGTTACTTTCATAGTATAATGTCTTATGGCATTTTGCTATGGGGACGGGCTGCAGATATTGAGTCTATATTTATTCTGCAAAAAAGAGCCATCAGAGCCTTATATAATCTTCGTAGGCGCGATTCTCTAAGGGAACTGTTTAAGGATATTGGCATCATGACGGTACATTGTCAGTACATCTACGAAAACATAATGTACGTCAGAAAAAATCTACATCTTTTTGGTAAAAGAGGTGATAGACATAATTACAGTACTAGAAATAGGGACCAACTAGTTCAGCCAGGCTTTAGACTCGCTAAAGTGGACTCATCTTTCATGGGGTACTGTTTGAGATGCTATAATAAAATTCCACAAAGTATTCTTGAACTGAATGAGACGAAATTTAAAACATGCATCAAACGCACACTATGTAAGCAAGCTTATTACAAGTTGGGCGATTATATCGCTGATAAAAATGCGTGGCTCAATGCTGGTCCTGCTCCACATGGACAGGGGCGCTTAAATTGATAGTATTAAATAGAATTGTTGGAGCTGCTGAAGATTGTACAACTGTCTTTGCATTGTATAGAATCAATCTCTAGTATTATATAATCGCATAGCCCATATTGTGTGAGTACTATGTACTAGAAAGCTATCATTCACTGAAATCCTACGTCTTTTCTTGACTTGAATGTGCCCTGGCGGTTGAGAGTATGTCACGCTCACTCTAATGTCTCGCTGATGGTGGCGCGTGTGTCGGATCATTCAGTTCCCTTCAAAATGGTTGATTTGAATGGTGCTGATCCATGCGTCATGTTCGTGAACGGGCGCTGTCAGTTGTGACTGGTCATCTCTTAGTTGCCATGGCTTATTTGTATGTTTATTTTTGAATTGTATTTTTTGTTTTTACTATGAACACTTTTAACGTGCACATCTTGCTACATTGTTCTCACATAATATACCATCTCAACATGAATGATGTAACCAAGATTTTGTAACAATATTTTGATTTAAAAGAGTGTCCATGGAGTTTCTTGCCCGTTCTTCTCCATAGAGATCTACGCTAGGGAATGGGCAACTCAGTACTTTCACAGTTTTTATGTCTTGTGACTGGGACTGTAGCTACATTTAATTTTCATCTTTGTTTCGACAATTCAAAAGTGCCTGTAACTGGCCTACATGAAATAAATGCTTTGATTTTGATTTTGATTGATTTTGATCGAATAAGTATTGAAAACGAAAAACCTTTTGTAGATAGAACTAAAAGAAGCTACACCACAAATAACCCCAAACAGATAACAGTTAAATTCAAACTAATTCTTAACCTAGTTAAGACACGTTTAAGCTAGTTTCCACCATCAATAAATTGCAAATCTATTAAGTCCGTCAGTTAGAGTATTGGAAAATAATGGACACGTATTTTTTGTTTTTGTAAATCAATGAATATTGACAAAGATAAAACGCATCAAAACTCGAGAGTTGGGGCTCGTGACGTCACAACGCACTAAAAATTATAGCACGGCGTGACATATTGAGAGTTTTAAATGCGCCGTATCTTCGTCAAGTTTGGTTTACGTAACAAAAGAAAAAATACGTGTCAAATAATTATATGTTTTGATAATATAACTGACGGACTAATTAGACTTTTTACGACAAAAGCCTATTGACTAATATTTTCTCCAACTTGTTCATTTCGTGTTGTTGTGAAATGTTTGCTGTATTCGTAACGTTCTGTGCAAATAAGTTTTCTTTTTTTTTTTCTTTAATTGAGTAATCTTTCGTAAACGGCAATTAACATTCCTCCTCTATGCATAAAGTAAACAAAATAAACCTAAACTTAACTAAACCAAAGAACCCAGCAATTCCGATACAATATAAATTAATCAAGCGAAGTCATTATTGTAGTTTGCAACTGGCAACACCAGCTACCCTGGCAACAATGGCTGGCAACTAGTTTGACGTTCAAATTACTCGGCGAACAGAAATAATCAAAGTTGCGTTGTCTTCCTGTTTGGGAACAAGTACACATTAAGGCAGGGTTAGTTTGCCGATCGGTTGTTAGATTGTGGAAATGTTATCTGATTTGCTTAGTTGTTTTAAGAATTACATTTTGCCGCCAAGAAACATTGCTGTACCTCATTCAGGTTTTTTAAAATTTATTTATTTATTGACACAAGAACGACATTCACTAAACACACTACACTACACACACACACACACACACACACACACACACTACACACACTACTACTTATTCACTGTACATTAAATATTTTCTATTTTAACAGCTTTGCGGTGATTCGGCACTTATGGGTGTGCACAGCACTTGTATAATAAATAATAAAAATTAAAATGGAAATATAATTACATGATAATAACAAAATTAAAATGTACAAAGTTTACATTGAATTTAAAATGTCAAGTTAAATTAAATTATAGTATAGTTAAAAAAATTAAAAAACATCAATTAAATTGGAATAGAAAAACAATTATAAATTAAAACTATAAAAATAACAAATAAATTAGGACATAATTATTACATTAATTATAATTAAAATCATAGAATAGATTAAAATTTGTGTTCAAAAATAGGTCTTGTTGGTCAATCAAAGTTCAGTCAAGTTCAGCAAGCTACATCAATCTATCAAATTTCTTTAATAGATTTTCAACTTTATCGCTAAATCATTAGGTTCAAGGTTGATTGGGAAAATTTGACAGTGTTTTGATGTGCTGGTGTTTGTACCTACGAGACTTCGGTCCGGGGATGGGTGACCATTTCACTCCATGTAGGAGCATGGTATTCAGCTGCACCCAGACAAGCTGGAGGCCGACCTCAACTTTCTAAAAAAGCTAGGCTAGTATGCTACGATGTTAAATACATGTGTGGCAACACTGATTTAATGAGGGAACGTAAGATGAGTGACAACACTGTGGGCATAGAGTATAGTTATATAGATACTGTGTGTCAAGGACGAATGAGAAAAAGATGGACGACGGTGAAGACGTCTAACCTTTGTATATTTTTCAGAATTAGATTTAATAAGAAGTAAAGTTTGCTTGCCCTGTTTTGTTTCGAATCCTACAAAACACACACACTTCGTCTTTTCTATATGTTTTAAGAAGTCGCGGCGGCGGGCGCCCCTTCTACGCCCTGTCCGCACCCCGCCTTCGTCTTACGTCTTTTCTCTGTGTCCTGCGCTTTAGGCAACTGTTACCGCTTTAGCTATTACCAATTTCTTATTGTAATCCTATACCTTATGCGAAGAAAAGGTTCTCCTACGAGATCTGATTCCCACAGAAACGGTAGTCCAAAATGTTTCAGACAGCGCGAACAAAATCTGTGCTCCTTTCAACTGCAGTCGGCCGGCTGCAGTTTACTCAGTCGCTTGCTCGACACAGCATCCATAATTATACGGGGTTAGCCGTCCCCCGCGAGCCCCGCACTGCACACAGATTTTGTTCGCGCTGTCTACTCTAAACGTTAGTAGTAATAGCTCAATGCTCCCGAGTACCTCGTTGGTCCAGTGGTCGTAAACGCTAGTGCTGATGAGGCTAACTGGCCTTATTTAGATTCCTAGGTCGGGCAAAGTATTCTTGTGTTTTTTCATCAGAGATTTGTGTCCAGTTGATGGAAATGAGTTCACTCTCTTATTTTAAACAAATCTGCTCAAATGCTTAATATAAATGCTGCTCAGCTTTTGATATTTGAAAAAAGAACTTAGTAGTTACTGGTTTGACAATTCCAGATTCCTAAAAGCGAGTAAATTGAAGCTTTGTCAAAGATGGATGTTGTCAGCTGAAAAATAAACTCCTATTAAAAAAAACGACACTGTTTACCTAAGCACCTTACTGGTACTGATGTCATATCGACAAAGTTAGCCTTCTGATATTTTATACTCTATGGTACATATTTAAATCACCAGCTTTACTCATTGAGCGGCTGGCTGTGCCATTTATTAGAATATTGAATTGGTCGGAGGTATTATTATGAATTGAGGAGCTATTCAATTATAAGGTATCTTGATAAATTAGTTTGACAAGTTATTGGGACTGTTGTTTACCTATTGGAAAGGTCCTATTGCTTTAAGTACCCACTGATTGAAATCTTTTGAAAATTTGAAATAGGTATATGTACCTACCTGAAAATCGTTTTCAACAACTTCAGAATATTACGTGTGGTAAAATCGATGTAAAACATGATATTCATCATGTCACGTCGATTCTAGAACGCAGAAAATTTTCGTCGGTTAGAAAAAAAAACATGTTTCAATACAAAAGTGCAATCTGTCGTAAATCGAATGTTTTTTTAATTTATTACAATATGGGCCTGCTCTTGATCTAGATGTCTGTTATAATGCGAACAAGGAATTTACACAGGCAAAATGTACGGAACAGTAGATTTTGGTTCGTAATTAAATCAGCCTCTAATTTCGGTTCATTTAATTTTACACGAATTTTACCGGTATTTTTTAATTGTGCCTCCTAAATACGGTATTCAAATCATATCCAACATAAATTATTTTATATCCCTAAAACGCAACGCAACACGCTTAATAAATCTCCCACGTAGGGATTCCTAATGTTTGCCCAACGACCATCATCCATCTAAAATCAAATAACGTAATTATTTGCCGAAAGCATTTGCTATCTACGGAGGGACGCGTTGCCGCGTGGCAGCCATATTAGAACACTCGACCCCTTTTGCTGTTCAAAATAGACAGTTTGTTCTAATATAGACCGTAACTCAACCCATTAGAGGCCAATTATTTTTAGTCGTCGTTTGAAAAATACAAAAATATTTTTGTTTTTCTTTACACTCATAATGCATTACAAAAATAATATTATAATGTCAAAATTCTGGTGAATTTATTTATTCAGAGTAGATAACGTTCTAATTCGCGTGCTCTTTTATTTACAAACCGAAAATAAAATGTTTGTTACCGTATAGTTCGCCACGCGGCAACTTTTCATTGGTATCTATTTGAATTTCGAACTTCAAATTCGGAATTTGTTTTTCATCAGCCGGTTCCCGTTTACGATTGGACTGTCATCAAGTGCGTACCCTATTGTCAATTATGATTTATTTGTCTATGAGATTTTTGGTCAGCAATTAGGGTGGGAAATTGATTATTTGTTGATAGTATTACGTCAGTATCATTAAACTCGGTATACTTGGAGTAATTTTAATTTAATGTTTGAATAATTCAACCTCGGCAAAATGTTGCCACAACAAAATAAAACACGTAGGCTGAATAGCTTATTATCTTTATTCAAGTAACGTTTCCGTACTTAAAATTCAGCAAAAGAAGAAAAATTAAAAAGACGTTAAGAAAAACTTAGTAAAAAGATTGTATTCTTAACAAAAAGTTAACGAATTTTGTGTACTACGTAGTCATGATAAAGTAATCTTGAAAGTCATGATTAAACATGATTTATTTCTTGCCAGACGGACCTTAGGCATTCTTCAGACTTTAGATAAGACGTCTTGAAGTTGATCACAGTTTTAGTTTTTAACCTTGCTTGAGGCATTTGCTTTTAGGTTTAAAGACGAATAAGTAGCGGCAATAATTAGGTAATTAAGTCTATCATCATCTGTCTTGTCTTTTCCCAACCATGTTGGGGTCGGCTTCCAGTCTATCCGGATGTTGCCAGCCTATCTGATCTCCACAACCCAGTTAGCACTAGGTAATACGAAAGCCGCTTTGTAAGGCTAGTTGTCAGACTCTTGGGCCATTGACTACCTTTAAGAACTATCAAAGATCAACAATTAAATTTTTTAGATAATGCAATAAAATAAAACAAAAAATTGACCGCCGCGGCCAATGGCTTAACGTGCTTTCCAAGGCACGCAGGAAACTCGGTATGTAATGGGTGGTCCCATCGACGGACTAACCGAGGCCAGCGCGGCTTAACCTGAAGATCGGCCCGAGCGGCTGTTATTATTTAAGCCACGAGCTCCTCTTACTTAGGTACCTGTCGGAGGTAAGCAAATACTTAATAATTTTCATAATTGTCCGTTCCACTTTCAGTGAAAATAAATATACAGTAAGATATTTTTATAAAATTATCATGTGCCAAGATTTATATAAAAAACTGAAAACTACCAAAGTTCAATAATTTCAAAAAAATAGGCTAGGAATGTTTAGCTTGCCACTGGTATTCGAAAAAGACCCTTATTATCAAACTTAACTAACAATAACGAATGATTCTTGAACAAATGACATGCGAACATATTTGCATGTCATTTGTCACGCTCCACACTGGTAGTAGCTGGTAGTTCAATAAATCCCATCATGCTGACAACCGTATTCTTTGATAATAGGTTACCAATTTCAAGGACCCCCTTGTTTATATATGCAATTGATTTTGACCTCATCTGCTAAGCAGTGAAAGTTTAATTTGGCTTGTGATTATTATGGGTTACAACTGCACTGGCATGACCTCAATGAATTCTAATTTACACTGTCGTTTAATCATAATGTAATATTAACAAGAATTTGTGTCACGCTCTAATTAAATTCGAGATTTACAAGGTAAAATCGACTGATCCTGTTGTTGACGTCAGTTATAATGTAGCCTAAAATAACGAATCGATTGACACCTTCCGTGCAAGTACGTAGGAATCGATTCGATAAAACTGACAGTCATTCTCGACAAAATGAGTTTATAACAAAGATAAAAACATGACGATTTATCGTCATCAGATTTATAGCAGAAAGTCAACATCTATTTCGTCTGACATGTGTGATATACTGAGAGGTTTTCTTTTTAAGGTAAGTATTAAAAAAAACGTAGTTTCCAAGAACTCTATAGATGGCGTTGAACTGACTACGATAGTTGGTGCCAAAGCTAAAACGCTTGGGAAAAAACACATTGCGTCACGTCACATACGCTCGTTGACTGACACTTTCGTTTGCATAACCTTCCGAATATAACCTAGTTTTCTCGCGCTTTGTTAAAATCAGTTTTTTTAGATTCCGTTCCTTGGATTAACGTACTAAGTTCAGCGCCATCTATCCAGCGAGTAGGGAAGAGCTAAAAAGAAAATCCCTCATTGTAGGCCAAATAAGTAGCTTATTCTAGGTTACTGTCTAATTATAGTTCAGGAATTTAGAGTGTTTTCACGGAGACGAGTTAGTAGAGCGCTATCTCACTCACACAATTTTTCAACTGCGATTGGTCAGTGATAAACGCTAAGGCGGTGTACACAGTACGGGTACTTTTTAGTCTACTTATACTTCCCGTACTGCGCAGACGTGCTCTTACTTGTGACTGTATGCTCAACTCGTGAACTGGTTTGTTTATTGGATTTTATGATAGATTGCTTACCTGAGGACTTGGCAGCTTGTGAAACGGACTTTTCAAAGAGAGTGATGAAATGAACTTGTATATTATAATATAATAAATTACCTACCTAAACTTAATAATTAACTCTCAGTTTTATTGCTTTCCTTCAAATCCATCAAATATATTAAAAAAATACCTATAAAAAATATTCTTACCAAATAAATGGCTCTCAAATACGACAGATGAAGCAGCAGGTATAAACTAAGCGAACTTTTAAGAAGCGCAGTGTGAACGCGCATTTATATTTTTAAGGTATTGTTAACGCCCACTGTCCCTAAAAAAGTTTTTTTTTGTCTTTGTCATTTGAATGATAATGTGTGATAGAGAAGGCGCTATACTAACTCGTCTCCGTGAATACACTATAGGTAAAACAATATACAGGCCGTGTTCTAATAATAGTGATCATACGATACGAGTATGGTAGACAGAATACGCACTGGGTTTTCCGAATAAATTAGTAACAATAAAATTAATTGATCACGTATTCACACGACGATCGCTTATTAGTAGGACATGGAGTAAGTATAACATTAGTAATTGGAACACGTACGTATATATTTTATTGGAGTTGGATCCTGATTAGATGCATCACTTGAATAGAAACAAAATACTATAAATAAATTCACATAAATAGAAATCTATTTACCCTTGATTGTACAAAACAAAGTCACACACAGCTTCAAAAGATAATGTACGAGTACATAGATAAATATAATTTATACTAGTTAAAAAAATTATAAACTTTTAATTTGTACAGACTATCACCCTTTTCTGTCATTACAATGACAATAATTCAGGAAACTGTGACAATAGTCAACAACCGGTCTGATTGTTGATAAATGTTTATTAAGCTGTTTGCAAAACATTTATATTCGATTCGCGACGGTAGATGACGATTTAAGTCCGATTGTCTAACGGAAGAGTATCTACCTAATTAGTTTCGTTGATATCATCATGTAATAGGCGAGACGACAAAAATAAACTAATTAGTCCGTCAGTTAGATTATCAAAAAATATTTTACCGTGTTTTTTCTTTTGTTGCGTAAATCAAAATTGACGAAGATATGACGCTTTTAAAATTCTCAATACGTCACGCCTAGGTATAATTTTTACCTAGTTCTGACGTCACGAGCCCCCACTCCCGAGTTTTGATGCGTTTTATCTTTGTCAATATTCATTGATTTACAAAAACAAAAAATATGTGTCCATTAATTTCCAATACTCTAACTGACGGACTAAATAGATTTGCAATTTATTGATACTGACGTCATGCCTATTGTGTAAATGAGACACAGCAAATAAAATATTGTTGGTCCATTGTAGATGGATAAAAAGCTTCGTTTGGAAATTGTGACCAGTTTGGCTTTGAATGTGACGTCAAAAACTGAAAATGAGGTTGCCTTTTAGTCTGATACCTACTACCAAACTCAGTAATTATTGTCACACAGTTGATACCAAAATAATTACATTCCATCAGAAGTATTCCGCCAATTTCCGTCATTTATCGTTCACCAATACCCATAATTACCTTAAAACTTCATTGCCAATATAAAAAGATAGATTATATTATTACGGAATCCAACCGCAGTAATTTTACGCTACATTGGGCGCCTAATCAATTTTGACTGCCCACCTGTTCATTGATATGATATTGTGCGTATGTATGTAATGTGCCTACATTATGTCAATTAAATGATCCTGTAAATGCTGAGTGAATGCTTTTTCACGTACTTACATCATCTGCCCTTAATGTTTCCACTGCTGGGACACGGCCTCCTCTCTATGAAAGGGAATGGGCTACAATTCACCACGCGGGCCCAGTGCGGGTTGGTAGATGTCACCTGTCTTCGAATTTTTGGTTCTAGGACATACCGGTTTCCTCACGATGTTTTCCTTCACCGTTTTGAGAGCAGCGGTGATGAAATAAATTACATAAAGTAATGCGCCTGTCTAGGTTCGAACTCATGACTTACTGTTCGTAAGACGGGGCCGCCACCACTGGGCCACCGCTGCTCACTAATCACCGCTTTTTACATACTGTAAATATGAAAAAAAAAAAAATGTAACACTGTTTTTAACGATGTTCTTTGAAATATATAGATGACGAAGCTATCCGGCCATTAAGCTGAGGTAGTATAGTCGAGGAATCTTACTTAGAATAGTTGCCACGTCCGTCCACGCTACAAAAGCTTGTACCTACCTAACCTAAGCAGTCGAGTCTTACCGTCTGGGCCAATAGCTAGGCCTGTGTTTAACCGTATTGACATAAGGCCCGGTTTCCACTAAAAAGGATACGAGCGGAGCGGAGATGTGCGAAACCCACCAATCACATGTAGTTCAAATCTACATCAGGTCTCTCGTCTATGCTGTGATTGGTTGAAGCTTGCACTCCTCTCCGCTCCGCTCGTCTTCGTTTTGGTGAAAACTGGGCCTAAGCCAATACTTTAGCCAAGAGCTTTAGTACATGAAACTACGATAATTTTCCATTCTTGATCACCCTTGCTATCTCACCCAGTGATTCCATAACTGTCACTGCATTAGACACTACAATAACATTTATCGACATAATAAACGACTACCATCGATTAACTGTAACACGTTAACCCTCAATCAACCAACGTAACAGCCCACAGACACAATGATAGCCAATTCGTCACGGGTTGACATAAATTAACCATTATTTCACACCGATCTATAGATCCTCGATCAATATGGCCGGCGATGTATGAAACGAGTGGATCCCGTGAATGAAGGGCTCTCACAATCGGTGATTCGTCATACAACTTGTATACTTTTGTATAAGAATTGTTCTATTGTGTAACCGGTACTTATGTCTTTTGTAACATCTTGTATCTGAAGTGTGCAAGATGGAGAAATTGCGCGGAAAATATAAGAGGGTTGAATTCAATGGTCGTCACTGGAATACGTGAGTTGTAACTCGAAAATAATTTTATAGTGTTTTATTTTTTAAATGTGTTTTTGAGTTTCTTATTATTTTGAATTTGGTTTTGAAGTAGTTACTGACATGGTGTGAATCTGAAACGCTAATACTTACTGCCAATGTAGAATGTGAGGTCTGAGAGTCTCAGGTCACATCTGCCGTTCCCTGCAATTTTAATTATTATAAGAAAATTTACTGATAATACGTTTGTTTATTCTGCAGCAATATGTAGGGGAAGGCAGATTACAAGTATAATGTTTGAGTAATGAGTACTTAGGGTGTGATCGAATATAGGCCTACCTTTCTTAATGAATAACCCGACAAAATGACGCATGAACGAATGATAGTAATACATAAGAAAAAATATAACTCAAAACGACACTCAATGTAATTGTTTTTTTTTCGATTTTTTATGTGTTATTTAGGCCTGAATTCCTGCTACGCTGATGTCGGTCTCGTACATCGGTCGCGCGTACGAGTATACATTGTTTTCTAATAGCACCATACTGCGACGCAGACGTCAGCGGCGCGTTTGTGTTACTACATATTTCTCGCTGACGTACGCGACCGACGTCAGCGTAGCAGGAATTCAGGCCTTACAATTATGAGTTATTCTAACACCCGATAAACTTAATTAACTCAATAAGAAATAATCAATAAATTAGTTATGTACCTACTTACATACCTATTATTTCCAGTACAATAAACAAAAATGTTCTGAAGTAAGTAAGACAGCCCACGAACAATAAAATTGTAGGTATACTTAAATAAAAATTCCTTGTACATTTTCACAATTTCATCTCTCGCGTTATTATGTTCCAAGTTTTTTCAATTACATCCCATCTTCAACCATTGTTACCGTAATTTAAACCTTAAATCCTAAGCCTAACGCTTAATATTGTTATTTATTTATGTAAAGAGGTTTGTCGCTTGCGAGAATATTTGTTTCGTAATTCATAATTTCTTATTGTCGATTTGAATAACGTTTTGAGGAAAGAACTCATTTTAAATTGTCATCTCTCGGGAATCTTATAGACAACAAAATACGATGTCTCTTTTGCCTGTATATAATCTACAGTAAAAAATTGTTTTGGTTGTCTACTACAACTAAAAAACCCGACTACTGAAAAATCACGCTCGAATTAAAATCGGGGTTTACAAGGTAAAATCGACTCCTCCTTAATTGTTGAAGTCGGTTAAAATCTAGAATACCTACCTATATAATTATGTTACCTGGGCCATTATAACGAATCGATTGACACCTTAAGAGCCATTTCACATTTTCGCGCAAATTTCTAAGACTTTAGTCGCCTAATTTACTAACTTAGATAACACCCTGGCATTTTTGAATACATGCTAAAAATAGACTAGTCTTTCTTACTGACTCTTCATGTAACACATTTACAAAAACTTATTTTTTGTTTAGTAAGTAGTGATTAATCTTCCCACAACTAGTTTACTGAAAAATCATCGCAGAGTCAATTTCAGACTTCTATATCTATCATAATCTATCATAAATATTTATAAATTTCACTGAAAAAAATACGTAAAGCATCAGACATATACTTTTGTCGAAATCAGATGAATAGTTTAGGCGCTACGGTGGAACATACGTAATACAAACAAACATACATACATAGACTGCTAAAATGATTAAACACAAATACTGGCTCGTCGGTGTAGTGGTCGCAAGCGCGACTACTGAGCATAAGGTCCTGGGATCGAATCTAGGGTCGGGCAAAGTGTTACTGGGTTTTTCCATGACGAATATCTCAGTAAGCAGCCACAACGTCTGACTTTTTTAGTGTTTGTTTTTGAAAGTTTTTTTTACTCAAACGTTTTATTTTTATTTTGTCCTTTTTAGTTGTAGTATCCCAAACAAATTCCTGTCGTGACTTAAGTTGTAGAAGCTAGAAGTTATTAAGGGATCATCATGTCATCAACATACTTATTAAAAGAAGGTAACTGATAATGAGATAAACTCTTAGGTAAAAGTAATATAATGTATATGGGATCACCGCACGAGCTTCTACCAAATGAAAAAAGAATCACGAAAGTCGGACTAGTAATCAAAGAGAAATCTGTGTAAATACATTAAAAATGCTAGTCGAAAACATTATCATCTCATTCTTTAGAAGTCGGTTAGAAATTACTTAGCTTTATCAATGAAAATCACAAAAAAAATAGTTTTTTTAAAACAAAAAGAAAAACAGATTCTCGGATTCGAACACGCTACACGAACGACGCAAGGAACTTATATCCAAGAATGACGCGACACCATAACAATATAATCCTACATCGCGCAAGTAAAGTTTTCATCGCTCCTAGCTATACATCCAAGCAACTCTGGCTAACAAATGTACTTGCTTCGGCAGTACATATACTAAAATTGGAACGATACAGAGAAGATTAGCATGGCCCCTGCGCAAGGATGACACGCAAAATCGTGAAGCGTTCCACATTTTTTTAGCGAAAAAATTTAATATCATGCGCTCAGACCATTGAGGGTTTTTATTTAACAATGGCTCGGGCCAAATAAAAAAACCAAGACAGCGCTGCGAACAAAAAATGTAATACTAAACTAATGATGCCGGTTTCGTAAAAATGTGTGCATTTTTTGAGCTTAGATTAATTGTAGTTTGATGTGCGTGTGAGCGTGTACGCACAGAGCGGAACTTAGTTTTGCGCTGGCTTCACTTTAGTGTTCGCAGCGCTATGTCTTATTTTTTTATTTCGTGTGAGATCATGCGTATGAACTTCCACTGTCACTTACGCGCTATTTTCCGTGATTTTCAACTATTTTGAGCTCCCGATATTTTGACGCTGCGCTGTTGCAAGCGCCATGATCGCGGGATGACTGGAAAATGCGGGTGGATGAAAAATAAATAATTTAGTGCAGACAAATCTCGCTACCCTCTTTCTTAGTCTTTTACTGCGCGCACTACTGGAACTCGATAAAAAGTCACGGCGAAACAGGCATGCGTATATTCAGAGGTCCAAGTCTGTAGTACCGGATATATTCACTTCGCCAGTTTTGTAGTCGCTTAAAGGGATGTGGTGGCCCAGCCCAGAATGTGATTACAGTATTAAGGGGCTGACAACACTAAATTTGTCGAAATTGATGTTAATTATGCAGTTTTTTAAGACCCAGCAGTGGGAACATTATAGGCTGATGATCATGGGCGTGCGCTACGAAGAGGCAATTAGACAAAGCCTACCCCACACTTTGTACAAAATATTAAAAAAAGTTCAAACTCTATGATTGGCTGCTACATACAACACAAGGCCAGGATTCAAGGTGGATGTTCTTTAGCCCGCACAATTCAAATTTCTTTACGTTTTTTGCAGGCCAGTGCTAGGGTGTATCCGTGTATGTTGATTAAAATAATGATTCCTGGGGGATATTGGTGCGTATTATTATTATAATAATTAATAATATTATTGACATTATATTTTTCTTCATGGGTGTCGTTTTCGGGGTTTTTGGGGTCGCTGATAATGAAAATGAAGTCAAAATGAAAATCCAAGATGGCGCCAACGAAAATTTTCAAATTTTCTTCATGGGTGTCATTTTCGTGGTTTTTGTGGTCGCTGATGATGAAAATGAGGTCAAAATGAAAATCCAAGATGGCGCCGATGAAAATTTTCAGTTTTTTCTTCATGGGTGTCGTTTTCGAGGTTTTTGGGGTCGCTGATAATGAAAATGAAGTCAAAATGAAAATCCAAGATGGCGCCAACGAAAATTTTCAGCTTTTTCTTCATGGGTGTCATTTTCGTAGTTTTTGTAGTCGCTGATGATGAAAATGAGGTCAAAATGAAAATCCAAGATGGCGCCGATGAAAATTTTCAGTTTTTTCTTCATGGGTGTCGTTTTCGATGTTTTTGGGGTCGCTGATAATGAAAATGAGGTCAAAATGAAAATCCAAAATGGCGCCGACGAAAATTTTCAGTTTTTTCTTCATGGGTGTCATTATCGTGGTTTTTGGGGTCGCTGATAATGAAAATGAGGTCAAAATAAAAATCCGAAATGGCGCCGACGAAAATTTTCGGTTTTTTCTTCATGGGTGTCGTTTTCGAAAATCAAGATGGCGCAGACCAATTTTTTTTTGCTATCATTATTTCGTGGCCTACCCTTCGTGGAATACCGCTGCACGCCACTGAGAAAGAGTCGCCATCTACTTTACTTAACCAATAAACTATGTATTTCATAGTTAACGATAGATGTCTCTGTTCAATTATGAAAATCAAATAATACAGTTCTATAATTTAATGAGAATAATTGTTACATTTTTCATCAAAATTATCACGTTTTTATATTTCATGGCTGTTTCGTATTATCAATTATACCACAACCTTGTCTCGGAAATCCTTTTTCTCTAACATAAACTGGCAACATCATATAATGGCCGCCGCAACTTGCGCTTACGCTTGAATGTGTTTCGTTAGTCCATCTTATGTTTAATTATTTACAAATTCTCTGTGTAACTGTCAATTCTATTCAAATATGAATGTAGCCAGCGAAATTTTTTCTTGTTTTTGCAAATAGAAGCTGTGTTTACATCGTATAATTGATCAAAATGCAATTCGCGAATAAAAAGATGGCTCATATTATAATGTATCATCACTAAGTTATGTATTCGCAAATTTCATTATGATCAACATACGACATAAAAAAAACATCTGCTATTTGCAAAAAAACAAGAAAATTTTAATGATCACCTTTATGTAAACAAATTTTGACCTATATGAAGGTACATTATATACATTACATACATACATTCCTATCTACCTATAGCTACCTATAGAGCCTTAGTTCTCGTTAAGAAATCCAGATGGCGCTTCAAATCGGATGCTTAAAAATGGCACAAGAGGGCTCTCTTCTCCCTTATTATTATTATACTCTTTGCTGTATTTTATCCCCGTACTTCCACGTGAACGGGAACTACGCGAGTGAAACCGCGTGATGTCCGCTAGTATTATATTATTATAAATGCGAAAGTTTGTTAGTATCAATGTATCGATGTTTGTTAATCTTTCACGCAAAAACTACTGAACGGATTTGGATGATATTTTGCACACAGATAGTTTATAACCAATAATATAAATAATAATAATTTTGTCTAATGTCTGAGGCAGAACACCTTGCGCCTCCGTAGACTAGAGAATGGGCAGCAGCGTTTTCTGTTAGTCTTTCATCACTGCGATCTCCAATCCGCCTGCCAAGCGTGGGGATTACGGCAAATTCCTCCCATCATGGGAGAGGCTTATGTCCAGCAGTGGACGATATGGGCTGTTGTAGTAGTAGTAGTGTAGTTTATAACCTGGATTAAAACATAGGATACTTTTTATCCCGGTAGTAAGATCCAATGGGACAATTATCAAACTTTACGCGGGCGAAGCCGCTGGCACAAGCTAGTTTTAATATAAAGTCTAGTGTACCATTTAAAAAACCAGTCGTTTCATTAGGTACATCATAATACATAACTATTAATCTGTGACCTAACCATAAAATATATTATGCTATAGTTTTAGAATATGTTAAAAGATCGCATTCTCTTTGCATTTCATATAATAATATGTACCTAGATTCTAAATCGTAATTCATAAATATTATTTAGTAGATACCGTTAAAAAACCCGATGAGAAACTGAAAAAAAACAGTTAAGTATGTACAATTAGTTGGTACTAATCATTTTGATAAAAAGGGAATTTAATTCAGAACATCTGAACTGTTGTCTCTCAGGTGATGTTGCTATGTTCCAATCGGATTGGTTCACCAACCCAACTTGAATTATTTATATTTTATGAATCGATTTGCAAACAAGATGCATTCGATTATTACAACGTGACCCGATGAATAATGGAATCGAATCTATGCACGGAATTTAGAATAACAAATCAACAGTTATTGTATGAAATAGAGTTTCGATATTCCGAATACCTACCTATTTGGCTTTTACATGATTTTGCTTAAATTATTTTGTGGTATGGTAATTTTATTCGGTTTTTGTGAAAGCTGTCATGAAAATAAAATAAATTAACTTTGTTTTTGAAAATATTTATGCATATTATGATTACTGAATTGAGTTTATGATTCCGAATTATAAACAACAAAGAAAAAATGCCTCATTAAGATGATAAAAAAAGTTTTTTGTTTAAAATATTCTTAGGCTCTAATAACACAGATGATTGACCACCCTTTTACGACCAATAGGAATGCAACAAAAAAGGTACGTAGGAAGAGAAAGATTTAAATTGTATTTATTTCACGTTTATGAAATACTTAATTACCTATACTTTTCATCACAAGTCACAATGTATATGAGTAACAATATTGTGAATCATAGAGAAAGATTAAAACTGAATTAATTTCACGTTTTTTGTAATACATTTTTGTTCCTTCCATCACAAGTTCACAACGTACAAATGTGAAACACGTCTTCGTACCATCTGACCCCAGACAGAAATACCGAAACATTTTTGTTCCTTCCATCACAAGTTCACAACGTACAAATGTGAAACACGTCTTCGTACCATCTGACCCCAGACAGAAATGAAACATTTTTGTTCCTTCCATCACAAGTTCACAACGTACAAATGTGAAACACGTCTTCGTACCATCTGACCCCAGACAGAAATACCGAACCAGATACTTGTACGACACAGTTGGTTGTATGTATAACAGGGGCGATGAAAACTTTACTTGCGCGATGCAGGATTCTTTTATTCTGAACTAGCAGCACTTCATTCTACTTTAAAGACAGCGTGTTCGAATCCCAGGACCTGTTTTTCTTTTTGTATGTTTATTTACTTCAATTTTTATCCAAAAAACTAGTACTAGCTTTTTTAACCGACTGCCAAGGAAAGGTAATGTTTTTCGCGCGTATCTTGTATGTTTCTTTAAAATTTCTTTATAACCTCGTATGTTTTCAAATAGCTGGAGGATTTCGACGATTAAGGTATCATTAGATTCGTCTAAAAAAAATTGAGGAGCTTGTGGCTAAATAATAACAGCCGCTCGGGTCCATCGTTAGGTTAAGCCCTGCCAGCCTAGGTTGGTATGTGGATGAGTGACCACCCATTAAATACTGAGTTTCGTCCGTGACTCGGAAAGCACGCACGCAAGCAAGCCGTTGGTCCCGGCTGCCATTTGTAGATCTTTGACACTCGTTATGTAGTCAGACGCCCAAAAAAAGTCTGATAACCAGTCTTACCAAGCGGTATCGTATTACCCGGTACTAACTGGGTTGTGGAGGTCAGATAGGCAATCGCTCCATGTAAAATACTGGTATTCAGTTGTATCCGGTTAGACTGGAAGCCGACCCCAACATAATTAGTTGGGAAAAGGCTAGGCAGATAGATTCGTCGCAAAAACCCAAGTGTCTTTAGATAGGTGTTTAAAAAAAACAAATCGGTGCATTTTTGGTGCTAAATTGTAAGTCGTTAGGTATTATGTTTTTTTTTCAACAAAACCTAATACGTGGAAACCGTTTTAGCGTAGGTGCCGTCCACCTTGTATTAGCAGAATGTTTTCATATAAAGATAAACAAAGAAGTAACGTTTCAAACCACAGATCCCGACTATAAGGATTAACAAAATGAAGTCTTAATCACAGAGAATCCTAACAAAACATTGTCTTAGATTAGTTTAAGCCCCCAACGGTACGGGTAATTGTTAATCCTTATTAAGTCGTAAAAAAGTGATTAAAAGTCGTGTCCACGGAGTATTACACCGTTCTGCGGGTGCTTAGTATTTGCTGCTAACCAAAAGGGTAGATTATGAGACGAGTAGGATTTATTTAAAGAAGCTTGTTCAGTTGGTACTCTTCCTACTTCTGGTCGTACTGGGTTTCGGCAAGCTTAATCAGCAAGAAAACTTGATAGCTGAGTAGGTAAGGTGTTTAAAAACTTTAAAAGTTTCTGATAGGAGCCCTGCAGGTAGGAGACCGAACTTTCAAATTTCAAAAACTAACTTGCAGTTCTGCCTCGTTGGTCTAGGGATCGCAATCTCGATTACTGAACATGAGGTCCCGGTTTCGATTCCCGGATCGGGCAAATTGTAATTCAGAATGTTTTTTTTTGTGATTCGGTTTTTGATCAGTCTAGATTTCTCCCGGTTGATGGCAATAGACTCGCCCTCTATTACATGACTTAAACATAACTGGCGAAATGTGGGTGTACTATTATGTTCATCTCTGCCTAACCCTTCTTTGATATAAGGCGTGATGTTATGTAACAAGCAGAGGTCCAGCAACGTTGATTTTTATCTCATCACACGAGGCCTGAACAAGTCAACTTCAACAGGCATATTGTGGGCTTTCTCTTAATCTTAGAGTGTATAGTTTTTCCAAACTAATACATAGGTATTTACTAACTTGGTTTAGTTCTGTGAAAATAGCCT
Source organism: Xestia sexstrigata (assembly GCA_941918905.2). NCBI lineage: Eukaryota > Metazoa > Arthropoda > Insecta > Lepidoptera > Noctuidae > Xestia > Xestia sexstrigata. The sequence goes on from OW799210.2 coordinate 2,222,636, forward strand.
ATTTCAAAGAATTTGTCTTCTATTCATTAAAATATTGATTCCTGTTTTTTCTGTTTACCTGTTCGAAACCGAATATTTTCTAAAAAAATCATAACAAAGCGTGCAAATTAGAATTTATTATTTCTCAAGTTTTTTACTCCGTGTAAAACAAACTTTTTAAGGTAAAATCGCACCATATTACATTACCTACTAAAAAGATTTTTCTTTACGAAAATTCTTCGTTAATTTTTCGTGAAACAAAAAAGTTAAGATTCCTTATTATTTTAGTACCTAGAACGTAAAATTGGTGTAACTTTACTTCGGTGGAGGGCACCAGGTGCACTTCAAAGGGAACATTGTAGTTGAATCAGAAAACTAAGCTTTAACATTTTTGCTCAGTAGTTCTGCCCATGTTGTGGAGCCCTGACACAGCCAGAAGGCGACGCGGTAGACCTCGCAGCCCGCAGATGGCGGGACGAGCTGGATAGAACCAACGACCAGTGGTTCACATTCGCCCTGGATCGAAAGAACTGGAGGTCATAGGGGCCTCCCCCTATGACCTCCAGTTCTTTCGATGCAGGGCCTTTGCCCACCAGTAGGATGACCCAGGCTAACAGTAACAGTAGATCTGCCATTTTCTACAAACAGAGGGATATCTATCAAGCTTAATTTCTCTTTTCTTTTTTATCAGGAAGTCCCTATATTCCAAATCAGTGGTCTCGTCACATGTCATGGCAGTCAATTCCTGTGGAGAATGGAGACATAGCCATACACGAAACAAAAACGTTTCGTATTTTCCACAACACGGCCCAACAATTACAATATAATATAATATATGTAGTATATCAACTATCTGGTGTCCACAACACCAGCCTCGTTGCTTAGTGTCGCACTACATGACGCTGTGTGTAATGTCCAGCGATATTTTTTTTTACATTGCTGGTATCGTCTTGAACTTCTGTAGTTTACCCACATGACATACGGAGTTCAAAATGTTGTAAAGTGAACTACCGGCGTAGTTCACTTTACACCACTTTGAACCCCGTACTTTATATCTTAAAGATGGTTACTGAGTTACTGTGCACTAAACCTAAACATTACCCGACCGGCTTCTTTAAAATGTACATGTGAAATAAAATGTGAAATAAAATGGACCATGTGGGTCACATATTTTATTTTAATTTTTGCCCCACAACCGTCTGGCAGTTTGAGTACTATAAGCGACCTACCCAAATGTCCTTTCTTTAGTATTGTTCGTCGTTTCGTTGAGCTCCTTGAGTTATAAGTCGAGCTACACGATAACTGACAAATGCTTGCACTGACTGGACAGGTCCACTCAAATCTGTGTGGTTCTTTCTTCAAAAGACCATCTCAGACACTAATCTGCATAGTCCTCATCTGAATTGAACAAGATTATGTCTGGACTTCAAAAGAGACTATGACCTCTGAGTTTGTTTCGGCTGTTTCTTCTCAGAGTAGTCAGGTACGAAACACCGGCCCCATCTAGTTTAAAAAAATGACGTGTAAAAGTGTTTGTAAGAACCTACTTGCAAAAATAAACATCATTTCATTTCATTTCATTACAGAAAAATTAATGGTAGAATTATTTGGGGTAGGATACCTAATAAACAAGAGTAAAAACAAGGTATCATTAAAAAATATTTTTATTTCGATCGCATCATAATAAATCAACTACCAATTTGCCACAGACGACTTCTTTGTGAAAATCTTAATCCACCAGTGCCCAGTGCAGGTTGGAAGATGTCACATGTCTTCGAGTTTTTGGTTCTACAAAAAGTCGATTTCCTCATGATGTTTTCCTACACCGTTTCGGTACCAAAATTTCGCCTAAAAACTGGTATCGCCGATGTGGGCAATAAGCCTGCTGGGTTGAAGTGGGATTGGGCGGGTCATGTATGTCTGTAGAATGCATCAGAACCGATGGGCCAGAGTCGTCCGGTGTCACGCAGTGGGTTCCAGATGGCGGGCGTCGTCGTCGCCGAGGAAGGCCTAGAAAACGCTCAGGCGTGAAAGACTATAGGAGAGGCCTTTTCCCAGCAGCTCAAAGTACAGTGTCACGCAACGTTCGCAAAAATATCATCCTTAAGAAAAAGTTCCTCACAAAATTAATTCGGGCGAGTTAGTCAAACTTCTTATTTTATTAGCAGAGAAGTTTTATGAGAATGTTTCATAACAACATATTGTTAGACCACAGACCGTGTTGTTCTTATATGGTTTATGAGAAAGTTCCCTTTTCGAAGGAAACATTTCAGTTTGATGAAGTTTCAGAATTTTCTTAAGAATTTCATTTCGGCTTTGATATGATAATAATTTTACTAACTGTTCTACGTTAATGTAGGCATTATTATACGGATGTGCTTATTAGGGAAATTTAATGTAAACTTTGTAGGAAGTTAGAATAAACAACCGACTTTGAACTCGAAGACTGTTAAGTACTAGTAGAAAAGAAAGAAAATCTGTTTATTCTGCACAAATAAGAAGCCCATGATAAACTGATAGAGAAGCAGCCCGTATTCGACAAGACTACAGGGTGACTTTTTTATCCCTTTCCAAAAAAAATGGGCATAATGGGGGTGAACGGAGTATAAGCAAATGACATTTTTATTTATTCGAAAAAAATGTTTTCCAAATTAATTCGAAATTAAAATAATACGCAAATTGAGTATGATTTGAAATTCGAAATGTTTAATATTTTTTCCAAAATTTCTCTTTATTTGTTCTATGAAAAGTTCACTTGAAATTTGTAGCGTTTTCTGATGTTGGATCAATTTTTTTTTAAGCTCTGGAGAAAAGAAAAAAAAACTAGGTATGCCAAGCTACTCTGTTCACCTAATATACCCATTTTTTTGGAAAGGGATATAAATGTAATTCTGTATATTAAGAGCATTTTACCAAAAAAAGTGTCTAATAAATCATTTAAACTCGATAACCATAAAAAAATGGAAAATGTAGATGGCTATAAGAGAAGAGGAAGACCAAAGAAACGATGTATGGACTGTGAAGGATGATATGGCTAGAAAGGACGTTTACTAATGATATGACGAGTAGAATACAAAAGTAAGGAAGAAAAAGAAAGGCTGCGCCGACCCCAAAAAATTGGGATAAGGCCAGGATGATAATGAAACATCATAAACCATTAATTTTCCAATGTTTGTACTATTTCTTCATTGAAAGGTTTCTTAAATAATCACAATTACCTATTCCACCAACGAAATGACTGTCACTTCACGCTTCGCTGCACAAAAACTATGGTCTTCGATGATACGTTACAAATCACTTAAGAAAAAATCCTATCGGACATCGATATAAAAGAATAACAGTGATGAGTATTTTATGGGTGAACGAAGTCACCTGTTGGTTCGGTCACCGTGAAATTGTGTATACCCCATAACATGTAAGAGGGTGTAATGAAGAGCCCTTTTTAACGATAATAGATTGTATTGTTTGTTGAATTAGTAGCGGTAGCTTTAAATTGAGAGGAAGTCGTTAAAAAATGACTTTAACCATAACAGACAAAAGTACGTTACATAACAAAACATTACGGCTGTATTTTCTCCCAGGGTTAAGCAGAGGTGTGCCTCAGTAAGAACGCTCAAAATCGAACCCAGGCTCTCCAGTTCAGTAGTTGCGTTTGTGATCACTAGACCAATGAGAGCGACACACCTTTAAAACTAAAATAGAAGATGTTGAACATTGGTGTCGATTCTGTTGTGCACAAACTAAACTTAATTTAGGCTATTGCTATCTCTTTCTCTCTAATAAAACGAGAAAGAGAAAGCGCCAAACTAGTAGCTCAGTTCTGGGCCGGCACAATATAAATTGCCCTCGACACGCTAAGAAGAAGAACTGAGCTATGCGCGCTGTTCTCTTCTTCTAGACCTCAGAATCATGCTAAGGTCCTCTCTCATTTTTCTGATACACCTGAAGGTACTTTTCTGATGGATAAGTATTTTTATTGTAATAATTGTAGCAATTAACACCATGATTATATTTGATTGCCCCTATTAATCCCAATTCATTTGAGGTTGGTGCAGCATGTCATCTTCTTCCATAGTCTTCTATTAGCCGTCACTTCTTGATCGTTAATCTGTAGCAGTTTTATAATTCTGTCTTCAATTTGACGGAAGAAACCAGCACGATCTACTCACAACCATAGACATAATACTCTTCAAATCTCTAGAAAGAACGATATCCTCACATCGACAATCTCATAGGCATGTTCAATACCAATTTACACTCAACTGAATCCGGGTGAAAGACCTGCTCAGACATAAAGCGCGTTGGGCCTGGTGTAAACACGCGAATCTTTTAGCGAACGGCCAAAATCAGAAATAAGTCCGCCATCTTTTATACTCTTAGCAATTCGAACGATTGTAACATTGACAATAGGTACTCGTTTCGCTCAGAACAGGATGACGCCGCTGTCGAGTAAGGTCCTGTTATTCATTCTATTCTATACTTTAGAGGACTAATAGCTTCATAAAAAGTTTATATTCTTACGTATAACAACTTAGTGTTAAACTTCAGATACATATTTACAATATTGTCCCTACAATTTGCAAGCATTAAACATTTAAAAATCGTTCTTCCTCCAAGTACTAACAAATTAAATCCAAACTTGATACTTAAAATCTTCAAGACATGAATAATCAGGAAATCTTGACCACAATCGTGAAAATTAGGAAAAATCCGTGATAACAAAGCGAACACTATGGCATCTGACATTTCTGAAGACCTTACTCTACACGAACGGCTCTAGCGGCGAATTCATGCGCGATAGCTCCCATTAAGTTACGTTCAAGTTGCGCGTTCGTGCAAGGACCTCCGGATGCTATCACCCGTGTCACCTACTTTCAGTGAACTTTATGATTGAAATCCAATAAGATTTTCACGTGTTTTTATAAAGCCTCATTCGTTGAAACGACTGATGGGAACGAAAACGATTTTTATTGATACTTATGCTCGTTCAGGTTAGGTCAATGTGTCGTGAGCTTTTTGTTCATGTAATAAAAATGGGTTCATGTAGCATGTAGGTAATTGAACTTAGATTCGTGTCATAAATAAAATATTTGTGGCTTTTGTAGTAAGTTAAGTAGTTCGTCCCGGCTGTCAATCGAATTAAGTTGACATTGTTACGGGGACTCAGAAGGCCTAAAGTCAACACGTCTGAAATAACTTGGTAGTTGGTTAGTGGTTTACATTTTGAGGTTGTGGATGTCAGGACGGCTACTGGTACTTAGCTGCATCTGGTTAGACTGGAACCCTTGGTAGTTGGTTAGTGGTTTGCATTTTGCGGTTGTGGATGACAGAAAGGCTATTGGTACTTAGCTGCATCTGGTTAGACTAGAACCCTTGGTAGTTGGTTAGTGGTTTGCATTTTGCGGGTGTGGATGTCAGAAATGCTATTGGTACTTAGCTGCATCTGGTTAGCCTAGAACCCTTGGTAGTTGGTTAGTGGTTTTCATTTTGCGGTTGTGGAGGACAGAAAGGCTATTGGTACTTAGCTGCATCTGGTTAGACTAGAACCCTTGGTAGTTGGTTAGTGGTTTGCATTTTGCGGTTGTGGATGACAGAAAGGCTATTGGTACTTAGCAGCATCTGGTTAGACTAGAACCCTTGGTAGTTGGTTAGTGGTTTACATTTTGAGGTTGTGGATGTCAGGATGGCTATTGGTACTTAGCTGCATCTGGTTAGACTGGAACCCTTGGTAGTTGGTTAGTGGTTTTCATTTTGCGGTTGTGGATGTCAGGACGGCTACTGGTACTTAGCTGCATCTGGTTAGACTGGAACCCTTGGTAGTTTGTTAGTGGTTTACATTTTGCGGTTGTGGATGTCAGGAAGGCTATTGGTACTTAGCTGCACCTGGTCAGACTGGAACCAACGTCGACATAGTTGGGAAAAGGTTGACCAGATGATGATGATGTATATTTCAGTATCTAGCTACACTGCTACATACCGTACAATAGGGAATATGCATGTATTTTTTTCTTCACTTAAATCTATAAAGTACGGTACTATCAACCCAATAAAATAATTAAAAGTTAAGTTCAACGGCTGCTTGTCGGTCAAAAAATATTTTACTTCTACGACAGTTCAAACGTCCGTGACTGTCGCGGCCATTTGTCATTGCGTTTGTCGTCATTCCCGTCTACGAGTATCTGCCTTGTTTTCGGTTCAGTATTATAATTTTACTAAATATAATGCATGTGCTTTATTTAAGCAAAAATTGTAATAACAATATTATAATAACATCATAGTGAAACTTGAAGTAGTTTTCAAATAAAAGTGTTTCTTTGACACATAACGTTTGACGTCACTACCGGCGACGATGCGTTTTGAATTTGCGTTCCGTTTCACCAAAACACGACAACTACTTAAAAGATTAAATTGTAAAATAAGTGTTGCATTAGTAAAGATAAACAAGTGTACCACAATGTATATATGGGACAATACAAGGCATTTTTAAGGAACAAAAAACGTTTTGAATTTTTTGCATATTCCTTATTATGTACTTAATTACGTGACTGAAGACACATCCTCGAGTTCTAAACAAAATCAGTATTTAAGAACATCGTCCCTTGAAATTTCTGAAGCAAAAAAAAAAACAGTTCAGCTCAAAAAACATTCGTCTCTCACGCGATTTCCTACTAAGTAGTTTTATTTTGCACATGACAGCAACACCCAGGGCCAGGATTAGATCATCTCATAATTATAACTATACAAACACACTAATAACTTTATTTACGTTCATAATGCTGTGTTTTATTTCGCCACGTGCCGATCGTGTGCGTTTACGAAGCTCGGTGCATAGTGAGGGGTGTAATTGAAGGTAGATTGTAACGTAGTGCATTATCTGATAAGTAAACTGGTAAACTGTTATTAAAGTTTTGTGTGTGGGTAATATTTTTATTAGTTTTATTAAAAGCTAGGAGTATCAGTTACGTTTTTGAAGGAGTTCCTAATAATAATGTCTAGAAAATGGTAAAATGACTAGTGTGTACTCATAAAATGAGTCATGAAACAAAACAAACAAAACTACACTAGTAGTTTTAGGAGAAATAATTTGTATTTGCAGGAAAAATATAACTGGGCGTACTTAAGGTTAGCGAGTAATTTTATTCAGTGAACGTAACTGACTTTACACTATATTGGGTACATACAGAGCAGAGTTCATAAACTGTTCATCTACTAGAGTTGATTAAATGCGGAAGTAATTTTCTCTGTGTGTCTGTTTCGTCTGTTTCGGAGAGGTTATCGTATTCGTCGGAATCTTTTTTTATTACAATTTAAAACATCTGAACGTCGAACAATATGTCAAAGTTACAGGAAGATCGTAACATTATAATCTATTCTGGTAGAACTTTCACAATTGGAATGATATCCCAGTTTTCAGTGGGATTAAAACCCAAAATTCGAAGTCGTGTGACATCTACCAATCCGCACTGGGCCTGCGTGGTGGATTCCTTCTCATTGAGAGGAGGTCTGTGTCCTATTATATACTAAAACCTTCTTCTTGTATCACTCTATCTATTAAAAAAAAACCCGCATAGCACCCGTTGCGAAGTTTTAAAGATCTAAGCATTCATAAGGACAGACGCGACGGGCAACTTTGTTTTATAATATGTAGTGGTGATGCTATGCTTTGCTTTTCGTGGGATCATTTGCATGTGTGCAAAGCCACGGGCTAAAAATAGTTATATAGATTCGAAAATAAACTTGATTATAAAGGTCCTTAACCTCCTCTAAAATAATCTCTTACATAATATGATATAGGTACCTACAATATGAACAGCCCAATATATCCCAGAACGCGATATGTTGCGAAACTAAGCATAGGGATTCAGTGCAGAGTAATGTTCCCGAGCTCAAGCCGTACAAATAGAGCTGACAACTTGTAGCCCGGGATTTGGAAGCAAAAAACGGGAAATTCGATGTAAATTCCGAACATTTTGCGGTAGTTCTGTTATTTATGTGACCTGTTAATTCTAGGCTAGGACTTTGAATAAATTATTGCGTGACCTACTTGCTTACATAGTGTGGACTAGTTACGTACTTAATTACGTATTCAAAAACACCCTGAAAATGAATCCCTGTAGGTATAGGCCACGAGTCTACAGGAGCGCGACGAAAATTGTAATTTTTTGCAATATTAGGTATCGCAACAGCAATTTGACAACATTATTCAAGCGCCAAAAGATTCCTGAGCTATGGATTTTCAAATCGTTTTTTTATTTAACGTAATTATTCGAACAAGTTTTATTAGGGACGTTGTCTTATTTTGAGTCAAAGAGCAATGACCACTAACGTACCCCAAACCGCACTGTACTACATTCAAACGATAACATTAGAAACGCGATATTTACCAAGTTAACGAACAAGAAAGAGGATAGACCGATTTGTCTGTTTATAACTTCAGTTTATCCGTGATCATGGACTCATGGTACTTGCAAAAGCGCCTAAATATCGGGAACTCAAAACAGGCGCGCCCCCCCCCCCCGAACCGAACCAAATACGTCATTAGCTCAAACTCAAACTCAAAGCATTTATTTCAATTAGACCATTATGGCACTTTTGAAAGTCAAAAATACAAAAAAACAAAACAAAGCTACAGTCCCAGACACAAGACATAATAACTTGAGAAAGTACTGTAGTTGCCCATTCCCTAGCGTAGATCTCTATGGAGAAGAACGGGCAAGAAACTCCATGGACACTCTTTTAAATCAAAATATTGTTACAAAATCTTGGTTACATCATTCATGTTGAGATTATAGATATATGTGAGAACGATGTAGGAAGACGTGCACATTATGAGCGTCCAGAGTAAAACATTAAATCAACAAATTAAAAATAAAGTAATTAAAATGAGCCGTGGCAGCTAAGAGATGACCAGTCCCAACTGACAGCGCCCGATCACGAACAAGACGCGTGTATCGGCGCCATTCAACTCAACCATATTGAAGGGAACTAAATGACCCGACACACCCGCCACCATCAGCGAGACATTTGAGTGAGCATGACTTTCTCTCAGCCACCAAGGCATATTCAAGTCAATGAAAGATAACTAAATGCAAATGGTAGCTTAACAATACATGGTCCTCACACATGTGCTATGCAATTATACAATACTAGGAGATGGAATCTATACAAAGCAAAGATACTTTTACAATCTTCTGCAGTTAGCACAATAATTTGCCCAATTAGTTTTCCCCTATGGTTGTGGAGCAGGACCAGCATTGAGCCAAGCATTTTTATCATCAATGTAATCCACCAACTTATAATATGCTTGCCTACATAGTGTGCGTTTTATACAAGAATTAAATTTCGTCTCATTCAGTTGTAGAATGTGGGGAGGCATTTTATTGTAACATTTTAAACAGTACCCCATGAAAGATGAATCTACTTTAGCAAGCCTGAAACCTGGCTGAACTAGTTGGTCCCTATTTCTAGTAGTATAGTCTGTCACCTCTTTTACTGAATAAATGCAGATTTTTCCTAACGTACATGATATTTTCATAGATGTATTGACAAGGTACTGTCATGATATTAATTTCCTTAAACAGTTCTCTTAGAGAGAGTCCGTCAGTTAGTCAAAAAATATTTGACCCGTGTATTTTCTTTTGTTACGTAAACCAAATTGACGAAGATATGATGCTTTTAAAATTCTCAATACGTCACGCCTTGGTATAATTTTTAGTTAGTTCTGACGTCACGAGCCCCCACTCCCGAGTTTTGATGCGTTTTATCTTTGTCATTATTCATTGATTTACAAAAACAAAAAATACGTGTCCATTAATTTCCAATACTCTAACTGACGGACTAAATATATTTGCAATTTTTTGATACTGTCGTCATGCCCTTTACCCTACTAGTGCGAGCGAGACAGACTATGTATTCTCGCTCGCACTAGTAGGGTAATTGTCTATTTACAGACAGTCTTGTCTACAGTGTGCGGTAGCCCTAAATAATGTCATTGACCATGACAGTATAAAAACTTATAACATAGCCCTTACCTACAGTTATTCTTAGATAAGTATTTCTAACCAGGTACTCTATTAAATTAAGCAACTACGGTAGAAAGTTCTGAATTAAGTCAGGTCTACCGCTGGAGTTTTAAATTCATTAAAACAACAGCGGGTGTGGTTAACATAAAAGTTTTAATTGAGATTTAAAGTGAGACAACGGATTTATAAAGGCGTTATACAGGAGATTGCAATTTATACGATATTTTATTTTGTTATCCGTGTTGAATTTAAATGTGTGTTGGTTTTTCTTTTTCAAGACGGTAAAACGATTTCTATATGGATTATGTCGATTGTTGCCAAAAGAGAACTTGTCTTTTTATTATAACTTAGGTAACATAACATCACGTCTGTAATCCCTGAAGTCAGGTTTACCTAAAAGTACACCCACATTTTACCAATTATGTTGAAGTCTAACCTAATATGGGGCGAGCCTATTGCCATCAACCGGGTACAAATGCAGGGTCCGTGACTGCTACTGAGAAATTCCTCGGATGGAAAAGACCAATAGGTACTAATTTGCCCGACCCGGGAATTAAAGCCAGAAACTCAATATCAAAATGATAAAAATGTAAACTTATTTGTTTCAGTCAAAAGTACATTTGAGGCGCGTGTGTGTGTATATATTGTCTATGTGTCTTGTTTATTTTATGTGTCTGTTTGTTGTATGTGGATTGTTATATCTGGTAAATAAAATTTTCATTTCATTTCATTTCAAAAGACGTCCTCTGGGGGACTTGGCTGCGATTGTACCACGGGATTCTAAGAAAATTTCCGTAACACATCCCGGGATACATCCCAACACTAGTCCCACGTAACGTTTATGTGTTTCAGTATATCACGGCTATTATCATTGTTTATAACTCTCGTGTACTTACTAATGACTGATAGCAGGCTTCTGTCTGTCATTACAGCCGTTTTTAGGGAAAATCTCAAGAGAACGTGCCCAGAATAGCTACGTGAATGATTAAGATCTTTTGTCTGTGGTAATGTTGAGGGTTTAGTTTTGTTTTGTCCAGAGAAAATGTTTATGGGTCAATTTCATTGATATGTGATAGTTCCCAACTGTCAAGTGTCAATTCCTTTTTCCCGCGGATCCTGAACACGGCATGGAAAAGATTGTGAATACGTCTGAAGAATAAATAAATAATTGTTTGTCGAGCCAACTTGTTTAATTCCATAAAACATTATGTCAGCAGACGAAGGACAACAAAACAGAAAATCCCTTCAAATATTTTTGTTTTAGTTTTGAGAAAAGTGTAAAAGAGTCTGACAACTGTCTGAGTCTGTGTCTGTTTGTACATACTTATACTCACGCTTTTTCCCATAAGGGTAGGCGGAAACCACAGAACGCCACCATCAGGACCTGCTATGATCCTTACAAACTTCTTTGGCCTCTTTGACTCTATTTATAAAATAAATTAATAAAATAAAAATAGCCTTTATTTACTCTGACCTTCATAAACACAATATTTAGGAATTTGGAAAAATTAAATATGTACTACAAATATTGGTTTTCTATATCTAAACTTAAATTACAATTAACTAAAACTTAAATTAAAGTTTGAACTATACTTAAATTACAACTTTATCTAAACTTAAATTATACTTTTAACTGTACTATAACTTTAACTAACTTAAATAATATTTTCCTGTTATTTGTTCATTTTATCAGCAACCAGGTCAGACTGTCTTGCGACATAGGCCTCCTCAAGTTCCCTCCATATTTGTCGATCCCTTGCTATTACTCCTCCAACCCTTAGGGTCAATTCACACCGAAAGAGCGGCGAAGGGCAGCGCAGTTTCAGTTTCATATGAATTTTAACTTTATTATCATTACCATAATACTTATTATCGCATGAGAAACTCGTTTATCGGTGCGGCGGAGCGGCGCCGCGGGCATCCGCGCGACTCGTTCGAGTTTCTCATGCGATAATAAGTATTATGGTAATGATAATAAAGTTAAAATTCATATGAAACTGAAACTGCGCTGCCCTTCGCCGCTCATTCTGTGTGAATTGACCCTTAGGCAGATCATCCTCCCATCTTTTTATCTGCCTTTCTCTACGTCTTTTTCCGTCCCTCGGGTACCATTCTGTAACTTTTTGGGTCCAATTTTCTTTTTGTGTCCTCATCATGTGACCTGTCCATTTCCATTTTAGGGTTCGTGTTTTTACTTTAATATCTGCTACTTTTGTGGTGTTCCTAATTGTTGTTGCTTTCCATTTGTCTTTCAGCCTTAGACCCATCATGCTCCTTTCCATTCCTCTCTGGCATACACCTAGTTTGTGTTCAATCTTCTGTGTTAATGGCCAGGCATGGAAGTATGCAAGTGTTGTAGACGGTTCTCTTTTCCGAGATGGGCACAGATTTATTTTTCATGATTTCCCTGAATGACCAGTACCTTTGCCAGGATGTTGTTTATTTGTCTTTTTACTTCTATCATCGATAAATCTTTCACCGATATCCGATATGACTTGATCCAGATATTCGTTTACCGATTCAATCTCATCTTCGCCCACCTCAATTTTGACTTCGGTCTTGTTTGTCATTGATTTAGTTTTGCTTGTATTCATTGATAATCCCGCCTTTTTACTCTTTGATTCTAGCTGCTTTGACTCTATTTGTATACATTTAAATACCTGATGTACTTCATTCTTCAACAAATCGTAGTGGATCTGAAAAAATGTTTTAAAATAAAGGAAAACTTAGTGAATCATTCATTTGCAGTAAAATCATGACCCACCTTTTAGTTTTGCCATTGGTTGGTGAACAATATTTATGTACCAGCGACAAACGACATAAAGACATTTATTACAGTGGAACTGTATCAATTTATTAGGACACACTGTATTTATTTGGGTGAATAGCGACATCTATATTAAAGCAGTGAAACTGTGTCAACTTACTCTGCCACACTGTGTTTGGTCGGTGAAAAAGCGCCATCTATAATAATGCAGTAGAACTGTGTCAATTGTGACAAAGCTATCTGGTGAGATCGCTATTAGTACAACTCTATTTGCACAGATGGCGCTTTCATCGACAATGATGCTAGTGAAACTTTGTACACGAAATGTTTATAATTTTTATTACTTGAAAAATAACATTGTGCTTCTCCATCCTAAATAAATTATTTTAGTTTAATGATAAAATTTTATTGTTTTTTGCCACTCTAACTGGTTTTTCAACGGAAGTAAGTGCTATTCATAACTGCTAGATGGCGCTGTCGTTAAAGTTTTACCAAACTTTTTATAATTATTCTTTTTCAACGAAAAATCTACATTATTTTGATACTTTTATGTGTGATATAATATTGAAAAGTGTGCTTTGTTAGCTCCAATATAAATTAAAAGCAAAAAAATATACGATGATTTTGTATTTCCCAAAAGTTCTACATCGCGCAAGTAAAGTTTTCATTCTAGAAAAGACAAATACAATTAGTTTATAATATCTAATGTACTTGCTTCGGCAGTACATATACTAAAATTGGAACGATACAGAGAAGATTAGCATGGCCCCTGCGCAAGGATGACACGCAAAATCGTGAAGCGTTCCACATTTTTTGGACATTTTAGATTCAAAATTTTCTCTGGAAACCGTTATTATTCATTACCATGAGTTGTCATCGAAAAATTACTCGCTAGCGTTGAAATCGCTAGCGTGCTAACGTGGATCAAATAGATTTCGATAATGCTTGCACCATGAGATTTACGGAGTCTTACGCAGGCGTTAAGGTAAGCTCGATAGATCGTTTCGTCTAGTTAACTTCACTCTACTCACTACTACTTATGTTTTGTTTCTTTCATACCCACTAATAAGAAGAGAGAACGGCTCTTAAGCTCAAAATGTACTATTATCGCTATGCTAAAAATGTTAAGACAGTCAATAGTGTCGATTCTGTTGTGCACAAACTAAACTTAATTTAGGCTACTGCTATCTTTTACTAAAAGGCAGTGCGAGAAAAGGACGGCTATAGCTATGAACTAAGTTAGAGATGTCAAACTAGTTTATGCCTTGCGTTTCATCGTGTTTTTAGTAGACATGTTTTTACGTTCATTTGTATGGAAATATTAGTTCCAACTAAATTTGACAGCTCTAAATTACGTCCGTCTCTTTCTCGTTTTATTATAGAGAAAAAAATAGCAATAGCCTAAATTAAGTTTAGTTTGTGCACAACAGAATCGACACGATTATCATAAATAAACCGACTAAATAGAAAAGTTGACGGTTAGTAGACTACTTATGGTATTTAGTGGTTTTTGAATTTTTATTCCTTCTAATAAGTCAAGGTCGTCTATTCAATTTGTAATTTGGTTTCTTTACGTTGTACGTTGTGTCACAGAGCTGTGTTGTGTGATTTAAAAGTTTACAATAATAGATTCAAACAGATTATTGAATAAATTGAGGACCAGTGTCTCACAGTTTCCATTGTTGGTGAAGTTCATGAAAAGGCATGTTTCAACGTTCTATTCAATTTATTGTACCTATGGATTGTTATAAATAAATAAATTAATAATTTACGTTTTAAGAAATTACGTTTTCTAATATTACTTCATACTTATGCTTATAGAGTCTGTGAAGTTTATTAAAGTTTATTATACTTTCTTTCACTTTTATTTTCCAATTGGTATCCGACATGAATTCTCATTTTGGCTTGAATTCACATTGTTCACGTCATATTCTATGCTAAATAAGCTCTTGCGGACATTATTTTGACTGTATTAGACTCAAAAACGTATATAATTTTAATGTAAACACATGTTTTACACGACAAAATGCTAGTGAGCTACGTAACTACTATCGTAAGCGTATTATTCGATAGCTTCAGTGAAATTAGTGAGTCCTGGTACCGTTTTGTATGGTGACAGCTGAAAAACGTCAGTGACTATCGAATAGATTACGTTAGGTTTTTAACCTATCGTAATCTATAGTGCTCATAGTACGAATTTTAATTCTTTTTGTGACCGCTAAGGGCGCTGTACAATATTTCATACAAACAATTTACGGAGACGCTAGCGACTTTTGGCTGTGTAAACTCATGGTAGAGGTACATGTATAGAAAAGCCAGAATTCTGTTTTTTTTTTTAACCAACCTCCTATAAATAATAAAAGTTCATTTTATAGAGATAAAAAGCTCATCTGGTATTAATTTAAATTAGAGAAAAGATTTTTTCCTTTTGTAAGTTTCGTTCAAGCAATAACTTGCCAGAGAATAGAGGGGTGACAATTGCTTTCACACTCAGAGCCTGCAAGTGACGCATCTTATGAGAAAGCACGCCTCTCAGACGCTATACCTAGGAACGTACGTCTTGGAACTTTTTTGTAAAGTTCTCACTTTCCAATACGGTATTGATCGCCTTGCATCTTATGAAGAAGCACGCCGTAAGATGGACTTTACATTGCAATTTAATGAAGTTTTCCTATATAATGTGCCCACTAAAGTACCTAAGTATGTAAATCAGACACCTTGTCGATGCGATATTGAGATTTTACAACACAGGACAGGATAAATATTTTTAGATTAACCACGTAAGTATTATAATATTATTTAATATTATACTTTATTATTTTATACTCTTGTTCGTATAAAATATAAATAAATACACGTGGTACATTTACCTACCGCAGAAAAAAATATTTTAAAGAAAATTGAGCACCAAGAAAATAATTTCACCGATAATTAAACAAATAATTTTTATTAATTCATAGATCATATAAAAAAATCAAATTCAAAATTACAATAAAAAAGGAACCTAAAAACGATCCAACTTCAGTACACTTTTCTTTCAATAGGTATTCTTTGATCTTTGTGTAGTCTTCGCAAGGCATTCTCTAGCAATCACCGTGCGCTTTACAGCGCTCTCGGCTCTCCCGAGGGGAAGAAAAAAAGCGCTGTTACGCGCTGTCTTGTCTCGGATCAAAGTGAACAGGTCGCGGACAATTTCACATCTGTGCATTCACTCTCTGGTATTGTGTGTTGTGTCTAGTTTTGGCTGAGATGTTGAGTGTGATGGGTATGGAACTAGGAATTGGAACAAAATAATATGAAACAAGCTTATAGTAACAAAATATTCTTTAAACAAGCTCATTAATAATATATATAGGTGTGACATAATTTTTAGGGTTCCGTAGTCCTGACATGCAACCCTTACAGCTTCGTCATGTCCGTCTGACTGTCTGTTTTTCCGAGGTTTAGCTAAGAAACCGTTAGTACTAGAAAGCTGTAATTTTGTAGGGGTGTGTATATCAACGACGCCGCCAAAGGGGTAAAATAAAATTTTGGAAAAAGATTTTTTAGGGTAAGTACTCCTTTACATGTGAAGTGGGGATTATTTATTTTTACGTCGTCTACCCCATCGTGTGGGGTATCGTTGCGTAGGACTTTTAAAATGACTTAGGGGTTGCTAATACTACTTTTCGATTTAAAGCTCCATTTACGAAATATTAAACTTTAAAGTGCACATTTTTGTGTCAGTAGCCCCACCCCCCCTCCTAAAAGCTAAACTGCTGGCTTGAAAAATCTGGAAAAATTCATGATGATAGTGCATTTCATGAAATTTAAAGGAAAACCATAGCGGTTAAGATAACTTTATTAGTTTGGTAGTAATAGTCGTTAAACTTGGGTGTTGGATAATTTTGTACCAAATTCAAAATCCTTAGAATAAATCCTTTATAGTGACCAAGATGAAGTAGTTGCTTGTTTATAACGGGTAAAGACTTGCATTGAAAAACAAAAATAAAACCATAATAATTATCATAAGTTTCACAAAGCTGTCGCTAGGTGGCGCTGTACCAACGGGTTCGTCTTATATTGTGATAACGGGCTACTACGGAACCCTACACTGAGCGTGGCCCAATACGCAACTGGCCGGTTTTTTTTAAAGTAACTGCTTCGTTGGTCTAGTGGTCGCACACGTGACTGCTGAGCATGAGGTTCCGGGTTCAATTCCCAGGTCGGGTAAAGTGTGATCGAGTTTTCCATCAAGAATTTCTGAGTAATAGACACGTAATTTGGATTTGAGCCCGGTTAGTGGTTATAGAACCGAGCAAAAATCCAAACTCGCGATGGGGGACGCACAGAACAAAGAAGAATGGCACAGAATGGGGAGGCCTTTTCCCAATAATGGGTAATTCTGGAATGATGATGATGATGATTGGTAATAGGCTCGCCCCCTATTACATGGGACTTAAAACCTGCCTAAACCTTCGGGAATTATTTTATGTTAAACATAAAATATTCTTGGTTATTTTAGAAGGCAGATAATAGAAAATTGAGAGAATTCCCTTCCAGAAAGGCACCACAAGAGCAATCTCATGACTTACATCGCGTATATAAAACGTAATAAATTCATAAAAAGCCTGAACCATGTAGGAAACTACTAATATAGTGTCCAGATATAAAATTTAAGCCACAGACTGTTCTAGAAGCATTCACCTCGTCGTCAACTACCTCGGTCAGTTTGTAGATAGGTTGGCGATATACCTGGACTTTGTGAACTTACGTGACCATAATTGGAGCAGGACTTCCGTGGAGTCGTTATTTATGTTTTTGTCTACTCTCGTTTTTTGTTAAACCTAGTCTAACATGACCCTGTGGATTTTTACTAAGAGCCTTATAATGGATTTCATTATGTTTTTTATACATTGCTAACTTAAGTTAGTTTTTTGTTCTTCTACTAGTGATGACACGAGGCCGAGTTCCCACTGTGTCGTGTCGTACTTTTGCCAACTAAAAACCAACCGACGACATAGTGGGAACGCGGCTTCAGTATTCTCTTGTTCTTGAAGATGTAGTAGAGTATTTCTCTGGAAAAGTTTGATGGGTAAAATAAAACAAAAATAGGACCTAACCTAAGAAACCTACCAAAATCATGATAGGTATATCATGACTTTGGTAGGTACCTATATTTGTTTTATTTTTTGATACCATGTCGGGATCAATTGTTACCTTGATTCAAAAGATTTTTCTTGGAATTTCTTACCTATATGTTCTTAAGGGGCTCCTCCATGGCACACTAGCGCCACTTTAGTAAAAAAATCAGAACTCGTTAAATACACAATTAATATAAAATCTGATTGACAAAATCAATGCTTTAGAGTTCTAGATTATTGACGTCTATTTAATTCATTAAAATATACTTCACTGTAGTTACAGTTAGAAAAATTGCTAAAAACGGGCACTTTTTTCCATTTTGTTTCTGTAACGACAGCGAGCTGTGCTTCAATGAGCTAGGCAGACGTAAATAATTTAGAAGACCAAATGATTGATTTTGTCAATCAGATTTTATATTAATTGTGTATTTAACGAGTTCTGATTTTTTTACTAAAGTGGCGCTAGTGTGCATGGGGGAGCCCCATAACATAGAAACACTTTGGAGTGGGAAATATTTTGTTTTACTGAGGAACTAAAATGCAAAATTGTGTGTATTTGTTTAATTGAAACAAACGCTGTTTATAATGTAAACAAAAAAAAACACAAAAACCGTCTCCATCCCTTCCCCTGTTGTCCACACTTCAAGTGGGTACTTAAATGGGTTTTAGTAATGAGTTAGCGTGTCTAGACAAGCCCAGTACCTACGAACTATGTAAATTAGCACTAAGCCTGCCACCTCCCTTTAGCTGTCCTGCCGTATTAATATATTTGAATTACTGAAGCTTATTTCAAATCATAATTTTGGAAATTTTGTGGGGTGTATTGTGAGCTCGGTTCGTTGCATGGGGGCGAAAGGGGTGCAATTTAGAGATGTGGAAACATAAAATAATGATTGTGGCTTTGAATTTGAAAATTGCTTTTCGTCTGTTATTTTGTTAGATTTGTTTTGTTCTATCAAATCTAATCAGAATACCTAGGATTTTTGTAAGTACTCATGTAGAAGGTATATGTTTATATACATTTTTATCCTTATTTATTTTATACTTTAAATATAGATTTAAAGTATCCAGGCAGGCATAGGCCTATCTACATAAAAAGTCGCTTTTCGGAAGGATCTGTTTAATTTGATCATCTGCAAAACCGATCGATTTTAATGGTTTATTCGCCATTAAAAGCATATTTTATTCATAAGGTGTATGTGCATATTACTAACATTCGTATTTGATCGAATATTAAATGTTTTCATATTATGTCGCCATTGCAACCGTACAAAGCAGAGGCGGTCATAAAAACCCCGAATGTGACCACACTGGCTAGAAACACAACAATCATCATCATTTAGCTTAGCCTTTAGCTTAGCCTTTTTTCAACTATGTTGATGTCGGCATCCAGTCTTACCGGAAACAGCTGAATACTAATACAATTTTACATGCGTAACGCGACTGCCTATCTTACCTCCACAACCCAGTTAGTAATGGGCAATACAATATCCTTTGGTAAGACTGGTAGTCAGACGTAAGGCTACTGACTACCTGTAGTAAAATGCAGTCACAAAATAAAACTTTAAATAAACGCACACACTTGTACCGTTCATCCAGCTAAGTAATAAAATCTACGGTAACTGAAGTATTTCATTTAGTAAAGAGTTTTCTTATGAGGAGTCACGCATCGGCAGTCGTCGAATAAAACCATCATACTTGTTTGGAAATAAAACTCTGGACGAATAAAAACGAAAAGCTGAAATACAGCTGAAAACTAGCCCAGCTTTTATAGTAGAAAATATTGTGGTTTTCAGTTTCTGAGAGAGCTATTTCAATTTTAAGTGTAAATAAATTCAGGTAGACAAAAATGATGCTGAAAAATAATGTGACTGGTTTTAAAATTGTGCTATTGTAATGTAGCTTTTCAAAGCATTAAAATCATCAAAACATCATGTATCCTGCATTTATGGGCTAAAGATAGCCACTTTGTATCATGTATTGGGTGCTGCCTCTTTGGTCAATGGGGAATTTGCCACTAGAGGCGCTTGTGTCGGGCCTGTGGATGGTGGGCTATGGGCTAGCTCGCCGTCCGTCCGTCTCATGACGACAGGCCGTGTCGACGGCGCGTTCGTGTTCCACGCGCGCCTCAAAGAGAGTCAGCAAAAAGGAAGGGGTCCGCAAGGACCGATGCCTGCCGGGGTTGCGGGACTGTTCGAAAGAGATACCGTGACCCCGGAACACAAAGGGCGATGAAGGAACATGGATGGGTTTTAGTCAGTAAAAGTCTGACACTCCCTCCTGCTCCGCCCAGAGCGGGAGAAGTCATTTGATGATTTCCTATCCGAAAAAAAAAAAAAAAAAAAAAAGTCGCTTGTGTAGACTAAGGTCTTCCAAAATGTCATGGACGTCATAGTGTTTGCGCGTTGCGTGCTTTTTTATCACGTATTTATACTAATACTGACGATTGTGTTCTAGATTGAGCCATTCCTGATTAATTATGACTTGAAGATTTTAAGTAGTAACTTAGGATCTGATTTGTTAGTACTTGGAGGTAAAATGATTTTTTAATGTTTCATGCTTGCTAATTTTAGGAAGAATATTGTAAATATGTATCTTAAGCTTACACTATGTTGTTTACGTAATAAAATGAAGTTTTATATGAAGTTATTGGTACTTGTGTCTTCCGCCGCCTACAAACATCCGCAACCATCGCGTTACTACTGGACGATTGACCCTCACACACACACACACACACACCCACATGCACACACGCACAGATCGCGGGGGAGTATTAACTAGAATTATGGACAAGATCTTACTCGACAGAGCACCATCTGGTGAGCTCAAAAACGATAGCCCTTATTGCTTGCAAGCATTACTGCTGAGCTTGAGGTCTCGAGTTCAATTTTTTTTTGTGTGGAGGGAACTTTTCTGTTCAAAATGATGTACATTCAGTCAAAAAAGTATCGGGAACTGATGATTTGTTCATGGTTCCAAATTCAAATTTTTGTTTTTTTGTAGTTGTTAGATTGGCACAACTGTTTTCCATTTTGGCGCGGAGTTTGAGTTGCATCTGTTATTTATATTAAATACAGTGCTGGTTTTAGTAATATCATATATAGTGTGTATTGCGAATTTCATAATGGACAAAAATATCGAACAAAGAGTTTGTCTTAAATTTTGCATCGCCAATGGAATTTCGTGTTCGGAGTCACTGAAAATGTTACAGAAGGCTTACGGTGAATCGACTTTATCAAAAACTCGTGCTTATGAGTGGTTCAAAGCGTTCAAAAGCGGTCGAGATGTGATGGAAGATTTGCCTCGCTCTGGTAGGCCGTCAACGTCTGCAACTGAAGTTAACATCGCAAAAGTGAAGAAAATAGTGACTGAAAATCCCCATTCAAGTCTGAGAGAGATAGCCGCCGAACTTTCTGTATCTCACGAGTCGATCCGTACCATTTTAACTAATCATTTGGGTATGAAACATGTTGCTGCTCGGCTAGTCCCAAAAGATCTGAAATTTCTCCAAAAACTCAATCGCATGAAAGTCGCTGAGGACATGCTAGAACGAGTCAGTTCGGACCCAACATTCATGAAACGCATTGTTACTGGTGACGAGACGTGGGTTTACGATTTTGACATGCAAACTAGTCAACAAGCTTCGGAGTGGCGCCTTCCAACTGAACCGAAACCGAAAAAACCACGCCAAAGTCGATCAAAAGTCAAAGTCATGGTGACTGTTTTCTTTGACTATCGCGGTGTTGTGCACTCTGAATTCTTACCGGAAGGTCTAACGGTAAATAAAGAATATTATTTGAGCGTTATGCGGCGTTTAAGAGAGCAAATTCGACGAAAAAGGCCAGATTTGTGGAAAGAAAATTCTTGGATTTTGCACCACGACAATGCGCCTTCGCACAAGGCTATCATTGTGAACGAATTTTTGACCAAACACTCAACAAATACCATCCAGCAACCACCATATTCACCAGATATGACTCCTGCTGACTTTTTTCTTTTTCCTAAACTCAAATTACCACTTCGTGGCACCCGTTTTCAATCGATAGAAGACATAAAAGAGAATTCGCGGCGAGAACTGAACTCAATTCCGGAAGCAGCGTTTAAAAAATGTTTTGATGAATGGATTATTCGTTGGCGCAAGTGTATCGTTTCTAAAGGAGCATACTTTGAAGGTGATAAAATAAATTTGGATGAATAACAGACATTTTGTGTATGTATTGATCTTTTCCCGGTACTTTCTTGACAGAGTAGTACTTACCATTTGTGAGGCGGTATCTCTTCCACCCTCTATATTCCATAATATACCTGCCAGCCCCTGCTTAGCGCTGTACCTACACATCATTATAAGGTCCAAATCTCCTCTTTCAAGCTGGAACCAACCGTTAAGATTTCATTGAAATCGGTTAGTTGGTTTCGAAGATGTGTGTACGAGCATAGTGACACGTGACTTTTTTATTTTATGATAATAGCTTGTAGTCTTTTTTTTCTTCTACACCGCGGGCCGTGCCTCGACCACTGGGGTCTAAGCCACGGACCCTACAAAGCACCTGAGAGCAGTAGTAAAATATTAGTCGGTTGACAAGGTGACAGCAAGGTCAACGGCCGATAATAAGCTCACCAGATTTATGTGCCTATGACATAACAATGGCAACATTTCAGATTCTCGATTTTCATTACCTATAGCAATCGATTGTAAGTCTTGAATCAATAGCAATAGAAGAAGACATAGAAGCATTTCCAGAGGCCAGATAAAATAATGTTAAAACCAATATCCCGCCGGGGCGGAGTGCAACGGAAATTGTGCCCCGACTCGATCACGCCTCGAATACTACAAATATGACCGCAGCTATTATATTTGTGCCTGCCGGGGTTGCGGGACTGTTCGAAAGAGATACCGTGGCCCCGGAACACAAAGGGCGATGAAGGAACATGGATGGGTTTTAGTCAGTAAAAGTCTGACACTCCCTCCTGCTCCGCCCAGAGCGGGAGAAGTCATTTGATGATTTCCCATCCGAAAAAAAAAAAAAGCTATTATATTTGTAAACTTATCAGTTCTTAATAATTTTAAAATGTAACCGAAGCTTTAATTAGCTTTAATTTATGGAGATAAAAATAATTATGTAAATAGAGGGAAAAAAAACCTTTTTTCAATAGGTATGCTCCTTTTTTGAAATGGGGTGACGAAGGCAAAGCAAATCTCAGGTGGCGCCACTATAGTTGGTCTCAATCTGACCAATGAGGTTAAGCTATTTTGAAATATAAAATGACATTACCACATTTTCAACCAAAGACGATGTTTGGGTACCAGCTATGCTAGCGCCATTAGTTCCACAGTTGGACTCCCCATTATGAGCTGCTTCGGTGACACTGTTACGCCTGCGTTAAGTGTGGAGTCATGCAGTGTGTTCATGGCGATTTGCTATTCAAATACCTAATCTAGGCGCGCCGTACTGATTCAACTAATGTTGTGATTTTTATTCTTCTACATTGACATGCGGCGTGCGGCATCCTCACAAAAAAAAAGAAAAGAAAAAAAAGAAATATAAAAGTAAAGTTACACGTAATCAAACTCACTCTCACTCTGTAAATTTGTACGTAAATAACCGAATTTCTACACAAAAAGACATTCAAACTAAAATTACTCTAAGACATAAAAATAGATTAAACATCCCGCTCAAAAATGCATTCCCTAAGCACATATGTCATGTCGATAAAAATATATATGATGTTACCAGAAAAAATAAGAAATATAATTAAATACAACATCTTTATTAATAATTTAATATTATTTCTATTAAACAAAAGCTATTATAATGTGAACAAATACTTGAAAGAAAGATTATAATTAAATTTATAGATAGGTACAATTATATCAGGAGGATTATTTAATTAAACACATGGAAATAGCTACCTGCCTACCAAATAATATAATTATATGCTTGCTAATTGTATGCTATTGTTTTTGTGAAATTTAATTATCTAGTTTTCATGTATAATTTAACTTTTAATTTTTGGCTGTGTACGACTGACATTTTTAACTTCTAACTTTAAGTATATTGACATTTTTATTTGGTTTCATGTATATTTTAATTCACCAGGTCATAGGTCCACCTAGTGGGAGGCCTTCCAACGCAACGTCTTCCGGTTCGCGGTCGCCACTCCAGAATTTTTCGGCCCCATCGGCCATCGGTCGGTTGCGGGAATCCGCTGGATGCGAGTCGCACGGGACCGGTCAATGTGGCGACACTTGGGGGAGGCCTATGTCCAGCAGTGGACGTCTTTTGGCTTAAATGATGATGATGATGATGATGATATTTTAATTTTCAGCTTGTAAGAATTAGATTCTGCTGTGCCCTGACAGGGTCTACAACTGCTCTTGGCTCTAAGCCTTCTATGTTAACACCATGTTTTTACCTTGTGGATATGCATCACACCTGTTTTTTCATTTAGCCAGAGCTATATTTATAGGCTACATGTCACCAACATAAGGGTTGGGCAAAAATTCAGACTCCGGGCTGCTACTATGAAATTCTAAACATAAAAACCCATTTCCCTTTCACTTTACCTGGTCTGGCAATCGAACCCGAAACCTCTTGTTCAGCAGCTGTTCTTGCCACTGTAAACTTGTTACTAACAAAAATATTGAAACTTATTTTAAACCAATTTCTAATCTCCTTCACTATTACCCAACCTAAACACGGCTTAAAACATCCCCAAAACAAAACGTTACAAGCTCGCGTCTCGTTTTACACAAAAACGTCTAACAATTGTTTGTTTTCGCAAACAAATTACCACGAGGACCCGCATCACAGTTGTAATTGTCCAGCGCTGGGCGTAGGATAAAGAGAGGACATTAATCTTTCGACAAATTGTGGGAATGTGGAATGTTATCCTAAAGACATCGGTCGCGGGAAATGGTTTGTTCTATGTGTGTCTCGTGTAAAGATAGATATGAGTAGGGAGGGTAGGGGGATGTTTTAATTATAACATTGATTATAGGAAAGCGATTTCGGGCTCTCATATTATGTGTTAGTGTTGATAAACTATTTTGACGGCAACTATTGCCCTTTGAAAAGTATTATCTCGCTCTCTCGTACTGAAAATAGTATCGATCGCTCAAGAATAGATAGATCGTCAATGATATTCTAATAAACAGATATGTTGTGAGCGCGCAATCGTGAAGACTCGAAAACGGGCCAATTGGCTCGTTTTGCCTTTATTCTGCGTCACTGCGTGTATGTGAGCTGGCTCTGCCCCGCGGCACACTTTTTTCGGTGGTTTTGTAGGTGTATAACATATCTGTTTATTAGAATATCATTGTAGATCGTTCGAATGTGCAAAGACAGTCTTTACAGTGTAAATATTGTTTACACTGAAAACTCAGCGACCTAAGAACGCGTCAAGCGTTTGGTTGTCTAAATACTGACCAATATTGAAAACTTTTTGTTCAAAGAATAAACCCTGTCGCCTTGGTCATTGCAACATCAATCCTATATGTCACAATAATCAAGTGACAGTGTACCTAAATCCCCGCATCTCCATGTATTTTAAGCCAATTTAAAATCTTCAAGCCTTCAGCTGCACATTGAGCGCTTTAAACCGTACGTTTACCGCAATTAACTGCGCTTTGTCGGAACTACCAACAGAAGGAACTCCGAAGTTAATAAAAACCAGCTTTTAGTAGGCTACTGGGTTGTATACAACGTTACAACGTTAGGTTTTCCTTTTCACTGTTCGACTTTGGAACAGTGCTTAACAAATTTACAATGATGTAAGTTTTCTGCCGGTTCTTCTCCATATCAACGACGAATTGTATTAGTGCACTAACTTTGGCGTTTAATAAGTTTAAAATAAAAACCAGCCAAGTGTGAGTCGGACTCGCGCATGAAGGGTTCCTTCCCTTCTGGTTCAATTCTCAGTAGCAGCCACGGAGTCTGGATTTTAGCCCGGTTTATGGCAATAGGCTTGCCCAACAACAACAACAACAACAGCCCATAACGTCCACTGCTGGACATAAGCCTCGCCCATGATGGGAGGAATTTGCCGTAATCTCCACGCTTGGCAGGCGGATTGGAGATCGCAGTATGAAAGACTAACAGAAAACGCTGCTGCCCATTCTCTGATCTACGGAGGCGCAAGGTGTTCTGCCTCAGACATTAGTCGCCTTATACGACACCCGTGAGTTTAATGGGTTGGTTCTATTCTACTCTGCCGGATACCACACGGCTTACAGCTATTATTATATAGGCTTATTATTTTACTGGCTTATTTTGTTATGTTATGTGTAAAAGGTTGAAATTTCTACAGTGCACACAACACCTCACTCAATGTCTATATTATTGCACAGTGAAATAATATAGACATTGAGTGAGGTGTTGCTTATCTTCAAAATCATAAAACCTTCATGGCTGTGTACATACATAAAGGTACACTTTCCACACTAACTAATGTGAACTTTATCTCAACAACAAAATAATAAGTAATTGAAATAAAATACGTTGTTCGTTGTTCTAGAAGTTCTGAAACCGCGCTGTTCCGGTGCTCTCTGGAGGTTACTCAATAAAATGAAATCCACTATACGGACCACTCGCTTTCGCTAGAAACCTACGTATTTTAGGATACTATTTTTAACCCGTGGCTTTGCTTGAGTAAAGAAATAGAAGTATTCAATACCATATCGGATCATGACTTCCTGAGTGCCAGACTGAAAGACAGACAGAGCTATTTTCACGTTTATAATATTACTTTGGGCTATATGAATAGATATGAGGGGAAGAGGTTGTTGTAGCTAACCAATAACAGTCGCACGGGTCCATTGATGTTTACACTTCGAGGTTGGACCGCGGATGGGTGACCATTATCAACTATCTATTAAAGCATGATAGGCCGTCATTTTGTAGAACTTTAGCACCTTTTACGGCTTGTAAGTTTTACCTATGTCGAGGTCATATAATTAGTCAATCACTCCATGTAAAGAACTGGTATTCACCTGCATCCGGTCAGACTGGAATCTCTGTCTGGACTGGATTAGTAAAGTGTTAGGCAGATGATAAATAATTCCAACATAGCTACATACAACACTGTACCTAAATCCAACTTTTTCTCATTTAACTTGTATCCGTAAGCTCTACAAAAACGAGTTACATGAACTGTTTCATATTTATTCACGAGACCTTGAAACTGAATTCCCGTTGGTAAAGTTCGATGTGGTTTTGGCTTTGCTCTGAACCAGCGCCAGTAAAAAAGCTGTTCGGTACCGAAATAATGATCTTCATCTATTTAACGAGTTTCATAATAGCGACTACAGGCTAGATGAACTAACGACTTTAAAAAACGAAGTGCGAGTCAGACTTGCAAAAGAAAGGTTCCATAAAAAACTCCTAAAAGCACGTCTCTTATAGGGTTGTTACATCAGCGATAGTGATGAAATGAAATGATGTTTATTTTTGCAAGTAGGTTCTTACAAACACTTTTACACGTGATTTTTTTAAAACAAGATGGGGCCGGAGTTTCGTACCTGATTACTCTGAGAAGAAGAAGAAACAGCCGAAACAAACTTAGAGGTCATAGTCTCTTTTAAAGTCCAGACATAATCTTGTTCAATTCAGATGAGGACTATGCAGATTAGTGTCTGAGATGGTCTTTTGAAAAAAGAACCACACAGATTTGAGTGGACCTGTCCAGTCAGTGCAAGCATTTGTCAGTTATCGTGTAGCTCGTCTTATAACTCAAGGAGCTAAACGAGACGACGAACAATACCAAAGAAAGGACATTTGGGTAGGTCGCTTATAGTACTCAAACTGCCAGACAGTCGTGCGGAAAAATAAAATAAAATATGTGATCCACATGGTCCTCACATTCACAATAATTAAATAAAATTAACAATAATTGGTACAACTTCTGAAAAGCCTAAGTCCCGCAGTGGACTGTGATACGCTGGTTTGGGTTCAGAAGATAAGAAAAATCATTCTAATAACTTAAATAACAAATTTTGGGGAGCTCGTGGCTAAATAATAACAGCCGCTCGGGTCAATCTTTAGGTTTAGCCGTGCTTGCCTAGGTTGGTCTGTGAATGGGCGACCAACATTTTTTTTTTTCGGATTGGAAATTATCAAATGACTCCTCCCGCTCTGGGCGGAGCAGGAGGAAGTGTCAGACTTTTACTGACTAAAACCCATTTATGTTACTTCTTCACCCTTTGTGTTCCGGGGCCAAGGTATCTCTTTCGAACAGTCCCGCAGCCCCGGCAGGCATCGGCCCTTGCGGACCCCTTCCTTTCGCTGACTCTCTTTGAGGCGCGCGTGGAACACGAACGCGCCGTCAACACGGCCTGTCGCCACCCTTACATACCAGATTTCCTCCGTGCCTCGGGAAGCACGTAACTGAGTTGTGGAGGTCAGATAGGCAGTTGCTCCATGTAAAATACTGGTATTCAGCTACATCCGGTTAGACTGGAAGCCGACCCTAACATAGTTGGGAAAAGGCTAGGCAGATGATGAAGTTAAATAACAAATTAAGTATCTGGTAAATGGGTTCGAAATACCATTAACCTTTGGTCGATCCGCAAACTAAACTAAAGCTATCTAAATAAAAACGCGTTTTGTCGTGGATCCGCGTTCTACCAGTACTATAACGGGGTTGCCAAGATCCACGTTCTGTACTAAAGGTTAAAATTAATATATTAGGTTAAGTAATATATTACTTACCCTTAATTTTTTTTTTCTTCCCCTTTTTTTTATGACAAGACAAGATTACAAGACACAACAACTGAATCTATAATTTTATTCGATATAACGATTAGTTAATATAATAAACGATTGATATAATTTTAAAGTTACTAATTTTTTTAAGCATAACCTTCATTGAATATAAAATCGTTTGATATACCACTCAAAAGACATAAAACTTATTAGTATAATATGATAAAACGCGTGGGTTTTTATTTTCCTGTAAAAAAACATGCAAACAAGCATACACCATGCATGCAGCAGGCATGCAAACAAGCATACACCATACATGTAGCATACAAGCAAGCATGCAGCATGCAAGCAAGCATGCAGCAAGCAGCAGGCATTGTTTCTGTCAGGGCTCCGTCGCTGCGGGGCTCCGGCGGTCCCATGTGAGCTTATCGTCGCAGATGTGGTTCACGCTCACCATGAGTGTCAGAACCACCTGCTCCTCAGCTCGCGGGCCGCCTCACCCCTCCGCGCCTACGCAATTTTAAATAACACTCTAGGGGTGGGGCAGACAAGACTACGTGGAGCGATTCGTTTCTGTCACGCTTTTCGATAATAAACGTTACATATGTTATATAATGATTTTCGATTAATTAAACGTTACATCAATATTATATGTTTTAAACGATAGGCCTAATGATTTTCGATTAAATAAACGTTATATCCAATAACGTTATACGAAATAAGTTTTAGAGTATGTAAATGTTATATCTAAAGAAATTATATCAACAGTTGGTATAACTCACGTTTATTATATCTTGTGAACGTTATTGAAATGAAAATGTGTGTGCATGTTTCTACCCAATAACGTCACCATCGCCCCAAAGGCAATTATTATATCAGTAATTAAGGAGTAACTTTGTATCTCATTATAAGTGAACTGTTATTTATTAAGTTCATGAGAAATAAATATCTTTAAACCTAAATATACCAAATAACTTTATATGTTATGAGACGACCCCTAAAATTAAAGTTTACAACACAAAAATAAAAATCCGACAGTTTCCGTAATCGTAACCGTTTACAATTTCACTGTAAAAATTACTACAAAAGAAAGGTGCGAAATGAACCCAACAAGAAAATAAGATTAAAACCTCAAAAACAACACCATAAAAGATTAAGATCAGAGCCCACCCTTGACATGAACCTTACAAACCATGGGGCTTTAATTACTTGCGTTAAAAACGGCGAAAAAAGCCCTGCACTTAATTTGGTGGAGCCATAATGAGGGCGGGAGAGTCGGGAGATCATTTAGCCGCTTTCATCCGGATCAAACCGGTGGGAATCGGAAAGCTCCAGTTGAGATTTGTAAGAATTATAATTTGAAGGGAGTTCCGTTATGTCTTGTGGAAGAAGATTATGGATTCTTTGAATGTTTACATAACATCACGCCTGTAAACCCGAAAGATTAGGCAGAGGTGTACCTAATACACCCACACTTCGCCAGTTATGCTCAAGTCCCATCTAGTAGGGCGCGAGCCTATTGCCATCAATCGGGCACAATTCCAGACACAAAAAGTAGTTTCAATTAATTTTAAAATCTAGTCTTACAAACTCACCTTTAACGTATAACAAGCATTATCTCCGTGCAACATTAACCGGTTTAATCCGGATCATACCGGTGCCATCTGGGTAGAGCAAGTTTCCAGGACGAGATTTGTAAGAATTATTAAAATGACTTCGCTAGGAACTTATGTTACTTCCGTCTTGAACATTGGATAAGTCTTTGGAGTTGGGTAATGTTTTGGCAATTCATAAAATTTTAGTCCAAAATTATGTAAAAACCAACATACTACTCTGTCAAGAAAGTACCGGGAAAAGGTCAATAATACACAAAATGTCTGTTATTCATCCAAATTTATTTTATCACCTTCAAAGTATGCTCCTTTAGAAACGATACACTTTTTTTTTTTTTTTTTTTCGAATGGGAAATCATCAAATGACTTCTCCCGCTCTGGGCGGAGCGGGAGGAAATGTCAGACTTTTACTGACTAAAACTCATCCATGTTCCTTCATCGCCCTTTGTGTTCCGGGGCCACGGTATCTCTTTCGAACAGTCCCGCAACCCCGGCAGGCATCGGTCCTTGCGGACCCCTTCCTTTTTGCTGACTCTCTTTGAGGCGCGCGTGGAACACGAACGCGCCGTCGACACGGCCTGTCGTCATGAGACGGACGGACGGCGAGCTAGCCCATAGCCCACCGTCCACAGGACCGCGCCTACGGTGGCCGGGGGCCACGTGGTGGCCCCCGACGCCCGGGGCGTCTCCCGCGGCGGCCGGGACGCTGTGAGGTTCTCTCCCTCTCACGTTCCGCCACCTCCTTCTCTAGCATTACTGCTTCGCAGAAGGAGGTGACGGCGTCCCATTCCGTCTCGCTCCGGACCATGGCTTGCACCAGGGCCGGACGCGAGAGGTCGCCGCCGCCAATCGCCACTTCGAGGACACGGCGGTGCTCCGCCCACGCGGGGCACACCTCCACCGTGTGCTCCACCGTGTCCTCCGGTCGATCCTCGCAATGGAAACACCCGGGCGTTTCCTCCCGCCCGATTCGGTGCAGGAACCTCCCAAAACAACCGTGCCCGGTGAGGACCTGCGTCAGGCGGAAGGTGAGGACGCCGTGGCGTCTCTCAAGCCACTCCTCAAAGAGGGGACTTACCGCCACTATCGTGGCGTGCCCTGCACGGGGTTGCGACAGTCGCTCTCTCCATGTCGCCATGAGATCATGCCGGAAGTCTGTCCGCTGCGCGACAATTTGCCGCGGCAGCGGAGTTTCTCCCCGGCGTAGCACCTCCGCGCGCCATTCGTGCAGGCGCGCGAGGACAATTGCCTCCAGATCCCATGGCGGCAATCCGGCAAGGAGGCACGCCGCCTCGCGGGTGATCGTGCGGTACCCACGGGCCAGCCTTAAGGCTACCACCTTTTGGGGCGCGTTCAGGTAGTGGGCTGCACGCAGCCTCAAGGAACGCGCCCACACCGGGGCCCCGTAAAGGGCCATGGACCGCACGACTCCCGCGTAGAGCCTCCGGCAGGAGGCGTTCGGCCCCCCCAGGTTGGGCAGGAGCCGCCTGAAGGCAGCCCCAGTCCGTTCCAGTTTGGGGGCCAAGCGTCGGAAGTGCTCCACGAAGTTCCACCGGCTGTCGAGGACGAGTCCTAGGTACTTCAAAGTCGACTCGACACCGATGGATACCCCTCCTACCGTGAGTAAAGATCCCGGAGGTAGCGCATTCCGAGGCCCATGAAAGCACATGGCCTCAGACTTGTGCAATGCCACCTCGAGACCCAGTTGCCGGATCCTCTCAACGACAATCGCAACCCCGCGTGTCATGATTTCGGCCGCCGCCTAGTGCGACCCCCCCTGTGCCAGCACCAGCGTGTTGTCTGCATTGCAGACCACGCTGACGCCGCTAGGGAGGTCGGCGCGCAGCACCCAGTCGTACCCGATGTTCCACAAGGAAGGCCCTAGAACCGATCCCTGTGGAACACCGCACGACATCTCTCGCCGTTTCCATACTCCGCTGCGACCGGGGTAGATGACGGCTCTGTCCGTCAAGTAATCCCCGACCACACGACGGAGGTAGGTCGGCACCCGGTGATACCGGAGTGCCTCCCTAATGCAGCTCCAGGGCATGGAGTTGAAGGCGTTGGCGATGTCAAGAGACACCGCCAAGACAACCCCACCCCGGGACACCGCATCCCCCGTCGTGAGGGCTCTCACGCGCATGATGGCGTCCACCGTAGAGCGCCCCTTGCGGAAACCAAATTGGTGTTCCGCAAGATCCGGCCCCGTCCCCGCAAGGTGCTCGGCGAGGCGGTTTGCAATTACTCTTTCAAAGAGCTTGCCCACCTCGTCGAGCAACACTATGGGCCGGTATGCGGACGGAGAGTCCGCAGGGCGCCCCGGCTTCCGAATGAGGACCAGCTTCCCCGTCTTCCAACGAAGCGGGAACTGTCCCCTCTCCAAGCATGCGCTTAGGAGCCCCTCCAGTCGGGGACCGAGAGCCTCCGAGGCCAGGACCCAGGCTTTGCCAGGCAAGCCATCGGGTCCTGGGGCGGTATTTTTGGCACTGAGCCTGCGTACCGCCACTCTCAGGTCTACCCCAGTCACTTCCGGAGTGTCGTCGTCGTCATCCTAGTGGTCCGCTTCCAGCACCGCAGGTGGCGGAGCCATAGGCGGGGGGGGATGTTCTCCCCGCGTGGGGAACAGGGTGCTCACCACGTCCTCCACGAGCTCAGGCCGGAGACTCTGCGTCAGTGGGAGGGCCCAGGTGCGGAGTTTATCCCGCACCATCTTATAAGGGCGCCCCCACGGATCTCTGTCGAGAGTCCCCAGCATCTCGCGGGCCAGATCCCTGGCCCGCAGGACAGCCTCGCGGAGGGCGGTCTTCGCCGCTCTGTACCCCTCATAAAGCTCCGCCTCGATGGCTGCCGCATTCGGTGGACGAATGCGGAGCCTGCGATGCCTGGCGTACAGGTGTCGCGCAGCCACGCACGCCTCGCGCAGAGACGTCAGCTCTCGCGACCACCAGTACACCTGACGTCGGGCGCTTCCTGGCCGGACTCGGGGCATTGCCACGTCGCATATATCGGACATGGCCTCCTGGAACCACCCTGCCTCATTATTAATGTCGGCAGGCCTGTCTGGTGATGTCACCCAGGCCTGCACGATCGAGGCTTCCAGGAGGAGCTCCCGGTCCAGCTGCTTCAGCGCCCAACGCGGACCACTCGGGGCCTGTTGGACCAGCGCGCTTGAGGTCTGGGTGGAGACGTCAAACCGGATGTACTGGTGGTCGGAATAGGTCTCCACCCCCTCCATGACACGCCAGTCAACGACACGCGGCGACAGAGCGGGGCTAGCGAACGAAATGTCCACCACCGACTCGCCCCGCATCCGCACACACGTGGGAACAGAACCCCGATTTAGGACGACCAGGCCCTTCTCCAGAGCCCAGTCCTCCACCATCCTTCCCCGCACGTCTGTACAACGAGAACCCCAAGCCAAGTTCTTGGCATTGAAGTCCCCGAGGACAAGCA
The DNA here is from genome assembly GCA_941918905.2 of Xestia sexstrigata. Taxonomy (NCBI): domain Eukaryota; kingdom Metazoa; phylum Arthropoda; class Insecta; order Lepidoptera; family Noctuidae; genus Xestia; species Xestia sexstrigata. The sequence goes on from OW799210.2 coordinate 2,256,293, forward strand.
CGGGGAGGGAATGGTTTCCGACGACAACACTCAACTCTGCGAGAGAGTTGTGGAACTCGGCGAGAGTTCGATTCGGGGAGAAGTAGACTCCCACCACTACGATCTCCCCGAACCGTGCTGCTACGCAACCCCGACCCCTCCTGACACCTTCAAGGGTTGGGGTACCGGCGGCGGCCGACGACACTATGGTCGCTGAGCCGCTCAGGTCCGCCACCCAGTCATCCCTGGGCTGGACGAAATACGGCTCAGCGACCACAGCGATGTTTATCGACCACTGCGCCATGCTCTGGAGCAACAGATCCTGAGCACAGGCGCAGTGGTTGATATTCGCTTGGAGGAAGCGTAATGGGGCCGTTATTGGCACTCCATTACCGCTTCCTCCTCCCTGGCCCCTTGTGAGGGCCCCACTGTGGCGGCGACAGCGGCAGCGGCGGCAGTTGCGACTGCGGCGGAGGCGACCGTGGCGGTGGCGGTGGAGGGCCTACCTTTGCCTCTGATGGCCTTGGTGGGTGGAGCGCAGGCCTTGCTCCCAGCCCGGTGATCGGCCGGCTTGCCAGCCGCCGCACATGCACCGCAGTGCGGCGTGGCGCAGCAAGCTGCGGACACATGACCGGGCTGACTGCAACGGAAACAGAGTCCGCTGCGGTCCACCTCCGAGGCGCACCGTACTGACACGTGGTGTCCCACGTGGCAGCGGTAGCACCTCAGAGGTCTGGGCTCCAGCAGCTTCACCTGCGCTGAAACCCAGCCCACCAGTAGCCTTCGGCCCTCCACTATAGTTTTAGCCGCCGTCACCGGGCAGCATACCGTGACGGTATGCATACCCGTGGAGTCCGGGCGAAGGGCGCCTGCCCTGACCTGATCGGCAGGGCACCCTCCGGACCTGGCGACGGCAGCCACCACTTCCTCCTCGGTCACCGAGTCGTCCAGGCCCAGGATACGCAGGTCTGCGCATCTGACGGGCCTGGACACTCGGGCCTCGTCCGCGTGTAGGGACGCTCTGAGCTTTTCAGCCAGAGCGTCAGTGGACGAGCCGCTGGTTTCACCGGGAATCTCCAGCAATCGGGCCCCTGTCGCTGTGACTTTAAGCCGGAGACCCCCGGTGATCCCAAGCTCACCGAGGTTAACCGCCTCTTTCGCCTTCGCCAGAAGGTCGTGGTAGGACACGCCCCTCTTTTCGGTCTTCGGGGCGCGGAGCCTAGCCGCGATCTTTCGCGCCTTGTGCTGGCGCTGCCGCTCCTCATTTCGGGCCTTTTTGGCCGCCTTTCGCCCCTTCTTTTTCTCCCCGACCACCTGCCATCCGGCTTCAGCCGAGGGAGGTGTAGGGGGCTGGGAGGGCGTTGGTGGTGGCGGCGGCTGCTGTGCCGCAGGCACTGGCCCATTCGCCGTAGGCACTGGCATTGGCACAGTGTCCACCTGTGCAGCTGCCTTGCCCTTCCCTTTTTTGCCCTTCTTAGCCGGCGCCGGTTTCGCCGGAGCCGGTTTTTCGGAGGGGGCGGACGCCACAGCCCTGCCAGAGGGCTGGCTGGATGGCCCCGGTCCGGGTGCGGAGGCCGCAGCAGCCGCGTAGGAGGCCGCCTTCGGGCCCATGGCTGCCTTGCCTGCCGCAAGGGGGGGGCGCAGGACAATTCCCTCCAGGACGGAGAACCGCGCCTGGAAGGAAGCCAGCTCCTGCCGAACCAGGTTCAGGACCTGGCTCTCCACTGGCGAAGGCTGGCTCAGTCGCTGCTGCCGGCCCCCATTCTGAGGCACTCCGCGGGAGCCAGCCTCACGCAGACTGGCCAGGTCTGCATGGAGCTTGGCATTCTCCTTTTGGAGAACCTCCGTGGCGGCCGTCAGGCGAGCTACCTCCGCCCGCAGTTTGGCCACCTCTTCTCCCCCTATCGGAGGAGGAGAAGGGGAAGGCCCCGCAAAGTTGGCCTCTGCAGCCGCCATGATGGAGGCGGAAGCCACGCGTATGGCCTTGAGTTTTGAAGATGTCTTCACCTTCAAGGCCACGCCCCTTATTGCGGCTTCCACCTCCTTTGCGTACCTGGCCTTACGCTCCGCATCGGAGCTGCCAGGTGCACCCACCTCTTCGCCAGACCCGCGAGCAGTCATGCCCGGGTGGCGCCCCTCTTCGGCCAGTCTCGCCGATCTTTCGGGGGCAGATATCCCCCTCCCCCTGCCTCTGATCCCACCACGCTTGTTGGTGGGGATCTTTCTGGCCGAGGCCTCCTCCTCCCCGGATGATGACGCTTGGTCACCATCCTTTCTGGACCGCTTGCGGAAGAACTTGCCGTTCTCCGCAGCAAGAAACGATACACTTGCGCCAACGAATAATCCATTCATCAAAACATTTTTTAAAAGCTGCTTCCGGAATTGAGTTCAGTTCTCGCCGCGAATTCTCCTTTATGTCTTCTATCGATTGAAAACGGGTGCCACGAAGTGGTAATTTGAGTTTAGGAAAAAGAAAAAAGTCAGCAGGAGCCATATCTGGTGAATATGGTGGTTGCTGGATGGTTTTTGTTGAGTGTTTGGTCGTTCACAATGATAGCCTTGTGCGAAGGCGCATTGTCGTGGTGCAAAATCCAAGAATTTTCTTTCCACAAATCTGGCCTTTTTCGTCGAATTTGCTCTCTTAAACGCCGCATAACGCTCAAATAATATTCTTTATTTACCGTTAGACCTTCCGGTAAGAATTCAGAGTGCACAACACCGCGATAGTCAAAGAAAACAGTCAACATGACTTTGACTTTTGATCGACTTTGGCGTGGTTTTTTCGGTTTCGGTTCAGTTGGAAGGCGCCACTCCGAAGCTTGTTGACTAGTTTGCATGTCAAACTCGTAAACCCACGTCTCGTCACCAGTAACAATGCGTTTCATGAATGTTGGGTCCGAACTGACTCGTTCTAGCATGTCCTCAGCGACTTTCATGCGATTGAGTTTTTGGAGAAAATTCAGATCTTTTGGGACTAGCCGAGCAGCAACATGTTTCATAACCAAATGATTAGTTAAAATGGTACGGATCGACTCGTGAGATACAGAAAGTTCGGCGGCTATCTCTCTCAGAGTTGAATGGGGATTTTCAGTCACTATTTTCTTCACTTTTGCGATGTTAACTTCAGTTGCAGACGTTGACGGCCTACCAGAGCGAGGCAAATCTTCCATCACATCTCGACCGCTTTTGAACGCTTTGAACCACTCATAAGCACGAGTTTTTGATAAAGTCGATTCACCGTAAGCCTTCTGTAACATTTTCAGTGACTCCGAACACGAAATTCCATTGGCGATGCAAAATTTAAGACAAACTCTTTGTTCGATATTTTTGTCCATTATGAAATTCGCAATACACACTATATATGATATTACTAAAACCAGCACTGTATTTAATATAAATAACAGTTGCAACTCAAACTCCGCGCCAAAATGGAAAACAGTTGTGCCAATCTAACAACTACAAAAAAACAAAAATTTGAATTTGGAACCATAAACAAATCATCCATTCCCGATACTTTTTTGACTGAATGTATTAGAACGTGACGCCTGTCAGGTAATTCCCGAAGGGTAAGGCAGAGGTGTGCAACCTATACAAGCAACTACCTGCATATCAGAGAGGTACAGGACGACCTCCGGCTACGTGGTGTACTAGCATGGCGAAGCTCCCATTGGAGGAAGAACTGCCCAAACTGACAAATTATCCTGGCGCCAGAAAATTAGGAGAGCCGACCCCACCTAAAGTAGAATACCGCTAGGATGAAGAAAAAGAGTTTCCAAAAGTCATAGAATAAACTTTGTTCAGTTTAATGGTCTAAGACACCTCACGACAGGTCTTCCGTTTAATATGACAAAATATATATATCCAGTTATGTAATGAATCCCATGTTATAGCGGATGAGCCTAACGTCATCAACCGGGTACAAATCCAGACCTCAAGCTACTTAGAGCTGAAAAACCCCAGAATTCTTTGCCCGACCGAATTTTGTGGTATTATTTTACCTCAGCGGTTGCTGGAAATCGATATTGCTTATGAAATTTTACGGTTAATAAAGACGATAATGTTTTCTACCCTAAAAATTCATCGGTTTACTTGTTAAGTAAATAACTTTAGTAATGTTGATCATATTCAAAAGTCATTCAATTCAAAATCAAAGCATTTATTTCAAGTAAGCCAGTTACAGGCACTTTTGAATTGTCGAAACAAAGATGAAAATTAAATGTAGCTACAGTCCCAGTCACAAGACATAAAAACTGTGAAAGTACTGTAGTTGCCCATTCCTTAGCGTAGATCTCTATGGAGAAGAACGGGCAAGAAACTCCATGGACACTCTTTTAAATCAGAATATTGTTACAAAATCTTGGTTACATCATTCATGTTGATATGGTATATTATGTGAGAACAATGTAGCAAGATGTGTGTGTGTGTGTTAAAAGTGTCCACAGCAAAAACACACAAACAAAAAAAATACAATTCAAAATAATTCATTCAAATAAGCCATGGCAACTAAGAGATGACCAGTCACAACTGACAGCGCCCGTTCACGGACATGACGCATGGATCAGCACCATTCAACTCAACCATTTTGAAGGGAACTAAATGATCCGACACATGCGCCACCATCAGCGAGACATTTGAGTGAGCATGACATACTCTAAACCGCCAGGGCATATTCAAGTCAAGAAAAGACGTAGGTTTCCAGTGAATGATAGCTTTCTAGTACATAGTACTCACACAATATGGGCTATGCATTTATATACTACTCTGTCAAGAAAGTACCGGGAAAAGATCAATAAAACACAAAATATTAGTTATTTATCCAAATTTATTTTATCACCTTCAAAGTATGCTCCTTCAGAACCGACACACTTACGCCAACTAATAATCCAATCATAAAAATATTTTTTAAATGCTTATTCCAGAATTGAGTTCAGTTCTCGCCGCGAATTCTCCTTTATGTCTTCTACTGAATGAAAACGGGTGCCACGAAGTGGTAATTTGAGTTTAGGAAAAATAAAGAAGTCGGCTGGAGCCATATCTGGTGAATAAGGTGGTTGCTCGATGGCATTTGTTGAGTTTTGGTCAAAAAATCGTTCACAACTGTGCGAAGGCGCATTATCGTGGTGCAAAATCCAAGAATTTTCTTTCCACAAATCTGGCCCTTTTATCTAATTTGCTCTCTTAAACGCTGCATAACGTCTGAATAATATTTTTTATTTACCGTTTGACCTTCCGGCAAGATTGTCAGTCACTATTACCTTCACTTTTGCGATGTTAACTTCAGTTGCAGACGTTGATGGCCTACCAGAACGAGGCAAATCTTCCATCACACCTTGACTGCTTTTGAACGCTTTGTACCACTCATAAGCGCATGTTTTTGATAAAGTCGATTCACTGTAAGCCTTCTGTAACATTTTCAGAGACTCCGAACTCGAAATTCCATTGGCGATGCAAAATTTAAGACAAACTTTTTGTCCGATATTTTTGTCCATTAAGAAATTCGCAATAAACACTAGATATGATATAACTAAAATCAGTACTGTATTTAATCTAATTAACAGATGTAACTCAAACTCCGCGCCAAAATGGAAAACAGTTGTGCTAATCTAACAACAACAAAAAAAAAAACAAAAAAAAAAATTGGAACCATAAACAAATCATCCATTCCCGATACTTTTTTGACTGAATGTAATACTAAAGAGATTTAATCTATACAATGCATAGATAGGTGTACAATCTTCAGCAGCTCCAACAATATATTTTAATGCTATCAATTTATGCGCCCCTGTCCTTGTGGAGCAGGACCAGCATTGAGCCAAGCATTTTTATCAGCGATATAATCGCTCAACTTGTAATATGCTTGCTTATATAGTGTGCGTTTAATGCATGTTTTAAATTTCGTCTCATTCAGTTCAAGAATACTTTGTGGAATTTTATTATAGCATCTCAAACAGTACCCCATGAAAGATGAGTCTACTTTAGCGAGTCGGAAACCTGGCTGAACTAGTTGGTCCCTATTTCTAGTACTGTAATTATGTTTGTCACCCCTTTTACCAAAAAGGTGCAGATTTTTTCTGACGTACATTATGTTTTCGTAGATGTATTGACAATGTACCGTCATGATGCCAATATCCTTAAACAGTTCCCTTAGAGAATCGCGCTTACGAAGATTATATATGGCCCTGATGGCTCTTTTCTGCAGAATAAATATGGACTCAATATCTGCAGCCCGTCCCCACAGTAAAATGCCATAAGACATTAAACTATGAAAGTAACTAAAATAAACCAGTCTAGCGGTATCTACATCAGTATACTGACGGATTTTTCTAATGGCATAGGCTGCTGAACTTAGCCGCCCCGCAAGAGAAGTCAAATGAGAACCCCATTGAAGCCTTGAATCAAGCGTAATCCCCAGGAAAACCGTTTTATCTACGAATTCAAGTTTCTCTTTATTCAATATTATATCACAATCACTACTTTAACATTCGGTAAAGCAAATCTTATGCATTTGGTTTTTTTTTCATTTAATACCAAATTGTTTGCTGTGAACCAATTTTGGACCTGAAGTAGGGCATTATTCACGTCATCTAGATTTTGGGCCCGCCTATTTATCTTAAAAATTAGGGAAGTGATATCAGCAAATAACACCATATTTTGCGGTTGGTTTTTCAGTAAATAGGGAAGATCATTTATATATACTAGAAAGAGAAAAGGACCCAATATTGAGCCTTGTGGAACCCCCATTTTTACTTTTAAACCCTGTGAATTAACACCATTTATTTGAACATGTTGTTGTCTATCATTCAAATAAGATTTAACCAAACTAAGTGCAAGTTTACCCGTTCGTATTTAAGGCGCCTCACAGTGGATCGTCCCCATACAAGAGGTCGAACATAGAATGAAAAATTAAAAAAGTATTTAATTTAAAAAAAAAAAACATACAGTTGCATTCCTCTATTGAAGAACAACAAAAAATGTTACTACGCTTTTTTTATTTGACCAGCACTTTAGGAGCTATTCGATGAAAACTGTTATTTTTGTATGGAAACGCACACAAAAATGTCTGTATCTCATGATTCCCTCCTTGTTTCGATTTGCGGTTTTCACTACTGTCTTTTACCTATTTTATGCCACGTTTTCTTCAAGGACACATGGTGCCTGCAGAGCGCCCCTTTCGAGATATTTTGCCTATAGTAACTATCTTTGTTATTGTATTACTGATGGAATGGAGGTACATTAAGTATACTTATTACTGAGAATTAGTCATCACTAAGTAGTTCCTTAAATAACTTGTGCATTTGTGAGTACTTTAATGACTTATTAACGCTTTTGTTGCAATATAACAAAAGCGTTAATGAGTCATTAAGTAACGACTACCAGTACTTGCTTAATCTAATTATTTATTATAATTACTAAGAATTACACATAAGAAGTTAAATGAAGAAAAGGTGCATTAGTGAGTTCTATATGTATATTGAAAAAAAAAATATCGGTAATGAGTTGTGACATCGCATTAACAATAACAAATCAAAAAGAAAAGAAATGTTTTATGATGTTGATGAATAAGAAAATACGTATTTATAATTTTTTTATTTATATAATATAACACTGTAAAATATATTTAAATCTTTAAATAAATTACACTTAAACCTATAATAATTTATAAATAAAAATAAAACAATTACTAATAACTAAATTGTAAATATTGATTATAATAAAAAATAAATAAACTAATACTACCTTAAAGTTACTAACAATTATATTACTATAAGACTTAAACTATATTTTCTTCGTCTTCATCAATAACGACATCATGATCATTATTGTCGTCATCTTCTTCAATGTCACTACATTCCGAAACTGCTCCAACTATTGTATCTGTTGAAATGTCAATAAGCTCCAATTCACTCTGGTCATGTATGAGCAAATCGTCCAGTTCTCTAAATTAAGATTTTTTAACTCTATTGGGCATCCTCGGTCGTAGGCTCGTTAGAAGAGGATCAGAAGATAAAAGAAGATTATGAAGAATGTCTTCATTAGTGGCGATGCTACTGTGCTTTCGCGTATCAGTTTCTCTAAATTTACGAAAATCCTTGTTTCTTGCTTCAGATGCTTCCTCAGACAAAAAACCTATAGGCACTACTGATAGGTGTTCCACTATCTGCGATCCATGAATCAGCAATTTATGCAAACTTGATGCCATGTTATACCATGGATATAACTGTACGAAGAAATTTGCTGTTTCATCACAATATAACTTGAATTTTTGGATTTCAATTTTTTCGCCTGAGGAAATGCATTGCAAAATTACAGCGAGTCTTCTAATTTAATTGACGTCTAATTTTGTAATTTCCGCAGTCGTTTCAGGGTTTGCAAAAAACCTTCTAGCAGTATTTCCAGTGTTTGTATTGCCACTACCCTGCTTTACAACATCCAGAAGTAAGCCTGTGTTTCTTCGGAAAGCAGCTTGAATAGCTTCTTTCTTATCTTTAACAATTCTTTTATTATCGTCACCTTTTGCTTGCCATGATTTTATGTCCATTCTGTAGGCAATGTGTAATAAACACTCCATAGACCGAATCCAAGCATGCAACGAACTAAATCCATGCTTGTATAAATATTCGTTCACAGGTTTAGCTCTCACTTCTTCCAAATTATTCATCTCACTTGGGCGAGCTTTGCACAAATCACATACTGCTGCCGATGTTCCCGAAATGATTGAATGTACCTTACCATCAATCATGGTTAACCACAGATTGTGCGTAACAGTAGCATTGCCGCAAGCAGTTGGGTTCAGTTCACGAATCTCGGTCTCAAATATATCCATTTCAGCCTTTACATTTGCTTCCGTTTCTTTCATAAACGTAAATGAAATCGGACGACAATATGTGGTTGACGATGGCCGATCATTCTGCCACATTGTGTTTCCACTAGAAGTCACTAACTTAAGAGGTACAAGACTTGCCATAAATACACTGGATAAATCCTGTTCACTTGTTGTTGTTCTTTGATGATAAATGCTTTGACTTGAAGCTCCATCAAAACCCCATTTACTGTGAAGCACAAGTTGTTCACCAGCATCAAAATTCGGTTCAAGTGAATCGATCAGCCTCCTAACTGTGAGATCAAGGAGGGCTTGGAGTCGTATCTTTGCGGAAGTATCAGTCACAGTTACGTCTTCTTTTGCCGGGTAACACTTAAGTTTTTCTTTCACTTGGCAACAGCAAACAAGCTTCAGCTTGGGTATTTCGCATGACCTTCTTTAAAACTAAAGTCCCTAAGTGTGATGTAACGCCACTTGGATAACTGCATGTGAACGTTAAGAGCAAGTGCTTTGTGAGTAGGAACTTCACGAAGCAAAACACGCCATGTCCTATTAATACTGTACAATGTACCTATATAGGTTCATTTTATTTATTTATTTTTTTAGCCTGCACACACCTATTCGTATATATACATATTGTCTTTGTAGTGGATATTATATTTCATTTATGTAGTTGTTTTATGTTAAAACTAAAGTATTACTACGTACTTTATTTTCTTTTAAAATATGCTGTCTTGGCTTATCTCTGTATTTATTTTTTGTTAAGTACCAGTGTTACGTTCGAACACAAAAATACTTCTAACTTACTTACCTACATTTTTATTTATCCGAACTCGTAATTATACATTTAATAAATTTACTCGTTATCTGTTTATTTGTAACCATTTATTTATATATTATGTTTGAAACTGTTTTTTATTCACTTCCCCTCAAGGTTCATTGGAAGACCAGCGTCAGACAGCATCACCTGTCTGGCATGAATGCTGAAATGGACCTTTTTGGCGCAGCCGTGAGGCACACAGCTCATATTATGTTTTCCTCCTTAATTTGTATCTTTTTATATTATTGTATGTGTGCTATAATAGCTGACGTCAAATAAATATTTTTCTTTCTTTCTTCTTTCTTCTTAAGCAAAGTATTCTGTTTAGTTTCCAGGACATTCAGAACGGTTGAGACATGTTCAGGATTTCCCTGCAAATGCTTCATGATTCTGGCCACATCATTTTTTCCGGCAGACTTAAGTGCACTTTCAACAGTATGTAAAAGCTCATCTGGACGACTGCAACTAGCCATATTTTCATCAACACGTCTTCTTTTCTGTCTACTGGATAAATCTTCAAAGCGTTTTCGAGGAGATTTAAATGTTGAAGTTGATGCATCTGATTTTGATGGACTGATTACCTCTTCTGTCTCATCTTTAGCTTCTTCAGTGTGAACAATATTTTCCTTAAAGCAATTTGGCCAAATGATATCGGAACTTAACCACTCTCTGTTCTTGTCCATGAACTTGTCCACTGTCCTTCTTGATTGCACCCATTTGGAGTAAACCCGATAGCAAAATTGTCGACACCAGTTCTTTAGATCCGACACATCATTTTCACTTAACTGGACGTTACTATTCGACTTCAATGTATTACATAAATTTTCATAGTCACGAAGATCTTTATGATTACGAAGAGCAACATAAAGATCAAGATAAGTAGAAAACCCACGGAAAGCCATAATGACAACACTTGGTAGAGGTTGAAATTACAACTGAATAATATTTGCAAAACACACTAAAATATATAGGGCAGCAAATTGCAACTAGTAATCAATTTGATAAGCTAATGATGACATATGAGCCAATCACAATGCAGAGCTTAAGGGCTGTTAACATGGTAATTACAATAACTAATTAGATTAAGCAAGTACTGGTAGTCGTTACTTAATGACTCATTAACGCTTTTGTTATATTGCAACAAAAGCGTTAATAAGTCATTAAAGTACTCACAAATGCACCTGTTATTTAAGGAACTACTTAGTGATGACTAATTCTCAGTAATAAGTATACTTAATGTACCTCCATTCCATCAGTAATACAATAACAAAGATAGTTACTATAGGCAAAATATCTCGAAAGGGGCGCTCTGCGGGCACCATGTGTCCTTGAAGAAAACGTGGCATAAAATAGGTAAAAGACAGTAGTGAAAACCGCAAATCGAAACAAGGAGGGAATCATGAGATACAGACATTTTTGTGTTCGTTTCCATACAAAAATAACAGTTTTCATCGAATAGCTCCTAAAGTGCTGGTCAAATAAAAAAAGCGTAGTAACATTTTTTGTTGTTCTTCAATAGAGGAATGCAACTGTATATATATATTTTTTTAATTAAATACTTTTTTAATTTTTCATTCTATGTCCGACCTCTTGTATGGGGACGATCCACTGTGCGCCTCCCCGAGCAAATGACCTTGAACGAGCAGTTTTTTGGAGCCTACTCCTCTTTATCCAAAAGAAATACCAACTAATAAAAAATACATTAAATTACTACATATTCTTGACTCCATAATTGACGTTTTTTTCTTTTAAGTACCTTGATGTTTAATAAATCCCCTCACAACGAAACCACAGAAATGAGAAATAATGATTTATAAAATGCTTCTCCTCGTAAAGTAACCATGATTTTGATTTGCTGCTTATACTAATGGATAGACAATTTAATAATAAACATAATTGTCGTTTAATTTTTTCCAAAAGACATAAATTTTATTTTATAAAGAATAAAATCCACTCATTTCGTACTATTCGGCCTGCAATGACTGACGTAACAGTCACTTTGTAGTGCAAGCTGATTAGAACTTTATTCTAACAGTATTTCAAACGAAGTTTAAACCACCACAAATAGAGTTGCTAATTTTGCTCGGGAAACCGCCTTAAACGTCTTTAGTTTACTGTTTTCTCAAAAGATAACGAATTTCGCATATTATAAAGTCAACAATAAATTGCCAAACCTACCAAAACATTACACAACACCTCACAATTATGTCAATTCCGCTGTAGCGCTTTTTTAAAGGATTTTGCAGCGAAACTTCAACACATGTTTGACTTTGTTCAGCGCTGTTTAGGCTTTAGTTGCTGTCAGCTGCAGTTCCGAATGAGTTTAAACGGCCGTGTTAAATTACTCTGCATACGATCTTTGCATAAATAATCAAGGTTTCTTCGTGCATTTTCTGGTGCTTTATTTTGTGGCAGTAGAAAAGAAAAATAAAAGTAGTAGTAGTTAAGAAAGTGGAACAATAACATAACTGGTAAAATGTGGGGTACTATAGGTACAATCTTTGCCTTACCTCTAAGAGAATACCTAGAATAACGCATACCTATTACATTATCAACTAGAGTGGTACTGCATAGCATGAGTTCTAGGTTTTAATTCCCAGACCGTGGAAACCCGGCCGTGGTTTTGACGTGAAACGTCTTTAAAATCAGTACCGTGCACGGGATACCATGTCAGAAATCCGGACCGTAACAAATTGAGTTATATAGTCTGACATTAACTTCAAAACTATTCATCGTAAAAACATGAATTTAGTGTCATTATTTAGCGTATATAGTCAGCTCGCTGCTAAGATCTTGAGTTTGCATCAGAACCGGGCGGGGCGGCGGGGGAGGGGCACTGCGTAGAATGCGCTATCGCTGGATTCTAGTCAGTATAACTCACGACTCACACGTGATAGCGCGGTGATTCTGGACAGATTCTCTGCATACTGTTACATACAACTACAACTTAGCGTAAATAAATGTTACTGTATAAGTTTTACTAATAACAAAAATACTATCATGCATCCGTACTCCTTAAATAAAGTAACATTAACAAGAGAAACGTTAGTGCGTGATCTTGGAGTTCTATTAGACGACAAATTACACCTTGACGCTCATATTAATATGATAGTGAATAATGCTTTCCGAATGTACGGATTTGTTATGTGGTCAGCTATTGAATTTGTTCGCCCATATACATATTTATACCTTTACAAATCGTTAATCAGGCCCCAGTTAGAGTATGCTGTTGCGTGGAGTCCCTGGATGGAGTCCCTTCTATAGGAAATACTCAGATGCGATCGAAAAAGTTCAAAGCAAGTTTCTGAAATCCATGCATTTCCGTTGTTTTCGTACGTATGCTTCCTATAGTGACCTTTTGAATAAGTATAAACCTCATAACCTTAAAGCTGTATTATTTTGGAGACAATGTTTTTATATGATTTATGTAATAATGTGTGTGATTGTATGGACATCACTAATAAGATTAGTTACGTATTACCTAAAACAACTATAGGCCGTGGGGTGCGCGCACGACCCCTGTTTGCCGTATCTTCTAGTCGTTCTAACGCAGACTTACGAACACCCCTACGTCGCCTAACTAGCCAGTACAACAATCTGTTCGAAAGTGTTGACATCTTTGCTGTACCAATAGGTAAATTTAAAAGCCTTGTTCGTAAGACCATTTTGGATTGAGTGATATTTTTCTTTTAACTAGAATATTATCATTTCATGTATTTCTTATTTATTTTTTCCTTTTAATTTGTATGCCTGCTTTATTTAACATTAACACATTATGTAATTTTGTTGTTCGCATTTATTTAAATTATAAGCGCAAGTCGCATTGTTTTTATAACTAACTGTTTTTATAATATGTGGAAAATGTCGTTGGTTGTACATTTACTCACACGTAACTGTTTGTTTTCCCAAATAAATAAAATAAAATAAAAATTCTTTCGTGTAGTTACAGAGAGTTAATTTAGCTATAAAATAACCAACAAGTGTTAAAAATTTAAAAAAAAACTTTCAATCTTTAACGCTAAAAGCGACTCGATGATATAGACGTTTCACGTTTAAAACCAACGGCCGTGTGGACCGACACAGCCCTACCTGATTTTTTTACATTAGGAATTTCTCAGTACCACCAAAAGTCCGAATTTTGTAGGTACCTAGTTCTCTGCCCGACTCTTCAGGGTATGTATCTAGGCATCACGTTACACTTCAACCAACTTAATTGTGCTGGCGGGAAAACACTGAATTTAAAAAAAAATATACCAGGTTGGACATATCGATGTATTTTTGCTTGACAAGCAGCGCTATCTTGAACTGCACACTTAAAGTGATCTTACTATACATAACATAACATCACGCCTTTAATCCCGGAAGGGTTAGGCAGAGGTGTACCTAATAGTACACCCACATTTCACCAGTTATGTTTAAGTCCCATGTAATAGGGGGCGAGCCCATTGCTATTAACCGGGCGCAAATTCAGACTCCGTGGCTGCTACTGACAAATTCCCAATGGAAAACCCAATACAAATTTGCCCGATCCGGGAATCAAACCTACGACCTCATGCTCAGCAGTTGCGCTTACGAACTTTAGACCAACGACTCAACGAGGCAGTAATACTATACGTTTTATATTTATGTCAGCTCTTTAAATGAACTATCAAAAGAGGTTCCACTTACAAAAAGAAACAAACAGACACAATACATCACTCCTCCAAATTTCTATTTAGTACTCATTTGGGAATTAGAGGGTACACACGCAATAGATCAGCTGTAAGTCAACACCCCTTAACTTAAGGGCGAGTCCTTTATCTGCCTTGTAGTCGCCTTTCAATTGACTTTTACGGCTCCTGAAGATATATGGCTGATAGTACTATCTTTCCTATCTTTTCTTTCTTTCTTTCCTGCCAGCTATTAGGTTAGGTTGGGTCGGGAATTCGGGAAATGTGAATAACCCTTCGGGTGCTTTTCAATGGATGTGAGTGCTTTCACTTTTATTATATCTTTTACTTTTAAAAGTATTGGGTATGAAAAAGATTTTACGTTTGGCTTTGAGTGTTAACATTGTGGAGTTTATCGCTAAAAGATGAAAGCTTGTTTACTTATTTATTTTCAGTATCCGGGATTCTAAGTTAAGTACCTAATATTTCAGTTATGATTTTCCGACAGCGCTTCCCTTTACAACGGAATTTACTTAATGTTTTCTTGGATAAAGAATCAACACTATACGAACACAAATCCAAAATGTATTTTTTTTTAATTTTATTTCGTTCGCCGTAAAAAATTTAAGAAGAAACTCCGAAAAAATCCAGAGGTCACTGTCTCTTTTCAAGTCCGTGTACCTGTCTTTTTCCAGACATAAAAAATAGACAAACAATGGAGTGCGGATCGAATGGCGATAGTGTACAGAGATCAAACTATATGTAAGGTTTAGGTTATATCTGAACACGTTCACTGTGGATTCGACGTTTGTTCGATTTCATATAGATACAGTCGATAGTACCGATATGAAACAGTAGTTTAACTACGATTGCTGTTGTCTGTTAACTTGTTTTCGAGTCTAAAATCGTAAAATGTCATTTATTATCTAATATATATAATGTGTGATGTATCCTTCTCATATCCACGTGTTAAATCAAGAAATAAATGGTATTAACAGACTCTTTTCTTTTAGTGATACTAGCTTTGCAACTAGGTTTCTTTAACACTAGGTACATAGTTTTAGTGATATTCTAAACTTACAGCCTTAAACTGGGCTGGATCTATGTCATTAGTTCTGGTTTTTTTCCTATTGATCCATCCGTCTTTCATTATCTGCCTAACCTTTTCCCAAATTTCCATTGTCTTTAACTACTGATTAAATCTTTCGTTCTACCGATAGTGCAACTGAATCGTCTAGTCACAATACACACACACAATGTATTTGTCACCTGCTGTGGTGGGAGGCTGTGACTACACGCATATTGTCTGATATTTCATACATTTCAGCCTGTGAAGGCTAGCGAATCGAATATCTTTCGATGTTTTGTCGCCTCAAACAAGCATAGTTCTAGTCGCCCTCGTATTACTTTACCTGTCTTGCGTAAACGAGAAGGTATATTTGTGTTTAGGGCAGTAAGATAATTAATAGCTTCAACTTCAGTAAACTTTTATCATTATTTCTGACGTCCGTTTGGTTAGTTATTTCAGTAATAATACTGCTTGCCTGAAGGCACTCCCTTCTATGTATTTTAATACTAGAATGAAATCTTCTTCTGCCTCTCTTGACTGTCTCGTTGGTTTAGTGTTCGCAAGCGCGACTGCTGAGCATGAGGTTCTGGGTTCGATTCCCAGGTTCGGAAAGTGTTATTGAGTTTTTCCGGAATCAGGAATTTCTCGGTCATAACGGCGGAGTCTGTATTTGTGCCCGGTTGATGGCAATAGGTTCGCTCCCTATTACATGAGAATTAAACATAAGTGGCGAAGTGTATGGGTGCACTATAGGGATGATGACTGACTAGAAAAAATATGATTCTGTATAGTCCGTCAATTAGATTATCAAAAAATATTGGATACGTATTTTTTGTTTTATCAAATTAATAAATATTGACGAAGATAAAACGTGTCAAAGATCATGAGTGGGGGCTTCTGACGTCACGTTTAAGTAAAAAATGTACTCAAATGTGATTGTAACATCGAGTGACACGAGTTTTCGACGCACTGTATCTTCATTTTTAGTTTACGTGAAAAAAGAAAAACAATGTGTCCAATATTTTTTCGAAATCTATCTGACGCATTAATTAGTTTTTTTTTGTCATCTACCCTATTAATGACATCTCTACCTAACCCTTCGATATTACAGGTGTGATGTTAGGTTACGTAATGAATCTTCTTCTTCGTAACTATAAATGCACTTTGCATTTCTAGTGGAAGTACGTTACACATAAGTATCATGGTGCACTATGCACTTCTTGTACTCGAACTCTAAGATTCTGTAAATTATGCATCGTCAGTCTTATGACACGTATGCGTACTTCTCGCTATGATTATTTATTTAAGCTTAAAGTACACTTAGTTTAAGTATGTACCTATTGTGATAGTAAGCTTAGTTTTAATTGAATAGGACCTTATTAGCTCGTCGTATGACGTCATACCGCAGCCTCCTTGTGATAAAAGTGAGCACCTTGCCTTTTTTTTTTTTTTTTGGGAAATCGTCAAATGACTTCTCCCGCTCTGGGCGGAGCAGGAGGGAGTGTCAGACTTTTACTGACTAAAACCCATCCATGTTCCTTCATCGCCCTTTCTGTTCGGGGGCCACGGTATCTCTTTCGAACAGTCCCGCAACCCCGGCAGGCATCGGTCCTTGCAGACCCCTTCCTTTTTGCTGACTCTCTTTGAGGCGCGCGTGGAACACGAACGCGCCGTCGACACGGCCTGTCGTCATGAGACGGACGGACGAGCTAGCCCATAGCCCACCGTCCACAGGCCAGCGCCTACATCTACATCATGGTTGCGCTTTGAGGAATAAACATTTAATATTTTAATTTGAATATGTGAGCGCAACTAATGGATGCGAGGAATAGAATAGAATAGATGTTTATTTCTTTGGTTAATGTCTTACAAATAGGGATTATTACAGGTGTATTTGGCGCAGTTTGTCCGGAGGGGGATCTCTTGCGACCTGTTATGTAATTCTTTTCACACACAGTAGAATTATATAAAACAAGTGTGAGAAGTATTGGATTTACGATCCCATTAGGTCTAGACCTGAAGTTACTTAAAAACTAGGAGTGACCGTAAGAGTCAAAGCCTGTGCTGACGGGAGGGGGGGGGGACCGTTCTCTTATGGAGCGGCTTGCCCCTCTCCGATTTGGTTAATATTCTATATCTCCTATTCTATTTGAGAAAAGGAATGGGTTGAATTGCCCATATCTCGTATATGTGGAGCCGAGATCTTCTAGGCCGCTGATCGTCAGAGAAGTTAGTTTTTCGATCATATCGCGATGGACATCGTGTGCTCTGAGATGCCATGGTTCTTGTCCAAGCATTTCCCAAGGGGTTTTGGTTTCAGTGCAACGTATTCTGTTCTATTCTATTGTCAAGAATAATTTTGTTACGCTTAAAAGTAGGTGCGCTTTGAGGAATACCCTCACATGTAGACCAGGACCCGCCTTAGAAAATAGGAAACTTCTTATCCCAGCAGTACGTTCCAATGGAATTTTTCCCGATCAACACGTGGACGAAGCCCCGAGCAATATATTTATATTGCTCTAGTACTAAGCAATCATTTCCTTAACAACAACCGTTTTTCTCAAAACACTTTAGTAAACAAACTGCCTATTTATAATGTTAAAGCAGACAACATTAGCTGTGGAACATTCCAGAGCGTTATTTACTTAAATATTAAGGGAACTATTAGGCACATTCATCTTTGGTTGCGAACTCAGGACTCCCCTAGAAATTATTAACGAGTAGAATGGCTCAAATTATATGCTTATAGAATTAGGCTAGCTTGTAGCTGGTATTTAGGTTAGGCGGATTAATATCCGCCTAATTATAAAATTATGTGTTTTTAGAAGAATTTAGACTAGACCCATCATCAAAGCACGTTTAGCTGTTGATACCGGCTATCATTCGTAGATATTTGGTAGTCGTTACGGGTAGTCAGTGGCTGGAAAGTCGGACAACAAGTCTTACCAAGGGGTATCGTATTATCCAGTAACCTTGGATTCAGACAGGCAGTTGTAGTTGTAGTTGGCAGTTGTTGTTGGCTCCGTGTAAAATATTGGTATTCAGCTCCCTTTAGGCTAGAAGCCGACCCCAACATAGTTGGAGGAGGCAAGGCAGATGATGGTATCCTTATCTTGACAATATTTGGGACCAAGTCTACGGGGACAGAGGCCTATTCTCTTTGAGGCGAAGTGGAGTGTGTAAGTCCACCACGCAGGCCCAGTGCTGGTATATTGACACACGTGCTCGTAGGTACTTAACCTCGCACTTGCAGGGTGTCTCGATAACGCATTTTATTTTGACAATTCACTGCAAAATTCAAAGATCTACAATTAACTTTATTTCTGTTGCACCGAAGAAACTCAGTAGGTATGTAATGGGTGGTCACCCATCCACGGACCAACCTAGGTAAGAACGGCTTAACCTGAAGATCGACACATTTAGCCACGAGCACGAGAGATTAAGTTACCATTAACCGACATTTACTGTAAAATACCTACAACAGATGGCCCTTTCTTTAAACTAAACTAAACTTAGCATAACTTAACACTGGAACACTTAATATCGCTAAGTGTCATAGCACTAGAATTAGCAAAGCTTTTAAGTACTTATCTAGCCAAGAATTTTAATACAAGCTCAGGGTAGGAGTAATGGCCGTCGGACGGAGACTCTTTATCATAACGACTGAGATATATCACGACGCTCTGAAGGAATTAGGTTTGCTGAAGTAAAAGTTTAAACATAACATAATGCCTGTAATTCCTGAAGAGTTACGGAGAGGTATACGCAATACTACACTCACATTTCGACAGTTATGTTTAAGTATCAGGCCCTATTGCCGACAACTTTGCAGAAATCTAGATCCTGCGGCTGCTACTGAGAAAATCCCAACGAAGATCGGCCAAGTGCGAGTCTACTCGCGCATGAAGGGTTCCGCTCCATCTTAGTAGGGGAGCCTGTTTTAATTTTTATTTTATTTTAATTATTTATTGTTATAGCGGCAACAGAAATACACCATCAGTGAAAATTTGAACTGTCAAGCTATCACGGTTCATGAAATACAGCCTGGTGACAGACAGACAGACAGACAGACGAACAGTGGAGTCTTAGTAATAGGGTCCCGTTTTTACCCTTTGGGTACGGATCCCTAAAAACTCAATAACACTGCCTGACCTGGAAATAAAAGTAATCCTCACATCGAATTTTGATAGGTAAAATGGTAGGATCGGATCACAGATAACCCGTTACCTACTTATCTTCTTCTTTGATGTGTCGATGAACTCAAATAATACCCGACCAGTATGTAGCCACGTGCACAGCTCTTTCTAACTATTTAGATCCAGGCGGGAATTTCCCGTATTATGAAGAACGTTCGTATACTAGTTTAGTATGTAAATGTTTATAATAATCTAGTCTGACTAGCTAGCCTGTGCACCCCACTGCTGTGTGCAAAAAAAATATCTAGCATTTTTCCAACATTTTGGACACTTGATTGTCGTAGAGAAGAAATGTTAACTATAGATGTTGTCCCTAAATTGTCATAGGTCATTCATTTTGATTGAAAAGTAAGTTCTTCTATCTTATTTTATTGGTAAACCATTTCTTTCTTCTACATTAGTTGTCCTTCAACCACTCTGCTAGATTACTTCTTAGCTACGCAAATCTAGCTCTCAAGAATTCGTTTAGAACATTTGAAAGCAACCACATTCTTACTTTCTATTCCTGTTCATCACCTCATTATCATCACACTCCTGCCCTTATCCCAATTCATTCGTGGTCGGCGCAGCATGTCTTCTCCCATTCTTCTCTATTACTCGTCATCTCAGCAGTCACCTCCTTTCTAGCCATATCATCTTACACACAGTCCATCCATCGCTTCTTTGGTCTTCCTCTACTCTTATAGTCATCTATATTCATACTCAACATTCTCCTCACCACAAGTTCCTCAACTAAAAAATACATAACCAAAACACTCCCCACCATGTTCGTCCAACTCACTGTCCATTTAACACTGCCCTTTAACTCAGCCATCTAAATAATTCCGCACTTTATCAGTTAAGACGTTACATTGACCCTTCGTGTCCCTTACTCGGCGCCCTTAGCTCCGTCGGGACGCTTATATGAGTAGTAAAGCCCTGCCCCACTGCTGCCGGTTAGCGAGAAGCGCGTTGTGCGAGCTCCTCCGGTAACGAGACCTGTAGAGCCGGGGTACCCGTGACTCCGTGAGCGAGCAACTTCTTCTTCATTGAACCGTTTCGATGACAATCTTAATTTGACTCAATTAAGATTATCATCAATTAATTAAGATTATAATACGCCAAGCTCATAAGCTTAGCGTATTCACTAACATCCATCAGTTCCAGTGATTAACAAACAACGGAATACTTAGGACACCATATTAACTGCTCATTGTTTGTGGAATTAAAACTCCATGGTAAAATCGATCAATCGTCAATTAATTATCGCCTGAACAGGTTTCCCTGGCTTCGAACAATCTGGGTCCAGAGTCTATTTACCGCCTCCCACCTGGACCTGAGTTGCCTTGAACAACTCTAGGTTGACTCTAGAAGATTTTAGTGAAAGAAAGAATGTGTTTAGTTGGCAACTAAAAACGAGTTGTTTCTTTCGCCAGCGACGTGAATATTCAGCGATCAACTTTAACATAATACGTTTATTTTTTACTGACACGGGACCTACACCCACTGTAGGTTTCTTTGCGACAATTATATTCGAATGCTAAGTCGCTTCCTCGTCCACGTTGGGACAGGCGCGAGGCTAGCGTAGGAGTACAGACGGTCTTAGCATGCTTGTAAATTCTAGGGACTCGGTTGTTTTAACTAACAGGTTTTGAATGTTTTCATTACAAATTTTCACCGTTTTTAAGGACTATTATTGTCTTCATGTTAGTCTACAAAATATTTTACTCTACTCACAGCATGTTACATGTAAGTCTGGATCTGAGTCGATTTATGGCAATAGGCTATGGGCCTTTTACTTGAGACTTAAGTAAACATAACTGATGTATTATGGTATGTTTATTACAAGCAATAAATAATCAAGTAAACTTTCATTTCAAAAAATCACATCAAACTTTATTAAACACAGAAAAATTTAAAACGAAAAATGTTAGGTTTTCATATTGAGGTATTAAAAAAAACTTAGTTTCCAAGAACTCTATAGATGGCGATGAACTGACTACGATAGTTGGTGCCAAAGCCAAAACGCTTGGGAAAAAAAACATTGCGCCACGTCACATACGCTCGTTGATTGACACTTTCGTTTACTTAACCTTCCGAATACAACCTAGTTTTCTCGCGCATTGTTAAAATCATTTTTTTTAGATTCTGTTCCTTGCATTAATGTACTAAGTTCAGCGCCATCTATCCAGCGACTAGGGAAGAGCTAAAAAGAAAATCCCTCATTAAGAGAACATCAGACCAGCAGATTCATAAATGCTTCTCCAGAAATCTATCTCAGGCTGTGTCTTTGCTGTTTTTGGTACCAATTTATAGCCAATATCTAAATAGCTTTTGTTCTTACTGTAGTCATTCCAGGTAGTATCACAACATGGTGGAGTTGGGTCTCTGTAAAAATATTAAAAATCAAGATGACTGTAAACCGATGATCCTATGATCCTTTTGACAATAATTCGCTGGTATTCTTTCTATGAAAGCAGTCACATAAATTGTTGATGAACATAATTAATAAATTAATGATAAATGGTAATTATTTCTGTAACACTTTTATACGTCACAATTTATCTATACTAATGTTATAATTATAAAGAGGTGAGTTTGGATGTAGGAAAGGGTAAAGGTGAAAATACTCATGCGATTTCAAAACATCTAAACTAATGGAAAGTCATCTTTTGATACTAGATAAGGTCGGTATTTCCTTTAGAATTAATCCGAGACGTTTGAACTCAAATACAGAACCCTAAAAAGGTTGATCTCAGTCTTTTTTGAAGTCCAGGCGCAGCTATTCTTGGGTAAGTAATATGAAGACCATGCAGACAATAGTAAAATAAAACGAAAAATTGATAATTCTAATGATACATACCCGTACTTGGCGAAATTCGTGTATAACCTACAAGTTTGCTTTATCATTTTATATGAAGGACTCTTTTTATCCAAAGTCAAAAGGAATTTCGATCCATCAAATAGATATGGAAGATCGTCAAAAAACGTTGCTTTACGTAAACCGTACTTGATGCCGTTTTTACCAAAAACATTTCTCTCACTAAAGCAACTGAATTCATAGAAATAGGCCTTGTTACCAGTTTTAACCCACATCTCTAGAAATCTACGGATATTGTAAACATAGTTGAAGTAAGTGTAGAATTTAATTACTTCACGAAAAGATCGTTTACTGATTTCTTGGTTTCCAAAATAATGTCTCTGAACTCGGTCTCCCAATTTTAAAACCTCCGTTGTGTTCTGTATGTTTGCTATTTTGTAAGGTACTAGAAATTCTTTATAAAAGGGAAAGTATTTCAAAATAGGTTTTCTTTGAGTAACTGCTCTGTAAATACCCTCTTCGGTAGTATGACCAAGTATTATATCAGCAATGTTAGTTTTATTCTCGCTGAGCAATTTCTGTGGATTTTCTAAGAAAAAGTGTTGACCACCACAATCTTTCTCCACAATTGGTCTAAAGTTGAACAACTCGAGTACCTCCCTTCTTGGTCCTTCAGAATACAGCAAAAACGGTTTTGCTTTTACCAGAGCTCTTACTGGTGCATCTTTCAGGAACTGGATAGCTTCTTTTGGATCCTTAGTGTACAATCCTAACTGCTGCGTCAATAGAAAAGCACGTCTCTTATGTTCAAATGGTATATCAAAATCTTTGAAGAAAACACCACTGAGTGCTATCGCTCTTTTGAAAAGACCTTTTGACATTGGTGACAAAGTGTGCAAAGTTACTGCTGATCCTCCTGCACTTTGTCCAAAAATCGTCACATTATCAGGATCTCCACCAAACTTTGCAATATTCCTCTTTACCCATTTCAATGCTGCTACCTGGTCTTTCAATCCGGCATTTCCTGGAGCTTCTTCTATGTCTAAAGACAAGAAACCCAAAGTTCCTAATCTGAAGTTAATCGTGACTAGAACGACATCATGGTCTAGTAAAAAATCTGGCCCAAACTGGTTTGAATTGCCAGATCCTACCACGAAGAATCCGCCATGTATGTAGAACATTACTGGTAGACGTTTCTTAGGCTTTAGTTCAGGAGTATACACGTTTAGGAAGAGACAGTTTTCATCGCTGCCAGGGACGTATAAGCCTGTGCCTATTTCTATTTGGGGACATATTGCGCGGTGGATCAGTGCACCTCGTTGGCCTTTCCATGGTATAGGGGGTTGGGGATCCTAAAATAAAATGTAAATAAAGCAGTTTTAATTAAAATACCGTTCCAAAAGACCAGTATCCAGTTATTATTTCAATAAGGTATGTTTGGTTAAGATCATTCGAAACTGGACATGGTTGGTCAATATTTTTCTAAACCACTCTATTAAGCAACCCGTAAGGACTATAGTAGACATAGGCCTCCCCCAAGGTGCGTCACAAACTGCGATCCTCCACCTTCCCCGTGCAGTCTGTACAAATCTTGTTTTTGAGGTTATCAGGTCATCTAGCTGGGTCTTACGTTGCATTTGCCAGTCTCCACTACTACACTTTGCTTCATCAGCCATCGATCCTTTGACAACGTCTGTCCAAACTGCTGCTATAATCAAATTTTGAATGTAACTTACTCTAAATCTAAGTTCTCCAACGGGTGGTGCAGCATAAGGTATACCTTTAAAACTGTAATACTCCCCGTTTCCAGTAGACCTCTGTAATACTATCCCCCTCAACAATCCTTGTTCTACTTGTACTGTAACAAACTCTGCATTGGTACAGCTCTGAAATAAAAAATATAAGACTTTCTTATTGTTTATAGAGTTTAAGGAGAGTCAGACTGCTTTGTTGGTCTAGTAATCGCAAACGCTCAAACACTATTGCTGTCCCGGATTCGAATCTGGAATCGAATTCCAGATTAACCAATCTGGAATTATTCCATTAGGCATTTCTAAGTAGGAGTCTGGATTTGTGCCCAGTTAATGTCGATAAGTTAGGTCGGTACGTTTATGTGGGTAAGTTGCCTTGCCCCTAGGTAATACGAGTACATGGGATTTGAACACAACTGGCGAAATGTAGGAGCACTTTAGCTCACCTCTACCTAAACCTTCATGAAAAGTAGGCATAATGTGTTGTAGAGGCAATAATAGTTGGTACATACATTATGGTACAAGTGTTGGTGATTACCGCTGAGGCGCCATTGAGACCCGAGCCGTTAGGTGAGGGTCTTAACCTAGGACGGTAATCATCAATACACACGATATATCATCATACGACGTTTTTCAACACACTTGTGATGAAAATAATACAAAAAAAAACATTTTATTTAGTGGATAATAGATATTTTTGTCCTTGGAGTTTTCAGGTAGTAAACTTTCCATAACGTTAATAATAACGTAATTATATAACTATAATTTCAACAATCAAAGGAGTTGTGAAAAATTTTTCGCTTAGCGATGGGGGAAAAATGAATCAGTGTTCCCACGCGCGCGCATCTAACAATGGCCATCGGCCATAGACTAAAAGAATGAGGTTTCTTTTTTTTGTCTTTTCGCGGATAGCGTTTTAGCCACGTACGAAATGGGGAATTCAAAGTTTTTTTTATTACAAAGAAAACAAAAGTTATATTTGAATGAAAGTTTTATTTATTAAAAACGTAAGTTGAAATTATCTATTTAAATACGAAGTTGCATAAAATGAGCAAGCAATAGGTACATTAACTTATTTGTACTATTGATCACGATCTTTTTTGTATCTAAATCTCTTCTAAGAACAAAGTAACTCAACCAATAAAATAAAAAAAACCTATAACTCACTTGTGAATAAAAGAAATGAAAAAGTCACAATTTGATTACAGGTGTCATTATGTGCCTAATTGCGGTGAAATTAGAGCCATTTTATGAGCAAGTGTGTTGAAAAGTAAATTATAACACTTGAAAAGATCAGTTTACCACATAACATTACCAACCACAATAGTTATAAAAAAACCTTACCACAGCCAAAAGCAATAATGGAATAAGAAACATATTTTGTTTTATATAAAATAGAACATTTCAAAAGAAAGCTAATTTAAACACAGCTAGGAATATAAACGTTATTTATGACACTAAAATTAAGTCTATGTACTATTCAGGTAAATACTAATTATTGTACCGATAATAAATTATAACCTGTTTTTCAATGGTTTTATATGAATTTCGTGATGCGACTCTATTGAAAATAATTGTTTTTGTCACGAATTGGAAGAAACCACCAACAAGCTAATGAAATAAATAAAGGTACGGTCGGTCACAAAAGTTGTTGTAGTCATCATATATTGTATACGAGCTGATGCCCGCGGCTTCGCCCGCCCGCAAATTATATACTAAAACCTTCCTCTTGAATCACTCTATATATTAAAAAACTTCACAGATCTCGTGCTCTACACGACCTTCGGGTCATTGAAAATGCACTTAGGCAGGCTTTTCATTTTGTAAGATGCCTAATCTAATAGATTAGACGTATATATATAAATATTACTATTATACAGATATATATATCGTCTTTGAAGTAATAGAGCTCATATGCATGATGAAAAAAAATCCGTAAGGTAAAAATAATCATTTTTTGCAAACAAACAACATTGCAAAACAGTTCTTTTGTTTGACATTAATTCACTCGGCTTGGAATGGAATTGATCTTCTTTCTGGGTAACGTTGCGTAAAAAGAAACAGGCTAACAATTTCACTAGGACCGTGTGGTTCGTTTTGTCTCAAATAGATGTTTTCAATGCGCGTTTAACAAGTACTATTTAATTTATCCTTTCGGGAGCCAAACAATAATTATGCAATTTGTGAGTCTCAACTGCGTCGGGATCTATTATTCAGAAAGTAACAATTATTGTCTTACACTACTTTAATTGCTTTTAATATTGGTTTGGCTTCTTTTTTCAAAGTCACTTTAGCTACAATGTTATTTTTCTAAATTGCAGATACTTAGTGCTTGAAGGAACTTTCTACTCCACCTATAAGTTAAGTTTGTATTCTTTACTAAATTATCTTGTAACTAATGAAAAAAATAGTCAATACAGTTCTCGTCTATACATACTACTCTGCGCTGTGAAATATTATTGATTGTGTGATTTTATTTTTCATGCCAACTCAATATAAATTTGTCCAAAGCCATAAAATAATAATGCTCTAATGAAATATAAAAATCCTGCATGTTCATTCTAAACATTTCGATTTGTTAAAGGAAATAATTTCTGTTAAGTTCACATTAAATAAAATTTTAAAATTATTTTTACTCTTATACCATTTAAATGAAAACAATAAAAATAATTAAAAATGACAATTAACAACAGTTGCATAAATAACTAGTATCGTATCGTACCGTCTGCGGGACTGTTCGAAAGAGATACCATGGCCCCGGAACACAAAGAGCGATGAAGGAACATGGATGGGTTTTAGTCAGTAAAAGTCTGACATTCCCAAGTATGATATTACAGTTGATTCTGGCTTTTAGGAGTTACAGTGGTTTGGGAATAGTGGTTTGAGAACAAGCCCGCCAGGCTTGTCTGACATTCCCTCCTGCTCCACCCAGAGTGGGAGGAGTTATTTGGTGATTTCCTATTCGAAAAAAAATGAATATTACGCCACACAACGGGCACCCTCCTGCCTAGATTATTAGTGATACCTAAGTATTATATTATCTGTGGTGATACAAAGATCTGGTTTTTTTTTGTAATGTGCCCAACTCAATACCCCGAGGGCTTTTTTTATTTTTTTCGATATCACATTTAGTTTTTGAGATATAGTTGATTTTATGCCAAAATACCCTAAAAAAGTTATCGAATTTTTCTCATTTTTGCGATTTTCAAAAAAAGTTTACCACTTTTTCCATTTTTTTTTCACGTTATTATAGCTTTTATTAATACGCGTCTTGTGAGACTTTAAACATTTATGTAGCCCTAAAACTCTAGACACCAAGGCGATGTCACACTGAGCGAAAATGGGGACTACACTGAAGCGATCGAAAAAACATTTTCAATGGTTTCAGTACCTACCCGCAACCCACAATGCCATAAAGATAAAAAAAAATGAAATTCATACAACTCTCCAACCGATGAAAATTTAATTTATTTCCGAAAGCGAACGCCATTTTACGGTTAAATAATACTCGCTTGATTACTAACGTAAAGTCAAAAGTGCAATTTATTTTAAAACGTTGCCCGTTCATGAGTAAAGAGGAAATTGAGTGTGAACTAATTCCAGTAATTTTATGAAATGACTTTCGTTGTCCGACTCGCAAAGATAATTTTGGTTTCAGAGATATTTTCTTTTTGTAAAATAATGGACTTCACATTTTGTTTATAGATGAATTTAAATATAGGGTTTAATTTTTTGTTCATTCATGGCTCATTCAATAAGCTTCATGAAAGTTAATTTTGTGTTTTTATTATTTAAAACTGTAATGACATGTTTACTTAGACGACATATGCATTTTAAATTCAATTATTATTTTCCTTAAGGGGCTCCTCAATGCACACTAGCGCCACTTTAGTAAAAAAATCAGAACTCGTTAAATACACAATTAATATAAAATCTGATTGACAAAATCAATGCTTTAGAGTTCTAGATTATTGACGTCTATTTAATTCATTAAAATATACTTCACTGTAGTTATATGTAGTTAGAAAAATTGCTAAAAACGGCCGTTTTTTCCATTTTGTATCTGTAACGACAGCGAGCAATGTTTCAATGAGTTAAGCAGACGTAAATAATTTAGAAGACCAAAAGATTGATTTTGTCAATCAGATTTTATATTAATTATGTATTTAACGAGTTCAGATTTTTTTACTAAAGTGGCGCTAGTGTGCATGGGGGAGCCCCTTAATGTAATCTATTGACATGCCACCTTAATTGTAATTGCTTGTTTATGCTTGTTTTATGTTAATTTTGTACGCCATAATATTGGCAAAACCTAGCGCACCCATTTTAGACGATATACTATCTGTAATCATACCTATGTTTTACAAAATGAATGATTGATTGATTTTGTCTCGTAAAAATGAAATTATTTCAGCTGTTTGCCTTGGTTCCTATTACATAACACACAACATAACGCCAGTAATCCCCGAAGGATTGGGCAGAGGTGTAAGTACCTAATAGTACAACCACATTTCGCCAGTTATGTTTAAGTCTCGTCTAATGGGAGGCGAGCCTAATGCTATCCACCGGGCAAAATCTAGACTCTGGCTGCTACTGAAAATGTCATCATCTGCCTAGCCTTTTCCAAAGTTTTATTGGGGTCGGCTTCCAGTCTAACTGGATGCAGCTGAATACCAGTATTTTACACGGAGCGACTGCCTATCTGACCTCCACAACCCAGTTAGTACTGGGTAATACGATACCCCTTGGTAAGACTGGTTGTCAGACTTTTTGGGCCACTGACTACCTGTAACGACTGTCAAAGATCACAAATGACAGCCGGGACCAACTGCTTTACGTGCTTTCCGAGGCACGAAGGAAACTCGGTATGTAACGGGTGGTTACCCATCCACAGACCAACCTAGGCAAGCACAGCTTAACCTAAAGATCGACCCGAGCGGCTGTTATTATTTAGCCACGAGCTCCTCTCCTCCTGCTACCGAAAATGTCCTGATGGAAAAACTCAATAACAATTTGCCCGACCCGGAAATCGAACCCGGGACCTCATGCTACTCACTAGACCAACGAGGCAGTCGGGGAAGAATTTTCTTTAACGTACGGAAAACCTAAAATACAACCTACCTTCTGGTTTGGAACTGCATCTCGTAAACATCCGTGCCACTACGCCCGTCTCCTAGTAATTGGGTTCGAAGAATAGCATGCAAGGAACCCGTATTCCACTTAGTGGTTTAATTAGTAAGAAAGTTGAAGATTAAAGTTCTAGCGAAGTTAAAGTTCGGTGCGGCTGCGTCGATGGTTGCGGTACTTACACGCCCGAAGCTTTGTGCGCTCTTCTTTTAGAGTTAAAATCGAGCTAGTTCTTGCTCGCGGTTTTGCCCGCCAAATTATGTTACGGGAACGCGGCGGACTATCTGCATGGATAAATTGTGTCATATATCCTAACCAAGATCATGACTGAGTACCTGTATTGGTATTGGTCCGAAGTCTAACAACCAGTCTTACCAAGGGGTATCATATTACCCCGTACTGACTTGGTTGTGGAGGTCAGATAGGCAGTCGTTCCATGTAAAATACTAGTTTCAGCTGCATCCGGTTAGGCTGGAAGCCGACCTCAACATGGTTGGTAAAGGCTGATAGTGATGTAATTGATAAAAGGCGAAAACGTATCTAATCTATCTAATATTATTAAGAGGAAAGATTTGTATTTTTGTGTGTGTGTATGTTTGTAATGAATAAACTCAAAAACTACTGCGCCGATTTCAAAAGTTCACCATTAGAAAGCTACATTCACCCTGAGTAACATAGGCTATATTTTATCCCTGTACCTCCACGGGAACGGGAACTACGCGGGTCAAACCGCGTGACGTCCGCTTGTATAGTATAAGTACACAGGTAGACAGAGTAACTTTTCTATTTACAATATTTATATGAATATAGAAGTAGAAACTTAAATACCTACATGCAGTGGTAGGTTCTACGTATAGTAACAGAGGTTTAATTGATCTCATAATCAGAAATTGCCTGACAACACTGTCAATATTGTCGGCTCCCAGTTATATACTAGGTAATAACCTTGTGCCTAATTCCTCATTATGTTACTGACGTGCGTTTAATTACAAATAGGGAACTTATCTTTTGTTTCCTTATTAATATTGACGCATAGAAGAAGTATAACAATATCATTTTATGTCATATTTATTTTGTCTAGCTGTTTTTGCTAAACTTGAAGTACATTAGTATGAATTTAACATGATATACGAACTATAGGTATAAGGACTATTATTTATCTATTTTATATAAACTTCATGTACAAGGGTGGTACATAGGCGGACTTAATGCCACATGGCATTCTCTACCGGTCAACCTTTGGGTCAAATAGGATAGCATTGTGATAGAGTATAACAAAAATAAATAAGAAAAATAACATTTTGCAAGCATCAATGAGGTCTATGTGGTTATTTTATCAAAACAAGCCTGTTTTCATTATATTATACCTGCCCAACTAAATTTATATCCAAGTAATTAGAAGTTTACTGTTGTATGCACGACATTTTGCCTCATCGCTGACACTTAAAATTTCAATATTTAAACATTAATTTGGGTGTCTTACTGTTAGTAAAAGCTGACCAAATTGCCCAATTTATCGTTAAACTCAAGCGTCATAGCACTTTAGAACTTGCAGCTGATAGCTCCAGCCTAAACAGCGAACAAACTCAGCGCTTTATGCTTTGTTATAGCGAAGCGTGAAGTAGGTAACCCACAGAGGTAAGTTTTCGTCTTGAGAAACAAAGGGTGGCGATTTAGTCAGCGGGGGATGGATCACCACCACCACCCATCATACTTGCTGATATTTTAGGATAATAATCATCAAAATTACTTTAGAACTCGGAAATATGCAGATACGTAATTTATTCGTAACGTTTACACAGAACATCAAGATGGCCCAGAGAGAAAAAATGGTTACCAACATAGAGCTTCTCCTTTACCAACAACATTGGAACAAGTTTAGGTAAGAAACTCATATCCGATTGGTGAAAAAAGAACGAATGTCCGTAAAACAGTAGCTACACACATCAACACGGTCTAGGGATATTTCATACTCAATTAAATAACTCGAAAAGTACTGGCCGCATTGGAATCTTTTATACACCGATTTGTTTGTAATTTATCTCAGACTAATTCCAAATTCAAATTTTTGAAAATTCTTTTGTTTCGGTGGCATAAAAATGTCTTGATGTATAGGAGAGGGAATTTTCATTTGTGCGAAATTTAGAAAACAATACGAATTACGTTTAGTTACAGTTTTTTTTCATTTTTAAACGAAAGATAAAGTTAAAATTGAGGTATTGTAGCCATGCAGCCGGCAACGCCGACATTTGACGAGGGCGGAGATGTTACGAGCTGTGGGAATGCTGGAAGCTGGATCTGTTCAGCGTAATGTTGCTGAGGCCATAGGGACCCATCAAAATGTAATTTCAAGATTGTGGACACGCTATCGTGCCACAGGTGAAGTAGCGGAGAGGCACCGGGGGCCAAGTCGCATCACTACCCCCAGACAAGACCGATTTTTGCAAATTACTGCGCGAGCACAACCAAATGCAACGGCGACTCAATTGGTCCAAAGGCTGCGAGTGGAACACCAAGTGCTTGTGAGTGACCAAACTGTAAGAAGGCGACTGCATGAAAGCAATCTACGCTCTCGTAGACCACTCCGGGTCCCACCTTTACGGAGAGGCAATCGTGGACGACGATTAGAATGGGTTCGGAACCACGTGGACTGGGGCCGTGACCAATGGTCCAATGTGCTGTTCACGGATGAATCCAGGTTCGGCTTCCATCCAGATTCACGAAGGACGCGTGTTTGGCGAGTTCCTGGACGATGGAGCCGTCTCCAGAACCCTCAGGAAGTTCACCCATACCAAGGAGGAACAATTATGGTTTGGGCAGGAATTCGTCTTGGAGGACGGACGGATCTCGTTTGGGTGCGGGGCAATATGACGGCAGAACGATACGTCCAACAGGTGCTGGGGCCCGTAATCTTGCCCCACAGAACACAAATGGTGCAAGATTTCCTGCTCATGCACGACAATGCCCGGGCACACACGGCGAGAACGGTAGCAGCTTGGTTACATACACATAATGTTAGGGCCTTAGACTGGCCTGCTCAATCGCCAGATCTAAATCCCATTGAGCATGCGTGGGATATGCTGCAAAGAAGAGCTCTGAAGGAAGTTCCTGAAAATCTGGCTACAGAAGATCAACTTTTTGCGCACCTCAGAAGGACATGGGACAATATTCCGCAGCAAGACATTGACAACCTTGTTCTGAGCATGCCGAATCGTTGCCGATGTGTTATGAACATCATGGGCGCTTTCTCAGACTACTAACTTGAAGTTTATAAACACAAATTAAATGTTTTTTTCTATTTTTTTCAGTTTTTACTCACAAATTAAAAGTTCATTCATATACGGTTTCCGTCTATGCTTCATTTTTTTTCCATAAAATCCTGAAATTTTAATCTATACCTTAACCATTATTAAAAAATGGTAGAATATTAAATAACGTATCTTTTAAATATATACATGTCATATAAATAATTAACACATTGATAGTAATTCGCTTTTTTTAAAATATCCCTAGACCGTGTTGATGTGTGTATATTTCGATGTACCTTGATCAGTGTTTATTAGTTCTGAAATTTATTATCATCTTCAATTCTACTAACGTACTCTTTACTTATAATAGAGGGCTGGCCTAGCCTTTTTATTTTATTAACAAAACCAATAAGAATTGACTAGGAAAGTGGATACATTAATTACTCTACTGGAACCTATCTCTTAATTCCTTCCTAATTGGATCTGGATGTTAACCTAATCTAAGACCTACTTCTTAAGTCATGAACGATGTAGCTAAAAACCACGGAAACTACAACAACACAGAACCAGCAGCACCAAAAACTTAAAACCCAATGAAACACAAACTAACATCCATACTCCCAGTAACTCCACGTGACGGTTTAATTTAATCAATTCCGAAAGTTTGAACGTTGAAAATTCAATCGGGCTTAACACAACCTTAGTCGGCACTTTATAACTGGTTGCTAACTGCTAACTTTCGAACCTATCGACGAGTCTAGTGCAAGTGAGTATTAATTACTAGGCGATTCTCACTTATAGTAGAATAGATGAAAATCGACGGGATGATGTTTTAGTTGGGGTAAAAGGCTTAACGCATATTATTATTTTATGCCCGCGGCTTTGCCCGCGCGGTATTCTTTAATTGTCCTACGAGATCGTGCAACCGGGCACGAGAGTCACACCGCTAACTTCCAAATTAGAACTTCTGGGTAAATGCAACATACCATTTTTGATGCATTGCAATGACCTAGAAGTCGAACCCTGGACAACTACCAGAAGCACGATGCGGCTCGCCTGTCAGCCTATGGTGTCCGATGGTTCATGCATGCAATGCAATACACCATAGTGATTTTAATATATAATGCAAAATATTTCAATACCTACAGTTTATGGAATTGCCTCTTCCAAATAATAGAAGATTCAATGCTATAACTTACTTACTGCTTCTCATTTTGGTCTTAATTTACACTTTCTCTGGCATTTTCAGTATAACGAAAAGGGAAAATTCATACGTATCTGCAACTAAATCAAACTAAAAAAGACTAAAGTAATTGAATTTCGAAGCAAATTAAAAAAGAAACTACTGAATACAATGTAAAGGGAGGAGAAAATTAATGAATGCAGTTCAATCCGGATCGAACTAGTATTATCCGGAGAAATTGCTGGACGTTGCACGTAATACCGGTTTATTAAAAGAAATTAGCTACTGTGGAGGAAATTGCTCTCATAATCTGTGGAAAATGAAAATTTACTGTAGATGTTGACTGTTGTAAAGATATTTTTATTAGTGTAGCGGAATTCAATCAGAAATTAGATTTAAACCCCTGGAATACATTTGTATCCAATAAATATCACAGGTAGTTTAATTGGTACGTTTAAGGTGGAGATTTTGTCACCTAGGTCTGCCAAATAGATGGTTTTACATAACATCACGCCTGTAATCCCAAAGGATTAGGCAGAGGTATATCTAAACTAATACACTCACATTTCGCCAGATGTAATAAGGGCGAGCTTATTGCCATCAACCGGGCACAAATCCAGAATCCGTGGCAGCTGAACTGAGATAAAAACAGATAGACACAACAACCTACCTCAACCTACGACTCCCATAATCCACCTTCGCCCACCATTTTCTTCTCACAGACACATACCGTCCTCATGCATAAATCCGTCGCCCCATTATCCTAGCCTGGCATCCTGGATCCGCCATAATCCCCCCGTTCCTTGTAATTACAGGCAGGTGAGCGATGCTATTACCCTACCTATCCCTCGTCTAAACGCTTCCTGACGTTGGCATCCTTTAGGAAACGATTTGGTTCTAAGTGTGCAGTTGGGAGAAAGATTTTTGAGATGCGAAGTGCGAATGTTGTGGTCTGATGGTTGGTTTATACCGTGTTTATTGTTACCCGACTGAGGAGGTTAATGTGTTTATCAGTATACGACGTGTTTCCGGACGATATCGATAAACTTCGACCGGTATTTGTACTCATTATTATGAACAACTTTTACTAACTTATATCCTGAATCACGAAAAAAAAATCAGCTGTTCCATACATCTTGACGAGTTATGCGAACATAAGTAATTGTAGGGAACATCTGATTTTTTAATACAATCGTGTTATACATGACTTTGTTTGTAGTTCTTTGTTTGTATTCTGTAGTTTTTTCCAAAGGCGTGGGCCGATTTTAATGATTCTTACGTCAAAGATTATTGTGAATATGTGAATATGTGAACAATAAAAAAAATAAAGTCAACGAACTACGAGAATGGGGGGGGGGGTATCATTGAAGAGGTATTTGAAAATCATCTTTAGTTTCCCTGAATATCATTTTTGTTATAGGAGTCCTAAATGAAAAAAATCATGGTAACAACCACAGTTAAGAATGTTTGTCACGTCCTAGGGAAGATGCTGAAACCTTCACGTGACAATATATTCTATGTATAATACACGCTTACATTTCTTTGTTAATTGAAATCAGTATATTATGTACGAACAGATGTATGAATGTGGACGAAATGAGTGTTGATTGATGAGCAGCTGGGGCAGGGCAAACAGTGGAAGTTTATGTTGTATGTACTAGCTCCTCCTGTCCCATGGGATCTTATTACCAGGATAAAAAATACCATATTACTACACTACTACAACAGCCCATAACGTCCCACAGCTGGACATAAGCCTCTCCCATGATGGGAGGAATTTGCCGTAATCTCCACGCTTGGCAGGCGGATTGGAGATCGCAGTGATGAAAGACTAACAGAAAACGCTGCTGCCCATTCTCTGATCTACGGAGGCGCAAGGTGTTCTGCCTCAGACATTAGTCGCCTTATACGACACCCGTGAGTGTAATGAGTTGGTTCTATTCTACTCTGCCGGATACCACACGGCTTGTTTTATGTGTTAATCTAGGTTCTAAACTATCTGTGTGCATTTCATCCAAATCAGTTCAGTAGTTTTTGCGTGAAAGAGAAAACTAGTCAATAATTACTACAGACCTCGAGTCGCGCTGCAACGTCAACTTTAAGGCGTTCGTGGTGCGAATACCATCGTGTTATGTGCACCTCCTCTTAGAAGACGAGGGAGTGGTGTTCCGTCGCTTCCACGGGCAAGTGCTTCATGAAGTGAAGTTATTATCATAGTTTTACGGTTTTATTTACTAACAATTTATATTTTATCTTAAGTATGTTTGTCTGTATGGTATATTATATACTCGTATCTATGGGCCAAAGTTGCCTGAGAATAAATTCATGTTATGTTTTCAAAAATAAGCAACACCATGGAAATCACTTTAAGTACGATATAAGCTACATTATACACCGTGTTTCTTAATAACTACTAAAGTATTGCAGTTCTGTTCAACCCTCTAACTTCTCAAGTGAACCATTATTTTCAAACTAAAATGCAAAGCGAATATCTAACTTTAATCAAACGGGAAACAGGAACTTAGATTCCGATCAGTGGCCAATTGTGTATGCATTACTTCAACCGACATCCATTAGTGTTTACCTGCCTATTGTAGAATACTTGTCACAGAATAAATAGTACAGAAGGCCAGAATCGGCGAAAACAGTCGCAAGATAGACGTGTACGAAAAGTTATAAGCTTCGGTAATGTTCGCGATTCTAGTCTGAAAGTTGCTCCACAGAGAAAAATCAACTCCCTACTAACCGAAGAGGCCAAGTTTCTTCGGTTAGTTCTAAGTTTGATTCTTACTTTTGTCCTGCAGCTATTTGTAGTAGGTAATGTACTATCAGTGTGCAATTGTTTGAAGTTTTCTCTCTATCAGGTTACTACTCCGGTCGCAGATTGACATCAGATGGCCATCAATAACCTCTTATAGAAGTATTTATTAAATCTAACTTCGGTGTGCGATTGAGATCAACCTTGATGGCTTGGCCTATCACTCGGAAGTTAAAAAAAAATGGGGCAATTGTTAATCAATAATCTTAAAATCATTGTTAACTATTAAAATAGAGAAGTACTGCCATGTTTGTTACAACTTTACTCCATCTTATAATCGAGCGTTCGTATTTCCGAAGATAAGCGATGACTCCCGAAGCGCATACTTTTCCTTGGAAATCTGCACGTACGGCGATCTCGAACAAATGCCAGTCGCGAGTACGCTTGCATTCGCTGTACGTGAAGCATGTGTGTGTGTGTGCACACATGCTTCAAGTACATTTTCACTCGTTGTAGTGTTGAAGTGGTATTTCTGTAACTATCTATTCTGTGTACGTATTTGTATTAAGTATATCAGTATGAAGTACATCCATCCATGTCAGATTAGAACATGTAAGAGGCTTACTTACAGCTTGTGATATACCTGGTTTAAGTTGCAACTTGTATCAAAGTTTTGCCAATTATGTGTTTTGGAGTTTAAAGATTTAGGTATGTATGTTTATAGTTAATTAAATAAGATTAATAATGAGGTGTTCGTTTTTGTTAATTTTATTTTAGCATATTATGTTTAAGGCCCATGTGATAGGTGGCAAATCTATGCCGACTTCTAGACTGCAGGCTCGCACTACGAATTTCCTGACGGAGAAGCTCACTAGCACTTTTCCTGACCTGGGAATCTAACCCAGGTCCTCAAGTTTAGCATCAGTAGCTGTTGCGTAGTTGCGATCTTTAGACTATATAACGAGGCAGTAATTCTGATACTGTTAGCCTGCGTCATCCCACTGCTGGGCAAAGGTCTGTCCCCATGACTTCCATTTGTTTCGATCCAGGGTTAATGTGTCCATCTTATAGAAGATGGACACATTAACCCTCCCTCCCTCCTTCCTCTTCCTCGATCGTATAGACATAGTCGGCTAGTTTGACGCGCTCCATTGCACTCGGAGGCAGAAACATATTATAAAGAAAAACATTAGGGTCTGATGTCCTCAGGACTTCTGACTTTGACTAAAAACCACTGCTCTACATTACATTAACTGTTTAAAATGTAACTTAAATTTCACAATAAATTAACTAAACTCAAAACCTTTTATCAAATAAATGTTCGTTCATTAATATTTATAATGATTAACGTAGCAAAAACTACATTGAGTTTAACAAATGAAGGCTCTTCAATTGGCGGTGGGACAAAGAGAATTTGAATGTACAGTCGTTACTAGAAGTGGCTCAGAAGTTAGAACTAAACGATAGTGTTAAGTTTGATGACGGTAATTGTTCACAAAAAGTCTATTTATGACCCGTTTCTTTAGTTACTTTTTATTCTTTCAGTGTCGTGAAATTTTAAATGATGTTTCCACCAAATTAAATAGCTAGGTACTTATAGTTGTTGTTGTTTTATATTAGTTATTTATGCAACTGTTGTATAATAAGGGGTCTTAAAACACGAATGTGGGTTATCGTATCACATGAGTGTTTTAATACCTAATTATGTACCTACAGTTGCATACAAGACTTTATCTACATCCATGATATGAATCCTCCATAAAAGGTTCAGAAACCATAGGGTGTTGCAGTGCTGTAAGAAGTCTATGTAAATTCATGGAAAGTTTAATTGCTGAGTATTTAATACAAACAAACTATGTATAAGTAATAATTGAATTATTAATTGTAATAATTATTTACATTTAGGAAGAAATATTCGGTGGTGTGTTAACAAAGCTTGTATAAGTCATTTTTGTAAACAACTAAGTACCTAATGCAATACTAATAACGAACAAAAATGGCGGGATACGACGACGTGAATTCGAATTAACCTATAACTTTAATTTTTAATTACGGCGCTGTGGTAGTGAAACGCACGTGCATAACAATGTTCTTTTTTTAAAATGAGTTGCATAATGAAATTTAGTACAACATTATAACACCCGTTTGGATGATATTATGGTTAATATAACTCTGGTTGTTTTAATGTTGGCAATAAACTAACTGTTTCAGATATTTTTATAGAGGATTTATAGCATAGGTAGATAAAGGTAATTAAACTATTTATTTCATTTAAGTCATTGAAAAGCACTTCTGAACCTCAAAAGCGAGCGAGAGCTCGTGTAGAAGTCGTAGCAGGTTCTAAATTTGCTTATATCTCGAAAACGGTGCGTCATATCGCAAAAATAATGGATAAATTGCCCCCATAATAATCCCCCTGTAATACGTAATTCTCAATATGTAGGTTAAAAAAATGAAAAATAAAAACAGAAAAGCGGGAAAAGCGGCCATTTGATTGTGACATCGTTGTCGATTGCGACGTCATGTTTCTTGTTATGATCATGCAGCGCCACTTGCGGCGATAAATGGAACTAAATGGCGGCGTATCGACGATGCGCCCGTTTGTATAACGGCGGCACGTTATTAGGCCGCTTTGACGAAAGCGAAGGGCTCATTCAAAGCGGCGTTCTTTATTTCAGTCGAATTGTAATCCGGCTGAACGTG
Source organism: Xestia sexstrigata (assembly GCA_941918905.2). NCBI lineage: Eukaryota > Metazoa > Arthropoda > Insecta > Lepidoptera > Noctuidae > Xestia > Xestia sexstrigata. Next base: position 2,295,397 of record OW799210.2, read on the forward strand.
AGGACGCCGTATTACATAACGGCGGCGTTTTTCAATCCGGCGCGCCATTATGTAAAACAGCGGGTTATACGAATTCGCTGCGACATAAACACCAGTATTTTAGTACACCAGTAACTGTCAAAGATCTCTAAATTTTAATGACAGCTGTTTGTGTGCGCTTTCTGAAGCACTGAGGGATTTCGGTATATATAATGGACGCATGTCACTACTTTGAAGAAAATGTGCAATATAAAAGAGGCCCGAAGTCTTTTCCAATCACTCTACATCTACAACCTCAGCACCATTCGTTACCGGCAGGCAGTTCATTCCGGAACTAGCGCGAATTAGTTCCCTGCCCGACCACCGGTCACATGCGGCATTAAACTAACTACTTACTGTGGAACTTATTATACGGGGACCTCTTTATATGGATATTTTGTGGCTTGGGACTGATGTAGTAGACGGAAATGAAGAATATGTTCATTAACGTGAATTATAGTTGCCTGCATACTCAAAATAAATGTCATTGATGCCCATTTGATGCCAATGCAATATGAATTCTTATCTCATCTGTGTGAATTAGATGAGCAGTGGTAGTGCAGTGGTAATAACCTCGATAAACGTGTGGTGTAAGTGGGTCCGAACCAGGCAGGAACTTTACTTTGTGTAATTTATGCGGTGAAGGAAGGTAATGACCGACATATATATTGTGTATTGTATAACGGCCTGGTGTCCGCAACTCCACGTCAAAGCGCGTATTTTGCGTAAGGGCTATAATCCACCACGCGGGCCCAGTGCGGATTGGTAGATGTCACATGTCTTCGAATTTTTGGTTCTAGGACAAGCCGGTTTCCTCACGATGTTTTCCTTCACCGTTTTGAGAGCTTTGGTGATGAAATAAATTACACAAAGTAATGTGCCTCTGAGGGTTCGAACCCACGACTAAGTTCGTAAGTCAGGACCGCCACCACTGGGCCACCGCTGCTCTTAATGATCGACATTAAAGTGTAACAGTAAAGTGACCGACATTGACGAACCTAAAATACGACGATCTCTCGCACTGCGGTTAGAGAGTAGGCCTGTGCCCCATCGATGGGAATATTTGATGCTGATTATCGCTTCAAATCAGAACACCCCATTGTAACTGGAACAACATCATCATCTGCTACTCTTTTCCCAACTATGTTGGAGTCGGCTTTCAGTCTAACCGGATGCAGCTAAATACCAGTATTTTACATGGAACGACTGCTTATCTGACCTCCACAAGCCCGTAAGTACTGGAAAAACCAGCTACAATGACTGAAAAATCTATCTGTCTTCAGACGGTTTTATTATCAAGGAGCTACGCTATTGTTGTTATATCAAGCAAAACACTTTATTATCCTTTTACAACAAAAATCTTTACCAAACAAACTGTTTTAAAACAGTAATGCACGCATATTTCTAGAAAATATTTTAATAAGAAAATACAAACTGAGGCTGGTCCCTATTTCGTTCTATATAAAATAAAGCAAGAAAGCGCCTTCTCGTCGCTCGCACGTTATTACAGACGGGGTGTTATTATATTACCGACTACATGCATAGGACGCTTGGGGTGTAAAGCTGGGTTTAAATAATTTCATTTTAGATGTAGGGGGAAGTTGGATTGCTTGGGAAGTTCAGGTCACTTTCTTGGTGGTTTAGATTTTGTGAAGGTTGGTTATAATGGAGTTTGATTTGATTGTCACTGTAATACGTCGAAGAGTTGGTATTGGTATCGGATTGTTTGTATTGTATTTATTCTGATAGACATTAAAACATCTCGCTCATATTTCTTGAAGGATTAGGCTGAGATGTCAACTTCAAACACAACAAATAAACTCAGGACTCTTAAATTTAGTGGCTATATTTGGTAAATCTCTAATATAGGTATAAGAACATGACTGCCTCGTTAGTATAGTGGTCGCAAGCGCGGCTGCTGAGCATGAGGTCCTGGGTTCGATGCCCAGGTCGGGCAAAGTGATCTTGGGTTTTTCCATCAAGAATTTCTAAGTAACAACCAAAGAGTCTGGATTTGCGCCCGGTTCATGGTACTGGCCCATGTAATAGGGGTATTACATGGGACTTAAATATAATTGGTGAAATGTGGGTGCACTTTAGGTACACCTCTGCCCAAACCTTCGGGGATTACAGGCGTGATGTTATGTTATGTATTTGGTCAATCAGTGTCTGGTTATATCTCTGCCAATAACAACCACCTCCAATCACTAATGTGATAGTTTCATCAACCGTGGTGATTACTAATACACACATCAACACGGTCTAGGGATATTTCATACTCAATTAAATAATTCGAAAAGTACTGGCCGCATTGGAATCTTTTATACACCGATTTGTTTGTAATTTATCTCAGACTAATTCCAAATTCAAATTTTTGAAAATTCTTTTGTTTCGGTGGCATAAAAATGTCTTGATGTATAGGAGAGGGAATTTTCATTTGTGCGAAATTTAGAAAACAATACGAATTACGTTTAGTTACAGTTTTTTTTCATTTTTAAACGAAAGATAAAGTTAAAATTGAGGTATTGTAGCCATGCAACGCCGACATTTGACGAGGGCGGAGATGTTACGAGCTGTGGGAATGCTGGAAGCTGGATCTGTTCAGCGTAATGTTGCTGAGGCCATAGGGACCCATCAAAATGTAATTTCAAGATTGTGGACACGCTATCGTGCCACAGGTGAAGTAGCGGAGAGGCACCGGGGGCCAAGTAGCATCACTACCCCCAGACAAGACCGATTTTTGCAAATTACTGCGCGAGCACAACCAAATGCAACGGCGACTCAATTGGTCCAAAAGCTGCGAGTGGAACACCAAGTGCTTGTGAGTGACCAAACTGTAAGAAGGCGACTGCATGAAAGCAATCTACGCTCTCGTAGACCACTCCGGGTCCCACCTTTACGGAGAGGCAATCGTGGACGACGATTAGAATGGGTTCGGAACCACGTGGACTGGGGCCGTGACCAATGGTCCAATGTGCTGTTCACGGATGAATCCAGGTTCGGCTTCCATCCAGATTCACGAAGGACGCGTGTTTGGCGAGTTCCTGGACGATGGAGCCGTCTCCAGAACCCTCAGGAAGTTCACCCATACCAAGGAGGAACAATTATGGTTTGGGCAGGAATTCATCTTTGAGGACGGACGGATCTCGTTTGGGTGCGGGGCAATATGACAGCAGAACGATACGTCCAACAGGTGCTGGGGCCCGTAATCTTGCCCCACAGAACACAAATGGGGCAAGATTTCCTGCTCATGCACGACAATGCCCGGGCACACACGGCGAGAACGGTAGCAGCTTGGTTACATACACATAATGTTAGGGCCTGCTCAATCGCCAGATCTAAATCCCATTGAGCATGCGTGGGATATGCTGCAAAGAAGAGCTCTGAAGGAAGTTCCTGAAAATCTGGCTACAGAAGATCAACTTTTTGCGCACCTCAGAAGGACATGGGACAATATTCCGCAGCAAGACATTGACAACCTTGTTCTGAGCATGCCGAATCGTTGCCGATGTGTTATGAACATCATGGGCGCTTTCTCAGACTACTAACTTCAAGTTTATAAACACAAATTAAATGATTTTTCTATTTTTTTCAGTTTTTACTCACAAATTAAAAGTTCATTCATATACGGTTTCCGTCTATGCTTCATTTTTTTTCCATAAAATCCTGAAATTTTAATCTATACCTTAACCATTATTAAAAAATGGTATAATATTAAATAACGTATCTTTTAAATATATACATGTCATATAAATAATTAACACATTGATAGTAATTCGCTTTTTTAAAAATATCCCTAGACCGTGTTGATGTGTGTACTTTGACTAAAATGCTGTGGCCACTTAAAAGTTCTATCTATGTTCATCAGTGTCGTTCCTGCATTTACAAGACGATAGATAAAAACAAGTTCCAAAGAAAAACTGTCCTCCATAGTTAGTTTTTCCTCACAAATTCAAGGAAGTTCTTGTTATTTATGCAAAAGTTGTCACGATATACATTAGTGTTGCTTCTGGTTAAAGGGGATTACCTTCTGAAGAGGCTGGCTGCAGATAATCTGACTGCATGGGGGATTTAAATCGAAAAACGGGTTTTAGGGTTCCCAATTTCAGACTTCTACTATCACCCGTATCTTTAAACAAGTCAAAGTGATTACTTGAATGAAAGTCATTATTAGATAGATTTTCATTGTGTAGTTTAGTAATTTCTTGTAGTTAGAACTGTCAAAAGTTAGAATTCTGAGCTTTGCTTTGCTTTCTTTGACGGTTCTTACTTCGTTTAAATTCTTGTCTATCATAAAAATGTTTGCATGCAGATACTTGATTTTTGTTACAGAGTGTGTTTGATTTATTATACCTAATAACCAAATCATCATCATCATTATCATCATTTCAGCCGAAAGACGTCCACTGCTGGACATAGGCCTCCCCAAGTGCCGCCACATTGACCGGTCCCGTGCGACTCGCATCCAGCGGATTCCCGCAACCTTCACCAGGTTATCGGTCCACCTAGTGGAAGGTCTTCCAACACAACGTCTGCCGGTTCGCGATCGCCACTCCAGAACTTTTTTAACCAATAACCAAATAATAACAACAAAATACAGATAAAACTAAAGTTTTAACAGAACCCTTCGAGTGCCAGTCCGACTCTTATTTGGTCGGTTTTCTTCATTCAGTCGGTTACCATGTGCATAGATTTGCGGTTGTATCGACATTTCCATAAAACGGTTATTGATGCAAATCTTTTTATTCTGATTACTACATAAGAGGATATTGCATACGGTTTACGATGTAGGATTGAAGTGTTTCCTTCTTATTCGCTTATTGAATTGTAACATAACCGCGCAACTTAAATTTTTATGACGTGATGAAAATAAATGAAAACATTTGTTCTCATTTCAAATTACGAAAATTATTTGGCGAGCATGGTTTTCACATGTATCGCACTGGTGTCAAACTTCAGTTTGTCGTACAAGCACGCATTTGAACAATTATAGGGGGTCGCAGTACAGTTCTGTCGCACAAGCGTTAATCGCACATTCGTTTGTCGAGCTCACATGGTGTACTCGTTTTCACAGATCAGTGTATGGCATAATCAGCCAGCATTCCCACTGCTGGCACTCGGGCCTCCTTGCTCTCTCTCTCTCTAGAAGAGAGCGGACCCAACTTAGAGTACCAGCTGTTCAGAACAGAAGTGCTGTGACTTTTTTTTATCGTTACTTCACCATTCTGAGATCCTTTTGGCCTCGTACAGGACCAATAATTTTTTTTTTTTCTGAAGGTTACCTTTGTATATAGTTTTGTTGTTTTGTTCTGTGCAAGACTAATAAACACTTTTTCTTTATTTCTTTTACTCCACAACGTGGGCCCAGAATGGGTTGGTAGTTGTCTCCGGTAAATGTGACGCCTAAATATTGCAGATTACAGACTTGTTTAAAATCTAAATAGCCACTTATGTCATCCAGTATAACATGAAGCCCGAACAAAATTAAACGCAATATCGCGGCCCAGCTACTACATAAACCATGATGGGCCGATGAACATTTAACACGGGCCTAACTTATTCAAAGTCCGGCCTGAGCTCCGAAGGCAATTTCACAAAGCTAATTGAGTACTGATCCCCCGACGAACTAGCAGATTGAATGGAAAGGGGACTAAGGATGGCTTTTCAGCAAAGATGAGCGAGGGATGTGTGTAAAACTAACCAATAACATGATACGCGAGAGATGCACTAATAATACTCCTACATTTTGCCAGTTATGTTTCAGTTCCATGTAAAAGGGCCTATTGCAATCAACCGGGCACAAATCCAGACCCCTAACTCCAATTCTTGATGGGACGGAAGGACGTATTGGGACTTTATGCTGCAGGAGTCACATTTATCAAACAATAACATTGCTAGCTGCTGGCTCAAGCCATCGAAAAGGAAGCGACGCTACGTACCCTCACTCATCTTAGTAAAGAAGCGGAATGGCTAATAAGAAAACCATCAATAGAATTGCTTATTTTTCTAGCCTTGCTCAGAGCAGCTCTGGTGATAGAAGACTTAGCAGAGTGACTCTTTTTAAATACTACGCGAGCAAGAGATGTGTTCAGGGAATGTGAGCGAGGGAGCTGTGCGAAAAATACAATCTACAAGGAGTGGTGTAGCTGAGCCAGTTAAGCTACAAAAAAACTGCCGTAATACACCGTTTCTTTGCTCACGATCCCACAAAGAGTCTTATAAACTTACACAGCTCCACTACACATCTCTCGCACCGCTCCGCTCCCAACACAGATTGTATGAATCGCCGCTAAGTGAACTGTTTTATCCGCCTCGGCAAACAGATTGGAAGGTTTCTGCCGTTCTGCCCATATAGCCTGGGAAGTGGACCCTGAAAGGGTTGGATTGATTAGGGCTGGTAGCATGTGGCTGTACCTAATTGGTAATTAGATTTGTAAGAAATGTAGATAAGGTTTTTTTTATTATTTTATTAATAGCTTTTTAGCTAGCAGGAAATTTTATGGTTATATTTTTCTGTCATGACTTAACTTAACTATAGGTATTGTTAGCTGTGAACTAAAAGCTCGTGGCTAAATAATAACAGCCACTCGGATTAATTTTCTGGTAAGCCGCGCTTGCCTAGGTTGGTCTGTGGATGGCTCACCGCCCATTACATACCGAGTGTCTTCCGTACCTCGGAAAGCAGCCAAGCCGTTGGTCCCGGCTGCCAATTATAGATCTTTGATAGTCGTTACAGGGAGTTAGTAGCGAAAGTCTAACAACCAGTTTTACCAAGGGGTATCGTATTACCCAGTACTAACTGGGTTGTGGAGATCAGATAGGCAGGCGCTCCATGTAAAATACTGGTATTCAGTTGCTTCCAGTTAAACTGGAAGCCAACCACAAAAAGTTCGCGAATATTCATAATTCCAATAGGTTTTTGAATCCATACCTACTAATATTAACTAGCTGTTGCCCGCGACCTCCGCCCGCGTAGAAGAACTGCCTCCGTAGCGTAACGAAGGTTGAGTGGGTGAAGCTTAACCCGGAACACAAAGGGCGATGAAGAAACATGGATGGGTTTTAGTCAGTAAAAGTCTGACACTCCCTCCTGCTCCGCCCAGAGCGGGAGAAGTCATTTGATGATTTCCCATCCGAAAAAAAAAAAAAAAAAAAAAAAAAAAAAAAAAAAAAAAAAAGGGGCGACAACAACCGGAGGACACGGTGGAGCACACGGTGGAGGTGTGCCCCGCGTGGGCGGAGCACCGCCGTGTCCTCGTAGCGGCGATCGGCGGCGGCGACCTCTTCACAATAACGGCTTAAAGAAATGCTGATGGGTGAAGATAGCTAAATACGTTCTTAAGGGATAATTTCCGAGCCCCAGTCGGTTGAAACCACAAGCAAAAGCTATTTAAACATAAACAACAGCAATGCTAGTTTAAATATGTCATCAGAAGGTCTTGAAGTCCCAGCTTAAGAAAAAGCCAAACTTTCTAGTTTGTTTTAAATAAGTAATGAATCTTCAGGCTTTTCTTTATTATTTTCAAGATACTTGGCCGTGTAAACTTGTTTTAAAATATGCTTTGGAGCATAGAATATGAAAACTAAATTACTGTTCATAAGCAAAGGCTTTAGAAGGGGTTATAATGTTACTTATTCTTTAAAAGGGGTTATAATGTTACTTATTCTTTATGTTTTCCATTTTGTATTCCGTTTTCTTTGTGTGTCAGTTATAAACGAGAAATGTGTTTTTCCAACTACACATAAACTATTTTAAACCAGGCTTTATGAAGCTAAGGGAGCCTTTTATCTCGTAGCTTATTCCTTTGTTTCATTTCTCAGTAAAAATCCTTTACCCTACAGTGGGTGGGATACTTACATCGAACCAGGTCCCTCACTATGTTTTCCTTAAGAGCAGTATGATTATTTGCTTGATTGTAGGTTCAAATTCACGACCTATCTAAACTTATATTATAGTGAAATATCGTTTGGAAGTAAAGGGAAATCTTCGGAACTACTGATCAGATTCCGAAAACCTTTTCTGTAAATGGGAAGCTATACATATCCCCGAGTGTCATTGACTGTATTTAAAACGTTTCCGTGAATTATTTTCCGAAAATTACGCAAGCAAAACCACAGGCAAAAGTAAGTAACGTATATAAGTCAGTTATCATTGCTCAGAACACAATCCGATTGGCTGTCATTTTACTTTGAGGAACCCATATAAAATTTTCTTTATAGAAAATTCTCTGTTACCACTAAGTTATGTTGCACAACTTGTCAGTTCCCTGTTCACCGAACTAGTTCGAATCTTCGAAAGCAATCAGAACCAAACTAGCAACAACATTGGCAAAAAATTCCACTTAGTAATAAAGTAGAAACAGAATTCGTCGTCGATCCCCAGAGAGGCGACTAAATTAATATCCCGTGTAAACAGCTACTAACTACTTACTTAACAAGGCGTTAGTAAAGTAATCTTTATTGTTTCCGTATTTACTGATGCAGTTAGGAAAGTTAGAGAAATGTTTCCACTGATTGTAGAAGAGTTTTTTGTTTTACGATTTTTTTTTCTACTAACTTCAAACGCAGAACGTTTGAAGTTTTAGATAACGTAATTAAAAAGAAAAGAGAAATACTACATCCTTTTATTAGTGTAATTTTTTGGTGACAATGTAACATTACCTACGTCCGTAATCCTTGCTGGGTTAGGCTTAAGTATGTCTACATAATTGTATGTAAAATAATTGTGGATGTAAAATAATTTATCTGAAATAAAATGATTATTATTATCTTTATTCATTTAGCATCTTATTATTTACATTTTTAAATATTTCTTAAAAAAAACAAAAACATTTAAAAATATAAAAAAATAGTAGTCCGCCGGTGTCGGGAGCAGGGTCCAAACCACCGGTGGTTAGGGCTGCAGAGACAGGAACCTCCTCACAATGCGAGCCGTGTCGAGGAGTACTGCCTTCTGAATCAGGCCCTTGATCTAACCGCCTAACGAGAGCTTCGATAGATGGTCATCGAAGCTCTTGGCTATAAGGCCATTTGCCGTCACGACAATCGGCACAATGATAACCGAGTTCATATTCCACATGTCGCGAACCTCTTGTGCCAAGTCGAGATATTTTATTTGTTTCTCTTTCTCAGCTTTCACGAGGTTCTCGTCAGGCGGAATGGTAACATCGATTATCATTACGCGGCGCGCTGATCGGTCTATCATCACCATGCTTATTGGCGACAATAGTCCTGTCAGTAATGATAGACCGATCCCAGTACAGCGTGACATGGTCTTTTTCGAGAACTGGGTCGGGCACATACTTGTAGTACGGTACCTCAGAGTCAACAAATTTATATTTCAAGGCAAGTTGCCGGTGTATAATCCTGGCTACTTGGTTGTGCCTGTGCAAGTACTCGCCGTTAGCCAGACGAGAGCAACCAGAAATAATATGTCTGATGGACTCACCCGGAAGGTGGCATGCCCGACACACGTCAACCGTCCCGTCCTTCATTGACTTTACATTGATTATTATTATTATAATAATAGTAGATATCACAGCCACATTTATTTTTATCCATCCATTTTTTACAGGTAATCAATTTTAGTGAGTAATTTCAAATGAGATTTTGTTTGAACCTTAGATAAATTCAGAATAATCTGGAGCTATGAACTCGCTGCGCCATTGCAAGCAAAATCGTATTATGCACCAGCCTCGATCGAGTTTTCATTCAATATCAGAAGAGATAGTGCGCAAACTTTGACCTTTTAAAAATCTTTATAGATTCCATGGATAGGATCAAAATGAGAATAGTGGCATTTAATAAATATAGACACCAGCACATACTACTCTATTCTGTCAAATTTAATTTAATAGAGTTTCAACTTTATCGCTTAAGTATTAGGTTCAAGGTTGATTGGGAAAATTTGACACTTTCGGGTAGCTTGATGTGCATGTCTGTGTTTATATGTAAAGGATAGTACAGACATGATATAATAGGCCCTCCCTATATCATATGTGATATAGAGAGGGCCTACTTTCCATACTGGGAATCTATTATATTATCTACCTAATGCAAGCATCTATACTCTTTCAATCTTCTCGTATTAACATGAGTAGGTAATACAAAAATTCTATGACATCCCACAACGATTAGCCTCAGTCAGCTTGATTGATAATCTCTCCTTACCGTCAAAGCCCGTCCTAATTACATAATTTAGTAAAACCATCATGCTTGGCTCACATAGCCACATAGCGGGCGAGGCATGCAACCTAATTGCTCGCTGTTCTGCCACCAAGATATTAGATTCCTGCCTTTTAGCCTAGATGAAAATAACGTGGAGCGATCCGTATGAGCTGAGTAGCCTATATTTATTAGATTTTCATGTGTTAACATGTTGTAAAGATATTTGAGATTGAAATCTCTAGAGGCGGAGTGATTCGGGTTGGCGTTATTTCGGGACTGGGATTATTTCGGGATAGTACTGTGATACATACAGTGATTCGGGTTATTGTTTTTGGGAATGGGGTTTGATTCTCTATTAATGTAGTCAGATTTTTATTTCAAAGCAGATACAGGAGTATTCCTGTCCTTTGGGTTCAGCTCAGCACATCTTCTATTCGTATCTCTCAGTCGACATCTCAGTACGTATTTATCCTATATTATTTGTAGCCTTTTCTTTTGCTATCTCTTGGATACCATTCTGTTACTAACTTAGTCTATTTCAATTTACTTTCTCTTGACATAATATGTCCCGTCCAACGCCATTTAAGCTGTCTGTAGGTTGTGTTTCGCAAAAAGTGCTATTGGGTTTTTTCCATTAGAAATTTCTCAGTAGTGGCCCGGAGTTTGAAAGTTGGCGGTATGATACCCCCGTGCCTCGGAAAGCACGTTAAGCCGTTGGTCCTGCGCCTGATCTCTCTCCGGCCGTGTCGGATTGCTGTCCCATCGGACTATGAGAGAAAAAGGAACAGAGAGTGCACCTGTTCCTGCGCACACAATTGTTCACTATAATGTCTCCTGCGCCGATGGTTAATTTCCGTTTAAGATTGGCCGCCGTGACCGAAAACGTTCAGGTAGACTATTTGTATTATTATAATTTCGTGTTTTCATTTTTAAATTTTGTTTTCTTTTTATTTATTGTAATCCAAGAGATAGCAAAAAAAATAAACGCAGACAAATCAAAAGATGGTAAGATGACCTCAAGAAAATAGCTGGTCCGGTATGAACCCGTTTAGCAAGAGACAGGAATACGTGGAAATCATTAGAGGAGGCTTTTAGTCGACAGACAAGCTGTTTCACAGAAACATCCAGTTGCTAATCATTCAAATGAAAGTTTTATTTATTGTAAGGAAAGATACAGCAATAAAGGCTATTTTATTTTTTATTTTATTTGTAGCCTTATCTTTCATACATACATACCATTCGTTTTTTAGTCTTTCTTACTTATCTTTAGCTGTTTTGACGCCAAATCTCTCATTACCTACATTCATTAAGGAATGAATATTCAAACTCAACTCAAATACATACCAAGCGATGCACCGCCATTTCAAGTCATATTACGTAAATACCATCATATGATTCGAAGCAATTAGTCGAGGAGCCCGCCCGCAATATCGAGCAACTAATAGTTTTACTAAAGTTATGCAACTGGGCCAGGAGAGGGTTACATGATAAACTCTACGTCGTAAACTTGAGATGCTGTGTCAGGAGAGAACTGAATTATTTATATTAGAATACCAATGTTTCAGAGCCGTGATTTGAGGAGCTTGAGTTAGGTAAACTTGTTGAGGTATAACTAGATTTATTACTGCCCGTCTTCCATCTTCCGCCGCATAATAATAATTAATAATAATAATTATTAATAATAATAATTTTGAAGCGGTCATTTTACACACATTCGAGCAGTGCAAGTGAAATAAAAGCTTCTAAAATATTTGAACTTTCTGCTATAGATACGTCAAGAAGCTTATTATGAATTGAAGTGACTTAGTAGACTTAGACTTAGACTGGTAGAGTCAGAAACAAAAGAATGTACTTTACATACACTTTGATCGTGTATGTTATTAACACCTTTGCGTGTTATAATTTTGTATAGCACAGTCGTTTTTTTAAACCAATAAACGTTTATCTCACTTGTACTGTCATAAGACTTGGCCAAGATTATGTCTGGATTTTTAAGAGAGAGACCTCTACATTTGTTTCGGCTTTCTTCTCAGAGTAGTCAGATACGAAACACCGGCTCCATCTAGTTTTAAAGAGATAAACATATTTCAATTTAAAGTGTGTAAAAGTGTTTGTAAAAACCAATTTACAAAGTAAACATCATTTAATCGTTAACTAACTAAAATTTCTTTATAATGTTTCATCCACCGTATATTCTACCGTTACTTGTACCTATTTGGATTTATCAAAAAACATATATAGTCACTTTTACATTCGATTTGTTTTACTGAAACAAAAACTACTGTTACACGACTTTGTAGAGATAGCCCAACTAACTTCAGTGAACTTGCAAGTTTTTCTTGGACGGTAACAACTAAGTTGGGTGAAGTTAGTCCCTCGGTTGACTCTTGAACTTAACAAGTACAGGGCTAGTAAGGGCTCTTTTTCTTTGTGTGAACACAGGGTGGGTAAATAATAGTGTTTTATGTGGTGTTCGTTTATGGAACATGACACATTGATAAAATATTTTCTAAACGAAAACTGTCAAACCGTAATTTTTATTCCTCAGATAAAAGTAAAGAATGAGACTAAATTGAATGTAACATATTCCATAAACGAACACCACATAAAACACTATTATTTACCCACCCTGTGTTCACACAAAGAAAAAGAGCCCTTACTAGCCCTGTACTTATTATTATAAATATTTTCTGTACTTATTATTATAAATATTTTCTATACGAAAACTGTAGTTTACTAAAACAAGAATTATTATTCTTCAGACAAAAGTAATCTGACGATTACACTCGTCGTAGTCGATGTTTCGAGCCTTATTAGTAGGGAATAAAATTGTGTCATAAATAAAAGAACAATATCAAATTACAAAATAAAACTGTATTTAATGGAGCTTTCACAAATTAAACATAAAAACAACGTGTCCAACTAAATGTGAGGACTAACTTAATTATACAATAATATTAAAAACAATATAATCATATACTTAATACTTATTTTGCTAAGTTCCGTAATTATAAATGCAATAAATAATTTGCCAAATGCAAAAATAAGCTTTATTAATGTAACTGTTCTTTTAAAATTGATTTACGGATTATTTGTTTTTTAAGTCTAATAAAATTGAGTACTCATGCATGTGTTCTAATTATTTCGGGATTGAGATACTCTAATACTCATTAATTTTTTATTTTATTTTTACAAATAATCCGTAAAACTCTTAATTTTAAGATGCATTCAACTTCTTTGACACAAAATGACTAGAATGTTAGAGATTCGAAATACAGTTGATTATTTTTAATAAGAAATTATTGCACTGCCCGAAAGTCAGTCTTCTAATAAATATTAAAATTACTGTTTGACTGAAACTTAAGATATTACATATACTACACTTTGGCAGAGTGGGCACAGTGATGTTTTAATTATTATTTATTTTATTAATAAAATATAAATAAATGTTACATGAGAACAATCAGAAAATGCAATGGTATTTTTACAATGCTTGTAAAATTGATTTTACTTACTTGAAATGTAGAAAAAGTTTTTTTACCTATTTAATTCACTTTTCACCTTATGGCTGAAAGTTATTTATTTTCTATTTGAAATCTGCAAAAACAAGGGTATGTATTTAGTTGGTGATTTTTAATTCTGAATAACGCACAACAATGAATATCTCTTTTCGTATTGTTTATATTTGTAATAAACTCACTTTTATGTTTTACTAGCAACCCGCCCAGACTTCGTACGGGTGACGGTGTCACCATTCAGAATTGTCCAGTAGAATGGCAAAAAAAAATATTGCAAACCTTGTCTTGACAATTATTACGAACACAACAAAAAAAAATCAGCCAAATCAATCGAGCCGTCCTCAAGTCAGTGATGGTCCGTCATATGTTTTATATCTATTAATATGTTATTAAAATTTTAATAATAACATAATATAAAATAAAAATAAAATATACCATAAATATAATATACAATTTTAGTTCTTTTTTAATAATTTGTAGTTTGTCTTTTTTCAACATTTCAAGTAAGTATTTAACTTCTAAAGTGACGGCCAAGTGGATTCTACGATACTACTAAAGATTAGCTTGATTATAAAACTCTATGACTAAATGTGTGACTAACTTACATCGCGATACATGGTACGATGACATTGAAAAATACGTTTTGATGATATGAGAGCTATATGTCGGAGTTATTCACAGATTGGTCCTTACACTCAACTAATGGGAAATGGGAATATTTTGTAATGAAATTAAAACATTACCCCTTAATTAAGTAAAATATACTTTTAGCTAGCACACTTTTTCATTTGACATAAATAATGGATAAACGTGACATGTTACTGATGAAAAATAATTAAGGGGGGTCAAGATTTTTATACAACCTGTAACTGTAAGTGCGTCTTTCAGCTTTTAAAGGAGTGACCGTATTTATCGACGTGGAATCCGTTCGAGCCGGACAGAATGAGATTTATAGGCATGCAATAAAGGTGAATAGGCCGACATCAAGACTAGTTGAAACCAAAACAAGGTAAATGATGTCATTTCCGCTTTTTTTTTCGAACTTTATGTCTCTATCTGACCGCTTCAAGTTGACTGCACGTCGAACAGGGTGGTGTCTTCCTAAATTGGAAACCATCATTAATATTTAAAACTATAAAGTGGTAGATAAGTAGGGGTAATTCGATACCATTTTTATAAGTAAGGGGTACACGAAATGCATATCTATCTACCGGGTTCCAAACATCAAGAACGAACGGTCTCCGAAACGAAGAATCCTAGGCTTTAACATTATATTTATCAACAATCCTATTGCTATCCGGCGAATCGTCGGCGAATTTTATTTCGTTTGACGAATCTGAGTTTTCGTCAGCGAACCTTATGTCGGCGAAATCATTTCTTTTTAGTGTGTCTGAATCTTTTTCTTTGGTTTCGTTAACTCTTTTCAAAGTCGACGTGTCGAAGTCACTTCGGTTCTCTTTCCTGTGTACTCTGACTGGGGATCTTGTTAGTGTCAAATCTTTCATTTGTATCGTCACAGGACTTTCAGCCTTCTTCTTCTTGTTTCTCTTTGACATTTTGGGCGAGTTTTGCAAATCACTAATGCTGAAGTTCAGAGGGTGTATTATGTTTCCCTTTTCCATGACTTTGCGGAATGATTTGATGGATTCGTTGGATCTGTTGAGTCGGTTGTCGGGGTTTCTCTTGAGGGAGCTGGATGATGGTCGGTCTTCAGGGGATTCTGTGTTGCTGCCGGGGTCTGGGTGAAGTTCCTTTGGAAGAATCTCCTGTGAAAGGACATCTTTTGTAATTCTTTAATGGAAAACTTTGTTTCGTGGACTAACATCCTAGGTTTTTTTAAGATTAAGAAGTGTCGATAGCAAATTTTAATTGAATCAGCACAGAATTTTTCTACAAGTTTTGTGACTTTGGTATCTAGTTTTCCTGCTTTCAGTATTACATAATACCAAAATTGAAGATCGCTACTTATAGAAACGCTAAGCGCCAAACTACAAGCTCCGTTCTTAACCGACTCATGATAGATTGCTATCGACACGCTCAGGAGAAAAAGTAACTATTTGACATTGTAACATCTAAAGAAACGGCCATTTCTGTACCTACCTCATAAATTGGCACCTTATTTTCATCGATCTCCTTCAAAATATCACCTTCTTCAAGCGGTGGGATCCACACCAGGAAAGCCGGATCCATTCCCAAGTACGAGCCGGGAACTGAACCTGTGACAAATGACAATTCAGTTTCTTTTTAATTAATTTTAAAGGCGAACGGGGATTTTGAGTGAGTAGAACCTAAGTAAGTTACTTAGTTTTCTACTGAACCCTAAGTAGTTATCCGCTTTATATTTTAAGTACTCGTTATACTGTGAGTAGTCTCTGAACGAGTCGTAAAAAGTTTAAGAGCTCCAAACAAAGTTGCTTTAAAACTTACTTCGGTTTCTGAACTTTTTTTACGAGTCAAAATTATGAATTTATATTACATAAGTCAACGAACTCGTATTTAAAATTAAAATGAGACTAGAAAAATCACACTTTTAATGTGGATGCCCCTATAAATAAAATGAATAAATTATTTATTTCACCAGAAGCCATCACATTACAATATCCAAAGATAGATCTTAAAAGGCTTGTATAACTAGGTCACAATAATGCTAGCACTCTGACTCCTAAACTAGGTGTAGGTGCCTGTGTCTTAAGAGTCAGTAATTCATTTTGGCGTAACAAAACAAAGCCATATACTAAATTGGGACGTTTCAACAATAATCAAATGGTGTAAAAGAGACAGTATATAATTTATTGTACGTACTCGTACTGCATTCCATTTCTTACCAACTCCGAAATAAAATACTTCTACTCGAAGTGGTGGTAGGCCCCAAGGACCTAGTACTTAGCAGAAGCGCTTGCACACTTACACTACACCAATGAGGTGGTCGAGACAACATCAGATAGTCTACAGAAATAGTAATGTCTTGGATAGGCTTGGTTTGGAATTTTTAATAAAACTAGTAAAATAGGAGTAATACCTTAATTAACATAATATAACAACGTGTGATGACCGTACAAAGAATCACCCAGTACTAACTCGGTTATGGAGGTCTGATAGTGGCTCCATGTAAAATACTGGTATTCAGCTATATCGGATTAAACTGGAAGCCGACCCCAACATAGTCGAGAAAAGGCTATACAGATGTTAATGATGTTGGTGCCAGGGAACATGTTTCAGTTTGATGGACACACCCTTTTGACTATACCTACCCTTTTTGTTACACGCTTTACAGTCAGATGGTACAGTAAAGACCTTACCCGCATTGTTGACTTCATAATCGTAGTAGTCGATCTCCATCTCGGGGTGCGAAGTAAGGCTGAGGTCTGACTTCAGCAGGCGACGGTTGCAAGACTCCTTGGTGTGCTTCGGGTTGTCGCGGATCCTGGCTGCGGACACGCCGCTGAGAGCCGGTGAATACCAACCCTATGGAGAAAAATATATTTTCTATAATTTTGTATTTTTAAATTATCAAGACATGACAGGAACAGTTGCAGCAGTGATTTTGTGTTTGACAAAAATTGTGTGTTAACATTATGACGTATGACGCGGCCATCAAAACCATGGCCTATGTGTTTATCACTCGACAGTCATATTCACTTTATCCAGCGAACTCGGGTGCGTGATCGCGCTTCGGTTTTATGAACAAATAAGTGATGACAATGAAAGAGAACGCATAGGTATAGAACGGGATGGCGTAAAGTGATCTGGTGACTGAGATCATCAGTCCAACTTAAACATTTCATTAGCACAAAAATAAATTAAGCTGAATCTCATCAGGATCAAACTACGAAGTAGTGTATGGCTAACCGTTCTACACAATTTCAATCTATGACTTTGACTCACTCATTTTTACGGGGTTTATATCTCTATTTTATTAATCATGAAACCGTCTAACAATTACTATAAAACTAAACTAACGGTGATCACGATCTACCTATATTTATTTTTAACAGTCAACACAAGCTATTTTTCTAGCCAATTTACACCTTGTCGTTCAAAATCACTAGAACAAGTACTACTACCACTCACGTTGGTTAGCGTTGCCGCGGACGTGGACGTGGACGTGGACGTGGACGTGGACGCTCGGCTCTGGCTGCGGTCCTTCTCCCACATGCTGTCCCTGTCCTTCTCGCTACAGCTGTCTCTCTCACTCGCACTGCTCACGCTGGCACTCATCTCAACCACCAGTGAATCGGTTATCGATTGGGGCGGTGAGGGTATCTGAATGAATGAATGAATAGAATAGAATAGAATAATTTTTAATTGATGAACAGATAGTTAGAACGAATGATTAAATTGGTGGGGTGTTTGGAATGAATGGGTGACTGCGCTGTACTTGATGTTAAGAACTTAACAGTAACATCTACTTTATTGGATTAATACTTTTACTGCAGAACGATGAGACAAGGCATTGTGCCCGTAATAAATTGGAAAATTGCTTGATCTGCTTTTAATTCTAAAAAAATTGCTTGGCAGATAAGGTAAGTTTCTAGCATGAACAGTTTTTTGTTAGAGGCACCAATTAGATTCTGTAATTACAAGTCGGAACATAATTTAAAAGAGTGTTTCTAATCTCTTAAGCATTGGTAACCATATCAACCAAATGAACAATCACTCCATCAGTTGTTTCACTAATCTTAATCATACAACTTACCTGTGATACTGTAACATTAGTGACAGACACAGTATGGGATCTCCTCAGAGGTGACGGCGGAATGTTGCCAGTGACAGGCGCGCTGCTAGATGACACAGTCTCCGGCGTGACGGTCGCTTGGCTGGCAACACTGTCCGCGCTGGCGACGCTCGTGTTGTCGCCGGCATCGGCTTCGTTGTCGGTGCCTGGATCTTCTTCGTCCCTGAGAAGTTTAGGTGTTGTTCAAAACTAAGTTTTATTTTATTTCAAGTTGTGTGCACTTGTGGCACGTGCCAAATAAATACAGGGTGTAAACAGGCTCTTCACGAAGCCAACCAAGCATTCTGTACATCAAACTGAGTAACTCTGTGCAAAAATTTTTGCTGGGAAACTACTTTTTTTGGAGTGAAAAATCACATTTTATGGTGTAACACAATGTAACGCATTCAACTCATTGTGCCGATCGATGCATTGAGTAGTAAACGAGTCATGGAGGTATTTAACGTAAAGTTGTAACATTAAAAACTTGTATTTAAAAAAAAAACTTGTGAAAAGTTGGAACTTTGACACCCAATATCAAACAGTCAGTAACTAGAAGGTTCCCAGGTATGGTGTAGAACGAAATGAACGTAATTGCGGGGAGAACAAGTGCCTTCCGGCTTTGTTAAGAGTTTATTTACACCCTTTATGTTCCCGTTCTTTATTTCTTTCTAACAACACATTTTCAACAGGTTACTTTTTGTTGTCTAATCCATATACAGTTTGGCCGCTGCGTTTCTGACGTCTGTCAGTTGGTACATAAATTTAGCGCGAAATTATAACATATACTGTTACTTGATTTAGTACATTTATACTGTTACTTGATTGACGTTTTTAATAATATTATTTGTTAATAGGGTAAAAATTGCAAAAAGGGTAATCATAGGTAAGTTATATAAGCTATAAGTTAAATAACATCACCAATAATACTAATACTCGCCACCTGTCTAAATCGGTCAAGCCGTTTCAAAAATTAGCCAGAACAAACAGACAGACAGACGGACAAAATATGTATTCAGTAAAATGCTGTCATTTTGAA
Organism: Xestia sexstrigata; assembly: GCA_941918905.2. NCBI lineage: Eukaryota > Metazoa > Arthropoda > Insecta > Lepidoptera > Noctuidae > Xestia > Xestia sexstrigata. The sequence continues at coordinate 2,314,853 of OW799210.2, forward strand.
ATTACAAACAGACACAACTTTATTTATTTGTATAGATGATCAATATTTCAGTTGACGCACAGCATGACGTAACCTTTCATTGAAGAATACTTGAAATCCTCAAAGAGAACCCTTCAATGGAGAGAGGAAAGAATAATTAATTAACAAACACTTGACGCTTTGGAAGTACGTTGTTAACTGCGAGTCTATTGTTCGAGCACGTATCGCATAGCAAAATAATTGATGGCGCTACAATCAGGTACAATCCTTGGTTGGTACTGCTGATAATTGATGGCGCTACAATCAGGTACAATCCTTGGTTGGTACTGCTGATAATTGATGGCGCTACAATCAGGTACAATTCTTGGTTGGTACTGCTGATAATTGATGGCGCTACAATCAGGTACAATTCTTGGTTGGTACTGCTGATAATTGATGGCGCTACAATCAGGTACAATTCTTGGTTGGTACTGCTGATAATTGATGGCGCTACAATCAGGTACAATTCTTGGTTGGTACTGCTGATAATTGATGGCGCTACAATCAGGTACAATCCTTGGTTGGTACTGCTGATAATTGATGGCGCTACAATCAGGTACAATCCTTGGTTGGTACTGCTGAAAATTGCCATCATTGTTGTTTTTTATTTTGGATATATTTTTGAAGTGAAAACTTCTTTAGGCGCGTTGAGCACTTTTTGGGTGAAGGAAAAACATTGAACGTAGCCGTTCGTAGCACTCGTAGCATCCGCTACGGCGTAGCACCACATAGGCATGTGCGGGGCATAACCGGTGCTACGACTGGGGCGGGGCCTGTGTACTTTTTGTTTTCACTACTATCGGCAGTCCCCAAAGACTGCTCCAATTTTTTTTATCAGTAACCATGGAATTGAATACATGTGTATTGAATTTAGGGTCGGTGGAGCATTTCATCTTCTTTTTAAGGCTTTCTATATCCCTAGGTACATTATTTTCTACCTGCCCTTACATACGTTACTTGCGAGTTTTTGCATATCAGTTTTTCTCCAGTTCAGTTGGAGTTTTTTTATGGTAGTATCGGGTTAACCTTGTCTATAGAAACACATTTAGCTGCCGAGAAACACAGTCGTGCGATTGACTTTGTCCATAGAAACTATTTAGAATCAGAAAACAATGGCCCTACGACGCACCGTTTCTGAGTTACGAGCTTTAAATCGATCTTTCGGAAATGGTAGCTTAAATGAGAAACTTAATAATTTTCTGGATATAAATTGTTGTTCAGCCAAGCTGAAGTGGGAGTGGGCTGGCCACGTAGCACGAATGCGCCCAGAGAGATGGGCAACGATCGTCACTCATTGGACGCCTGTCGGAGGAAATCGCTGTCGCGGCAGACCGTGACGAAGGTGGTGTGACGATCTGATCTCGTTTGCGGGGCGAACATGGCAAGATATCGCACAGGACAGAGAGGTTTTGAAAGAGAAAGGGGAGGCGTTTGCCCAGCAGTGGGACATTCAAACAGGCTAAAAAAAATAAAAATAAAATGTTGTTCTACTCAAAAACCATTAGAAGATGAAAAAAAGCCGGGAAAAATAAAAAAAAAGTATATTCCCTTACAACTACGCCCATAAAACGACTCACTGACTCCCAGGTCGCTATCAACTTACATAAGGACAAGGGAAACTATTTATTCCTCATCATCTTATACAAACCTTTATTTTCTTCCCCTCTATCATACACACATTATGAACAAGCCTATTTTTAGTGCGTTCTGACTTCACGAGCCCCCACTCCCGAGTTTTGATGCGTTTTATCTTTGTCATTATTCACTGATTAAAAAAACAAAAAATACTTGTCCATTATTTTCCAATACCCTAACTGACGGACTAAATAGATTTGCAATTTATTGATGGTGGAAACTAGCTTATTATCTTTATCTACTTACCTCTGCTCCACATTTTCAGAGTTCCTATCTGAGTCCCTCAGCCGGGTGTGCCTCGTCTTCCCCGAAGGCAGCAGTCTTCGCAGAGACACTCCTCCGCCGACCACTTCTGATAGCAGAGTACTGCGGGACCCTGAGGGAGCTCCACCCAGTTCTAATGATGCTGAACATGCTGCAAGAGAAGTGGTATCTTTAGCGTAAGAGATTTGTATGACGTGGAAACTTGGAAAGTAAACAAAATATTTAAATTGCTGGACATTACACACACCACCATCTAGTGCCACACTCAGCAAAGAAGTTTGTGTCGTGGATACGAGATAGTTGACATACTAAATACCTAGATACTCTACAGACAGAAAATAAGGGAAATTGTGGTAGTTTCCATATTTCTGCGGAAATGTTTATAGGATATCTTTTGTAAATTAATACTAGTACATGCAAAATATTATTGAACGTATGTGGAAATCGAGCTTTATATTAGCTAGCACAGTCTTCTTAGGCATAACTTTGGATGCCAAGCTTCAGTGGGGCCCGCATATAGACAAATTGTCAAAAAAAACTTAGCTCTGCAGCATCGCCGTTAGAAGAATTCGTGAGTTACGAGTAACTCATTTAGAGACAGCCCGTTTAGATTACTTTAGTTTCCATAGCGTGATGTCCTTGTTATTAATTTTATTTGATTATTGTGAATGTGGGGACCACGTGGGTCACATTTTTATTTTTTGTTTGTTCTTTCCCACAACTGTCTGGCAGTTTGAGTACTATAAGCGACCTACCCAAATGTCCTTTCTTTGGTATTGTTCGTCGTTTCGTTGAGTTCCTTGAGTTATAAGTCGAGCTACACGATAACTGACAAATGCTTGCACTGACTGGACAGGTCCACTCAAATCTGTGTGGTTCTTTCTTCAAAAGACCATCTCAGAAACTTATCTGCATGGTCCTCATTTGAATTGAGCAAGATTATGTCTGGACTTTAAAAGAGTCTATGTTTCTTCTCAGAGTAGTCAGGTACGAAACACCGGCCCCATCTAGTTTTAAAAATGACGTGTAAAACTGTTTGTAAAAACCTACTTGCAAAATAAACATCATAACATTTATCATTTATAAAACTCAGATAAACTCTACCCCTTATAAGGATGGTAAAGGAACCCAGGCTGATCAGTCGCGTTTGCGATTTATAGATCAACCGGGCATTTTAGTTGACGGTGCAAAATGATATCTGTATTGTTTTGATTTTAGAGATCTAAGCCTCTCCCAAACCGCGCCAAAACACCCCTCTCCTTTCGCCTTTTGCATCCAGTCTGACTCAGCCACATTTTTGAGGTCGTTGGTCTGTCTGACTAAGACTTTTATTCTAATTATGGATGAAAAACGAAATCACGGCGATAATCACTGTTATTATTAGTTAGCGACTTCTTATCCGCGACTCCGCGTACGCCCTCGTCCTGTGCGCACAATGCAGCGGTAAACACAGCGCTACAGCGGTTTAACGGTAAATAATAACAACAGAAGAGTACCGTCACTATCAGTCAACGACTCCTTGTCCGCCGCCCGCTGGTACGCCCTCGTCCTGTGCGCTGAGTGCAGCGCTAAGCACAGCGCTGCGAGTGCTGCAGCGGCTGCAAGCGCTACGGCGGCTTCCCGCGCGCCGCCACCTGTGCGCCACCACATGCCGCCGCTGACGGACGCCCAGGCAGCGGACGCGTTGCGGATGGGCTCTGTTGGAAATGATAAAGTGTTGTATAAGTCTAAGGTAAAAAACATGTTAGGTTAGTTGGTCGTCCACACGCGTGTCAGCCAAACAACCATTTTGTAGCGTGGTAATTAACCACTACACATTTTCAAACAAAGCAAAGCGTACCTTAGCCGCAGCCTGCAACAATTGATTTTCACTTAATAAATATATACTTATTGGTACCTATACCTATAAAAAAATAGTTGTCGTTGGCATCTTTATTATTATTATTAATTACAATTAGTGAGTCAGGCTGCTGACCAACATCAGAGCCATTGGAGACTATCTTAGCTGACACGTGTTATCTTGCTGAACTTGACTGCGAGTATTTAACTTATAGAAAGGCTTGTAACTATCTAACTAATGAAGTTCCGATCGTTAAAGAGTGTGTTTTCTTAAAATTTTCTCACCCATCTGCGAGGCATGCGCTAGGAAGCCGCCAGCACATCGGTCGCTGGGGTCTCCGGAGCGCAGCTCCACGAGGATGTGGCGACCACCAGCTATCTCCATAATACCACTACCATCTGTAGTGGTCTCCACGTCACCAGAAGTCTACATAGAAATAGAAATATTAACCCTTCAATTCCCATGACTGTATTATTGAGAAATAAATAACATGGATATGGGTAATCTGAGTTTTATTTGAACTTTTAAGAAGACACTCAAAGAGTAAGAATACTTATACGAAATAAAGACACTTGTGAGTAGGTAATCTACCAAAGCTACAGTCTTATTTATAGTACTTCTTCGTAGATAGGTCCATCAACACTAACCACAGCAGTACTGTCCGGTCCGTCCCACGAGGCCAGCAGCGGCGACCCCAGCGAGTCGCCGTCTCTTGCCCGCAACGACTGTCCGGCGCACGGCAACCGTACAGCTTCCATGCGCAGTCTCACTACTAGACCTTCTTCAGCCTGGGAAAAGGAACGACAAAATAAAACTAAAGTTGCTTGTTTCGATTTTTTTTTCAACGGAGACAGAAATAGATCTGGCTAAGTAGAATAACTGTCTTATGGGGTACTTATCAGAAGGGAACGGGGGACGGGGAAGACATTCTAATACATTATGGATTGTTATGAGTAGTTGAAGTTTGAGCATAGTTGCGTACAACAGGAGAGCTGCTCAACATTGCAAATAACCATGGCTGATCATTATCAAAAACTCACAATGAACAGTCCAACTAAAATGCAATAAAAGTAGAACAAATCCAAGCGATCTCGTTTCATAACAATACGTACCTGAACATTGATTTCTGCGAATCAACAGTAACTTTTAATTGAAATATAACTAGGACAGATCAAGTTCAACAGAAATCGTTTAACAATTCGTTCCGGGAAGGGCTAAATATTGAGATGAGAGAGATAAATGACAAAGCCGTAGATCGTGATTATTGACGAAAGGTATGATCAAATATTGGTTGTAGAAGAAAGCCGCTGACTACTGCCGCCGTGCTGACTGTCGATATTTCGGTAAAGGAGAATGCCCAATTTTGTACAGGAGTCCGGCTGTTCTGTTTTGTTGGCGTCTCGACTGAATCATCGGTAATATTATAGCAAAGAAGGTCCGGCTTTTAAAAAAAAAAGTGACTTTCAAAATAATCGTTACGTTCCACAAAACTTCAAAAGAACACCACGTTTAGCAGATGGATAGATTTTGTCAGTATTGCCAGTATATGACTTAAGACGATGAGTAAGAAAAGTGCTGCATGTTTTGATCAGGAAATATCAATGATAACATTAGAAACAATTTGGCTAGATTTCCTGGAACTGTTAGAACATAAATTAAATCTTTATATCGTTATTGTGGTGAGTGCTTGGCTCACCGCCAACGCGACACACGAACACGAATTCATTAGTAAAACAATTTACTGTACTGAGTAAATTATATTATTAATTTTGTATTAATTGTTGTTGGTATTTAGTACATTCTGAGTAACATAGTATTTATATCAATAATAAATTGATACAAATACTATGTTGTGTTAATATACAATTATCGTCTATTCAATAGTATACAGAGTAGAGCAGTTCGTGTTTGTAGATACAAATACCCTCATCAATGAAGAAAAAGTAATGGCTTGAATTAAGGGTAAATTGTATTGAGGGTATTTGTATCTACAAACACAAACTGCTCAAAATTTAATCTTATTAAACTTCGTTTAATTACTTAACCAAAGTAAGGGGTTTGGATAATTCGGATAGATTCAGATACTGACGATAAGACGATATTATTGGAATGTTTGTGGTTCTGCGAGGGGACCGAGTAAAAGGATTAGGTATTTAATTTAGTGTTAATGGTTTTAAATACTGTACTAAATAAATAAATAAATAATAATAACCGTCAATTACCATTCAGGATTGGCCCACAATCACTGAAAAAGCGAGCATTCCAAAAGAGAAAGGGAGACATTTGCTCTGCGGTGGGACAATATAGCCTAAAATATAATTCAGCTAACTACAGTTTCAAATAAATATAAGGAATATTTGATACTCAAATTCAGTACAAACTTCATATTACAAGCGGAGCTACGCGAGAAATGTTTCATTTTCATTTTACCTCGCAATGAAACCTTACAGTATCCGAACTTTTGATTGAAAGCGCTAAGCACTTCACAATTGGCGATTTGAACTTATCATAACAAGTTGTTTCAAACTGCCCAAGTTTCTTTTACAAGAGTCATGTTACGGCTACTGACGTGAACTTTAAACAATTATTAATTATAGAATTGAAGGCTAAATTTGCTGTAAAGTTCAGTTAGTTCGGATTTGTATTGGGTACTAGAATTTGCCCGCGGTGCCGCCTGGAATCGGAAATTGTAGATTTTATTTCGAGATTTGACACGAAAATGGTGACTTTGTTTCTTGATGACTACGCGAAATAAAAGATAGCTAATAACACACTCCATAACAAAAACTATATAACAAGTTAATAGATTTGCATGTTCTTGAAAATTACTTGCAAAATGTATCAATCTGCCAGATCCTACTATGATAATTACTAAAATAAATTCTTACTGTTATTTTTCTTAAGTAATTCTCCATCGAATGCCTTACTTTTATTGCAGACAGATTTTTCAAAAGAATGGAGATCTATAACTTTCTACAGGCTTTGCTTAATACTGAATGCTTAGTGTTAAAACTTCTAAAATGTTTTGCGAAGAATTTAGTTTCACCGTTTTAAAGTTCGGACCTTTGAGTAAATAGTTTTAGTTGCTTATGAAGAAGGCCAGACCTTCTTGTAGACGCGACTAAATTTACATCTACATTTTATTTTGATTAAATGGAATAGTAAGTATATTTTTAATCTTGTTAATTGCTGTCTTTATTTAATGGAAGCCATCGCTAAGATATTTTATTAAATTAAGGGGGTGATCACACTCATCGACGCGTAATCAGCGTGAGCCGATACGAGAAAGCTGTTGTAATTTGTCTCGTTTCGGTTCAGACGACGCGACACCGCCTTCAACTAAATGCGACTAATGTTCAAGCCGGCTCCATGCTTATAAAAATGGAATCCTGCGGTATTATTAACAGCAATGAAAAAAAACCGCATTTAATCAAATACTAGCATCGAAAAAGAAATGATTCCATATACAAGGATAAACGATCTCCTTCTATTGGCCTGTAAAATATTAAAATCAGAATGAATTTTGACCTGCTCCGGTATTCATTTTGCGGAGACTTGCCGATAACTCAAAACAGTTAACTTTTAGAGCGCCTGACAAGTAATTTCGTTAAACTGGCACATTGTGAGTTAATTGCCGGTCGGCAGTAACTTGGGCGTCCCGTAAACAGTATCCGGAACAATATTAGTTTGTTAAACTGGTAGCTATCGGCAAAGCGACCCTACTTCCAAAATTGAAGTTTTAATGACTTCACGACGATACAAATTCAACAGCGCTGCGTTCAGATTTAGGACAGTTGATTTGGCAAGGTGAAACGCTAGTCTAGTAGATGTATTATTGATGAGTGATTAGTTTTAGTTAGTTAAAACTAATGGGCATTGGCTATTTAGTTAAAATTACAAATAAAGATTAGTATCGGAATTCATATAACATTGTGTTCAAAATCCGTCAGGTTATCCTACTTTACCTTTTCATTGTCAACCTGTCATTGATTTCTGATCGTCTGTTTGTTCCATTTGGTTAGTCCAAGATGTTGTTGCTGCTCTTGTTATATTGTGCATTCAAAAAAAAAATATATATACTTCCCAGTAGCACTAGACTAACCCAACATAATACAATCAAGTCCAATGTCCATATCAAACGCTCTCACATCGGTTATACCTCTATGAAAGCCGTAATGGATCGTCATACGGTAAAGTGACAGCTTCATACAAGTTTGTTATTGACAATATTTCGTAGTTCTGTGACCATGGGGTGCTTCCGGGGTTAAATACGTGAATTTTGGGTCCAGGCAGAGGAGTGGTACGGCTCCGATCTCTTGTGAACTTACAGTTTAATGTAGTTGTTTTGTAATGTGGTTTTCATCTTAAGCAGCAAGTCAGCTGCTCCATACATTTTTACCGTGGAGGTATTGCACTTTTGGATGTTTTCTTTTGTAATAACCGATGAAACATTTCATATTATAGTTGGGTAGTCGATATCTCTCCATTCTGTATATTCTTACTAATGAGATACAAATTTTGTAACGTTCCCTCAGGGGCCCACGGGGGCATTTATTAAGTTAGCACAAAAAAACTTTTAAGTACACGTCGAAAAAAACACCCTATAAATAACGACCCTTAATTCCTAGGAGATTATTTAAAATACACAAGCATGTCTTCACAAAACAAGCTACAATTCTCTAGGAACTGGTGCTATAGTGGTTTAGTCTCTGCAAAGTTTCAAAAAGCGTGATATTTTTGCGAATGAAGTACTGTCACGGTGTTTTAAAACAAAAGTTTATTTAATGCGGATGGCAACTCAGTCGTCAGACACCCGAGGGCCTTATATAAAGTAAAATTATGAAGTGAAAGTGTTTGAAGAAATTGAGCATTGACAGTGCCTATAAGTTTGTTGGTAAAATACTACCATGATAAAAATCACCAGTAGAGCGTAAACATTACAAGCAGCTTGCTTGGTGATGATATCCCACGATCTTACATTACAGGTCCATAAAAATGGGCCACCTATGCTGCCAGTCCCCACTGTTTCTGCATGGTATTTCACTGACTCGTCACAATATACCTGTATCCAATATCTTTGTCTGAGATTGAATAAAGACGACTACATTATGCCCTGGGCTCTTTAGTCTACTGATCCCACTGATTTGGGACCCGCGGGATGAGTTTACTAAATTATTATTTTTATTTTGTTTTCTTCAGTAGGTATCTTAAAGCTATTGAGTAACAAGCATGAGGAAACTAGCATGTGTGTCCTAGAACCAAAATATACCGAGTAAATGTCACATAGGTATCCGGCCTGGACTGAGTGCCCACGTGGTAGGCTGTCACTCCCTCTCAAAGAGAGGACGCCTGTATCTATCTCAGCGTGATCTCAGCAGAGTGAACATTATACACCGATTATGCTATGTCCTGCAGCAGGGTAGTAAAATGTCGTAACCAACCTGCAGCAGCCAGAAGGATCTAGAAGGACAGGCTCTCGCGGACCCGGCCAGCAGCCTCGCAGCGGGTGCAAGGTGTAGCACGCAGCCGCAGCGACACCTGGCGCCGACCTCCGCGACCACCATGGATGAGTCTCCCGCCCACGGCCGCGCGGCGCATTCACACGCCGCGAGCTCCACTGCCTGGCCCTAGGAACACCACAATGTTTATTTTTCTGTACTTTTTTCGTATTAGTCGGATTTACAGCGATTCGATTAGTTAAAAATAATATTTTTTTAATTCAAGTGAGATGCATACATTACATAAAAACTATCATAAAGGAGCCCATATATTCGACAAGACATCTGTGTCTGAACTAGATAAATGAATATCTGTATCTCAGACAACAGCGCTCATCCTTAAGACGCCGGCGACCGATGATATATATATACCGTTCATACAAAAGTAATACCAAAATAATTTGTAAATCAAACATATTCTTAAGGTAGTGTGTATTTATTTCGCTTTATGCTTCCAAATATATATTTCTAAAGGACAGCGATTTAGAGACGAGATATGAGGAATTTAAAATTTCTATATAAAAGTATTTTTTCTCATAACTCTTGTTTAAATCAGTGTCCATTTAAAAAGCGTCGCTCAATATAGGGAGGTGCGTAGCATTATATTATCTGTGTATCCGACAAGCTCTTGTTACAGTCAGCGTTCCAGCTGTTTTAGATCCCAATGGCTTGGCATGCAACGATGGCAAAAGACCGGATGGCATGTCTTTGTTTCCTTGGAAGATAGTCTTTGGTGTGGGACGCAACATGCGTCGATACTCTTGCGCCATCACATCTTGCAAGCTCATTGTGCTATGCTGGCACTGCCGCTGCGGCTGTAGAGAACCTCAAGCGGCGTAAATTCCTATACCTTTGTGGTAACTATATTTTCGAGCCGTTTAGGGTTAAAATTCTGGGGCCGAAATTTCGAGCGCTGAAGGGAACTTCTGCGCTCAACATTCAGAATTCAGAAATTCAGGCCGTGTTTTAGGAAACTAACGGGAACGTTAGCTTCTTAAAACACGGCCGGTCCTTTATAATCAAGTATCGAGCATAATCGTGATTTTGCATGTATTTGATTTATATGATCCGGGTCACGCATCCCACGTGACCTTTGTAACTTTTTAGGTGCGATCATTTAAGGGTTAATAGTTTTGGTGAAGCGTCAATGCTTTTTTTTTCAATATAAAAAATTTAATAATTCTCCCATAGAATATAATAGGTTATTATTTCAAATTAAACACTTTAGTTTCTCAATTGATGAATCCCCGCACCAATATTTATTACCGCAGAGCCCATGTACCGAACTTTCTTGAGTATTCCCTCAACATGCCGATGCTATTAACTATTTGATATTGGTTTCTCGAGGATTCATCAATAGGGAAATTGGTTTTTTTTTTGAGGTCCGGTCCGCCATTACACCTTTATCATAGGTTTCTAATTCAAATTTTTGGTTTACAAACAAATCGTATTTACGACTTCCGGAAAAATAGATTTCAGAATTTTATTAATAGACGTTATAATTCTTCGGTAATAAGAAATTCAAACTTTTGATAATCGGATTATCGAAAAATAAAACATTAAACAAATAAAACAACAAACAACAACATCGGAGTATTTGGGTGTTCCCCTACTTAAAACTGTGCTGAACAAAAGCGGTGAGGGATAAATATTTTTTCTTTAGCATAGCAAGTTGATTGCTCATCAGCGTGCGGCGGCGATAAAGGGGACTAAAGGTGACAAATGGCAATTTTATCTGTATTTTATATGATGATTGCATAATTATGTGATAGTAACTAAATGAACTACTTGCCAATATTGCTCCACTACCAATAGAAATCACGTCTGTATAACACTTGTATTAGCACAGATCAAAGACGAAATTTTATAGTAATTAATAAAAATATGATAGGATTCATAGTAACTTTTAATGAAACGCTTAATCAAACAAAAAAGTAACTTAAAACACATGAAACTTATTAAAATACATTCAATCACAAAGTACATACTTTAAAGAGAACAACTGTAAAACTAAAAACAATTGAAGGAAATATTTATTCTGCGATAGTTTCCTTCTTTTTATTATCTTCGTCATCATCCTGTTCAACCACCGCAAGTTCACTTGTATCATGCGTGGGTTCACCTATATCCTGCAAATGTTCACTTTCATCTTCTTCAGGTATTGTTTTGTGGTGCTGGCCCCCATTATCATCCGACCTTCCTTTTCCAGAGAGTATAGATTTTTGGCTACCTGTACTTAATCTTGACTTAGAGTCCATGCCACTCAGTTTTTGGGTGGATAATTGTGATAATGCTAAATCTTGCATCAATGATTTCTGCATCTCATCTCTAGTAAGAGCTAGCAACTTCGATAAGTCTGTCAAGTCACCCTCACTTCCTTCAGACTCCATGGTGCTAGGGCTATTACTTGAATGTAATGATGTAACAGTAAATGAAGCCAGACTATCTGATATGTCATCATCTACGGGCACCAGCTCAATACTTGGTATGAGTTTTATACTTTCCTTTGACAATGATGGAGCGGAGGAGACTGATATATCACTACGTTTATCTTCAAATGATATAAGTGAACCTGTTTTAACTCCACCAGCTGCTTCAAACAGTGCTTGCGATTTTTTGGAGGGAACTGGTTTAATGTCAGAACCAAGATTACCTTTTTCATAGATATTGCTAAGTGACATTAAGGATTCCTTAGATTCAGCTCGGACTGCATCACGATACTGATTTATAACTCCAAGAATTCTTATAAATACAATTTCTCTGTCTAAAATTTCACGAGAAGGATCCAAAGTAGTCCAGTGATCCATTTTTAGTGCTGCTTGTACTGCGAACGTCGATTCTTTAATTATATTCTTAAACGTTTCACGTTCCCTTATTAGTTTGGCTTTTTCAACGAAGGATTTATTTTGGTCACCCAGAGTGGCTTGCAAGTTTTGCTCCAATACGCGTACTTTTAGTAAGAGCTTTTCTTTCGTTTTCGACAACCTCTGAATTTTCGCTTGCATTTTTTCAGTATCAAACTGATTCTTATCATAAAAAGCTTTTTGTTTGCTCACATTTTCGAATTCTGCCGTCAATTGATCGATATGTTTAAGCTGCACAATACTTTTATTCACTGCTGCAGCTCGTTCTTCTTCAGCTACTTCCATTGCACAATGAGCAGCTCTCTCATCTTCTCTGAACTTTTCATTTTGCTCAGTTATTTTTGCTTGCGTCATTAGCAGACTATCTAATTGATTATTTAAAGCAATATTTTCTCGGATCACCTTGTGAGTAGACGCAGCAATCCTCAATTCACTAGCATCTTGAAATTCTTGTGCCAACTGTAAAAGTCTTACTTGCATGCCTTTCTTCAACTTGTCTTTACTAATGACTAACTGTTTTTCAGTATCATATATCATTATTTTGTATTTCTTTGCTTGTTCTTCAAATGCATGCCTTTGTTTATCGAACTTCTTCATTTGATCTTCTCTTATAGCACGAAGCTCTTCAAGCGTGTTTAATTTACCAGATTGTAGTTTATTTTCAGAAGTAAGCTGAACTTGCATTCTCGTGAAATTCCTTTGTAATTCCTCAATAGTCACTTTAAACTCTGATATTTCTATCACCCTTAACTCTTCTAAACTGGTGACTTTTCTCTTTAGTTCAGCATTTTCTTCAATACTCAATTTAAGAGTTTTTTTTAAATATGTAATTATATCAGCCCTATCCTCATCGAGTTTATCGTAAGCCTTTTGTAATGTTTCATTATGGATTTCATATCCGTTGACGGTATGTCTGAGGTGAGCAATTTTCCGATTGCAGTCGGTTATCTGTTCTTCATAACGTGCTTTGTCAGCTTCGGAAAATAAGTCTTTCAAATGTGCTCTAGTTTTACTTTGTACCTTTTGTGGTGGCATGATGAACAGCAAACTAAGTCAGGGGAAAATACTAGTAGAAAGCTTTTTTTTTTTCTGCAGGTGCAACGACTTATAGATTAAGTGGAGATCCACAGTGGGAGTGGAGTGGAGATCCACAGTAAGTAAAATGTTATAAAGTGGATGTAGCAATAATATTTGTATAACAACATTCAAAATGACAGAACAGACTTCAATTTTGACGTTTGACCTACCATAGTAATATTTTATTTTTATAAATTAGTTCCTGACACTGAACAGGCTAAGGTCTGAGACCATGCCTAGTTATCAGTTTGCATTTTTCTTGAGTAGAGTAGATCCAGCCAATAAAATTCATTCTTTTATATTTATCCTTAAATTAATTCCAGTTTAAGTCATTAGTATTTATCCATAGGTAATCAAGTCCAGGTAAATTTATCAGTTTTTTATTTTCCATGTAAAGTTAATCCGTTTAAAGTCTAACATTCTCTGTATTTGGTTGAGTGTGTCTATCAATATTAAAAAGAAAACTGTCATTGAAACTTGTTGGTTGGTTTATTGATATAGGTTTTTGTCGCGAGTTCAAGCTTGGTCCCATACAAAGACATTTAGTTCAGTGTAGATGTGAATGACTTACCTATTCATAGCACAAAAGAAATGCTTGCGAATATTATTTCAAATAAAACCTAGAGATAGCTGCAAACCTCACTTTATAAATGAAAAATGTTAACTCGGGCAGAGTTAACATTTTTCTCCATTTATTTATTAGAAATAGCCACTTTTGTTAAGAAAAACATAAAACTGTTTAATTTTGATAAGAACGAGCGCCGCAAAACTAAGTTAATACTACCAGCACCTAGACTACAAATGTACAAAAATAGTCCAGAATATCGAAGCATACAGATACACAACAAATTACCTGAAAATATACGGTATGTGGATTTAAAGCTAGGTTAAAGTCATTGCTCTTAGAAAACTGTTATTATAGTATCCAAGAATATAGGGAAAATAAAATGTTAAAATAGAGTTCAAATATATATGGTATGTGTTCATTTTAATATAGGTTTTTTATGTACAAGCTATTTGTGCTTATTTATTATTTTATGACATGTTTTCTTAATGGATTTAGTGTACTTAATTTGATTTTTGACGTTCAATGAAGTTGTGGTATAACATTTTTAAATATTGTGATGGTTTAATTGTATTATGTTGACATTGTTTATTATTGTGATTTTATTAATTTAATTTGACTTAGTGATGGCATAATTTTCAATTTATTATTAATCAAGTTATGTGAAAGTTCCTAATGATCTATATATGTGACATTAGATAAATAATAGATACTCTGCAATATTAGTTTTAAGTTCCTGTGCCCTTACAGGGTCATGTACAGTCACGAGCACCAATATGTATACAATTTCTTAAAAGCAAATTTCGCGAGAAATAATTATTGTAAATTGGAGATAGGAGATAGGATTTTTTTTTCAAAAAAGTATATGAGTTCCAGAATACAATGTTCGTAACAACATGAAATTTTAATCAGAACAGTATGAGAAAAACACTTTTAAAAGTTGTTAAGTGTTTACATATTGGTGCTCGTGACTGTACTCACTAGTTTTTAAGCTTAGCTTGTAAAATTAGTTGTGTACATTGTGCACTAAATAAAAAAATAATAAAAAATATCTTTTAAGTCTTTTTGTACCAATAGTTGGAGTTATTCAAAATTATGAGTGCAATGCTACTGTAAGATTAGAGTTTTCTTCGGGGTTTCGATAATTGGGCTATTGAATGAGTTCACGCAGTCACGTTAAACAGTAAAGATTATATAATCAGGATTAATCTATACCAATATTATAAAGTGTCGTGATGGCCTAGAAGTTAAAGCCTCGACTCTCATGCATGAGGTTGTGGGTTCAAATCCGGGCAAGTACCAATGTTACAATTTTCAATTCATATGTACTTTCTAAGTATATCTTTGACATCACAGATATCGGTGAAGGATCACATCGTGAGGAAACCTGGACTTTATAATTATACTATATAAAGCTCGATTACCACTCACTGACTCACTCATTGACATAATTGTTCTCCCAGATGGTGGATGGGGAGGGAGGTATATTTAGGGGAAAGTGCCAAACCTTCCCTTTTCGCCCCCCTTTCTCTCCTTCCCTATCGTATCTCGGAAACAAAGAGAACCGTATTTAGTTTTTTTTACGGATTCGTATAGAGCAGGCTTGGAAAAATAAAAACCAGTTTTCAAAGTTGCCCCCCTTGCCCCCCTTCTTTCCCCCCTGAGGCGGATCTCGGAAGTTGAGAAACTTGGAACATTTTTTTTTCAGATCCATATAGAGCGGCAATGCTTTAGTCAAAATAATTTTTCAAAACTCCCCCCTCTCCCCCCTTTAACACGCCCCTCTCACCCCCTTTTTTTACTGAATAATCTTTTTATTCTTACCTAAAACTATTGAGGGGCGTTGAAATTAGTTAAGTAAGTTAGAGATAGCCATTAGGTGTTTGAACAAATATTATAGCAGGCATCGAAACCTGTCTGGTGGTAGATAGGTCCTGAGTGGAGCGAACCTCTGTAGCGTAACGAAGGTTGAGTGGGTGAAGCGTAACTCAGGGGCGACGACAAGCAAACTTTAGGGTAAGGTTTTTTTTTTTTGGGTTTTAACCTATTAGAATTAGAATTAGAATTAGAATTTATTTATTTGTAAGAATGTAGTTTTACATAGTATGATGTTAAAATTTTTATAAGTTCTATACACTCTACCACAATATGTGGTGTACAAATATTAAATAATTAAATAATAAAATGTCATTCATAAAACTAAGTACATTAAATGTCAAGATTTGTGATACAATATGTCCAAGATGAATTAGTATTATTATAATTATAGATTTAAAACCAATGTCAATATTAAGTACATGTCATCTTGGATTGTTACAATATTCCATATATTCGCCAATGTCATAAAAACAATTATCTAATAACCAATTTGTGACCTTGCTCTTGAACATGGGGACAGGAAGTTCCTTAAATGAGTTAGGTAACTTGTTATACACCTGAATGGCATTTACGTACACATTTCTCCTAAAAATTTGCAATCTACATTGAGGTACATTTAGTTCATGTTTGTACTTATTTCTAGCAGAAGCCTTTTTGTGGCTCACTTCTGATTGCATGCGAAAATAATGAGGGTTTTGCTTTACTAGCATACATAGTTCTTTGATGTACATGCAGGGTAAAGGTAAAATGTGAAGCTTTTTAAATAAGGGTTTACAGCTGTCCAAAAACCAGGCGCCAGATATTGCCCTAACACACTTTTTTTGTACCCGAAATGCCATCAAAACTTCAACTGAATTGCCCCATAGTATTAGGCCATAAGACAACACAGACGATACATATCCGTGATATGCAGTGACGGCCGCGGCTACGGACACTGTTGACCGAAGACGTTTTATTGCGTATACGAATTTGTCTAGCTTATCGCATACGTAATTGATGTGTGATTTCCAACTGCAGTTTTGATCCACTATTATGCCCAAGAATTTTGTGTTTACTACCTGTTTTAGGATACTGTCTTCATATTTTACACTAAGATTCTGAAAGTTTGATTTATAAGTTTGAAATTGAATTAGTTTTGTTTTATTTAAATTGATTTTTAAATTGTTGTTATTAAGCCAATTTACTATATCTTTGATTGCTTCATTAATTTCTTGTTCCAATTTAATTTTGTCATTACATTTTATTATTAGTGTCGTATCGTCAGCAAATAATATCGTTTCGTGTCGTGTTGCATTGGGAAGGTCATTAATATACATCAGAAATAAAAACGATCCCATCACGCCACCTTGTGGCACTCCAACTGCGTTGGTTTTGTAACTAGATTTATATTCTACTTTGTTTCCATCAATTACTTTTGAAATTTGCACACATTGACGCCTATTAATTAAGTACGATTTAATCCAGTCATTCGCTTGGCCCCGTATGCCATATTTATCCAATTTCCTTAGTAACAACTTATGATCCACGAAGTCAAAGGCTTTACTCATGTCTAGAAAAATTGCTACTACAGGTATGTTGTCATTATCTATCTATATTCCTATAGATTCTCAAAATTTTATAATGGTAAGGAGTACTTCTCAAAAACACGAAACCCGCGAGCTGCACAACGCAAATACTAGTTGGATTATATAATTGGACTATATTATTAACATAAGTCTGAAATCGCCAACCCGTCTTGAGCAAGCGTGGTGATCAATGCTCGTGCCTTCTCTGTTGAGAAGAGGCCTTTGCCCAGCAGTGGGACAGTAATAGGCCGGTATTGTATTTTTCTTTTTGTTAGCCTGTTCCTCCTGTCCCACTGCTGAGCAATTAAAGTCCTCCCCCATTCCTTTCATTTGATTTTTTCCCGTGCCTCCTCGGACCAACCCTCGCGATACACATCCAAATCGTATTTCTATACTGATATATAAAGAAGAAAGATTTGATTTTTTGTTTGTTTGTTACGATTTAACTCAAGAACTACTCAACTGTTTAAAAAAATTCTTTTACCATTAAAAAGCTACATCTTTACCGAGTAACATAGGCTATAAATTATATGGATGTCACGCAAATTAGTCGAGCTATCCTAATTTTCGCGGATGAAGTCGCGGGCGAATTGCTAGTAATGGGCAAGGATAGGCAAGGACATCAAAATAATGAGTCGGATAGTACTAATGATCATGTAACAGATACGGGTACGTATCAAAATCCCGAAAGTTCATAATACCTATGATTGAAATACCGACGTCCAAAACAGCGAAATTCAAAATACCGAAAGTTTTAAATGCCGATAGTCGTTATATCGAAACACAAAATACCGATGTTCAAATGCCCGAAAGGACGAAATCCCGAATGGACGAAATACCGATGGATGAAATCCCAAAGAGCACTACATGTCAGGTATAAAGATGAACTTTCTGTTTAAGGCCCATGTCGAAATATTCTTTTTTTCCTAATTATACGTATGATTATCATTTAAACTTTTGTTTTAACTTATGATATATACCTATTATGTTAAGCTCCTTTTTTGTCATTGTCTTAGAGATTCTAGTCTTTGGATCAGCGAGTGAAGCGATCTCGGGACCTTAAGGCACTCCGACACGGACAGGTTAGGTTAGAAGGGTGTGGCGGAGTCTAGTGAGCGAGCGAAGCGAGCGAACACAGACTCCGCCACACCCTTCGTGGTTATTTCTTTTGTAAACCCTAGAGCCCTAGTACTTCAGTAGGCTCCGACTACGCTTTTTTGGCAACTTTTAAGTGTTTTGACCTAACCTGGTTTACAAAAAATGTGGCAATTTCGGGATTTTGTACTTCGGGATTTTAAACTTCGGGATTTTAAACTTTCGGGCAAATGAACTTTCGGGATTTGAAACTTTCGACCAAACAACCATTCGGCGTTTCAATTATCGGGATTTCGTCTATCGGTATTTTCAAATTCGGTCTATAAAAATTCGGGATTTTGATACGTACCCAACAGATACCGATCACACAGAAGCTATTCCTGAGAGGAGAATGATATCAGGTAGGGTCACTAAAATGCCATTGTATTTATGAGAGTATGAGTTAAGTTAAATGCTTGATTGTGTAAACGCTTTACGAGGGATGTTTGATATGATTATTTATAAGCTATATATCATATTTGTGGCAACACAATATATCAGATGCATGTGGCAACACTGCAGATTAGACACAGTAATTTTGGTAAAGGATGACAGATTACAATAAACATTTTCAACGTAACTCGTAAGTGTTATTAGTTAATTACTCCCTGGAACCATATCTTGAACAGAACACCCGTGGGTTAATTTTCCTACATAACGTGACCGAAGTCGCGAGAAAAAGCTACTAGTATAATTATAACACAGGACTTGGAAAACTAATAAGCAGGAATAAACAGTTAAAGTTATGGAAATCAAACGAGCATATCGCGAATGCTTTTAAACCGCCCGTGAAATCGTCGTCCACTGGCGGTTAGGTTGGCGAGGCGCGTTGTCTCCAGGGCGGTATTGCCAGTTCACAAAAATGTTTGAAAAGCAGTGCTACAATACTATTTTATGGTGAAATGTGTCATTGTCCTACATTATACATAACATATTTTTACCATCTTGTACAATATTTACCGCAAATAAATAATTTTAACTAGACTTCGAATGAACCCTTTTGAGGTTTTGAGCTACATCAATATAACACCTAGGCAGTATAACAGTAGGCCTTCTGGGCTTGCCGCATTGGCATTGGCGTAGCCTTGTGTCTGAACAGAACTTTAGAGCTCAACTCAGTCGAGGTCAGACCTTGACTGACCTGTCTGGAAGAAATTCTAGTTCATCAGAATCTACCATACTGTTGAATTAAAATTCTGCGTTTGACACAAATTGTCAATTGCGTCGAACAGTTTTATCACTGGGCTATGAGCAAGTACAATAGGTATCAACTGGTACAAATAATTAGTAGAATAGAGAAGGAGTCGGCAGGGTGAACAGTCAGTGATCTATTATCCGCTTTGGAGGGTCCGTTCCGGGAGTTTCGTTCGTCACACCGCCTAAACTTAGAACTGTCGTTTGTCTATGCACAAGAAAAACAAGGCGCTGGTGTGTGCTCTAGATTCGCAGCTGTCATATTGCTTTGACAGTAGCAATGACCTCGCCGATACCCAATTAGCCATCATCCTCATTGATATGGCCATTAACCAACAGGTTCACCGCTGCCGAAAGAATTTGTCTACATGTTGGATAGATTATAAGAAGGTCTATGATTCTGAGCCTCATACATGGCTCATGAGGGTGCTGGAATTGTATTAAGTAGTTGCAACTCTGCGTACCTTTCTGATGTCATGTATGGAGCATTGGAGAACTGTCCTTCGCTATCCAGGATGTAGACAGATCCAGGGGTACAGCAAACCTATAAGGATCGAGGGTGGTATATTCCAGGGTGATAGTCTGAGTCCATTGTGGTTTTTTCCAGCCTTGAATCCTCTCAGCACATTGCTGGAGGGTTCAGGTTTAGGCTATCGGTTGAGGAAAGATGGTCAAGTCATATTTGCTTTCTCTTTTTTACATGGAAGATGTGAAACTCTTTGCCCCCAACAATTTGCAACTGATGAAGCTACTGAAGGTAACAGAAACTTTCAGCAGGGCCATCAGGATGGAATTTGGTGTGGACAAATGTTCAGTCATGCATGTGAAGCGAGGGGAAATTATGGAATCCGTGGTAACTGAACTCTCGGATTCCATACACCTTAGATTCCTCTCCTCAACAGAAACCCACAAGTATTTGGGTATGTCGGAAGCATTAGGTATCAATACTGCCGACATGAGACAATCGCTGTCAATCATGAGGCTTCTTTGGCGGCCTGAATAAGGTGCTAGGCAGTCTTTTGTCAGGCGGAAACAAGGTGCGCGCCTTTAAGGTCATGCCGGTTTTGATGTATTCTTTCGGTATACGCAAACGGACTCAGGCGGAACTTGATGCCCTGGATAGGACCACGCTCACTGTTGACCGCAAATCGAATGCATCACCCAAGTTGGTGAGACTGTATATCTCACGGAAGTGCGGGGGTCGTGACTTAAATGCTAAGAACCTTCGAAACCGTAAGGTATGCAGTCTCAGGGAATACTTCCTAGAAGCCGACGTTGGAATGCACCGAGATGTGGTCTCAGTGGATAAGGGCCTCACCCCGCACTCCCTGGCTAACGAGAACTGGCGCAAGCCTAAAGTATTACACTAATGACCGCAGGGAGGTATGGCAGGGCAAGGAGCTCCACAGACGCTTTTACCAGGCCCTAAATGGGCCCGATGTTGACTTATCGTCCGTATTCTAGCTGCGCTTTGGTGACCTCTTCGGGAAAACCGAAGGTTTTGTCTGTGTAATATCGGACGAAGTTATGACGACGAATAACTACCGAATAAATACATTGTGAAGGATGGCACGGTTGACATATGTCGAGCATGCCACCGTCCGGGAGAATCGATCCGTCACATTATTTCTGGGTGTACTAGTCTGCCTAACGAAGAGTACTTGCATAGACACAACCTTGTTGCCAGGATTATCCACCAGCAACTTGCGTTGAAGAACCTTGTAGAATCAAAAGTGCCATACTATAAGTATGCCCCCATCCCAGTTCTTTATAATGCTACGGCTCCACCTGCATCTTAATGCATAAATTAGCACGTTAATTTAGGCGTTACGTAAATGTGGCCAACGTTTTAATGTGTTAAATTACAAACGGCATTACTAGTGGTATTAAACGTTAAGCGATAGCTCGGGTCTCGGTTTTTTTTTGGCACATCAAAGGGTTTCAGCGCGTAGTTTAGCGTGGTAAGTGATGTTGGCTATATTAACGCGATGTCAGATGCCTTGAACCTTTTATCTGTAGAAGAAACTGCTAATATCTGTATTAAATCTGTATGCTGTTTTAACTTAAAATCTGTATCAAATAAACCAAAATAGAGTATTAGTCATCATCATCATTGCTTCTTTTGAAAAACAAACATACTAGCTGCGGGACTGTTCGAAAGAAAAACCGCGGCCCCGGAACACAAAGGGCGAAGAAGGAACATGGATGGGTTTTAGTCGGTAAAAATCTGACTCCCCCACTCTGGGCTTAGCGGGAGGGATCCCGCTCCTCCCAGAGTGGGGGTCATTTGATGATTTCCCATCCGAAAAACAGGAATAAATACTACCGTGACAAGGTTTGATTATCTGGACGACCCGAATGGCGCAGCGGTAGTGAGGCTGCCTTACGTTCTTAGGGTCCCGGGTTCGAATCCCGGTAGGAACAAATGTTTGTGTGATGAGCATGGAAATTTGTTTTCGAGTCATGGAATCATGGAGTCATGGAGTCATTAAATTGCATAAATGCATAAAATAATTTATGACGCTCATTGTTGCAACTAGTGTAGCTGCTTCAAGCTCCGTTGTATCTTTAACCGCTGAACCGAATTTTCGGAAAAAAATTGTGTGTGTGAAAATTGTAACCCGAGACTTCTTGAAGAATTAACTCGTAACGGCATTGTAACCTAGATGTAGCCAACGCGCATTTTTAATGCCTTTTATTAACGAGTAGTTGACCATTGCCATTAACGTTAACGCTAACCCAGATGTGGCAGTAACATAGATCACGTTGTATTGGGATCGACCTATCACCACTGACAGCAGTGTTGTTGCCAATATGCCTGACATTGGGGTGATAGATCGATTGTCGCACAATATTGTTGATATAACAGTCCCGCATCAATCAAAATCAAAAATCAATTCAAATATCTAGATCTGTACAGTCACTAGTTTTGACCGGTCAAAGCTATTTTAACAACAACTAACCTTAGAAACTTATTAGGTTGTTAGGTTTTTTTTTGTGACCCTTTGAAAAACATCACGTAATTCTAGGACTAGGTATTTACAACTTAGACGTTCTAAAACAATGCAGAAAACGCATTTTAACTTCTTATGGATTTTGACTGAAACCAGTCAAAAGTGGTTTTGACCGATTCACAGTTTTGACTGTAACATAAACATTATGGCAATTTAACAGAGTTATGTCAATTTTTTCGGATTGCGGCGAAGTAGGTACTAGTTTTGTGTATTTTGTTTTGTATATTTCTTTAACACATTCTTTAGCTAGTTGCTTCCACAGCGGCGAAAAAAAAAGGGGCCTGAAGCTGACAAATGGCAATTTTATCTGTATTTTTTGGCAGAGAATTTCTGATGATTACCTATGTCATCATCATCATTATCATCAGCCTATTGATGTTCCCACTGCTGGGACACAGGATTCTTCTCTATGAGAGGGAATTTTTGTTCTTATCCACCACGCGGGCCCAGTGCGGATTGGTAGATGTCGCATGTCTTCAAATTCTTTGGTTCTTGGACATGCCGGTTTCCTCACGATGTTTTTATTTACCGTTTTTAGGGGAAGTGGTGACGAAATAAATTACACAAAGTAATGCGCCGGTCTGGGCTCGAACCCACGACGTACTCGTCGTAAGTCGGGGCCGCCACCACTGGGCCACCGCTGCTCTCTTTTGCCTAAGTGAGAGTAACTCATGAGTAACTAAATGAACTACTTGTCCATGTTGCTCCACTACCTATAGAAATAATTTCTAAATAAAAATTGTAGAAGCGCATTTCGAAGACGTCATATTATTCATAATAATTAATTTTGAATGAAACACTTAAAATAAAAGAATAAGAACGAAAACCTTAAAAATTAAAACATATAAAACTCATTAAATATATCAATCACAAAGTAAAAAACAACAACAAAAAGAACAACTGTAAAATGATAATTAACTGAAAGAAATATTTATTCTGCTCTAGTTTCCAATTTTTTATTATCTTCGTCAACATCCTGTTCAACCGTCGCAAGTTCACTTGTATCATGCGAAGATTCACCTTTATCCTGAACATGTTCACTTTTATCTTCAGGCATTGTTTTGTGGTGTTCGCCCTCAATATCATCAGAACCTCCTTTTCCAGAGATTATAGGTTTTTGGCTATCTGTGCCTAACCTTGACTTAGAGTCGCTCAGTTGTATGCCGCTCAGCTTTTGTGTGGATAATTGAGACATTGCTAAATCTTGCATCAACGACTTCTGCATCTCAACTCTACTAAGAGCTAGCAACTTCGATATGTCTGTCAAGTCACTCTCACTTTCTTCAGACTCCATGGTGCTAGGGCTATAACTTGAATGTAATGATGTAACAGTAAATGAAACCTGACTGTCTGAAATGTCATCATCTACGGGCACCAGCTCAATACTTGGTATAGTTTTTAAACTTTCCTTTGACGACGATAGAGGGGAGGAGTCTGGTATACCGCTTCGTTTATCTTCAAATGATCCCGCTGCTTCAACTAGTGCTTGCAATTTTTTGGAGGGAGCTGGTTTAACGTCAAAGCCAAGGTCTCCTTTTTCATAGATATTGCTAAGTGAAATTAAGGATTCCTTAGTTTCAGCTCGGGCTGCATCACGATACTGATTTATGACTCCAAGAATTCTTATAAGTTCATTTTTTCTGTCCATAATTTCACGAGAAGGATCCAAAGTTGTCAAGTGAGCCATTTGTAGTGCTGCTTGTACGGCGAACGTCGATTCTTTAATAATATTCTTAAACGTTTTACGTTCCTTTAGTAGTTTCGCTGTTTCAACGACGGATTTGTTTTGTTCACCAAGAGTGGCGTGCAAGTTTTGCTCCAATACGCGTACTTTTAGCGAGAGCTTTTCATTCATTTTTGACAACCTCTGAATTTCCATTTGTATTTTTTCAGTATCAAACTGATTCTTATCATAAAAAGCTTTTTGTTTACTCACATTTTCGAACTCTGCCGTCAATTGATCGATATGCTTAAGCTGCATTATACTTTTATTCACAGCTGCAGCTCGTTCTTCTTCAGCTACTTCCATTGCACAACGAGCAGCTCTCTCATCTTCTCTAAACTTTTCATTTTGCTCAGCTATTTTTGCTTGCGTCATTAACAGACTATCTAATTGATTATTTAAAGCAATATTTTCTCGGATCACCTTGTGCGTAGACGCAGCAATCCTCAATTCACTAGCATCTTGAAATTCTTGTGACAACTGTAAAAGTCTTTCTTCCATTTCTTTCTTCAACTTGTTTTTACCAATTACTAACTGTTTTTCAGTATCATATATTATTATTTTATATTTCTTTGCTTGTTCTTCAAATGCATGTTCTTGTTTTTCGAACTTCTTCATTAGATCTTCTCTTATAGCACGAAACTCTTCAAGTGTGTTTAATTTACCAGATTGTAGTTTATTTTCAGAAGTAAGCTGAACTTGCATTCTCGTGAAATTCCTTTGTATTTCCTCCATAGTCACTTTGAACTCTGCTATTTCTATCTCCCTTAGTTCTTCTAAAGTGGTAACTTTTTTCTTTAGTTCTGAATTTTCTTCAATACTCAAATTAAGAGTTGTTTTTAAATATTCAATTATATCAGCCCTATCGTCATCGAGTTGATCGTAAGCCTTTTGTAATGTTTCATTCTGGATTTCATATCGGTTGACGGTTTGTCTGAGGCTAGCAAGATTCCCATTGCAGTCGGCTAACTGTTGTTCATAATGTGCTCTGTCAGCTTCGGAAAATAAGTTTCTCATATTTGCTCTACTTTTACTTCGTCCCCTTGTGGATGGTGGCATGATGAATGACAAAAACTAAGTCAGGGGAAAATAATAGTGAAAAGCTTCTTTTGTTTGTGTAGATGCAGCGATTTATAAAATAAAATATCTCCTCAGAACGTAAATCACAAATAAAAAAATGTTTAAGGTTACAACACTAATGTTAGTATAACAACATTCAAAACGAAAGAACAGACTTCAATTTTGACGTTTGACCTACCATAGTAGAATTTTCTATAATTGGTAAAGTTTGTCTATCAATATTATGAATAAAACTGTCATTGAAACTTGTTGGTTGGTCTTTGATATGGTGCAGTACAAAGACATTTATCTTTTAGATCTCTTTAATATAAAGAATAGTAAGAATTATTAATAATGATGAGTACAATGGATGTTTTTTCTGGCGAAATGTGTCAATGCCCTACATAATTATTATTTTTCCATCTTTTGCACTATATTTACCACAAATATATAATTTTGACTTGACTTTGAATCAAAGACATTCAAATATATGACGAGTCTTTGAATGAACCCTTTTGAGGTTTTGAGCTACATCAATAAAACCTCTAGTATAATATTAGGCCAAGTTTCCACTAGCTGTCAATCGGCTGTTTCGCCAGTTTTCATTAGGCCTTCTGGGCTTGCCGCATTGGCGTTGGCGTAGCCTTGTGTCTGACATAAGACCGCGCCTAGCACCGCGCAAGAGCTCAACTCAGTCGAGGTCAGACCTTGACTGACCTTTCTGGAAGAAATTCTAGTTCATCAGAATCTACACACATGAATTAAAATTCTGCTTTTGACAAAATACTCTTTTTACGAATGTCGATAATGTCGAAGTGCCTGTCCCACCGGCGACGTTTAGCGCAAAGCAAGCAGATCTAGTATCTGTAGTTGCTAGCTGTACACACTTTTGGCAAGCAGCGACTGCGTCGAATAGTTTTATCACTGGGCTATGAGCGAGTGCGATAGGTATCTACTGGTACTGGTACTGCACCAACTACAGAGCGAAAGTTTGTCCGTCTGTCACAGTCTATCGTTCTACACGCTATGTGAGCCTTTCCAAGCGAGTTTTTACTTGGATTGCTCTTGTCGCTACAAATAATTAGTAGAGAAGGAGTCGGCAGGGTGAACAGTCATTGATCAACCATTAATTCAGGTATCTATTCTACTGACAAGGGAATATAAGAATTAATCGATGATTAATAAAATCGCTCAAAGGGTCATAACCAAAAGCAGCGTCTTGAAATGCCTCCCATGTACTGTAGTACAAACGGCAGTCACAAAGGAGAAGTGCATTTACATGTATGTAAATACACATCTCCTTTGTGACTGCCGTTTGCATTTAAAACAGATCTTCTTTGCGATTCTTCATGGGACTCAGCAGCAGTCATGACGCATGACGCTCAGCATTTAAAAGTCGACGTAGCCGAGTTTGCTCTAATGTTTCAGCAGCTCTTTGAGATGCGTGAAGTTCGGCATCTAATCGTTGCCGTGCTTGACTTTGGTCCAAGGTCTCAGGAGCTCTCTAGGCTGCGTGATGCTCGGCATCTAAAATCCGACGCGCTTCTTTTTGCCCTTGAATCTCAGCAGCTCTTTGAGATACGAGGCGCTCGGCATTTAAAGACAAAAGGGTTCGAGTCTGCTCTTCAGGCTTCTAGCAATTTTCGCAGTGCGACTTCTGGCAGAACTACGCGCTAGATTAGATTTGCGTTTTCCAGGCATATTTATTAGAATAAAAAAAAACGTAATTAAACAAAAAACATCTTCTACTTAACGTACACGAATCAAAACGTTAACCTCTTGATTTGAAAAGTATTTTTATGAAAACAAGTTAACAAAACACAACATTGAAGGGACTGCGCATTTTATCACGTTATTGAGTTATCGTTAAATGGAGAGAAGAAAAATCTGTAAAAATCTTTTGTAAGATTTACAAAAGTTTAGGAATGAAATGGATATGTTTCATGACAAAAATGTCACAGTCAAGCACTTCTAATTCTTACTACGAATATGACTGAAGAAACTTTACAATAGGTAATGCGATGTGAAACGTCATGTGAAATGTGGAAAGAGCTTCATAGGCTTTATGATGGAGCAAAGGAAGACAGGAGTTACGATTTCTGCATGAGGTACTTCCGCTACCACCAAAGCGAGGAGCATGATATGGCCACGCATATTTCGACTCTTAAGACTGTTTGGTATGACTTGAACAATGAGATTGAAGGAAATAATCTACCAGAAATTTTATTGATATGTAAAATATTGGATACACTTCCTGAGCAATATTTCAACTTTAAGTCGAGCTGGCTGTTGATGAATAAGAGTGAAAAAAATATAGAAAACCTGACGACACAAGTATGTATGTATATCTTTAGATCAGAAGAATTTAGAAGAAAGCGGAAGTAGCAATGGACTTCTTATGTTAAGAGGAGAGAAGCGCTACGAAAAACAACGGATTAGCAAAAAGAAATTGAAGAAATGCAATTAAGAAGAAGGCTTTTACAAAGTCACATCTTGCAAAAAGTTGATTGCGGACGGTAGACCTCCAAAACCTCCAAAGCAATCTTCAAATATTGGGATGCTGACAGGCCTAGCTCTAGCCTGCGATAGTAAGAAAATAGATAAAGACTTGTGGTGTGGACAATGACGTGACAAGCCACGTCACTAATAGAAGAGATGTACTTCGCACCTTCGAAGTTTTTGACAAGCCTCATAAAGTTATGACAGACAATGGAGAGGTGATTGAAGCCATAGAGGGCTCTATTCAACTTGAAGCTGATATAAACGGCCGCAAAGAATTACTGGTTTTAATAAACGTATGGTACGTTCCAAGCATTGAACACAATCTATTTTCTGTGCTAGCTGCACAAGATACGCTTAAGAATAGCATCTTTCAGTCAACAGCTCAGTCATGTTATGTTTATGGTGGTCTGTACAAACTTAAAGTAAAAGTACTGATAATCGAGCTTGAGATAAACCAACTAACGACGTCACAGAATCCTCAACTCTACCATGAACGCCTTGGACATCAGAACAAAAGACATGTAGCAAAACTGATACAAAGAGAGCTTGGAGTGAAGCTGGATTCAAGTTCTGCTGATATCTGTGAAGGCAAGAGTCATTGGCCATAGGCAGAAGTTCGGAGAGACACCAAGAGCAAACAAACCTGGAGAGCTAATCAGTGCAGACGTATGTGGTCCATTCCCTTACTCGATCTCCAAGTACAGATATTAATATGTTCTGTTCAAAGAAAGACTCCTCAAAATATCGATGGATCTACTTCCTGAGACAGAAATCTGAAGTTCACGCTCGCTTAGAGGACTTTCTAGCAGAAGCAAAAACTTCCGGACACGTCGTGATGGAGCTGCTCAGCGTATGGCATCGTAAATCTTTGCAAAGTATTTCGATCCATTATGGATCGAAATACTTTACAAAGATTTACGATGCCATACACTCCAGAACAAAACGAATCCTCAGAAAGAGAGAACCGTACAATCGTGGAGATGACAAGAGCACTGATGCACGCTCATGAAAAGATACCAGAGGGTTTATGGGCAGAGATAGCCAAAGCCTCTGTTTACACATTAAACAGAACGGGACCTACTCCTATAGAACAAAGGTCACCTCATGAGGTTTGGTACGGCAAGAAGCCCAAGATTAATCATTAGAAGCGATTGCTATGTGCATGTCCTAAAACAAAAGAGAGAATGTGTGATTGGCAGAAAAGCTGAGAAAGGCATTCTTATTAGGTACGACGGTGATGAAGGATATCGAATTTTCATTGTAAAGGAATTGAAACTGATCAGATCAGTTACCTTCACTTGAGAACTTATGCAATACCTGAACCTAAAATAAACACATACGAGCAGCTGCCAATGCCTCTTACAGATTATAAAACTGTTTACGAAGAGAGTCACTCTCGTCCACCTTCAGAAGCAAATGAAAGCGTCGAAGAAGATTATGAGTTCTTATAGGAAGATGAGCCTGTAAATGATGAACCTGTAAATACGGAACCTACGACACGAAAGCTGCGTGATCCAAGCCAGATCAGACATCCACAACGGTTTTAGCAGTTTGTTTGTGAATCTGTATCTATTTCTGAACCAACTACATATCAAGATGTCTTGCGAAGCACTAAAAAAGATAAATGGATCAAAGCGATGATTATTGAAGTCAAATCTTTACAAGATAATCAGCCCTGGGAATTGACGAACCTACCTAAGAATAAAAAAGCACTAAGATGCAAATGGG
This sequence comes from Xestia sexstrigata, assembly GCA_941918905.2. Classification (NCBI taxonomy): domain Eukaryota; kingdom Metazoa; phylum Arthropoda; class Insecta; order Lepidoptera; family Noctuidae; genus Xestia; species Xestia sexstrigata. The sequence continues at coordinate 2,344,411 of OW799210.2, forward strand.
TATTTAAAATCAAAAAGAACCCTAACGGTACAGTCGATAAGTACAAAGCACGGTTAGTTGCTGTTGGATATTCTCATAAGAATGGAATTGATTATGACCAGACATTTAGCCCTGTCGCTAAACTGAGCACAATCCGAATACTACTAAATATTGCTGCTAATGAGAATTCAGCACTCAGACAGTTTGACGTCTCTACAGCCTTGTTATATGGCACGGCCAAAAAGGAAATCTTTATTTTATTATTTAGTATATTATCTTTTCAAAAGAAGAATATGCTTGCGCTTTATGTAGATGATGGACTGGTGGCCGCGTCAGATGAGAAAGAGGCTGATGATTTCATTGAAAATGAATTAAAACGGCGATTTACAAATATACATTTATTTAAACAACATTTGTTTTTATTCTTTAATTATTTCGACCAATTGGCGACAAAATCTGGGAAAAAGCAGATCTTCGCTAGGTGCCCTAGTTTTTGAGATATAAATGTAGCCAAGCTAGGGAGACTCTCTCCAGATCGGCCACCTATAAACCCTTAGGCCCAGCGCACACCGCTGGAGGCGCAGCGGAGCGCATTTGAAGACAATAATTTAATATAAACCTTAACTACCGTGATATACGGCCAATATAAGAATAAATTCGCACGCGGTACTCAGAGCGCCCTCAAGCTACTACAAGAGCATGCGCGCGACCGTATGTCAAGGTAGTTAAGGTTTATATTCAATTGTTGTCTTCAAATGCGCTCCGCTGCGCCTCCAGCGGTGTGCGCTGGGCCTTATATCTTTTGAACCAGTGACCGATAAATCTGATATTTGGCGACAAATTTCGACTAAAAATTAAAATCCCTGATGGCGGCCAAGCCAGTGTCAATGACACTCGTCTTTATGTTTGGACACACCTTTATTTATTTGGTTACGTTTCATAATACCTAAGTTTATCCCAACTATTTCATTATAACTACGGTTGATCCACATATGTTCATAACGCATAACCATATTGGCCCAGCGCACACCGCTGGAGGCGCGGCGGAGCGCATTTCCTTAATACGCGCAGGCGGATCCACGGGCCTCGAGCGGCGCTGAGAGCCCTCGAGCGGAGATACGCGCGGTGGCGCGCAGCTACTTCGAGCGCGCCCATGTAGTTTTAGTGCTGTTCGATACTTTGTAGAGACAACTCGCTCTCGTTCGTAATGGATGTGGACTGGGACATGATTATTATTGCTGCGCTTGCAGAAGAAGAAGAAGAAAAACGACTAAAGAAAAGAAGAAGAAGAAGACCGCCAACCAGCCGAGCGCGGGGTATTGCGGCGGAGCGCGGCTAAGCGCAGAACAGCACGGCGGCGGCGACTACAGCAGTCGCGCGCATGCTCTTGTAGTAGCCTGAGGGTGCTTCGAGCACCGCGTGCGAATTTAGTCTTATATTGACCGTATGTCAAGGTTGTTAAGGTTTATATTAAATTGTTGTCTTCAATTGCGCTTCGCCGCGCCTCCAGCGGTGTGCGATACTATCGCGAGTGGTGTGTGTGATATAGTTCAAGTGATAGATCGTAAGAATTTAGAGAGTTTATTCGATCTAACTCTTGGACTATACCTTACTATTTGAACTCATTATATCTTCTAAACTAAGACCCGATTAATCTGTGACTTGGCGACAAATTGCGACTAATTGGCCAAAGAGTATGTAAACCTAAATTGGCGACAGAGCGCAGCGGTGGCCCAGTGGTGGCGGCCCCGACTTACGAACAAAAAATAAGTCGTGGGTCAACTCAGACAGGCGCATTACTTTGTGTAATTTATTTTATCACCACTGCTCTAAAACGGTGAAGGAAAACATCGTGAACATGTTCTAGAACCAAAATTTGACGACATGTGACATCTACGAATCCGCACTGGGCCCGCGTGGTGGATTATAGCCCATTCCCTCTCATTGAGAGGAGGTCGTGTCCCAGCAGTGGGAACATTATTACGGACAAATTAAATCCTAAATCCTTTTCTGTATGTAGTGTACATAAACCGTTAAATAAATAAATAAAATAAATTAGCGACTATTTTTCTATGTTATCAAAATTAAAATCCCTGATGGTGGCCAAGCCAGTGTCAGTCACATGTATTCTCACAGAACCACATACAATCTAACATTTATTGTAACATCTAAACTAAAAACAAGAAAACACATGAAACTCATTAAAATATTATATTCGATCACAAAGTACTTTAAAGAAAACAACTGTAAAACTAAAAATAATTGAAAGAAAATATTTATACTGCGCTAGTTTCCAATTTTTTATTGTCTTCGTCATCATTTTGTTCAACCGTCGCAAGTTCACTTGTATCATGCGTAGAATCTGCTTTATTCTGCACATGTTCACTTTTATCTTCTTCAGGCATTGTTTTGTGGTGTTCGCCCTCAATATCATCAGAACCTCCTTTTCCAGAGATTATAGATTGTTGGCTACCTATGCCTAACCTTGCCTTAGAGTCACTCAGTTGTATGCCGCTCAGTTTTTGTGTGGATAATTGAGATAATACTAAATCTTGCATCAACGACTTCTGCATCTCAACTCTACTAAGAGCTAGCAACTTCGATACGTCCGTCAAGTCACCCTCACTTTCTTCAGACTCCACGGCGCTAGGGGTATAACTTGAATGTAATGATGTAACTGTAAATGAAGCCAGACTTTCTTTAGGTGTTGGTAGGGAAATGTCTTCATCTACGGGCACCAGCTCAATACTTGGTATGGTTTTTAAACTTTCTTTTGACGATGATAGACGGGAGGCGACAGATATACCGCTACGTCTATCTTCAAATGATAAAAGTGATGCTGTTTTAACTCCACCCGCTGCTTCATACAGTGCTTGCGATTTCTTGGAGGGAACTGGTTTAACATCAAAGCCAAGGTCTCCTTTTTCATAGACATTGCTAAGTGAAATTAAGGATTCCATAGATTCAGCTCGGGCTGCATCACGATACTGATTTATAACTCCAAGAATTCTTTTAAGTACGATTTCTCTGTCTAAAATTTCACGAGAAGGATCCAAAGTAGTCCAGTGATCCACTTTTAGTGCTGATTGCACTGCGAACGCCGATTCTTTCAGAATATTCTTAAACTTTTCACGTTCCCTTAGTAGTTTCGCTGTTTCAACGACAGATTTGTTTTGTTCACCAAGAGTGGCGTGCAATTTTTGCTCCAATACGCGTACTTTTAGTGAGAGCTTTTCATTCGTTTTCGACAACCTCTGAATTTTTGCTTTCATTTTTTCAGTATCGAACTGTTTCTTATCATAAAAAGCTTTTTGTTTCCTCACATCCTCAAACGCTGCATTCAATTGATCGATAACTTTAAGCTGCACAATACTTTTATTCATTGCTTTATCTCGTTCTTCTTCAGCTACTTCCATTGCAAAATAAGAAGCTCTCTCATCTTCTCTAAACTTTTCATTTTGCTCAGCTACTTTTGCTTGCGTCATTAACAGACTATCTAATAGATTATTTAAAGCAATATTTTCTCGAATCACCCTGTGCGTAGACGCAGCAATCCTCATTTCGCTAGCATCTTGAAATTCTTGTGCCAGCTGTAGAAGTCTTTCTTCCATTTCTTTCTTCAATTTGTCTTTACCAATTATTAACTGTTTTTCAGTATCATATATAATTCTTTTGTATTTCATTTCCTGTTCTTCAAATTCATGCTCTTGTCTTTCGAACTTCTTTATTAGATCTTCTCTTATAGCTCGAAACTCTTCAAGGGTGTTTAGTTTACCAGCTAGTAGTTTATTTTCAGAAGTAAGCTGGTCTTTCGTTCTCGTGAAATTCCTTTCTAACTCTTCGACAGTCTCTTTGAACTCTGTTGTTTCTTTCACCCTTAATTCCTCTAAACTTCTGACTTTTTCTTTTAGTTCAGTATTTTCTTCAGTTTTCACGTTGAGAGTTTTTTTTAAATATGCAATAACATCAGCCCTATCCTCATCGAGTTGATCGTAAGCTTTTTGTAATGCTGTATTGCGGATTTCATAGTCGTGGACTACTTGTCTGAGGCGTTCAAGTTTCCGACGGCAGTCGGCTAACTGAAGTTCATAAAATGTTTTGTCAACTTCGGGAAATGTGGCTTTTGCCTGTTCTGCTGTAAGAGCTCCTTTTATTCGATTGGTACCCGGCATTGCCCTTTATACTTTATTAACTATTGAAAAAAAATATGAATTAAACATAATATCTGTACAAAGAATAAATTCGGCAAATGCAAAACAAAAGAGTAGAAAACTTATACAGTTGACTGTCTGTTTGACGTTGTATTGTATCCATAGAGCGTCATAAATACGGGTTGTATCCTAATGGTATCCTACCTTAATGATTTTCATTTGGCTATGATGTTTAAAAGTTTGGTTGAGTTTAAATTATAAATAAGAAGATATTCTGATTGAAACCTTATTGGTCTGTAATTCACGCTCTATCTACATATAAAGCGATGTTTAGACAAAGTCGATGACTGTCTCCGAAAATTGTCGTATAGATATGAAATCGAGACCATTGATCGCAACCGAACTGTGACCGTTTGTTGTTAAAACGCGTTTCCCCTAGTTAAAATTAGTTTTTACTCTGCGTTTGTGAACTATGTATGCCCTTCAAAATGACCTTTAATGTTTTCATTCAAAGTCTGAAGTTGTTCAGACAAATTTTGCCGATCCTTTATTGTGCTGTAACGGTTAGTTTGACGGTTGTACAAAAGATGAATGTACTTACCGGAATCGTTTGGCACGTGGCCAAAATCGGAACTACTGAACTAGAAATACAACGCGGCTAGGAAGCATAGTATCTGGCCGCGCCATCAATTTTGATCAATTTCGCGCAAATTGTTTTATTGTTCTTTTTTTAATTGCGTATGATACCGCGGCCCTGGTACACAAAGGGCGATGAAGGAACATGGATGGGTTTTAGTCAGTAAAAGTCTGACACTCCCTTTTGCTCCTCCCAGAGCGGAAGGAGTCATTTGATGACTTCCAATCCAAAAAAAAAATGGGTATTTAAAATCACTAATTTCATGAAAAATTACGTCAAATTATCGTCCGTAAACCGACTTTACATACAGCCAGTTTTTTTTTTGTTCTAGACCATACCTGGGAACCTTCTAGTTACGGAGATTGGGGGTCAAATTTCCAACTTTTTCACAAGTTGTTTTTTTTTAAACCGACTTTTCAGACAGCCGGTTTTTTTATTGTTCTAGACCATACCTGGGAACCTTCTAGTTACGGAGATTGGGGGTCAAATTTCCACCTTTTTCACAAGTTTTTTTTTAGAAATGTTTTTATGTAAGAAATTTATTTTAAACACCTCCACGACCCCCAGTACCCAGTACTAACTGGGTTGTGGAGGTCAGATAGGCAGTCGCTCCATGTAAAATACTGGTATTCAGCTGCAACCGGTTAGACTGGAAGCCGACCCCAACTAAGCTGGGAAAAGGCTAGGCAGATAACAACCAAATGAATATGCCAATTGTTTGATGATAATGACCTCCACGACCCCCACATAATTCATTCCATCCACCAGTACAATGTTTTGAGTGTGTTACATTGAGTTTTACCGTAAAACGTGATTACCCCAAAAAAAAGTAATTTCCCAGCAATCATAACTTTTGCGTAGGTAGTTTGATGTCCAAAATGCTTGGTTTACACCTGTATAAGCCACGAGCTACCCTTCAAAATTACGCTATTTGTTTTCATTCAAAGTCTGAAGTTGTTCAGACTATTTTGCCCATCCTTTAGTGTGCTGTAACGGTTAGTTTGACGGTTGTACAAAAGATAAAGATGTACTTACCGGAATCTTTTGGCACGTGGCCAAAATTGGAACTACTAAACTAGATCTACAACGCGGCTAGGAAGTATAATATCTGGCCGCGCCACCAATTTTGTTCAATTTCGCGCAAATTGTTGTATTGTTATTTTTTTTAATCGCTTAAGATATTGAACATAAATTAAGAACATTTTTATGCATTCACTTCGAACAAAAGAACTATTTCTTTGGAACTAGTAAGTTCCAACTATTTGCGCAATGAGAGGTTTTCTTTTTGAGGTATTAAAAAAAAACTTAGTTTCCAAGAACTTTATAGATGGCGTTAAACTGACTACGATAGTTGGTGCCAAAGCCAAAACGCTTGAAAAAAAAACATTGCGTCACGTCACAGACGCTCGTTGACTGACACTTTCGTTTGCTTAACCTTCCGAATATAACCTAGTTTTCTCGCGCTTTGTTAAAATCAGTTTTTTTAGGTTCTATTCCTTGCATTAACGTACTAAGTTCAGCGCCATCTATCCAGCAACTAGGGAAGAGCTAAAAAGAAAATCCCTCATTGTTTATCAATATCGTCCACTAATCAATGATCATTGCTCGTTCAAAAGCCTAAAGAACCATGTGTGTGTCTAAATAATAGACTTGCACTTGTGATGGGTCTAAAAAGACAGTTGATAAAGCCGAAAGGCTCTTCTCCTCATCATAGCGATCATTTTTTGTTATAGACCATCTAGGAACTTTCTAGTTACGGAGATATTGGAGTTCAATGTTCCAACTTTTTCACAAGCTCTTTTTTAAAATACATATAAATCAATTTAAATTTTAAATTCTGAGCGCTGAAGTTCCCGTTAGCTTCATAAAACACGTGTCCTCTATGATCAAGTATCTAGCTTAGATTTTTTTATGGATTTCCGTATTTGATTTATATGATCGGGGTGTCACGCACCCCACGTGACCGTTTACGTAACTTTTTAGGCGTACCCAATTATTGTTTTAACTTTACTTTAAATACCTCCATGACCCCTGTACTATTCAATGCATCTATCAGCATATTTTTTTCAGTGCGTTCCAATGGGTCCTACCGTTAACCGTGTTGTTTTTTGCCTAGTGTTAGTTTGATGTACAGAATGCTTGGTTTACAGCTTCGTGGAGGAAGGAGACTGTGGCCATGGCAATCGCCCATCTAGCCTTATTACTGACGTGATAACGTCTAATAATTCGATGAACACCGGCTGCACGCACGAAAAAGTGTCACACCTTTCCGCGCGTCAGTCAATCAACGCCCAGCCCCAATCCTTGGACAAGTAGACAAGTAATGTAGTAATGTAGACAAGGGATAAGGAAGGATTTTTGAAATTCAACCCCTAAGGGAGTTAAATAGGGGCTGAAAGTTTGTATAAAAGTCCCTCAGTTTTAAAGTTAGGATCTTAAAATTTTGTGTTTAGGCTGACGATTGAAAATTAATTCACACGTGTCTCAGCGTTTTTGATGATTCTACCACCAAAGAGTAAAAAGGGGATAAAGTTGTGTATGGAAGGTACTTAATTTTCGAAGTTAAAATTACAATATTTATTATCTATTGGCGTATGGTTGGAAGCTAACGTAACGGTGTTGTTAGAATTTCAACCCTTAAGGGGGTGCAAAAGGGGGATGTTTTTTTTTTTTTAAGTGTACATGACTAATATTATGAAATAATTGGCGACCGCGAACCGGAAGACGTTGCGTTGGAAGGCCTCCCACTAGGTGGACCGATGACCTGGTGAAGGTTGCGGGAATCCGCTGGATGCGAGTCGCACGGGACCGGTCAATGTGGCGACACTTGGGGGAGGCCTATGTCCAGCAGTGGACGTCTTTCGGCTGAAATGATGATGATGATGATGATGAAATAATACGTTATCACGTAAAATTATCGACCGTAAACCGACTTTACAGACAGCCAGTTTTTTATTTAACTTCTCATGTTTTAAAATTAAAAAGCGTTTTATTGAATAATAAGGGCATCACACACAATAATCAAGATAACATAGCATTCGGCGAAAATAATATTTACGCCTAACATAACATTATTTTATAGTTAAGTATTAAAACGAATTAATCTAAAGTGATTAATAATAAATCTAAGTAAATAGTCAAGTAACATAAAAAAGTGCCTCTCTTAATTACAGAAACGAACTTCTTTCAATTATTAAGAACCCTGTTATGAGCTTCATATAATAAAAATGTGATTAGTGTTATATCTCTCCAATACAATACAATTGCCACAATGCACACACGGTAAAATGACCCTATTTTGGTATTAATCAAAATATAACGCATGCATAGAACTTATTGTACTCATAAACTACCGATAAACTTGTCACAAAAAATGATCTTTCTAAAAGCCTATTAGAAAAATTCTTAATAAATATTATATAAAATAATTATGATTCAAATTACACTTTTTCCAATAAACCTCAAAAAAGGTATAAACAAAAATACAATTTAAAAAATCTGATTAAAATAATGATGTACGAGTAATACTCCTCTTTTTTTCTAGGTGTTTTAAGAGGCGTCCAATATTTTATCCTCATCGAGGTTTTCAATTTCCTCAACAGGATCTTCTTTCCCGCTCATACTCTGGCTTTGTGATATCTCTGATTCTTTATCTTGATCGCCTTTCTCAATTTCATCCGTTGCTGAAACTACTGCTGTTTGTTTTTCTTCACTTTCTTGTGATTCAGCATCATCGATACTAGCTAATTTTAACTGAGATTTTGTTTTATTTTCTTGCCCCATTTGTAAATTCATTTGTGACTGCATAGTGTACGCCAAGTCAGCCATTAAAGATTTTTGCATCTCAATTTTACTAGCGGCTAATTGCTCTTCAATATCTAATTCTTTAACAATTTCTTCTTCTTCAACCACCTCGCTTAGTGCCGAGGGCACTAAAGTCTCAACACTGTCTGTTACCACTATCTCTTTTTTTGCTATCGGAGGTATTACCTTGATACTGGGTATAGTTTTAACGCTGCTGTGTAGTGAAAAATCTGACAAAGACGCAATAGTCGGTACTTCAACTTCACCCATAAAGACATCTTTTGTGGGTGTTACCATAGCTGTGGTGGCAAGTGCTGCTACTGCAGACTTTTTCATTTTTGGTTTAGGCACAAAACCAAGATCACCTTCTTCGTAAATTCTGCTAAATGAACCTATCGTGCCAAGGGACTCGGAATGCTCAAGCTCGCGAAACTGTGATATGATCTCAAGTAAATGTGACAGTAAAACATGCCTATCCATTACCTCTCGCTTATCATTCACTGACGCCCATTCGTCTAATTTCAAAGCCGCTTGGATAGCAAACGCTGCTTCTTTCAGAATTTTTCTTAACTTATCACGTTCTTTGGTCATTTTCGCAGCATCCACGATGGCTTTGTTTTGGTCACTCAACCGGGAATGCAAATTTTGCTCTAGGACACGGACTTGTTGGCTGAGCTTTTCATTGTCGTTAGTCAGTCTTTTTATTTTCACCTGTAGTGATTCAAAGTCGAAACTCCTTCTTTCAAATAAGGCTCTTTCTCGTTTGACGGACTCGTATGCAGCTGTTAACTGCTCGATAACCTTAAGTTGTACAATACTCTTGTTAATAGCCTTATCTCTTTCTTCTTCAGCTAACTCTTTGGAAATTTGTGCTGCTTTCACACTTTCTTTGAAATTCTCGTTTTGTAGAGATAATTTTCTTTGAGAGGATAAAATAGTTTCCAGTTCATTATTTATAGTTATATTTTCTCTAATAACTCTGTGTGTTGATGCTGCAACTCTCAATTCGGTCGCATCTTGAAAATCTTGAGCAAGCTGTAGAAGTCGTGCTTCCATTTCTTTTTTTAGGTTGTCTTTACTAATAATAAACTTTTTCTCAGTGTTGTAGATTAGTCTCTTGTATTTCATTTCTTGATCTTGAAATTCTTTCTCTTGGTTTTCAAATTTTCTCATTAAATCGTCACGTATAGCTCTAAACTCTTCTAACGTGTTAAGTTTTCCAGCTAGTAGCTTGTTCTCTGAGGAAAGTTGTTCTTTCATTATCATGAAGTCTTTTTCCAATTGTTTAGTTGTTTCGTTAAAACGATTGTTTTCAATCTCTCTAATTTCCTCAAGACCTCTGACCTTTTCTTTCAATTCGTTATTTTCTTCGTTTTTTACAGAGAGAGTCTTTTTCAGGTAAGCGATGATGTCAGCCCTGTCTTCATCTAACTTATCGTACGCCTTCTGCAGTTCATCAAGCCGCACTTCATATTCATCTACAGCAGTTCTGAGCCTTGCCACTTTCCGGTTACTATCAGCTAGCTGGAGTTCCAAAAATGTTCTTTCCACTTCGTTGAACGCTCCACCTTTCTCATCTTCTTTTTTACCTTTGTCTTTTTTAGGTGCCATTATTCAAATAATTATATAGAAAGTAAAATGAAACAAGAAAATAAAGTAAAATCTTATGTGTGTGTCTGGTAGAGTAAAATTAATCAATAAAACATGGTTGCTACGGTGCCCGTAACCTAGTTACAAGCTGTAATGTTTTTAAATAGGATTCGTACAACAAGGCCTTTTGGGCTTCGAAATGAATCAGGTCAAGGATCTATTGGCGTTTGAAAAGATAAGATTGCGAAGTTAGTTCCAATTTTAACTACGCGCCAAAACATTTGTGTACATTTTTTCATAGTTGATTTCATCTTTTGGCACTCACAAATGTTGCCTTTGGTTTGGCTAATTTTGGGCAACAAGGATACCTTTCGCTTGACACGAGTTCCTGTAATTTATAATACCGTAACTTTGACTGACGATGCTGACTCTAAATTTCATAAGTAATTGTAACGTCCACACTTAAATAACAGAACAGTGTGACCATTGAAAATAAGAAACGTATCTTGGAATTCTTCTTTGCTGTAAACCCTAAAGTGCGTCGTCATGGAAACCAAATAACAAATGTGGTAACGCGGCAACGGCAAAATCTCTTTGGTCACGGCCACAGAGCACTAAATTATAATACTGATAGTCACGACTGCCGTCAATTGGTGTTAAATTATGTTTCTCAAAAATTACTTCTTTTGCTATTTCAGGTTTAAAAATTACCAGTCCACAGGAAGTCCGTATAAAAGCGTATTTAATCCTTATTAATTCACTTATTGGGTAGCAACACTCACAAGTATATATCTATCAGCATATTTTTTTAGGGATCCATACCCAAAGGGTTCGTCTGTCTGTCTGTCACCAGGCTGTACATCATCATGAACCGTGATAGCTAAACAGTTGAAATTTTCACAGATGATGTATTTTGGTTGCCGACTAAAAACAGAATAAAATTAATATTTAAGGGGCCTCCCATACAACAAACGTGATTTTTTTGCCGTTTTTTGCTCGATATTAATAACAGCAACAGGTAGACGCCTGAAATATTCACAAATTGTATAATTCACTTTAAAATAAATAGTTAAGGGGGCTCCCATACAACAAACGTGGTTTTGTCTAATGTCGTATAGATAATGGTACGGAACCCTTCGTGCGCGAGTCCGACTCGCACTTGGCCTGTTTTTTGTATATTAAAGGTAAAATTTGCGATAAATACCCGTTTCCATAATTATGTTTTATAATCGGTATTTTTTTTTGTATTTTGTATTCCAATAAAAGTTTGTAACTATAAAAAAAATATTTTTTTTTAATAAGCCTTATCATCCTGTCGTTTACATAACATCACGCCTGTATTTCCCCGAAGAGTTACACAAGAAGTAGGTATCTATAGTTCACACACATTTTGTAATTTTAAGGGTTCCGTACCTCAGTCGGCATAAACGGAACCATATAGGATCACTTTGTTGTCTGTCTGTCAAAACCCTTTCTCTCAAGAACCAGTGAAGGTATCAAGATGGAATTTAATTAATATCAAATTTACATCTGCTTCCCCTTACAGCAGTGAAAAAATCAAACTTGTAAGTCAACGCGATCAAAAGATATGACCGTATAAGTCACATATTTTGCAATTTAGAGAGCGGATGTCAGGTATTCCCAAAGTCCACTTTATAATTTAAATGATCCCCAACATTTTAGATTTTGACACATAAATGCTACTTGTCAAGCGGACTATGTCACACTAGACAGACCGATTTGTTTGTTTGATATATACAGGGCGTCCCACGGATATGCCACATGGAGGGAAAGTACCTTGAATATTGTAGATGGAACATTTTACTGAAAGAAGACATTATTTTAATTTAAAAAACAATTTAAACTGCATTCATAGATATTTAAATAATTACATGGTTGAGCCGGGAATCAAACCCGTAACACGAGAAAAATAATCACCCTATAGCTCAAAATTAATCAATTTATCAAATGCTCAGATCTAACCCTGTTAGATTTTCTTTATTTACGTAAAAAAATTAGTTTACAAGAACCAGTATGAAAGTGTCCACGATCTACAAGCAGAAATTAGACGTATTATTCTAAATATTCACCACAAAAAGATCAAAAAATTGTCAGGGAGCGAAATAATCAAAAGAGTGCGACCTTGTATTCAACAGGAAGGGACTCATTTTGAGCATTTGATAAATTGATTAATTTTGTATTAAAAATGTAAAATTTCATGGTCTTCCTTTTATTTCTGACACTATGTTATTTAGCAAAAAATAATCCTTATGATGAAGCCTTTCGATCGGTATGATAAAGCTACAGGGTGATTATTTTTCTCGTGTAACGGGTTCGATTCCCGGTTCAACCATGTAATTATTTAAATATCTATGAATGCTGTTTGAATTGTTTTTTAAATTAAAATAATGTCTTCTTTCAGTAAAATGTTCCATCTACAATATTCAAGGTACTTTCCCTCCATGTGGCATATCCGTGGGACGCCCTGTATACAGTAAGTAGTAACACTTATTGCATACGATTGTCTTCGTCCTGTCCCGTCTATCGCTTGTAAATATTTGAATGTTTATGATGCCATGTAACATGGGGCGATCCTACCATAAAATCTAGACATCAGGCTGCTATAAGAAGGATTATTAAATAACCACCAAAGTCACCACTTACCTCACAGAACTTAGCGCCATAGGCGGGGGGCGGGGAGTCACAGAAGCGGTGCCGACTGCGCGTGCGCGTGGAGCAGTGCGCCGGCGCCGGGCACGCTGACCACGCAGACCACGCCCCCCAGCCGCCCGCACCTCCGTCTGCTGGAGAGAGAGTTATATAACTACCTATGTTATTCTGCTTTATTGGATTTTTCAGCGTGCTATGGAGTGAACTAGGCTAGGAGTTACTTTGAAAGTTAAGATGAAATTATTCAGAAAAGAAGTAATAGGTTGCAGAGTAAGCAAGCTGTTGTGATAGAGAGCAGGCCACGTTTGCCTAAAGACCGATGTCTGGTGGCTGAAGAAAGCCATGTGTTAAGTGGAGGACAGGACTTTGGGGCGCAGCTTGAAATAGGCCTAAGTCCAGCAATAGACTGCAATAGGCTTTGCAACCGTATTGAACTGAACACTCCAGTCAAGTTAGGTGAAACAATCGACACGAGTCATCATCTTCCTGCAGTTGTCCCAATATGCTAGTTGGACTAACAATCGACACGAGTAAGCCTCCCTAATCCTACGCAGGATTCACTTCAATATAAATAAATAAATAACAACTTTAATCTCACGCTCAAACTAAGCTGAAGTGACAATCTATGTACAAAGCTACAGTTACATTTTTACTGTTTACGTTTACAGACTTAGCTTTTTAGCTGTAATAGCTAAAGTTCATACTTCGATGAAGCAAACAGTACCGACTACCGACTTACTCGGTGGACTAACTTGGTAAACAGAATTGGCTACTTCTACTTCTCCGACTAGATATTATAGAGGGAAAGAAAATGGAAAGACATTAGGGGCCTTCACATAGTCGGACAGCACATATAAAAAAAAAGGGAAATTACGGTTTTTTCCTACTCCTCCACAATACTTTTCTGATTAATTTCGTTGCGGGATCCAAGACAGTTAAATTCATTCTCTGGGACTTCGTCGAGCTTCATTGTCTCGGCGCTTTTCTGGTGGTCGCCACTGTTGATTCTGGCTTTCAGGAGTTACAGTGGTTTGGGTGGACAGTGTGGAGGGCTTGTCCCATAAAAAAAAAATTAAAAAAAACGTCGGACAGCACACAGGCTTTATGATTATAACAGTTATTAGCCACGCTAAATTGAAATTGAATAAACGTATCGCTTGTCCTCTAAGGCTTACACTTGGAAATTCTGATTGCCAGACTTTCGAGCTTCTGACTACACGTTACTACAAGAGGTGTTCTGTCTCGGTGTCTCACAGACAAGATCTACGACAACCGAGATCAACATAGGCCCCGAAGTGATATGGGAATGTTAGAGATCGTTATCTACAGATCAACCTCTCTTAATCTCGAAGAGCGTACCTAGTTGTTATTATTTAGCCACAAGCCACATGCTGATCCTAATGTATTACCTGAGAGCGTGAAACGTGCACGAAGCAGTACTCCGGATGCCGCTCAATGAACAGGCGGCAGTAGCCACGAGCCTCCTAGTTTAATGTCTTACCTGAGAGTGGCAGTGTTGGCAAACAGTCCATCCTGACGTCAGCCACGGCACCCGTGACCGCCTGCGACACGTACACGAAGCAGTACTCCGGATACCGCTCGCTGAAGAGTCGGCAGTCGAACGATGCTGTGTGCTGACCCCTGCAACAAAGATGGTGTTATGAATAAACATTCAGTTTTTGTTGAATGTTTTATCTAAATATCTTTCAGTGGATTACTAAACCTTTCAAACATCAAAATTATCAATAGGTACTAGGCTGCAGAATTGGTCAAACGGTAATTCGGGCGCAAGCAAGTCACAACAAGCACTCAATTCTATTGGAAAGTCAATATACGAGTATTTTAAATTATCATTACAAAATTTAGTATAAATGTCAATTTGTTCAGGTTTTCTATCACCCCATTTTATTTTGTTACACATATTTTCATTATTATTTGAATTGTACAATTTTGATTTCATTTCATTTAATTTGCATTGTATTAAAAAAAAATGGTCGGACTAAAGTACGTCATATTTAACATAAACATTAATAATAGTGGACATGGCTGCTTTCGTAGCAACACAGTGATCTAGCCAACGTCACAACGGATAAGACTGGCCATCGCAACGCAAATGACCGTATTTTTTGCAGAAGTAGGGTTGGTGCCATTGCCCCTGCCCTAGATTGTAAATGTGGTGATGTGTTTCACAAAAATTTGACCCTTTACATCGTGTCCTGCTTGTCCTGTTAATTGCACGTTGCTGAACCTTATAGACGCCACTGAAGGTGCTAGATTCGTGGCCAAATTCTAGAAGGACTTAGTTCAGATTACCATCGAAATCAAACACTTGTTAAATATTGCTGGAAGGGATTTCTTTAGAAATAAACAACACATTATATTCCTTTCTTGTAGAATGTACGTAATACTTGACCTATTTTCAGGTTAAGGGTGACAAAAAACGTAAGGCTTATTAACATAATTAATCTCACCTGCGAACTCGTCTCTCAGCAACATACCGCAGCCGATCAGCGTCTCGTCCAAAGACTCTGACCCTGTCAGCGCCCTCTAGCACGCACTCCGGGTACTGGAACAGCACCCTGACTCCATCGCCGCAAGGGAACACGGACCCTCCGTGCACGTTCAGCACGAATTGTTCTGACCAGTCCGCCTGAAGGAAAAATGCAAAAAATTAAAATTTGTTCTTTCAGTTCTTCTACAATTTATGGAGAAACCGAGGTGATCAAAGATGAGTGGGGTAAAGGGACTGAATTAAAATATTGAATAAGAAACGAAGCATTGTTTAGGGCATAATATTTGGAAAAGAAACTAAGATTATGAAAACGACGTAATAGGCGAGACGACAAAAAAAATCTAATTAGTCCGTCAGTTAGATTATCAAAAAATATTTGACCCGTGTTTTTTCTTTTGTTACGTAAACCATAATTGACGAAAATATGACGCTTTTCAAATTCTCAATACGTCACGCCTTGGTATAATTTTTAGCTGGTACTGACGTCACGAGCCCCCACTCCCTAGCTTTGATGCGTTTTATCTTTGTCAATATTCATTGATTTACAAAAACAAAAAATAGGTGTCCATTAATTTCTAATACTCTAACTGACGGACTAAATAGATTAGCAATTTTTTGATACTGTCGTCATGCCTATTGTTGATAGAAGCCTAGCATTGTAATATAATTGCTTGTCCTGGAAATACTGACTAAGGGCAAAGAAACCCCTGAAATATTCGTTGCAAAAAGTAAATCGCAGTCACTTCGTGGCTAGTGGAAGTAAAAAGGCATGATTACCTTCCTGCACTCCGCAGAAAGTGGTTTCACGCTAATGGACGCCAGTTTATTGGTTAATGGCTTGGAAGAAATTCTCCCACTATCTTGGTCTCTGGTTAAGTTTTACAACGATTAAAAACTTTAGATGTATGTACCTAATTGGAAAAGGTTTACAGCAGTTTACAGTGATGTTGTACATTGTGAGTTTTTGCATGTCATCTATATCTAATTATGTATTAGGACTACTTAGCCCCCGACCCCCCAAGATACAGGCGCAGCCTAGTTTGGGGACCTCTGTTTTCTAAATATTTATGTTAAAATTATCCTCGTTACGATTTTGTCATAGTGCTAAGTTTGGTTAAGAAAATGATTGTATCAATGATTCAATAAATTTATACTTAACTAGCGGACGTCACGCGGTTTCACGCGCGTAGTCTCCGTTCCCGTGGGAGTACGGGGATAAAATATAGCCTATGTTACTCAGGGTGAATATAGCTTTCTAATGGTGAAAGAATTTTTTAAATCGGCGCGGTAGTTTTTGAGTTTATTCATTACAAACATAGAAAAGTACAAATCTTTCCTATACAATATCTTTACAATATTAGTGTAGACTACTGACTTTAAGACCAATACTGTACCCATTGTTTTCCTTAGCCTGTACTGGCCCACTGTTGGGCAAAGGCCTCCCCCATAGAACTACTGTACTGTACCCATGCTTACTCAAACTCAAACTGCAAATAAAAAGATTCTGTTTACGATGTTAAAATATTTCGTTGTAACAAGCTAATAACTCACATAGTTCAAAAAGACTACCAATTCATAATATTATTATGTAGGTTTAATTATTATTTAGTCATTAGTCATTTATTCATAAACAATAAATTGTATCTGAAATTACATGGTATAAAAGAAAATTAAATTACATAAACAAAAACAAAACACACACGCTAAAATATTACAACAATGCATAAATACAACAATAAAATACAACATTTAAAGGAATTTCGTTATAGATCTTCAACAGCTTAAAGACACTTATTCAATAGGAAAGTTTAAGTTGTTTTTTACAGGAGCTTGAGTAGATAGCGCTTTTTATATTGTAGAGGCAACTTATTAAATAATTTATAACCGATTGATATCTGGGACTGTGCCTTATAATATTTTAATTAGGCTGTACCTTGTTTATATTCTCAATAAAAAGTCCAAGAAATAATACAACATTAAAAAGTTGATGTCACATAAACATAGAACTTGATGATAATTATACTTATAAAATACCATCATATCTCCAAAAAAAAATTAAACATTAAACACTAAATTCCGAATTCAATTCAGAATCACTTTTAGAACTTCCAAAAATTCAACAGATAAAATTTTCACCATAAAAAATGTTGCCGTCGCACAATAATGGAATACAACACTTAAACCAGGACCCATTTATTACACATAAACTTTTATGTAGATTGTAACACTGAAGTTTGTGTAACGACCGCTGTAAAACATAATAATATTCCATCCACTCATCTTTATTATAAAAATATAACGAACATTACTGTTCAAATGTAATTTGTCAATTGAGATCAAACGGAAATCCTCGGAGTTAATTAATTTAAGCCTCAGTTGGTAGGACAAAGACTTTGGAAAGTATATTTAAAACTTTGAGAGAAGAGAGATTTTTGTTCAAAGACTGTGATAGACGATGTTTGGTCGTGTTTGAGATCGCTCAAGCATAGCCTTTTGACTTAATATTAATTTGGTTATCGCGATTTTCCTTTTACCTTTGGCAGCGACTTCAATGATTGAAATTAAAATCAATATTATCAGTGTTTTATACGTGAGATCTTCAAGATTTAAGATTTTTTTTATAATATTGGGTATTCTGGTGACCTGGCATTCCTTCTTTAGTGAACAATTCGAAATTATAATACTTTAACTAGCACCAGATAAGCGCGCTTGCTCAAACCACAAAAATGTGTTTAACGCTAAACATAATTATAACCTGATTCTCTCTCAGTCGTCTTTAAACAGTTCACCATAAACAGAAATAATATCACTAAACGTAGTTACCGATTTGTGGTGGAAGAGAGCTCAAGTCAAAACGACCAAAGACGACTATTAAAAATTCAAATAGAATATTCTAAAATAAACCATGGCAGATTTACGGCTAACTAAACACAAAGCTCCATAGACAAGCTGCCATCAATATCTATCAACAGTTCTCTTTCAGCTTGTTTGGCGGGAATTATGTACGATCTCCATACATCTCCCGCCAGGTGTTCAATAAAATATGGAAGGGATGTAGTCGCCACAATGTTGTGGAGGATTATGTGGACGGTACTAAAATGGATTCTTTGGTCCGTTTTTTGTTTAAAATTGTGTAGAAAAAATGTTAAATTTACTCACTGACGCACACAATGAGCCTGCAATTTGAACATACCAAAATAACATAGGCATGATTTTTGAAAAGTCATCTCCAAAAGGGATTAATTAAGATAAGTTTGTCATTTAGTTCGAAAATATACATGGTTTGTAATATTATTTAAAAAATCTGCGTTTTATTTGACACGTGTGGTAAAATGGAAAATCAATCCTTATAATAGATGAAAGACTACAATGGTACGTATAAAGATATTTCGGGGTGAATTTCCACAAAGCTCAATATTTAGACAGTCCTTTCAACCTCCGAGCGCGTGGCTATCCCGCTAACCTGTACCCCTGTGCCCCTGTAAATATTTATAGAGGTATTCATTTGAAAAGGCTTTTTATGTGAGTGGAAGTCAGACGAGGTTCCATTTTGATTGCCTCTAACAAACATTTTTCACAAATAATTAAAAACGTAGACTTTAAACGAAAACCTGACCATTAAACACAGACAAAGAGTTGTTTGATACGTCCCAATAAATATTAAGTTTATGGATATTTTAACCTTCGGGTCGCAAGCATAGACCCAAGCGCCAAAAGGTAGAATTTTACGGTGTGGTAAAACGGTTTTATTTTGCATTTCTTTCCGCATAAATTTTATTTTGATTGTCTTTTGCGTAAATGGATTCCAATACCCTTGTTCACAGATACCTTAACTTACCTGGCTCGACTCCGGTGCGAGAGTGGAAATTTCAACAGAGAAAAATTGTATTAAGGCATACACTTAGGCTTCGCATAGTGTTAGTGAAAACGGGCATTAACACCCAGTTCACGTCCTCAGGCGAGCGACTTGTGTCAAGTGACACACGCGAGTTGCTTCCTTCGCGTACCAGCGTCGCTAGTCGCATCGCGATGACTCGTGACTTGCTCTATTCATATATTTTCTAAGGATTTGCTCGCAAAACGCATGTTGCTTGGGCATGTTCGTGGCCATGCTATAGGGTAATCGTTACCTATTACCCTACTATTTTCTTACTTACTTTAATAAAAGCGGTGGCTAGGTCCTGCGGCCCAGCTGCCGCGGCTGGCCTCAATGTGAGCGCATAGTCCCCGGCTTGACCGAAGAGTTCACAACGCAGCGTCATCGTCCGACGACCTGGGAACCCGTGCATCTGCAAGCAAGACACATCAAATTATGTATGTAAGTTTAAGTATAACTGTAGGTATTAGCATGTTTTGAAGCCTAGCCAAAATTTGAACTAGTGCCACCTTCATGTTTTGTTGCGATACATTTAACAAAGTAATCCCACAAATGTCTGAAAGTGCCTCTTCGTTTATCTGATTTGGGAGGAAGAAATCCATGCAGCGCTGTGCGTATGATAACTCTAAACATTCTAGAAATAAATAATATAATAAATAACTTTTTTCTTCTGGACGGTAGGGGTTAATTAATGTGTTTTTGTTTTATGGATAGGTACCTCTCCATCCAAAAAAAACATTAATTAACATGGTTCTCAATTCTCACAATAGTTATTCATCCGAGAAGGCAATAGTTGTGGTAACAGGATTGGTAAATTCATGTTTTAAAAAATACTGCAGGTATTCCAAGTTCTCACAAAAAGAGAGCTTTTTATTTTTGTAGCAGTCTATGTTCTCATAAAAGGTTTTCGCTTTTCTGGGAAACTAACGCTGGCAGGTAATATTTCACCGTTAGTGAAAGGTTAGATATTTAAAAATAGAACCTCACCTGTTCGGAATACAAAACATGTGCATGCGAGCTGGTGTTCTTTCCATCACAGAGAACAGCTCCCCCACTAGAGTGCCCACAGTATAACAACTCCAGCCAAAAATCCGCACTCGACTCAATAGGAGTACACACAACCCTCGGAAAATCCAGTATAGCCATCACCTGCCTCTCAGGGTACGTCTGTATCTGTTCTGGAGTCACATCCAGGTTCGCCGTCGGCCACAACACGTCGAACTTCCAAGATTTTACCACACTATCGCCAGTCTCCATCAGACTGCCTTCGCTAACGTCTCTCTTAACTTTATTACCATCGAAATCACGTTTAATATCTGTCGTGTTATCGTAGTCTGGTAAGTAAGGATCCTTTTCGGATATTAGTTCTAGGTAGTAAGTGCCTCCTCTAGAGAAGTAGCCACATGGTATTGTCATGCGGTTTTCAGTATCGAGTGCTAGAGGCATGGTGGCGAGTAGAGCTCGTCCGTCATCGTCTTCTCGGGCGATGCGGACTTTGAGGGCGCCTCCGGAGGCACCGTGGACTCGGATGTGCACGTCCCCACCCAAGGCCACGAGCGTCGATGGTATCTCCACCCATACTTGGTTGAGGTCGACGCGGTCTTCACTCACGTATGGGTTGACGAAACTGGCGCCGCCTGGGGACAAATAAACTTATTGAGATGTTTTGCTATTTAACAAAGGAACCCTAACAACTTTGAATTTTTGGCTTCCACATCTATACTTATACAACTGACCTGTGAAATGTAATAATCCAAGACTTAGACAACAAGAAAACTCCTAAAAACGTTGTTTCGGCTTTTAGCTACCTCTTGCCGATGTAGTGCTAAGTCAACTTGAACCGAAAGCACTTTACGTTATTGCCACAGAGATAATCGGACTAACGTGGAAGCAAAGCTTGACAACGAGGGAAAACAACCAATTACTTCAGGTGCACTAATTGCAAACACAGGGGACTTTAAAAACACTTCAAAAGTTTTACGTGAGCTCAATGTCCAAACTAAGTGTTGACATTTTATACAAAAAAAACCGGCCAAGTGCGAGTCGGACTCGCGCACTTAGGGTTCCGTACCATTATCTATACAACACAAGACAAAACTGTAAAAAACACGTTTGTTGTATGGGAGCCCCCTTAAATATTGATTTTATTCTGTTTTAAGTAGTATTTTTGTTATAGCTGCAACAGAAATACATCATAATATGTGAAAATTTCAACTGTCTAACTCTCACGGTTCATGAGATACAGCCTGGTGACAGACAGACGGACGGACAGCAGAGTCTTAGTAATAGGGTCCCATTTTTACCCTTTGGGTACGGAACCCTAAAAAAAGGTAATCAAACCACTTTTATTCTCTAAAAATAGATGTTAATGGCCACTATAGGTACTACTCGTATATAACAAAAAATACTTATGTGCCCGCTATTTCTTTATTCGGCAATGGCACAGTAATAGTGTAGCTACCATCAGTTGTAATTGATTTCTTAAGAATCCTTACAAACTTTACCTCTTTAAATATTAGTCAAGATTGTAGTTCCAGGTCATAGTAATCGTTTGGAGGAACCTATCTCGTTTATAACATTAAGCTATGTAAATGCTCACCCGACACCCCTACCTTATGCACACTGTTCTTATCCAGTATTGTTTGTAGCTCGTACCAAGTTACAGATCATAGAGGTTTTATTACCAAAAATGGCGACGCCACTGCCTGTCCTCTTCGTAAAGTCTTCATTCACAACACATAGGTGTTGTCTTTAAATACTTTCTGTGATTTACTACGTTGGTTGGTAAATGTTACCTACAAAAACGTTTAAAATATTCAAAATGCATGAAGCGTGATACATCGTACATCAAAATTTACATACATTTTGCCATTAAATGCAAATGTGGGGTTAACGCGGTATACCTATGGAAAGAGCTTTACCTCGTAGTATGTTTTCAACTCTAATTACTTTGTGTAAACGAATAACTTTCAAAATGAACTTGAACTAAGGGTGTTTTTAGGGTGGAAATAAACAGTTATTTTTAAATTTAATTCCGTCTTGGAATGGACTGACAATGCGGCGTAGTTGTAAATCTTTTTAAATGGACTAGCTGCTCTGAATTAAACGTAATTGTGTATTGTTACAGACTTGGCGCCGCCGCGCTGCCTGGTTGGGTTAGAAAACGGTGTGAAAAGTGTTTAATAACTACTAAAAACAGCAGACGTGTTTCTATTACATTGGGCCAGGTATAGCTGGCTGGGTGTACTATTAGGTTCATCTCTGCCTAACCTTTCGGGAATTATAAGCGTGATGTTATGTGTTTCTATTAGTTAGACATCTACATCTTCCCAAGACTAGGTGTATCTACCAAAATTGATGTTCGTATACTTGTATTGTATACCTGTTTGTGACTAATAGACTTCGTTAATGTTTGGCAAAGTACTCTGAAAGTAGGGAATTAAGGTGTATCTTTATAAAGAAGATGTTTTTATTCTTTTTATCCTATACACGTGGGCAAAGCTGGGGGCGAAAGTCTAATATTGAATCCGAAAATTATTTTGTGATGGTAAAATTTCACGTTTACGATTTAATTTTGATTTTATTTAATTTAATTAGATTTGTTTAATTTATTCTGATTGTAATGTAATTTGTTGACTTAGATATTGGATTTAATTTGTTTTGTTTTGATTCTATTTAATTTAATTCTAGTTGATTGAGTCTGATTTTATTTTTATTTTATTGTAATGATGTTTTTATCTTTTATTTATTTTTATTTGGCAATGGGTGTTATTTACTTGAAATAAATAAATTTATTATTATTATATTTTATAAACATTAAAATTACATTACAACATAAGAATTTCACCTGATCGCATCCCTAAAACATTGGTGAACCAAAATCACCTTCGATTCTTACAACCTCACCCGCACAGAGTACCCGCACATTATTCAGAAGGTATTTCCCTGGAGGTAGTGAAGGTACCCGATATGTAGAGGTTTCTGATTAATCTTGACACGACAACGTTGATAGCCTGTAGATATTGTTGTCGGATGAGATGGTACTGAAATTGGTGGCGCTTTGATATCTACGCCGCATGAAGCTATGCCTATACGCTCTTGAATAAAGGAATATTTATTGATTGCTATTGCTTAAACATGGTAAAGTTTCTTGCAGTTCCATTGCATTACCTATAAGATAAAATTGAGAAAGTGACCAGAACCGCAAAAATCAGCAGCAAATCCGCTGTAATTTACATTTGACATTTTACAGAATAAATTAATCAATTTAACCCAAAATTCTGAACACTATTTGGCGTTGCGTTGCTCGTATTTGTTTTCTTGAAAGCCGTCTTTGTCGGTTAAATTGATCAAAATATGGCAATGATTTCTGGAAAATGTCGATTCTAAATTCCCGCACTTTAACGCAAACACTCGTATAAAACAACAATCCCTTGTAATATTATCTGGAACCTACATTTTTCACACAGTGGAGTGCTGAATTTTCATTTTCTCTGATTTAGAAAAGATAACTTAAACATTTCTATTTGTTAAATAAAGTTAAAACAGGTATCCTAAAAGCTGCAGACTGCAATGGATAAGAAAACCTCGACTTAGTTCAGAATACTAAAATTCTTAACATTTCCTGAATAAGAGCCGTAATTGGTCTCTTTAGCTTCTTCAACTGCCAGCTCACATAGACCCCTTACCATTTAAATGTATCTTTGCAAAATGTATGAAACGCTACAAATTAAGGTTGAAAGTCAGGGACCAAAATAGAATGGAAAACTCGGTAGTGATGTGTAGAATAAATCAAGATGTTTTAGTATATACTTGTATTTTCAGGTAAAATCAACTTGCAGTAAAGGAAAAGCAACGCTTCATGGACTGAACTGTGTTTAATTTATTTATTTATTTAACACTTCAAGCACAAAGTACAGAGGCGGACTTAATGCCATAGGCATTTTTTACCAGTCAGTATATCTGGGTGATGCAGAAACAAGCAGTGCATTTTAATAATGTTTTAACTTTTTAATCTTGTAAAAGAAAAACTTTTTGGAAATATTAGGTACGGCTTCTAAACAGTGGTAAATATTTAATATTGACGACGACATTATATCAGAGTGATCGGTTCCTAGTGCAATTATTACCGTCACCTGTGCGATATCTACCTTCGAAAAAAAAAACCTGTATTGGCATTTTCAACACTGAGAAAGTTGAAAGTAAAAGCTTGTTAGCATAGAGCGTTCGTATTATAGTTTGAATGTGATTTTCTCTATACTACAGTCTATTAATATTACAACGAAGTGAAGGTTTGTAAGTTTGGACATAACGGTGATCTTAGGAACTTCTGATCTGAAAGCTACTAGTAGTTTTCCACCATCTGTGGTCTAGACCACAATGCGAGCGAAACCGCGGACGAAAGCTAGTCAATAATAGAATTGAAACCAACAAAATAATGGAGGTTACTAAAATACTAAAGATGTATAAATTTAGAATAAAGCCTACATTATAATACACTTTACTAATAAAATGAGTAACTAACTGTTCCATCAACAAAAGTCCGCCTTTCCGCTATTAATCTATAATGTCTTCATATAACAAATGGTATCGAGGCCAACTACTAGATGGGGCGGGACAGACACATTCATTTGTGTTGACAACCTACCCCGGGCTGGGACTATCGGATCACTCGATAGCCTTGTATCAACAATAGACCGAAGAAATTATTGGGCGAATAGATTTGTAGTAAGTTGTGTTTTTGGCTTAGTGACAAACAAAACGTTTTGTTTTGGTACTATGTACTTCAATTGACAAGCTAATAGTTAATAAGTTGGTTACGAGTTGTGCTAGAACTTTAAATAAACTCAAACTATTTATTTACCTTTGAAAGCATCAATCTCTTTTATTTAAACCTCGTTTAATAAGAGGTCTTAGAAATTTCTAATTTACTAAATTCCAAGAAATACGTAATCAAATTATAATGAGACACCTGGTGTGTCCTTGTTTGGTAAACGAAACACGTAAGTTTTCAGGTTACCTTTGGTTGGATATAAATGGGTTGGCACTATTATTCTTGTACGTGGCCCATACCATGTATGTATATGTTTCGGTTCGGATAGCCGGTCTTGATTTTAGGTACAACTACGTGTCTAAAAGTTATCAGATCAAAAACCAAAAGTTGTCTGCAAAACGAATTCAAATTAACTAAAACTTTTATCTCTCTGTAACCGCATCTGAAATTGGTCCTTTCAAAAAGTGCTTTGCTACTACTAGAGTTTACTTGAGCTTTTCATAAACTTCTACTATTTTATGGGTCTTTACAAATACATAGCAAGTAAGTACCTAAATGAATAATTTAACTACGTCGAAGGTCTCGGGGTCGCAAGCACCACTGCTGAACGTTCGGTTCTAGGTTCGATTCGAAGGTGAGGAAAATATATATTCACGTGTTTCCTTTTATAGTTTCTCAGTAGCTACCTTGACTGTGGAAGTTGGCAGTATGATAGGTACGTGCCAGAAAGACCTTTGCCTGATCTCTGGCCGGTCGTGTCGGATTGGCGTCCCATCGGATAATGAAAGTGAGGGACGATGGCTATAATCTCAGCTAAGATTAACATGTCCGAAATTCGGTAAGGAGGACTATTAAGTAGGTACTCTAACTATGTGTACATAGTTAGTATATATTGGTGACTTAATCCACCTGCTATGACGAGGAGCCGCAGCAGCGCGGCTAGGGGCACGCGGCGCATGCTGCGTCACCGCCCCATCAAACCGTCGCACGCGCCGCCCCGTCTGAAACAAACAAATAATATTACGTTATTCTGCTGTTATATTCTTTCTTTAAACGATTCGGTAATAAAAGGTTTATTTTCGGATCAAAATATATCACATCTGTATTTGTATCATCGTTATTTTACACACAGCTTATGAAATTCAGGTAGGTACATAAGAAACAAATATTTGCATCACATCGTACAAGTTACTACCAAATCAACACATAATTTTTAAGTAAGATTTCGACACAAAACTACTCTAGCTAAAGTGTCATATAACTTTAATGTATTTCTGCTTAATGCAAAAGATTTATTAATACTGGTACTCATGAAATACTAACAAATAACGGATATAAAAGTGGAAGCCAACTCCAATAGAGAACAAGCAACGATAAAGCATCGAATACAAACTGCGTCAAACAACAGGAGTTAAAAACTATCACAAACTCAAACTAAAACTCAGTCCAACTGTGGTTTAAAAAACTGAAAAATATTCAGTTTCTCCTGAACTTGCCACTCCGATGTGGACGCAACTTTATTTGAAAAATCCTCGTAA
Source organism: Xestia sexstrigata (assembly GCA_941918905.2). Taxonomy (NCBI): domain Eukaryota; kingdom Metazoa; phylum Arthropoda; class Insecta; order Lepidoptera; family Noctuidae; genus Xestia; species Xestia sexstrigata. The sequence goes on from OW799210.2 coordinate 2,370,942, forward strand.
CTCTACAGCCTTCAATGTTTCTCTGGGAAATAATAAAAAAGGAACTGCCTTTAAACAACGGTTCCGCTTGATATTATTGTTCTTTATTTCGAAACTCTGAATGTATTCATTGAAGTTTGCGCTAACTTTGTAAGGAAGTACTATTTTTTATTTTTCTTTCATAAAAGGTCGTTTTTTTTTCTTTACGTAAATAAGCAGGATTTTTTTAAGGTGACGAACTTTAGGCTTATGTAATGAAAACCGTTTGTTTCTTTGCCAGTGTGATTTGCGTATTCCTTCTGCACATCACGGGGAGTTGCAATTTTTATGTTTTCAATATTACAGTCGATTTTGTTACAAGAACATGTACTGAGGAAAGTTTTGAGTATGAATGTGTGTGTCTATGGGTTAGAGAGTAGAGGAAGATCAAATAAATTAAGAGCGGCGTGAACGATGGCATTAAACTATTAATTCAGTGTTTTTTTCATCTCATACAATTCCTTTTTACATAATTTGTCCATGTGTGAGACAAATAAATACTTTTTCTTTCTTTCTTTTCTATTTAAAAAAAAAGATGAAGTGCTGCATCAACCACTAATGCATAGATTGGGATAAGAGCAGTGGCGTAGTTAGGCCTAGTAGTGCCCTGAATCAATTATTTTAGGCCTTTAAGCCCAAGATCGCGAAGCCCAAAAAGAAAGAAAATAATAAGCATTAAAGAAATGATTTTTTGCAAAACTAAGATAATAGCTGATTTAGCTGTCATTCATTTGACTAAGGGAATGTGTGAGCAAGCAAAGCGAGATAAAAAATGTGTAACAGCGATCATGACTGTACAGGTTAGGACTTCAATGAAGAGATAGAAAACTACAGCATCCTGAAAGGGTTTCGAAAAGAGAGCGAAGCGAGCTCGAACAATTGGTGCGAGCTCAAAAAATTTGAGTTTTCTGGATCATGATAAGTATATTTTCTTTTAATCTTAAAGCAAGAAGAATATTTGAGTTTGTGAGAAAATTTTGTGATTTTTTCCTCATCAGGGGCCCTTGTAACTCGGGAGCCCCGTATCATTGATACGGCTGATACGGCGGTAGCTATGCCCCTGGATAAGAGTAGGAGATTGAGAGTGGCTTCTGTTTTAAAGTTGATAATACTGGGATTCAAAGACTTCAAAGTACAATCTACATAAAATACGCAATCATAAAGATTATATCGAATGAGGTTGTTTAAAGCGTACCTAGCTTTTAAGTATACAACAATTATTTTATCTCCATACTTAAAACCACTAATTTATTAACCTAACGTTGTAGATAAAACCTTATCGTAAAACATTGGAAGGTTACTAAGTAAATCGTGTTGAACTCTGTTGAACCATTAAATTTACCCGTTACTACACAAACTGCCTATATATCAGTCTAATTACTTGTAGGTCAATGGTAACTAATTACTTTACACTTAGCTGGTTTTCAGCTGCCTTATTTATTTCGTGTGTAAACAAAAACAAAATAATTTCATTAGGTACCTAGTTGTTTTAGAGAAGATGTCTTCTGAAGAATTCAAAATGGTGTACTTAATGTAGAGTTCTATGTTCTGGGTTTCATAATGATAACGAATTAAGGTATTTTTTTCTTTTGTTTCATGGGTATCAAAAACTTCATAACATAAAAATGCTAAGATTTAATAACGGTCTAACTTCAGTACCCTGCGGGACCCCAAAACCATCCTCGGCATACAATTTTTCGATGTAACAACCGAGCACGAAGTCTTTCAAAGCGTCGCGTCACTTTGATTATTCAACTCCGTCATCCTGGTGTTTGACAAAAGAATTCTCATTGATTCCCTATTAATTCACAAAAGGGAAAAATTTCTGATCAAAGCATGAAAGATGGGGTCTTCATGATTTTTCTGCCTTTGTAGTAGCTACGCCTGGTAAGACACAATCAGTGTAATTCGGAGTCATTGTTGCGTGAAGAATGATTCTGTACGATTCTCTCTTCTCATTCACATGGTAGGATTTTGTACACGTATTTGAATAATCAACGTGATTTCTATACTTAATAAGAGACGCTTTGAAGGCGTGTTATATGATTTTTGACACGTTTTTCCTTATAAGATTATTGACACTTTCATCTTTTCTTTGTATCTTTCAAGCTTCTCTGTAGCATGTAGTGTAAAAATGACTAGTCTTTTCAATTCTTTGTTTCTAATCAATATTATTTCCACTTATCGAATGCCAATTTTATGCAACATGTTGGTATTGTAACTTGTTTACCATCAGAATTTTTTGAGTAGCAGCAACAGAATCTGGATGTGTACCCAGTTGATGGCCCCGTATTATATAGGACTTAACCATATCCGGCCAAATGTAGGTGTAGTATAAGGTACACCTCTGACTAACCCTTCAAGGTTTACGAGGCTTGATTTTTATGTAATTTTTTTAAGAATGTGTTGTATTAACTTAACTATTTGCTTGGGTTTTGAAGTTGTTTTTCCAAAACACATTCCCTATAATTATTTACTAACATGTTAAGATACTAAATCACTAACGAAGTATACCTAATACGAAGTGCTATACTCCGTATATTATTTTATATCCGACATAATCATCAACTTCCCTATAAAAAGAAGTTGTGTCGCGACATAGATAACCCATCATTTCCCATAGGTGTTGTAAGCGGGAAATAAAACTTCAACCCTGAGAAAGAGTTGAATCTGACTTGTCTATTGGGAATTTGTCTTTTACTGCACTTGGTTGTAAAATATAAATGGCGTTGTAGTTAACCTGACTGGTACATAAGTAAGATATAAGTTTTAAATTGGAAAAACTGTTATCTGCATTTTATATTATTCCTCAGTCCCCGTATTATGAAATGAATCATAAGTATATAGTATATATATATATAGTAAGTATATATGGGTCGGGCAACTGGTATTCGCAAAACTGGTCTAAATTGATGAACATACACAACATCTTTTAAGCTATACTGAAACTGCATATCTTTCCCGTAAAGGCAGCAAATTTGTAACGTGAACTAGTAATAACATTTAACCTTGTTCTAGAATTTGCGTAACAAATAAGGATAAATTAAACAATCCCACCACCGCTGTAACATCTAATACATCATGCCATCAACCTTTACGACTCGCCATAACTAGTTATTACTTTATATTATTAAAACCGTGTATTACAACACTTAAGTCACGTACACACTTGTCACGTCTCGTATTTATGTTCCGGTACAGAGCGGCACTCACCGGTTCTAACCAGTTTTAACAGGAATTTTCCGGAAAATAAACGCCTTGCAGCTATGAGAGCTTCTTACATTTAATACAGGTGAAATTTCGTGAACGCAAAACGAGCAATTAAAATTAAGCTAGTAAATTTCACTGTTAATAATTGTTTTAATAAGACTCTTTGTGATAAAATTGAGGATTTTCTTAGGAGGCGTTCATTAAAAAAAATCGAGTCGAGGTGAAAAAATAAAGTTGAATTTATGTTCGTGCTTTAGTTTAGTGATGCGACTGTGACAGATGACGCGGAAAAATATCGATGATTTTGATGTTTGTTTAGATGGCTTGTTTTGTATGATATCTTTGTATTATTACAGATCTGGGGTGGATAAACGAGTTAATAAAAGTTTTCTTTTCTATTTATGTGTATTCCCGCGGCTTCGGCCGCGTAGAGTTCGATAATTGTCCCACAGGATCATATTACTGGGAAAAAAGTATCCTATGTGTTAATTCAGGCATATACATACTATCTGTGTGCTAAATTTTATTTAAATCCGTTTAGTAGTTTTTGCGTGAAAGAGTAACACAGTACATTCAGACAGCCATACATGCTCATAAATTTTCACATTTATAATAGATACATACCAGTAGGATCAGTAGGATTTTTGACCTGTGGTGAAGGTGAGACGATATTCACATCTAACAGCAAAGGCACGGTAAATTAGCATACAACATTAAAAAGCAGAGCATTGAACTAGAGGTTTGCGGTTTGCGGTTCAACGATCAAGGAAACTTCTGTCCTCATCATCCCCCAAACAATAAAAATAACACAAAACAAACAGCTCTGTTAAACAAACTCCTTCGTTAAAATATTCACGGGCACGCGTACATCTCTTTAACTCATTTTCTTGAAGGTTTTTTTCACAAAAGTATTTGAGGAAAGAGCCCGGTGGCGCCATTAATAAATACTTTTTATAACAAGCTTAATCTTTGAGCACAAATTGGCTAAAACTGTACAAATTAGAACAGGCATAACGTATATTTTGTTAATGTAAAGAGTTCTTTGGAGTTAGGAAACAAAAAATGTGTACTCGCAAGATTTGAGAGGAAGTTTTGGGTAAAAGGTTTTATTTTTGTTTGTAAGTGTTCGATTTTTGGGCACGTGTAAGCGATCCTATTTATAAATAATTCATAGCTACTTAAGTAGATATAATTAAATCCTATAATACAGCCAAAGAATAAGTAATCATGAAGGAATAAGTAAGCTGAAGTGGCAATGGACCGGTCATATTAGCCGTAGAACCGATGAACGTTGGGGTAGACGAGTTCTTCAGTGGAGACCGTGAATCTGCAAACCTAAGATGTTACGCGGTCAGGCTCGGTGGAGCAACGAGCTTCGCCAGGTAGTTGGTAGCAACTTGATGAGAGTTGCTGAGAATCGAGATGCTGGTGTACGATTGAGGAGGCCTGTGTTCAGCAGTGGACAGCTATAGGCTGATAATTATGATACAGCCAAATGTTGTTTCGAAATCGTTGCAGATTTGTTGTTGAATCAGATACAGATTTTAGGAGATGGAGACGAAAACACAACAAATGTGAGAATTTCATAGAACCAGTACAGTGCTTATTTTAAAATGCCAAATTCTAGATAGGGATAGGCACATCTGAAAGATGTACTGACAGCCGCAGATGACTGCCTCATTGATTCAGTGACAGCCGCAGATGACTGCTTCATTGATTCAGTGACAGCCACAGATGACTGCCTCATTGATTCAGTGCCGGCCGCAGATGACTGCCTCATTGATTCAGTGACAACCGCAGATGACTGCCTCATTGATTCTGTGACAGCCGCAGATGACTGCCTCATTGATTCAGTGACAGCCGCAGATGACTGCTTCATTGATTCAGTGACAGCCACAGATGACTGCCTCATTGATTCAGTGCCGGCCGCAGATGACTGCCTCATTGATTCAGTGACAGCTGCAGATGACTGCCTCATTGATTCTGTGACAGCCGCAGATGACTGCCTCATTGATTCAGTGACAGCCACAGATGACTGCCTTATTGATTCAGTGACAGCCACAGATGACTGCCTTATTAATTCAGTGGTGGCAAGCGGTATTGATGAGCAGGTGGTCCTGGGTCTTATGGAGAAGTGTTATTGGGTTTTCCATGTGGAATTATTCAGTAGCAGACTGGAGTTTGAATATGTGCCCGATTGATATAGGCAATGGACCGTCGAGGACTAATATATGAGCCACTTGCCACTATTCGTATTTTAGCCGTGTAATACAAATCGGGTTTAGTCGGTAATATTCGTGCTCGTGAATTTATAAAAGTGCAAAATTGGAAAGAAGTGAAAGTGGCTTATCAACTAAAGTCCTCGAATTGATATTGCAATGGGCTTTTTCTCTATTAGATGGGGCTTATTAAATAACTGGTGAGATGTAGGTGTACTGTGTAAGTATATCTCTGCCTAATCCCTTCGGAGATTACCGGTGCGATGTTCTAGTAAAGAAAGACGTCAAAATTCGTTTGTAATTAATCAAATTGTAATTTAGAGTCACAACATTAATTTTGTACAAGTGATTTTAAATTATTAACTCGGAAGGTGCTGCTGAAAATCAGCGTCAGGTGGTATATCTTGTGTATCAATAATTTAGCATTAAAATTTAGATTATTTATTTGGTTTAGTTTTGAGGTGCTCGTTTTTTGAATGCCAATAAATACTTTTTTTTTATATGCCGATTTACAACATAATGAGCTAGTCCAACCTGCTGTTATCAATAACATACACACCAACTCGTTCATCCAACTCGAAGCTTCCAAACATGCATCGTTCAAAACAAAACACGTTCCCCGACACGTCGTCATAGTAACACAACACGAACGTTTGTTTCAACACATCACAAATACAAATGATCTCGCTCTCATCCCGCGAGACGTGCCGGATTATCATTGACCGACCGCGCCGTTCAGCGAGGTACGGAGCAAACACCGGGGTATGAGGCTATGAGGTAAGCTGGGGGTTAATGAGGTTTTATGGCAGATTTGTAGCTATCTAAAAAATAATGTTATCGTTTATATGCTGGATGAAAGTTTATCCCTGCTGTCTTTACTTCAGGAATTTTTATTAGATTCTAGGTATTGCCCGCGGCAACGTAATACGGGTGTCCTATGTATTTACACAGGTCATGGTCTACCTATGTGTCGACATCGAAATCTGTTCATTCGTTAAGGCTTGAAATAGTAACACACGCAGTCAGTAGAGATTTTTATTCGCACATAATGCAGGATGCTTATGGGCAAGTATCTTTATGGAATCTATTACTAATTGTCTAGAATGGTATTTTGCTGTAAAGCTTCTTCTTGTAAAGTTGGCATAATTAAATTATGTACGTCAATAAATGCTATACTTATCAATCAATCCTAATTGCTAAAGCTTTGCCAATGTATTTGAGAAACTCAGAAAAAGTTCGTATTGTATAATATCAACCAGCTACCAATATATAAAAAGTAAAACAAGACAAAAGTGTGTTTAAGACTTTCTCATTCCACATTTCCCACCGCACTAAAACACAAAATTTTAAACAGCATAAAACGTTAAAACGTCCTAAAAGTTAAAATATTCAAACAATGCGCGCTGTCGTAAATGAGACATTAGAAATGCAAACAGCACGACAAAATATTCAGCGCTCATATTTTTGGTTGCATTCGGTCACGTTACTACCAAACACTTAATACGGTTTTAAATGCATTTTGATCCAATTTTGTTTACCTAATTATTGCGCTAAGCCTCTAGGTTGGCGAGCAATCAATTTAATAATTGTATCGATATCTAGGCCAATGAACTGGAAAGGAATCGTGGAATGTTCGGATGCGAAAAAAATTATTTATTCAAAAGTCCGAAAAATAAGCAATTAAGATATTTTAAGTAATGAGGCTCTATGCAATAATATGTGGCCATTGTGAGTAGGTTTTTCAGGCGAACAAATCTCACCGAATCTCACCACACCGAACTGGTAACCAAAATTAACAGAAAAATATAATCGAATAGCGAAGATTAGCCTACTCTGCAAAATACGTAGAAAAGGACCTTCTTTAATAACGCATGTCAAATATGTAGAAAATATCACTTTCATCATAAACTTTACCAGCAAGTTTCGTGGCCGAACCCCGTAAATTCCAGCGGCATTCCATCTAAAGCATTCGACAAATTGTTTTCGCTAGCCGCGTCAGTCGGCCGTCACGTCAGACTGACGGGGGTCACATCACATGATTGCTGGTCATTCTCGCGTCAAACTGATGGTTTATGGCAAGATGTGCTCGTGATGGGTGCTGTCAAAATAAATGTGCTTATGGTTGGACACAGTTTCTTAAAAAATAATAGCAACTACCTTCTACTTAGGACTGCGTCCGCGCCGAAGAAACATAGCCTAGCACGATGGCCTAGCATAAGCATTGCACTCGGTAAAAGTGGAAGAGTGGAGTGGAGTGGAGTGGAGTGGAGTGGAGTGGAGTGGAGTGGAGTGGAGTGGTGAAGTGGCCACCCATTGGTGGAATGTTTTTTAATTTGGATAAGCATTTCCGGAGATTACCTCTTACCTTAAAACTAACAAACATAATCGCTTTATAATGTTAGTATAGATTGAAAAATAACTTGCCTTTTGATCTAATAGATCTAGAAGAATTTCTAGAAGTTGAGCGTTGGTTAACTGCGCCAAGAGTTAAGCTTTCAAATTTTAGCAGCTATCATCGTTTTATTATGGTTTGTTACTGTACCAAGTTTGATTTTGGTTGCCAGAAAATATCAATTGGTACAATGTTTGGCTACAATGCAAATGGCATGAAATGTTGCTAACAGACACCTGCCACTCAACTATTTTCCTGCAATCGAATGCGGGATTGTATGAACACATGAATGATTTTGAATGCTGACTTGATTTTGATTTGCTTTTCCCGTAACAACAAAAATAAGGAAGAAAAAAAAACAAAAATAGAGCCAAAAAAATATCCAAAAATAAATTTGCCTCCAAAAATACGAGTATCAACGCAAAAGCAACGTCAATAAATCCATACAATCTACATACTCCTCGTTCCTCTCCATCCAGGATCTACTTACAAATGCACCCCGATTGTTAAAGTCTACGTGAAGCCGTAAACAATACTGGAATAAAAAACTGGAAGGGAGAGGCGTCTATCGTATTCGTAATATTCAATTATGCTTCCCCTAAAAGATTTCCCGCCCGATTGCATGATCCGCTTTCAAGAGCGGTCAGATATTAAGTTATGATAAAAACCCGGTCAGATGCAAGACGTAGCTAGTTTTTATGTAGTGGTTTGTGTTTTTTTATTACTCGTACCAGAAAATTACCAGTATCGTGTGTCTTAAAGATTTTAAGAAGACCTAAATATTTACTGAAAAATGGCAACAATTTTACAATTTCTTTTCATTTCAGCACCCGTGCTTAAATTTATAGTGAAATAAAACATTCTGACTTACTGGAACCATGAATAAATTATAGAATGTTTCTTCTTTTTACTTTGAGCTAAAGTTTTAAAACGTGTTTTAGGAAATCAGTAGTAAGACTTTAGTGGAAACGGAAAGATAACGTAAGTTCATTTGAAACATAACACAATTTTCTCCGTTGCCAGTTCAAGAAAATTTGGACCCACTCAACATCAGTTTACTAGCTAGGGACACTAATAAAACAACCAGATTGAGCCAAGTTCTGTATATTGTGCAAAATTTCGATTATCTGCCTAGACTTTTTCCAACTATGTTAGGGTCCAGTCTAACCGGCTGCAGCGCAGTTTACATTGAGCGACTGCCTATCTGACGTCCACAATCCAGTTCGTACTGGGTAATACGATACCCCTTGGTAAGATTGGTTGTCAGACTTTTTGGGCCACTTACTACCTATAACGACTGTCAAAGATCTAAAAATGACAGCCGGGACCAACTGCTTTACGAGCTTTCTGAGGCACGGAGGAAAATCGGTATGTAAGGGTGGTCACCGATCCACAGACCAACCTAGGCAAGTACGGCTTAACCTAAATATTTGCAAAATTTCGATCAATGCAATCAAAATCAATTTTCATCGTGTTGCTGTTTTTTCTGGGCGGAGCATGAGGGAGTGTCAGACTTTTACTGACTAAAACCCATCCATGTTCCTTCATCGCCCTTTGTGTTCCGGGGCCACGGTGCCTCTCTGGAGCAATTCCGCAGCCCCGGCAGGTGTTGCTGTGCCTGGCTCCATAATTATTGATTTTTTACTCTGTTAAACCATTACCACTATGTTTAAAGAATTGAGTATTAAGTGTCAAAGAATTTTAGAGAAAATGGTAACAAGCAGACTGTTGCTAGCCAACTTAAAACGCTGTGGTTTAATATTATGTCAAATTCACCCTCTTACTAAGGTAAACGGTAAGGTAGTTACTACTTCCGATTTAACTTTTTATCCGCAAATTCAAATAATCTTTAATATAACTGTCTGTCCACATTCAAGTAACCATACTGTTCTATGTTGAGTAGTAGTTGAGTAACCATAGGCCGGTACCTGATAAACAACACTACAGTTTGATATTTCCCTTCCTAAAACCAATCTGCCTATTTATATTTCCCTTCCTGCAACCAATCTGCCTATTTATAGTTCCCTTCCTGCAACCAATCTGCCTATTTATATTTCCCTTCCTACAACCAATCTGCCTATTTATATTTCCCTTCCTGCAACCAATCTGCCTATTTATAGTTCCCTTCCTGCAACCAATCTGCCTATTTATATTTCCTTTCCTGCAACCAATCTGCCTATTTATATTTCCCTTCCTGCAACCAATCTGCCTATTTATATTTCCTTTCCTGCAACCAATCTGCCTATTTATATTTCCCTTCCTGCAACCAATCTGCCTATTTATATTTCCTTTCCTGCAACCAATCTGCCTATTTATATTTCCTTTCCTGCAACCAATCTGCCTATTTATATTTCCTTTCCTGCAACCAATCTGCCTATTATATTTCCTTTCCTGCAACCAATCTGCCTATTTATATTTCTCTTCCTGCAACCAATCTGCCCATTTATATGTACAATCATAAATGCCTGCCAGCCTGTATATTATATTTTTTAACTTTTGTACATCATCTTGTTTTATTGTTAAATAAATGATTTAGCTGAATCGTCGGTTGAGTTGTCGCAAGCGCAACTGCTGAGCATGAGGTCCTGGATTCGATTTTCGGATCGGGCAAAGTGTTATTGGGTTTTTCCATCAGGAATTATTTCTCAGTAGCAGTTGCAGCCACGGAGCCTGGGTTCGTGGCCGGTTGATGGCAATAGGCTCGGCCCCTATAACATGGGACTTAAACACAACTGGCGTAATGTAGGTACACCTCTGCCTAAACCTGCGGTGATTACTGGCCTGATATTTTGTTAATCGTTTTGTTTTGTCGTGTCAGAGACAAATAAATATTTTTTCTTTCGTTTAGTTCTATGTATCAAAGAGTTTCTGAGAAAATTGTCTATAACTGTTCCACCTTTGATACTTGACTCATCGGTTTATTGACACCCGTAAGCTAGTTACTGCTAACGAAGAGCGCTTTATCCTGGATCAGACTGTTTCCATCGATGTTCTGCCAATGAGCCGCTTTGTGAAGTTCGTGCTGCGCTTTGTGAAGTTTGTGAATGTTGAGTAAACAAGGCTCTGCGTGATTCTTAATTAGGAAGCATTGCGAGAACAGTATCTAGTAGAATGCTTTAGGCCTGGAACTATAATTACACTAATAATATAAAGGCGAAAAATTGTATGTGTGTGAGTATGTGTATATTGATTGATTTTAGATTTAGATTGATTTTGACGACCCGAATGGCGCAGCGGTAGTGAGGCTGCCTTACCTTCTTAGGGTCCCGGGTTCAAATTCCGGTAGGAGCAAATGTTTTTGTGATGAGCATGGACATTTGTTTTCGAGTCATGGATGTTTATGTGTATAATAAGTATGTATTTACAAACAAAAAGTATCTAAGTAGTATATTAACTATCTGGTGTCCACGACACAAGACTCGTTGCTTAATGTGGAACTAGATGGCGCTGTGTGTAATGTCCAGCGATATTCTTATTATTATTATATTATTATTTGTTGCTCTTTAACGCAAAAACTACAGAACGGATTTGGATGAAATTTTGCACTCAGATAGTTTTTAACCTGATTTACACATGGGATACTTGTTAACGTGGTAGTAAGATCCTATCCCAAGAAGCTGCGGGCAGAAGCTAGTATCTAATCGTGATAAGAGAGTATCAATGCAGGTTTAGAACTCATTTGACCGTGCCGGTTTTTAATATTTCTGGCTTTCCAGCACGTCACTTTCAGCGTGACATCCTAAACAATCAGCAGTAAACCAGCAGGTTTACAAATATAAAAATATTATATTTTTTAGGCCATGTAGTAAAAAGCAATGAGTGTTAGGTACTAGAAGGTTACCAATTACTGTTTAGCTGTTTCCCGCCTACGTTGGTGTCAGCAATTAGTCTAACGGGATGCAGCTGAAAAACCTGTATTTTACAAAGACCGACTGCTTATCTGATGATGTCAATATCCCAATGACTGGGTATGGGTAACTGGGTGTGCATACCTGGTTTTTGGTTAAGCTTAAAATATTTATTTAAATGTGCATGTTTAGTGCAAAATAAACAGTGTTTCGTTCTGCTGTACCCCTTGGTATAAATAGAATAATAGAATAATTTATTTAAAAAAAGTATTACAAAAATGTACATTTAGGTGCAGTAGTGTTATTTCTGAAACATATAATTAGTGCATAAAAGTAAACTATAACTAAAATATATTTAACAATTGCAAGAAACGATAATGTGGAATTCAAATGTTTGTTAGCGACCTGCCCGATCTAGGTTTATTTAAACCTGTGTTTCAGGCCATCACTTTACATAGCACAAATTAACTAGGACAGTCAATGTTATAAAAGAAAAAAATTAAAAAATCTATTAACAACTATAAGAATAATCAAATTGAACAATAAACATTAAACATTAAACATTAAAACTAAATTAAGTAAATACATATGTACAATTAGAGACGAGGGAATAACATAACAGAATGCAGGTAGTCAGACTGTCAAGATCTAAAACTAATAAGAATTATGAGTCACTCATCCAAATTCAAATAAGTTCTTCTTAAAAAAACGGCCACAATTTAAAAAATACCCTTGCACTACCCGATTTAATTTCCCATTCTATCTCTAGAATCAACTGGCTAGCTACACTGAGTAATATTTCGGTGGACCAACCCGTCAGCCAGTTTAAAGTACGTTGGCTATGCGTTATTGATGCTCCTGTGATGTGCTGAGTAATGGCTGAACTTCTGCCCGCCCTAGAGATGTGCCGCTGATTTGTGGATGCTATATCTCATAGACTGGAGTGGTGGTCGTGGAGCGAGGGATGAGAGGGAGCGATGAATAACATAAATGTGTGGGTAATTAAGCGGTGTTGGAAAAACGACGGGAGTATTGTTTTCGCTCCAGAAGGATATACACTGTCCTTACCAGTGATATTCCTAAGAAATATGTCAGGACGTTTATAAAGCAAACATATTCTGTAAAGGTCATAATATATGGCGTTGTTTCTGCTGACTTCTTTGCAAATAGGCATAGCTTTATGCACGTAATAGCTAATGTTTTGATAAAAATTTGCGCTACTTATCTAATAATAATATGTTAGTATGATAAATGTGGAATACATTACAATTTATTCAGTACGTATTCAGGAGAGTATGAACAAAATAGGGATGGAAAATCACACTAAAACTATTCAAGACAATCAAGCAAATATTTTAATGAAAGAAAAATCAAAACTTTTAAGATAGGTGTTTTATAAGTACACCTTTGCTTAAGCCTTCGATAAATACAGGCGTCATGTTATGTTTTGTAATTGCAGAGTTCTAACAGTGGACCTACCTACGTCCCTACTCATTTGATATATCCACGAATCGTGAGTGCTTCCTTTGACGAAAGTTTGGCAGTATCCCAAGACTGATATACAACAAACGGGATAGTAAATCGCTATCCGTCCATCACTTAAGCCGGGAGCATAGATTGACCTCCAGTTATTAACAAAGTTTATCATAGTTCAGGCAGAGCCATTTGTTTTGCTGAAGGATTCTCTTGATATGCTAGTTCCGTTAGAAGCTTCCGAGATTGGATTGTGAAGTTTTGTGTTGTTACTTAAGTTAATTAAATTATTAAATAATTGGGCACTAGAGAGTTGATCAGAGGTACTATGAAATTAATTTGCAGACTTGAAATTGCGATTGAATGCCAATTTTAACTAACTCTAGGTGCTGTGGGGTTTTCATCTTTTGGTGTTGAACCGAGCGCTTAAAATGCAGCAGCGTGCTCTTATTTAGGAGTTAATGTAAATGACTGTTAGTCAAACGGGCAAAAAAGTCTGAAAATGTTACTGACTTGTTTTGTATTTTGTTAAAAAAAATAATAATAAAACTTTTCTTGTCTAGTTTATTTTTCTAATCTTTCTTTCCTTTACAAAAACCTTACAGGAGCAACGGTGGCCCAGCGGTGGCGGCCCCGACTTACGAACAGTTAGTCGTGGGTTCGAACCCAGGCAGGCGCATTACTTTGTGTAAGTAATTTATTTCATCACCGCTGCTCTCAAAACGGTGAAGGAAAACATCGCGAGGAAACCGGCATGTCCTAGCACCAAAAAATTCGAAAACATGTGACATCTATCATCTTTTTCCTCTCATAGAAGGCCTGTGTCCCAGCAGTGGGAACATTAATAGGCTGATTATGATGATGATGACGACATTAGTTTCCTACGGGAATCGAACCCGCGACACGCAGCGCAGCAGCCAATCGCCCAGCCACTGCGCCAACGGTGCGGTTATCGTCTGGTTTGTATGATTTTCAAATAACATGTTCCTGCTTTTGTTACTGATTCTTGTTTCCTTTACAAAGGAGCACAGACAAGTATTTACCTACACATAAGATAAAGGTAAATAATTTCTACATACTAAATCAACATCCATTACACACATCCCCCATCCATTACAAGCAGAAAGTATACATAACAAGCTCACTAATTTTGCTAAATTGCTGTGAAGTACCCTGCCAAGCTCATCGTATTGCCACAAAAATTATACCGTGTGTACACCGGCCTAAGTAAACACATTCGCCTGCTGTTTTGTCTCCCAACATTTGGATGACCTGTAGGGATGTCGGATTTTGACCTTGGAAATGTATTTTTACGTGTTGTTATTATCTTTTTGGTGATATTTTGCTGAAATGTGTAAAACACGATGTAAATGTGAGATAGATTGTGAAAATATTACTGACATTCATCATCTGCCTAGCCTTTTCGCAACTATGTTGGGGTCGGCTTTCAGTCTTACCGGATGCAGCTGAATACCAGTATTTTACATAGAGGACTGCCTATCTGACCTCCACAACCCAGTTAGTACTGGGTAATACGATACCCCTTGGTAAGACGGGTTGTCAGACTTTTTGAGCCATTGACTACCTATAACGACTGTCAAAGATCTACAAATGACAGCCGGGACCAACAGCTTATAAAATATTACTGACATTATATTACTTTTTTTTTTCTTGAGTCACTCGTAATGTTACTGACATACATTTTATAAAAGCAAGTTAAAAAGATTTGGGAAATAACATTTGCCCGTGGCTTCTCCCGCGTGGAAGTCAGAAACTATCGCCACGAGTAAGTATACACTAACTGTGAGTATTTCCCAACACCGTTTAGTTTGTGAACAGGTCCCGCTGACCCTTTCACTTCAACGGTTTGGGTATATTTTTCAGCACAATTACAATCACTAATCACTGTTTCTAGTTGATTTAAAAGACAAAATCTTAAGCAGCTAACTCCTTATAACTCCACCAACTATAACTAGGTACATCACTAGCATATCCCTACAGGATGGTATAAAGAGGTCTCAGCCCTGCTTAGCCCTGAAGAGCGCTTAACGCGACCTCAAGCCGGGACCCGTCGGCTTATTTACATAAACATATGAATGGCCGCTTACTTCAGGAATTAGGATACAATTTTGGTGGCTTGCCTTAATCCTGAGGACTGACAGTACATATATATGTTAGTTATATGCATGTGTGAGGAAGATAAGCTTCATGGTTATTGGTATTAGTAGAACAAACTTACGAAACTAGCAAAATGTAGTTTATAAGGACACTTCTGTCTAACCCTTTGTAAAATATGGGCGTGACGTAAAACTTCGTTAGAAATCTAGAATTAACAATCACCTTGCCAACAGTCATTGAATGTGCCTTCGGCATAAATAATTGCAACGTTTCACGATTCTCACTTACTCACTTTGATTGAAAGGTGTGGAAATGAAAAGTATGACGAACATTACAAGAATTCCCTCGTGATGACACGCTTCGAAAGAGCAATTCGGACGAGAACTTTCATATTCCTGACATAATCTGACCAAGACAAGACAATGTTTGGACTTAAAAATAGACTGGAACCTCTGAGTTTGTCTCGGCTGTTTTTTCTCAAAGTAGTCAGATAGGAAACATCAACCTTATCTTGTGTTTTCAATAATTTACTTACAAAAATAAAAATAATTTAGTTTAAGAAATTTTATATGGTTGCTTCACCCAAATTGGAAAGCAAAGATTACTCGTGTATTTTCATTCGAAATCTTAGACGATATAAGCATTAACTAGCCTCTTCATGTGCAATCAACAATAACCTAATCGATCTTTACTCAAAAGACTTCATAACAATACATCGCATCACAATGTAAGATACAAAAATACACCATAATATTACCATGGAAGTCTTATCTATAAATAATAGTAAGTAAAGGGAAAAGCGATCCCAATATCTGCCCGGATACTTGTGACATGTGTCTCTCCAAAGAGTTGACAGGAGAATCAAAGAGATTGTATCTGCTACATTTCTGTGGACATATTTTTGGTCTTATTGACTATTGGTTGTCCTTGGGATGAAAATACTTGGCATGTTACATGTAGTAACGTATTTTCTTTTGAACGAACACAAGACTGAAAAAAGTAATACCAACGTAACAAACTTTTTGAAAATTGTGTCTCGAAAATTTGTTTTGTTCTTTGCATGATCACAAATTACCTTTTTGATTTTCAGTCACAATGCAGTTTCTTTGTTGTTCAGTTTTCTGCACATAGTTCAGCAGGAATCGCAGTTTGTAGCAAGACGCTACGTAGTGGTCGGACAAAGTCATCAATTCGAGAAGAAAAAGAAAAATTTTGTAGTTATAGAACTTTGTGGTGTAGGTACTACCCAAAAGAAAACCTGAGAGTGCTCACACTGGATCGCCTTTACAAGAGGCTCAACATTTTCAGTCTTTACAGCATAACATAAAATCATTTACTTTTAAAATTGGCGTTTAGCAGTATTGATATATTAAGGTAGACAGTCACTGTCTCACTGTTAAGCGAACGATTATTCCATTTTGTCCGCATAATGCATTAGCTAGAGAATTCTGTTTGAAAATCAAAAAGAGGCTCAAAATTTTCAGTATTTACAGCATAACATAAAATCATTTACTTTTAAAATTGGCGTTTAGCTGTATTGATATATTAAGGTAGACAGTCACTGTCTCACTGTTAAGTGAACGATTATGCCATTTTGTCCGCATAATTCTAGAGAATTCTATGTTTGAAAAGCAAAAGAATTAGTACCTAAAACTTTCACAGTGAGCCAACTGAAATAAACATGGAAAATTACCGTAGCCCGATTTAACAAACAAAAATAAATTAATAGCTTCCTTCAAATGTCTTATTAACACAATCAATTAAGAAACATGAGTGTAATATCAGTGACCAAAGTACGAATAGTTCGCTCAGTTACGGTCGGTAAGTACGGTCAGTTGTTTATCAGTCGCAATGGGGACACTTCAGCTCAGCCCCTAATTCTGTTTGTATTCAACTACCTTCTCTCCTGACTTTGCTTGTGTAGTTCAGGGTTTGGGTCGGATAAACGAATGTTGATTTACCGTGTGTTTCTTTGTAGTTGGGTCAAAAGAGTGGTTTGTGAATCTCAAAATTGAGTGTTTTCAGGTTTCTCTTCATTTTGACTGAATCATTTACAGATACCAAGGTATCTGCAGTTGATTATGTTTGTCTGTGTTATAATAATAATATATGCCTATCTTTATCAAGCAGGACACTCCTCAACCGAAAAGTCTTTTAAAATATATGTAAAATAAAATAACAACTTATTAAAAAACTTGTACAGTTGATTGTAGTAAAATTGATGTTAGTTCTTTCCAGTCAAAGGTACACAAATTATCGAAGTTAAAATTTAAACTTCGTTTCCCTTAAAATTAAATTGAGCTTTTCATCCGTAGACAATTTTTTTAATAGTTACATAACATTATTACTGGTAAAAAAAATGTTTCTCTGTGCCTTGAAATATTTTAGCGGAGAAGTTATAAAGCAGATTTTCATCAAGTTCCGCAGATAACAAACTAGGGATCTTCAAAAGGTCAAAGAAGTTAACGTTCGGGGCAAAGCTAGTAGCTATAAATAATTACTAACCATAATTCATGAACAAAACATTACAATTCCAAACAGAATCGCTGATACTACGCAAGCTTCTTAAAACTTTGAATATCTCTTTAATATCCGCCTAATATTCGTCTTAGTCCTAAGTAATATCCGACCGGTGGAATAATGAATTAATATTCGGCCTCGGCATTCGCAAAAGGGACAGATGCTGCTAATGCCAATACTATCATAATTTATTTAACAGGGATATTAAAATTAGTATTTAAATATTTGTAAGCCTAACTTAGCTTTCACTCAGTTACTACACTAAGTTCTAAATTGTTTTTGAGAATGAAAATGAAATAGTTTTAAGTCTCAAGTTATAATATTGAATTTTATGGGCTTTTAATGAAACTAGAATAAAGAGTAAAGTAAAATAAAGTACTACA
The DNA here is from genome assembly GCA_941918905.2 of Xestia sexstrigata. Classification (NCBI taxonomy): domain Eukaryota; kingdom Metazoa; phylum Arthropoda; class Insecta; order Lepidoptera; family Noctuidae; genus Xestia; species Xestia sexstrigata. The sequence goes on from OW799210.2 coordinate 2,389,123, forward strand.
AACATTTTTTAAATAAAATTACTTACAAAGATTTTTTTATCAGTTCAAATTATGATCAAAATATCATCGTAAACCTAAACTAGCTAGTATTTTAATGTATGTAGGAATGTAACACGTTTACTTTTTCTGTAAATCTAGTTGTGTTCACAGAAAAACCTCATTCAAACGAAAGTAAATCACCCTATGTAGTTCAGAAAGAAATACTTCAAAAACTATTTCTAATTGGACCATCACTACAGCAGTTCACCTTTAATTTTGTGTGCAACAAAAATCTCGCGTCAAACTCTCGTTACCAACAAGTCGAATCTTACAAACTCGAGATTGCAAGTCTGAGAAGTTTCTCGAAACTCGTTGAGTTCCCAACGATTCAATTCCCACACCTGTTTCTTTAATTTGAGTGCTAAATCGAAAATCTATAATGGTTCCGTGTGTCGAGAAAAGCTTACAGTTTGTGAGACAAGTGCTGGGATTCAAAGTTGCGAAAGTAGGACGAATCTTCATCACCAGAGAAGTGGTAGAATTAAACGACAGAAGCGGTTTGTGTTGTCAGTTTCCAAATAGAGGAATTACAATGGAGCACGAAATCATCATGCTGGCCGCATCTATAGATGGCGATACTAATCAAGTTTGTGGCATCAAAACTGTATTTAACACACAGCATCTCTGTCGGATTTCTATTCAAAGCCGTCAGTTTCTCTATGGTGTTCGAGAGAGCAAACAGTGACAATCTTGATTTCTAAGATACACGATGCCAATGCTGCCTCTAGCATCGGCCGCCGAGACCTCTTCGTAGTATGTGGCAAAGGTCAACCAAAAATATTGTGCTTATGATACGTAACTATCCTGCTGTAACAAGCACATCCTGTTGATCTAACTTAGAAGTCCAACTCCGAAGAAGTTGTCAACACTTTCGATTTTAAAGTCAAAGTTGAAAGTTTTAGGTGCCTGTGTTTTCGTCGGCAACCACAGCCTTCAAACCAAAAAACGATATTAGTGTCTCTGAATGGTAATAAAATATTCCCCAGACGAATCCTTTGACTAAGAGCTCTTGTCCCTACATCTAATTTGATTATCTCATAGTTGGCCTTTAGGACCAATGTTTTGCGCTCCTAAGTGGAATGCCTGTCTGCTACGTTATCTTGGGATAATTTCTGGCCTCATAGCCGCAGGAAAAAAGTGTTGCCCAAAATTGGTCTTGGTCTTGTTCTTGCATTTTCGCAAGACCAAGACCGACTTATTGTAGCAAGACCAAGACCAAGACTGAACCCTGCATGATTTGAACAAAAACAAGACTAAGCCTGCGACACTCTTGCGTCTCGCAGTTAAGTCAAACTGAGATTTGGGCGTTATTAAGTAGGTATTTTGGCCGCATAGGTAGTAACATTGTACATTGTTAATCGGAGATTATTGGCTAAATTTGAATTGGAGAAAGAGAGACAGCAAGCATTATTTGTATGCGTTTGTTTCGTTTCGTACTCGTAAGTATGCTGCATTTTCTGCGATAGATGAGTCACAGAACGCGCAATATTGCTTAAAATATAAAGTTTGAAATTTTGAATATCAATTAATTCACTTTATAAATCACAAGATTTTTTGAAGTGCTTTGCTGGTGTGTGTTTGAATGTGGATAAATTGCAGTGTTTTCCTAATTTGCAGTGAAGATGCGATAGATAAATATTAGGTGCTTAAAAATCCCTACAATCAATTCAAATTTTCAATTTTTTTCCTAGTTCGTCACAAGCCACAATAGAAATCCAAAAAGTGACATGCCCATTTTCAGATCCTGACTTGATGATCATGGGACCACCTGGGAAGTATACCCTTTTAAACAAATCCAAATCGGTCCAGCCATCTTCGAATAATCGGAGAACTTACATTAAAAAAAAATAAAAGAAAAGGCTCCTACGAATTGAGAACCTCCTCCTTTTTGAAGTCGGTTAAAAATATGAAACATTTCAGTACAAAGGTATGGAAAATACTTATTAAATCCGTGGAAAATAGTATAATGATTGAATCCTCATTTCAATAGTTTCCGATTGACTGGCTCCACATTTCCAAGCATTCCAATAATTCGAAGTACCCATCTAATTAATAATTCTAGGTATCATTTTGATGACATTTGATTTTTTGATTGCTGAATATGTTACAGAGTCAATAGTTGCAAAAAGAGAAAATCTAATTTATAAAAATCTCGTGTCACAGTGTTTGTTATCGTACTCCTCCGGCTTACGGATACGGCTTGACTGTTTTTTTTTTAAATTGTGTATATTTGGTAGGCCTGAGAATAGGTCGTAGGCTATTTTTATACCTCTACGTGTATTTTTTATTTCCGCCACGCGGGTGAAATCGCGGTGCGCAACTAGTATAATTATAATATTGTGTTCTCTATAACTTCTATTGAAACTTTAATGAAGTATAGGCATTGACTATTTTAACTTTATTACGTTAATTAAATTATAATAGTAGACAAAAAAAATATTCGGTACCTATACACTATTGAGCGTTATTACGATGAAGCCGATGAAAGAAAGAGTTAAAATAAAATTATTCAGGTAATACAAAATCACACCACGCAGTTTAAAAACAAAACCCATTTCTTTGAAAATTTGTCCCCTCAAAGTAGCCTGACCAACCGAAAAACCTAACTGAATTTCAGCCGACACCCCGGCGGCATTCTGCATGACAAACTTTTAAAGGATAAATTATATATCACCAAAGAATTCTAATGTATTCTAAACGAACAGTCGCATAGAACGGAAAGTTTTCAGACTAGCAATTTCAGTTGAGCTAGAATTTATATGTGTTGGCGGAAACTTTAGTACAAGTATGTGGGGCCGAGATGCATGTTGTTTCTACACCAGAGACTTGAAGAATGGGCGCTGTGAGCCGTCTACGTTAAATATAAAGATATGTAATTCTAAGCTGTGTGCACTTTAGTAATATTTTGACATAAGTAACATCACGCCTGTAATTCCCGAACCCTTCGGGAATTGCAGAGGTGGATGGATTCAGAGGTGTTCCTAATAGCACACATTTCACCCGTTATGTTTAAGTCCCATGTAATAGGGGCGAACCTATTGCCATCAACCGGTCATAAATCCGGACTCCGTGGCTGGTATTGCGAAATTCGTGATTGTTCAAGCCAATAATACTTTGCCCGACTTGGGAATCGAACCTCATGATCAGCAATTTGAGTTAGTGCAAATCGGGTTGCTTGGGAAACTGCATCCCAATTGGGTAATACACTTATCCGTCACAATTAGGAGTTCAAAGAGAAGTCAATGTAGAATAGAGGGATTTTTTAAACATACTAAATTTTTAAAAATATTCTTCTGCCTGATAACGTAACGTAAAGTAAAATTTAATTTATTTTGAATGCAGTAAGCGAAAAAACTACCTAACTAAGGTAGTTTTTTCGCTTACTGCATTCTAAATAAATTAATATTAAACATACTAAATTTTAAAAAATATTCTTCTGCCTGATAACGTTACGTAAAGTAAAATTTAATTTATTTTGAATGCAGTGAGCGAAAAAACTACCTAACTAAGGTAGGTTTTTCGCTTACTGCATTCAAAATAAATTAAATTTTACTGCTAACAAATAACTTAGGATTTTTAAAGCCATACTACATGATACTCATTGCTTGCAGAACGGAAGGCTGATGGGGCCAAATAGTTCTGGAGAGGTGACCGCGAACCGGAAAACGTGGCGTTGGAAGGCCTCCCATGGGTGGCCCTGGTGAAGGTTGCGGTAATCCGATGGATGCGTGACGCACGGGACCGGTCAATGTGGCGACACCTGGGGGAGGCCTATGTCCAGCAGTAGACGTCTTTTGGCTGAAATGACGATGATGGGTAATAATAATAACAATACGAGTTATGAAACTCGCTAACCAACTCACTCGTGTACAAGCAGGTACAAAAAGAGTTCGTTACCAAGTAAGTATCATCATAAAAAAAAACCCCAGTTAAACAACATCAGTCATTTTATTCCAACCTATCATTGTTCAGGATAGTATCCATACAGTTTGTTGAAGTATTCCGGGTCATATGACTTCAATATAACATGGCGTACCAGAGCCGGATACTCGAACCGATATGACGGATACTCGAACCGATATGACGGATACTCGAGCCGATACGACGGATACTTGATGATTATCGGTTCGCTGACTACGGGATATTCGCCATAGTCAGTCTTCCATTCAATGCCTCTGGCTTCGGCGTGCGCGTAGAAAATTGCCACCACTAGCACAATTGGTAACTTCATCTAAAAGTAAACAGAAAGTTTAACAGATTCCAATTTTATTTTTTTTGCTGCTTGGGCAAATCAAAAGCTCATGTTAGTGGTTTATTTGAAATAAATATTTTGAGTTTAAGTTTCAATGAAAATTAAAACTGATTTCTAAATACTTGTATTGTAATTAATGCACTCATAAATGCAAAGGTACTTATAAAACAATTACAATCTCATTCATGTTGCATTGTTGCTCTATGAACGGAAAACGTGCCCCAAAGGCTGGTAGCAATGATATCTGATTGTGCCAATCATGTCTGCAATTCGTATTTTTCTGTGCGTCAAAAAAGGCAAAAAGGAAAAAGCAGGCATTAAGGTAAAATTGTAAAGGTGTCCACAACGGTAACTCCTGGCAGTGTCTTCATCTATGGCAGCGTTTCCATAGAAGCCAGTCTGTCAAAGTGCTTAGGCGGCTATGCAGCAGTAGTCTGGTCTCGCCGTCGCTTTTTAGAAATTGTACCTTTACAAAACATGTATATGCCTTACCATTTTAACAATTTGAATTATTAACAATGGAAAAAAGGACGTTTCCTTCAACTCACAACACAACACAAAATAACAGACAGTTATGTAAGCAATCGCTTTATATCTTTCTAAGTCTATTAAACACCGATTAAAAACAGATGAATTGATTTTCTTAATTACTTAACTAATTCACTTATATGGTGATACGTTTTAAATTATTGTCAGTAGAATAGTTTAAGTCATGTTACGAGATATGTATTTATTTTCTCTATGTTAAGTATGTATTCTCCAGTCTAACACTGTTTTCTCCAGTCAACCCGCGATCATGGCGCTTGCAACAGCGTCGAAATATCGAGAGCGTAAAATAAACAATAATCAAGGAAGATATCCCGTAAGTGGCATTTTAGGTCCTCCAGTCTATTTGTTATTTGAAGAAGTACAAGTAAATAGAAAAATGAAGCTCACTTCAGAAAATGGCAGTATGAAAACTCATTCAAATGAATTATGTTTTATACTTAACAAAAAGTAGTTACTTAAATAAGTAAAGGTAAGCTTCGTAAAATTAAGCGAGTTTCTATTATTAGTCGCTTATTAAATTAATATTCTCATTTTGATAAATGTAATCTTTTAACGCAAATTTTTTCTTTTATCTTTTTTCTTAGAAAAAATGAGTTTTACAGAGATAGAGCTAGTCTGTAAGTAAAGTACGTACTAGCATTTCACAACATAGTTCAATGATTCCTTAAATCGTAGGTAATGATATAGCAGTGGCTAAATCCACCTATGGATGTCTAATACTAGTAGTATTACTGCAGCAACATTGCCTTTCTATAGCACCGTTAAAGGATAATAAATCGACTCGATTAGACAAAAAAATCACGATAACTAAAAACCACCTAAGATTACTACATAATATGACTACATTATACTTGGAAGCATTATATTTTCTACCCACTCTTCAAACACTATCTCTTGGATTACTATGGGACGAAACTCAATATTCAGAATAAAACCTTGCAGTAGAGTAATCTCTACAAAAATATGCCTACATCTAGCGTGAGCATAAACAGCAGTCTATCCTTCATGCTGTGTTTTATATAAGCAGAAATCCTATCTCCCTACCTCGCACTGAAGCCAGGCGTAATGAGAACTTGAGACTGTAAATATTGTGGAAGAGATCGTGTGAGCATGTGGAGTCCTGTGTGTGTGTAATTAGAGACTTTGAACGATTTTTATAATAGGTACGTGGTGCTTTAAATTGTTTTTTTATCGATACGGTTGGCGCAGCGTAAAAATAAATATTTTTATGGCCAACAGGTTCCGGGTCTGGCTGTTTGTGTATATGAGTATAAATGTATGTGACTGCACCCACACTACAGGAGAAATTCTTAGTGTGTATAAAACGAGAAAAAAAAAAACCTTTTTTAGTTGTAATAATGATTATCCTATAAAAATATTTGCTAAGCATTATTTTACATTTTTAACATTTCATGGTAATAGGCTTATCCCAAATAAAAATGCAACTTAACTTATTTAACTTACAGAATGTGGGTGTACTGTACATATCTGCGTACCCCCTCAGAGCATACAGGCGTGATGTTATGTTATGATGCTGTATAAACAATAAACATCCAAGCGATTGCTGTCATTTTTTTAAGAGTTCCGTTGTCTGTATCCGAAACTCTTAATCAGATCCATATGAACGAGCTGTTATCATTTAGCCACGAGCTCTGCCCGAGTTATGCCCGAACATACATAAAAAAAATATATACTTAATATACACATCCGAATTGAGAACCTCCTTTGTGAAATCGGTTAAAAATGGCGTCACTCTAAAGCGTATTTTTTTTAACTACAATATTTTATTTATTGCTGATAGTAAAATATAATTGTTATGATTGAAGATTTATTTTATTAAAATATGTTTGTTCAGGCATTTTTGGTAATGCACCTGTGACAACACCATGTGCGAATATTGTCCGTACACAAATACAATTTAGATTTGTGTGGACATGGTGGCTCCCATTCGATTATTGCTACATTTTCTTCACTTTCCAAAACGTAATTGCAATAGCATGAGTGCATCGGTTCGACTGCCGGGTTGGGCAAACTGTTGGTGTATTTTTCCATAATTCTCATGTAGCAGCCCGGAATCTGGATTTCTGCCCGCTTTATGGCAATGTAAAATAAGCGTAGGTATACTATTACGTCATCTACCAAATACTTCAGGGTAAGTGATGTTATGTTAAAAGTGGCAATAAAATACTAATCATCGTGCATTATCGGCGACTTCCAAATAATGTAGTGTAGTTTAGTAGCCAGCATTCACAAACATACCTATTGTCTGTATCATTAGGGAATCCCTCTCAACGTCTAACTAAGAGGAATGGCAACTAAGTGCACCTCATTAGTCTTTGATTTCGGGCTGAATGTTCGAGTAGCGGTAGAACACGGGAATAACACGGAATACATCACTAATAGACTGTTTTTACTGTTATCCAGTCAATATTGGTAATGGAACAGTAGGTGGGTTCTGTTCATTTAGAAATTTCATAGTAAAGTTTTACCTCCTTTAGATTAAGTGAAAGTGCTGAAGTGAATGAAGAATAGTGTAGTGAATGAAGTGAGTGAAGTGTTTGCAGGCTGAAGTGGTAGTGAGTGAGCAGGCCACGTCGCACGGATGCACCCGGAGAGAGGGGCAAAGATCGTTACACACTGCACGCTTAAGGAAAGACTGCGATATCGAGGTCCACCGCGGCGAAGGTGGCGTGACGATGTAATACCTATTGTTTGCGGGGCTAACGTAGCCAAAGATCTTACACGATTGAAGTAGTATAAAAAAAGAGAGGTATTTGTCCAGTTATGGGACAAGTAGTACGGCAGGCAAGTAGGCTACAAAAAAAATTAAGAGATTAAGGAAATTAAAATAAATTTGGCATAAGATTTCCCTAAATGAGACTTACGGGTAACTGTCCAAACTGAAGGAGCTTGTGGGTCGATCTTTAGGTTTGCCTTGGTTGGTCCGTGGATGGGTGACCACTCATTTCATACCAAGTTTCCTCTATCGGTTCCGGCTGTCAATTGTAGATATTTGAGTCTTTAAATAGTATGTGGCCCAAAAAGTCTGACAACCAGTTGAGTCTTACCAGTATTACACAGGATTAACAAGTCTTATAGACAGTCGCTCCATGTAAAATACTGGTATTCAGCTGCATCTGGTTAGACTGGAAGCCGACCCAAACATAGTTGGGAAAAGGCGATAGGCAGATGATAAGGTAACTGGCCAAAAGCCGTTATACGCCCGTGTGTCCAGGAAAACAGGCACAATTTAATTTCAACCAAAACATAATAAACTAAACAATCTTTTTTCAAAAATCTTTATTCAAAACCATCTTCAATGTTCAATCATTTTGTAACTTTGTAGTCGTAATGAAAAGGCACGTAACTCCGAAGAGCATACGGAGCAGAAATAGTATACCCTGCTTTAACTACAGGGTAAGGGTAATAAGGATACCCATATGGGTAACCAGGGTAAGGGTAACTTACCTTATAGCTGTCAGTGTCAAATTTGAGGACTTTATATTTCTTGATGAAAGGTGTAGTTTCAAGTTTCTGTCCTTCTAAAGACTTAATTAAAGGGCTGGTCTCAGGGTCGGGTTCCACTGATTCAGTGAGGATCTCAGGCTCGGTGACTAGGATCCGGTACTGTCCACTGGGGTCCCAGCGAACATCGGCGTGGGTTACCGCGATCACGCAAAAGGTAAGTAGAATCAGTTTCATCTGTCAAGTAAATGTCAATATTTTAGGAATGAGATAAAATTAAAAATTGACCTATACATTATTACAAGTAAAAACAACTAAATAAATTAAAGTAACTAAACTAACAATAAACTATAAAACGGCATCTAAAACTCTACTGTCTATATTAGTTTAAGTAAATGAAGGAAGAATTTAATCTGTGCTGACGGTGTTTTCTTAAAACATTATCCCGCTTTAGTAATTAAAGAGTTATCTGGTATAAATGAATCTTAATCTAACTTACATGGCTTTGCTTAATTTGAACAAGTAAAAAGTTTACAATAAAATTCATAATGAAATCTTATACCATTATTATACTGCCGGCTATGTTTAAAACCCCTTAAAACACTTTTATACTCTCAAAAATTAAATTCAATCAAGAAACGTGTGCCTCAAAGTTAATAAAAAAATCCATTCCCTGAAAACCTTTTAATTCGTTCGCAAGTAGTGATTAAGTATGGTCTGAAGAGAAAATTAAATTTAGCTCAAGTGAGGTCTGAGTGGGAGAGGGACAATCATAATTAGACGCACAGCACCCGGGCTCTTGGAGTACCCACTGATGTTTAATTTGAATTTAGAATGAACTCTTAATTTTTTCTCCTTCATACTTTATGGTAACAAAGACTTAAGAGCGGCCAACCCGCCGTACTTTTCGCGAGAATTTTGACAAACGCTCGTGCGTGATTATGCCGTTGTTACACATATATCTTTTTTTTTTAATTTTTTGCACTGATAGGTATCTTGTGCACTATATCTAGGCTTCTATCGGAACAAAAAATAAAATTTTGTAGAAATTAATTCAGTTCAATTAATAGTAATTCAATTTTACCTTAACTTTGGCCGTTCTGAATAACGTACTCATAAATTGCAAAAGTAAAGAAAATATCCTGATAGAAGCCTTGCAAATGTAGTGGAGATTCTAAATGACAAATATTTATTTCAAAAACTTCTAAGACTTATTTAAAAACACGTATTTCCTGAAACAAGTTTTATAAATTTTCGAACACTATTTTGCGTTCAATGTCCTCGCGTTAGGCGGTATGAGGTGCGCGGGTGACGAGTAGTGCGGGGTTGGGGCTAGGTAAGACAGGACAGTTGAAAGAATACCACCGCTGTGGCTCTGGATGAAACAACAAGCTTTTCGACCATGCTCGTGTTGACGATAGACGGGCCGGGTAGGGCCCTCTTAAGGAAAATGTAGTTAAAAAAAAAACGAGACTCCTTTCGCGCTTACCTTTAGAATTGGTTCAAATCCAATCAGACACTATCATATTTATATTGTAACAGTTTATATAACACCAACTAATTGTTAATGCAATTATGTTTTTTAATGTACAGTCACTAGCACTAATAATGTACACGCAGCAAGTTTTTAAAATTGAGTTTCTCCCACTTTATTGATTAAAGTTTTACGTTCAATTCAATTCAATTCATTCATTTATTGCATTAAATATGGTAGGTACATGAAGTTTTTATATGAAATATTTAGTAACACACATTTGGCCAATATATAGCATGCAATAGTACAGGTTTTTACAGTTTAGTTATTATTACTAGGTAACTACATTAACGTTTTCACGAACATAGTATTTTGGAAGATTACTATTACAATATAGGTCTTATTTCAAAGTAGAGATCGTTATTTTACGAGAAAATCGCTCCTAAGTGTATACACATTAGTGCCCGTGTCTATTATCACCTTTAATTTCATAATAATTTAACTTATCATTAATTTTATAAAAAAAACGATTCTAGAGTAACCGGAAAGAAAAACAAGATAAAAAACTAATATTGATTAGATTTTAATTGCTTTTATTACAATGACTGTATACAGCGATTTGATTTTATTGTACGTTCTTCTCCTACTTCAGCAGTTTAAAGCCTTATCACACTAGCGGATTGTGAGCAGAATCAAAGCGGAGCGGGTGCGCAGCGAATTCGTTGCGGGCGCGAAACGAAAACGCCGCGGATGCGCAGCGTGGAAGTGCACTCAATTTTCAACGTTAGGCTGCAAAGCGAATGCGTTGCGTTGAATTTGCTCGCAATCCGCTAGTGTGTTAGGGCTCATAATCATAAATTTAATAAAAGAAAACGTTAAACTGCATTAAATACTAAAAACACCGGCAAGAATACTAAACCAGACTAAACGTTCATTGAACGACATAAATGACATCCGCTTGAACCTTTCAATTCAAATTCATAAATAGAATTCAAAGATGGCGGCGCATCAATTTGACGTGAAAAACCGCACGGTTTCATCTAAATCCCTCATGCTTATTCGCGTGGCTTCACCTGTGCTATAATTAATTGAAGCTTTTATAAGTACCCCCCTTTCCCGGTCTAGCCTCCCCCTGCGGCTAGCGGTGTGGTCTAAAGGAAGAGAGGAGAGAGTTTTTTAGGAATTAATTTTATGCTTGGAAACCTTGTGGTCACGCTCATAAGGTCCTTTGTTCTTTGACTTTTTACACGTGTAACTCAATACTTTAATAATTATTTTTACATAGTTAAGGCTTTTTATGACACAATATTTTTTTTTTCCATGCCTCACAGTATCATTTTAGATTTACGTCTTAATGGGTAGTTTAGGGGTATGAGGAACAGGGTATAAAGTTCCTCACCCCTATTGAAAAGAGAGGATCCTCCGACCAGACTGGTATTGTGTCTGATGCGCTACTACTCAATGGCAGTCGGGTTGTTGTATAATACCTTAAAGTCGCGGATAACTGTGATAAAACTACCCAATAGTTTTATACACTAGTTATATATTTAATATACTTTTACACAATACTTTTTAATTCTTTATTTAGTCATAGATGTCACTAGCGTTCTGTCTGTCAACTTGATTGTTCGTTAAACTTATTCCGCTTCTCCCTTGCACCATACACCTCAAGGATAAACTACTATGGCAGAATTGATGGCAAAATGCAACAGCCATTAACTTGGCAATAGCTTTCCTTCGCTATTGAATGACAAGAAAATACTTCCTACACCTGGTGCTTTTCTTTCTACTCTATGAGACTTCTGGTTTCTTGTTTAAGATGTCTGATGGCTTTATTGACGTTTTGAACAAGTAATATGTCTCGATTTGATATTTTTACTTCAAAATAGATGTAGATTATTCATAGTAACTGTGGTCGTTTGAAATTGATAGTTCAAATAAATCCAATGAAATGGAACAACGATTTCAGTTTTTTAGATGCAGAAAATGGCAGCTGTTGTCTGCTAAACGCACCATTCTCTCTACATAATTATCACCATCTCACCGCCCCTTATTGGAATAATATTATGGGCAAGACTTAATAATAATAGTCCTGTAAACGGCGATCACTCATTTTAACTCCACGACACATTCACAAAATTCTAACAATCGAATCAGACTACATCTTGTCTTTGTCTGCTATCATAATAACATTGAGACATAAGAGAGACTGTCTCAGTCCGACATGATATGTCAGAGGGTGCTGCACGTTCACGTCGGAACACGTTATGCGGTGTCAGCCCCCGCGACGCGCAGCGAGACCATTTCATTTCTTTTATTGATATTTTTGTCACTAGAAGTCCAGGGTTAGGGCTGGGATATACTGTTGACAATTATTTATATTTCATGGTGTGTTGTGTGTAAGTTTTTGTACAGTTTGGAGCTGAAAGTGATTATGTTGAAGTTTTGATGAGGCTTAGTTAGGCTGAAATACATAGCTTACTACTACGTACTGACACTATAGAGACGATATGATACGATATAGAAAAAAAAAACCCTCCTTTTGAATCCTTTTGGATCCGCTGCAGTCATGTAAAAATTAATTTCTTGATCGTTTCTACTATCAAACAGAATTTTAAGGAGGTACAAAAACAACAAGTTATGGCGTAATACAATGTTGTATTGTATCCGTGCCCTAATGTAGGGGAGTCTAGGGAAAATTGGCAAAAGACAGAGGGTTGTTCAGGGGAGTTTGTTCAGGGTACAAATGGGGTACTTTGGTGCATTACCAATTCTCTTGCAATTTCCTCGGACTTGGTTTTGTTATCGAATTACTGTCGCTGATGGTGGTTATTTTCCAGGTGGTAGCTATAGCCATTTATTGGAGAATTTACTGTAATTCGCAAGTTTCTAATCTGTGTAAATGTTGCGTTATCTTTTTCGTAGCAGTCTGGTGTAACTATACACTTGTTTACATATACGGTAGCATGCAATGTAATGCGCGCAAAATGCAAAACATTGTGGATACACGCAACAGTTAAGGGGTCACAACAACAACAACAACAGCCCGTATCGTCCACTGCTGGACATAAGCCTCTCCCATGATGAAGGAAAACCAGGGATTTCAGCTTCGAGGTTCTTAAAAATACACCCGATATACAGTCTTGCCAGTAAAAACTGCGGTAGAAAATAAGATTAAATTCAATTGAAATCCATAACAATGGAAAAACTTGCCCCTAGAAATAAAGAACGGGCACACAAAACCTTTCAGCCCCGAGTGTTTAAATAAAAAGGATTTTAATAGACCCCAAAGTAATTTCCCTTCAATCATAAGTAAAAAGAAATCAATTTTCTTTTTTTTTAATATCTACATTGGGGATTGGATCTAAAATCTATACTTAAGTTGTGAAACAATATTGAAAACTCTCTTAGGGGATGAAGATGATAAATATTTTAAAGAAAATTGCCAATTTATGATGTAAATGGATTATTAGATTGGTTTGAAGTTGAATTTCGATGTGTTTTTATAGATTTGGCAGCGTAAACTTGGTCATAGATTGGTTTTATATCAATTTGGAAAACGTTTAACGAAAATTATATTACAGAAAACGATCGAAAAGCAAAATGGTTTATAATTATGTATAAGTACTAATATTTTTACAGAAGTAAAGTTTGGATGTAGAGGTAATCTTCGAAACTACTGATCTGATCCCAAAAAATCTATCAGTAATGGGAAGCTACAGTATCTCCGAGTTTAAAACGTTTATGTGAGATATTTTGCGACAATAATGAGTGCAAAGCTGCGGGTAAAAGCTCGTATTATTAATACTACCAGACCCCTGGTACAGCAAAGATTTTTATCCTTAAACATTGAACCCGCGGTACAGTCTCAAGCAAAAGTCCACAGATTATCAATTATTTATTCACCCACTCTCCCGTTCACCCAATTCTAGTAACGTCACTCATTCATCACGACCACCAGACGTGCTAAATTACAACCTTCATTTTTGCGAACGCACTGAAACGGCGAGAGTTTTTTAGATAAATTTTTCGGGAGCAAAATCACAATTTTTTGGTAGGTACAGCGCTGCTTTGATGAAACTGAAGTTTCGTTTTTGTTTATTTTAATAAAAAACGTCATGACGTTGTTCATCGGTTTTGTGGATGTAAATAGAATTAAATTGGACGCGAACTTGACGTATTATTTATTTTTTGATATTTCAGCAAAAATATAATAATAAAAAAGTTTTAGGCCTTCTTGTAATGTTGGCCGGAGAAAATCGTACGGAGAGAAGAGTGGAAGGGTATGGGGAGGCCTTTGCCCAGCAGTGGGACAATATAGACTAAAGAAAAAAAAATCTGCCGCTTCTTTATTGAACAATGTTTCTACCTTAGCATTTTCTCATTTGTGGTATCTCAAAAAAAATGCTAGCTCTCACAGAAACAACGACAAATAACAAGTTAAGAGAAACGTGTAATGAATCATTCCCGCTCATCGACTCTATTTACGTCAACTCGTGATATTTCTTCGTTTTGATGGACTGTCCTTAAAATATCCGCCTACCTTGAATGTCGTTTAAAGGAGCTCGTGGCTAAATAATAACAGCCGCTCGGGTCGATCTTTAGGTTAAACCGTGCTAGCCTAGGTTGAGCTGTGGATGGGTGACCACCCTTACATACCGAGTTTCCTCCATGCCTCGGAAAGCGCGTTAATCCGTTGGTCCCAGCTGTCATTTGTAGATCTTTGACAGTCGTTACATGTAGTCAGTGGCCTAAAAAGACCGACAACCAGTCTTACCAAGGGGTAACGTATTACCCAGTACTAACTGGGTTGTGGAGGTCAGATAGGCAGTCACTTCATGTAAAATACTAGTATTCAGCTGCATCCGGTTAGACTGGAAACCGACCCCAACGTAGTTGGGAAAAGGGTAGGCAGATGATAGAATGTCGTTTAATAACAATTTTATCAGGTAAATGTCTTCATTATAATTTTCAATCCCGACAAATAAATCAAATACACCAAAAATAAAACATTTTGCTCAATTACCGCTCCGCTCAAAGCGAGTTCCTCACTAATCAGTCTACGTCCATTCTCTCAACGAATTACTTTTCCAGTCCAATGCCAATTTTGTGGGACTTCCTCACTCCTTTGTCGTTTGATTGGCTGCCAGCTTCCTCGAACATTTTGTTAATGTCTGTCAGCTAAAATGGGCATGACAGACTATGGGAATAATAAAACTAGCGGGAAATTGGCAGATTTAGAGGCTAGCGGGAAGAATAGGCTTGTGTCCTGAAAAAATCTAATTAGTTAGATTAACAAAAAAATATTTGACACGTATTTTCTGTTTTGTTACGTAAACCAAAATTGACGACGATACGACGCTTTTAAAATTCTCAATACGTCACGCCGTGCTATAATTTTTAGTGCGTTGTGACGTCACGAGCCCCCACTCCCGAGTTTTGATGCGTTTTATCTTTGTCAATATTCATTGATTTACAAAAACTAAAAAATACGTGTACATTATTTTCCAATACTCTAACTGACGGACTAAATAGATTTGCAATTTATTGATGGTGGAAACTAGCCTATTAGGCTGTGTCCACTTTTAGTATAATTGAAAAGGCATTACGCAAATTACAATATTTTTAAAATATTTTCTCTGGCCAGGTTTCAGTGTTCATTTTGTTAACATAACATCACGCCTGTAATTTCTGTAGGGTTAGACACAGATATACCCTTTATTACACCCACATTTCGCCAGTTATGTTTAAGTCCCACGTAACAAGGGGCGAGCCAATTGCTATCAACCGGGCACAAATCCAGACACAGTGGCTGTTACTGAGAAATTCCTGTTGGAAAAACCCAACGACACTTTGCCCGACTTGGGAATCGAACCCAGGACCTCATGCTCAGCAGCTGTTGCGCTTGTGGCCACTACACAACGAGGCAGTCGATGCAGTTACTTTAAATAAAATAGGACATAAAATAGGAAATTAAATATATATGTATATACCCATTTTATAGATAAAGGTAAACCTACACAGTCACAACGAATATAAGCTTAATTATACCTGTATTCAACCATTTCAAATGAACACAATTCAATTCCTACAAAAGATTTTCCAAACTTCAAACATATTGTGTTTCACGAAAATTCTATGCAAAACCAAATTGTATACCTACGTACTAGTAAGACTATTATTACATAACAATGGGATACTTTAATTAGGTCGGTGTTATTCCAATTTCAGTCTTATTAAAGTTGTATAAGATCCACTTAAAATTAAATTAGTATAACGCTATTATTCTCAACAATACAATGTTCCTACCAATTATGTGTTATTTGAAATTGAGCTTTATAACGTATGCTGAAAGCTCGTTTCGTACTTAATAACGGTGAGTGTCAGAGGGTGAACAACGAGAAACACTTTTGTGTTCACGTGTACCGTAAATAAGATAGCGAAACATGTTTTTGTCGTGATTGTACCATTCGTTACTGTACGGGTGTTATCAATACAGGGTGTATTTTGGGGTGTCCATGAAATATTCAAATGAAAAATTCTTCCAGGTTTTTATCGTTGGTTCTGTCTGCAAGCAACTTACAAATTTCCATTGTAATTTTATTTTAAAATTCTAAAATGATTATACCTCGTTTTAAAACCAGCTTACATAATTCTATTTGTGTTTTTCAAGGAAATGGTTGTTTCCAAAACACAAAACAGTGTTAAATCGTGTACTAAAACAAATTCGTGCGAAAATTCATTCTCAAACAAAATGGCAATCGCGAAAAGGTTACACTTTAATTTAACGATAACAAAAGACGTCTTTTCTCCATTAGGTGATTCTTGGAATTGTTTCCTACATTATTATTATGCTTCACGAACGAGCGAGAAATTTCTGGAAACTGCCGCGAGTTCCACTAATGTTAATTAGACGTTTTAGTAATCATGAACGTGTTTATTTTTTTATAGTCAAACACATTGTGTGTTTATACGTTTTTGTAGCTAAAAATACAATGAATAAATATATTAGCTAACAGTCTACGGAATCGGGGACAAAGTCAGCGGGAGCGGAGCGGCGATGCTGTACCCGGTCTCGATGTCAGCGGGCAGATCGCGCGCCGCCACCCCGCTCCCGCTATCTTCGTGTTCGAGGCCTACTATAGTAAGTGCCAGTTAAGATCGCAATAACGGTCATTGACCCACCTACATTTGTTAAAGTTCTTATCTTTGAAATCCAAAAATAAGCCTGTTCAAGTCTTGAATCATCATCTATCGTGATCTTCAACATTTTTTGTAATGAAAACCGATACATGGTTTATTTGTTTTGGTTCTTACGAAGAGATATTAGGGAAAGGGCAATGGCCGCTATTGCGATCATAACTGGCACTTACTATAGCAACCACGGCTTCGCCCACGTGGGGACTGGAAATGAATATCGCGTTAAACAAGTATCCTATGTCCGAACTCAAGTCATGGTCTACCAGTGATCCAAGTTGGAAACCCGTTCAATCAGGATGTAACTTTTTTAACTAAATCAAAATACTACTAAAAAGGTATTCACTATAAACCTATGCTATATAAAAAGCTTACACGGATTCATAGGAAAAGAAAAATAACGAACAAGTACAACGTAATACACGTTATGCCGGGGGCGTATTCTATTCAGGTTTTATTAAAAAAAGGTAGGAAAAAGGATTAAATACCATTTATTGGAATGAAAATCCTGCTGTTATTGGATATAACATTGTATACGGGATAGGGTTGCCATCCGTCCCGGTACACCGGGACATGTTACCGGCTTAGAACTTCTGTCCCAGTCGTCGCGGCTGATCTACAAAATGACCCGGTATTTCAATTGCAACGATACGCGTACAGCGCAGACCGGTGAGGCGGCGCGCGGCGGTGCGGTGCAGCGGGCCCTGCCGCCGTCTTTAGTAGCTGCACAGTGGACTAAAGAACGTAATCGCCTTCACGTAGACACGGTCGAAAGCATAATTCAATGCAAGTTCAATTACAAAATTACATGTTCAGAATTTTGTAAGTATTGGGCAAACCGGACCTGTTAGATAAGCTGAAGAAATCTGAAAAATATCATAGCAATTAGTGTTTTATGTGTAGAATCTACATTGTAGATATCTAATTTATTTTTAATTATTTTAATCTGATTAAATACTTAAGTTAATATGGTAACAACTAGGTAGGTTTTTTTTTCTTCTACATTACATGGATATTTTCAGTCACATAATGCTAATAAATAAAAAGAAATAAAATAAAATAAATTTAATTCAGATCGTCATCCATACAGTGCAAATTAAAAAAAAAAAAAAAAACGAAATTAACATTAGAACCAAAAAAATTAAATACAGCAATCAGGATATCCAGCGATCTTTTGGTGTGCTTGACCCACAGATTTCCCGTATAAAAGCTTTGACAATATGCTTTAAACAACGTTATTTTTAATTGTTCAGAGCAGCGGGAAAATCTGCGGGCCAGCATGTTAACCTCTGACCGCTAAAGCCCTGCGCTTCCCTTTCATTGTCCATATCGTCCTCAAGACCCTCGGTAATTAAATGCCCCAGGTACTTAAATTAAAAAAAAAAAAAAAATTTAAAGGCACAAGCTATTTTAAGGGTAATATTATGTGATGTGGCATCCACCGGTGGCCCTGAAGACCATATATTCAGATTTTTGGACATTGTATACAAGACCATGTGCAGCAGCATAGGCCTCACATACCCTTAACAGCTCTCCAAGACCTCTCGCCGTCGGGCTCAGCAGCACCATATCGTCCGCGTAGCTAATGTTGTTGAGGCAGACGCCATCTATCGAACAACCGACACGCTTGCTACTGAGCTCGACGATGAGGTCATTTATGTATAGGTTGAAAAGCTTGGGTGACGTCAAACCTTCCTGTCTCACCCCGCTTTCCAACGTATATGCCTCAGAGAGCGTTTGAGCACCTCCACCGGTACACCCGCGTTCCCCAACTTTCTCCAGAGCACATCGTATGATACAAGATCAAAAGCTTTGGAGAGGTCAAGGAAACAAACCGGTGTCCTGCGGTCCATATAGTATTGGACAGTATGCTTGAGACCTACGATGGCAGCCTCAGTAGATAACCCGGGTCTAAACCCAAACTGTTTATGTATTTATCTATGTAGGAATCAAGCACACCGTCCAGCACTTTAGCAATTATTGTTGCTAGAGTTACGGGCCGGTAGTTACCCCTGTCCGAAATATCCTCGGTCCTGTTCTTCACAATAGGCACTACGATGGTTTTCATTAAGTCATGTGATAAGTATGAGTGACTCCAGGTTATCGTGAAGAACACGGCCAGGACCCTCGGCATGTGAACCCCAGCATGTCGCAGATGCTCCGCACTAAGCCCATCGTGACCAGGAGATTTACCGCCTGTCATTATTTTTAAAACGCATCTCACTTAACTAGCCGTAAATTGTTCAGGCGACTCCTCCCACTCATTTCCGGGCTCAGACCTAACAAACGACACTGTAGGGCCCAGCGGGGAGCACACCATAAAATGATCCCTGAACATATTCGCAATATGGACTCTAGTTCGCTTTTTCCGTTCACGCTCACCGGGAGGCCAGGCTTAACTTCATGCTTTCCAGTAGCTTTCCCGAACTTAGAAAAGTCCTTTGCCGATCTGTGTTTAGCCAGAATGTCCATCTTAAGCTCCATCAGAATGTATGTGCTCTTGATTATTCTGGCACCACTTCAAGCGACTCTTGAATATTTTACGCGACTCGAGCATTTCTTCATAAATGATTCCTGAAATGGGCCGGTTGCAAGCTATCCCCGTTTCGAACCTAAGCCTGGCCACTTTATGAGCTTCAAGGACATGCGTATTCCAGCCACACAAGTGCCTACTTTTATTTAATTTGGGGTCACGCTTCCCGCTAGACCCAACAGCGGCGTTTCTCAGGGTTTCCACAATATTGCTATATAATCTATCCAAAATTACTTTGTGGTCATCCAAGCTGCCTGACCTACGACTGCATTCCGTGAATTCGGTGGGAAAATCAATGACTCTAAAAGCGTTGTTACATAGATCATGGTATGTTTCTATCTGTGCTTCATCTCTCTCCCCATACCACCGAGTCACGCCGCATGTCGCTCGTCATCAACCCAGGCCTTACCACAGTTATGTCAAAACTAACGAGTAAAGGTAAATGATCCGACATGTAAACATCTTCTATGACACGTACCCCAACCATAGTTCGCCAGGCCGACAATGATACGACACAGTGGTCCAGTCATCGCCTACAGCCATGAGCCTCGCTAACAATCGTGTAAGTATTATTCTGAGTGCCTGACTTTTCCAAGTCGGCACAAATCCAGGCCCGATCCGAAAAGTTAATCTTTTCATTACAAAATAATTCGTGAGGTCGAGCATTAAAATCACCCAAGGTTTCAATGTTCTCACTAGCTACTATTGCACTTATTTCACCAAAAACCTCAGTTATAATTGGTAGATTGTCCGGTGATTCAGTCAGCATATACACAGAAAAAACAATTATAGACCGGCCGTCAACATTAGCTCGTATAGCTGTCAGTCGAGTGCTGGCACACGGCACCACAACAACACTATCAAACATACCTTTTCTCCAGAGTATGGCAACTCCCCCATGAGGTCTCCCCTTCAGCAAGCCCACAGAAGTATCTACAGCAGACTTACCTGTGTATTCAAAATTGTTCGAAATAAATCCCAATTATGATATGTCGTGGGGAAGCAACCACGTCTCCTGGAGTGCTACCAGATCAACCATTTCACAAAAATGTCTCTTATATTGTCAATAGACCTCTTGACCGATTTACAATTAAAGCTAATCAAATTAAGATACTGTTTAACATTTAAATCCATGTTGGTTAACATTTAAATCCATATTGGTACACTAATTAACTTGCTTCGGTTTTTGTTTTGTACATAAAATGCACGAAACGCCTGAACGTTATTCCGTCAGGCCAAAAATTATCATTTATGAATAATTTTAAATTATACTTGGAGATATCTATATTATTGAAAAAGGTGTCCAACTATGAATTGTCGTGTTTATAATAATAATATTTTTACTTGTAATCTTACTTATTTTATATTGTGCGTTTTTCTATTTTATGTGTTTTTATTGTATGTATTATAGCATCGTATTGGACGAGTCTGTAATGATGCTATAATTGGTGGTAAATAAATAATAAATAAATAAATATCCAATTTATAGGCATTATACTTCTTAGTCTGCATCATGTTGATCTTTTTAGAGATAAAATAACATTCGTTTATTCCTTAATGAATAAAATCAATGTCAATAATGTCATTTTCACACGTATCTTTGCTAACATTTAAGATAAATAGTGGGACTTTTATGTCAGCCGCTTTAAATTTACTTTCAGGTGGCACAGCACAACCGTTCAGACAGTTTGTTTCTCACTATTTGCCACTCAGAATCACTGTCCCTTACCACTTATTTATTTTTTTCACTCATCCGCGGCACTGGTACAACTACTAACGCGAGCACTGAGCTGTTGAGTGGTCACGTTCGAGATTGTTTTGTTTAAAACCGGCGATCGAATAATACTAGTAGCGGGCGGGTCTAATGCGTCGGCGCAGCTCGGCTCGCCACTCGGTCTTAACATCGTATTCGTAGGTAACGGTGAAACGTGACTGACATTAGGGTAAGCAGCGGCTTACGCTAATGTCAGTCACTTACTGCGAAGGTCAGTACTTAGGCTGCTATGGCAACCCTAATACGGGATCAAACATGTCGAACTAGAAACGAAAAAAAAACTACAAACATCGCTATAACACAGAATGTTTGATGACTGACTGATAGACAAAATTCAGTCTAAGCCTCGTAAGACCCCGTTCACTTCCTCGAGCCGGTGATGCGACTTCACGTACCGCTTGTATCTTGGCGCGGCGTTAAGATATAAGATTATGACTTGTGTATTTATACAATTGTACAAATCTACACTTCAACGGGTCAAACAAAATCTTTTAACATTTTGCACAAATAAATTCGCAGTCCGTACCAACTAAACAAATCAACACAGACTTTTAATACCATTAAGAAAACTTTACCTCGAACTTTACGAGCGCGACGTCTCATCCATTTCATGGTCACCGTAACCTGAGTCAGTGGAAAATCCAGCACTGAATAATGAAGCCGTCGATCGATGCTGTCTACACGCAAACTGTTACATAATTAAAGTTTTTTTTTGTCTTATTATTGCATTGTTATTCCATTAATATATGGGGTGAAAGGTACATGGAAAATAAGCGATAGGAGTGCATTTTTTTAACCTTTGTGGTGCGTGTTTTGCAGTCTAGTTGTTGATATCAATCGTCTGAGCTTGTCTTTTGTTTAAAAATGGTTAAACACGAAATTTTCCCCTTTATAGATGTTTTTGCTTGCATAATTTCTACTCTTCACTCAGTGAAATAATTTATACCATAGTTAATAATGCTAATGTTACAGACGCAGTTTTTTTTGCTTTTTATACAATATCATTAAAAAATACCAGCATTTATGTTATTCTGATGAACTATATTACTGTAAAATTTTATCAAAACATGTTTAATAGATTTCGCGAGAAAAAGTATCAAAATTCCATCTATTAATCCTTATAAAACTGTTTTTCTTTTATTACAAAAAACACAACATACACAAACACACATACTTACATACATAGCTTTTCGATATTCAAAGCTCGCCAATGCCAAATACTGGTTTTTTCTTTTAGCGAATAAATATAGACAGCAAAACTCGTTTGATTACATAAAACAGGAAATGTGAAAGGTTAAACAATGTTTGTCTAAAAACAATCTCGTAGAAAATTTAAATAAAAATATTACTATACACGTGGATTCAAATATTAGAATCTGGAACACTGTTGCGGATTTTCAATAGATTAAATATTGCAATAAGTTCCTTAACGTATCATTTCAATTTGAAAGTAAGATTCTGAAACAAACAGCAGTGTTGTCAAAGGGCTTATTTTAAGCTCTAAATAATAATAGTTTTGGCTCGTGGTCAGAATCGTCACTAAACTTAGAATAATAACAAAAGCCGCCATTTGGTTTGTTCAATACATTTTCGCAAAATAATTTCACTAAAATGTGATATCAATTCCGTTGAAGCGCCAAGAGATTCTAGAAGCACTGTGTTTTGAAAAGAATCACAATAAATCCACGATACGTAAAATTTGTTGTAAAATCAAATTTATTGTATGTGACACGAAAAGTGATTTTAGTGACAAATTCAGTGAGATATCGTTAGTTGAATTCACTCTAGTAATCTACTCGGGAAACATAATTAATACATTAAATTCACAAGCTTGTGCGACACAGTAGTTGGATGGAGGAAAACGGCTGTTATTTTTACTACAAGCTACCAATGTGGCCACAAATCTTCAAGAGAAAGTGTCCATAAAAAAGCCGTAATATCTGGCCGGAATTTTTTCATTGCTCTGTCTCTTGAAGTGTGAAAATAAACTCAAATTTACATCATGCTAAAAAAAAACACTTGTCTTTTCTTATTTTATTCCGTTATAAATTGTTTATAAAAATTATCTAGTTTTCTTTAAAAAACAGACACAAGGAAAATTGAGAGAAGACGATAATGAACCATAAATTAAAACTTTATTCAGCCTCGTAATAACGGACTGACCCAACCTAACGCCCGATCAAAATGAACATCAGGGGATTAAATTCTGTAAAAGAGCAAAGTTAGCAAAGCAATAAAAGAAGTTAAAGTGAATAAAAAATATTAATATTTCCTCCTTAAACCCGTAAATATGAGTTTGTGAGTTTTTCGGTTACATCCCCGTGAGTTTGTGTAACAGTAACGGTTACAGGGTATGAGTTACACGTGTTAGTCAGAACCCTTATTTCTGTAAATAAGAATGATATCCGCCTAACAGCTATTAGAACGATATCGGGAAATGTTTTTTTACCGTTTTTTGTCCTGCCTTTGTAAGAGGGGAAAACTTTGAAACTATTTTTCTTGCGACTGTACTTTTAGTTTGAGATTTTTTGTACAAACGGCTTTTCCGGCGTTGTTTCGCTCGAAACTATCGTGAGAAATTGAATCAACATTAAATAAAACAGCTTTGTGTAAATAAATAAGATTTTGAAATTGAAGAAGGGTTTTTAGAGCTGATTATGTTTGCAGATATAAATACATTAACTTTACATTACATCACGCCTGTAATCCCGAAGGGTCAGGCAGAGGTATAAATAATAATACAACCACATTTCGCCAGTTATGTTTATATCCCATGTAATAGGGAGCGAGCCTATTGCCATCAACCGGGCGCAAATCCAGACTCCGTGGCTTCTACTGGGAAATTCCTGATGAAAAAACCCAGTAAAAATTTGCCTGACCCGGGAATCGAACCCAGGACCTCGTGCCCCTTGACTAGCCGGTAACGAAATTGCCAATCTATAATTTTTAGTTTAATTTTATTAGATAAGTAGAACAACCGAAAATGTTTCCGGCACTTAGTACATTATTGAAATTTCCAAGTACTATTCAGTACAAACAGCCATCCCAGCGAGACATCAATCCTGCATCTTAGCAATCGTGTTCGCAGAATATAAAGCGTTGACGTTATACAGCTGCAAAACTATGTCACGTCATGAAATAAACGTCACTAATGTCTTTATTAAATAAGGAAACTAGGGGAAACAACGGAAAATATACTCAAAAATTACGAAATATTTTGCAATGAGTAGCGTCAGTAATACCAGTTGTTGTTTTAATTAGTTTTGAAGAATATTGTACGAAATAAACAAATTTGAGTGTGAGCGTCATGGTAGTATAGTACCCGAGCATAAATATAACGCGTCGAGGGTACCTAAATGGTCATCTTAGGGGTCTGAAAGAAACTGTCAAACAGAATGAGTGATAGATACATAAAAAGCCATGGTTTTTCTAAATAAAGACAGGTCATCCATGACTTTTCCTTGAGCCTTTTCAAGTAGGTATCGTCCAAATAGTTACTAAAGATTAGTGAGAATTCTATCGAGAAAGTAAACGTCAGCTCAAGTATACAAATAGGTCAGTATCTCGCGGTTACTTCACTATCAATCAGAATTGGCTAGACCGATGAAAGGGTCTTGGGAGAGCTATAACACCCACACCCACAGTGGTTGCCTGTGGATACAAGCAACCATCTTTTAAGAGTCCTCAATTATTTGCATCAAGGCAGCAATAGGTTAATGCTGGCTTGATCATTGTGCTTAGCGCGAAAATGCTGTGGATAGTTGTATTTTCCATTACATAATATTTTGTAATACGTTGAGTTTACGTCGTTTGTGTTAGAGCCTTTAGTGGAAACATGAGCCTCATTGCTTTGGGCTCCGTCCTTGTATGGTGAAGGGTATAATTGGATTTTTCTCTATGACATTTTCAAGCTGCAGTTAAAATTATTGCTATTTTTGAAATTTGTCTCTAATAAGCTGTGCAGTTATTTAACATTTTAATAATAGAAGTCGAATCGCCAATGCGCTTTGAGCGAGGTTGGTGATCAATACTCATTACCTCTCTATATGAGAAGAGGTTTTACTGCAGTGAGGTAGTAAGAGACTGTTATTTTTTTTATTCAACTTTATGGTTGTGTGTCTGTATATTTTTTATTTATTTATTAATCAGTCTACAAAGAGGTCCAGGGGTATAGCATCTTTAGTCCTCCTTATCGATTTTGATAAGTGCAACCCTTAAATAAACTATAATAACATTATTTCCTGTTATGTCCTAGGATATGATTTGCTAC
Organism: Xestia sexstrigata; assembly: GCA_941918905.2. Taxonomy (NCBI): domain Eukaryota; kingdom Metazoa; phylum Arthropoda; class Insecta; order Lepidoptera; family Noctuidae; genus Xestia; species Xestia sexstrigata. The sequence goes on from OW799210.2 coordinate 2,414,676, forward strand.
ACCGAATTTAGTTTTGAATACCCGGTCACAACTAGCGCAGTAAAGTTGGCCTGCAGAGATAAAGGTTTAGGTATAGAAGGGTTTTGGTCGTATAGAAAATATCCTAAATGACCTAGATTATATTGGTGCAAGCATAACATCACTACGTACTTTTAAAATAAAAGAATGTCAAGTTCATTAAAGATTTAAAGTAATCTCGTAACATAGATCCTACCATTATACTGAGCAAATTGAAACTGTTAAAAAAGGAAAAAAATAATAAAATGCCGGAGGTTTATAAAAACTTTTCATTTTTTTTTTCAGCAAAGCGGAAAAGGAACGTCGGCGAAAGTTTCGGGCGACAACAAATTGTGTGCGGCTGTCTCGAAACTTCGACAATGGCGCGTCACTTAATGGCGAAGTGACAAAGGATTTGTCCCAAATGAGCAAAAATTATGGAGTTCGTAGTTAGTAAAATTATGTCGCTTAATAACGACTTTGTGTGTTTTATGACGTAACTTTTACTGTAAAATTAATTATCATATTGCAAAGGCCTGAATTAACTCTTAGATTATTTTCACAGATATTTTTCAACTATTGGTAGGAAGTGTCTCCTAAGTTATGCGTCATAACTTTCTTTTTCAATTACTGCGTTTTAAACGTTTATGTGGCGAAGCAAAGTCACGAATATCAAAGCACAGAAATTTTTCGCAAGTTTTCTTTTAATTTTTTTTTAACAAAAGTGCAATGCCAACACGGCCAAAATTTATGAAAAAGCCATATTAACGGACTTGAAATTGCTCTGCCTAGAGGTCGTACACCGTGTATTTGAAGCTTATTGAAACTTGTAATTCTAATTTTATGTGTAGGTAACCTATACCTAACTAACCTGAAGAGCAATGATGCGGTCGACAACTTAGGCACCCATCCTAATATTTCCGTCACTAAAATCCATTTCAGAAGTTCACACAAATTCACAATAGCAAAACGGCTACTTAACAGCCAACCAAAGAGCGCCATAAAGATAAAACATCCGGTATACGTTTTCCTGTACGGCAGTGATACCGGTTCCAGTTCGTGTACCAATAACGGATCGGGTTTAAAACACTCCGATAGTTACTGGTTCTGCTTCACTGCGGCTGATCACTATTGACCTGTTTCGTTCGGGTGAAGCTGATGACTGTTTCCAGAAGATAAGCTGCTTATTTCGGATTTCCAGAATGTTATGCTGTTTTCGGATATCTTTTCGTTTCTTTTTAGTGTTGATTCAATGAATACAAGTTTTGGTATGTTGTGGTTATTGCAATGGTCATGAAGGAGGGTCTGGTAGAGGTAAGCTTCCTCCAGCAGTGGATTGCACTAGGCTGTGATGATTGAAGTAGGTTGTAAATACACCGCACATCTGCATTCGTGTTTTAGGGACCGTACCCAAAGGGTCAAAATAGGACCCTATTACTAAGACTCCACTGTCCGTCTGTCTCTCTGTCTATCTGTCTGCCTGTCACCAGGCTGTATCCCATGACCATGATAGCTAAACTGTTGAAATTTTCACAGAATAGGTATGTATCTTTGTTGCCGCTATAACAATAAATAAAGAAAAAAAAATACGATAGTACGGAACCCTTCATGCGCGAGTTCGACTCGCACTTGGCCGGTTTTTATTAAGTTTGCACCCCACTAGGTATTTCTCCTGTATCATGGGCGCGTTATACATTTAAACATACATACAACAAACACTTTTTTATTAAAAAAAACAACAACAACATTTTTTGATTTGTTTTTTTGTTGTTTTATTTGTTTTTGTGTTGTTTTATTAATCCATCGCTTTTCTTTTCTGATTAATTTCGCTGCGGGCTCCAGTAATTAAATTGTTTCTCCGGGATTTACCTTCATTGCCTCGACGCTTTTCTAGCAGTGGATAGTAACAGAAGTGGGATTCTCTCAAAAAAGAAAAACACTTGCACCTAAAGCTGGCTTAGATTAGTGAGGAGTTTCAGTAGACTAAGATGTGTCAGCCTACACATGCAGGTTATATTACTATTGTGGTCTACTGTATCTGTGTTCTCAAAATAAAGCAAACAATCATGAAAAGTAGAGCTACTAACTGACGAAAACACTTTCAAATTAACTGAAATATTTAGCACATAACGTAACTTTTATTGTTTCAATCATTCTCTTCTAAGAAACAATTATAAATAACAACCAATTCTCTGAAACTTGTTTAGTTCATTTTAATACAATTTCTAAAAGGTTTCAATATTGTTCAGTCGAACAAAGATATATAACAACATAATTAAATACCAATCAGAGCATCGTAATGGGCAGTTGGTAATGACTTTAAATTTTCGATAAACTCACATCAAGCCGATCATCAATAATAAACGCTACTAATTACTGTTTTGAAACTGTTTCGAAATAACGTGTATAAGCCATTGCCAGTAAATTCTGAGAACTCGGATTTGAGTTCATCATAACAATCATTATTTCATGTAAAAAAATTAAAGAAAGAAACAAATTAATTACTACGAGAGTTCAGAATTATATGGAAATTATTTGATCCCACTTAGTGCCACTTTTAGCTTATAATAATAGAGCTAATAGAATAAAACAAGTACTTGACAGTTTAATATGACCGCGTTCTAACCGAAGCGATGGTCGCGCATACACGAGACGGTCACGTTTATTTTGTTAACTTAACTCAACGATTTTAACTCAACTCAACGATTTTAGACTCATAAAAACAGCAACACCCGGCAATGTCGATGCCTACAGAAGCATTTTCAAAGAATTCGCCAAAGTCAAGTCATATTGTTTTCTCGTGAATTACCTTTACAAAAAAGGTTTCAAGCACCAATTGCTTCTGCAACCGCAACGTAAAACGTCATAATTTTGTTGCTTCTTGACGTCAAATCAAAAGTATATACTCGTAGATCAATACAAAAAGGTAATTAGGTACTTCTGTTTAATTAAAATCGAAAGTTCTTCAGACAAAAGTTAGTAGGTGCTTAGAACCTTAAAAATCTGACAATTGGTCTAGAGCTAGATGGTTCAAGTACATACCTATTTAATAGATTAAATTTGATACTTACACTAATTGATACTTATATAGGTTTTAAAACATATAAATCCGATTCTTTACAGAGAACCACGATGTCGAAGTATAATACTTCGACATCGTGGTTCTTGGGGGGTTGCGTTGCGCTAAGTTAAAGCAGATCGTTTTTATCAGGTTGTATGATAATAAAAATAAAGGAACCATCAGCAAAGATGAATTTACAAAATATTTGATCATCAATGCAACGCTCTCAGTTCAAATTGGTAAGGGCTATATTGAGGCTGCGGTATCTGCTAAATTAGCAACTCTATTTGTGGTGGTTCAAACTTCGTTTGAAATACTGTTAGAATAAAGTTCTAATCAGCTTGCGCTACGAAGTGGTTGTTATAATACGTCAGATACTGCGGGCCGAATAGGGCGAAATGAGTGGTTTTTATTTAATTGTAGCCTAATAAATCATTAGATCAAAATGCCAATTGTACACTTTTTGAAGAAAAAAGTGACAAATGTTTGTGTGAAAAAAAAAATACTAAATCTTAATGCCGTTTAGAAGTAGTTTCAAAGAAAAAATGCTTCACTTTGAATATTTTTTTTCATATAGAAATAATAAAGTTAGAATTATTTCAATTGTACCAATTAAAGTTTAGAGTCTATTAAGCAACATATATTTTTTATTCACATTTTTATTCACTCATCAAAGAGGAGTTACATGGAGAAAACATCTCTTTAGCAGAAAGCACCCCCTTAAGTTAAATCCTAAACCTCACACGTAATTTAACTCCCCCATGACTCACTCCTAACAATCTTAATAAACTCCCCATAAGCTAAAACGCCCATAAACACAAACTTCGCCAACTATCAAAAGTTAAAACTAAAAGAAGACTTAGAAACTTCCCCCCATAGCTGAACTATGTCGTACGAGTTTCCCATAAGTCCGGTGTGGTTATGGGAGCGGTAAAGGCGACATGACGTAAAGGCGCCACTCCACTGCAGCCCACGGCATAGCTACGCGAGCGTACTTAACTTCGCTCTGTATGAAAATGTGCTGCTTGGCCACGAGCTATATGGTCACGACTACCACGCAACGGCATTCACGTAAACGAAAAAAGTAACACACACGCGTGTTGCGAGTCTCAGAAAGACATAATATTTGGCCGTGGATATCTACGGTTGCAACCAGGATACGAATCTGGCTACGAAAGCACTGGAAGGAGCGCTTAGATAAGTTTCGCACCCGGCCGCACTGCGTTTGGCACCTTCACTAGTCTAGAACGTTGTTTTACTTCAATACTCGTAAGACATCTCGCTATGGTCTAGGCGCTAAGCAAGCCACTTGTTAGTGCAACATAGCCTACTACGACTCATGGCCGCGCCACGCATAACAGCATGGTTGACATACAAATGAGCCGCACAGCTAATGTGGCTTACCTCTCCGTGAATATCCTACGTAGCAGTGGAAGGTCGCTTTAATATAGGGGTAGGTACGGCACGACATAATATAGCACTCCTCTGATTGAAGTTATTGTCTCCATAAAAGTGAGTTGTTTTCCGGTCGATGACCTAGTGTGTTAGGTAGAGTGGTCGTTTTTGAGAAGGTTTTTTACCACACTTTTAGAAGATTGTGTTGGAATATCGTCCTGTTGTAACAACAAACTCTTTTCTTACCTCTATTTTGATCTGCAGCTGTAATTTTAAGTTCTTTTTTTTAAGATATTTTGGGGAACTGTTTTAATCCTCAAAATATTTGCCCTACACCAATTTCCTTAGATTTCAGCTGGGGAGAAAAATCTACAGCAACATATCTGTCTGTTAAAAAAACTAGCTTATGCTTGACTAGGCAGTGCTGTTCTGATGTCTAATATAAATACAGAAATACTTTCTGATTGCTAAACAAATAATTATTAGCGCACCTATGATCGTAATTTTGCAGTATTAGATAGGTGTGCAGCAGCCGTTACGGTCTACAAAGTCAACCAACTTGGCCTCAAATCTGCAACATGACGTAGCCAACACGTCACAGCCAAGTCTTGACTTGTCAGAATCTTGGCAATGAGACCACATAATGCTGACGTAACTTATGCACATAATTGAGCGAACATGGTGTTGGACCGCGCCCAAGCATGCCATGGTCACTGCCGGTGACATATCGCATAATAGCGCTAATGTACTGCCGGTGTTAGGGGTTTGACCTTAGTGGGTTTGGTTTAGAATAGAAAAAATATACGCCATCTTGTTTTTTCAATCATGTTTATTAACAGCGCCCCTCTGTCATAATATTCGTAAGAAATGGAACCTTTTTTGTATTTATTTTACAGAAAGACACGTAAAACGTTTCTAAATTAAGCGGTAGACAACAGGATTGTACAAATAGGGAAGGAAGCCAACGAAATTATAGTTAGGGACGACGACGGTAATAACATTCTAAGTGCTTGGGAACGGCAGTAATGTCTGCCATCGGTATAGCATGTCGCTACCTGTATGAATATTTCTGAACCATTAAAAACTACATAATAATAATAATACATATTGTTATAGTGAAATAAGCATGACGACAGTATCAAAAAATTGCAAATCTATTTAGTCCGTCAGTTAGAGTATTGGAAATTAATGGACACGTATTTTTTTGTTTTTGTAAATCAGTGAGTAATGACAAAGATAAAACGCATCAAAACTCGGGAGTGGGGGCTCTTGACGTCAGAACTAGCTAAAAATTACACCTAGGCGTGACGTGTTGAGAATTTTAAAAGCGTCATATCTACGTAAATTTTGATTTACGTAACAAAAGAAAAAACACGGGTCAAATATTTTCTGATAATCTAACTGTCGGACTAATTAGTTATTTTTTTGTCGTCTCGCCTATTGCAGTATTCAATTTAGCTCTATAGGGTAGTTTTCGGAGCACTTAAGGAATTGGTTAACTTCACTTTCGCCCTCACAATGTTCATTGTGTCATTAGCAAGTAAATTAATACCTTTCTAAGATATTAATACATTTTATAGCCTCTACTCAAAACCAAAAATTTTATTATCTACTCCCAACAACTTTTTTGCAACCCTTTTTTTGTAACGTTGACGACTTTGTTATTGTATACAACTTGGTAATTGACGTCATTCTGTTCGATTAGTCACTTAAAAAATTCTCGAAGAAGGCAACAGCGTGATGTCGCCGGAGATACAAGTTTCGAGAAAATCGCCAAACAATAAAAAAGCTCAATTAACACAATTAATTTTCATTTAACTCCCCAAATGGTTCCACGTCTCTTGCAACAAATCAGTAACACAATAAAAAAAAACCCATATTGTGCAATATAAATATTAAAATCTTCGTAGATTTATAATAAAATTTTGGCGCGAACACGGGCGTCGAATGAAAATATTGGCAGATGATAAAATGGTGGACCGTTTGGCAATTGGCCAGCGTGTAAAATGTAACATAACGCCTGAATTTTACATACATTATGTTACGTTTCGATATCTCGAGTATTTTTGTTGTTGCTTTAACGGAAAAGAAATTGAGAAAAGTTTGAAAGAGGGAAGTTATTGCTAACGTTTAAACTAACTATTCATAACGTTTACTCAACAAAAACCTTACCCTGATTCTGAGTCAGTCGGGTAAAAAGTATCTAACTTAAAGAGAACCTTTTATCTTCACCAACAGTTAAACTGTCCAATCTACATCTACACTAATAATATTATAAAGAGGAAAGATTTGTATGTTTGTGTGTGTGTATGTTTGCAATGAATAAACTCAAAAACTACTGCGCCGATTTCAAAAATTCTTTCAATATTAGAAAGCTACATTCACTCTAAGTAACATATGCTTTATTTTATCCTCGTACTCCCGCGGGAACGAAAACTACGTGGGTGAAACCGCGTGACGTCCGCTAGTTACTAATAAACACGTAAGACAACAGACAATCACTATCTGTCCACGTTCTATATAAATAAACTCTTACAGCGTTAAGTAATGAGCTGCACTCACACCTGAGTAGCTAAATCGACTGACACTGGAAAACATATTATTTATTTGCTTATTTTAAAACTAAGCAACGTCTTTTTTTCTAATCGATTTCAGTTTGCTCTTCAATTTCGTATCATTTATTTTGCAGAAAGTAGGTACTGCCCTTTATAACCGTCGACTTATGTTTTTTTGCGGTTTCTTTGTATACATAAAGCTCAATTCATGTCAAAATTAACATTGGTCATTCATCTGGAAGTCCGGACCCTTTTCCAGCAAATATACCCATTTTTATTTATTTACTGTACCTTTGTTGAATTAGAATTCTTTTGCAAATAAATTTTGATATTTGTCAAGTGATTTTCGTCTGTTTGACGATCCCTTTAATCAAATACCTTTGGCAAACATGCCAACTTTTATCAAACAATAATGTAAAGAGTGGGCTTTGCAAATAAGAGAACAATTGACAAATATTAAGATGTTGGGAATCCGCTGGATGCGAGTCGTACGGGACCAGTCAATGTGACGACACTTGGGGGAGGCCTATGTCAAGCAGTGGACGTCTTGCGGCTGAAATGATGACTGATGAGGAAGAAGTTGCAAGCAGTTGTTTTCCTTATTTCAGTTATGATAAAAGGAGTATTCTTTGCCACCTTCGAATAGGATATACAGCAGTAAAAAGCATTATAGACCACAAAATAAAGTAGCTAGTAACTTAATAATTAAAACAAAACCATTAACACAATTTAAATTCTTTAACAAGATCGTTAAGAGATAGGAGAATACTCTACTTGGTCCTGCAAAAAGAAGGCTTTAGTAGCACATTTTTCTTTTTTTCTTTCTTAAAAGAAAATGTCTTTGCTCAAGAGAGGTTTTACAAGCAATCCCATAAAGAGGCGTGAGGACGCCGTCCTGCATTTTCCTTAGTAAATTAAACGGGTGTCAACGTCTCTTGGGAACCGTGTCCGGTATTCACCCCGAGAGTCCGGTGTTTACTATCGCGTCCGGACTCTCTTGACGAAAAATAATACAAATTCTTCTGTTTGAATTTGTGGTAGATATGAAGGCATGGTAATATTTCTTTTTCATATTTTCTTATGAAAAGAAACCCCTTTTCCTGACGTTTTATAATATTTAAACCTAAGACTCGTTCTCTTTAAAAATCTGCTGAAAGAACGGACTGTACCACAATAAAAATATTTCATTCTCATTTCATTCTCACTTAGTCATCTTGGAGCGTTCCTTTATTTTCAAATCCGATTTGCGAATTATTCCGCTGGCGACATTTTACAACACCTAAATGTATTTGAAAATTCGTAGATATAACATAAATATCGTACGTTGATATATAATTCCATCCAACTTCCTGATTGCCTTCCCGTCTGCCACCCCTCGCGAGAACGACGTCTCACCCCTTGGACGGAAATCGTCGTTTTACACATTGATTAGCAATTTTATTTATTTAGGTACAATTTTCAACGATGTTTTGATCTAAATGTAGATGCATCGTTGGACGTGGTTTGTTGAAGTATGGAGGGTTTTTAAAACGTTGCTATATGTCTTAGAATAACTTGTAGATTGAGCGTTTGTCACTTACAGTTTTATTCACACAAAATAGAAGTTGGCAATTGCAAATCCATTTCCTGAAATTACATTTACCCACATTAATGTTATGTTAGACGAAAATCACTACTTGTGGGTGTTAGTTTGTATAAACATTTGTTTCATGCAGGGAATCGTTTCTAGGCCCCCGGAGCTCTAAACCCACTGCGCATTTCGAAAAAACGTAATTATCTATATTTATTTGATATAGAAATAAATAAATCTACTTTTTTATTAGATGTAGCTCACATACGCACTTCGTAACAATTCGACAGCTATCTCACTGGCTTGCCACGAAGAATGACGGCTATTGCGAATCCATCAAGTAGTGACAGAAATACTATGTTGGAAAGTAATATAAAAAAAATATAAAACTCACCCGATCTTAGCGCGTCTGGCAATGATTCTGTAACAAGAAAAAACACCGAGATTAATTTTAAATGGTTACAAAGATCTTTGGAAGTTTAAGCAACATTGAGAGGGGAGACCTGTCGGTAAACATTTGTAAAATGGCACAATGGAATTGTATACAAGTTTAATCGTGTGAAAATACATGTACTTTCATCCTTTTTAGAAAAGTCAAAATTATTTATTTTGTTTGTAGGTAACAAATTCATATCGCTTCAAAGTCATCCATTTCGAAGATTACATAATCTATAAGCTGTTACAAATAAAGATATGAAAATTGACTTTGTGTTAAACTATATATTATATCTTCCATTTCCAGTTCGGAAATGGAAGATATAATCATAGCTATTTATTGCCAGTTATTATTGTCTTTAAACATAAACCAGTGATTCCAAAATAAATGCATTTCAGCGTAAATTCAAAACGCCTTGGCAAATAATTCGCGGTCACAATGCTATACCTAATCACATTACGCGCAATGAATACTAAACAATTGAGTTCTAAAACAAAACAAACTAGTACTGTGGACAAGTTAAGTTACGAAGTTCCAAGTTCTATCTGAACGGTTGAGTCAAAGCCAAGCGTTGTTCAAGACGGTGAAGAGAAAAATCGTGAGGAAAAATGGCATCGCACTGGATCCATGTGGTGGATTATAGCTCACCGCCTTTCTTGTAGGAGGCCTGCAAACAGTGCGGCACTTATCAGTCAACGAAAGGGCAATCGAGAGGGGCTTGGAGTTTCTTTGATCGAATCAGAAATGAAGACAGCCAACAGCAGACGGCAAGAGAACCAAAGTTACCGACGTAGCCCGAAGAATTCCCAAAAGTAAGTGGCAGTAGGCAGGGTACATTGTTCGCAGAACGGATGGCCAATGGAGCTGAAAAGTTCTAGAGCGGCGACCGCGAACCGCAAGACGTTACTTTGGAAGGCCTACCACTAGGGGGAGGCCTGTGTCCAGCAGTGGACGTCTTTCGGCTGAAATAATGATGATTGAGGCACTTTACACCCCGTTTCTCATACTACTAAAACATCAAGTAAATTACTTGACATCAGAGCTCTATGTTCATTCCCTTCAAACTTACAGATTTTAAACATCAATAAAGCTTTAACTTGTATGCCTTCCAAATCAACATTGCTTTTGCTAACAACGTTACCGACACAGTACTGACTGAGGCGTCAGTAAGCGTCTTTACTTACGGCCGCGTCGAGATAAACAGCATCGCAATGCCGCCATCTTGACAAGCGGAAACATTAGCCGACGCCTTACGACAAATTATATGGAAATATACGGAGAATTAAATTGGACGTCGTCGTTTATTTAAAGTAGAAGATTGTCACTGCTTCATTGGTCTAGTGCTCGCAAGCGTTTACTGCTGAGTATGTCCTGGGTTTGGTTCCCAGCTCGAGATAGCGATATTGAGTTTTTCATAGCAGCCCGAAATCTGGATTTGTGCCCAGTTGATGGCAATAGGCTAAGGCGTATGAAGGACCCTTTAGATGCCAATGCAAAACATAACTATTTTTTTATCGTAGAATTAAACCTAATATTATATAAAAGTAATATTATAAATTAAATGAAATTAAATATTTGTTTATTTAAGGCAACTAGGCCCAATTGTTAGTAGCATAACATTATTCCTAAAAACTATTGTTAGTAAACAAAACACAGAAACGCAAAACAAATATAAAAAGAAAATTGTGAGGTTAGGTGTGGTGTCTTAGGAAGGGGTCCGAAAGGACCGATGCCTGCCGGGGTTCCGGGACTATTCGAAAGAGATACCGTGGCCCCGGAACACAAAGGGCGATGAAGGAACATGGATGGGTTTTAGTCAGTAAAAGTCTGACACTCCCTCCTGCTCCGCCCAGAGCGGGAGAAGTCATTTGATGATTTCCCATCAGAAAAAAAAAAAAAAAAAAAGGTGTGGTGTCTTCTGACCAGCACCTCCACAGCGTGCGACAACCAAAGTGCGTCGAACTTCTCTATCAACATACTTAGGATGCCGTTAGAACTAGACCGCGCTCTTGATAAGATGGAGTTTGTCTTTTTGCGCATTATGGCATAAAAATCATCAGTATGCGCAAAAGCGAACATACCGGACGCACTACAATAGCGCGGCAGTCCCAACAGCATCCTGAAGCAGTTATTATATTATTATAGCTTTAAGTTTAATGTTACTACACAGGACCACGCACTTGTTAATTTAAGCTCGTCATAGCCTATTACTGTGTGTACATAAAGAAATTACATAAACAATGTATGTACAATGTGCACACAGTGGGCTATGACTAGATGCACAACGAAAGAATTTAAAAAAAAAATAACCGACGAAAACAGAAACTGAAAAATAAAACCTTTCAGAGTCCAAGTAAGCTCCTAAATAAATGTAAGAAACAAATGAGGCAGCACACGTAAATTGAGAACCCCTTCCTTTTTTTCGTCGGCTAAAAAGTCTAATAACATTTATTTACCCTCGACGTCTCCTCACACAATACTCAAGAGTACATTCCCGGAAGAGATCTTCCAAGTCGGTAAAGAGGACAGTAATGAGTTTGACGACGACCGGAACCGACAGAGCGCTTCAAGAGTACTTTATTAAAGACAATAACTTCTGTGTGTGGGCGCTTTTCATAGCAAGTCTTTTATTGAATGGTAATATTATCTTTGAACAAAATGGCTGAGTATACAATGGAATTGAATTTCTTTGGTATGGTCATGAAAATTTAATTAAGGTTGAATTGTTTCTTTGAAGTCTGTGGAATTATTTTATTATATTGTGGTCGATTTTTAAGGTTTTAATTATGAAAAGGTCACATAGTAACGATAAGTTATTTTTCATCTATTCAGGCATTTTCCACCTCGCAAAGGAAAAGGATAAATATTCGCCTATCATCGCCTGCCTATATTGAAGAGGCGCTAAAAGAAGAAGAAGAATTCAAGCGTGTGGCCTAGTAATTGTACTGCATTTTTATGAGAACGCAATAATCTTAACATATTTTTCGGAAATATACAGGTACTGTTTCTTTTATTAATTTGTCTGATATGAAAACTGCTAATCAGGAAGAATGTGCCCTCTGAAGCTAAAATATAGGCCGTATATTCTTTGCATCGTACGGTTAAAAAAACCGTTTGAAATGTCTCCAACCCAAAAAATCGTAACCACTACCCACTCCCCACGTAAACAAACAAATTCACCGTAGAACGGAACGATTCGGTAACGGTATTTCAGTTGCACGACTATGCACGAATAGATCTAGCGAATAAACCATGCATAGCACTACATACTCGCGACACGCTGAATCAATGTATGTTTTAGCTCTGCGTAGCGTGCAAACATGTCTCGCGTGAACCACCACACGTAGAATACACAAAAACATCACGCATGGGAATCCCAACGGGTTAGGTATAGATTACGTGTTTATTTTGTACGTGTAGGGGTGAAAATGACATGGTTTTGACGTAGAGATAAACAGATTGAAATAACTCGCTGCTGGGTATATTTCTGGGAATATTGCATCACTGGCCTTCTGGTTTGCTCATTAATATTGTTTCTTTTGCGTAAAAGGTTGACAAACAGGCCGCTAAATTGAAAATAGAGACATCTGTAATACCAAAGGGATTTTCTAATGTGGTGTCAACGTTGGTTTGTGTCTACCAACTCTTTCGATCCAGGGCTAAAAACCATAATTGAGTTGTCGAGGATTTTATCTTAATTTTATAAAAAAAAATGGTGAAGCATGGTGAATTACCATTACAATTTTATTGACATTAATGTAAGGCGATTATCCTAGCCTTTTTAAGTTTTTCGCCCTATAAGGCAATAGGACCCTTTTACATTAGACTCGAACAAAACTGCCCAAATGTGGGTGCACTATATTGGTACACCCCTTTTTTTTTTTTTTTTTTTTCGGATGGGAAATCATCAAATGACTTCTCCCGCTCTGGGCGGAGCAGGAGGGAGTGTCAGACTTTTACTGACTAAAACCCATCCATGTTCCTTCATCGCCCTTTGTGTTCCGGGGCCACGGTATCTCTTTCGAACAGTCCCGCAACCCCGGCAGGCATCGGTCCTTGCGGACCCCTTCCTTTTTGCTGACTCTCTTTGAGGAGCGCGTGGAACACGAACGCGCCATTGGTACACCCCTGCCTCACCCTTTCAGACGTAATATTGTATAATATTATAAAATGATATTATTTGAAACATGCTCAGAGAATACGTAACTCAGTTCAGTTGAGTATTACAAGCCTGTGATGAATGTCTAGCAATTAGTGTCATACACATTCACGTTTAGTCTTCAGCTAATAACCGTGCCTGATAATAAAATGATTATTAATATTTTGTAACAGACGATATAGGCTGCCTTCCAACATACTACGATATTAGGGCCATTTTATAATGGTTGAGGAAATTACTGACTAAAATGCTATCATGCCAATTTGCTGTCTCGAACGTCACCACCAGTCATGTTGGAATAATAGACTTCTGAATTATGGGCGTAGCACACGTTGCTACTGAAACAGGTAATGGTTTCAAAATGTATCTTGTCTAAAATATCTACAATCTATTTCATGGACTATTATTTACAAAATAATAAAATATACTTGTGACTCTGCGCATAGTAGTTGCATAGCTAGAAGAGAATTTCTTTCATGCACATTAGTTTTCATAGAAACTGTTTCAGCACGTTTTCAATAAAACCTATGTTTATTTCATTAACTCAAAAAAATATTCGTCACACGTAATGTAATTATGTAGGTACAATCAAACAAGGAGTTTGGTATCCAGTCATCAATAATTATTGTTACGTCGTACCCGTACTTACCTACAGTTACGGTAGTAGGTACCTACTAGTAGTGTAAATAACAGCTTAAATATAAGGCTAGACACATGTAGAAAATGGCTATGTAAACATGTTATTTTTAGTTGTTAGTCCTGCTAGATTTTTATTAGTTGTTTATAAACCTAATTAGAATCTTGTTACTCATTTAGTGACCTATAAGAATCTCATTTAATTCTTATTTAGTATCTAACACACAAGTTATTATGATTTAGCTCGCTAAGTAAAGATATAACGTAGATATATATAGATTTTATCATAAGCAAGTAATTAACTGCATATTATGTAACCGATTTACGTTTATAATAAATAAAGTTGCATTACACACACATACAGACATGCGATTACGTCTCACACACACATATACAACTTTAATACTCGTTTCCGATTGGTCAAACAAAGATTCCATGTTGGCTCGACGCCGCCGCTCACGGCGCTAGGAGCGTTTCTTATAAATATAGCGCACCTAAAAATTTGAATTATTATTCACTCGACCGCTGCTGAAGACACACTAAAAGAAGAAGTTTCCGTCCCTCTACACTCCACACGCACTACACTCCACACGCAGCTTTCATCTCAAAATTCGTCTTATTATTTATCATCCTAAATTCCTGAAGTTTATTACCTATGGTCTGCAGTCTACAAAGTCTGGTGTAGCACCCTGCTGAAAAAGTCTACACCTTTCAATGGTCCTTCTCGGCCGGATCTTTCAAGAAAGAATAAGCTCCGGTTTCATCAGTCAAGAAAGAAACAAGTACGCGCGAGTGTTAGTAGTCGGTCTTGCCTAACCGCTGCTAATTACTTGGAAGCAATCACCATCACACGTACGTGGCCACCTAGCGGTGTTAACGGCCATTCTTTACGTACGGAGGCATAGTGGAGTACCTGACGGCTCCACGCACCATCCCAGGTGTAACAGTCAGACCCCGCCGGTACGGTGCGGATACGTTCTGGGGCCACAAGTTGGTACGCAACGACGGTGTTGGTTTTCCCGCCACACTCTGATGCACCCGTGAGCGCCCGCGCCCTCTGCTGGGAGGTTCCTACCTTTCCAATCCCCTGCATTCCCATTCCTGGTCCGGCATCACCGCGTTAGGAGTCCGGCCAGGCTGATAGGCAAGGTAGGCGTCACATCAAGAAGAACAGTGCAAGTGAAAGTGATAAAGTGTTAATTCTAAGTAATTGGTAGGACTGGGGACCCCTCGTGCACGATGGAAAACGCACGTGTATTGCGTTCAGGCAAATCTACGCCTACCACCGACGCCACGCCGGCGTCCGGTCAGACAATGTCGACCGAATCAAATACGTGGAGTAAGGGCACCAGCACAGAGGACACGAACGGTGAAAGCAGCACGCATAGTGTCGAAAAAATAATCGAAAATAGGTCCGCGCAAGTCGACGATTTAAATAACACGTTGGTTAGGAGTGCGCCGGGCACCGTAATTAATGTTCCCGTGGATAGGGCATGTAGCCGATTATCTATGTTAAAAGCCGAGGTAGAGTTATATAATTCCGAATTAGCACGGGCTAAGGCGGCATCCGCAATTGCCTTAAGTCGCTTGGAAATAGCCAGAATAGAACTGGAAAGCTCCAACGACGCGGAGCGACCACCCAGAGTTGAAGAGTCACGTGTTGAGGGCTGGATTTCGGAACAGTATGTAGCAGAAAGGCCAGCAGTATTAGATAACGCCCAAGCCTCGGGACAGGCGCCGCGACCACCTAATGCGACTAAGAACGAGCCGCGCGTTGGCAACGACACGTCGAATAGTAGCAGCGACATGGCGATGCTGGCCAACGCGATAATGCAGGCGGTAAATTCTAATAAATCCGAATCCGCGGCACCAAAGTTCATCCACGAACTGCCCCATTTCGACGGAGCGATTGCCGAGTGGATGGCTTTTAAATCTGTCTTTAGCGACACAGTAGGCATGTTTTCTGACGTACAAAACGTGGCCCGCTTGAGACGAGCACTGAGAGGTGCAGCCCGCGAAACGGTTAGGGCGTTATTATTCACTGTATCGGATCCGTATGAAGTAATAGACACGTTAGAAAGACGTTACGGCCGACCGGAATTACTCGTCCTATCAGAACTCGAAAACATAAAACGTATGCCACGTATGAGCGAAGACGGGCGCAATGTGAGTAGTTTCGCGAGCAGAGTATCTAACACAGTAGCGGCGATAAAATCACTCAATCAACCGCAATATCTGTACTCACCTGAGTTAGTAAGCCGAATCGTAGAAAAACTCAGCGTAATTTTAAAATATAAATGGTACGAATTCAAATCGGAACGCACCGGCGCGCCCGAGTTAGAGTTATTGGCTCGATTTCTGAATATCATGGCCGACCAGTGTGGCGCTATGTTCGCCTACGAAACAGCGCGAGATGAGAGAAAAAACCGTACGAAACCGCGCGGGGTGAACACGGCCCGTGAACGCACGCGTCGTCAACACTCTGACTCTGAAAGCGAGGACTCTGAAATCGAGGCAAGCTCATCACGTAAAACGGTCGCAGCCGTAAATAAGTCAAGCTCAAAGAAACAGGCGTCCAAACCGCAGAAGCCACGCCCATCACGACCAAATAACGAGTCGTCGGTAGAAATAGATATAAATAAAAAATGTGTTATTTGCGCGGGAAATCACGGCGCCGCAGAGTGCGCAGACTTCGCGAAATTAACCATTAACGACCGATGGAACGTGGCTAAACGCGATAGGTTGTGTTTCAGGTGCCTAAATAACTCGCACACGCGGATGGTTAGGTGCAAATATGTGCCATGCGGAATTAACGGGTGTGAAGCGTCACACCATAAAATGCTACACGGCAGCGACAATACAGCTCTGCCTACCCGCGGTAACGTGAGCTCGGTGAATCACGTAAATACGTCTAGTACCTACCTGAAAATAGTACCGGTCGAGTTAAGCGGCCCCATAGGCTCTACTGCCACCTACGCCTTACTGGATGAAGGTTCAACCATGACGCTCGTTGAACGAGGCGTGGCAGACAGCGTAATACATAGAGGTCGCGGTCAACTATTATCGCTAGAAGGAGTAGGAGGCAATCGTATAGACGATACGGAGTCGTGTCACGTTAAATTGTCAATCCGCGGTATATGTAGTCGAAACTTAGAAACTATGAGTGCGAACACCATAGGAAATTTAAATTTATCTCCGCAGGAGGTAAGCAGAGATATAGTGCGCCAGTGCAGCCACCTAGCGGAATTAGAGGATGAACTGTGCTACGAGTTGGGAAAACCGACTATTTTAATAGGCCAGGACAACTGGCATTTAATTACGTCTAGACAGTTACGTATCGGCCAAAAGACCCAGCCCGTAGCATCGTTGACCAAGTTGGGATGGGTGCTGCACGGGCAAGACGCACGCCCACGCAACACGGTAGCGTTGGTGAATCACGTGCGGCCTACGCCAACAGTCGACCCCGCGTTAGAACTTATCAGGAATTTCTTTAGCTTAGAATCGTTAGGAATAGAGCCACGCCGGCCAACGTCTGACCCAGATCAGCGCGCCTTAGCGATCTTAAATAAAACGTGTAAGAAGGTGAGCTGCAACAGGTTCGAAGCAGGATTACTGTGGCGAACAGACGACGAGGTAATGCCTAATAACAAAAAACAAGCTCTCAGTCGTCTGTACAGTCTGGAAAATAAATTAGACAAAAACTCAAACTTAAAGTCCGAGTATAGCAAGCAAGTAAATAACCTGTTAGAAGCGGGCTACGCCGAAAGGATAGGCACCCCATCTACATCGCCACGCAGCTGGTACTTACCGCACTTTTCAGTAGTGCACCCGCAGAAGGGTAAAGTACGTTTAGTGTTCGATGCAGCCGCAAAGTATGGGGGAAAAAGCCTAAACGACGCGTTATTACCAGGCCCAGATTTATTGCAATCGCTATTCGGTGTACTGGTTAGGTTTAGAGAAGGAAAAATAGCAGTAGTAGCCGACATTAAAGAAATGTTTTTACAGGTCAAAATCGCGCAGCAAGACCGTGATAGCCTACGATTTTTATGGAGGGGTGAAGATAGGGAAGGACCGGCGCAGGAGTACCGTATGACGTCGTTAATATTCGGAGCAGCCTCCTCCCCATGTACTGCCATCTATGTTAAAAATAAAAACGCAGAACATCACGGCCTAAAATACCCCGAGGTCGCGAGGGCCACAGTGCGTAATTTTTATATGGACGACTACTTAGGCGCGTTCGATACTGAAAGCGAGGCGAAGCGTGTAATAAACGCCATGTACAAAGTACACTTAGACGCGTCTTTCGAATTACGCGGATGGGCGTCGAACGTGCCCGAAGTGATAAGTAACGTCACCGACACGCGCCGTAGCGATTCGACCACGCTAGGGAAAAGCGATACAGAGCGAACATTAGGCCTTATATGGAACCACGCACGCGATACGTTAGGTTTCAACGTCAACCTAAGAAGCACGCCCGCGAGCGTCATACAAGGTGACACTCTGCCTACCAAGCGACAGGTAACTAGCGCGGTCATGTCGGTATTCGACCCGCTAGGTTTAGTTTCGCCGATTACAATGATAGGCAAATGTCTCATACAGGAAATATGGCGCAGCGGGATAGATTGGGACGACCCCATCACAACCGAGCATCACGTGACGTGGTCATCATTTATCAAAAACTTACAATTGCTGAAAAAATTAGAAATAGATAGGTACGTACCTGCCACGCCCTCTAACGAGGGGGAGTTACACGTTTTCTGTGACGCAAGTGAAAAAGTGTATTCAGCCGCAATATATTTCGTAAGTACAATGTCGAACGGTACAAGAACATCGCGACTGATAGCAGGTAAAGCCAAAGTGGCTCCGCTGAAACCTATCTCAATACCTCGCCTAGAGCTTCAGGCTGCAGTGTTAGGCAGTAGATTAGCCGAATCAGTCAAGCGCGAGTCGGATTATAAAATAATAAAATGCCATTATTGGTCAGACTCTAAAACAGTATTAGCCTGGATAAAATCAGACCCGCGCACATTCAAGTCGTTTGTAGCACATCGACTGGCTGAAATCGAAAGCCTGACTACTCCGAATAACTGGCGATGGGTGCCCAGTGCCGATAACGTCGCGGACGACGCGACCAAGGGCATTCCTATCGATTTCGACTCAAATCATAGATGGTTTTGTGGACCCGAGTTCATAACCAGCGAGCCCGCATCATGGCCGCAGGAAAAGCGAGCCGCGGCGCCACCGCCACCCCCTTCAGGGGAGGAAAGAGTATTAAAACAAGTCCACGTGACTATTAGGCACGACGTAAGCGATTACTTACCTCGTTTAGAACGTTTCTCGAAATACACTCGATTATTACGTGTTGCTGCCACCGTTCTGCTCGCCGCCGAGGTATTTAAAGCCAAACTACTCAAAAGAATAACAAGTAAAGAACTCGCACCAAACCACATGAAACTAGCTGAACTATTGCTAGCAAGAAGAAGTCAATTCAACTCGTTCGGCGAGGACATCACGACGATTGAGGCTGGACGACGACCGCCAAAGAAGTCACCGTTCTACAAGCTCTCCGTGAAGATCGACCGCAACGGCATCCTGTGTCTTGATAGCAGAATAAAAGAAAAGCACAACCTGCCAGTCCTACACGCCAAAGAAGGCTTCACTCAGCTGTTGGTGCATCACACGCACACAACCTTCAATCACGGCAACCATCAAACTGTCATGAATGAACTGAGACAACGCTACCACATAATAGGACTGCGCGGTGTTATACGCTATATATGCAACAAGTGCCAATGGTGTCGGACCTATAGGGGTATTCCCTCAAAAATCCCCTTAGGCGACTTACCAGCAGAAAGGCTGGCCCAAAACCAACCACCCTTCACAGCAACAGCGGTGGATTATTTTGGGCCCATGCACGTCAATGTCGGACGAAGGCAAGAGAAAAGGTGGGGCGCGCTATATACATGCCTCACCACACGAGCAGTGCACCTGGAGCTGGCCACATCCCTCTCGGCCTCCTCCATGATCATGAGCCTGCGAAGACTGATAGCTCGCCGCGGCACTCCGACTGTGATATACAGCGACAACGGAACTAATTTCGTAGGCGCCGAAAAAGAGATCGCCGAAGCCATGCAAGGCAACGACCATGACCTAAAAGCTTTCGCAACTGGGAAGCTGATCACCTGGAAGAAGATACCACCTGGTGCCCCAAACATGGGTGGCGCCTGGGAAAGAATGGTCAGATCAGTGAAAACAGCGCTACGAATCACTCTCAAAGAGAAGTTTCCCCCTGACGACGTACTTCACACGTTGTTACTAGAAGCTGAACACGTGATAAACTCGAGGCCATTGACCCCGGTGAATCCCAACTTAAATGAAGAAGCGCTGACTCCCAATCACTTCCTCATTGGGCGCTCGAGTGGGATGTCACCACTTGGGTCGTTCAAAGACACGCAGTTGAACTCACACTCCTGGAAAACCACTCAAGCTTTAGCCGATACTTTTTGGGCACGCTGGACATCAGAATACAGGCCTCTCTTAATGCCTCGATACAGCTCCAATCCTCAGCACAAAAATCTAAAGGTCGGCGACATCGTCGTAATATGTGATGGCACGATGCCCAGAGGAGTGTGGCCTCGAGGTGAGATCATGAAAGTTTACCCAGGCCCAGATGGACGAGTTCGAGTAACTGAAGTACGAACAGCAGCTGGATTACTTCGTCGCCCAGCCTCTCGCCTCATCTTGATCTCAACAGCGGACTAAAAACGTTTTGTTTTGGTGCTCGCGCACGAGGGGAAGATTGTAAATAACAGCTTAAATATAAGGCTAGACACATGTAGAAAATGGCTATGTAAACATGTTATTTTTAGTTGTTAGTCCTGCTAGATTTTTATTAGTTGTTTATAAACCTAATTAGAATCTTGTTACTCATTTAGTGACCTATAAGAATCTCATTTAATTCTTATTTAGTATCTAACACACAAGTTATTATGATTTAGCTCGCTAAGTAAAGATATAACGTAGATATATATAGATTTTATCATAAGCAAGTAATTAACTGCATATTATGTAACCGATTTACGTTTATAATAAATAAAGTTGCATTACACACACATACAGACATGCGATTACGTCTCACACACACATATACAACTTTAATACTCGTTTCCGATTGGTCAAACAAAGATTCCATGTTGGCTCGACGCCGCCGCTCACGGCGCTAGGAGCGTTTCTTATAAATATAGCGCACCTAAAAATTTGAATTATTATTCACTCGACCGCTGCTGAAGACACACTAAAAGAAGAAGTTTCCGTCCCTCTACACTCCACACGCACTACACTCCACACGCAGCTTTCATCTCAAAATTCGTCTTATTATTTATCATCCTAAATTCCTGAAGTTTATTACCTATGGTCTGCAGTCTACAAAGTCTGGTGTAGCACCCTGCTGAAAAAGTCTACACCTTTCAAGTAGGTAGGTAGGTAATAGTAGGTAGGTAGGTAAAACGAGTCCCGAATGATGTAGGTACAAATTCGCAAACTACCTACAAAAGAACATCATTGTAATTTCGACCGTACGCCGAGGGCATAAAGTACCTACTTCTTTCCTCTGTACAAGTTGTGGAATTGTCTAGAAGATTCTAGGAAGTCGTGGATATTTCTCGAACGTTCGATCGCCATATAAATAGTCGACGTGTTTGCGGGAGCAGTCAGTCTGATTTTGGCTACACAACGAAGCGAATCGAAGTGAACTAGAAGTGCGATATCTAAGCGAATAGTGATCAGTAGTGTATTTGTGATTGAGTTATAAGTGTTTTGTGATTATTAAAGTTATTTATTGTTTCTTCGGTAGTAATTAATTTATCCCATACCCAGCTCGTAACATTATTATTTGTCTCTCCGCTGTTTTACAAATTTTGAATGTGTGTAAAGGAACACTTATAATATTTAAGAGAGATGTAGAAGACTCGACACAGCACTTGAGAGTGCTGTGTCGAGTCTTCTACATCTAACAGCAGCTAACTCAACCATTTTAAAACAACGTTGTGAGCAACGTTGTTTAAAAATGGTTGAGTTAGCTGCTTGTATACCAATTTCTTTGTTTGACTGTACCATTTCCATTACAATTTCCTCTGCCATATCCAGCAACGTCACAGACATCTGAGGACCGGAGTGTGCTTCAAATTCATTAAGAGAATAGCTGATGACTGCCAGCTAAGACCAGATTAAATTCAACTCCGTGAGCCAGGCTGAACGTGCTTTGTTCACGATGTGACGTCATGCCTGTGACGTCAGAGGGAGACCGAAGTGTGTGAGAGTTACGTCATTATGCTACGTGTGGTCTTTTGTTGGTTATTGCATTGAAATTAGGAGAAGTGTGTGTGAAGTGAATTGGGTAGATTTATTTTGTTTTTATTATTTTTTGCGGGTCCTATTTCTCAGTTTGACAGTTAGATTGTAATGTTAACGGTGTTAAAGTATCTAAAAATATAGAGCAGCAATCATCTGTGTGTAGGAGTTAGTGGGTGTGAATTTGAAAAAACTTACCAGCGAACTCCCGTCCACTGCCTCGCGCACCTCATGGGCTAGGCGGCGTGTACAGTCGTCCTAAATTTAGCTAATCTAACTCACTTCACATTTATTTCCACAGGTGTTGGTTATTGTTATTGTTCGTGTCTTGGATGGGGTTGTAGCAGAAAATCATTGAAGGACCACTTCTTATTAGAAGAAAAGTTTTTTCTTGCGCGGAGCACGTTAGTTTTCGAGTTGACACGATTGGTACAAGTGCAGTACCACGCGGAAGTGCGGCGCCACTGTCGCCCTTTGTAGACCAATCGGATTGCTTAGCGAATAGGCGATGAGCAAGCCGACAAATTAATCAAATCACATCCCTTTTACTACACACAAAGGTTTGAGTACTAGTTGTGGGGGAAACAAAAGCCATTCAAAATTCCTGAGACTAAATAGGTAGGTACACTAGGTAATACCTAATATTATGGAGAACGGTACGTAACAATCTGCTTTATAGATACACATAACATCACGCCTGTAATCCCCGAAGGGTAAGACAGAGGTGCAATTAATAGTATACCCACATTTCGCCAATAATGTTCTATGTGGTTACTGTACCTACTCATGTTCTCGTTATAAAAGCATCTCTTGTCCACTAGTAGATCCAGTAGTTTAGGTTAGGCATTGTCTGTCGGTGAGTTTGATATTTTATTAAGCACATTTTGGAATCCACTAAATTAATTTAGGTATACTTTCACTAGCACACATAATAATATCTGGTCATACACGTACGACGGTTGCGAGTACTACGCACCTGACCTTTCTGAAGAACCTTACCAATAAGGTCAGTCAGTATGTCCTTCTAGGGCTTCAAGTATTATTATCTTTATTATATTGCTTAGACAGAATTGATAGCTTGTCAATTATTGTCATTAGAAACATCGAACATCGTCAATTGTTTTCAGAAGCTACTAACTTTACCATTATTTTAAAGCAAGAATTTATTTTTATTAATGTTAACAAAACGTGATTTGACTTGTTCACTTTGGCACCAATTGTTAGTTTGCTTTAGTAGTTAAGCAGTTTAGTAGGTACATTTGGCACCTATTTAGACCCCAATTATTGTAAGTGCCAAGTCAACTTGCATAAACAATGAACTTGGCTACTATTTCGCATTTAGTTTTTGCATACAACTGGCCTGAAAAAGTTGATAAGTTTTGAATATTTTTTGGCTTACTTGGTCAGCTTATGCAATAAAAAAACGTGTTCTCACTGAGAAGAGTGAGCTCACGGAATAAGATGAAATTTTAAGTATGAATGATACCATTCATAAGCCAATACCAACGAAACAGAAAAGTTATCATTTTTAACGCAACGTTTCGTTTGATTACGGCACGTGATGCGAAGGAATGAGGGAAATTTCGTGAAGAACGTTTTGAAAATTAATGTGGATGGCTGAGTAAGAGAAAACCATAGAAACGTTGGATGGATTATGTGTGAAGGATGATATGGCTAGAAAGGAGGTGACTGACATAATGAGGAATAATAGAGAAGTATGGAAGAAGAAGACATGCTGCGCCGACCACAAATGAATTGGGATGCCCTCCTGGTTCTTACCAGGAGGGCTTTCCCAACTGTTTTCTGGCCTAAGTTTTTACCACAGAATGGGAAAATTTTCTCAATATTGTAATTTCCGAAACGTAATGGGATACTCGACCCGGCAATTTCGATCCGGCGACGTTTATTGAACAACAAAGCCGACCCGAAGCAATACTCATATTCGGCGTTCATTTGTCACAATATGGATATCGTCGATATTCGTTCTATGACACGTGTAACATCATTATCATGAATAATACTGAAACACGTGCAATACCGTCACATTCCTTTTTTAAACTCGTTTGCTAGCATTTTCCGTACAATTTATGAATTCATCGCTCAAGGTCAGCACACACACAAATTAGATAAGCAAAGGTCCACAGACCTAAATCCAGTAAGTACCTCTAATTGAATATGCTTGCCCCAAAGGGCTAGGGGTCAAAGTGTCATGGCGGAACATTTTATCTCTGTTTGCCCCTAATTTATTAATATTGCAAAACCTCGAGAGGATAAAACGTTTAATTTATTGTTAATTAAAAATATGTTTTGTTGAGTGTGAACTAATTTGTTGAATAAGTAATTATTTTTCTTTGTTGAAAATACTTTAATTTTGTTTTTGCTTTGTGTCTGAGTTTTCAATAAGGATCGTCAGAGTAGCTAATTATATAAGTATACATTGGTTTGGTAGTTACTTAACATTAACATTTTCAACAACTTAACATTTTCGTTAAATTTCTCAAATAATTTATTGAAATATTACGTTTAATTAGTCTTAAAAAGTTATTTACAACATTTTCTTAGTTATTTTTGGTGAATTTGTAGCTAAGCACAGACATCGACGTTTGTAATTACTACTACTAACTTGTAGTTTCGTGTTTTCTCTAGTTTTCTTAGCAAACAACTAATGGATTCTATTTTTATTTCAAGATCAATTACATTATTAAGTTTTCCGTTTCAGGATTGTCTCATCTAAGCTCTGCTTTTTAAACCTACAGTCTTTCTGTTAGCTACCCAAGCTTCTCGCTCGTCCTTGTTGTGTTGGAAACCGGGGCCGGACTACACCGAAGCTAGACGAGACGAGAGGAAAGGAGATGTGTTGTAAACACAATTTCGTTATTTCCACTTCTCGTCTCCACTTTGCTTTAGCGGAAACGGTTAAGCTTAGGGGAGAGGAGATGTCTCGTAATTGTTTAGGCCAGCAGAGGACGAGAAGAGACGTGAGCGGCGTGTGGTGAGCAGTGTGCTGTGACTGTAAGCAGTGTGCGGTGAGCGGCGTGTAGTGAGCGGCGTGCGGTGAGCGGCGTGTGGTGAGCTGCGTGCGGTAACCGTTATGCTGTGAGCGGCGTGCGGTAACCGGCATGCTGTAAGCGGCGTGCTGTAACCGGTATGCTGTGAGCGTCGAGCGGTGGTATTATTTTACACAAAACCTATCAATTACCTCTCTATTATAACAGCGTCCATCCCAATGAAACTAAAACAGCCAACTAATTTCGACAGCCAGTACAAACATGATAATAACTGTACTGTAAACATGTTCTGTTGCTGGCAGTATAATTAATTTGTGAAGAGATAACTTAGTGGTACCTACCTATACTGCGCTTTCTAAAAAAAAAAAACACTTTTAAACCCACAAATGAAAGTTTAGCTTATTGCTAGTCAACTTCACGCACAGTTTATGTCTTTTTCAATCGTTCTTTTAGTCATTCTTAAATCACCATAATTCACATAACCATAAAGTCCATATTCGTTTAAGTGAAAACAACATCAATTGGAAACAGAGACTTGATTTGTCTTAAGCCACCCCTTGTTTGGTTTTGAATCAGTGGCGTAGATTTGTTTGGTAAGCGAGTTTAGGTCTGATGCTTGTTTTATTGCCATAGATAAAACAGATCTAAGGGTGTGAAGAAGCATGTAACAAGATTCAGATGCTTGTGGTTGGTGGTTGTGAATTTACCACCGATGACGGTGAAAAAATCAAGCTTGCTAAGAGCAATGATGTAAAGAGTAAGTACCAGTGCGACTATGAAGATCAGGGAAGTTACCTTCTAGTTTTATTTAGGAGTGGGAAAGAGATGAAACTATACAGGACATCTAGCTCTCTTTTTTACTTTGTAGTAATATTAAAACCTGTTTGTTAGTACAGTCGTAGCTCAGTGACTAAGAGTAGGTATAATTAAAAAACGTTTCTATAAATGGCAACTTTGCCGCTGTTGCCATTTTCACCAAGTTGTCATCGCGATGAGGATCCCTGGCTGCTGCGGTTTACGGTCACGATCAGCTTCGGAAGCTCCACCTTGGAATTTCTGAATTGATTTTGCCTATCTACCATGCAGAGGTGTATCCCTCTTACTCATCATGAAAAAAACGATGGCAAGGCTATCTTGCTGAAATGAATAATTACGCAATCAATATTCGATAAAATTTTACGTCAATCGCGTATAAAACCAGCATCAACTGCTATCAACGCACCTCATAGATTTCGCGTTACAGCAACCTGAATCGGTTTTTATCTACATTACACGATCAGTCGTTACCGTCAGGCTGTCTAATCGGTTGACAAAATGTTACCGATCCCTGTTTTAGCGTCGGTTAAAAAATATCGAACATATTCCATCAAAGATAAAAAAATCCAGTAAGGATCATAAGAGATTTAGTTCTGCAGTTTCTGCCTACACTTATGGAAAAAGGTGGAGTTTATACACCTATACTATGTACATATCTTGTTAGGAGCTCGTGGCTAAATAATAACAGCCGCTCGGGTCGATCGTTAGGTTAAGCCGTACTTGCCTAGGTTGGTCTGTGGATGGGTAACCACCTATTACATACCGAGTTCCTCCGTGCCTCGGAAGCCGTTGGCCCCGGCTATCTTTTGTAGATCTTTTTTGGTAGTCAGAGGCCCAAAAAGTCTGACAACCAGTCTTACCAAGGGGTATCGTATTACCCAGTACAAACTGGGTTGTGGAGGTCAGAAAGGCAGGCGCTCCATGTATAATACTGGTATTCAGCTGCATTCGGTAAAACTGGAAGTCGACCCCAACATAGTTGGGAGAGGCTAGGCAGATGATGATGACTATGTACAATTGTACATATCTTATCACCCACTATCCTATCATCTGCACCTTTTTCAACTGTATTGGGGTCGGCTTCCAGTCTGAACAGCTTCGGTCAGATAGGACGTTTCGTGTTAAATTTTACAAGAATTTTACATAGAGCAACTGCCTACCTGGTTTCCACAACCCGATTGCTGGGTGAAACGATACCTTTGAACTACCTTGGCCTGTTGACTTGGCCGCTTTAACAGAATAAAGCGGCCATTTTAGGTCGGCAGTAACGACTGTCAAAGATCTACAAGCGATAGCCGGGACCAACAGGTTAACGTCATTTCCGAGCAACGAAGATGTCTCGGTATGTACAAGATGTTATAGACAGTCAGCCATCCCACGGGACGAGTAAGCGTTGTTGAACGTCGAGTAACTCATCACTCGAAATAAGAATTTATAGCAAATGCATAATTTAAACCAATCAGCAACAGGGTTTCAGAAGGGCTGTAGGTACATTTAAGTATCCTCATACCTCGTACCTTATACTTTAATTCATCATCATCATCATCATCATCATCAGCCTATTACGTTCCCACTGCTGGGACACGGCCTCCTCTCAATGAGAGGGAATGGGCTATAATCCACCACGCGGGTCCAGTGCGGACTGGTAGATGTCACATGTCTTCGAATTTTTGGTTGTAGGACAAGCCGGTTTCCTCACGATGTTTTTCTTCACCGTTTTGAGAGCAGTGGCGATGAATTAAATTACACAAAGTAATGCGCCTGTCTGGGATCGAACCCACGACTCACTGTTCGTAAGATATGTCCATACTTTAATTGGCTGTCGAATGTTCCGGAACATATCCCAATAAGGGATGGAAGCAATAAATCAAGCTAAGAAGTTCTCCCGAAGTTCCTCAGTAGGTTAATCAATCACCAAGCTAACGTGTGACTTTGTCAATGATAAAAAGAGACCTAATTAGTTAGGATTCTCGTTAAGGGTCAATTATAAATGTGCTGTTTATATTGTGTGCTTTTGCTTGGTCTGAATTAGTAAAAAATAACACAGAATTTGCATTATTAATCGAGTAAGTACAAATAGAAAAAAAACGGCCAAGAGCGAGTCGGACTCGCACACCGAGGGTTTCGTCAAACTTTAACTTTTTAAAGAACAAACTTAACTTTGCTGTTCGATCCTATTAAACAGCTTTTGCAACAAACGCAAATTATAAGTTTGTAATAGTAAAATCGCTTTTTTCTGTTATTAAACTACATCTTTAGGGTTTTCAGATTTTTTCCTTTACATGTGCTGTAAGACATTACTCCAAATTTCGTGATTCTAGGTCAACGGGAACTACCATGTATAATAGGTTTTCGACCCAAATTTAGGTAAATTGTGGTACTTACAAGTTTTCACGAAAATCTAAATTTGCCCATATCTTTTTATCATGTTGACTTAGGACCTTTATTTTTATACACCTAATCGGAACTATAGACCTCTGTATCTGATATAAATTCAAATTGCTAGGTTCACCCGTTCCTGAGAAAATCGGTGGACAGACGGACAAGAAAGTGATCTTACAAGGGTTCCGTTTTTTCCTTTTGAGATACGGAACCCTAAAAAAAGTGGAATAAAGTGTGTGTCGGTAGTCCGGTCATCGGATTTTCATGAGATGATTTAAATAGATAAAAGACAGGCAGGAAGACATGCAGACAGTCACATATTTGCATATTTATAATTATAAGTATGCATTCAAGAATACGAAAAAACAGACAGTTTCAAAATAAACAACTGAATCCCAGCATGGATTCCAAAACAATTTGAGACCACCACAATTCTGTTCCTCAAATCTACATAACAAGATCACCTGTTAACAGTAGCTAAGTCTAATAGACTGCTAAACGATTGTTACCGATCCCTAGATTGAGTATCGATAAAAAAATCGTTATTTTATTGGTCGTCCTGTAATCTGGTACTGAGAATCTTGGTTGAGCTCTTTGGATATTTGAGGGATCGTTTTTAACGTTTTTTTGCAAAATCTGAGAGAGGTTTTTGGAGTGTCAACTGTCAAATGATTAGGTAGATTGTTTGTGATAGCTATGAAAATACTACAGGGTAGTACAAAAGGAAACATGAATGTTTTGCAACACGAGTGACGGTGATAAGGGACGCTATTGTTTAAAATAATTTTGAGAAATGTATGACTGCCTTGTTGGTCTAATGGTTCGATTCCCGGGTCGTGCACCCCCGTGCAAAGTGTTATTGCGTTTTTCATTAAAATGTTCTCAGTAGCAGCCACGAAGACTGGATCCCGATCTGTGCCCGGTCGATGGCAATAAGCTCGCCCCCTATTACATGGGACTTAAACATAAGTGTCGAAATGTGGGTGTGCTATTAGATACACCTCTGCCTAACCTAGACCTGGATTACAGGCGTGTTGTTATGTAAATGTAATGAAAAAACAATATAGTGGCATTAGTTCCGAATAAAAAAAAAACTTAAAGGGCTTAAAGTCACTCAAAGGGCAATGGAGTGGGCTATGCTCGGAGTTTCCTTGCGTGATCGAATCAGAAAGGTCACCGACGTAGCCCGAAGAATTGCCAAACTTAAGTGGCAGTGGGCAGGGCACATTGCTCGTAGAACGGATGGCCGATGGGACCGAAAAGTTCTGGAGTGGCGACCGCGAACCGGAAGACGTTGCTTTGGAAGGCCTCCCACCAGGTGGATCGATGACCTGGTGAAGGTTGCGGGAATCCGCTGGAGGCGAGTCGCACGGGACCGGTCAATGTGGCGACACTTGGGGGAGGCCTATGTCCAGCAGTGGACGTCTTTCGGCTGAAATGATGATGATGATGAGTTCCGAATATAGCCAAGCACCAACAACCTCCGACTGCTACAGATTTTCAATCAAGCCTACGATCTATTTGATGGAACTTGCAGTGATACGAAGATAACGGACATGTTCTAAACCTTCAAGAAGTTGATAAACTTCCTTACTTCCTTCCTGCATGTAATTTCGTAAAACAAAATTATTCCTAGAATACTTTCCAAGGCTCGTTCTGCGTCTAAATGAACGTATATTTCACGGAATATACCCTCTGCACCAATAAGTATTTATATTTAACGCTTTTGTGCAGCGCCGAGTCGCGCAGACTTCCGACCACGCCGGAACACGTCGCCCCAGGTCAAAAGTCTGCCGCAGCGACGCAAGCCAGATGTTGCGACAAAAACGCATTCATACAATTGCATTTTACAACGTAGACACATAGATATGGAGTAACTAACTACTATTATTATTGCTTTACAACATTTTAAAAGACCGAGAATTTTGTAAACCGAGTTTTTCCATCAACAAGGATTTTACATCAACTACCCGCAATAGAGACGAATTGAAAGTTCATCAGTTATATACTGTATCTTAAGTAAAAGTAAATACCGCGCCGTATAATGGATCCCTCACAAATTAGGTGTACTGGCACAGCCTTTGATAAAATTACTCGTTAACTATTTATTTGTAACCATTTATTTATATATTATGTTTGAAACTGTTTTTCATTCACTTCCCCTCAAGGTTCATTGGAAGACCAGCTTCAGACAGCATCACCTGTCTGGCATGAATGCTGAAATGGACCTTTTTGGCGCAGCCGTGAGGCACACAGCTCATATTATGTTTTCCCCCTTAATTTGTATCTTTTTATATTATTGTATGTGTGCTATAATAGCTGACGTCAAATAAATATTTTTTCTTTCTTTTCTTCTTTCTTTCTTTCTTTGGAATGAATCACTACTAATGTCTGAACAACTTAAGAAGCCATGAACGCTCGGTAAAGTTTATTATAAAAGAATATTCATTGCGATGCACTGTTCAAGCAGGTACACTCACACACGGCTTCCATTTATCCACTAACTACAACGACTGTGGTCACGAGAAAAAGTCAATAAAATTCTGAAATCCATAAACTCACAACAAACAACCACTTTTATTATATTTTCGTATCGTCAGTACGTCAGCATATTACTAAGGCCGACTGATTCCTTTGTTCGACAGTTAATATGCTCGCTGGAGCCAGGTTTGTTCAATCTGAAGTTCCTCTGAAGAAATACCTCGATTCTCAGGATTAGTAGTGAAATGGAAAACGTTCGTTTGATGTTAGTCGTATGAGTGAGGCTCGAACCTTGATATGAGGTAGGAAGGTTGAAGTGAGTATAAGGTCGTGATTTTGTTTTGTGTTGCGAAATTGGCATTACGGAAGTAATACTTGATTTATTTTTATGCTGCATGAACTTAATCATAAAATCGTTTTGAATTTACGCAATGTTATTTTTGTTCATTTGAATCGATGACCAGAAATCTCAATGAAAGGTTTTACTCAGCGAACCAAAATTTTTGAAAAAATGTTTCAATCAACAAATACGAGTACTTACACATTCTAATAACCTGCATTTATATGAAAATACATTCACACATTTCTCGCAACTTTTTCCATTTCCCAGAACTTTCCAGTTTCAGTTTTCCCTTTTCACGGAACCAGGTGTTAACAACTGGAATAAACTGTTGAAGCTTTGAAGTTGAAAAAGGGAAATGAATTAAAAAGTAAAATAATCCATTTAGGTTTTGATGTTTCCTCCGTGAATGCTCCAGGCAGCAAAGACAGATAACATTTTGTAAGCGGGAAAAATATAACGATGACGGAAAAGTTACAATGTAATGGATTAACATACTGATACTTATACTGATACTATTAGCTTGCATCAGCTCACTGCTGGGCAAAGACCTCTCCCCATTACTTCCATGGATTGACATAAGCCAGTGAAAAACTTATGCCTATCTTGTGTTAGGTCATTGTACTGTAGAAATATAAAACACTCCTAAAGCGACAATTGTCACATGGGGCCTCGTTGATGAATAAATACGGCTATAGTCCTGCACCCCTAGCCAAGTTGACAATCTACAATCGTTAACGCTAGTAGAAAACTATTCAAATGAATGAGAATGACATCATCTCAACGTTAAATCACGTGATCAACACAAACGAATAGAAAATTCGTAGACCAGTTTACATCGTTCAAAATGATAGAATATAATGTTATCGTTTCTACAATGTCGATCGCTAAACTCTTTGGTATGAACGCTCACCATAGACTAAAGTGTAGGTTTTTCTACAGACAGAGAACGAGCGATCGACTCAATCGTGTCAACTTGGCTACCAATTTAGCGCTTTCTACAATCGCTTACGCCGAGGCGTTTACGATTGTAGAAAGAGAATCGATACGAAACGTTTGTAACTTGGCTAGGCCTGCTGGACTATCTTAGAGGGAACCGAATAAAATCTAACATGCGCTTGAATACAAAAAAAAATGAAAAAAAGAAAAGAAAATGCAATAGTAGTACATTCAACCCTGAAATATGAATCCTGATTATATAAATACAAGGCCTGACCTTCGATAAAAATAGAAATCGTTTTAAAGATTTTTATTACCCAATATATTTACCACACATTTTAATACATGCAATCTGCTGGCCACGTCGCTGAAATTTCTCGACACAAGCCAAAGCTGCATGCATCGTGATAAGCTAACAATGACATTCCGTACATAAGCCGTATGCAAGCAAAGAGAAATCTCTTTAAAAAACTGCATAAGCAAAAGTTAACAGCTTCTGTAAATGCGTTAACAGAAGCAGTCAGATGCATTTTATACTATTATTTACTTCTATTAGATATATTATTATACCAGATTTCACTGTATGAAGAATGTGAAATTTTAATGTAAATTAAAACGTCACTAGTTAAATATTCATGACTTGTTAAAAACTGGTTAATAATGAATATTATCATCATGATTTTCAGAAGCGCCTGCGGCTACTCCGCGCGCTTGAAAAGTTTTTAATTTACCGCGTTGATAAGGCTATCTTAGAATAAACTGTATTCTTGGAAAAAAATAAGGTCATGAATTCACGATAAAGTGCAGCATGGTGTTCGACCCCAGGAGGACACTGTTGTGGTAAACATTTGTGATTTAAATTTTATTTCAAAAAGAAGATGGCGGCGTCGGTCTATGGCCACGCGCCTAAAGAACCATAGAGCATTATACATTGTTGTCTATGAAAAAGATAAACATTCTTTTTATGTCAAATATCGTATCTCATGGTAATCGATCAGTAGTTTCAACCTACCCACATAGGGACAAGGCATTTTTAAAAAGAAACTGGGTTTGGTTGATTTAACACTAATCCACAATCTAAAAATGTTATTAACAGCCATATTCTTTCACAAATAACCCCACATAAAGGTCTACGACAAAATACTTAACTCACAACACTACATTAACCACCATTATGAACCCTATAAAAACTCAAACTGTAAATTGAAACTTGCCTACTTTAAGCTATAGTTCTAAGTTGCAACTTAAATTCAAGTTAGAGTAAGGCGCCTGAGCTCCGTAGTAAACGACATTTTAAACTTGCGCCTTATAATATAGGAGTTATAATGAGTGTTATAGTTTCTCGGAGATGAGGGTAGCGGGGAAGGGTTTCTGGTAGAGGGGTGGATTATCTTGTTATGTAGGACGGTTAAGGTAACACGTGTTCGGGTGACAGCCGGGGAGGTGTATTTAGTGTTTGGTGAAAACTTTGTCGTAACGGTTTTAAAGTAAGTTTATGAACTACCTAGGTACCTACCTGTCCAATATGAGTATGAATGTGGATGAGTATAAGAGTAGAGGAAGACCAAAGAAACGATAGATTGACTGTGTAAAGGATGATATGGCAATATGATGATAGGAGGTGTCTGATGAGATGACGAGTAATGGAGAAGTATGGAAGATGCTGCGCCGACACCAAATGAATAGGCATGACGACAGTATCAAAAAATTGCAAATCTATTTAGTCCGTCAGTTACAGTATTGGAAATTAATGGACACGTATTTTTTGTTTTTGTAAATCAATGAATATTGACAAAGATAAAACGCATCAAAACTCGGGAGTGGGGGCTCGTGACGTCAGAACTAGCTAAAAATTATACCTAGGCGTGACGTATTGAGAATTTTAAAAGCGTCATATCTTCGTCAATTTTTATTTACGTAACAAAAGAAAAAACACGGGTCAAATATTTTCTGATAATCTAACTGACGGACTAATTAGTTTTTTTTGTCGTCTCGCCTATTGGGATAAGGGCAAGATAATGAAGATAATGAAAGGTACTTGTTCAATAACCTTTTAACTGAGGCCCTACACTACCGTTTCGTCCCTATATTCGGATCTATCCGTCTCTCTCGCGCACGTCTGCAGATACGGATAGACGGATAGATCCGAATATATGGACGAAGCGTTAGGGAGTAGGGCCTCTGAGACATAGGTTGGGTAAGACATCAATATAGAAGATTGCTGGCAAGGTTTGTATTTCACTGAGGAACTGTATAGTTGAAAAATAGAAGCTGTATAGCAGCTTGCTTAGTCATAGATATGAAAAAAATAACAAAAAAAAAGGTAACCCGCAGTGTATGAGTACAGTTTGGCCTAGAAAAGAAGAATTAAGTAAACAAAACAGCTGTAGGATTTATGAAGCTTATGTTTTCTACGACTTATAAAAGAATGCTGCTATAAATAGTTAAGTACACCCCACAAACCAACTACATACGCCACAAAACATGACATATAAACCAGTTTTCTTTCCCACAATACGCACACCGCTTCTAGCTTTCAATTCTCTAACATCCTCAAAACCCACATAGGGTTCTGAAAAGCCTAAGAAGCGACAAGCTTTGCTGAAAGTGCTGAAAAACAAAAGGCGCACGCCACCAACAGTAATAGCTTCTTTTCACCCGACATCGGATACCGTCAGCAAAAAACTTCTAGTTAATTAAAGTTTGAAAAGTTGGGATCAATTCGCTGACACCGTCCTATGAATCGAACTGAGTTTCTGCTTTATCGTGTAGATAATTTTGTTTTTCGAGTTTCTTGGAGTTTACGCTCGTGTTCACTTTTTGGATGATTACAGGTCTAAGAGACTTTGTATTTTTTTTTGTTATACTTTTGTATTATTGAGTTTATCCTTAAACGCTGGTCAAAGTAAGGCACGTTTAGACGTCATAAAATGTGCGGTTAAACAGTCCCTTATAATCACTTCACTGTAAACGGAGTTTTAAAAAAACATCTAAATTTTAAGGACTTTTGGTATTGTGTTATATTTAGTCATCTGAAATCCTTGCAATGATACAAAAACTAGAACTTATCCAAAGCAAAACGTAAGTTGCTATCGTTTATGTGTGTAAAGATTCTTAGGAAAACTTACGAAATAAATGATAAACAACCACTTTTGCCACTAACAAGTTTCAACAAATAAAAGTCTATCTAGTTTTTCTTACCTCCATTATGCTAAGTTTTCCAACTACTTTTATTTTTTCACCTGAAGCATTTTTCCTGACGCTACGTTTAAGAAAAGCGCAGGTTGAATGCAGGGGAACGCTTCGTCCTTGCACCACATTCTTTCAGCTTAAGTAAGCTATTATAATTTGCAAACCGTACATGTAAGTAAGGAACCAGTGTTTGTAGCAGCGAGTGTACGTTTGCATAATCAATTGATTTTATGCGATGAAGAATAATGGCAGATTAGATAAAACATAAAAGTTTATCACTTTGTATTATGGCTTTTTGAAATCTAAAAGATTAATGGAAGAAGTGTTTATGAACAGAATAATAAACATTATTATTTATGAAATAATTTGCGTTTATCAACAAATTAACGCTTTGCGGCATCTTACCTTTGCTTTCCTTCAACCTCAGAAAGCAAAGCGCGGGGAAAAAATGCAAATTAAATCATTGTTTCATAATTATTAACGATAGAGATACTTTTCGTTCTGTTATTTAATTTATTCGTTAGTGTAATGAAAAACGTGTTTTGATTCACGTGGGCATTTCTTACTACAGTATTCGGCTCCATAACAACCTCGCCTACGGCTCGGGTGTGAAAAGCGCCTCGGCTGCAATAAAATAAATAAATAAATATCGCTGGACATTAGACACAGCGCCATCTATTGCCACACTAAGCAACGAGGCTTGTGTCGTGGACACCAGATAGTTGAAATACTACATAGATACTTTTTTTGTAAATACATACTAATTATACATAATATAAACATCCATGACGACTCGGAAACAAATGTCCATGCTCATCACACAAACATTTGCTCCCACCACCGGGATTCGAACCCGAGACCCTTTAATTTTTTATTTTTTTTTTCGGATGGGAAATCATCAAATGACTTCTCCCGCTCTGGGCGGAGCAGGAGGGAGTGTCAGACTTTTACTGACTAAACTGAAGTAACATGGATGGGTATCCATGTTCCTTTATCGCCCTTTGTGTTCCGGGGCCACGGTATCTCTTTCGAACAGTCCCGCAACCCCGGCAGGCATCGGTCCTTGCGGACCCCTTCCTTTTTGCTGACTCTCTTTGAGGCGCGCGTGGAACACGAACGCGCCGTCGACACGGCCTGTCGTCATGAGACGGACGGACAGCGAGCTAGCCCATAGCCCACCGTCCACAGGCCCGCGCCTACGGTGGCCGGGGGCCACGTGGTGGCCCCCGACGCCCGGGGCGTCTCCCGCGGCGGCCGGGACGCTGTGAGGTTCTCTCCCTCTCACGTTCCGCCACCTCCTTCTCTAGCATTATTGCTTCGCAGAAGGAGGTGACGGCGTCCCATTCCGTCTCGCTCCGGACCATGGCTTGCACCAGGGCCGGACGCGAGAGGTCGCCGCCGCCAATCGCCGCTTCGAGGACACGGCGGTGTTCCGCCCACGCGGGGCACACCTCCACCGTGTGCTCCACCGTGTCCTCCGGTCGATCCTCGCAGTGGAAACGTTTCCTCCCGCCCGATTTGGTGCAGGAACCTCCCGAAAACACCGTGTCCGGTGAGGACCTGCGTCAGGCGGAAGGTGAGGACACCGTGGCGTCTCTCCAGCCACTCCTCAAAGAGGGGACTTATCGCCACTGTCGTGGTTTGCCCTAACCCGAGACCCTTAGAACGTAATGAACGCAATGACCAAGTTTCCCCGCGTGAATCAAAATGTACTATTATTAATCCGCTTCCGCTCCCCGCTCACAAACACACCTACACCCAGCACGCCACGGGTAATTAAACTTCTTGAATTCTTGATTTATGTGCGAAAGAAAATTTTATTTCCTCCTCCCTGGCTTTTAGCCGAGTGAATTAAATTCAGGAGCATAGCGGAAATAAATGGTGTGTTTATGCACTGTGAGTATGTGAGAAAAGATTGCTGTTATTTACTGCTGTGCTTGCACTGATTTTGGTTTGAGATTGGGAGAAAATAATTGGGGCTATTTAGTTGTTGGTTTTTAAATGTTCTTTAAAATACTTATTTATGGTTACACTGCACCGTATCAGACAGCTATAGAAATAGAGCACTTGGATGTTTGACCGCTACAACGCTCGCAATGACGTCGGAAATAGGCATGACGACAGTATCAAAAAATTGCAAATCTATTTAGTCCGTCAGTTAGAGTATTGGAAATTAATGGACACGTATTTTTTGTTTTTGTAAATCAATGAATATTGACAAAACGCATCAAAACTCGGGAGTGGGGGCTCGTGACGTCAGAACTAGCTAAAAATTATACCTAGGCGTGACGTATTGAGAATTTTAAAAGCGTCATATCTTCGTCAATTTTGGTTTACGTAACAAAAGAAAAAACATGGGTCAATTATTTTTTGATAATCTAACTGACGGAGTAATTATTTTTTTTTTTGTCGTCTCGCCTATTCTACTACCTACTATACCTACGGACACGTTCTTTCGGGATAAAAAAATATTCTGTACAGTAACATGATACAGACAGACCGAGTTCGCATTTATAGTTTATAGATATGAACTTGAACAACATAAATCACATAGTCATATATCCATCATGACAAATATGTTACCTATTTTTGTTTTGCATCTAACACTACAGATGCTACTTCCACACACGGTATTAAACTGTCCATATAATCTCATATTTTTACATTTTCTTCACATATTTGCAAGAGGTTTGTTTTTTATTATTAAACCTTCACTATAAGTTGCCTACTTCAACACACTTCACATCTCTTCTATCAAAGGAAATGAAACCTTATCCCAATATAATTTAAGTTCTAAATATGTAGGTGTAAATTTTCTTGCAAAAGTGAGGTCGCAAGGGTTGTGGAGAATAGCTCCAGTCACCACATCCCTCCCAAGTGGATGGCGGATGGATCCCAAACACGTATAAAATCCACTATTAATCCCTACAGGGTTATAGGTATTATGGGTATCCCTCCACCTCTGGGCAATATTAGCTCTGTTTAACATTTTAACTGCTTCGTTTGGGTAGACAACGGGCCCACGGGCAATTATTGCCTATGGGAAGATTATACAGGATGGGAAAGGATGTGTTCGTGATTTTAGATAAAAGTAGGCTCTCGTTATAGTACTCACGATTATTGTTTGATCCAGCATATAGAAAACATGAAACAGTGATGATGTATGGATTTTTATTTTTTAACAATTTTTATCGTTACGGATCAATATAGAACTTCAAACTATTGATCCTCCACAACCGCTTGTTAAAAACATTTACTCCTCCACCAATTAGGTATTCGGTTAAAATCCGTTTTTTTTTTTAAAAAAACCGTACCAATCAGAAAATTCAAGTGAGCACATGAGTTATTTGCTAAAAAATAAACGGACAAAAAGTCCTGACAATCCGTCCTGAATTCCTGACGCTTTTCGCACGTAAATAGTTTATTTTTCACAGCCCATTAATTTTTTTTTAGCTTGTTATCTTCCAGTTCTTTGTAAACATACACCTTTGAAAAACTAGACTTTGTGTTAAAATATGAAATGACACAAATAAGTTTAAATAAGAATCAATTTTGATCACAAGTTTTACGAAATAGACACTTCGTTAGTCTAATAAAAACAAATCCTGCTTTGGATAATAAAATAAATTAAAAATATTTATTTTATTCGAAATAAATTTTATTAGAAACAAATTGATCACAGGCCCTGATTACGGAAGGGCAAATTCCTCATCTTACTAGGTAATTAAATACTCTGCAGGCAGTCTTCCCTTGTATGTAGGTCGGAAATCAATTCCCAGAAACACACTGGCTGGATAAGATGTTTCTTGTAGCCCAGGTCATGGTCTACAGTCAGACAGATAGAGAACTTTCGCATTCTTATTATTATAGCATGAAAACAATTAATTTTGAAACTTCAAAGACAAGACAAAAGTGATTCTCTCATAGCGTCAAAGCCAGTGAAAGGAGTTCCTAAAAATAGTGAGTGCAGGAGATAGGAACACGTTTGTCGTACAAAGACTGGCTGCAAATAGAAGGGCAAGTTTTGTCACAAAGTGCGGTTGTAGTGCCAATCTGTCTGCACCATTAGATAAGGATGTTGTGCTCACAAGTCTAAGAAAGTGCTCAACTTGAATCTAGGCCAAATATTGTGTGGCTGGCAAAGGGGCAGATAATATAATTTATAGGCAGACTAACGAAATCTTTTCGACGATACCAAGCGTTTTAAAAACATACCGCAATTTCTTTAATTATAAGTAAAGTTTATTTCTCCTTTAAAAATATATTTTTTACAGTACTTAAATGCAGTTAGAATTGCAGCTGTTTTATTTTAACTATGGCAGAAATCTCAACTTAGGGGCTTCTAGAACCATATTGGGCACTGAATCCATCTTCTTCTTAGTTTTTTGATGGCTATTTTTGTCAAGTCGATTTATGTCTTTCGTATGACCCAGTACTCTAACTAACTACTGCTAAATTCATGATAAAAGTCCCTTCCTCCGTGAATTTTTAAGCTTCATTTAAGTTTCTGTTTTGTTTACGACTGATCCTGAATTTTACAAACAACACTAAGTGGGCACTTTGTGTGAGGCTGTACATATTTTTAGACAGTCGCCTGAAAAGAGGCAGGCTAATTGGTTTCTCCGTCAGAGACGAATTAAGGGTCATTATTGTTTAATTACATGTTGACCTGAATAGACGTAAGCAAATGATTACTGGAGTAAAGTTTTAGTTTTGTAGTCCCAAAAAGACTACAATAATCAAGCCATAAAAAATATATTATAAGATAACATAATAATATGCTATCATAATGCCTGTAATCCTCGAAGGATTAGGCAGAGATGCAGGTGTACCTGTAGTAAATCCAACGGCTGCCTTCGGGCTACTACTAAGAATTCTTAAAAAATCTCCAAATAAGATCCAAAAGCCGCTGACGGCAAAGAAGCGCTGCAGCACAAACAAAAAACAGCGCAGTACCAAGTTTTTCAAACAGAATCTAACAAAGGTTTTTTGCAAACAAATGGTCAAGTTGCTGCTGCGACACGGCGACATAGCGACAATCTGTCTCCCACTCCATTAGTTAGCGGATCCGGTTGGATCCGACGAGACTGACAAATTAAAAGGCCCAATCTGTTCCCTAGATTGGATCAGGTGACCTGTTCTGTGATGTAGCGGTTTATCGGAACGTGATTTAGAACTTTTCGAATGTTGGTATTTCACTGGAATAAGCTAGAAAAAAAAAACTGAATGGTGTTCAAGTTCGAACAATTGTATTGATTTATAGAGGAAAAACAATACCTAATCCATGCCTTTGCGTAGTTTGTTTTAGAGTTTGCTATATAATATTAGAGCATGCATGGAAGCCAAGATTGAGTTTTTTTGGAGATGTCCATTTATTTAATGTGAGTGAGTTGGTGAGTGACCATGGAGTTCTTTGCCTGTTCTACTACAGAAGATCTACGTTTTGGAACGTGCTTTTTGATTTGAACTACTCTTTGACAGTTTATGATTGCCTGTAAGAAATAAATGTGTGAGTTTGTGTAATCAATGTAGGTACATGTCTGCTATCCTGTCTGTATCTACCCTTTGACTATCCCGTTGAACGCATGATTCATTATAACCACGAAATCCGCTCACGTTGCTATTACAACTATCGGTCATTTGCATGCCGAAATCAAAGGCTTTTGACAGTTCAACCGTGTTATAATTTACCAATAAATTATTCCGAATATAAATTAGATTTAGCTTTTAACAGCTATCCATAGGAAACACCGTTGATTTAGTTCAGTTTGGAGACGTAAATTCAAATACAGGAGTTAAAACTGTCGCAGAATAATTCACTGAAATAAGAGATATGCATTGATGTGACTTTTTAAAACATATTTATCGCCACGCTGCAGCGAAAGAGCCAAAATGATTAGTGAGACACGACTCAATATAATCCTTTGTCATATTAGAGCTACAAAGGCTGAAAATCTGAAAGAGTTCCTTTAAATATGTCAATCCCTGAATTTCACTCAATCTCTTGCGTTGGTTAGCCTGGAAACCTTTAAACATATCAAACCCCATGTTATGAGAGATGAGATTCATCGACAATATTCTTCCCTGGAGTGTTAATATGGTGTTGTGTTCCACAATTATTTTTGTAACTACACTTAGTTCATATCATAAAGAGTGCTCACAGAGGCATTGCAATAAAACAGCCATCGCCATAATAATATATTTGTATAATAAAGCACCTCATACAATGGTGACCGCGGGCGGTGACGCGCGTCGAAACACGTCCACTCCACTAATTGTTATTCAAAAACAATTCAGTTTGCTCACTTACTGCTACAAATAAATATAGATGTATCTGTGTTCATTGTTTTATTTTTTAACGAGTTGTATTCTAGCGTTTAATGGAATACACTACATAGAAATGCATAAGGGTTGCGGTAGACGTGGTAAGTCTAATGCTCTTGTTTTTCGGTACGGCTGTTTCATGAAGCATCGTCCAGTAGTTTTTATAAAAGAAGTAGTAAATGCAAACATTTTGGTTTCGTCCGAAATTACTGGCACTCGGGCGAAACTTCATGGCACAAATAAAACCAACTACCAAGCTTAGTTAGCGTAGCTTTGACTGAGCTTAAAATTCTTTTTTTTTGTGTTAAAATACTGATTTGTTTCTTTATTGTCTTCCTTTGCCAAAATATGATAAAACCGTACTGTCCCAGTTCAAAATTAACTCTATAATTAAATATCAGCTGCTGTCAATATCAATAAAATTTTATGAAAAGCTGCCGGAATAAATTGTTTATGCGTGATAGTAGGAAATCAGTTTATTTGTATACAATACGCCGAACCATTTGTTGGGGATCAAACGGGGCCAAACGGGCTTAGGGTTGCCTCTAGCTTTGATGTTTCGGCCAAAAACGTATTGTATTCCACTTGTTGCTATTTCTCTCAGTTTTTTCCTGTTTTTTATACGTAGTTGCTTTTGTCGAGGGGTCCCATGTT
This sequence comes from Xestia sexstrigata, assembly GCA_941918905.2. Lineage (NCBI taxonomy): Eukaryota > Metazoa > Arthropoda > Insecta > Lepidoptera > Noctuidae > Xestia > Xestia sexstrigata. The sequence continues at coordinate 2,456,970 of OW799210.2, forward strand.
TGTAATAGTCCGTTTAAGATGTGGATAACCCTTTGCTTTTTGTGGGCGTCGTAAATGACTATTAGAAAGATTTGTGTAAAGAGAAAAGTCAATAGTAGCCAAATGTTTGCTGATAGAGTAGATAAAGTACGAAACTAGCAAATCCATGGTAGTTTCAAATAAACCGGGGAAACTAACTGAGAACCTTTTCAGATGGTATGGTCGCGTGATGCGAAGAGACGAGGAACATGCAGTAAAGAAAACATTGCAACTACCCGAACATAAGAGAGGTAGGGGACGACCTCCGGCTACTTGATGGACTAGAATGACGAAGTTCCTTTTGGAGTTAGAACTGACGCGACAACAGATTGTCTTAATGGCGCCGGAAAATTAGGAGACCCCACCTGAAGTAGGATAGAGCAAGGATAAAGAAGAAAACCCAAAGATTTGCTGATTAAATAACCATAAATATATTCTATTATTAATATAATATTTATGTGGGTTTTGTAAGAAAGTTTATTTGCTGAAACAGTACTCAAATCACACAAAAAACATAGACCATTTGACAACCCTTAGCCCAGCTGGCCGGGCCGTTTGCCACCGTATTGGGTGCGCAATGAAAATATTTCCAGAACCCTTTTTGACTTTCAAATTGAATCGTCCGAAGCACGAAGACTTAGGAATCAATTTGATACTTTATTTGTGATCTGTCTTACGATGTTACGATTTGGGTCCGATTACCCGCTAACAGGAGGGGAGATTGTTTTATTTACATTTTTGGTTGATTCTCCCTTCGTAAATTAATTTGATATTGCGAGCTGTGATTTATATTTGTTTATTTAACGAGTTTGATGAAGGGGATGATCCTTCATATAGATAGAGTTTAAACTGAACGTTAACTACTAATAACCATAATAACACCATTAATTTAGTGTTTGTAATTTCGTTTGATAGTTGCACAGTAATTAGTAGGTAATTGGTACAAAGGTTAATTAAAGGTAATATTGATTTTGGTAAGTGGTAAATAATTCACAAATTATGCTATTATTATTAGGCGAGACGACAAAAAAAACTAATTAGTACGTCAGTTATATTATCAGAAAATATTTGACCCGTGTTTTTTCTTTTGTTACGTAAATCAAAATTAACGAAGATATGACGCTTTTAAAATTCTCAATACGTCACGCCTAAGTATAATTTTTAGCTAGTTCTGACGTCACGAGCCCGCACTCCCGAGTTTTGATGCGTGTTGTCTTTGTCAATATTCATTGATTTACAAAAACAAAAAATACGTGTCCATTAATTTCCAATACTCTAGCTGACGGACTAAATAGATTTGCAATTTTTTGATACTGTCTTCATGCCTATTTTAAGCCCGCGGCTTCGCTCCGATAAATTCTATTTTGTGTAGCCTATGTATTATTACAGGTCTATTTAGGTACTCAATGCAATCCAAAACCTAGTCATTACAGCTGTATGTGTGCGCGGCTTCGCTCGCGTAAAGTTCGGTAACCGTCCCACTGGATAAAAGGATAAATAGTGTCCTACGTGTTAATTCAGATTATAACTATCTATGTGCCAAATTTCATAATCAGCACAATTATTATCATCACAACCACCATTATTATCACAATCACCATTACAATCACCATCACTATCACAACCACCATCATTATCACAATCACCATCACAATCACAATCACCATCATTATCACTATCACCATCACAATCACCATCCTCACAATCTCCATCCTCGTTATCACAATCATCATTATTGTTATCACAATTATCATCATCATTATCACAATCATCATCATTATCACAATCACCATCAGTGTTACAATCACCATCACTTTCACAATCACCATCACTATCAAAGTCACAATCACTATCACCATCACAATAACCGCCACCATCGCTATCACCATCACAATCACAATCACTATCACAATCACCATCACAATCACCATCACAATCACTATCACAATCACCATTATCGTTTTCATAATCTTAATCATCGTAATCATAATGATTATCATCTTAATCACAATCACCATCATCGTTATCACACTCATTATCATGGTAATCACAATCATTATCATCGTTATCACAATCATGATCATCATTATCACAATCACCATCATAATCACCATCACTATCACAGTCACAATCACTATCACCATCATAATCACCATCACTATCACAGTCAAAATCACTATCACCATCACAATCACCATCATCGTTAGCACAATCACTATCATCATTATCACAACCATTATCATCACAATCACCATCACAATCACTATCACAATCACCATCACCATCTCAATCACTATCACAATCACAATCACCATCACAATATCCATCCTCGTTATCAAAATCATCATCATCGTTATCACACGCATCATTATCATTACCACAAACACCACCACCGCTATAACCATCACAATCGTTATCACAATCATCATCATCGTAATCACAATCATTATCATCGTAATCACAATCATCATCATCACTATCACAATCACCATCATCATTATCACAATCACTATCACTATCACCATCACTATCACTATCACCATCACAATCACCATCACCATCACAATCACAATCACCATCATCGTTATCACAATCATCATTATCGTCATCACAATCATCATCATCATTATCACAATCACCATCACCATCACAATCACTATCACAATCACCATCACTATCCCCATTACAATAACCATCACAATCGTTATGACCATCACAATCACCGTCACTATCACAATCACCATCACAATCACCATCATCGTTATCACAATCACCATAACCATCACAGTCACAATCACTATCACAATCACAATCACAATCATAATCACCATCACATTCCCCATCACTATCACAATCATTATCACCATCACCATCACTATCACTATCACTATCACCACAATCACTATCACCATTACAATAACCATGCCGTCGCTATCACCATCACAATCACCGTCACTATCACTATCACAATCACCATCACCATCACAATCACGATCACCATCACCATCACAATCACAATCTTCATCATCGTTGTCACAATCATCATCATTATCACAATCATCATCATCGTTATCACAATCATCATCATTATCACAATCATCATCATCGTAATCACAATCATCACCATCATCATCATTATTACAATCATCATCATCGTTATCACAATCATCACATTAAATCAACAATAACCCTGTACAAAAGTCAAATCCGTCGTCTTCTGGATCTCAAGATAAATGCCATATTCGTAATCAGCACCCCTGATAATCTCAGTATCGACACCCATATTGATTTTTAGACATTTCAACCCCATCGCACCCCAACAGGGGATGATGATGGTATTTCAGGTCCCCCACATTAAATCTTAAAATCGTTGTTTTTGTAACACACCCGACCCGGTACACCATACAAACAATACCGATGTTGATTTTCAGACTTTGTAACCCCATTTCCCCCTTTAGGGGTTGAATTCTGAAAAAACCTGAAACTCATTTCTACTCATTTATCAATAAAAGTACTCCTGTAAAGTTTTTAATAAAATAGTCTAATTAATCTTGTTTCCCCTACAAACTTTAGAGCCCCGTTTCACTCCCTTAGGGGTGACTTTTGAAAAACCCTTTCTTAGTGTACCCCTAGACCACTTAAGGAACATATGTGAAAATTTTGGAATCTCTAGACTTAGCGGTTTAGGCTGTGCATTGATTTTTAGACTTTGACACCCCATTTCCCCCTCTTAGGGGTTGAATTCTGAAAAACCCTGAAACTCGTTTCTACTTATTTATCAAAAGGAGCACTCCTGTGAATTTTCGAATAAAATAGTCTAACTAATCTTGTTTCCCCATACAAACGTTGAAGCCTCGTTTCATCCCCTTAGGGGGTAAAATTTTGAAAAATCCTTTCTTACTGCACCCTTATAAGGAACGTATGTGCCAAATTTGGAATCCCTAGACTCAGCGGTTTGGGCTGTGCATTGATTTTTAGACTTTGTCACCCCATTTCCCCCTCTTAGGGGTTGAATTTTGAAAAACCCTGAAACCCGTTTCAACTCATTTATCAAAAGGAGCGCTCCTGTGAAGTTTCAAATAAAATAGTCTAACTAATCTTGTTTCCCCATACAAACTTTGGAGCCCCGTTTAACCCCATTAGGGGGTGAATTTTGAAAAATCCTTTCTTAGTGCACCCCTAGACCGCATAAGGAACCTACTTGCCAAATTTGGAATCTGTAGACCCAGCGGTTTGGGCTGTGCGTTGATAGATGAGTCAGTCAGTCAGTCAGTCAGTTTCTTCTTTTATACATTTAGATTGTGACATCATTCATAGCTCAATTAGCTCCTAAATCCCGACACGATTACAATAGGCTCCGAAATTCATAGCATAATTAGAACCTTATAATCATAACATAAAGTTATATTGGGTTTATGAAAACGCTAACATTGTCCAGCGGTACAATCTCTGTTTGATTTCTACTTCTCGGATATTAGATCGTAAAAGTGACTCATTTTGTGTAAAATATGGGTTATTATATAGGCAAGAGGGTTTTATGACTGTGTCGACTTTTGGATCCGTACCTACTAAATTAGTATTTAATAACATTGACCCCAAATAGGTACCCAAAGGGTGCCCACGGCATATTACTAAGGCCCCGGTGTCTGTCCATCTGTTTATCACAGGGCTGAAGTAGTAATTAGTAGGTAGACAATTGAAATTTTCACAGTGTGTATTACTATGGTTGCTATGAGAACAATTCATAAAAATATAATGAAGTTTAAAATTGAATTAAAGATCGTTTTTTTGACATTTTGTACGGAAGCTTTCATGATCGAATCCGATTCACGCATGGCCGGTTTTTGTTTTATATTTATATTATGACGGCAGTGATATTTTATTTAACATACGTTACTTTGTAATGCAAATGACATAAATGGTAACTTTCTAAGCGTTATCATTGAACAGGAACACGTCCCAGACGCGTCTCGCATAATGAATCGATCGATTCAAATCGAGACAAACGCTTCGGTGAGCGGAAGCTATTCAATTATGCATATTGTGTGATATAGGTATATTTATTATTTATCGTAGTCAGAAGCCTTAAAGTATGACCACCAACGGGTAATTGCATAAGTACTGGGTAATACGATACCCCATGGTAAGACTGATTGTCTGACTGTCGGGCCACTGACTACCTGTTACGATTGTCAATGATCTACAAATGACAGCCGGGACCAACAGCTTAACGTGCTCTCCGAGCCATCCACAAACCAACTTGGACAAGCGCGGCTTTACCTAAAGATAGACCCGAGCGGCTGTTATTATGAATGAACCACGAGCTCCTGTGTCCTGCGTAAGTGTCGCAAAAAGATTATGGGATGAAAAAGCGTAGATAACAAATCTTGATAAAAGTGACAATACAAAAAAGAACCTTCAAGATTTACTAAGAACAATTTATTTTGGTTAATACAAAGTGTAGTATAAAATAGGTATCTGCTTCAGGTGTCCAAGGGAATGAATAACGTCTGGAACCTAATTGAGTGAAAGTGAAAAATTACGATTTGCTCGAACTATTACCGTGATTTATTTTTATTTAAGTACCTAAGTAAGTACTTTCATGAAAAATTAAGTTGTATTTTCTTTACGAGAACCACAAAACATTGATCATTTCCATTTAATGCGTTGTTTTTCTGACAACAGTATACCATTACAAATAGCCTACAGCCAATCAACAATTTACCAGGCTGTTTCCTAAGAATGCTCTGGACGCATAATTATTTAATTATTCGCGGAGTAATTTTAAACTGGAATCTTCTTCTATCGATCCAGGTCTAACATGGACCACTGATCGTTGGTCATGTCATCGCCATCGTCCTAGATGTCTACCGCAACGTCTTCTGGAATTTAGAACACAGCTCTTAATGAGGAGCAGAATGACAATTAATTTCTTTGAAGCACGAAATATCTTTCAAACAAACAAACCTTGACAGATTACTAGGAAAACCAGTACCAAAAGCGTAAAAACAAATCAATTCCAACACTTTCCTCATTACCAATGCCGCGGAAAATATTCCACTAAGCATAAGGGACGTATGCGTAAAAATAAAGGTTATGTGACGTCATGATTGGCGAGTCTACACGTAAGACCTTGTTCACGGCTTCGGGCGATGCAACATGGGACTAGATAGACTTGCATCATGTGAAACTTGCGTGACTTGTTTGTTTCGCGTGAATTTTCTCGCTCCACAAGAAGCTTTACGGCGTCTAGCGGCATGAGCTTGGCGAGCCCAGAGCGTTCGGTTCAGGCCCCAATATGATAAGATGAAAATCAACGTTGCTGAACAGACCGTCGTTTGTTTTTGGCTCTTTTTGAAAACTCAAAATGGGCCTCTGCCCGAATGAGGAGCCATTTTGTGTTTAAGTCTGAAACTTTTCAAATTATTTTTAACGTTTCTCATCACGCCCTAACCTACTCAGCTATCAAGTTTCCATGCTTAATTTTCTTGCTGAAAAAACCCTCTGGGCTGGCCAATGTTATAAATAATGTTTTTCATTGGTATTCTATGGAATCGCTGCAGGAACACACAGGAGCTTAAACGTGCAGCTCGTGGCCACGCGGTAAGGTTACCAAAAAGGAAGTATTTACTTAGTGAGCCTTCTAGAAATACGGAATGTGACCTTTGCGGACGTGCGGGAAAATCGTGATTAGGTTGAGAAGTCCATTTTGTGACTATCCGACTGATTGGTATGGGGTACTTTTATTTTCGTTTGAATTTTATATTCGTCTAGTGGTCTGGTGAAGAGCATAACCTCCTGCCCACGTCGAATTTTGTCGATTCAATGACAGAAGAACAAAAGATTTGTCGATTCTCTTTCGTGTCTACGGTGGCCATGCTAAGCGGGCTGGGTAGGATTCCCGGGTCGAGGAAAATGTTATTGGGTTTCAGTAGCAGCCACGGAGTCTAGTTTTGTGCCAGGTTAATGGCAATAGGCTCGCCCCCCATTACTTGGGGATAACAGGCGGGATGTTATAAATATAATGAGTAATTTTTTTTCAGATCTAAACTGATGGCAGGCTCGCTGTCACATAAAAGAATGCCTCATCTCAGTTAACTATTTACACTGTTTAATTTAAAAAAAACATCAGCTGAAACGTTTCAAAAAAGCGATTAGCAAATCTACGTTCACCATGGTTATTAATTTCTACTTCATCCGCCATCGCAGCCAGAATCTTTACACCACGTAACCACAAAACAGACTCTCAAATATGAAAATGTAATTTCCAGCGATAATTGCACTGACTCTAATTCATTAGTTCTATGTTCTATGCCGTACGTTTCACACCACATATCATTGAATTATTATGACAGCCATGACGTAATCAGAAACCCTAATACTGGCGTCGATAGCCAGAAGGGGGTTGCCCAAAAATTTCGAAAAATCTGTATTTTTCTGACCACTTGCAAAATTTTGCATAACATGAACGAATTAAAATAACCGTGTATATCTTTGCAAGAATATGAAAAATAAGAAAATTTGCATGTCTTGTTTTTGTACTAATTAAGAAAACTCTATTTTAAAATACTTAAACATAAAGCATTTACTTCAAACAGACACACGTGCACACATTAGTGTAACATGCACTTTTGAATTTTGAAAACCCTCTTATTACACGTATAAAAAAGAGAATCTTGACAAGGCATAGCTGTGAAAGGACTTAAGGTGCCCATTCCAAATAGATCGTATGGAGTAGATTCTGCATGAAAACGAACGAGCAAGAAACGCCATGGGATTTTTTTAAGTCAAAATATTGTAAGTTTGTTACAAAATTTTGGTTACATCATTTGTATTTCTTGATAAGCAACTAAAAAAATGTAAACCTCAAAACATAGATATTTTGATTTACTGCTTCCGGGGGCAGAATATTAGGTTGAAGGTGGTGTTGAGGAGCGGTGTGAACAATGTTTCCATTGTTCACACCGCTCGCTCGCTCGCGAGTAGCGAAATTGTAATAAATCAAGAGAAATGTATGCAAATTGTAAACGACGAGCAACCACCTCCGGTTATGCGTCAGCAGTGATTTGAAACTAGTTTGGAATTGTTCAAACTTGACAATTATAGGGAAACATGATCTTATGCCTTATCGCAACTATGTTGGGTCTGCTTCAAGCCAAACCGAATACAGCTGAATACCAGTATTTCACATGAAACGACTCTATATCCGACCTTCTCACGCAAACGAATCAGTTACTTACAAAAAAAATAGAACCCGAAATAGCCTGTTTTAACATATTATGATACCAGGAAAAGCGTATAAATTGAATCCAATTGCAAACGTCCGTAACATTCCCTATCGAACCACCAGCACTTTTAGAAGCACCCTATAAAACGAATAAACAAGAGGTTTCCACTTTCATCTAGAATTTGTCGAACGTCATGATTTAATACCAAACGGAACATCCCTTTATTCAACAATAAAAAACACAATTAAAAGTTTTGATCAAAAAACACGAAATAACAAAACTGATTTATTAGCCCCAAATGGATTCATCATAAAATTAGGAATGCGGGAGTCGCAAACAAATACAATCGTATCTCGTAGAGTTTTCCAATTTGTTAGAAAAAAACAACAAAAAGATAAAGTGTTTTAAAAGCTATTTTCATCGCATACGGGCTTTATTCATTAAAAGTATTCAATCTGGTTACTCAAAACTCGACTTCATAGTAAATGTAAGTCTCTTGTTAAATGTGACAGGATTTTCCTTTGTAATCTTTTATCTGAATTTGTATGAGTAGATATTTTCATTGTTCATTATTTTTTTTACTACAATCATATTGTAGATTCCTATCCTGTTATTTTTAACAGCAGTTATTTATGCGTCGTCTGTACTTTTATTATATACTAATATTAAAAGGGTTTGTTTGATTTAGACGCTGGGTTTAATCTTCGGGACTACTGATCCGATACCGAAAATTCTTTCACTGATGAGAAGCTACATTAGCCTCTAGTGTCTTTTATTTTAAACGTTGCCTGTGCATAATTTCCGACTATAACACAAGCTAAGCCGCGGGCAGAAGCAAGCTTAGTCAGTGATAAATTAGAAAAAAGCGGATTCGAATAATGATTTTATTACTTTTTCGTATCATACACATGTGACGTATCACTAGGCGACATTTGACCGCGTTACCAAACGAGAGGCAGCCATTTTGATTTTCATTTCACTTACAATAAAGTTAGCCGTAATCGTGGAATTACTGTATTTATTTATTATCCGACATAGTTAATAAAATATTGATTCTTGCAATAATAGATACAAAAATAGCAAAACAGCTGTGAACTTTGAAACAAAAAGAAAATGAATAACCCAAGTTTCAGAAGTTGCTCTGGGTGGCGTCTATTAGACTAACAAGGCAGATAAAAGTGGCATAATAATATTGAATACATACTTCCATCACCTAATTAAAGGCCGTTGTCATACAAATATACCATGAATTCACCATAATGCCAAAAGAATAGACCGCCACGTTACCAAAGCCGCGGGCACTGGTGCTAGTACTCGTAAAATAATAAAGTAAATTCAGCAATATTTTATATTCGTCGAATAAAATATTGTCAAACGGTACCGCGCTGAACAAATTTGACTCCGTAATTAAACGTCAACTGCCATCATGACATTTTGATTAAAAACATATATATATATATCACATAAAATTGTCTATACCTCCAATGCGAAAAAACTTCCGCTTCTTCAACCTCGCGAATCTGTCATCACGCGAATCTGTCATTATCAGATCTTGTCATTTTCAGACACCTGGCATTATGCGTTTCTGACAATTCGCTAATCTGTCATTTTGCGTTTCTGACGTTCTTCGCCCAAACCGTAAAGCAGATACTCGTATCATATTCAGACGATCTCAAACACACAAGTATAAGTAGGTTGTACATGGAACTTTGGCGCGTGGCCATAATTGGAACTAACACAGCCATTTTGTTTTTACACATAATTTCCCCGTTTTCTCATGCATACAATTTCCACACAGAATTTCTTAAATGTTTACGAACTTCGCTCTCCTGAGAATATCATTCAAGCGCAATTAGCCCTTTTCGGCGATGTTGTTAGGTGACTAAAGCAAAAATATCACTATTCATATCAACGCAGACTTTTCGCGCCATGTGCCAGACGCCATGTTCCCGCGTAATTAAACGTCAAGCAACCATTTTGCGTATAAACATGCATGAGGGAATCGGCGCGGCGCGTCGCGTTGCCTCGAAAATGTTTTAACGCCTTTTAACGTTTCGTGGATGCGAATCGAATATTAATTCAGGATCCCTTTGAAGCTTATATGGTGTGTGATCGCATTATGAATGAATTTGGAATTTGGCTTCTAGAAATTTCTAGTACCATTTTAAATAAAGGTCGGTGAATAATGACTTATTAAAACCTACAACCTTTCTTTGGCCAATTTTATTCATAAGATAATATTTGTGTGTTGATTTGAAGATTGAATAAAATATTCTATTGGCTAGACACAAACAATTTTTTTTTGCGAATGGCATCTTGCAGTTCAATTTCGAGACAAACAAAATATCTAGAACCATTCCATGAAATTCATTGACTGGAAAACGCTACCCCGATACATTTACACGATTGAACACATCTGGCAAAATATCTTCACATTACTTTAATATTTAAGCTAGACATACGAACACAAATATCTTCCAGTGGAATGGAAATATGGAGCCGTAAAACCCTAGTATTATCCAGGATTTGGCACTCCGAGAGTAATTCGTTATCCCGCTTTTGCAATACATTCATTTACTAGGCAGCTAAAATAACATTACCAAAAAAAAGACTTTTTAAAGAAACTTTCACACCACCGAAGATTGATATTATTATGCTTTATGCAACTCACTAGGCTCCATACATACTTCCATACTAATTTACTCATTATAAATACGAAAGTGTCCGTCTATCGGTCTGTGTGCAACGACTTCACGCCTTAACAAGTGAACAGTATTGGATCAATTTTGGCACATGGATTATTATTATTACTTATTATTTATTTATTATTCAAAGATGCTAAGTAGACTTATAAACTAAGCCCCACAAAACCATGACTAGATGGATAGATCATGACTTGGATAAGACGATACTGATCAGAGGGTCGTCTTAAGAATTTTATTCTACCTACCCAGCACGCTCCCGTGGGACAATTTCCGAAGTCGGTGCGCCCGAAGCCACCAGCAAAAACTCCATAATTATTCATAATTAAACTAACAAACGCTATCTAGAACTCCTGACGTATGCACAATACAAAAACAATAGCCCAAATGAATCACTGTTTTCAAATTCGGTCACGCATGTTGCCAGTAACATTGGCACCTGACGCCAACTAACGCCATAATTGACTGCCAAGGAGATATTGTGCACCATGCATAATACATGCCATACATTGGAAGTTACAGTAATGGAGGCTATTGTACAACTTAGCCGAGCGACTGGTTGTGTTGTAGTTGTATTACTGTTGCATGAAGTTTTGGGCGATTTTGGGGTGATGAATGGGACTTGATGATAGGGTTTGAAATGTATATGAACTGGTGCTATGTAAATTGTCCTATAACATAACATCACGCCTGTAATCCCAGAAGGGTTAAGCAGAGGTGAACCTAATAGTACACCCATATTTTGCCAGTTATGTTTGAGCCCCATGTAATAGGAGGCGAGCACATTGCCATCAACCGGCTGCAAAACCAGGCTCCGTGGCTACTGAGAAATTCCTGGTGGGAAAACCCAATAACACTTTGCCCGACCCGGGAATCGAAACCTGGACCTCATGGTGAGCAATCGCGCTTGCGACCACTCCACTCCACTAACGAGTCAGGGTATTACAATAATGCTACATTCGTAAAACAACAGATAAATACCTAATCAAACAATAAAGGAACAGATTACGATCAAAATTTATTACACATAATAGGAAAGTAGTAAAGAATCGTGTTTAATTTTCATTAAACCCAAGGTACTTTCCAAATTAATAATTGTAATTTAGTAAACGTAATTGAAAATAATATCCCACTTCAATTTATATCAATAAAACTTACTAGGCTTCATTCAATTTACGTTACTAGTTTTCAACTGACTATTTAAATTTCCATCTTGTAATAACTCTTACAAATTAATAAGACTATAGCTAAGAATAGAGAAAACACGAGAACAATTTCTCGTTGTAACAACCACCTGCTAATCGCTATTTGCATAATACAGACACTATATAATTCTGCCCTCGCCACCTTAATTACGTCAGCCTACTGGCAATACAGTCCTTTTGGGCGGTGATTACACGAGCCGACCCATTACTCCCACAACCAGCCAAATATTCACTAATTAGTAACGTTAAAGAAAGCAGTTTACCCCACATTCATGAATATTGATAAAACAACACTTTTGTTAAGTAAACTGTACGCAAATCACGTTCGCACAATGATATGTCCTAATCGTACGTTACACAACCAATGATCGTCGGTGATGAGGCCAATGTCACGATCCACTCGCCCAGAATATCGATCATTGAGCTCAGATGACACATCCGGTGATCGCGGAAACTTTGAAAAAGGGAAATAAATGTATATAAACGTGGCGCGGTGTGACCACAGCATCATTCGTCTTCAGTCAGTCGAAGGAATCAGTTCAACATGACATCTTTTGTGTGTGTAATCCTGCTCGCAGCTGTGGTGGCAGCCGAACCTCCTCGGTACAGATTCAGGTTCCAGAGACAAGAATACGAATCTGGTGCCGATAGTGTGGCAGTGTCGGCACAAAACGGAGACGCTCCTTACCCTGCGGCTGGCTTCAGACCCGCAAAAGAATTCAACCTACCAGCTCGCCAGGAAGTTTCTCCTCCCTCAACTTCATACGGCGTTCCTGACGACAGTTACGGTGCTCCTCTGAAGACTTACACAGCTCCTCAAACCCAATATGGTGCCCCGGACACACAGTACGGTGTACCTGATAACAGCGAAAGCGAAAATAATGAGGAAGTAGGAGTTGACGCTAAACAAGCAAATGTGGAAGCTAAGGAACAAAAAGAGAATGCTGAAGCTGAGAAGGCAAACCTTGAAGATGCGCCTCAGGACACTGAACTAGTGAGTGCTCAGGGTGTGTATTACGTGCTCCTGCCGAATGCCCAGCTCCAGAGAGTGCAGTTCCAGACACAGAACGACGCAAGGAACATGGCGTACACTGCCCATCTTCAGTACAAGGATGAGGACCGCGCCCCAGTGTATGTGTACACAGAAGTGCCCCAATACCAGTCCGCAGCTTACGTACAATTATTCTAATTCCGGACCCTTTCAACCAATGTTACCCCCAAACGGATGCAATTTAGATTTGCGAGGATTATACCAGATCCGATACAGAGATACGGAAAATACCGTTTTTCAAACGAATTTATTGTTCAATGTCGTTACGCCGATCTTTATACTGAATCGTTTTCAGTACGGTAAATGGTAATAACCACCAGATATATTTTTATGTAACCTATTCAGGGAGGTTGTAAATAAATGGCTTTGTTTTACATAATTTGATGTGTTTTGACTATTTTATGATTGTTGTAGTTGAAAGGTTGATGTGATAGAGATCCATGTTTTTGAGGTAAAATCGGAATAATTTGCATAACAACTGCTCTAATAAACTATGGAGAATATGTTTTCGTGTTAGGTACCTTAAAACAACGACTTGAAAGTCTTTTGTCTTTTGGTCTTTCAATGTTTATGCAGAACTCTGAAGTAGAGTTTGAAATTGATGTAAGATGATGATGATGATATTAGAGATTTTGTAATTATATCATATATTACTTACCCACATTTCTCCAGCTAAGTAATTTTATACATTAGTAATTGACATGATAAAAGATCAATACCCCAGACTTCTAGCATCTTTCTCACCACATTTGGTATAGTAGACGCAAGCGCTACTACGGGGCTTGAAGTCCCGGGTTGGATTTCCAGGTGGTCTTCATGGGTTTTTTCAGGAGAAAACCGGAGTTGGAATATTGGATGTTTACTCGTTTGGTGGTTATAGGCTGTTTCTCCATTACGTTGGAGTTAAACATTTCTGACGAAAATAATGTGCTGATAGATACACCTCTACCTAACCTTTACGGTATTACAGGCGTGTTGTTATGTACCTTCCATCCATACAAGTTTTTTACGGTCACAAAATCAACGGTAGCACACAATCACATCTTAAAACCAAGTCAAACTCTCAAAGGAACAAACAAAAATGTTGACAACGCTTTCGAGGGATTAACATAACAAATGATGTCCCGATTTGGTAATTACGAACCGTTTTACTTGCGGAGCTACCACCGGTCGTCAGGCCATAGTTATGTCATAAAAATGTATATTTGCAACTGGTTATTGTTACAGAAAGAGAGGTAAGCAAATATGTTGGTTTTGGAACTAGGTTTATAGGTTAGGTCTTTTGTTGTGGGATTCAATTGTTTCCGAAATGCTGTGTTTTTGGTAAAACCTGTGGATTGCTAACATACATGCTTAATTTGTAACGTTGGACACCGTTCAACACTCGTCGCTGGAGCGAATGCGATTGAAAATCTACCATGGAAAAACCCAATAACCTATTAACATCTCCCCCATTTCAACATAGCTACATAATACTTACCTGTCTCGAAATTATATGAACAATAGCCCCGTGCTTCAATCTGTCACTATTCAATATGTCGGCAGTATTCATTATGGGTCTATACAGACACGTTACCACATGTCTGTGGTTTACTGAAATCCGACGTGATGTCTTGTACTGTATAATTGATCTAAACGTCGGTTTCGGCTCTCCCGGCTAGAGATGTGCTGATTGACGATGTCGGGAAGAACATTTGAAATTGATATTGAATCTGTTACATGAAATGTCGATCCCTGAATATTATTATGTCATGTTAAAACTTTTAGCCGAATTCTTTAGGTTGATTAGGTACAGAATAATTTTAAAGCCAGCCAGCAGGGCTGAAGATATTCGTCTATTATTAGAAAAAAAAACCTTGTGATAAAAACATTTTGTAGATATTGCAATTAGGTATGAAGATAAAATATAGCTGATGTTTTTTTTTTATTAGTACTCTGTAGGTATGGGTCCACTTGTATGCATGTGGATTGTTTCAGTAGTCACTGTGGCAAATACACTCCCTATTTCTATCCTCACTTCCGACATGACGTCATTTCTGTCATCGCTTTCATCACACCAGCATTTTAATGATTTCATTCAATCAACAAAAGAGGTTTGTCACTTTACAACCCACTGCCATTAAACGGTTGATTAAAACAAAGTTAATTGAAATGATCTAGTCATGTGAAATTAGGAATCGAATTATTTACTAGTTTTGAATACCCACTATCTCTCCCGCAATGAAGTAGAATTAAAACAATACTGCTTTAAGAAGTAATGGTAGCCTACCTGCAAGTACTAGCAAGCTGAAGTGACGATGTGCCGGCCATATCAACTGCAGAATCGACAACCGTTGGAGTTGACGTGTTCATGATTGGAGATCGTGAATTGGCAAGTGTGAGGTAGGACCCCATCGGGCTAGGTGAGGCGACGATCTCGGCCGTGTGGCTGATAACGATGAGTTGAAGGATGAGGCTGGGAATGGCGTGCGATTGAAGATACCTATGTCCAGCACTGGACTGGTGTATCTGAATTTGATGCGGTCTTCAAAGAAGAAATATAATTAATTTAGGAAGGGGAATCGGCAATCTGTTTAATTTTCACCAATTAACTGTCTTCACTAAAGTTTATACCATTATGGTCGTTAGTTCAACTTACCTAAAACTATTTTAAGCACGGTTCACAGTTAATTATAGAGCCACGTTAATTAAACGATCGTTGTACAAGTATTTATTGTTAACAAAGATTATCTCTAGTTTAAAGTTACAAATGAAATGGTTTCGCTTATTTTGCAAAAGTCGGATATCATTTTAAAAATTGTTTAAAATAAGACTAAATTGAGACACGAAGTTATAGTTTTATTTGAACAAGTTAATGCTCTACCGGAATCTGAAACAAAACAAAACAAAACTACCCGAATGTTCGATAAAAAGTAAGCGAGAAACACTACCCTAGCAAAACGGCACAGGAATGTTCTCTAATGAAACATTACATACAGACATGCAATGTTCTGTGCATTGCATGTGCCTGTTATAAGAATCCTATTTACTACAACCTGTTGGCCGTGCCCTTCGTCCTCGTTAAATTATTATGAAAAAATTACTTCCCAATTTGAATCGGATTTCGTTGTCGATTTCAAAGGTTTTTTTTTTTACGGAACCATAATTTTTCCAAAATAAAAGTAGCCTTAGTTGGTCCATAAATAAATCATCTATCTTCAGTATAAGTTCTGCCAAAATCCGTCAAGCTGTTTCGGTGATTAGCAACAAACAGACAGACAAAAATGAAAAAAACCGGCCAATTGCGAGTCGGGCTCGCGCACGGTTCCGTATACAACATTAGACAAAACAGCAAAAAAAACACGTTTGTTGTATGGGAGCTTCCTTAAATATTTATTTTATTTTAAACTGACTATTTATTTTTAAAGTGAATAAACAAACTAAATAAATAATAAATAGTGTACGTAAATTAACGAGTATAAATAATTATGCAGATTTAAAAATAATGGATTTAGATGTATTTTAATTAAGATAATGTTTAAAATATTGTACGTTTAAAAGACAGCTAAAGAGCTTTCTTTTTTTGTGACAATCAAAAACTTTGCACTTTAACAAAGGCCTAATCAGAACAAAAAGGCTTTTAATAAACAAATATTTTTTTAAGCTCTTTACGAAGCAATTAGAATTAATTACTAAAATTTAATCTTAAGAAAAACTTGACTTCGCAAGACTGATTTCCACGTGGAGATTTAAAAGTTTCTTACTTCACTTTTTTATACTACAAACCACCTTCACACTTTTAATCAGTTATTAGAAAAATATTCAGAATTCGATAAACCTCTTTATTTGACTTTCGTAGACTACACAAACGCTTTTGATAGTAAAAAAACATAGCGCCATATTCTCAGATCTACGAAGCCAAGGTATAGAGGAAACTTACATTACGGCTAACGTTAAATTAGATTATATAGGCTCAACATTTAAAATTGTCAAAGGAGTAAAACAGGGTGACCTCTCTCCAAAACTATTCACCAGCACCCTCGAGGAGATATTCAAAAACCTTGCTGACACATGTACAACCCAAGGCATTCCGATCGATGATAAAATGCTATCAAACCTTCGTTTTGCAGACGATATTGTGTTTTTTGTGTCTAAAGCAGCTCAACTGCGACAAATGCTCCAAGACCTGAGCACTGCAAGCCTTGAGGTTGGACTGACGATAAATCAGTCAAAGACTAAAGTCATGACCAATGCCGTTAAACATAGGGTCGAGCAGGAAATACACTATGTCAACGAATATATCTACCTGGGCAAGCTAGTTTTCTTCAACAACAGACAGGACAAGGAAATCGACCGTCGCGTCGAAAACGCCTGGAGAAGCTACTGGTCCATGTAGGAGCTTATGAAGGGCGACCTTTCTCTCTCACTTAAGCGTAAGATCGTAGACAAGTGTATCCTGCCTATCCTAACGTATGGCGCCCAGACTTGGTCATTGACGGAGGCTCAGAAGTCCAAACCTAAGGTTTACCCAAGAGCAATGGAGCGTAGCATTTTAAACATCAAAATCACCGATCAAATATGCGTATTCGACACACCACAATACACTCCAAGACAGGCATCGCTGATGTTGGCAATAAGTCTGCGTGGTTGAAATGGGACTGGGAGGGTCACATTTCCAGAATGGATCAGGACATGAACAGATGGGCTAGAATCGTCACACAGTGGGAGCCTTTTTTTTTTTTTTTTTTTTTTTTTTCGGATGGGAAATCATCAAATGACTTCTCCCGCTCTGGGCGGAGCGGGAGGGAGTGTCAGACTTTTACTGACTAAAACCCATCCATGTTCCTTCATCGCCCTTTGTGTTCCGGGGCCACGGTATCTCTTTCGAACAGTCCCGCAACCCCGGCAGGCATCGGTCCTTGCGGACCCCTTCCTTTTTGCTGACTCTCTTTGAGGCGCGCGTGGAACACGAACGCGCCGTCGACACGGCCTGTCGTCATGAGACGGACGGACGGCGAGCTAGCCCATAGCCCACCGTCCACAGGCCCGCGCCTACGGTGGCCGGGGGCCACGTGGTGGCCCCCGACGCCCGGGGCGTCTCCCGCGGCGGCCGGGACGCTGTGAGGTTCTCTCCCTCTCACGTTCCGCCACCTCCTTCTCTAGCATTACTGCTTCGCAGAAGGAGGTGACGGCGTCCCATTCCGTCTCGCTCCGGACCATGGCTTGCACCAGGGCCGGACGCGAGAGGTCGCCGCCGCCAATCGCCGCTTCGAGGACACGGCGGTGCTCCGCCCACGCGGGGCACATCTCCACCGTGTGCTCCACCGTGTCCTCCGGTCGATCCTCGCAATGGAAACACCCGGGCGTTTCCTCCCGCCCGATTCGGTGCAGGAACCTCCCGAAACAACCGTGTCCGGTGAGGACCTGCGTCAGGCGGAAGGTGAGGACGCCGTGGCGTCTCTCAAGCCACTCCTCAAAGAGGGGACTTACCGCCACTATTGTGGCGTGCCCTGCACGGGGTTGCGACAGTCGCTCTCTCCATGTCGCCATGAGATCATGCCGGAAGTCTGTCCGCTGCAAGACAATTTGTCGCGGCAGCGGAGTTTCCCCCCGGCGTAGCACCTCCGCGCGCCATTCGTGCAGGCGCGCGAGGACAATTGCCTCCAGATCCCATGGCGGCAATCCGGCAAGGAGGCACGCCGCCTCACGGGAGATCGTGCGGTACCCACGGGCCAGCCTTACGGCTACCACCTTTTGGGGCGCGTTCAGGTAGTGGGCGGCTCGCCGCCTCAATGAACGCGCCCACACCGGGGCCCCGTAAAGGGCCATGGACCGCACGACTCCCGCGTAGAGCTTCCGGCAGGAGGCGTTTGGCCCCCCCAGGTTGGGCAGAAGCCGCCTGAAGGCAGCCCCGGTCCGTTCCAGTTTGGGGGCCAAACGTCGGAAATGCTCCACGAAGTTCCATCGGCTGTCGAGGACGAGTCCCAGGTACTTCAAAGTCGACTCGACGCCGACGGATACCCCTCCTACCGTCAGTGAGGATCCCGGAGGTGGCGCATTCCGAGGCCCATGAAAGCACATGGCCTCGGACTTATGCAATGCCACCTCGAGACCCAGTTGCCGGATCCTCTCGACGACTATCGCAACCCCGCGTGTCATTATTTCAGCCGCCGCCTCGTGCGACCCCCCTTGTGCCAGCACCAGCGTGTCGTCTGCATAGCAGACCACGCTGACGCCGCTAGGGAGGTCGGCGCGCAGCACCCAGTCGTACCCGATGTTCCACAAGGAAGGCCCTAGAACCGATCCCTGTGGAACACCGCACGACATCTCTCGCCGTTTCCATTCTCCGCTGCGACCGGGGTAGATGACGGCTCTGTCCGTCAAGTAATCCCCGACCACACGACGGAGGTAGGTCGGCACCCGGTGATACCGGAGTGCCTCCCTAATGCAGCTCCAGGGCATGGAGTTGAAGGCGTTGGCGATGTCAAGAGACACCGCCAAGACAACCCCACCCCGGGACACCGCATCCCCCGTCGTGAGGGCTCTCACGCGCATGATGGCGTCCACCGTAGAGCGCCCCTTGCGGAAACCAAATTGGTGTTCCGCAAGATCCGGCCCCGTCCCCGCAAGGTGCTCGGCGAGGCGGTTTGCAATTACTCTTTCAAAGAGCTTGCCCACCTCGTCGAGCAACACTATGGGCCGGTATGCGGACGGAGAGTCCGCAGGGCGCCCCGGCTTCCGAATGAGGACCAGCTTCCCCGTCTTCCAACGAAGCGGGAACTGTCCCCTCTCCATGCATGCGCTTAGGAGCCCCTCCAGTCGGGGCCCGAGAGCCTCCGAGGCCAGGACCCAGGCTTTGCCAGGCAAGCCGTCGGGTCCTGGGGCGGTATTTTTGGCACTGAGCCTGCGTACCGCCACTCTCAGGTCTACCCCAGTCACTTCCGGAGTGTCGTCGTCGTCATCCTGGTGGTCCGCTTCCAGCACCGCAGGTGGCGGAGCCATAGGCGGGGGGGGATGTTCTCCCCGCGTAGGGAACAGAGTGCTCACCACGTCCTCCACGAGCTCAGGCCGGAGACTCTGCGTCAGTGGGGGGGCCCAGGTGCGGAGTTTATCCCGCACCATCTTATAAGGGCGCCCCCACGGATCTCTGTCGAGAGTCCCCAGCATCTCCTCGCGGGCCAGATCCCTGGCCCGCAGGACAGCCTCGCGGAGGGCGGTCTTCGCCGCTCTGTACCCCTCGTAAAGCTCCGCCTCGATGGCTGCCGCATTCGGTGGACGAATGCGGAGCCTGCGATGCCTGGCGTACAGGTGTCGCGCAGCCACGCACGCCTCGCGCAGAGACGTCAGCTCTCGCGACCACCAGTACACCTGACGTCGGGCGCTTCCTGGCCGGACTCGGGGCATTGCCACGTCGCATATATCGGACATGGCCTCCTGGAACCACCCTGCCTCATTGTTAATGTCGGCAGGCCTGTCTTGTGATGTCACCCAGGCCTGCACGATCGAGGCTTCCAGGAGGAGCTCCCGGTCCAGCTGCTTCAGCGCCCAACGCGGACCACTCGGGGCCTGTTGGACCAGCGCGCTTGAGGTCTGGGTGGAGACGTCAAACCGGATGTACCGGTGGTCGGAATAGGTCTCCACCCCCTCCATGACACGCCAGTCAACGACACGCGGCGACAGAGCGGGGCTAGCGAACGAAATGTCCACCACCGACTCGCCCCGCATCCGCACACACGTGGGAACAGAACCCCGATTTAGGACGACCAGGCCCTTCTCCAGAGCCCAGTCCTCCACCATCCTTCCCCGCACGTCTGTACAACGAGAACCCCAAGCCAAGTTCTTGGCATTGAAGTCCCCGAGGACAAGCACGGGGAGGGAATGGTTTCCGACGACAACACTCAACTCTGCGAGAGAGTTGTGGAACTCGGCGAGAGTTCGATTCGGGGAGAAGTAGACTCCCACCACTACGATCTCCCCGAACCGTGCTGCTACGCAACCCCGACCCCTCCTGACACCTTCAAGGGTCGGGGTACCGGCGGCGGCCGACGACACTATGGTCACTGAGCCGCTCAGGTCCGCCACCCAGTCATCCCTGGGCTGGACGAAATACGGCTCAGCGACCACAGCGATGTTTATCGACCACTGCGCCATGCTCTGGAGCAACAGATCCTGAGCACAGGCGCAGTGGTTGATATTTGCTTGGAGGAAGCGTAATGGGGCCGTTATTGGCACTCCATTACCGCTTCCTCCTCCCTGGCCCCTTGTGAGGGCCCCACTGTGGCGGCGACAGCGGCAGCGGCGGCAGTTGCGACTGCGGCGGAGGCGACGGTGGCGGTGGCGGCGGAGGGCCTACCTTTGCCTCTGATGGCCTTGGTGGGTGGAGCGCAGGCCTTGCTCCCAGCCCGGTGATCGGCCGGCTTGCCAGCCGCCGCACATGCACCGCAGTGCGGCGTGGCGCAGCAAGCTGCGGACATATGACCGGGCTGACTGCAACGGAAACAGAGTCCGCTGCGGTCCACCTCCGAGGCGCACCGTACTGACACGTGGTGTCCCACGTGGCAGCGGTAGCACCTCAGAGGTCTGGGCTCCAGCAGCTTCACCTGCGCTGAAACCCAGCCCACCAGTAGCCTTCGGCCCTCCACTATAGTTTTAGCCGCCGTCACCGGGCAGCATACCGTGACGGTATGCATACCCGTAATGTCCGGGCGAAGGGCGCCTGCCCTGACCTGATCGGCAGGGCACCCTCCGGACCTGGCGACGGCAGCCACCACTTCCTCCTCGGTCACCGAGTCGTCCAGGCCCAGGATACGCAGGTCTGCGCATCTGACGGGCCTGGACACTCGGGCCTCGTCCGCGTGTAGGGACGCTCTGAGCTTTTCAGCCAGAGCGTCAGCGGACGAGCCGCTGGTTTCACCGGGAATCTCCAGCAATCGGGCCCCTGTCGCTGTGACTTTAAGCCGGAGACCCCCGGTGATCCCAAGCTCACCGAGGTTAACTGCCTCTTTCGCCTTCGCCAGAAGGTCGCGGTAGGACACGCCCCTCTTTTCCGCGTCCGGCTGTAGTGTTATCACTACAGCTGCGGTCTTCGGGGCGCGGAGCCTAGCCGCGATCTTTCGCGCCTTGTGCTGGCGCTGCCGCTCCTCATTTCGGGCCTTTTTGGCCGCCTTTCGCCCCTTCTTTTTCTCCCCGACCACCTGCCATCCGGCTTCAGCCGAGGGAGGTGTAGGGGGCTGGGAGGGCGTTGGTGGTGACGGCGGCTGCTGTGCCGCAAGCACTGGCCCATTCACCGTAGGCACTGGCATTGGCACAGTGTCCACCTGTGCAGCTGCCTTGCCCTTCCCTTTTTTGCCCTTCTTAGCCGGCGCCGGTTTCGCCGGAGCCGGTTTCGCCGGAGCCGGTTTTTCGGAGGGGGCGGGCGCCACAGCCCTGCCAGAGGGCTGGCTGGATGGCCCCGGTCCGGGTGCGGAGGCCGCAGCAGCCGCGTAGGAGGCCGCCTTCGGGCCCATGGCTGCCTTGCCTGCCGCAAGGGGGGGGCGCAGGACAATTCCCTCCAGGACGGAGAACCGTGCCTGGAAGGAAGCCAGCTCCTGCCGAACCAGGTTCAGGACCTGGCTCTCCACCGGCGCAGGCTGGCTCAGTCGCTGCTGCCGGCCCCCATTCTGAGGCACTCCGCGGGAGCCAGCCTCACGCAGACTGGCCAGGTCTGCATGGAGCTTGGCATTCTCCTTTTGGAGAACCTCCGTGGCGGCCGTCAGGCGAGCTACCTCCGCCCGCAGTTTGGCCACCTCTTCTCCCCCTATCGGAGGAGGAGAAGGGGAAGGCCCCGCAAAGTTGGCCTCTGCAGCCGCCATGATGGAGGCGGAAGCCACGGGTATGGCCTTGAGTTTTGAAGATGTCTTCACCTTCAAGGCCACGCCCCTTATTGCGGCTTCCACCTCCTTTGCGAACCTGGCCTTACGCTCCGCATCGGAGCTGCCAGGTGCACCCACCTCTTCGCCAGACCCGCGAGCAGTCATGCCCGGGTGGCGCCCCTCTTCGGCCAGTCTCGCCGATCTTTCAGGGGCAGATATTCCCCTCCCCCTGCCTCTGATCCCACCACGCTTGTTGGTGGGGATCTTTCTGGCCGAGGCCTCCTCCTCCCCGGATGATGACGCTTGGTCACCATCCTTTCTGGACCGCTTGCGGAAGAACTTGCCGTTCTCCGCAGCAGTCCCGGCCCTCACGCGGCGGGAGCTCTCTGAGCCTCCCGCGCTCGCATCGCTGGATACGAGGTCGGACTCCGACCCCGCATCCCTCCTCTCCTCTTTCTTGCCGTTACCGGCGGTGTTGTTGGGTTTTATTACTTTTTCCATATTGTTCCCACGAGTATGGGGGAAATATTCTCAATCTAGGCAGAGACCCCTGTACCTAGAAGGGCAGATTTGAGTATTTATTACTCGCCAGAGGGTCTGCAGGTACCCTGGCGAGGGTGAGCACTAGCGACTGATTAGTTCCATGGGAACACCCGTCAGCCATACATCCCCTCGCGGTGCGCCGCCGCTTGGGATTCGGGGTAACTTTTTATAGAGGTTTTCTACCTCGCAGTCCGGGCGGTTAAGCCAAGACCCTCGGTCCCTATCGAAGCCGCGAGACGTGATCCACAGCACTTCGACAATGGGATTACGAGCCTGACGGTGACAAAGAAGGACGCATCCTACTCTGTCTGCTCGGAGGCAGGGTGAGTGCACACCGAGCCCGCCCTCACTCCTCTGCTATGCCCTCTGCTGTACAGAGGGTCACGCAGAGGAACGCACCGGTGGTCCTGACAGGACCCCACCCATGTCAGAATAATTAGCCGCGGCAGTAACTCTCCCCGAGGGATAAAAGGAAATTCTCATTTCCTCTCATTCCCCGGAGAAGGATACTGCCGCGCCCAGGGTGCACCGGCCCAGCAGCTGCTCTTCCCTCCAGACGTATCGAGAGGGACCAGCAACCGCCAGACACACGTGGAGGACTTCTGACATCGCACCCCACACACAGTGGGAGCCTGAAGACGGTCATCGTCACCGAGGCAGGCCCAAGACACGCTGGCGTGACGATTTGGACTCGTTCCTGACTGATTGGCCAGAGGAGGCAAAACACCGGGAAAGATGGAAAGGAATGGGGGAGGCCTTTGCCCAGCAGTGGGACAGAATAGGCTAATAATTTAAATAAAAACTTCAAACTATCCATACTTGTACCTATAAATTGAATTAGGAGAAGATTCTTCATCTATTCATAATGAAACAGCATAAAAAGAAAAGCCTAAACTTGTTCACCTTTAGAACCTTCTGATGGTCAAAAAGTTTTCCAACAACACAAGATGGCGATTCAATTTTACAAGTGTAAAACATTTGTAAACCTCCTCGAGCTGACTCTGAGACATGTTTCGAGGAGCCGTCCACACACTCATCCCTTCTGAAGAGTATCCTCGACTACCCTTAACATGCCGACGCCGGGAATATGTAAGCTTGTTCAAAAATGATTGATTGCGTTTAGAGTTACCATTCGTCCGGATTTTGCCGGACATGTCCGGCATTTTGGACACCCGTTCGGACCTTTATTACTTATTTTTTTATTACATAATCAGCCTATTATGTTGTCCCCTACTGGGATATAAGTAAGTGGACGCACACTTACGGATATTCGGGGCGTGATTTTCCTGTACGGGTTTTTCCCCCGTTAGAGATCAACGAATCATTTACTTATTTCTCTCTCATATCATTCCTCACACAATCCATCCATCTTTCCTTTGGCCTTGTTCTCCCTCTCCATCCAACATTCATATCGATCACTCTTTTAGTCACATGATGCGTTTCATGTTTTCACATGTAATGAGGAGGCTCATTACATGTCCATACCAAGACAAACGACTTCCTTTCAATTTTTAACATAATAGAAATCTAATATATGTATAACACAATAATGAATCAGCAGCTATTATATTGTGATTGAATATATTACTGAGGTTAAAAAGTTAGAAGGTAAGACCAAAAAAAAAGGTAGGGTAGGGTAGGTTAAAATACCGGACTGTCTGTAAATGTCCGGACTTTTTTGCAGATGTCCGAATTTTAGTGCAAATGTCCGCTTTATGTCAGGACAATTCAAATTCCGAAATGGTAACCCTTATTGCGTCCGAATTTGAACGGTCTGTTTGTTTACTGGTACCGTTTCATTTTAATTACGCTTCCGTAGCAATTTAGGTTATGTGGATCGATGTTATTGAGGGCAATTATTATACGTTTGACTTTAAGAGGAGTGAGCGAGAGATTTTGCATTGATTTTGTTTTTGCTGTTTGTTTGATTAAACTTGTTATTTTAATATTTATATTTTTTTCATAATTACTTACCCTCTACAAGGTAATTAAATTAATAACTGTGGACCAAAGAAAAAAATAACTAGAATAAGTACAATCAAAGACGAAATGATTACCCTAATGGTACACCACCAGGTGTACGGTCGAACAAGCTATTTGGTTTACAGTTAAACCCACAAATTACATTGAAAAATGTAAACCAAATAGCTTGTTCGACCGTACCTTCACAACCTATAACTACGAAAACAGGTGCACTGTTATGTTACTTATTGCAGAAAAATCACCAGGAGCGATTCCCACCTAGACAAAATGATCTTTGTCTGGGACAAACCTCATTAATTTGTCCATTCACATCACATTTTAGCAATCCCCTTTTGAACAAAGAAGAAATCAGACAACTTTTATCATAAAAACATACAAAATGAAGGTTACTTATAGTTCCGAGTTCACGCAGATAAAAGCAAGAGACAAATAAAAATGTACTTTATCAGCTATAATAACTTTAGCAAGAAATATTCCGTGGAACGCAACCTAGCAGTTTTTTCAGGAGGAGATAATAAAAATATTTGTTTCAGTTTTCTCTTCGTTTTTAGAGTTTACAGAACTAACCAACGGGACCCTATTACTAAACCTCCGCTGTCCGTCCGTCCATCCGTCTGTCTGTCAGCGGGCCGGGTCTGTAAGCGTATCGTAATCCACGCGTACGACGAGAGCAATACGAGCATGAACATGTTCAAACAAGTCCGCATACGAAGCGGTGTTGCAGCGAATCGTAGGAGGTGTTTATTGTCAAAAAACTCCTGAATTTAACTGAATTTGAATTTGTCAAACTGGTTGAAGACTACCCTTGTCTATATAATCATTCATTAAGCGAATATTCAAGACAAGATGTTACAGACAGAGCTTGGGCAGTTTGCAGCAACAAACAATCTCTTCCTGTAATTATTTCCAATATATAGATGGTCCAATAAGCACGTCGCTGTCTACTTCTAACAAAATCAAACAATAAAAAAACCTCTTTGTCTGAAGAGGAAGTAAAATCCTCAACATCCAAAACGTCTGGTGATTTTAACTGATATCCAAAACGATACGTCTACGCTACGATTCGTTTGTGCAACACTGCAGCATAGCTATTTACAACGCTTCGATTCGGAAAGTCGTATGTCTATTTCGCTCGATTTCGTAATGTCAAAAAAAGATAGACATACGACTTTCCGAATCGAAAATCGAATCGAAGCGTTGTGAATAAGGGACCCTCGTACGCGTGGCGTCGTAACAATACGCTTACGATACTACTACGCTTACGACCCGTATTCGAAGGGCCTTAGTCATCATTCTGAGCTAATCTCTAAAGCTATCAAAGAGCGAACCATCAATGATTAAAAGTTATAAAACGATTGAGACATAAAGTTTTTAGCTAAAAGCGAGTTATAGTGCAGTTTAGCTACTTGTTTTTAAACGACTCCACATGCGTGGTCTGTGAATGTACGAGATGTGTTCGCTAGAACTGTCTTGGTTATTGGCAGAAACTGTTGTGTATACCGCCTGGCTGTCTGTCCCATAAAAAGTGTTCGATGCCAATGTTTAGAGATCGACGTCAAGGCATCAAAGGCGATTTCTCTTTGCGGCATTGAACGTTGGAATCTGAACCGGCTCTCTGCTCAGAGACTGCCTCGTTGGTGAAGTCCTGGGTTCGATTCCCAGGTCGGGTAAAGTGTTATTGGGTTTTTCTATCAGGAATTTCTCAGTAGCAGCCACGGAGTCTGGATTTGGACCAGGTTGATGGCAATAGGCTCGCCCCCAATTACATGGGCCTTAACCATAACTGGCGAAATGTGGGTGTACTATTAGGTACACCTCTGCCTAACCCTTCGGTGATTACAGGCGTGATGTTATGTTAGGTACAATTTATTTTAAACCTACTAACTAAACCTGTCAACACATATTACCAACTTGTCATAATAGGGTAGATGACACCATAAAACTATAATTCCCAGACACCTACTCGTATCTCTAAAAAAACACTTTATTTTGGGCCTGAAAACCCGATTTATTTTCAATTAATTGTCAAATTCGATTTAAAGTTGCTTTGAAATTAATAAATAGTTGAGTCATTGAGTTGAATAAACAGTGACGTCACAGTTGGCTATTGCCATACAAAATCTATGATAGAACCGCGTTTTGACAGCTCTTAAAAAGTATCTCAATTGATTGGTGTGTCATCTACCCCATTGCCTCCGAACCAAATAATAAACTATAATACACACATCATAATTAAATTGAAACTGAAACCGACACATACTTAACTAATCACTTTACAAACATGACTGTTATTCACGAATATATTCGACATCCATGTTATATATTAGCTGTATAATGTACGTATACGAGTATAATCTATCAACTGTTATCAATACAGTTACTCGATAATTGCTGATTGTAATTAATTTTGGATTAATTACAGGAACTGGTTTAGCAAACGAGCCTGATAATAATTAACATGCGTTCTGACAATTGAATCATAAAGTGAAACAAGCGTGCAAGCTAATCAACTGGGACTGTACTGCCGACTTTTAAAGCAGTATTATTTTTGATATTATTTCAGTACGGTGGGAAAGAGAAAGAGCTATGCAGAACTTATTGGTCCACCTCTTTCGTACACTGAAGAAAGATTAAGATAGTGTTTATATTGAGAAAAGTGAGCTCACACATCAGCTGCAAGGATATTTTGGCACTTGAATGGCATTGCCAAGGCGCTTTTGGTAAACATGCGTGTGAAAATTGTACGAAAAGCAAAACGGCGGCAAAATTTTGCTTTTCGTAAAAAAAATCCACATATGTCCACTCACCAAAAGATCCATACACCTATATATTTATGATGAATTATTTTCCACGGCAGTAAGCGATTTTGTGTATTTCAGAAAGTGTCAAAGTCAGTGTCAAAGAGAATCAAAGAGCAAGATGGTGAATCTAAAGATTACAATCTTTGCTTCATAAGTTATATCACCAGAGAACGGAATATAAAATCCCGTAATGATTTTTACTTACTTCCTTGAAGTTCAGGCAAATAAACTACCTATTCCGATCTCTGGTCTCTCTCACCACCAAACCGTGACAATGACAGACCACAGCCGCTTCCAACGTATTACTCCAATAGTTCCAGAAAACTAAACACTGCTAAAGAAATCTACTCCCTCAATCTCCGTCAAGACCTAATCGACCGCGCCGGTTCCCATTAGCACCCCCTGTGCTTCAGTAGTGTATACCCCACTCGTCTGAGGAAGATATAAAACTGAAGACAGTTAATTAGCCAGACTTCCACACTCATACTCTCAACTAAGTTCTTATAGTTGTACAGCTCACTTAAACTTTGTTTTACTTACATTGCTATTGCTACGTGTGCTATTTTTGTCGCCACTGCTGTGAAACCGGTGATGGAATACATTATTATAATCTGGATCTCCTCAAAGATTGAGTGAATCGATTTCTTTTAGGAACGCGTACTCCATCCTAGGCCGCATCATCGGCGAGTGGCGGCCACGAGATAGAAAAGCGTTGCGAAGTTAAAAAAAAAGAAGTGAAGAAGTGTTTTTTTAAACTATGCCCACCACTTCGAACCTCCATTCACAAACTTCTATGAAAACGGACTGCGGGGAGATATAACACACCACGTCACAATATGTCACATTTTTTGACAGCAAAACTAAGCATTTAATTTTGTTGAACGCATCGTATAGGAATAATATTCATCATGTTTCCTGTTGCTAAAGCCCATTCTCGTTCTTGGAGACTTGCGCCCTTTAATATGGCTGAAGATGATAAGAGGAAATGTGGTCATGTGTCTGGTTTTGTCGTCCTAGAGTGTTAGTTATTATCGTTGCGAATTTTAGGAAGCTGCTCCTGCTTTTCAGCAGTCGCGCGCCAGATAGTGGGTGTCTGGTACCTATCAGACTCTTGTTTGTACTTTTCCACTGTGCTTGTAACCTCCTATCTGGCCTATATTATATTGCGACCGCTGCCTTACCGACGAAGCCGAAGAAGTGGCGGAGTTTTGGGCTAATAAAATATAATGTCGTGACACTCGTGATGGTGATACGTAGAAGTAGTATAGTTATCATCGTTTTGTCACATCATGTATTTTTAGGTTTCGCGAGCGAGTCGCACTCTAGCACGAGGGTTCCGTTCAAACTTTTTAAAAGACAAATTTTAACTTTGCTGTTCGATCTCTAGAAACGGCTATTGCACCAACGCCACCAACCGCAAATAATAAGTTTGTATTAGTAAAATCGCTTTTTGTTGTTATAAAACTACATATTATTTACGGTTTTCATATTTGTCCCTTTATATGTGCTGTCAGACCTTGCTTTTTGTTAAATTTCGTGATTCTAGGTCAAACGGGCCATATAGGTTTTCGACCCAAAACCTATAGGGTACTTCCGGTTGACCTAGAATTGTCAATTTTGATAAAAGCAAGGTACTTACTGCACAAGTAATGAAAAAAATCCGAAAAATAAAAAAAAAATGAAAATTAAGGTAAATTTTGGTACGTACAAGTTTTCGCGAAAATCTAAACTAAAAAAGATATGGGCAATATCTTTTTATCGTGTTGACTCAAGACCTTGATTTTTATACATCTTATGGATGGACTATAGACCTCAGTATCTGGTATAAATTTCAACTTGCTAGGTCTACCGGTTCCTGAGAAAATTGGTGGTGACAGACGGACAGACGGACAAGTAAGTTATCTTAAAAGGGTTCCTTTTTATCTTTTGAGGTACGGAACCCTAAAAACGGAACCCTTTTAGGGTCACTTGGTTGCCCGGCCGTCTGTCTGTCAAATCTCTTTATTTCGGAAACGCGTGAAGGTATCGAGTTGAAATTGAAAAGCTGTGAAAAATTAAAACTTCTAAGTTAACGTAAAAAAAGATGCGGCCGTTTATCCCGCAAAATGAGTTTTTTCGATACTCTCAAGGGAATCAATATTTACAGGGTACTTCCCGATGACCTAGAACTATGGAATTTGGCAAAAAGCGGTGTCTTACAGCACATGTAAAGGAAAAAATCTGAAAACCATCAATATGTAGTTTAATAACAAAATACCTACAAGTTTATACGGAACCCTCGGTGCGCGAGTCTAACTCGCACTTGACCGGTTTTGTTTATAGGTTCTAGTTGAGGTTGTTTGCTATCCTCTGAGGCCAAGATCTATAAACGTTACTTAGCATGTTTTCAATCAATCAATCAATCAATCAATTAATATCTTTATTGTGGATCATATGTAGGTACATAATACAGGTCTTAAAATAATTACGATTGTGATCAGCTATGTCCCGCCCGTTGGGCATACAATAGTTAATTACATGCAAATTACTTACATTAATACATTTTCGATACAAATGATTAAATTATTAAAATGTCTTAGAGAATAATAATAAAGAGAACAATAAAGGCAGGTAGGTACATCTGAGGGAGACTGTATTGGAGCAGAGATTTTTCTGATAGGAAGTCTTTTATAGAATAGTAACATTTTTTTGGATTATGTTACATCAGTTTGACGGTTGTGCGACTGTCACAGGAATAACGCTTAGCCAAAGTATGGACTACATAATGTTTTTTGATCTCGGCTGCAGACGAAATACCGAAATAGACTGAGAGATTAATAAGCTCCAGATATAACCCTTAGTACAGGCAAATTACGGTCTATGATGTGCTTTTAAAGAAAAGAACTGCACTTATTAGTCTGACAGAATGGACTGGTCAGGTATGAACCTGACCTGAAAGTAGTGGTCCTTTGAGTGGATTTGTCCTGGTATGCAGCAAAATTAAAAAATCGACTCATTCGCTGAACTTCAACTTTCTTCTCTTAGAGTAATTTATAGACTCGGAGTGATAGTTTCATTCAAAATGCCGTTCAAATTTGAAGTAAACGAATGTGTGCAAAAGCGGCACGTATTTCGTTTGCCGACACGCACAAAAGCCCACAAGTAACACGTACGCACGAGTCGCACGCAGCCTTAAAAGGCTAACTTGAAATTGCTTCACTTTTATTGCGACTGCTGCGGTTCTAAGATTATTAATTCTATATTACTTCTCTTCAGGCTTTGCAGTAATCGTCGGCGCCACCACAGTTCTTACTTGTGTATGGAGCCCTAAAACAGTCGACAAATGACTACAACAAACTAATTCGCATTATGTACTTGTATGACTACAACGCCTGCGGCTACGAATTTGTGCCAATTAAGAAGATGGCTAACCTACATTTGAGCAACGACACCCACGGCATGAATGTGCTTCCCATCAAGTGGTTGCCGGCGATAACCTCTGTGTCTACTCGTTTGTCTGCGAAGACTAGGAAGTAAGGACTCAAATGTACTACTCGTACTATAATAAACCTGAAGAGTTTGTTTCAGATTTCACAATGTCAATTTCTGTGTTATATCTGTCACCTTAAAATGGTAAAAACCGTTAGATTGTAATATATCTAGCGAGATTGTAAACTGTGGAAATATTGTCAACTGAACATACTGCTTACAATATAACGCATTATATTTCGGTAGATTATAATCTGTCGAAGTGAAACCGTAAAATTGTGAAATGTATGCATAAAAATGTATATATAATATTTAGTTCAAATTGACTTCTTTATACTGGGATAGGAAAACTTTAACTCGAAGGAATGGATTTGGAAGATTCTAAGAATTTCATGAATATGAAAGTTTTTATGTTTGGACGTTTGATACTGCAATCATGCAAAAACGGCTGAGCACATAGGATACTTTATATTCCGGTAAATGACATGGCTTAATGAAATTGGCACGTTAAAAACCTACTCAAGATGTTTATGTTGTCCATCTTATCTAATTACTTACTTATTATTACTTACTTACTTATTATTTTACTTTCTTTTGCAGTTACATGATTAAAAGCATTGCCTTCCACGTCATATGGGGCATCTTGGCTATTGGTTTTCGAATTGTCATTGTGTACAGCAACGACTTGCGCACATTGAAATTCGCGCTTGCCGTTTTCTTCTATAGCTGTGTGTTCATCATGTGCTTTGACAGTACTATTGCAATAGTCTACATCACTCATATCAAGCAGAGTTTAACCAACGGCATGGTTTTAAGGTACAGTGGATGGAGTACCGAGTTGAAACTACAGTCGTATGACGACTTCGCCGGGTGGCTTCCCATCGCGGCCTCCGCAAGCTGGCTAAGAGGTGTCGTATTCTACATTTTGAATTTATACTTTTGTAGAGTATTATCGTCGATCCGAGGAAAAGCTGTTATGAAAGAAAGATTTAAACAGAAGCTGAGTTCTGACTATTATAATCCTATTCCTGAAGCTGAACTAGTTCAAACTGCTAACGCTAACGTTCTTGTGTACCGGATTGGGGAGACTAAGCCGCACGTTTCAGGAATATTTACTTATTTTATGCCAAGTCTATAAGTAATCTAGTTTCACCTATATTAAATATTACTCATGTTTTTCTTTAACCTTATAAATAACGAAGTGAATTGACAGAACATTATTTAAAAAAAATAAACATTTATAAAAGGAACTGTCTTTTATTATCTGGATTAGCAAATAATGATTTTTTTGCCAAACGGCGTTTAGTAACGAGAAATGAAATGAAGCGGTTGTGAACGAATTCAATTTCGAACGATAGTAGAGGGGACGTCATTAAAATTTTGATTATCACCTCGGCGGGAGACGTTGCCCATTAATTTTGGACTTTACCTGTAATCAAAACATGGGGCAGACCCGTTTTAGTGACAGCAAATTGGTACGCGGCCCTCTTGAAATTTGTTTGCTCTCTAGATTGTCTCGGAAACGTTTTGTAACGAGTTTGAGTGCGACCTTGAACTGGAAAAGGTTTAAATCATTTAATAACTGTCGAAATAATAATCCAGAATCATGGGTTCATTAGAACTTTGGAGCATGGTGGCAATTCTATACCAGAGTAAGTGTTCGTCTGATATTATAATTATTCTTCATTTTCTTAGTCTATCACAGTGTCAAGTACTCGTAGAATCGGCTTTTTACCAATTATTTTATTCACATTTTATTACATTGGACCAATACTTTTTCTTGTAATTTCTTTATTATTATTTTATTTCCTTTTTATCCTTATTGAAAAGATTCGTAGATGAAACTTACAATTGTTAAAAATTTAAAAGTGTGTGAGTATGGATGGAATTTTCTCTCACAAAGTTTATAGCCTATTAGATATATATATAAGTAGGGAAAATATTAACGATAAAAAAACAACTATGAGCACCACCGTATCTTGAGCTTTAATCCTTCTCAACACACATCATTTCAGCAATTCTAGTCGTTGTGATGAGTTGGATGACCCTAGACTGCAAATTCGCGCCAAACGCGTCAGATCTTCACGAGACAACGCTGATGAAGATCCTGTACCTCTACGACCCTGAAGCCTGCGGCAGGATCCATTTCTACAACCTGACCTCCAGCATCAAGTATGAGAGGGTTTACACCAGCGTCGTGTGGATAATCTCCAACCATGTCGCTGCTAGATTTAGAACGTAAGTAGTAGCATTAACGTCTTGACACAACTGCTAAAAAGAAGAGTATAATTTTGATGTGTTTAGAGAGGTATAAGTATTAGAGAGAATAATAAGAGTATAGTTTTGTTTATTATGAAGGGTGTAAACAGACCCTTCACGAAGCCGTCAACCAAGCCTTCTGTACATCAAACTAAGTAACCCTACGCAAACTTTGAAATGACTTTTTTTTTGGGTGAAAAATCACGTTTCTCCGTAGGACTCAATGTAACGCACTTAAAACATTGTGCTGATGGATAGATTTCAATCCATTGGCACAATGTTTTAAGCATAGTAGGTACGCGGGTCGTGAAGGTGTTGAAAGTAAAAATCTTACATTAAAAACATGTACACTTATAGTACTTACGGGATAATATCCGTGATTTTCTTTTTCTTTGAGCTCGCAAGCATCATGATCGCGGGAATGCGGAGGTATTCCCGCGATCATGATGCTTGCAACAGCGTCTAAATATCGGGAGCTCAAAGAAAAAGAAAATCACGGATATTATCCCGTAAGTACTTAAAGTGTAGTGAAAAACCGTGTAAGTCTAAAACAGTGCATTAAAAACATGTATTTATAAAAATCTTGTTAAAAAGTTGGAACTTTGATCCTCAATATCGCCATCATAACTAGAGGGTTCCCAGGTATTGTCTAGAACAACAAAAAATGATCGCAATAACTTGGAGAACAAGTGCCTTTCGGCTTCGTTAAGGGTTTTTTTACACCCTTTATTCTTCAAAATAGCCACTGTGTGCAGCCCTGGCACGGCCAGCTTGAAGATGGCGGGACGAGCTGGACAAATAAGTTCATAAAATCAAGTCATAGTTTTTTTACAACTCTCTAGATTATTTTTTTGCATTTCCAGTATAACAACTAGTTGTGGACAATTACTATGGGCAAGCCCTAAAAGATTCCTTTACAGACAGAGATTTACATGTAGTAGATCTCAGCCTAAAGTATTTCCTGTATTACAGCAAGATCCAGGTATGGTTCTCCCTCCACCTGCTCTGGCTGCTATTCTCCATCATCAACGTGACGCAAAGAGAGCGGTCCTGTAGCTTCTGGATCACCTTACTACCCTTCACCATCGCTGGGGTCTGTCTACTCATTGCGGATGTAGTCAACGCCATATTATTTCTTGTTGATGCGAAGTATACCTTCACCGAAGGTACGTATGTACTTCTGATTAAATGTTTGGGACTTGTTTTAAGAAAAAGCTGTTGATGATGTTTTAGGGTATAAAAAGCCATACTTTTTAATTTTAATATTATTACAATAACCAGAAAACATAACAGCAAAGCGTACGCAATCCGATCGCGAAACAGTAAATCCCTGCACAATGATATCGGAACAAGGGGGTGGGTATTCCTCAGAGCGCACCTATTTTTAAGCGCAACCAACTAAGCGCAACTAAATTATTCATCGAAGCACAACCATTAGTTGCGGTCTACACAAATTCAAATTAAAAATATTATGTGTTTATTCCTCAAAGCGCAACCATTACGAAAAATAGAGAGGGGTATGATAGATTCATTTATTATATCGATAGACGGTTTTAAATCAACTGCCCTAATTTTTTATTTATTAAAACGGACTACCAGGCAAACAAATTAACTGGAACTAAGTGTTTAAGCAACTTTTGGTTAATAATGTTAAAAGTACTCCATCGATTGCGGGGTTTCTATGAAACTCGACTTCTTTTATCCTATCAAAAGCAAAGCATTATAATAAGAGCAGTTATGCATAGTGTTGCTATCCTATATACAGGGCGTCCCACGGATATGCCACATGGAGGGAAAGTACCTTAAATATTGTAGATGGAACATTTTACTGAAAGAAGACATTATTTGAATTAAAAACAAACAATTTAAACTGCATTTATAGATATTTAAATAATTACATGGTTGAACCGGGAATCGAATCTATTACACCAGAAAAATAATCACCCTGTAGCTTTATCATACCGATCGAAAGGCATCATAAGGATTATTTTTTGCCAAAAAACATAGTGTCAGAAGTAAAAGGAAGACCATGAATTTTTAACATTCTTGAGACAAATTGAGTCCCTTCCTGTTGAATACAAAGTCGCACTCTTTTGATTATTTCGCTACCTGTCGATTTTTTGATCTTGTTGTGGTGGATATTTAAAATAATACGTCTAACTTATGCTTGTAGCTCGTGGACACTTTCATACTTATTTGGGGGTTAGAAGGGACTCATTTTGAGCATTTGATAAATTGATTAATTTTGTATTAAAACTGTTAAAATTCATGGTCATCCTTTTATTTCTGACACTATGTTGTTTAGCAAAAAATATTCCTTATGATGAAGTCTTTCGATCGGTATGATAAAGCTACAGGTGATTATTTTTCTCGTGTAACGGGTTCGATTCCCGGTTCAACCATGTAATTATTTAAATATCTATGAAAGCAGTTTAAATTGATTTTTAAATTCAAATAACGTCTTCTTTCAGTAAAATGTTCCATCTACAATATTCAAAGTACTTTCCCTCCGTGTGGCATATCCGTGGGACGCCCTGTAGAGTGGGAGGAACATCGACTCACAAACAGTTACCATCTTTTCAGTTCATCATTCCTTAATCAGTATTCCATATTATTAGTATATGACTATATCGTCCCACAGGGCAAAGGCTTCCCTTCCCTTCCCTCTTTCGACATTTCGCGATATAGTGCGATTGTAGGCCAATCCTTTGCGAAAGAATCGGGGGGCACGGCAGTGCTACCGCCTAGTCGAGCGCGAAACAAACACTGCCGTACCATCCTTTACTGGAACTATTTCGCCGCATTTTCAGGCCCCTATTTGTGAACCTCTGGATAAGACCAGAACGCAGAAATTTTCGTCATTCAGTAAACTATAATCACATACTTAAAATCCAAAATTTCAAGTCTGTAGGTCATTTAGTTCCGAAGTTAAGCGAAAGCATAGTTTCGCATTTATGACACTCAGTCACTCATGATCATCAGAATAGAACTAGTACCTCCCATAATCTCAGAGAGCTGAAATTTGGTACAGAGTTAGGGTTTAATGGCCACATAAAGGAAAAACTATAAAACTAGTATAATCGAAGATCTGGAGTACCTTAGAAAACACAAGAGCCCAACCAAACTATTAGAGATCGACATATCGCCTTTACAAAAAATATTCAACTTGGTGGGCCGCTTCATTTGATGTCAAAAATCGAAGGTCTGAAGTATCTGATAAAGAACCCTCAGCTGGTCTCAGCTGTATTAGAGATATGGTAATGCCCCCTTCTACTATTGGTACATAAAAAAATCGACTGTCATTGCAAAAATCCAGCGTAGTGGGACACATCTTCTAATTTAATTTAATCTAGCCTATAGCGTCCCACTGCTGGGCGAATGCCTCCCCTCCTGTTTTTAATACGCATATAAATAAAATTAAAGGAAAACTCTGGATAAGACTAGACTGGCTTTTATACTTATACTTACAAGTTTACAAGAAGAAATAGTCGAACGATTAACTTTATTTTACTCGAACATTACACAAATTAAATAAACAAATTACACTAAAATATTAATTTCGCTCAAAATTTGGTCAAAATATAATGCATTGGACTAAGAGTGGCGGTGATACCCGCACACGTCGCTAGATAGCGCTGACTGTATTTTAAGACGCGCTTACGTTTGTTTTTCCGATAACCTTATATGGCGAAGTGGCAACCAGCCGTGTTACAGTCGTTTACGACATTCTTCTACTGCGCTTGAAAACGTTTGCTAGGGATTAGGAGGTATTATTTGCATTTCGTTGATTTCGCTTATTATTTCGTGAGGTTTGCTAAGGTTAATTAGCAGGTTGTTATTATAACAATTCGAAGATTTGAATAGGTTAGGAATTTTATGATTCGTGACGGATTACTGATTAATCTGAGATCATACCAATGGATTGGTTATTGGTAATCTGAGATCATACCCCGGGCATACGTGTACAGATAATGAATAAAGTAAATACGAAAAACTGTTGCTACTGTACAAGAATCAGAACCGGAAAAAAAGAAAACAAAGATTTGTAATAATAAAAAAACTACTCTTAGAAAGTAAAAAACTGTGTCAAATAAGAAAAATTATAAAATAAATCAATGGGCTATATTGATTTATTTTATAAATTGTTCTTATTTGACACAGTTTTTTTTCTTTTTAGGAGTAGTTTTTTTATAAATATACACAAGTATTATTAAATACCTATACATAAGTATTATTGAAATACGCAGCTTTATCAAGCCTACAATTGACTGGTTATTGAATCAACGTTTTCCAAGTGGCAATTTTCCATCGTCAATGGGTAGCGGTTCTGGCGACAGATTGGTGCAATGGTGTCATGGAGCACCTGGTTTTGTACCCTTGTGTACCCTTCAACGGCCAAGTCACACAACATTAACTATAATAATAAAGAAATCGCAGTAAGGAACCTTAGACTTGGCACGACTTTGTCTAGATTTCATTACTTTTTAGAGATAAACAAGCGAGCTGCTTGTTTATCTCATCGAGACTTGGCTAGTTTTTTACAGAATGTTTTTGGTGGGATAGTATTTAATATTTATTTTTCTTATGATCACTTAGTTTTGTGAATGCTGGTTAATCAGTAATTGGCGACTGTTTAAGTCCAAGACTGTAAATGTTCTATCCCTTATCTGTTAGTGAAGTAGACACAATAGTTAAACAATGGCGTCAGACCGATTCGGTCGGGCTTCACAGACAAAGGGCTAAGATATGTTGTACGGTCGAATAAGCTATTTGGTTTACAGTTTAACACATAAATTACATTGTAAAATGTAAACCAAATAGCTTGTTCGACCGTACACAAAAGCTGTTCGTGAACCTATAATAATAAATAAATTTCAGTTCATCTTTAAAAGTTTTGTTGTTAAAATTGTGGCATGTCATTTTCTGCGTCGGGTACATTATGAAAACAAAGTGTTTGGTTTTAGACTAACCTCCTAGCCGCCTATCATCTTCCCAAATTATCAAAAACATTCTAAATAACCATAACACCACATCCTCTCTATATCTCAAAACCATAACGCTAACGACTAAAGGCCTACACGTTAACTGATTAGGTTAAACTTCAGTACAGCGTCCACCCCAACTGTCCTGAATAGCGCTACAAGCCCGACTCTTAGTAATTGATGTCCACTCCAGAGCTTGCCCGCTTTGAAACGCGGGCTAGGTTTAATCTGGCTGCGTTGACGGTCTAACTGTCTATTCACCTTACTCTGGTGGTACGGGGCTAGATTCAATAGAAATGTCAGCCTTTGATTAGGGATATGGGCTTTAATTGACACTGTTACGAAGGGGAGGGGCAGTATTAAAGGTATCGTCGTTATTTAATGGTTACTGCTGCACATTACCAGCGGTAAAACTGATGCGTCGCAAACTAAGCGACAAACCAGGAAAGGGGAAATATTGAAAATGGGTGCTCAACCAGCCCTGGCTGCAGTCCGTAGCTCCGTGCCAAGAACGAGCCAAGTTGATGAGGAGGGCTTCACTAAAGTGGAAAGGAGGAAGAAGAAGAAGCCCTGTCCTCGTCACCTGTGCGGTACCGCACCGAGTGGACCCAACATGCTGCTGCGTCCTGCTGTGCCTACGACGCAGCTGTACATCTCACGTCTGCATCACTCCACTAAAACTGAGGAAGTGGTGCAGTATTTGAAAGTGAAGACCAACTGGACTCTGAGGGTCGAAAAGTTGGAATCGCGCCACAACATCAACTTTAAGTCATCCGTGGTACGAGTTCCAACCCACCATCTACAGACCTGCATGAAGGAGGACTTTTGGCCGAAGGGTGTCGTATATCGACGTTTCCGAGGGCGATTACGCGACACCACGTGTATAGTTTTAGTCTCGTATGGTTTAAAGTATGTATTGATATATTAATGTTGTTAATTATTATTTTGTGTATTTCACCTATTTTATAGTTATAGTTAGCTATTATATAGTTGCCTGATAATAAAATGATTATTATATTATTATTATTACGTTACCTTTTCACAACTCTAAACGGCACAACGGAATTTTGCTAGCATCTTAAGTAGACAAAGGTCTGTACGATAGTAGGTACGTTCTCGTGGGATAACTTTCGACATCCACGCGGGTGAAGCCACGGGCAAAAGCTAGAGTTAATTAAAAGAAACAATATTGCTTAAAGTCATGACCATTTAAACTCTAAGATTGATAATTGGCATATCTTGTTATTGACATGCACAAAAACCGAGTACTGTACCTAGGCACTGTTTGTAGCTTTCGGTTACCCTTTTTTTTTTTTTTTTTTTTTTTTTTCGGATGGGAAATCATCAAATGACTTCTCCCGCTCTGGGCGGAGCAGGAGGGAGTGTCAGACTTTTACTGACTAAAACCCATCCATGTTCCTTCATCGCCCTTTGTGTTCCGGGGCCACGGTATCTCTTTAGAATAGTCCCGCAACCCCGGCAGGCATCGGTCCTTTCGGACCCCTTCCTTTTTGCTGACTCTCTTTGAGGCGCGCGTGGAACACGAACGCGCCGTCGACACGGCCTGTCGTCATGAGACGGACGGACGGCGAGCTAGCCCATAGCCCACCGTCCACAGGCCCGCGCCTACGGTGGCCGGGGGCCACGTGGTGGCCCCCGACGCCCGGGGCGTCTCCCGCGGCGGCCGGGACGCTGTGAGGTTCTCTCCCTCTCACGTTCCGCCACCTCCTTCTCTAGCATTACTGCTTCGCAGAAGGAGGTGACGGCGTCCCATTCCGTCTCGCTCCGGACCATGGCTTGCACCAAGGCCGGACGCGAGAGGTCGCCGCCGCCAATCGCCGCTTCGAGGACACGGCGGTGCTCCGCCCACGCGGGGCACACCTCCACCGTGTGCTCCACCGTGTCCTCCGGTCGATCCTCGCAGTGGAAACACCCGGGCGTTTCCTCCCGCCCGATTCGGTGCAGGAACCTCCCGAAAACACCGTGTCCGGTGAGGACCTGCGTCAGGCGGAA
The DNA here is from genome assembly GCA_941918905.2 of Xestia sexstrigata. NCBI lineage: Eukaryota > Metazoa > Arthropoda > Insecta > Lepidoptera > Noctuidae > Xestia > Xestia sexstrigata. The sequence continues at coordinate 2,498,053 of OW799210.2, forward strand.
GGTGAGGACGCCGTGGCGTCTCTCAAGCCACTCCTCAAAGAGGGGACTTACCGCCACTATTGTGGCGTGCCCTGCACGGGGTTGCGACAGTCGCTCTCTCCATGTCGCCATGAGATCACGCCGGAAGTCTGTCCGCTGAGCGACAATTTGTCGCGGCGCTTTCGGTTACCCTTTCGTCAGCTTTCAATTCAATTCAATTCATTCATTTATTGCATCAAATAGGTATGGTAGGTACATGAAATTTTTATATAAAATATTTAGTAACACACATTTGGCCAATATATAGCATGCAATAATACAGGATTTTTTAGTTTAGTTATTATTACTAGGTAACTACATTTTTTTTTTTTTTAGTTTAAGTCCACTTGACTGTTAAATATGTCGGTGCTTTATAGTATAAAATTTACAGGGACACTTTTGAAAGAACTTATCTATCGAATAAAAACACTCTTCTAACAACCACTTCCGCAACGCAACACAAAACTTATTGAAGGGTAGTTGAGTAATTGACTTAGGTAAAGCATTATAAATTAATAATTAAAAAATAATTTTCGACTACAGTTAACGGGAGACTTCTTTACCGAAGCAAATTAGTCATCAAAGTAGTTGATAAGGCGTGTAAATAGCCTGCACCTTTGAGAGGGTTGTTTTTAGGAACAAACCAAAAATTTTGAATTAAGAGCCTATGATAAAGGTGTAATGGTGTAATTTCCCTATTGATGAATCCTCAAGAAACCAATATCAAATAATTAATAGCAGCAAAACTTGCCCACGTACCTCGGCAATCCGGTGATCCCACTCAGACCCAGGGAGACGGGAAGCTGACTCGTTTCATGCACGCGTGATGGCTTGTAGGTATGCGCTGCCGGCCGGCGAGCTAAATCTTCTTAAATCCACCGGTAAAATGTTTAAAACTCCAAAAATCAACACTGCACTATAAGTTCTCAATGAAGCACAGATGCAGGTCCATTTATTTTACAAATATCTTTAAGGTTTCACCAAAATGGAATTTTCAAAAGGCGGAGATGCGCACACACAGTGTTTGCGAATGGCGGCGGGAAGAAGTCTCTTTGCTACCGCTAATGCCATCTATCGGCATGTCGAGAGAATACTCAAAAAAGGGCGCTGCGGCAACAAATATTAGTGCGAGGATTCATCAATTGAGAAGTTAAAAAAATATTAAATTTTAAAAGATAACCTATTTTTCTATGAGAGAATCCTAAAATATTATTATTTAATTTTTATATGAAAAAGGCATTGACGCTTCACCAGTAGTAATATTTGCCCCTTGCTCCAAAGCCTCGGTTCTCCGCTATCTGTCGACGAAAGGCCACCTCCGCGCCATGAACAAGAAGCCGATCACTCCGGGGAACATCAACGTCGGTGAGGATACGTCCTGGATTGCTGTCCTCCTGGCATACGTCAGCTTGAGAGGCATCGTCCAGTGGGTTGTCAACTTCTGGATTGTGAAGGACAATTATTTCGAGGGCTTGGAACGCTATCGTAAGTTTTTCCAATATTTCCATTGAAAAAAAAAAGCAGCAGTGTGCTTTTGAAATTAAGTTACGCAATGAAGCGTTACTTTATGGAAATCCATGACAATAACATTTAATAAATAGTTAGGTTGCAACTTCTGAATTTACATTTTAATGGTGCTACATTCTGCATCCAACATGCAACCTTGCATTTATTTTTTTGACCAAATTCAGAATCGACTAATGCATTTAATAGAGAACAGTCTTGTTATTATAATATAACCTACTAAAATTGTAAATCTAATGAGAATAACCAAAGTGAGATCATGGAAGAAAATAATTTGAATTTAACATTTACTGTTGAAAATTGGATTTCGTTTTGATCAAACTCAAAGTCAAAGTCAAAACATTTATTGCGAACCAAGTGTACATTGTGCAAACACCCGTAACAGTAGTTTTACTAGCCTATTCGTTAGATGGAAAACTTATTGTGTAAATCCATTTTGATCCATTTCAGCTATTCTATTTGGCCTTATTTTAGTAAAAAGAAAACCTCTCCATGTCTCCGAGGCCATTAGGCCGATAGTTTTTTTGCTTGAAATCAGCTGCAAGATGCACATTAAAATAATAAGCCATGTACCCATAGATAATGTTAAAGGAAGTCTCTGAATTCACCATAACCAACCACTTAGTATATTATGAAGCCCATAATTCATAAGCATTATGCTCAAGGGACGCTCCTAAGTTCCGAAGTTAGGATCTCAAGTTGGTCATCCGTTTTAACGTTTATTAGTTAACTACTAAACCCTGTAACTTTGCTTCCATGGATATTAACCCTACCTATAATCATAATGATCGAAATACTTAGCGGCGATGTAGTAGAAACGTTTAGGCTACTTGGAACCCCAAGTTTCCGGGAATGTCATAGAACCAAAAAATTTAGGCCTGGCGACATCTACAAACCCGCACTGGGCCTGCGTGGTGGATTACGACACACAGTCTCTATCTCTATGTCCCAGCAGTGGGAAAATCATAGGCTTATTACGCTAAAGTGATTTCTGCAATCATCTTAATAATAATAAATTCATTCATTTCAGTCATGGTCCATAGTTCCATACAGAATATAAAAATTTAAAAACACAAAACAAAAAAAGAACATAAAACATGTACATTAAAATAATCAATGAAAATACACAAACACATTCGATTACAATTGAATTAAATATAAATTAAAATAGTACACATTAAAATAATCAATCAATAACAAAATTAAACATGCACAATTATATAAAGTCATACACGCACGTCAACTAAAACGAGGAAAGGCGCTAACGTGAAGCTGCATCCACCTCTGTATCAGGGACAGGTCCCACCGCTTGGACAAAATCCTCAGAAGACTGTTCGAGTTGCTTCGTAGGCGACTTCATAGTGAAGCGCTCTGCTTCCTCATGATCGCGAAAAAATTATCGGTCCGCGCCTTAGCGAACATAGTCGAAGCACTACAAAACCGCGGAAGCCCTAACAGTATCCTGAATAATCCTAGTATTTATTTTCAGGTCAAAAAAAACGCATGCTCCCAAAGCACAAATTGCGAGTAAGAAGTTCATCATCATTAATCGAATTTTCGAGCCATTTGTAGGTGTGTACTTACGTTGCTATATAAAAAGGTAATCATACTCATCGTTGTGTTTCTATGGGCTCATCGCTAATATAATATAATTAAGATTGTAGATGAAATTGTAAAGTTTAGAGGAAAATAGTGGATGATACTCAAGTATAGTACCCGTAACACACGTTCGCCAATTATAATAATATAATAATAATAATAATAAGTAAGAGGTAAGCTTATTGTTAACAATCGGGCACAAATACAGTCTCCGGGTTCCTACTGAAAAAATCCCGCTGGAAAATGTTATTACATAGAACGCAACCATTTATATTTTATTGTTGGCATTTCTGCTAATTTAGGTGCATTATGTTGGCAACACTTTTTTCGTCTCGCCATCTTCATACTGTGCAAAAGTTACAAATAAAATACGTTCCAACATATTTCCGAGTTCTACAGTTATTTTAATATGTATATTTTTATTTTAATGATTTCATCTCAAAATTATCATCAGAAAATCCCAAGAACACTTTCCCAGCCTGGAATACAATCCATACAAGTCTACCCAATGCTCAGCAGTAACAGTTGATACCCTATCACAGGGAACCGTGTCAGCCTCAAGTCCTTCTAAATGTACATACTCGTATTTAAAAAAAAAAACATAAATAAAACCACACATGTAACACCTTGACCTTGAAAAAAGCAGGAAAAATAATAAGCTCAAGGAAAAATATTTCCTTAAAGCAGATTTTACACCTTGACACAAAATTTCCTTATATCCACCACCAAGGAGAAACCCTATACTTAATACACTCCTATATCCCCCAAGAACTTATTTGGTATGCAAACGATATGTTTAGGGCAGGCCCTTTCTCCAAGTGTCCACAGAGTCTCTGATATGCCTGATAACATGGAGTTATGTTGACCGCTAGGTCAACAGGTGGGTTGTGATCATATCCTTTTCATGGTGGTCTATGAATAGACGGTCAGTGCCGTCATTCTAGCTTTATAAGGTTATTGTGTAACGTGCTGGCTTTGATGATTAAAGAAGTTCTGGCGTATTTACTTCTCTAGTCCTGGAAGATAAAAGTCAGTCTGTATAGCGATCTAATCTGTCATGTGAGAGGAATTTTGCTACCTACCCCTGCCCTACGCTGTTTACTTTGATAATCAAAGTAAGTAGAAAATCTTCTACTTTACTTTCTTCTATTAAATGTAGGATACGGATTACTGAGGGAGCTTTTATGACGCAAAATACCGTTAATACAATTTGTACCTACATGACTGGAAACGAAACCAATGCGGAAATAAGTCAATGTAAGTAAGTGGGTAATAGTTCAAAATAATCACTCGTTAAACTTAACACAATCAGCAACACCATCACACAGATCACCATCACAGTTGCCTCGTTTTAAGGGCAAACACTCACACAAACAGCTAAAGCAAATGAATGCCAGCGGGTGAATGCGGGCAGAGCAATTAAAATCCTTCTCCATTATAAATGACATCATTATTGCGGAGATTCCGACGTTTACCGCCACCTCTTAATGAATGGAGCTGAGCGAAGATTTGAATCGTTAGATTCACTCTACTGTGTTAAAAACGATAAAGTTTTTGCTTCGTCGAAACTTCATAAACCTCTCTTGCGCTTGCTGTATATCAATCTAGCAAGCGAGATAGCTTAATTTTCTTATTACATTCTGCCAAGTGCCGCGCGGAGCAGCGGAGAGGCCGCCATACAAGCCAATGCGACAAGAGATCCGCTTCACCGCCCGACCGCGTGGACAAGCGGTGTCGTGTGAGAATCGCCTTACTCTTTTTGGCATTATGTACGCACGACGACCAATCAAGCTGTGCCAAACCAAAATAAGCTGATCTCTTAATGTCCGGGTAACTCATACTAAGCGAAGGCAGGTTATACTGGTTACGTGTAGCTTGCTGTGTATTGTGATAGGTACTCATATCTTACCCGTAATAGATAAACCTCATAAGTAGTATCTATTTGGCACAAAAACATTTCCATTCTCTAAAACCGTTCAAAAATAACATTGCCTGCAAAATCTTTTCCCAATACCCCCTAGACATTACTAAAGGTTACGACGGGTAAGCAGAACGGTCCGTCTCGTAAGACTTGGGTAAGCGGGCAGTAACGGCTTTTTACGACGTACTTGACTAAAGCCGCTGATTCCCAGTCTAGACAAACTGTGAACTAACATACTAACTTATTATCAGCCCAGTACTCTACCACTGGTGAGCGACAGTAATCTCTCAGAGAAGACTTTGATAATGATCACCATACGACACAATAGGCTTGTGTCCTGAAAAAATCTAATTAGTCCGCCAGCTATATTTTCAAAAAATATTTGTTATACGTAAACCAAAATTGACGAAGATACGACGCTTCTAAAATTCTCAATACGTCACGCCGTGCTATATTTTTTAGTGCGTTGTGACGTCACGAGCCACCACTCTCGAGTTTTATGCGTTTTATCTTTGTCAATATTTACAAAAACAAAAAATACGAGTCCTTTCTTTTCCAATAAGCTAACTGACGGACTAAATAGATTTGCAATTTAATGTTGGTGGAAACTAGCCTATTAAAAGTATAAAATCGCTAAACTAAAGACAGATTGGTAATTTTAGACCCATATCAGTTGTGATTTGTAGTGATGGCTAAATAATACCAGCGGCATGGATCGAACTTCAAGATTAAGCGGCGCTGGTCAAGGCCGGTCCGTGATTACATACCGACTTTTCTCCCTGCCTCGGAAAGCACTTATCCCGGCTGTCATTTTCAGATCTTACAATTCGTTACAGGTAGTCAGTGGCCTAAAAGTCTAACAACCAGTCTTACCAAAGGTTATCGTATTACCCAGTACTAACAGGGTTCTGGAGGTCTAATAGGCAGTCGTTCCATGTAAAATACTGGTATCCAGCTGCATCCGGTTAAACGGAAAGCCCAAAAAGGCTTGGCAGATAATAATGGTGAAGGAAAAACGTCGTTATGAAACCTGGACCTATTCTAGGTTTCCTTGTGATGTCAGCTATGTCCAAAATAAAATTAGAAAGGAGATAAGAATTGATAAAGTTACGTTGTTACTAACCTGAATATGACCCACAAAATACATGAGAGGTGAGGCCTTAACAACTCAGTATATTAAATAGAGGTTACTTTTCCCTGATTTTCCTTATAAAATTCCGTCATGCATTAAATACTAGTACCGAAGCTAGAAGCTCACAGCCCATACATAAGACACTCATGACCCAATTCTTTAGGTTTATTTACGAAATCCGCTGGGAATATCGTCACCTGCCTCGCATTGTGTATCTTTCATATGCAGTAAGTACCTAACTGAGAAAATGTAAAACAAACTCTCAACAGGATTATATGCGGATATGGGCAAAAAAGAGAAGCGATTTAAGTGTGAACAGATTATAATGAATGGCTATGATTGGGTTTTTGTAATTTAAAAGTTGTTCTATTGCTATTTTCGTGATCATCAAGAAACTTTTATCAGACATCTGTTTTTGGCCACAGCTGCGCTTGCGTGTAGGTCGGAAACTGTCCAGGAAAGTAATACCTGGATAAAGTAGGAATCTAATGTCCTGAACCAGGTCGTGTTCTACCTATGTGCAAAATTTCGCTGAAATCAGCTCAGCGTTCAAATGTCGAGGTAACAGTCAAACAGACAGACAGAGTTACTTTCGCATAAATTAGTAAGGATGGTCAAGTTATTTTAGGAATGATGATTTCAGTCATTTCCTTCAAAATCGTATTGTTCTAGATATTTTAGTTGCATTCAATTATTTCTAGTCCTAGCTATATATTTTATCCAACTTGTAACTTAATGAAGAATGCAATTGAAATTTACTTATACTGCGATACAATTATTAAAAAACTTTAAATTTATGCCTCTGAACCATTATTGATTATCGTTGCAATGAATGCAATAACATTATTCAAAAAAATTTGCGTCAGTGAGAAGTCATGGTCAAATGCTGTCAGCATTGATAGTTGTATAAATTGATTTGAAGAGAATTAAAAGAATTGCTGCTGCATGAAATAATATCATGTAACTTTTACTTTAAAAAGTTTTTGTTGTTTTTTACCCTACTACAGCGAAGCCAAAAGGAAGGGTTATGATTTTAGCAGTCTATGTATGTATATTCATCCGATTTTGATGAGTAAGGTGTCAATCGATTCGTTATTATGGCCCGGGTAACAAAGGTAGTATACCACACAAATTCTTGTTATTAAAAGTTCTCAGAGAATATTATAAGCACCTTCCTCTCTCCCTTGATGAATAAAAATTAAATTTTCACTTCATGAATAACACTTTATTAAAATATAACTTTATAACATCACAAATTAAGGTCTGAACACTAGAAGAGGTGCGGGTTTGCGCAGCTGAAGCCTAGCAGAATACTTCATATTCTGAACGTCATTCTCCGTCACAAACTCCACTTTCTGCAGCTGTCCATTGGGAAGCAGGACAAAGTAGGTTCCGACGCTCTTCTGCACTTCAACTGGACCTTCCAACCTTTCAGCTTGAGGGTTGTCAGTGGTTGGAACTTCGGTAGAATCAGGAACTCCATAGGTGTTGTCTGGCACGCCATAGCTGGTTGCTGGTGGCGTCTTCGGTAGTTCGAAGGCTTGTCCCTGAGGTTTCCATCCAGAAGCAGGGTATCCAGCATCAGGAGCTCCGTATTGATCAGCAGGGGCTCCGTATTGATCAGCAGGCTTCTCAGGCTGTTCGTTGGGCAGTGTGAACGGTTCCCCTGCAGGTTTCCATCCTGACGCTGGGTAAGGTCCAGATGGTTCGGTGGTTGCTTCCGTTGGTGAGTCAGTGGTAGTCGGAGCTAACTCTTGGCGCTGGAACCTGAACCTCGCTGGTCTGAAGCGAGGCAGCTCAGCTAGAGCTCCGATCACAACACAACACAGGACTAGGAACTTCATGATTGAGGTTGAGCAGTTGAATGATGCTGGTCGTCCTATCCCAGACCAATTTATACTATGTTGATAAGTTTATGGTGCTTTGTTGTATCATAAATGGTGTGATAAGGACGATATAGAGGATATTCGGCGATCACAAGTCTGGTCACGTCGCGGTTGACTGACATTGACCTGATGACGGCGTCCGAATGACATCAATAACTGATTAGAACGTGTAGCTAATTAATTAAGTGATAATTAATGCAGGGTTTTAGGAGTTACCTTGTAATGCCATCGTGATTAATATTTAATTTCTATCAAGGATGGTTCTATTAAGTGTTGGTTAGTATTGAAAATGATTGTTCCCGAGAAAGTGTGCCCAAGTGCCTAGAATGTACCAATTCAGAGTCAAAAGCTAGATCAAATTAGATCATAATTTCAATTTATTGAAGCACGAGTACTTAAATTAATATTTCGACTAATTTTCCTTAGACTATTTTGAAATCTCTTATCTCTAATGGATTTATTTATTTCCGGTACACTTTAAGGTTTGTTTTCATCATCGCTACCAAATGAAGGTAAACTGGTGGTAATATAAAGCCTATATTTTTAACAAGAACAAACAAGCTGACGATTGTAATCGTGGAGAGCTCGGCTCACAGCTTGAGGACTATTGTGGAAAATAAAAACGCCATTTCCTCCTCATTTTTAAAAAAATGTATAATGTTTTCCGCTCTTCTCTTGGTTTTTGTTCAGAGAATTGTATCTACCTCACAATGCACGTGAATATTTATGAATTGTTTGTGAGGTAGGTGCTTTTTAATTTTGGGAATGGAAAAACTTGACTCTCTTCATATAATGGTCACTGCTGAGTTCAATATCACATGCGTTTGATTGTGTTATATATACATAGTTTTACATAATTGTAACTTCTTTATATTTACCTATTTTAAAAAAGAACTCCTCATTTAAAATACAAAGTAATGACGGAAAACTGAATAGGATTTCTGCCAAGATACAGACTGATGTGGGGCTCACGCTTACACATCTGTGTAAACTAGCTATTTTGAGCTACGTATTATATCAAAACTTATTTATTACCTGTGTACACCTCTGCATCGGTGCGTCTCATAACATATAAAGTTATTTGGTATATTTTCATTTCAATAACGTTCACAAGATATAATAAACGTCAGTTACACCAACTGTTGATATAATTTCTTCAGATATAACATTTATATACTCTAAAACTTATTTCGTATAACGTTATTGGATATAACGTTTATTTAATCGAAAATCATTATATAACATAACGTTTACTATCGAAAAGCGTGACAGAAACGAATCGCTGCAAAACCGACTCCATGTAGTCTTGTCTGCCCTACCCCTAGAGTGTTATTTAAAATCGCGTAGGCGCGGAGGGGTGAGGCGGAAACCATGCCTGCGCTTGCTGCATGCTTGCTTGCATGCTGCATGCTGCATGCTTGCTTGCATGCTGCTTGTATGGTGTATGCTTGTTTGCTTGCCTGCTGCATGCATGGTGTATGGTTGTTTGCATGTTTTTTACAGGGAAATAAAAACCCACGCGTTTTATCATATTAGACTATATATTAGAGTTTTATGTCGTCTGAGTGGTATATCAAACGATTATGCTTATGAAAATTTGTAACTTTAAAATGATAACAATCGTTTATTATATTAACTGATCGATATATGGAATAAAATTATAGATTCAGTTTCTATGTCTTGTAAATATTAGAGATTTTGTAATGAAATTAAATGAAATAATGTTTATTTTTGCAAGTAGGTTCTTACAAACACTTTTACACGTAATTTTTTTTAAACTAGGTGGGACGGTGTTTCGTACCTGACTACTCTGAGAAGAAACAGCCGAAACAAACTCAGAGGTCATAGTCTCTTTTGAAGTCCAGACATAATCTTGTTCAATTCAGATGAGGACTATGCAGATTAGTGTCTGAGATGGTCTTTTGAAAAAAGAACCACACAGATTTGAGTGGACCTGTCCAGTCAGTGCAAGCATTTGTCAGTTATCGTGTAGCTCGACTTATAACTCAAGGAACTCATCGAAACTGTAATTATATCATACATTACATACCCCCTCTGCATAATCCTTTAATACATTTTTTTTTTAATTTTGTTATCTACATAAAATCGGGTCAAGAACACCAAATTATGAAAATAAATTAAGAAACTAATTAAAAATGCACCCAATACCTCAAGTCCAACTATTACATACTGACATGATTATGACATGTAATAAATCAAAGCAACCATAGCCCTTTGGCTATGGTTGATTAACATCTTAAACCAATACAAACGGTAATGAAACAGTGTCGAATGTCGTATACAACACGTTATTTTGACGCGACGTGAATAGTGAATTAGTTACATAGACTGCAATGTATGACAATGTGATCGATCAGGTGAATGCAGTTGTTATAAAGACTGACTGAATGGACTGTCGTTGGTCTAGTGGTCTCAAGCGGGACTGCTGAGCAAGAAGTCCTGGGTTCGATTCCAGGGTCGGAAAATTCTTATTGTGCTATTTATTTAAACTTCATGTACAAGGATGGTACATAGGCGGACTTAATTCCACAAGGCATTCTCTACCAGTCAACCCATCAGGAATTCCATCAGGAATTTCTCAGTAGCAACCTCGCTCGGAGTCCGGATTTGTGCCAATAGCAATAGGCTCGCCCCCTATTATATGGAACTTAAAACATAACTGGCAAAATGTGGGTGTTAAACGATTGTGATTGGTCAATTGGTTTTTGATTTAAGACATACCCATCTTACTCGAGGGAGGGGGCAAGATGAGGAGATGTGACTTTTTCTATTTTTTTTTATTTTTATTTAATTATGTAACACATGTTTTTACTAGACTGAATTATGAAAGACTGATTCCCAAAGATGATTATTAAAATAAAAAATATTACAAAAACGCGATTTTTTTAGTTTTATTGACCTTCAAACGTCAAGTACCCCGTCTTGCCCCTCTTCCCCTACTATTAATAATAATAAATAAAATAATAATAATCAATCCATAATCACTGACAGGACTATTGTAGCCAATAAGCCTGATATAGTGGTGGTGGATCGATCAGAGCGGCGCGCAATGATTGTTGACGTAACGATCCTGCATGATGAGAACCTCGTGAAAGCCGAGAAAGATAAACAAATCAAGTATCTTGAGTTGGCTCGCGAGGTTGTTGACATGTGGGATGTGGACTCAGCGATCATTGTGCCGATAGTCGTATCAGCCCATGTCTTAATTGCAAATAGCCTCGATCTATACCTGAAGAGGCTCTCGTTAGGCAGCTGGATCAAGGGCTTGATTCAGAAAGCTGTACTCCTGGACACAGCTCGTATTGTTAGGAGGTTCCTTGCTCGGACCCTGTGCCCGATACCGGTGGGCTACAATTTTTTTATATTTTTAAATGTTTTTTAATTAATATTTAAAAATGTATCAAATTTGTCTATGGATGAATAAAGGAATAAAATAAATAAATATAATAATATGTAATAAATACGGCAGCCATCGACGGTGGCGACGGCTGCAGTTTATGTGCAGTTGGCAACGTGCCGCTCGTCTGCAAGAACCCTAAGGCAGCCTCACTACCGCTGCGCTATTCGGGTCGTCATTATTAGGTACCCCCTTCGCCTAACCCTTCGGGGATTTCAAGCGTGATGTTATGTTATGTAACATCTATCACATATTTGACTAATGTCTGTTTAGATTAATTGCACAAAATAAAGTGCCTATGCGTTCGTATCTACCACTTAACACTCAAAGACCAATAGATCGGGTTGTTCCCCTTCGATATATTCCTGGTTAAGTCGTTGCTATCTCGTCACGAGAGCTTCTCATCAATTAAGTTATATTAAGACGTGAGTACTTAAACAACAAATGGCCAAAAAACTACTAAGTTAAAGTAAAAAAATATGGAAAAAGCCTCGGTGGATTAGCTGCAGATTAAAAATGGTAGTTGACCTTTAAAATAAGATGATTTTTGTCTCATCCAGAAAAATAGTATAATATTAATTCCTAGAATAAAATTGTCTCTGAGAGACATTAATACTTTTTTACAGTTTTGATTTTGCAACTGTTCTCTTAAGATAGTTTTTGGACGTATTTGTGTAATTCCTAAGTAATTATCACTTAATTTTGTTTCTTAACATAAATCAAAGTTATTTTTAGAAAGGTTTGGTACTTACCCGCCTGTGAATGAGGTCTCCCGATATAATCTGTGAAAAATGAAAATTGCGTTAGAATTAATTAGATTTTTAATTGGTCCCAAAATTAATTTGGATATTTCAGTCAGTTTAATCTGTTTATTTAAACAGACCTTGAGTTTCGCAAAAATTAAATGGTTTGACGATGATTTTTTTTTTTTTTTTACATTTGTTTATAGTAATAAGTTGCCTTCGTTTCTACATAGTTATGGTTAACATTTTTTGTTATGAGTATAAATATTATGAACAGTCTTCATTTATCTAACATAGGTCGAGATGTTTTTGAGCTATTTTCATTGGATAACTTATCTATATCGAAACCTCAATATTAAACAATCCTATAATATTTATACCTTATAACAAAAAATAATTATCATGTTCCAATTTTAGAATTAGTTAAATTTTTGGTTCAGGAATCAATAAAAAAATATAATCAGAAATTGGAACGAACGCTGATGAAAGCAATTAACTGTAAAAAATATTGGTTAACTTTTCCTTACTAAAACGGCGTTTGATCATTTTTAGCAATCAAAATACATATTAATAATAATGTGTAAGAAAATTGGTTTTAGCGATGTTTTTGTAGATTAGAAAATAAGTATTATAAGCCACGTTTGATCACGTCGTTTGATTCGTGTTTTAATGAAATTGAAGTTGATTGATCTTTATAAGACCTTAATGTTCCATGTTTTAATGCAAAAGAACAATTTTACTTTCTTATTGCTACTCTTTCTGAAATTGTTTATTAATTCACTTTGTTTCTGAATATTAACATCCCAGATCATCATCTGACTAGCCTTTTCCCAACTATGTTGGGGTTGGATTCCAGTCTAAACGGATGCAGCTGAATACCACTATTTTACATGAAGCGACTGCCTATCTGACCTCCACAACCCAGTTTACTGGGTAATACGATACCAACATCCCACATACGAATCAATTTAACATATTCATTATTTAAATTCCTTACAGCATCAACGCTATCGCACCAAAACAGTGTTGTCTTCATGTTCGAAGTTTATGTATCGATAAAACAGAGCATCGATCCGACGACGCTTGCCATACTCAGACACTACACCGACTTCGGTACGTGAAATTTCAAAATACATAATCCTGTACACGATGCTACAAAATTTGTGCATACAGGGTGCTGTCTATTGCAGTTCGGCTCGTCCCGGCTCCTCCATCGATAACGCTTGTATAATACAAGATATATAGCTTACTTTGTATCCCTGAGGCAACCCTCTGCCATTTACGTCAGAACCAAATAGAATTGAGAATGAGTTTAAGTCTTCGCTGGCCAGTGGCCACCTCCCCTGGCTAACAACACTCTTGGGCATTGAGATGTTAAAAATGTATTTACACTTTAGCTCTTGATCGACGAAATAGTTACCGACGCATAGTATAGTAACAGTTTTCCAAGCTACGCTATTTTCAAGCGAGTTTATTTGGAATAGTCGGTTGCAACACTAGCCAGTGTTTATTTTAATATGCGGTGCCTCCGGCATATTTCATTATTAACTTTATACACATAAAACTAAACAATAACAAAGTATTTACTCCACGTTGAAAAACGATCTAAAATGTTTATATTTAAAGTAGCAAACAACTAAATTAACAATATTTCAACAACAAAATAAACCGATGAACTCTGTCCGATGCCCAAACCAAACTATTTAATTAGCCGTTCAATCAAAATGTTTCATAAATGAATGCTTGCCTACAAGTCACCGGTCAGCCCAACTTAGTTTTAATGTAGGCCCTTTTAGTTTCCTAAACCGAGCTCTAAAAGCCCTCGAGGGAGACAGTTTCTAAAGGATAAAGTACCTCAAAACATTTGGGAATTGAATTTGAGGAGACGTATTACGTTGCGTCCAGGAGACGTTAACGTTTTATTCTGTTTTAACAAATATTGTTTTTATTTGTTTTTAAAGTTAATTTATTCAGGATAATTCATTTATTTATGTTTGTACAACAGAGCGTTGTGAAATCCAGGGACAGTGCGTAAAAATTACATAAGTAACACAATCCACTCAAATGACCAACATAACTGCCTGACAATTCATACAATAAATCTATCCTTGCGTCGTATTCCTCGTTGAGGGTCGTGACCTCCCTTCTGCATCATCTTCTCTCGGATGATCTTTCTCCATCTGTTTCTATCTCTGGCTGTGTGAAGCAATAGATCTATCATAATTTACAACACACTGTACTGCTCTTATCGATTTTCATGTACCTTTAAATCCGAATTCTCTCCACAAGCTGCAGATATTGAAGTCTGTTTATCGACGACACAGCAGCCATTGGAAACTGTAATCGTATGAACTCAAATGGAAAATTGGATGGGATCTGTCGTACCAGAGGCATATCCAGTTAGAAGCTCCAATGACATGCCTTTGCAGACTTTGCACTCGAAATTTGATCCCTTTGCACAGCTTTGGTCGTGTTCTCGTGTTAAATTTCAGCTGGCAACGGTAATTGGAGTAGTGACTTTTCAATTTGTCCAGTTATTTTCTTGCTGATTTCGGAGAGATAGTTTTGTGTCACAGTGATTTCAAGGCGAAAGCAGAAACTGGGCTTACTTTTGTCAACTACAGCTCTAATTGTCTTTTATTACTTTCCCCTATTTTTTTACTTTAACATTGCTTGGTTTGCTTACGACCACAATCTAGAAATTGATTATATTATCTATTAATTATCTTTATTCATAGTCAGCGATTATGTGATCGAAATGATTAAAATGAGTGTTATAGGTATATGAAAATCGCTCAACCTGACGCCATCTATAATGTCTCATTTCTTATAATCAATGTTCATAAAACTGAAAATCAAACAAATCACATTTTATCTGTTTAACAAATTATTAAAATTT
The DNA here is from genome assembly GCA_941918905.2 of Xestia sexstrigata. NCBI lineage: Eukaryota > Metazoa > Arthropoda > Insecta > Lepidoptera > Noctuidae > Xestia > Xestia sexstrigata. The sequence goes on from OW799210.2 coordinate 2,513,193, forward strand.
AGTGAAACCGGCAATGATTAACAGCTCTATACGTCATGGAAGCATAACGTCTTGCAGATTACGAGTCGTCGTCGGTTCGTCACAAAGCAGGATGCGGGAATTAATTCCGCAAATTGTCGCCACCTGGCATCGCAATCGTCGCATTTTCGCCACAAAATAACTCATACCGTGACATTGGAACGATAATATCAAGAAAAATATTTCTCGTTTATTTTTCCCGGGATTCAGGATAGGAGATTTTGTTTTGGTGTGGGGATGCTTATTGGTGTTTTATATACAAAAGGTATGATTTCCTCAGAAAATATTTGCTTTTGTTATGGTACGCCAAGGCATTAAGGACTAAGGAGTAGACTCCAACGTGGAGTACGTTGGAGTCTACTCCTTAGTCCTTGATGGCTAAGCTCTTCTCACCTCACCTGTACTTAGCATAAATTTGTATGAAAATATACCACATATTGGTCAACAAATGAAACCATAGCAAACCTCTGCGTGAACATCCCGCAAAGCAATGGCAGTGGTGTGGAACGGCGGCGCCTCTGAAAACGTTAGCTAGCGTAGTTAGCGTTCCTTAGAATTTGTAATGACTTCAAATTAATTGAGGCTTTGTGCAATATATATATATAAAAACTTGCAACGATTAACCTGTTCATTCGACCTGATTTGAAGCATTAGCATTTTGTACGAATTAAAATCTGCACAGGCCCGAATAATTATGAACAGCTTTGTTTTATATGATGACCCGAATAGCGCAGCGGTAGTGAGGCTGCCTTACGTTTTTAGGGTCCCGGGTTCGAATCCCGGTAGGAACAAATGTTTGTATGATGAGCATGGAAATTTGTTTCCGAGTCATGGATGTTTATATGTATAATTTGTATGTATTTACAAACAAAAAGTATCTATGTAGTTTATCAAATATCTGGTGTCCACGACACAAGCCTCGTTGCTTAGTGTGGCACTAGATGGCGCTGTGTAATGTCCAGCGATATTTATTTCATATTTTCGTGATTTTTAAGTATAATGGAAACTCTCCAATGTTTAGCAACAACTTGTTTTACAGAATATTACAGAATTTCGAACAGATCCACTGATGCGCAGAATTATTATATTATTGCCAAATCTTGTAAGGGTTCATCAAATAATAATAAACATAATATATACTCGTATAAGTACATAATCGCAGGTAATCCTTTTTGCCCGTTTATAATGTGCCGATAACGAAACCGAACATTATAACAGCATTACAACATTGGATTAACAGTCATAAAGTAACATTAATGTAACTAATGGATGACTGTAATAAAATTCACACACATAGCGAATAATATCAAGGCATGGATGGACTGTGTGAAGGATGACATAGCAAAAACCGAGTTCCTTCTATCTGGCAGAATTTTGACGCTCCGAAATTTATTTGGCATAGCACACTTGGCATAATCTTCTTTAAACGAATATTTTTAAAGCATAAAAATTATTTAATATAGTTATTGTTTGGCCGATGTTTGTATGTCCGAATTTACAATGGCATACTTTTTAGATGGCAGAATTTTATTTGGCACCTTTGGCAATGTTCAAATTTCGCATAATTTCGTTTAGAACAACGTTTATTTAGTGCGACGATTATTTGGTACAATTTCACATGGCATATTATAAAGATTTCAGAATTTCATTTGGAATAATTTTATTCGGCATTATTGTCATTTTATAAAATAGCATTTTCAACCTTAAATTAAAATTAAAATACCTTCGGCGGCGATAAGCTCACGTGGAACCACCGCGCCGGAGCCCCGCAGCACCGGAGCCGTGACAGAAACCATGCCTGCTGCATGTTGCATGCTCGTTTGCATGCTGCATGTTTGCTTGCACGCTGCATGCTTGCTGCATGCATGGTGTATGCTGGTTTGCATGTTTGCATACGGCATGCTTGTTTGCATACTGCGTGCTTGTTTGCATACTGCATGCTTGCTGTATGCATGATCTATGCTTGTTTGCATGGTTGCCTGCTTCTTACAGAGAAATCAAAAACCACATGTTCACAATCAATTGTTTTAATGAATTTTCTGTGATGTGATGTGATAGATAAGTCTTTCCATTGTTACGCATATGAAAAATGCATGTCAAAAGATGATTCTAACTGTAAACTTTCTGAGATATCTTTCTGCTTTTAATGAATATCGATATGAAATTTATGCCAAAAGATGATTCTGACTGTGAACTTTCTGCGATTAGATGGTTCTACTTTTAATTTTTATGCATATGTAATTTATGCCTAAAGATGATTCTGACATACAAAATTGTGAGTTTTTAATGTATGATAAATGAGTGTCTGCTAAACGATTTTCTGCGAAATGAAGTTAATGCTATCCGCTGTTATATTATGACATAAAAAGTTCTGCTATAAAGGGTGGACCCCTAAAAACCAGTTGGGTAATGATATGACGAGTAATAGAGATGTATGGAAGAAAAAGACAGCTGCGCCGATCACATGACGCGATTTCGAGGCAGAATATAAAAGCTGAAAAACTATGAATGTTGTCTGAATATTGTTAGTTTAAAACTACGAGTATGTACCTAACTATTTACTACTACTACTAAGATAATGTCACGAGGAGAGTATTTCTGCTTAGATTTCAACTGGTATCTCGCAGATGGATCGCGATTGTTGGTGAATATTAAAGATTCGACCAACTATTATTCAGGAAAAAACAACTTTTCTCTTTGTCAGATCACAATTTTTTAGCATTGTCAAGAGAAAATGAACTTTATGTGACATGCTAAGTTAAAGTTCTATGAGTATTTACTTTGACCCTTCGAAGAGAAGTGTAAGCTTTCTGTGGTTGTCCTTGACTTTGACAGAGGTCACCGGTCCCCCGACATAGCCTTTGCAAGATATTGAAAATTTATCGTTGTAAAGGGTTAACATAAATCCTAGATATATGGTACGTGTAGACAACAGTAGGATTGTGTTTTGTGAATACGGTAAAATTATATCTTCTTGTTTTTGTTAGATAAACCCACGGATAAACCTTTGCCCTACTAAACGAAAGGTTGGTAGGTATTATATTGATAAATAAATAGGTATATAGGGTTTAAAACACCTCTTAACGAAAACGAAAGGTACTTACTCTCCTCGTCATTGCGATCATTGTTTTGTTCTACACCATACCTGGGAACCTTCTAGTTACGGAGATATTGGGGGTCAAAGTTCCAACTTTTTGACAAGTTATTTTTTAAATACAATTTTTAATGTAAGATTTTTACTTTAAACACCTCCACGACCCCCGTACTATTCAATCCATCCATCAGCACAATGTTTTGAGTGCGTTACATTGAGTTCTACCACAAAACATGATTTTTCACCCCAAAAAAAAAAGTCATTTCCCAGCAATAATTTTTGCGTAAAGTTACTTAGTTTGATGTACAGAATGCTTGGTTGACGGCTTCGTGATGAGGTCTTTTACACCCTGTATAATATGAACAGTTTCTACATACAAACTTCAATAGAAGATTGAAGATATAATAATTTTGTAGAAACATAAAGGCTGACTTACATATTGATCTAGTACTTCGAAGGAAGACAACGACATTCAGCATGCCGAAGTGGTGGAGGGTCGGCCATATTTGTAGACGAGTTCTACACTGGAGATCAATGTATCGGTGTTGCCCGTTGTCGGACCATATAGCCGGGGATGGCCCGACGGCCTTAAAAAGATGGCTGAAGCAGACTGAATGCAAAAGGCGGAAGAGTATACTGGCACAGCTTCTGAAAGTCCTTAACCAGCTTTTGAATGTAGTACCTGATAGAGCAGCTGTTTGGGTCTTATCCAACGCTGGATACTTACATTGGTTCAATGTGTGCCAATATGACTGGATTGAAATATGTAGTAAATCAACTTGTGGCCAATGTTTTACTCCATAGGAAACAACCAATCAGAACCGTTCACAATTTGATTTTGACGTTTTATAAGTGCCCATGAAGGGCTATGTGATTTAAAATATTTTGATTTCTTATAAATAAAATAAGTTAATGCAACATCAGCAAACATTTTGAACCGAATAATGATGTAGCTAAAAATAAAACATGCCTTTTTAAATCAACTTGGCCCTTGAGAGTACGAGACTCAAACCAGAGCTTCAGATAATACGAAAGCAGATCACTCGCATCAAAGAGCACGCATTAGTAAATTAAAATGCTGACTAAAGGGATACGTCAAGAGGAAAATAACGTTCGTATCCCTTTGTGATACTCATGTTTCTCAGTATGTACTTTCACGATAATATCTTTGTTAGGTATATGGTAATGTGTTGTATTTGTTAGTACATTATAACAAGGATGGGGTTTGAGATATATAATTTAAATCTATTTATCATCTACTTAGATGATAGCGTGACGACTGGCAGTGTAGCATCGAAAACGAAAACATGTTGCGCCTACCCTTAACGCAGAAGCAGAAAGAAGAAGAACCAATGCAATGCAAATCCCACTTGGACTTACCGATGCTTTAGAAATTATGAAAATTTTAGGTAGTCAACACTGAGTAAACCGTAACACAATTGTTTTGTGTTATTCAGGAATTGACGTGATTCAAGAAACTTTATTTTACTTTATGAAGCAAAGAACCTTGACTAACAAAGCAAATAACACAATTAAGTAACAATCGTTGCCCAAAAATAAAACAAAATTTGTTTTCTTAAATTAAGGCATCAGAATACGTAACTGCCTTTTATTTTATTCAACGGACCGTAGAAAACTATTGAAAAGCTGTATGCATTTGAAAAATGTTTTCAAAAACATTCAAAAGACTGACGCAACCTTTGTGCCAACTAAACTTGTTACAGTTTAAATTAAATAGACAATAGCTCTAGAACCAAGCATTTTGAGCATTTTTAAGACATGGTCCGTCTACTGCAGTTTCAATTAAAAAACCGTGTTGGATGGATATTACACTTCTATGTATTTAGACAAAAAAAATAAAACGTCAGTCATCATACATACAACACAAATAAATAAAATGGCAGTGTCTGTTATTGTTTTGCCTACGGTACTTATAATAATAAAAAAAACTTTTCTTTTTAAGTTTTGTCTGTCTATCTGTCTGTTTGTTCCGGCTAACCTGCAAAACGGCTGGTCTGATTTTGACGGGACTAGGGTACCGTGCAAAAAAATAAAACCCGGAAGTAATATTTTATAATAATTTCATGCGTACGAGTAATCATAAACATTAACTATATCCAACATTTATATTCGATTCCCACAAAAATATTGTTAGTAACACAAAACATGATTGTTTCTTCTCGAAACCCGAGTCATTCCTTGGAGAGATCAAAATAAAAGTTATAGTCGCATCGTCCCGTAGGAGTGTAGACGAAAAACTAGAGCAATTTATGCGACATTTGTTGGGTCGATCTCAGGTGTGTAAGAGTACAACAATAAACGAAGAGACTGTGACCTCCTACAGAAGAATAATAGAGCAACTAGTCGAAACGTTGTAAATCAAAATGGCACTGTGAGGCAAAGGCCTTTTTTGATGGAAACAAAAACTTTATTTTTTCCATCCTTCTCTGTTCACCGTTACGCTATAGTTTACCTAGTATTTTTTCTTTCATGTCATCAAAGGCATTAGGCCAAGAGAAAAAATACGTATTAAGGGAAGCTAACTCATGAACTACTCAAGCAAAGTTAAAAAAATGTGTATGGGACTACTGCACGGGCTTCCTCCACCAAATGAAAAAAGAATCACGTAAATCGGCTCAGTAATCACGGAGTGATCGGTGCAGTTAATTTTCTCCCTTTTTTTTCATATAAAGGGTGTAAAAGACCTAATCACTAAGCCGTCAACCAAGCATTCTGTACATCAAACTAAGTAACTTTACGCAAAAATTATTGCTGGGAAACGATTTTTTTTTGGGGTGAAATATCATGTTTTGTGATAGAACTTAATGTAACGCACTCAAAACATTGTGCTGATAGATGGATTAAATAGTACGTGGGTCGTGGAGGTATTTAAAAATCTTACATTAAAAACTTATATTTAAAAAAAAACTTGTCAAAAAGTTGGAACTTTGACCCCCATACCTACATATCTCCGTAACTAGAAGGTTCCCAGGTATGGTGTAGAACAAAAAAATGATCGCAATGACGAGGAGAACAAGTGTCTTTCGCCTTCGTTAAGAGGTGTTTTACACCCTTTATGTACAAAGAACATTTATAAAAAAAAGGGAGAAAATTAACTTTCTTTACCACACTAGCTGAATGTAAGAATTGAATAGTGATTAAAGATCATCGGAACCGCGTTTTGATTCAAGTTTACTCAGAGTCGCATGAATATCTAAAGGAGTATCATAAACGGTCGGGACTTGAAGGACCCCAAGTTAGTTGCGTGTCTTTATAATTTTGAATAATACTTTTGCACGTTTAGGGTGAATTTCACCAATGAAATTGAACGCGATCAGCATTTCTAAACCGAGTTTAAAAGCTGTCAGTGTCAAAACATCGTAGCACTCTTATGAGTGTATTCGTCAACGTTGCTTAAAGTTTCTTGCAGCATGTGACTGTTCCAAAATTCCCCAGGCTAATAAAAAATACGTTTTTCCTCAATCATGTTAATATAAGTATTAAGGTCAGTTTCCCCAGAGACGTTTTTAGGTAAAAAAATGACAGTTTGACCAGAGATATAACATTCATATTCGCTCAGATACAAGAAAACCATGTAAAACATCATTTATTCCAGAATGAATCAGCAGACAAAGTTTTACAAGTTTATTTAGACTTGAACCATGTCCGAAGAGAAGCGATTAATTATAATGGGTTCCTTCGAAGCGTAGTGAAATCTCGTTATAACTAACGTTGGTAAGCACAGCGTTACTCTGGATATTCCCATTACTATGCTAAAACGACGGTCAGCAGAGGGTATGGTCTAAGTTAGAAGCGATGAATTCATGAAAGAGGTTTAGACCTTCGTAAGTTTAGTGAAGGAAAACCTGAACGTTAACAGTACCTAGTAGATCGTAAAACAAGTACTTGTGTTTGTCGTCTTCTCTGTAAAAATATTTTTTTACAGAGAAGACGACAAACACTCCCACAAACGCTCTCTCCGTTCACGGCCTCAAGTGATGTGACTTGCGTTGAGTGACACTCGCACTTGTTTCCCCAACGTGAGTACCTAAGGTCACTCCACAATTAACTCACCACGCGGTGTCTCCTGGTGTGCTCTAAGTAACTTCGCTCATTTGTTTTTATCCACAGTCGGGATGTCGTAAGACGCGTGTAGCTTGCGGTCAAGATGTCAAAAACCTATGGTGTCTCACTTTATCAGGCCATTACCCGCTACAGCTTATGCTTCAAACCAACATCGTAGTCGTCAGGGCTCCACGGCAATTAGACGGCATTTAATGGTACAACGGAATAAGATATTTCTAGAATTATTGTAAAGTTTACCTATCCAGCCCCGGTGGTGATACCCAGTCGTCTTTATTTCTTTTCTTGGGAATTGAAATATAAATGTTTTGGATCGCGGGTAGTCGGAGAAATTGTTTTAGTTGGAGTTTCTGATATTTTTGAGATAGTTAGGCCGTGAAGTTCTAGGATTAAGTCTGCTTTTGTATATTTAGGTGCAAAAAGTATAATGCATACATATTCAATTGAATAATATGTTTACGGTGGGTTCGTACCGCAAAAAGAATTTCTGGAAGAACATGTTTAAAAAAAATTACCTACGTCATTCTAAATCATATTTCCCAGCTCCAGCTCCTAACTGTCACTTTGAGCTGGAAACAGATCTACTGGCCCTATAAACACCATATAAAAAGGCGGCTTTACAAGGATATAAAGGATGTTATGTCACTCGCTGTATATCTTTTATAATTGCCAATTAATTGTTTATAAAGCCCCACACACAGTAATTAAAGTGCGCTTTTCATCACAGCATGTAATCCAGGGCCAAACAGGGCCGTGGTATGCCGTCTGCTTTAATAAAGGTTCGTTTTATCAATATCATAGCGTTACCAAGCGACGCCGATGTATATTTTTGGGGTTGTCGAAAAGCACAGATTTAGATTAATTTGAAATGTCTAAGGGATGCTACACACGTGCTCTGGTCAAGTCTGTCTAATGCCTAATCACCGATATACACCCAGTAATATTTTAATTCTAAATTACCCTTGATGTTAAACAGTAAGAACATAAACACTCCAGGGTACCAATAGATTATTCAACGAAAAATAAACACCAATTACGTAAGAAAACTCGATGAAAACCCGACATTAAAATTAATGAAACGGGACAAAAACTCGGCAAAACATCCATTCGATATAAAATGTCCTTTTTTGAATTAATGTTAGAATTAATTGCATAATGGCGCCATCTTAAATCAAAATGATGTATTATTTCCCTCAGATGGTGGCTACGACTAACAAATCCTGCAATGTCTGCAGGTTTCCTCATTACCATAGTAAGTGAAGACATTTGAGTTATTTGCGTAGATGTTACCCATATCTCTGTTTTCACAGAGATATGGGTAACATCTCAAAAATCAAAACCTACTAGCACGTACTTCCGTTTCCTTTCGGAAACGGAAGTACGTGCTAGTAGGTTTTGTCAGTTTGTGGATCTGAAACGGATCTAAGTTACTGTATTGTTTTGTTTTAATTCTTTTTCATTAAAATACTTTTGTTACTGTGTCAATTATTCTATTGTATACAATTTTTGTTTTCAGACACTAGAAGATAAGGTGTGCTTTTGTTGCACAAATTTGTCATGGTATTGGCTTTTCCGATTTTTTTAATTCCTCTCAGAAATTCATAGAGAGAAGTCTTATATCCCCGCAGAAGAAACACTAGAATGATTATGCCAACGCTCATCACTCTTTTTGCTCAAAACAGGAATTCAGAATAACGGGATTTTCAGCAAAATATCAATTTAATATAATGATTGGCTTACTGATTATGTATCCCTTTGTGTATTGTACATCGATGACCTCGTTTGTCCCTCTGACAGCGGTCCTCGGTCCCTCGGCGCGCCCTTCGTTTAACATGGATTTATTACTATTTGTTAACATACGCATAAATTGTTGAAGTATGAAAATGCCATTTCAGCATAGCTTTGGTAGCAATTTTGTAAACCTGAACACCAAAATTCTAAAACAACTCCTAACTTTCACAGTTTCTTCGTTTTGTCCTTGATGAAGTAAGAAAGATAATATAGATTACAAGTACTTCTTTATACCGGTACTCGTACACTGTATATTATTTTAATCTATATACTAATGTTATAAAAGCTGAAGAGTTTACATGCCGTCGAGAAATATCTCTCAGGCATGCTGGTTTCCTCACGATGTTTTCCTTCACCGAAGTTAGTGATAATTATACAATACGCACATGAGAAAAATCAGCGGTGCGTGTTTTGGGTTTAAACTCGAGACCTTCGACTTAGCAGTCAGACGGTCACACCATTAGACTATCACTGTTTACGAGTAACTAACTATAACTGATGACGTTCTGACCGTGCACTATGTTACGCCGACACACAAACAATTACCACGTGTTCAGTATATATCATTCTGAGAATTACCGATAGAGAAAAATATATTTCCATTTGTGCGATGGTATATGTATAAAAGTAGAAAAAAAAACAGTTTTCAATGTTTTTTTTTTTAACCGGAACCGCAATCGTTTACGCAGTTCTCAAGTTAGAAGCTGCTCTTCTAACTTGAGAACTGCGTTACCGAATAGACTAATGTTAGTACAATTGCAGAATACTTGCAATAGTCTAGATTTGATCCCCAGGTAAAACAAACTGTTACCTATTTGGTTTTTGAATAGTAGCCCAGAGTCCGGATTAGCGTATTGCTAGTTGGCTAGAATCACATGGGACTTAGACATAACTGGCTAAATGTAGGTACAGCATTCAACAATAATTAGCCCCTTTTAAATATTGAGTCAGCAACAGTAACCAGTGCGGTGTTCAGATTCACCATACTTTTTACAAGGGGTTCATTTCATAAGGTTAATACAAAGGTCAATATTATAACTAACAACCCGGAAGTCTTTGACGACTTGCATGGCATAATTATGTGATGTTACCAAGTAATTAATAGGTAACATGACATCATTGTGCACATTTCACGGTTTTATAGATAATTTACCGACATTTCGAGAACTTCTGGTAAATTCGATATGGCATTGCATGTTGCGATTTTGCATAACTAATAAATACACAATTCTGCACTTGTGCAAAGATGATTCGACACGAACAGTTCGGTATTTTTGCAATAATGTTACCGTAAAACTTTTAACACTCATTTTCAAAGTTTCTGGTTAATCCCCGACCAAAAAGGAGGGCCTTAGAAAGTTTAAAATATGTATCTGTGTGGGATGTAACTGAGATGGGACTTACAACACAACTGGCGAAATAAGTATGTACTACACTCGCGAGCAACCAAATCGACTCAACCACCACAACAACAACAACAATTTTAAAAATTATTCCCTTACCTTTAATATCTAGACCTTTAGCTTTAATATGGTACATATTTATTCAGGACTTTTAAAATTAATGCTATCTGGGTGAAAGTAGAGGTAAAATGGGAACTTAGAAAAATGTGTGGTGGTTAGTTTTTAAAAAATAAAACAAACACTGTAAAAAAAACTTAAATAATTTATTATATCAGTATTTGATATTGCCCCCCCTAGCTCTAATCACAGCTTGCAGTCGATTTTTCATCGACTTGATCAATTTTTTGACGGTGTCTTGAGGAATTCCATGCCACTCCTCTAAAATGCCGCCTTCAGTTCCTCTATGGTCGAAGGGACTGGATTTCTGGCCCTGACCCTTCTTTTGAGCTCGTCCCATAAGTGCTCGATGGGATTCATATCTGGACTGAGTGCAGGCCAGTCCAGTGTCTGTATATTCACTTCGTCCAGGAACTGCCGAGTGATACGCGACGTGTGATACCGGGCATTATCAAGCATTAAGACGAAGTTCTCGCCACCAAATCCTGCGTAGGGAACAACGTGGTCCTGAAGTATGTTGGTAATATACCGATCAGCTGTCAGCCTTACTCCTCGGCCTCCCCCGGGCACGAAAACAAGCTCGGTTTTTCCGTCTAAAGAGATACCAGCCCACATCATGCAGAAGCCGCCGCCGTATGCAACCGTTTCAGCGAAACAGCACTGCGCAAAACGCTAGCCCGGACGCCTGTAGACCTGGCCTGTCCTGTCACTGCCATGCAGACACATTCTGCACTCGTCAGTGAACAAAACCGACTGCCATTGCTCAATGCTCCAATTAAGATGCTCTCGAGCAAATTGAAGGCGCACTTGTCGGTGGCCTGCAGTTAATTTTGGGCCCGTAGCAGGCCGTTTTGGAGTGAGATTGGTTTTCCTCAAGCGTCTTCTTACTGTCCACTCGCTGACAGCCACCCCTCGAACACGCCTCAATTCCTGCATCACATCAACACCCGTCAGGTGCCGATTCCGCAGCGCTGTTGTAAAGATGAAACGGTCGTCTCTCTCTGAAGTACACCGGTAGCGGCTGGCTCTTGGTCTCCGATTAAAGGCACCAGTCTCTTGAAATCTTATGTATACCCTTGATACAGCAGACTGGCTCAAGTGAAGCTGGGCAGCGACGGTTCGCTGATTGAGTCCTTGTTGCAACAGAGCAACAACTTGAGCAGCTTCTTCAGGCGTAGTGTCCATAGTTTCTTCAAAACAATGAGTGCAATGTGCGGAGATGTGTACAGGTCAACTTCTGATAAGCGACTGATAAGTTAAATCGGTTGTGAGGGTTTTTATGGGGGTGGATCGTAGCACAAGTCATGTGTACCGTAGAGAGTGAATTTTCCTATACACCCGTTTAAATTGCTTAAATAAAAAAGTACTGAATATTTTTTTATGACAGTGGTGTTGATGTAAAGCTAAAGTCTCATGCTTTTAAAGGACATATGGTTTTTATAAATAAAATATGTATTTTCCGAAAAATAAAGATATGTATGCGTGCTTATGGTTGAGTCGATTTAGTTGCTCGCGAGTGTATTATGAACACTTCTGCATAACACTTCGGGGTAACAGGCGTGGCTATGTTAAACTTCTCTCGCTCAAAAAGTTGATCACAAACTATTTAAAAATCCGAATTGATTTTAAATGGCCACAAGATGCATTTAAAAGGAACGTTGATCATAATAAAATTCTGAGCCACAAGATACAAACAACGCTCAGTTTGTGGCTTAACAAATATGTCACGATTGTAGTCACTTTTTGATGAATACGAGTTCACTTTTCTCATTATATCATCGTAGTATTTCTAACCTAAAATTATCCGAGGCGTGGGTGGAGCTTTAAACAAAAATTTCCAAAGTAAAAGTCAACCGTGATCAAATGATTACTTTCTTGTTTCATTTACAATGGCTTTGTCTCGGTCACTCACAATGAAAATCTATAGTTCCGTACAGGATATACGAGCTCACTTTTTTCTCAGTGTGAAAGCTTTTTCCCGTGACCCAAGTACAGGGAGGGCACGTCTAGCCAGTTAAATCTTTGGCTTAAACAAACAAGGATTTAAAAACATATAGAAAGCAACATCCTTTCTATATGTTTCATGGGCGCGAGCGGACGAGGGGTCGTCTCTCGCAGCGCCCAGCGTCACTTCACTTTACGTCCGTTACTCGTCTTTTCAGTTTTAAAAAGTCACAACGACGCGGCGCGGCGCCTCGTCGACGCCCTTTCTTCTCTGTCTTTTCTGTGTGTCCAGCGCTTAAGAAATTATTCCTCATTCGTTTACTAATATGTAGAAACGGAATCAGACATATCACAAAATGGCGGAACTTACTCTTTTCCTGTTATTTTTTTTTAGGTACCTACATAAATTATTAATTAAATTTTTCAGACAAAAGTCACTCACAGTAATCACTCATTAAAAAATAAATAAGTATTGTGAAAAATAAGTTGACTATTTACATTTATTTTAACCAACCCTGTTCATTTATATGCGTTTAACTTGTTTTTGAGGTTCCAAAAAATTAAAACCTTAATAATCTCCATTTCTTGTCAATTTGTTCCAGAGGTTTTTCTCAATCTATTCTCTCAATCGTTCTATTGTCTTTGCTTCGCCATTCCGAATGATGAATGTACTCAGTAACGTCTAACCCTCTGCATATTAGCGAGATACACCAGTGCTTCATCTTCAGAAGAAGTCATGCTATCGTGACAAAATCGGATAGCTGAATGAAGTTGGTTGAAAACCGTCATGTTTCACAGCGCGGCGCCCAGTGTCACGGCCGTGCCTCGTCTTTTCTATATGTTTTAGTTGCGACGGCGCCCCGTCTGCACCCTGTCCACGCCCCGTCCTCATCTTACGTCTTTTCTGTGTGTCCAGCGCCTTAGGAATTTGAATTTTGATAAATCGCCAGTCAAAGAACAAAAATATTTTTAGATCGATCTTAGGGAGAAAAAAGTTTCTGTTAACTTATCGTGTTAGATACCATATTATATGATACGATACACGTAATTACTGATTTGCGTGCAAATCAGTAATTACGGCGGGCAGCAACCGATTTAGACTGCTAAGTTTAGTTCGGTTAGGAACCATAAAGATGTGCATCCGATTCGCTCTTAGCCAGTTTTATTCATTATCAATTTGCCAAATTTTTCATTATCGAAACTAGCAAACAAGATTTATTGGTTTTTCAGTTATTACCAGTTGTCCAAATATCCTATGTCATGTGTATTAATAGATCATTTTTCAGTATAAAAGACGTTACAGGTATCTCTCACAGCACTGTCACCATCGTTGATCCAACAGGTGGGCTAAAATGAATTATATTCTAACATTCTGCGTCGCTGCATTTTGGTAAGTTCTAAGTAATTATTTTTTTACACTTTTTATTCTCTTTGTTTCTACATTCGTTTCTCTGTATTTTTTTTTACATTTATTATTTGTTCGTGTAAAGATGTCTTGCTAGGTTTGCTTCAAATGACTATTTTTGACACTAAGATCATTTCTGAACATTGTTAGCGCAAATTTTGCATTCTTTGCATGACTAGGTTGGTTAAGCTTTTAATTAGGTTCTTAATATCGTCAGTATTTTCAGTTCAGCCAGAGGGTTAAAACTATATCTACACTAATATCATAAAGAGGAAAGATTTGTATTTTTGAATGTTTGTAATGAATAAACTCAAAAACTACTGCGCCGATTTGAAAAATTCTTTCACCATTAAAAAGCTACATTCACCTTGAGTAACATAGGCTATATTTTATCCCCGTACTCCCACGGGAACGGGAACTACGCGGGTGAAACCGCGTGACATCCGCTAGTCATTAGTAAAGTTCTGGAGTTAAATTGATTACTCTTTGGTGTACTAGCACAGCTGTGTCAGCGAAAAATATCCTTTGGAGTCTTTCAACAAACTGCATATCAATAAAACGCAGTTTTTTAATTACCGGTAAAAAATTCTTCATTCATTGGTAATTTAAAAAAATCTGCTGTTTTCTACAAAAAATCTAAATGTGGGGTGCTATGTGGGGGGCGGAGGGCTCAGAATGATCAGAATGATTGAAACACGTGGTCACCATTTGTTAATTGATGACCCTTCCACACAGTATGATATAGGTGTGTAGAATAGTTCGTTGGTAAAATACCGCCAACGCTGAATTAAGATAAACAGACAATCACAGAAAAAAAACAAAATCACTCAAAATAAAGAAAGAAAGAAAAAATCTTTATTCATCGCAGGGACATGACGTGAATACAAAATTTGAAAACAGAAACAATAAACATAACGAACATTCAGAGTATTCTCATAATCATTATTATAATCTACTGTCTCTATCTCTTGTATTGTATTATTATAATCTACTTTTCACAGCGCGATACAAACGATCTCCTGCGATGACCCCATAGTCACAGTTCGGCAAGGGCAGTTGCAGGGTAAACTACAGGAAGCTGTCACTGGCGGCTTATTTTACAGTTTCGAAAATGTGCCCTATGCCGCACCACCCATCGATTCACTCAGGTTCAAGGTAAACACCACCAGCTTATATGCTCACTGTAGCTAGCAGCACGTTACCTGTACACTGCTATAATAAAAGGCTTAGATCATTGCCAAAACACCAATTTCAATGTCAATTAGCAACAGAGAACAAACTCACATTGTGTTGAAACTGAGTACTTTAATTTTACCACCAACCAATTTGGACTAAGTATAGGTATATAGTTAGTTATCTGTGGCAATTTTCATTCCCGCACACGCATGTTGACCCTAATCGTAGTGCGAAAAGAACCAGTTTTCGAGGAAGTTTATTGAAAAATAAATATTAGTAAATGTATTATTATACTCATTACTCATTTTAATTATATGGGACATTGGCGATTTAGTAGTAGTAATATCATCCATACTAGCTTTGAATGGACTGAACAAATTTTTTAATCAAAATGAGGTAGTCGTAGTACTGCTAATAAATAACTATCTAAACACTGTTTTAAGCTTTCACGGTTCATAACTGTACTTAAAATGTCATTTAGGTACCTATTACTAACTTTTATTATTTATTTATTATAACAAATAATAAAAATAAAATTGATTTTACATTCGATCGTTCGTTTACAGGCGCCTGAAGAGCCAAACGCATGGGAAGGAACCAGAGATGCCACCGCATTGGGTCCCATGTGTCCCCAATACAATCCCTTATCGTTGGTTTATAACGTTGGAAGTGAGGACTGTTTAACCTGTAACGTGTATTCTCCTGATTTGACAAAAAAATTACCTGTGATTATCTTCATTTCCGGGTACGCATACTTTTTTGATGGAGATTATGTTGGTCTATATGGTCCTGATTTTCTGGTAAACGATACGGTAGTAGTGACATTCCAATACAGACAAGATATTTTTGGATTTTTTAATCTTGACACAGCCGACGTACCCGGGAATGCTGGTCTGAAAGACCAGGTGGCACTATTAAGATGGGTGCGAGATAATATTGCAAACTTTGGAGGCGATCCGGGCAGAGTAACACTGGCCGGAGTTAGTTCTGGCTCGGCGTCTGTTTATCATCACATGATGTCGCCGATGTCCAGTGGTTTGTTCCACAGAGCTATTATGATGAGTGGTGTACCTTCTTGCGACGCTATATATCCATACCAAGTTCGGGAAAAATCATACGCTGTAGGCAAAGAGTTTGGTATTGAAGACGCAGATGACTACCTAAGTTCCCTTCAACAGGTCCCTTATGAGAGATTGATAAATCAGAGTTATTATTTGGCTACAGAAGATAAAAGAAATCAGTTATTCAAAAAGATGTCCACATTTGTGCCAGTTGTCGAACAAGACTTTGGTCAAGAGAGGTTCATAACGAAGGATGTCATGACACCTTTGGATGGCGCTCTTGTGAACAAGGTCCCAGTCTTGATGTCATACTGTGACAAAGAAGCTCTTATTGTAGTTAATGAATACGCAAACTACTTAATAGATCGCTACGCCCAGGACAAAGAACTGTTTGTTCCAAATAAAATATTGTACAAAGCAGATCAATATGACGTTCCCAGTATAGCTAGTAAAATCAAGAAGTACTATTTCGGTGACAAGACTGTTAGTCTTGAAAATATCAAGGAATTTGTTCAATGCAACAGTTTTTCGAGTATGTCATATGATGTGCTTAGATCCGCCAGAGAGTTTTCTGAGATAGTTGATACATACCTGTTCAAGTTCAGCAGTACTTCAAGTAGAAATATATATGGTCAGGAAGGTCTAAAATACGGCATTGAGGGAGCTTCGCACGGGGACATTGTACCATATTTGTTCCACCTTAAACCACTGAACATGACTGTAGACGTCAATATTGTGGAGTATTCAATGATCAAGCAACTAGTGAGCACTGTGATAAACTTCGCTGAATCTGGGTATGTATGCATTAGTACTAATGAACGCCGTACTAAATGAATAAATAAGACCTCAATCATATAAAAATCCTTCTTTTGCTGATTTTTTTTTTACCATGACAATCTTACTCTAATTTGAATTTGTTCATGTACAGAACGCTTATGTAAAGATTATACAAAAATAATTATCTTAATATGTTACAGCCGTCCGACACCAATTTATGAAGACTGGTCTCCATTTACAACGGACACCTTGAAATATGTAGAGTTCACCAACACGATGACTGTAAAGGAACGTCCTAACGATGAAGAGTTTCAATTCTGGGATGGTATCTTTAACGAAAAGCAATAAAGCCAAAGTAAATTTCCAAATCCCAATTTCGCCAACTGCAACGTCTGTTAGATTGAATATCATGTTAGTATTTCGTTTGACTCTGTTTCTTTGTGAGACAGCACGTCAAATCGTAATAACTAACAGGCGATAATGAAACTGGCTCCAATAACTTTTTGTAAGGCAACGTGCCGTTGCCCGTTTGATATTATCTTTTAAACTGAAATGAAAATACAGGAAACTGCAGGGAATTCCACTCCAAGTTCATTTTTCATAATGGTTTAAGGGATTACTAGAATATTACGTATATATCGAATATAATGTTTTATTAGAATATTAACTTTGTATAATTCATATTTTTTATTTCTGTCAAAATTAACCAGTTAACAGTTAAGTATAATTTTGTACCGTGAAACCTAAAATTGCTTTTTTAAAATTTTGAAATATTTATATGAAAATGCTTTTCTCTAAAACTGTGCACCGAAAAATGGTAATAAAATTAATAATTCAACAATTTAGTAAGAAGTTTTATTGGTAAATGTCACATGTTTTCGTATTTTCGGTTCTAGAACATGCGACCGTTTTGAAAGCAGTAATGAAGTAACAAAAATTTAAGTGCTTGCTAGGGTTCAAACCTTCGACTGGCGCCGATACCCCTGGGTCACCATCACTAACCTTAAAATAAAGCACGTTAAGTTTGTATGTTATTGGATATATGTACTCGTATGAGATGTAAAGTGGCTACCGCCGCCGCCTGTAATCGTATGTAGTGCAAGTGGCACTAAGAGGCTTTGTCGTTTCAAATATAGAGCTAACATGAGAATACAATACTGTCACCCATGCTCTTTAAACCCAAACAACGCTGCTTACCAGCAGAAATAAGTATAAGTTGTTCTTCAAGATCCATCACAAAACTCTTATCTCATCTTCCATTATTGACTCAAATAAGGAAAAGTTTTGGGGGTCTGTACACACACACAATAAAATGCTTATCTAGCTCAACACAGGACAGTTCGACTACTATATCATTACGTTGCTTATATTTTAACATATTTTTTCAACAATATTAGGGAACCTCCACGCAGCTTAGATTTACGGTTATAGCAACTACCCACCGTATAGTTCTTACAATTAATAAGCATTTGGTAATCCTATAGCCAATGTTCAGTAAAGCAAATAATGTCGAACATACTTTTTTCTAAAAACAAATCAATTTCTAATAATTTGGAAGAACGCCTTGAATATTTTGGTGGAATAATTTTAAAGTGTTGTGCTGAGGGCCTTTTTTACCAACTAATAGAGTGCAAGAAGATACCTTGCTGTTGGTGGATTTAACAATATTGTTAATGGTACCTTCTGTTATCTCACTTCCTAGTTTAAATTAATGTTAATATCTGGAGAGAGCCCCGAGACTCCCGTGCCAACGCCAGACAATAATATACCTATCATTAATATACCTTAATTGAGAATTTTCCACAGTGACATATGGATCCTCCTCAGTACAATGTTTGTAAACATTAATAGCCCTAATGCTATATTTATTTAAGGTCACCTGTTCATTAGTATTACTACTAATAGTCGCAGTATTAATAATAGAACTAAACTTAGACATACTATTCATGTCTGTGTGAATATTAAAAGCTAATAGTCGAGCTATTTTGTGTCTTCATCTAATAGGTAGATACACCCTACCCCGTGTCGACTTCAGTTTACCAACAATAGTGTTGATATCTAAACCCCATGATAGATAGAAGCCGTGTCATGTCGACGCGATCGACGGGAGGCAGTTTACTTAGCTCCTTCGCCACAAAATCTGGCACTTCGTCCGGTTTAGTGACAGCAGAGACTGAGACTGGAACTTCCTCCTTGAAATTGGACCGGCATGTAGTCGATGGCATGGACTTAGGAATGCCAGCAATTCATTCACTTTAAGATTTTTTGAACTCATTATGATTTTGTGCAGCGGCTATGGCCGCGCAACACGTGAATAAAATTCGTGCCGTGCACAGTGGAAACACGTCCGTGTTCGGGTGCGCATCGCACTGCGAGGCACTTAAGTCACTACTCACTGGCCATTAAGCCAGGCAAGTATCCATGCGCGCAAATGTCCTAGATCCCCAGGATGATATACATAATATACATACTATGTAATTGGCGCAAATATTTTGTGTTTAGACTCACCTGCTGACTGCCTATTACCAGCATGTGCCCTAACTACATATTGCCTACAACTTTTTGAAAGGCACAATTACGGAGCGGTGTGTGGGAAAAACGTTATAACGACACTTCTGAACTTGCCGACCGAACAAGCAGTCGATATATTTTTCTGCCTATTTAATTAAAAGTAATTTCTAAGGATCGTAGTAAACATTGAAGAAACCAAATTCCCAATGATTGATCCTTCATGTCTTAATATTATGTCATTGTGTGCGGCGTCTTCCCAGACTTGTGAATGGGAATGACTGTTTCAGTGCGCTGGGAAAGACGCATTTGCCGAAACACAAATAACAGATCCTAGTAATAGATACGGCGAGAGTGTCGACAGCCAGTTTGAATAAAATAGAAGAAATTTCACTCTTATCACTGGAATTAAAACATTTTAAATTCATTATGGTACCTACTTTTCTTTATCGTGTGGTTAGTTCCTAACCTGGTGTCAGAGGCTTTACATGCCGTCAAGAAATCTTTCTTATGCATGCTGGATTTCTTCATCAAAGCAAGTGATAATTATACAATACGGACATGATTCCGAAAAATCATAGGTGCGTGTGTTGGATTCGAATTCGAGACCTATGACTTGTCAGTCCGATGGTCACACCGCACCGCTTAGGATATCACTGCTATTATTATGGTACTTATAACTTCTCTTTCATCCCTAGATAGTGGACGAACGACTTCAATGAGGAACAGTTTGACTTTGATAGGTCACACCGCACCGCTTAGGATATCACTGTTATTATTATGGTACTTATAACTTCTCTTTCATCCCTAGATAGTGGACGAACGACTTCAATGAGGAACAGTTTGACTTTGATATTGTAGCTATAGTTGGTGCCAGCTAGGATGAGAATAGCGGCCATTGCCCTTTCCCTAACATCTCTTCGTACAAAACAAAACAAATGAACCATGTATCGGTTTTCATTAGAAAAATTTTTAAGATCACGATAGATGACGATTCAAGACTTGAACAGGCTTATTTTTGGTTGTCAAAGTTAAGTAGTTTAATAAATGTAGGTGGGTCAATAACGGCTATTCTCATCTTAACTGGCACCAACTATATTTTGAGTCAGTTGGTTACCCACGTTTGCAAAATTGTAGTTTACAAACTCTTATAGATTCTTTTAAGTTAATAAGAAGGTTGTCCAAAAAACATTAGTGCGTATTATAGTGGCATATACTTAACTTTGATAGTGGACCATTGTTTATTTAAATTATTTTTGTGGATATTTATTCAAAATTTCGACATTAATTGAGTTACGTTCCTCTTGCTCGAACACAGATGTCCTCTATGTGGGAAAGGACGCGGCAATAATCCACCAAGCAGAACCAGTACACTAAATTATAGTACATTACGATATTAGTGCGTTAAGATGGTTATAACATGCGAGGCGGAATTTCAGCCCGAGCCGAAGGCGAGGGCGTAATTGAGCCGAGCATGTTATAACCAATACGCACGTATATCGTACGACGTTTTTTAACACATTTGCGAGGAAACAGAAAAAAAAAAAATTTTTCATACGTGGTTATGTATCTGTCCTTGGATATTGACGGCAGCAAGCTGTTGCATGCGGTTCGCGCTTCTGTTAGTATAACCGGTGGAGTTGAAGTAATATATTGCTCATCTTCATTATTGAAAGTTGTCATTTTTAGATATTCACAATACAAGTACAAAGAAAAGAAAATTTGAGAAAAATGGCGCGAGGATTATTTTCTGCCGTGGCTGCGTGAAAATGTTGGCAAAGACGCTAGAGCATGCAGCCAAGTTTTTGAATTACCGAATAAACTGTTTTATTTTTATTTTAAATAAACTCAATCTGTGAATGCACACTGTTGCTTTCCCGCCATTTTAACAGCGCGCTAGCGCTGCCTACTGACTGGCCGCGCGGCGATTAGTTCGAAATTTGAATAGCAACAGCGCGCTGCACGCTGCTCACTAGCTGGAGTCGTGCGGCGGCGATCAGTTCCATATTTGAAATGGCAAATAATACTGTTATGGAATTTGTATGGACTATAACTTAACTATTTGCTTTGGTAACACACGCGTTTTTTATGACCCGCTTTACATATTTAAAACCGGTGGAATTACATCAGCTTTACGAGCAAGGGTGTTAAAAATTATTTTTTCAACACACTTGCTCATAAAATGGCTCTAATTTCACCGCAATTAGGCACATAATGACACCTATAATCAAACTGTGACTTTTTCATTACTATTATTCACAAGTGAGTTATAGGGTTTTTTTTTTGGTTGAGGTGCTTGTTGCTTTGTTCGTACAAAAGTTTCTATATAAAAAAAACGGGTTCAATAGTACAAATAATAGTATATTTCATTACAAGTGCGGAAAGGCTGTCATTGCAAAGAGTTCCGACAAATGTCTACCCGAGCCGAGGCGCAGCCGAAGGTGAGGGTTGACAGTCGGAACAAGTTGCAATGACGGTTCCGCAGGTGTACTGAACGACTATTTTTAATACAGTTGCGAAAAAATGAAGCAATTTAATAAAATAACAAAAACACAATAAACTCAACTAACTAATCAAATTTCTGGAAAATGGCGCCAACCGTAGAATATAAGCAGAGTTTTTTTTTTCTTCACCCATTTTGGTAGGCAAAGGGAACTTCCATACAGCTTAGTCTTCAGTAGATTTTTTTTTTGATATGAAATGAAAATGAAATTTAATGAGATGAAATGAAATGAAACCTAACCTAACTCATTCATTAAATCATTAAATCTGATATTGAAATAAATAAGTAGCTTCTTTTTAAAAATATACGTATTTATATGAATCACAAAAACTCTTTAGGAAAAACTTCATGGTTGGTTTTTCTTTTTAATAGACATTATTTTGACAGTTGGGAAAGAGAACGCACGAGTTCGGGAAAGGTAAAAAAAAAGCACTAGTATGTAATAGCCCACATCCCGAACGCTAAACGTCCCTGCAATACACCACTTTTTGAGCAACTGTATTAAAAATTAATGTACCTATTGCTTGCTCATTACACTGAAATGTAACTTTTGTTTTCTCTGTAATAAAGAAAACTTTGAATTTCCCATTTTTTACGTGGATTCGCTATCCGCGAAAAGCCAAAAAAAACAAACCTCATTATTTTAGTCTATGGCCGATCGCCATTGTTAGATGCGCGCGCAAACTGATTAAATTTTCCCGCCATTGCGAAAAACTTTTCATTACTCGTTTTCACTGTTGAAATTATAGTTATCTATTATTGTTTCCTTTTTTCAGGTTGCTTTAATATTTGATGTAACTAATGTAACTAACTAAGAAGTAACAAAGCACCTCAACCAAAAAAAAAAACCCTATAACTCACTTGTGAATAATAGTAATGAAAAAGTCACACTTTGATTATAGGTGTCATTATGTGCCTAATTGCGGTGAAATTAGAGCCATTTTATGAGCAAGTGTGTTGAAAAAATAATTAATTTAGTGTACTGGTTCTGCTTGGTGGATTATTGCCGCGTCCTTTCCCACATAGAGGACATCTGTGTTCGAGCAAGAGGAACGTAACTCAATTAATGTCGAAATTTTGAATAAATATCCACAAAAATAATTTAAATAAACAATGGTCCACTATCAAAGTTAGTTAAGTATATGCCACTATAATACGCACTAATGTTTTTTGGACAACCTTCCTATTAACTTAAAAGAATCTATAAGAGTTTGTAAACTACAATTTTGCAAACGTGGGTAACCAACTGACTCAAAATATAGTTGGTGCCAGTTAAGATGAGAATAGCCGTTATTGACCCACCTACATTTATTAAACTACTTAACTTTGACAACCAAAAATAAGCCTGTTCAAGTCTTGAATCGTCATCTATCGTGATCTTCAACATTTTTTCTAATGAAAACCGATACATGGTTCATTTGTTTTGTTTTGTACGAAGAGATGTTAGGGAAAGGGCAATGGCCGCTATTCTCATCCTAGCTGGCACCAACTATAGCTACAATATCAAAGTCAAACTGTTCCTCATTGAAGTCGTTCGTCCACTATCTAGGGATGAAAGAGAAGTTATAAGTACCATAATAATAGCAGTGATATCCTAAGCGGTGCGGTGTGACCATCGGACTGACAAGTCATAGGTCTCGAATTCGAATCCAACACACGCACCTATGATTTTTCGGAATCATGTGCGTATTGTATAATTATCACTTGCTTTGATGAAGAAATCCAGCATGCATAAGAAAGATTTCTTGACGGCATGTAAAGCCTCTGACACCAGGTTAGGAACTAACCACACGATAAAGAAAAGTAGGTACCATATTGAATTTAAAATGTTTTAATTCCAGTGATAAGAGTGAAATTTCTTCTATTTTATTCAAACTGGCTGTCGACACTCTCGCCGTATCTATTACTAGGATCTGTTATTTGTGTTTCGGCAAATGCGTCTTTCCAGCGCACTGAAACAGTCATTCCCATTCACAAGTCTGGGAAGACGCCGCACACAATGACATAATATTAAGACATGAAGGATCAATCATTGGGAATTTGGTTTCTTCAATGTTTACTACGATCCTTAGAAATTACTTTTAATTAAATAGGCAGAAAAATATATCGACTGCTTGTGCGGTCGGCAAGTTCAGAAGTGTCGTTATAAAGTTTTTCCCACACACCGCTCCGTAATTGTGCCTTACAAAAAGTTGTAGGCAATATGTAGTTAGGGCACATGCTGGTAATAGGCAGTCAGCAGGTGAGTCTAAACACAAAATATTTGCGCCAATTACATAGTATGTATATTATGTATATCAGCCTGGGGATCTAGGACATTTGCGCGCATGGATACTTGCGTGGCTTAATGGCCAGTGAGTAGTGACTTAAGTGCTTAGTTAGTAGGGGCTTAAGTAAAAATCTTATAGTGAATGAATTGCTGGCATTCCTAAG
Organism: Xestia sexstrigata; assembly: GCA_941918905.2. NCBI lineage: Eukaryota > Metazoa > Arthropoda > Insecta > Lepidoptera > Noctuidae > Xestia > Xestia sexstrigata. The sequence goes on from OW799210.2 coordinate 2,537,506, forward strand.
TCCATGCATGCCATCGACTACATGCCGGTCCAATTTCAAGGAGGAAGTTCCAGTCTCAGTCTCTGCTGTCACTAGACCGGACGAAGTGCCAGATTTTGTGGCGAAGGAGCTAAGTAAACTGCCTCCCGTCGATCGCGTCGACATGACACGGCTTCTATCTATCATGGGGTTTAGATATCAACACTATTGTTGGTAAACTGAAGTCGACACGGGGTAGGGTGTATCTACCTATTAGATGAAGACACAAAATAGCTCGACTATTAGCTTTTAATATTCACACAGACATGAATAGTATGTCTAAGTTTAGTTCTATTATTAATACTGCGACTATTAGTAGTAATACTAATGAACAGGTGACCTTAAATAAATATAGCATTAGGGCTATTAATGTTTACAAACATTGTACTGAGGAGGATCCATATGTCACCGTGGAAAATTCTCAATTAAGGTATATTAATGATAGGTATATTATTGTCTGGCGTTGGCACGGGAGTCTCGGGGCTCTCTCCAGATATTAACATTAATTTAAACTAGGAAGTGAGATAACAGAAGGTACCATTAACAATATTGTTAAATCCACCAACAGCAAGGTATCTTCTTGCACTCTATTAGTTGGTAAAAAGGCCCTCAGCACAACACTTTAAAATTATTCCACCAAAATATTCAAGGCATTTCTTCCAAATTATTAGAAATTGAATTGTTTTTAGAAAAAAGTATGTTCGACATTATTTGCTTTACTGAACATTGGCTATAGGATTACCAAATGCTTATTAAGAACTATACGGTGGGTAGTTGCTATAACCGTAAATCTAAGCTGCGTGGAGGTTCCCTAATATTGTTGAAAAAATATGTTAAAATATAAGCAACGTAATGATATAGTAGTCGAACTGTCCTGTGTTGAGCTAGATAAGCATTTTATTGTGGGTGTGTACAGACCCCCAAACTATCAAAACTTTTCCTTATTTGAGTCAATAATGGAAGATGAGATAAGAGTTTTGTGATGGATCTTGAAGAACAACTTATACTTATTTCTGCTGGTAAGCAGCGTTGCTGGGTTTAAAGAGCATGGGTGACAGTATTGTATTCTCATTTCAGCTCTATATTTGAAACGACAAAGCCTCTTAAGTGCCACTTGCACTACATACGATTACAGGCGGCGGCGGTAGCCACTTTACATCTCATACGAGTACATATATCCAATAACGATTGGATTTCACCTACCTACACGAATAATGAACCATCTCAAATAACAATACAACATGAAAGTATTTCAGTAAATAATCTATCTGATGAGACCCCTATGCCATCAAAAACAGTTAATTATAATTTTACTAACTGCACGTTTACCAATTGTTTCTCTAAATGAACTTTTTATCTATACATGTACACTACAGTACATTACGATATTAGTGCGTTAAGATGGTTATAACATGCGAGGCGGAATTTCAGCCCGAGCCGAAGGCGAGGGCGTGATTGAGACGAGCATGTTATAACCAATACGCACGTATATCGTACGACGTTTTTTAACACATTTGCGAGGAAACAGAAAAAGATATTCACAATACAAGTACAAAGAAAAGAAAATTTGAGAAAAATGGCGCGAGGATTATTTTCTGCCGTGGCTGCGTGAAAATATTGGCAAAGACGCTAGAGCATGCAGCCAAGTTTTTAAATTACCGAATAAACTGTTTTTTTATTTTATTTTAAATAAACTCAATCTGTGAATGCACACTGTTGCTTTCCGGCCATTTTCAGCGCGCTAGCGCTGCCTACTGACTGGCGCCGCGCGGCGATTAGTTCGAAATTTGAATAGCAACAGCGCGCTGCTCATTAGCTGGAGTCGTGCGGCGGCGATCAGTTCCATATTTGAAATGGCAAATAATACTGTTATGGAATTTGTATTATTTATTTATTTATTTATTTATTTATTGACACACCAACGACTTATTCACTAAATCATTTACATTGATTAGTTTACGGTTTACGGTTTACGGTTTACGGTGAATGGACTATAACTTAACTATTTGCTTTGGTAACACACGCGTTTCATATGACCCGCTTTACATATTTAAAACCGGTGGAATTACATCAGCTTTACGAGCAAGAGTGTTAAAAAACGATTTTTTTGTATTATTTTCTTCACAAGTGTGTAGAAAAACGTCTTATGATACACGTGTGTATTGATGATTATCGTCCTCGGCTCTCTTAAGACCTTAATCGCGCCTCAGCGGTAATCACCAACATCACACACTTGTACAATAATGTACTAATTGTGCGTACGTTCAGGTGTTCAGGTTAATTAAAATTCATATTTTTAATACAATTACATTAATATTCTGGTTGAAGTATTTACTGTTTAAATATCTGGCACATTTAGTGAACTGAAGAGGTATTGGTAATGATTAATATGTCTTCGTTGTCAATTAATTTTGAGTTCCTCGCGAATATTCGCATTCCACATGTCCATGTTCGGTATATATAAGGAATCGCTTCAGAGGTTGAGTACAGTAGCTTAGAGAGGACTTATCCAAGTGTCAAATAATCAAAGATGGGGGTTATTTCGTCCTTTGGCATATTTGTTATCTGGTAAGTTTAAATTTACACAATTTTTACGACTTCCGACTACAGCAAAGCCTAAAGGAAGGGTTATGATCTTAACAGTATAGGTATGTATGTTTGTTTGTATTTACGTAAGTTCCTCCATAGCGTCTAAACTATTCATCTGATTTTCACGATATTACCCGGGCCACATTTTAACCGACTTCAACAATATGACGTGTCGATTTTACCTTGTAAACTCCGAATTTAATTAGAGCATGATATTTTAGAAGTCGTTTGTTTTTAGTGGTAGTCATCATCTGCCTAGCCTTTTTCCAACTATGTTGGGGTCGGCTTCCAGTCTAACCGGATGCAGCTGAATACTAGTATTTTATATGGAGCGACTGCCTATCTGACCTCCACAACCCAGTTAGTACTGGGTAATATGATACCCCTTGGTAAGACTGGTTGTCAGACTTACAGCGTTATATTTCAGGAGTCGGTTTTTTTGTGGTAGTATTTCACCAAATTCTTGTTTTAAAACCATTTATACTTTTTGATTCAACCTAGTGACTAAATTAATCATAAACAAGATTTATTTTTATTGGTTGGTTATCAGGATTGGCATAAGAAAAAATCAGTTTCGGTTTAAAGAATTTATTCTCATAAGAACAATACATAGGTTCACTTACAATGAGATACATAGTATTTTTTTATATCTAAATATATACAGTTTGCCTCCGATGCGTGTTGGTGAAGTTATACAAAACAAATATAAAGGAAGCATGTAATTGCTAACATTTAATATTATATGCGGTATGACTACAATTCATAAACGTATTTTCTCAGTTTTTGTTTAAATCTGTTAATATTATCACAATCTTTTACGTCATTTGGTAGGTCGTTAAACAGCTGTGCTCCTTCGAACAATATGGTTTTTTACCGTAGTTTGTCCGAGCTTGTCTTCGTTGTAATTTATTTTTATTTCTTAGGTTGTGTGATATTTTTTTTAATGTAATTTTAGCTTTGATTATACGCTGTTCGTGGTGATTTTTTATTAGAATGCAGGTACCGTATGTGTATAGTTGTTTGAGATTTAATAATTTGGTTTTTTTCAAATAGTGTTTTAGTTGGAGTAGGTAAGGTAGTGATAATGGTATAATGTTTTTATAATTTTGTTCTGGGTTCGTTGTAAAGGCATTAGGATAGTTTTTGCGGCAGATCCACATATTTCAATATGGTACTCGAGATGTGATTTTACTAATGAGTTGTAAATAATAGTGCGTATTTTCCTTGGAATACAATTTGAGATTTTGCGTAATTATGCTAGTAATGACGTTAATTTTGATTTTACATGTTCGATGTGCAGTTTCCATGTGAGTTTGTCGTCTACTCTCAGAGCGAGATATTATGTCATTGTTCATAGTAAGGGGCGGGAAGTCTGGTCGTGGCTTGTTTTTTGCGGTGAAAATCATGTATGTTATTTTGGACGTATTTATTGTAAGTAAATTGTATCTAAGCTAAATTTATCGAAATAGAAGAGGCATGTATCGTCCGCGTATAAAGTTAGATGACCCGTTAACCATATTTTGTTTATATTATTTATATGGATTAAGAAAAGTATTAGACTTAAAATTGAGCCTTGAGGACAGCCGTTTATGATGATTATGATTATGCTATACTTACGCTTGTAACGTTACATTTAGCAGGGGGAGCCTGATGAATGTAAGGTCCAATTTAGCACTATCCTACCTAATAGGAGGAAAGCGCAGTTTAAGAGAAAAAAAATGAAAAGGTAAACAGAAATTTAATAAACAAAATAAAATATAACTAAACCTAAGGAACCTATCAGGCCCTACCTACCAGATGGGGAATACTAAACTAAAACACAACTCTAAACAGGGAAACCGGGGTGAAGGTCCTTGGTTATGCAGAGTCCTGGAGTTTCTTCGGTGAAAGGCCTCAAGTCAGGCCTTCCCGTCGTAGAGCTCGCAAAGGGGCCTGTTGTAGCCTGCAGTCAACTCAAGCCGGCTGCAGCAGAAACCGGCGGACGTCAGGAGTGCCGAAGAGGAGAAACGAAGAGGAGGATCCAGGAGGACGTCACTCTGGCACTTTACTTAGACGTAGACCACCGTAGCAGAGATTTTAGAAAACCAGCAGACTTTTTAGTGGAGAAGTATTCTGTTCAGAAGCTCGGCGTAGACTGGCCCTCACGACCCGGTTCCCGTCAATGTCAGGCTATTTCAAATATTTAAGCGAGGTTCTAGAATAAAAAGAAAAATAAATAAATTTATAACGAGGTACAATATCAAATACCTATACTACCTACAACTCCAGCAGCGAATTAAAAGTAAAAACCCATATAGAAAACACAAACATTACTCACTTTATATTCATCATTTATAATACTATTTATCATTCTTTTTATTTGTTTATATTTTTACACTCAACAAATCGATCTCAAATTCTCAATTGACTTAAAAATTGCTGAAATAAAATATTATCATAATTTTCATGTTATGACACGCCAAATTGTCAAACTGTCAATTACTTTTTAATTCTCTTCCTACCTTAGTCTATGATGATTTTTGGTTTATAAAATTTAAATTATTTTTATCAAAATATGTTTAGCTATTATATTTTAAAAGATTATTACGATTGTTTACTAAATAGCTTAATTTTAAATTATATTTAAAATTAAGCTATTTAGTTGAAGACTACTTTGAAAAAACGAGCTGAAGAACCGCTGGAGGCAGTCTACCATTGAATCTGAGATAAGAAGCATAAGAAAACAGTTTGGTTTTTGCTGTTACATATCTATATTAGGGGATTCCACTAAAGATTCCGCCTGGTGCCTCTTCTCCCGATCTTCGGAAACTATCTACGGGTCTGGGACCTCTACTCCCGATCTTCTGAAGCTGTCTTACTACTTGTCTCGCCTGCCTTACTACAGAGCTGACTTGGTGGACTCTGAGATCTGCATGACGCCCTTCCTGCAGAGGTTTCCTGAAGCTGAACCTCGAAGTTGCCCAGGTATTGACCTGCTACCCTGACGCCTGTTCCCGTCTCTCCTACAGTGCTGAACTTCCTAAACAACTAAGTGCGTGAACTAAAAAACAATCCTAGAGTGCGTGCTAGGTAGGTTTTTAATATTAAGCTGTATTGTTTTATTCCTAATTCTAATCTTTCCCTAATTAAATTTTAATTGAACAAGTCTGCTTATCCCTTTATTTAATAGGAGCAAGTAGATTTGTTACACCGTATGGTACGTTTTTTATGGAACTAGTGAATTTATCTATTTTAACTACTTGTTGTCTATTATGTAAATAAGATGTAAACATTTCTAGGGCTTTATCTGTGACTCCTATGTTGTTTAATTTCTGGAGTAGTTTGTGGTGGCAAACGGTGTCGAATGCCTTTTTTAAATCAATAAATACCCCCACTACAACATCCTTTTGATCTATGTGCGTTTTAACTTTAGTTACCAAGTCTACTGTAGCTGTAAGAGTGCTAGATTTCGAACGAAAGCCGTATTGTTCGTCGATTAGGAACTCTTTCTCAAGAAGGCATGCATTTAGACGGCTGTACAAAACACGCTCAAACATCTTTGATAATACCGTCCTACTGCCCGATTTGAAAATAGGGCTGACTTTGAATGCCGCGCATCAGACATTCGTTTACGCAGTTCGTTTATTTCGGAACAATTATATTAGGCATTTGACAACACACACACACGACATCTACATCTTGACAAGTTTCTCAAGGAAGAGTTTTGGCCGAAGGGTGCAGTCTACCGACGTTTTCGCGGCAGGCTACGTGACGCCGCGCAGCGTAACTCGACGCCGCCACTTCATGTGTCAGTTTAGTAGTTTATTTCATAGTTTATAAGTTATATTTTGTATGTATTAGTGTATTTTTTATGTTGTAATGTAATTTTGTGTATTTTATCTATGGGCCTTAAGATGCCTGATAATAAAATGATTGATTGATTGATTTGATCACCTTGGTACTGATACCATCTATCCACTGGGATAGATGGTATCAGTACCAAGGTGATCAAATCACTTCTTGCACTGAGGACGAAATTTGTAAAATAATTGAAGGTCTGGATAGTAATACAAGTACTGACTTGTATTACTATCCAGACCTTCAATTATTTTAGAAATTTCGTCCTCAGTGCAAGAAGTGAGTTTACTCAGAGTTACGTCGTGTGTCGGTTGTGTTCGTACTTATGCGTGTTGCCATCGTTCGCATGATATATTCCGGGTATATCGTTAGCTAATTCCTGGCCTATTGATGAGAAAAATGAGTTAAATAAATTACATATTGCGTTACCTTCAGTTATAGGTCCTGAGCTCGACATTAGTTTCGGAGGAGCACTGCTTTCTTTGATTTTATTTAGTGCTAGGTTATTAATAAGTTCCCACATCTTTTTCGGTTGATTGTTATTGTTGTAAATAGATCGTAATAGTATTTTTTCTTTTGTGTCTTGATCAGGTTTTTTACTGCGTCTCGTTGTTTGAAAAAGCCATTCTATAAGTTTCCGTCTTTTGGGTAAGATTTTGTCTGTTGCCATAGGTTGTTACGTTAGGTTTATCGAATCAGTAATAGTTCGGTTTATCCAATCATTTTGAGGTGGATAAATAAGTTACGATGAATAAATTATCTATCTCTATATGATGAACTCCTTCTTCAGAAAGCGTGAGCACGGGAAGTGGACCTGGCAGAGCCCCGATGGTGCAACTAGAAATGAGATTGACTTCATCATGTCAACCAAGAAGCAAATGTTCAATGATGTCTCGGTGATCAATTCGGTGAAAACCGGGAGCGATCACCGCATGGCACATTGAACATCAATATCAAGCTTGAACATATATCGACTGATGAAGTCTACGCTGCGTCCAGCACAGATCCAAATCCAAAACCCCGAGAGCTTTCAGCTTGAACTCCAAAACCGTTTCGAGTGCCTAGGAAGCTCAGTGGACGAATACAATGATGGGTTCGTGGAAACTGTCCATACGACCGGGTCTAAGTTCTTCAAGGCACGTCGTACAGATCAGAACAAGAAGCTCTCCGATCACACTCTCAAGCTCATGATGGAGCGGCGTGAGATGATCCTGCAGTCTTCAGACGAGGCGTGTAAATACCGGCATTTCAATAGACGGATCTCTAAATCCTTGAAGAGCGACCTCCGCCGCTTTAATACCAAGCGGATTAAAGACGCGATTGAGCGGAATAAAGGCTCCAAGGTATTTGCAAGAGATCTGGCTATTGGGCAGAGCCGGCTCACGAAACTGAAGACCGACGATGGTAGAACCGCCAAACCGGAGCTTCTGAGGGAGATAGAGAGCTTCTATGGACAGTTGTACACGTCAACCAGTAAACCCGTCGTAGATCTAGCAAACGACCCAAGAGCTAGACTGACCTGACACTATACCGAAGACATCCCGGACGTCAGCCTGTACGAGATTAGGATGGCTCTGAAGCAACTCAAAAACAACAAGGCACCGGGTGATGACGGAATTACGGCCGAACTCCTGAAGGCGGGTTGAAAACCGGTACTTAAGGCCCTTCAGAAGCTGTTTAATTCCGTCATACTTGAGGGAAAAACGCCACAGGCATGGTGCAGGGGTGTGGTGGTACTCTTCTTCAAGAAGGGTGACAATGCCCGGTTGAAAAATTATAGGCCCATCTCACTTCTAAGCCATGTCTACAAGTTGTTTTCAAGAGTCATTACGAATCGTCTTGCGCGCAGGTTTGACGATTTCCAGCCTCTCGAACAAGCCGGTTTCCGAAAAGGCTTTAGCACCGTGGACCACATTCATACGCTGCGGCAGGTTATACAGAAGACCGAAGAGTATAACCTGCCCCTCTGTTTAGCGTTTGTGGACTACGAGAAAGCCTTCGATTCGATCGAGACCTGGGCTGTACTGCAGTCTCCCCAACGGTGCCAAATCAACTATCGGTACATCGAGGTGTTGAAGTGTTTGTACAAAAACGCCACCATGTCAGTCCGACTTCAGGACCAAGCCTCGGAACCTATCCTCCTGCAGCGAGGTGTGAGACAGGGAGACGTCATATCTCCGAAACTGTTCACCGCTGCACTGGAGGATGTCTTCAAGGTTCTGGACTGGAGAAGGCTAGGCATCAACGTCAATGGCGAGTACATCACTCATCTTCGGTTTGCCGACGATATAGTGGTCATGGCTGAGATCATGGAGGTCATGTCGAATGCCCATGTCACACCCATTCCTATCAAGATCGGAGACTCTACACTCGAAGTTGTAGACGATTATGTGTACCTGGTGGTAGTGGTAGGTCTAACTTCGAGAAAGAGGTCAATCGTCGAATCCGACTCGGCTGGGCAGCGTTCGGGAAGTTGCGCGGTATCTTCTCATCCAACTTACCAGTGTCTCAAGACGAAAGTCTATGACCAGTGTGTGTTGCTAGTGATTACATACGGGACCGAAACGTGGTCGCTCACAATGGGCCTCATCAGAAGGCTTAAAGTCACCCAAAGGGCAATGGAGAGGGCTATGCTTCGAGTTTCCTCGCACGATCGAATCAGAAATGAAGACATCCGCAAGAGAACCAAGGTTACCGACGTGGCCCGGAGAATTTCCAAACTTAAGTGGCAGTGGGCAGGGCACATTGCTCGCAGAACGGATGGCCGATGGGGCCGAAAAGTTCTGGAGTGGCGACCACGAACCGGAAGACGTTGCGTTGGAAGGCCTCCCACTAGCTGGACCGATAACCTGGTGAAGGTTGCGGGAATCCGCTGGATGCGAGTCGCACGGGACCGGTCAATGTGGCGACACTTGGGGGAGGCCTATGTCCAGCAGTGGACGTCTTTCGGCTGAAATGATATTCATATGATAATGAATATATTTTTTGCACGGCTTCAACGACTACGCGTTGAAACTATCTACAGTACTTACGTTTTATACTCTTTTATATTACTTAATGGGCTTCTTTAGAGGAGGCCTTCACCTGGGGAGGGGTTCTTGCAGATTAAATATCAAAGAATTTACTTTGTGTATTGATTTAATTTGCATGAAATAAAAGCCTTTTTTTATCATTTCACTTAATTTGTCTTATACCATGATTACAGCATTCTACATAGAATTTCCTGCGATGATATCTTAGTGAATGTAACCCAAGGACAATTGCGTGGCGAACTCCTTAGTACAGTGACCGGCGAATCAACGTACTTCAGCTTCAAAGGAATTCCTTATGCTAAGCCTCCAATCGGCAACCTTAGGTTTAAGGTAAATATGTAGATATCAGTAATATTCTCATTGTAAGCACATTATTAGCAGGCTGCTAATTAATAACAGCTGCACGGGTCGATCTTCAAGGTTAAGCCACGCTTACCTAGCTCGGTCTGTTAATGGGTCTGTTAATCCATTACATACTCAGTTTTCTCCGTACCTCGGAAAGCACGCTAAGCCGTTGATCCGTTGGTTGTCATTTACATTTGAATTTATTTATCATAGTATCGATCGCCTGTAATCCACAAATTGTTAGGCAGGGGTCTATTATTACATCCACATTTAGCCAGTTATTATAATAGGGGGCGAGTTTATTGCCATCTACCGGTCATGAATCCAGACACCGTGGCTGTTACTGAGAAATTCGTGATGGAAAAACCCAATAACGCTTTGTCCGATCTGGGAATCGACCCCAGGACCTCATGCTCAATAGTCGCTCTTGGAACCTCTAAATCAACGAGGCATTTTACTTGTGTGATAATAAACCTAGTGTTTGTTGCCTCAAAGCAGTTTATAACTATACATTTTGTTACAGGCACCACAGGCGCCTGACCCGTGGGAAGGTATAAAGAACGCCACCGCGCACGGCGCCGTCTGCCCTCAAGTAGATCTACTCAACAACATCTACATCCCCGGCAGTGAAGACTGTCTGTTCCTCAATGTTTATACTCCCACACTAACGCCTGAAACTCCTCTACCAGTTATGGCTTTCATTCACGGAGGAGGCTTCAAATTTGGCTCTGGAAATGTTGATATTTACGGTCCCGATTTTCTGGTCGCCAAAAACGTAGTATTAATCACATTGAACTACAGGCTAGACTCATTAGGATTTTTATGTTTGGGCTCAGCAGAAGTACCTGGAAATGCCGGTTTAAAAGACCAAGTGCTTGCATTAAAGTGGATAAAAGCCAATATTGCGACCTTTGGAGGTAACCCCAGTAATATCACACTTTTTGGAGAAAGTGCTGGTGCGTCAGCTGTTGGTTATCACTTGGTTTCACCAATGTCGAAAGGATTATTCCAAAGAGCCATATTAGAAAGTGGTGTGCCCAGTATGGACCCTTTTATTCCATACAAACCTGTTGAAAGAGCTTTTAAACTCGGAAAAACTTTGAATATGACAACGAGTAACGCCACTGAGCTTCTGGTTTACCTTCAAGGACTCCCAGTTGAAGTATTACTTAACAGAACCTCTTTTATATTTGCATCAGAAGAGATAACTCATATCGTTTTTAAGTTCACCCCATTCACTCCCGTCATCGAAGAAGATTATGGACAAGACGAAAAGTTTATTTGCGAAGATCCTTTTGATACGCTCGATCGTGGCAATGTTAACACAGTAGATACTATGTTTAGTTACAACACGTACGAGACATTGATCATGCTCCCATACTATGTGAACGATACTTGGCGCTATATTCAGCGATACGAAAAGTACCCCGAGTTGTTGGTCCCCAGTAAAATACTCATCAAAGAGGATACCGACGACATTTGGGCTTTGTCGAAAAAAATTAATGATTTTTATTTTGGCAATAAAACAATAAGCGTTGAAAACATGCCCGAGTTCATCAGCTACTCCAGTTTTGCCAGCTTGGTGTACGATGTGCACAGATTTATTAGAAGATGGCCTCAAGTTGGTAACGTGTATTTGTTCAAATTTGAAAGTTACTCAAACAGGAACTTCTACGGTCTACCGGGTGCCGCCTATGGTTTGATTGGTGCTTCCCACTTTGACGACTTGTTTTACGTGTTTGACCCGAAAATACTAAATTTCCTTTTGACGATCGGTAGCAGAGAATACGCATTGGTGCAGCAAATGGCTACCATCTTCACTAACTTTGCAAAATATGGGTGAGTATTGTTATTTATTTCTTAATCTTTATTGCCTGTATTGACAGTAAGTGTAGTTATGAGTTCATGTGGCTATGCTCCAAGTAAAATATATTGATTGAAATCCAGCATTCAACTGCATTTGGTTAGATTGGTAGTCGACCCTAGCATCGTTCGAAAATTATTTCTTTAACAACTTTTATTTTAGTTCTCCGCCGCCATTTGAGTCCTTAAAGGCATTTAGGTGTTGCTTAGTGATAGTGAAACTGAGCATTTGATTCATGTCTTTTTTCTGCAACTCCAACCGAGAAAATTATACTAATACTGGTAGCCTGTGTCATCCCACTGGTGGGCAAGGGCCTCTCCCCACAACTTCCATCTATTCTTATTTCTATCCAGGGCTAATGTGGACCACTGGTCGTCCTGCCATATTCTATGAGATCTGCCGCGACTCCTTCTGGCTGTGTCAGGGAAAAAATTACGATATAATTTCTCATTCACAGAAACCCGACCCCCGACGAATCGCTGGGAGTGACTTGGCCTCAGTTCGATACGACTAACCTGGCCTACGTGAGTGTCGCCGACAACCTGACTGTTGGTTACGCTCCTGATGAAAAAGACATCCAGTTCTGGAAGGAAATCCTCGAATGCTCTGGCATCAAATTCTAGAACAAATTACAAAATTAAAAAGTTTATTTTTCCACTGAATCTGAACACCAGCAGCACATAATATATATCTAAAGTCTTTCATCTTTCAAACGCTGTCAGTATCAAATATTTAAACTTTTCAAGCACTGTTTTTGTTATTGTTAATAATAAGTTTAGTTAAGCCCCGTGTGTGAGAGCCTCTTTCATTGAATTGTCAAATGTGTATTACAACTTAAGCTCCGTGTGATTCTATAAACCTATTCGATAGCGTTAACGTAAACTTTGATTTGTGCTTAAAAATAAACTAGCGCCAGTTTTCAGCTGTTGTATATGCTCTAGCTTGCTATTATTAATTGTTCTGAGATTCACAAACTTGGCTCTCGCTAGGCGGTTGGATCTAGGGTCTCATTCAGAAGGCAGTACTCCTCGATACGGCTCACACTGAGGAGGCCCCGTGTCTGCCCTAACTATCGGTAGGTTGAACCCTACTCCCGATACCGGTGAATGGCTTTAAAAAACAGGAGCTACTTTAAATTATGTACGGTCGACTGAGCTATTTGGTTTACTTTTTAACATGCAAATTACATTGTAAATGTAAACCAAATAGCTTGGTCGACCGTACTACTGAGTTCACTGCTTTTCACCCTTATGCCCTAAGCAATAAGGTTGAAAACTGGTAGACTGTCAGTGAGCGCGGTGTTATAATCATCGATTAATCATCTTCCTGCCCTTGTTCCATGTTACTTGGGGTCGGTGCAACACGTTTTTTTCTTCCAATATTAATCGATTCTAAAAAAAAATCGCTGGACATTACCCACAGCTCCATCTAGTGCCACACTAAGCAACGAGGCTTGTGTCGTGGACACCAGATAGTTGATATACTACATAGATACTTTATGTTTGTAAAACACACTTATTATACATATAAACATCCATGTCTCGGAAACAAATGTCCATGTTCATCACACAAACATTTGCTCCTACCGGGATTCGAACCCGGGACCCTAAGAACGTAAGGCAGCCTTTTTTTTTTTTTTTTTTCGGATGGGAAATCATCAAATGACTTCTCCCGGTCTGGGCGGAGCAGGAGGGAGTGTCAGACTTTTACTGACTAAAACCCATCCATGTTCCTTCATCGCCCTTTGTGTTCCGGGGCCACGGTATCTCTTTCGAATAGTCCCGCAACCCCGGCAGGCATCGGTCCTTGCGGACCCCTTCCTTTTTGCTGACTCTCTTTGAGGCGCGCGTGGAACACGAACGCGCCGTCGACACGGCCTGTCGTCATGAGACGGACGGACGGCGAGCTAGCCCATTGCCCACCGTCCACAGGCCCGCGCCTACGGTGGCCGGGGGCCACGTGGTGGCCCCCGACGCCCGGGGCGTCTCCCGCGGCGGCCGGGACGCTGTGAGGTTCTCTCCCTCTCACGTTCCGCCACCTCCTTCTCTAGCATTACTGCTTCGCAGAAGGAGGTGACGGCGTCCCATTCCGTCTCGCTCCGGACCATGGCTTGCACCAGGGCCGGACGCGAGAGGTCACCGCCGCCAATCGCCGCTTCGAGGACACGGCGGTGCTCCGCCCACGCGGGGCACACCTCCACCGTGTGCTCCACCGTGTCCTCCGGTCGATCCTCGCAGTGGAAACACCCGGGCGTTTCCTCCCGCCCGATTCGGTGCAGGAACCTCCCGAAAACACCGTGTCCGGTGAAACGTAAGGCAGCCTCACTACCGCTGCGCCGTTCGGGTCGTCAAAAATACCTCCGATAAACGTTTACATATCGCTTTTTTTTTGTTATTCTGAAACTTACTTCTGACAAACGTTTCACTGCCGAATAAGCCGCCGACGTCGCTGATACGATTACAATTAAATAGACGCCTCTAATTTAGCAAAGAAAACAAAAACACCAACATTTGACATAATCAGACCTATGTGAATACGTGATTTCTTATGAAGATGACTTTTAAAGTGCCCTTATAAAATAGCCCATTAGCATTGATAAAATGACAATAAAATATAGCAACTATTTTCCGAACCTGTGTTTTAATTACCAAAATATATGACCTGCCAGCACTGGGTCCGCGTGAAGGATTATGACCCTCTCATAGAGGCATTTGTCCCAGCAGTGGGAAAAGAATGGGCTTATTATGCTTACGCCGAGTTTAAATTACGTTATCAATCAATCAATAAGTTTCAAACAATAAGAATCGATTAAAAATGTTTCAATCACATATCAATTGATCAATACCTAGATGCTCTAGAGCTGAAGGGTCGAAGTTTTCTGTGTACCTTTTTACAAGCATTTATTTAGTTTCATCTTGCAAGTTGAATTTGATCCACTTCCCGGTTACCGATTGAGCTGAAATTTTGCACGCATATGTATATCGCGGGGCAATGCAATATTATGATAACATGGAGCTGATCTGATGATAGAGCTGGAAGGTGGCCATAGGAACTCTGTAATGAAATGACGCAACCCTATCGAATTTGGACTCGTTTGATTCGTCTTGATGAGTACTTTGTCTTTAGATGGTATCCAGGGTCTGATGATGGAGCTGAAAGGTGGCCATAGGAACTCCGTTATAAGGAAAAAGGCGTGACTGTATGTAGAATAAGAAAAATAGCTAGCTATGCTAGAAATGGGGACATAAGATATTTTTGACATTCTTGCTAGCATGCGCCATTTAGCGCCATCTTTTCCTTTCACTTTGTATTGAATATACAGAAAACTTGATGAGAAGATCCAGTGTCAACTTATACAGAGTCAAGTTTCCCCATTTTATTCAACGGATAAAGTTATAATTTATATTGGAAAACCTCCAAGTAAATTGAATTCATACAACCATTACTATACTATAAATAAAACCGGCCAAGTTCATGTCGGGCCACGCGCAGTGTAGGATTCCGTAGTAGCCCGTTATCACAATATAAAACGAACCTGTTGGTACAGCGCCATCTAGCGGCAGCTTTGTGAAACTTATGATAATTTACTATTTTTTTTATTTTAGGTTTTTTTTTTTAATGCAAGTATTTACCCGTCATAAACAAGCAACTACTTCATCTTAGGCACTTTATAGGATTTATTCTAAGGACTTTGTATTTGGTGCAATATTATCCAACACCCAAGTTTAACGACTATTACTACTAAACTAATAAAGTTATCTTAACCGCTATAGTTTTCTTTAAAAGTTCATGAAATACACTATCATCTTTAGTTTTGCCAGATTTTTTAAACAAGCAGTTTAGCATTTAGAGGGGGGGGGGGGCATCTACTGGAACAAAAATGTGCACTTTAAAGTTAAATATTTCATAAATGGGGAATCAAAACGTAAAGTAGTATTAGAAACCCATAAGTTATTTTAATAAACTTATTCAACGATACCCCACACGATGGGGTAGACGACGAAAAAAAATTCATCCCCACTTCACATGTAGCTACACTAAAAAATAAGTATTTTCCAAAATTTTATTCTACCACTTTGTCAGCGTTATTAATATACACACCTCTACAAAATTACAGCTTTCTAGTACTAACGGTCGCAAAACCTCGGACAGACAGACAGACAGACAGTCAGACAGACAGACAGACGGGTATGACGAAACTATAAGGGTTCCTTGTCAGGACTAGGGAAGCTTACAAAACTATACTACTCTTCCTACCTACAATACTTACCATGTCTCCTACTTGCACGTTAGCTGATTTGTTCCTAAAGGCAGTCTTCGGAAATGAGGGATTTTCTTTTTCAACTCTTCCCTAGGCACTGGATAGATGGCGCTGAACTTGGTAAGTTACTGCACGGAACGGAACGTCACATTATTTTACTTGGATGTAATGGTTATATTCGGAAGCATAAGCAAACGAAACTGTCAGTCAACGGGCGTATGTGACGTGACGCAATGTTTTTTTTCTAAGCGTTTTGGCTTTGGCACTTAGTAACGTAGTCAGTTCAACGCCATCTACCGAGTTCTTGGAAACTATTTTTTTTTTCCAATGCCAATTGTAATTCGCAATTTTCGCAATTCCAATTATGTCGGACTCTAACCGACTAAAAACCCACTGCTACTACCATATGTCAGGGGGCTGGGAGATACCTACAAGTACATTTTTCGCGCACCTCCGACTGTTATCAGACCGCTATTCCCGGCGGGATCTATCACCAAGACCCCGACTTTTTTTTTCGGAGCGGAAGGGAGTGTCAGATTTTTACTGAATAAAACTCATCCCTGTTCCTTCTTAGCCCTTTGTGTTCCAGGGCCGCGGTATCTTTCAGATGCCACGGTATCTCTTTCGAACAGTCCTGCAACCCCGGGCCCCGACTTAACCTCAGATCACAATTTTGTTTTGAAGGGGCATCCACAATGAAGTATTTTTTTGTGGAGCAACGTTTGCAAGTGTTTGTTGGCAACAACGATTACCTACCAAAACAGTTACAGCAAAAGCTGCAAAAATTTAAGAAAGTTGCAAAACATTGTTTAGCAAAAAGTAACTTCGGCAGGGATGCACCTTCACTGTCATATCCTCACGAAGAAAACTAAACACGTCTGAACCAAGTATGTGTTAAAGTATTTATGGTATTCTGAATAATTGGTACTTGTTCATACAAGTACCAATAATTCAGACAAATCTGAAATTGTCATCAATTTTAGATTTGTCACAAGCATAGCAACATTACTGAAATCTCTAGGTGACGGCGACCATTTACCATCAGGGACAGCCACCTACTTGCGTGCCACCCAACAACGACAAAAAATACAAAGAAAAAATTTGAAACCTAAAGGGTGTAAAAAAATTCTGAACGAATTCGAAGGGCACTTGTTCTCCTCGTCATTATGGTCAATTTTTTGTTCTACACTATACCTGGGAACCTTCTAGTTACGGAGATATTGGAGGTCAACGTTCCAACTTTTTGAAAAGTTTTTTTTAAATACAAGTTTTTAATGTAAGATTTTTACTTTAAACACCTCTATGACTCCCGTACTATTCAATCCATTCATCAGCAGCATTGAGTTCTACAACAAAACAGGTTTTTTAACCCCAAAAAAAAGTCGTTTTCCAGCAATATTTTTTGCGTAAAGTTACTTAGTTTGATGTACAGAATGCTTGGTTGACGGCTTCGTGATGAGGTTGTTTACAGCCTGTATATGCCCGATATAAATACCTATCATAATTCATAGTAAGTAGGTACTTATAGTTCGGTTCAAACTTAATGGCGGCTCGGAAGTTAGCTGCAAGTGACGGTCTGCGCATTAAACAGACTAAACGATGCGGCATCTGGGCCCCGTTGATACCTGAAATTTTTGCCTGCGCAGCTTTACATTAGATGTTCCGAATCGCTCGGGCTCGGGAACACCGTTCAAATGACGTCTTTTTGAGAAGCTTCTAGGGCAGTCAGTTGGCGAATATTTAGCCACCGACGACGGCATGGAAAAGAGCATAATGTATAAGATAAAGTACGTCTCGTTTACATCTTTTAAGTTCTTTTTTTTATCATGTAACATATATTATGTTCCCACATTTGAATCGCTTTTTATGCAGCCCGACTGCATTTAACGAAAAACACCACGAAAGATTCAAATCACTTTTATTTATTGCTATTTAAAAGTAGCTTTACTTTTAAAAGACGCAAATCTCTCGGCAAAGCACAGTAGAAATGCAAGAATAACTAACGGTATGTCTTTGTTCCTAGCACAATACACAACATCGCTTGTGATGACGATGGCACTCTAGTACAAATAGAGCAGGGTCAAATACGTGGTGAGATCCTGAAAACCGTCGACAGAAACGATAACTTCTATAGCTTTAAAGGGATCCCGTATGCCAAGCCACCCATTGGCAGCCTGAGGTTCAAGGTCAGTGCTAATATCCATATTTTAACGCAAATACCTTTTCAACTTGACCAAATGACCAACTTTCCAAGTAAAGTTTCTTTGGTTTATAAACAAGTTTCACCAATGATACTGATCGCGAGCAACACATATAAACCGCGTTCAAGAACTGTTAGTGTAAATACTCCATAGCACACCCAGCATAGTTGTGCTGATCGCACGTAGTTTAACTGCAAGAATTGGCCCCAAGGCGAAATCA
Organism: Xestia sexstrigata; assembly: GCA_941918905.2. Lineage (NCBI taxonomy): Eukaryota > Metazoa > Arthropoda > Insecta > Lepidoptera > Noctuidae > Xestia > Xestia sexstrigata. The sequence continues at coordinate 2,555,873 of OW799210.2, forward strand.
CAAAATCAAATAAAATGCGTTTTACAAGTTCTCCAAAATGATTCGGTATTGTTCTACAGGCCCCGGAAGAAGCTGAGAAATGGGACGGAGTGCTAGATGCCACCAAACATGGAAGCGTGTGTCCACAGTTTAACCCAATAACTGCAATTTACACCCCCGGGAGCGAAGACTGCTTGTTCGTCAATGTTTATAGCCCTGACATTAACCCTGAGACACCATATCCAGTCATCTTTTTTATTCACGGTGGTGCTTACATATTTGGCTCTGGGAATTCAGATTTGTATGGACCCGATTACTTTATTTCTCAAGAAGTTGTAGTAGTCACATTTAACTACAGATTAGCCGTTTTAGGATTCCTCCAAATAGGCAGTAAAGACGTTCCCGGTAACGCTGCATTAAAAGACCAAGTTCTAGCACTAAAGTGGGTGCAAAAGAATATCGCAAAGTTTGGTGGAGATCCTGACAGTGTTACTATTCTTGGAGACACTGCCGGTGGACATTCAGTTACTCTACATATGCTATCACCGATGTCAAAGGGACTTTTCCAAAAAGCTATTGCAATGAGTGGTTCACTTACTTGTGATTTTGCACTTTCTTACAAACCAGAGGAAAGAGCACAAGTTTTAGGCAAAATAAACAACTGTACGAATGTTGAAAATGACACAGAACTTCTAACTTGCCTTCAAGCAGTACCAGCGGACGATTTCTATCCTTTGTCACCTAAGGTTCTGGCTGCAGAACCAATAACCGATGTTTTATTTAAAAAGCAAGACTACCCACCAGTGATCGAAAGGAAGACCGGAAACAACTTCCTTACGGAAGACTACTTGGACATACTGGCGGGTGGAAACGTAAACAAGGACGTCGACTTAGGGCACGCCACAATAGTGGCGGTAAGTCCCCTCTTTGAGGAGTGGCTTGAGAGACGCCACGGCGTCCTCACCTTCCGCCTGACGCAGGTCCTCACCGGACACGGTGTTTTCGGGAGGTTCCTGCACCGAATCGGGCGGGAGGAAACGCCCGGGTGTTTCCACTGCGAGGATCGACCGGAGGACACGGTGGAGCACACGGTGGAGGTGTGCCCCGCGTGGGCGGAGCACCGCCGTGTCCTCGAAGCGGCGATTGGCGGCGGCGACCTCTCGCGTCCGGCCTTGGTGCAAGCCATGGTCCGGAGCGAGACGGAATGGGACGCCGTCACCTCCTTCTGCGAAGCAGTAATGCTAGAGAAGGAGGTGGCGGAACGTGAGAGGGAGAGAACCTCACAGCGTCCCGGCCGCCGCGGGAGACGCCCCGGGCGTCGGGGGCCACCACGTGGCCCCCGGCCACCGTAGGCGCGGGCCTGTGGACGGTGGGCTATGGGCTAGCTCGCCGTCCGTCCGTCTCATGACGACAGGCCGTGTCGACGGCGCGTTCGTGTTCCACGCGCGCCTCAAAGAGAGTCAGCAAAAAAGAAGGGGTCCGAAAGGACCGATGCCTGCCGGGGTTGCGGGACTATTCGAAAGAGATACCGTGGCCCCGGAACACAAAGGGCGATGAAGGAACATGGATGGGTTTTAGTCAGTAAAAGTCTGACACTCCCTCCTGCTCCGCCCAGAGCGGGAGAAGTCATTTGATGATTTCCCATCCGAAAAAAAAAAAAAAAAAAAAAAAAGGACGTCGACTTCATGATCGGCTACGGCAGCAAGGAGGCTGTGCTTCTAATTGACCTTTACAACGCTTCGTACATATCTCTATATGACAGATACCCAGAACTGTTCGCACCGAGCGAGCACCTAACCAAATGTACTCCAGACACAAATCTTGAGGTGGCTCGTCGAGTTAAGGAGTTCTATTTCGGGGACAAACCTGTAACTGTTGATAACATAGATTTATTTGAGGATTACGCCAGCAGTGCCAGCATAGCATATCACGCCCAGAGATTCGCTAACAAATGGGCCCCATTGGGAAAAAATACCTATTTCTACATACTCGACTACTTTACAAGCTGGAACTTCTTTGCTCAAGGCTTTCAAGGCTCCAAATACGGAATCAATAAAACTTCGCATTTTGATGTGGGATATTACTGGTTTTACCCTCATTCACTGAACTGGTCCGTGAGCACAGATAGCTTGGAATACCAGCTTTCGCAGACACTCGTTTCATCCATTGTCAACTTTGCCAAATCTAGGTAAATATTTTATAATCTACAGTGCTGCATGGTACTTTTGGCGCTTGTATGAGATTGACAGGGGCGCTGCTATTAAACATCAATGAAATTGTCTATGTTGGCAACGAAAAAAAATTTAATCAATATACAGGGTTATATTTTCAATGTAGGTAATGAAAAAAAAACAACATTTTTTTAAATACAATTTTATTCCTGTCCACCACTAAAACACGAATGTGTAGATATTGCATCAGCACAATTCAACAACCGTTATGTGTGTGCTAAATGATACCTACCAAAGGTAATAGTTAACGCGCACAAGTGTTGTGATTTTCACTAGGTGGGAAAGGGGGGGGGGTGGGTTGTTGGGGTGGGCGGTGTTGGTGGTGGTGGTGGGTGGTTGGTGGGTGGTTGTTTCACTGAGTGGGTTTGGTGTGGGCTTTAGGACATTTTCAAAAAAAAATATTTTCTACAATAATATTTAAAATGCACTTTTGGTTTGATATCTAGATCTTAATTTTAAATTTAGGCTGGTCATTGAAAACTAACCCTGTATGTACAAACCGACACTGACCTGAAACTTTGAAGTTTCGCGGACTACCGCTGGCGCTTTTACCTCAAGGCGAAGCGCCAAAAGATCCATGTACGGTCGAACAAGCTATTTGGTTTACATTTTACAATGTAATTTGTTAATTGGTTAATCTGTAAACCAAATTACTTGTCCGACCGCACCTAAATATATTAGTCGTTTTTTGCTTATCTAAGTCCAACAAGTGACAGACACTTTTCGCGACAAATCGCAATAATTGATAGCGTACAAAACTGAAATGGATAAATTGCTTTAGGCTCTATTTCTCCATGTTTCGTAAATGGAAACGTGATTGGCATTTTGTTATTTTGTTGTTACATGTAGTTGTCTAATGTCACCTCGTGTTCAGTGAAAAATAATTGGCGGTGCAGGTTAGTTAGTCACCAGGCCAGCTCGAGAGCAGAATGTTGGTACCAATGTCCGGCCAACTGTTCATCATCATGGTGGCCAACTGTAATCAACAAAATTATTGTCCGTACCTATTTTTACGACAAGGTCTAATCCTTTCATAGAGCAATGGTAAAGGGAACTGTCTGCTAACAATGCGCAATAATGTTCAGCATTAGGTAGCATGCCAGTGGAAATGCATTATAAATGCGAAAATTTGTGAGGACGGATGGTTGTTACTCTTTCACGTAAAAACTACTGAACGGATTTGTATGAAATGGCACTCAGATAACCTGGATGATTGACACTTATAACATTTTTTATTCCGATAATACGATCCCTTGGGAGAATTACCGAACTCTACGCGGGCAAAGCCACGAGCATAAGCTAGTATTTAATATACCTTTTTTTTATGACAGCTCATACTACACACATCAACACGGTCTAGGGATATTTTTAAAAAAGCGAATTACTATCAATGTGTTAATTATTTATATGACATGTATATATTTAAAAGATACGTTATTTAATATTCTACCATTTTTTAATAATGGTTAAGGTATAGATTAAAATTTCAGGATTTTATGGAAAAAAAATGAAGCATAGACGGAAACCGTTTAGGAATGAACTTTTAATATGTGAGTAAAGACTGAAAAAAATAGAAAAATCATTTAATTTGTGTTTATAAACTTGAAGTTAGTAGTCTGAGAAAGCGCCCATGATGTTCATAACACATCGGCAACGATTCGGCATGCTCAGAACAAGGTTGTCAATGTCTTGCTGCGGAATATTGTCCCATGTCCTTCTGAGGTGCGCAAAAAGTTGATCTTCTGTAGCCAGATTTTCAGGAACTTCCTTCAGAGCTCTTCTTTGCAGCATATCCCACGCATGCTCAATGGGATTTAGATCTGGCGATTGAGCAGGCCAGTCTAAGGCCCTAACATTATGTGTATGTAACCAAGCTGCTACCGTTCTCGCCGTGTGTGCCCGGGCATTGTGTAGGAAATCTTGCCCCATTTGTGTTCTGTGGGGCAAGATTACGGGCCCCAGCACCTGTTGGACGTATCGTTCTGCCGTCATATTGCCCCGCACCCAAACGAGATCCGTCCGTCCTCCAAGACGAATTCCTGCCCAAACCATAATTGTTCCTCCTTGGTATGGGTGAACATCCTGAGGGTTCTGGAGACGGCTCCATCGTTCAGGAACTCGCCAAACACGCGTCCTTCGCGCGTCCGCGTGAATCTGGATGGAAGCCGAACCTGGATTCATCCGTGAACAGCACATTGGACCATTGGTCACGGCCCCAGTCCACGTGGTTCCGAACCCATTCTAATCGTCGTCCACGATTGCCTCTCCGTAAAGGTGGGACCCGGAGTGGTCTACGAGAGCGTAGATTGCTTTCATGCAGTCGCCTTCTTACAGTTTGGTCACTCACAAGCACTTGGTGTTCCACTCGCAGCCTTTGGACCAATTGAGTCGCCGTTGCATTTGGTTGTGCTCGCGCAGTAATTTGCAAAAATCGGTCTTGTCTGGGGGTAGTGATGCGACTTGGCCCCCGGTGCCTCTCCGCTACTTCACCTGTGGCACGATAGCGTGTCCACAATCTTGAAATTACATTTTGATGGGTCCCTATGGCCTCAGCAACATTACGCTGAACAGATCCAGCTTCCAGCATTCCCACAGCTCGTAACATCTCCGCCCTCAATTTTTGTTCCATCAATTGTCATTCTTTTGTTTTAAGTTGCTATGCAACAAAATGTTTGTCATTTGAAAACTATTAATAAAGTAATAAGAAATATTGAATTGACGTTTTTTTATTATTATAAACAATTTACCCATAAGAAATACCCCTTTCTCCTTATACAGAAAATCTTAAATGCATAAAAACTACCAATTTAAGTACCTTAGCGGAATCTAGACCAAGCGCTTATCTCGCGATAGCAAATGTTTGAAGTGTTTCTGATGAATGTTTGTTAAGCAGTTATGTCAAAAAATGTTTACCCTTAGTTCAAGACGGTAATCCATTATGTTTAAGTGCACCACGATTTAACTTTTAATTTTAAGTTGAATCAGGGCATTTGAGCGACAAAAACTTGTCAAAAAGTTGGTACTTTGACCCCCAATATCTCCGTAACTAGAAGTTTCGGATTTAAAATGGTGTGTTGTGAAAAGTTTACTGTTCGGTTTTTGAATTATTGTGATTTTGTGCTTTTAATTCAATACCTAAGTAAAGGTGCTTTATAAGCAATAAAAAGGTCACTAACACTAGCATAGGTTTCACAAGCCGTTGCATTGATTGACCAAGGGCTGACACAGCATGAAGTTGCTTTTGCGCTTAATGTACCACGGTCATCAATGCAGTATGCACTTAAACGATACCAGGAGACAGGCCAGTACACCCGCACGCCAGGCAGTGGAAGCATAAGGCGCACATCGGCCTGAGACGACCGCTTTATTGTCCTGGAGATTTTGAGAAACCGCTACCTGATCGCTGTTCAAATCGCGAGAGGCGTTAATGTTAGCGAGCGTAAGATGAGAAGACGAATGGAGGAAGTAAATTTAAAAGCTCATAGACCAGCACGAGGTCCAGAACTTCTCAGACAGCACCGAGTAGCTCGACTTCAGTTCGCACGAGAACACGTCAACTGAACCCACAAGCAATGGGCTAGAGTACTTTTCACAGATGAGTGTCGGATAGCTTTACGTGCTCCAGATGGTCGGGAACGAGTGTGGCGAAGAAGAAAGCAGTTTTTACCCATTACTACCACTCAAACAGTGAGTTTCCATGGAGGCTCAATAATGGTATCGGGAGGTATAAGTTCCGACACACGTACAGAGTTGGTTATCGTCGATAATCGGCTGACAGCTGTTCGATACGTCGAGGAAGTTCTTCAGGATTACGTAATGCCATATTCGGGGTTCATTGGACACGACCAATTCCTCCTAATGCACGATAATGCACGCCCACACGTTGCACACTGCGTAGAAGAATATCTGGAAGAGGTTGGCATACAACAATTGCAGTGACCAGCTGGTAGCCCAGACATAAACCCAATTGGGCATATCTGGGACATGCTCAAAAGAAAGAAAAAGTCCAGCTCCAACCCGCTGCAAACTCTAAACCAGCTCCGAACTGCAGCGCTGGCCGCTTGGGGCAGTATACTGCAAGTTGTTGTCAGAAACATCATCCAAAGTAAACCAGATCGAATGCAGGCGGTTATCAGGGCTAGAGGAGGAACCATCCGATATTAACACGTATAGAGAATTAAGAAAAAGACCTTATTTTTAATTTTGTAGTGTTTTTAAATTGATAGTGGAAATATCTTAATTTCAGTGAAAGTGCTTGATTTAAAAACTGATTTATTGCTGAGGTAATCTTTTTATTTCTAAGTTCTAAAAGCATAAGAGACACTTATTGAAGCCACTTACCCTTAATTTATTGTCAAAAATGCTTTTTTTTTAAATGCAACTAAATAAAAAATCACCAGTGGCCAAGTTTACGTGCCGGTGAGATTGACGTTAATTTGTACATCTGGGTCGATTGCTTTCGATGGTATTGTTGGCACAGGTGAAAGTTGTAAAATAAATACTCTTTTTAATTCAAAATTTAACGTAAAAGCCTTGAAAATAATGTTTAATGAAGCAACATTGTTGATTGTACATTTTCCACGTTTGACAACTTGCACGGTCAACACAGCTCTGTAAGTCATTTAAAAATATTTAAAGCTCATATTATTAGACAATAGTGCAGTAATTATAGTTATAACGCTATATTAGAGCATCCAACATGTTATTAGCCACAAGAAAACGATAATAGTGATACAACAACAAAAATAATCAGTGACTCAAGTGACTCATAGAACAGTTTGGTTACAAACGAAATGAACACAATAACCAAAAGTGCAGTGTAATCTACGTAAAAACCGAATGATAAGGATTATGTGACCTAAAAGTGAAAACAGGTACGATGTATATGATTTGATCAACAATAAAAACCTTTGGTGCATAAATTTTTCATCCAAAACCAAATCTACCCACAGACAATAAAAAGGTACAGATAAGAACTAGTAAGCGATCTACAAATTCAACAGTCAAATTGAATGGTTCTGTGGCGTGGGCCTCCACGCCACAGAACCATTCAATTTGAATGTTTAAGGCGCTACATGACTTACGGCCGAGGCGAGAGTTCGAAACTAAGTCACACACGATAGTCTTTTTGTGAATTATCAAATTTCAAAATAAAGTATTTTTCTAATTAACATGGAGGATGTTTCCACGGATAATATTACCATTCGGAAACGACAACGTTCTAGTTCATTGAGCAACAGTAATTCTAATCTGTTAAATTCCATGTTTGAGACAACAACTCGCAGTCTACCTGATATCTCAATTGAGAATCAAAGTACAAACGAAAAGGAATGTAAAATAAACCAGTTAAAAGAGGAATTAGAAACAGCTTATCAAGAAATAGAAAACTTAAACTATGAAAACACTGGTTTGAAAAAACAATTACAAAAATACAAGAAGATAATAGATGTCTATAAAAAAGTAGGAGGAGGATTGTCAAACAGTTTATTATTACAAACTCCGGACTCAGTAATGAAGATAGATAACTCAAAAAAACTTAATACTTTTGATATGAGCACCCCTAAAATACCGTTGAACAATACCACTGAGCTCCAAACTCAGCAAATGATAACTCTTCCTTATCAACCAAATACAGCGGGTTGTGGAAATGAAACTGACACTCACAAAAAACTGTCAATCCACATTAACAACATTGAATCTCCCAGAAATATTATATTGAACGCCAAAGAAGCGTCGGTGAAAAGACGCAAGAATATTATAATTATGGCAGATCACCAAGGGAAAATGGTCCAGAGCTTATTACAAAATTTGGTTGGAGATGACTATTATGTAACGTGTATGTGGAAACAGGGAGCAAGACTACACGATGTTTTGAACAGTTTTAAAAGTGAAATACTAACGTTATCTAAGGATGATTACATAGTTATAGCTGGCGGAACAAACGACGTAAACCGCGTGAATTTCAATTTAACACTATGAAATGGCTTGAATCAGCTACAAACACAAACGTGATTTTCACCGAAACCCCTTATAATAGGTTCCTAAATATTAAGAAACTCAACTATGAACTGAAGGTTATGTGTAGCAAATTTAAAAATGTACAGTACCTAGACCTTAATTTTGAAAAGCATTTACCAAGGGGCATACACTTCAGTCTCAATTTGTGCAGGTCTTGGTTAAGAGAGATAATGCGTATAGATTATAAATTAAAATTAATAGCATACAATATGACAAAAATGGCCAACACTCAAAAAAACATGGTGAATAGCTCAACACAAACAGATTTCATTCATTTTAATATTAACCATGATACCTTAAATTCTAGCAAACACGAGCAAACAGAAAACCAAATTATAGACACAAAGAACACTGTCTCTGAATCTGAATGTTGTACTCCATCGATGTCACCAAAAGATAACAATTTTTTTCGTGTATAATCAGTTAAATATATTACATCAGAACATTAATGGTCTAATAGGTAAATCAGATGAACTTTCGTTATACTTGGACGAATTGAACCGCAACAATAAACATGTTGATGTGCTTTGTATCACGGAACATAATATGATAAATGAGGATACTTACTCACTGAAAATTCCCAATTACTCATTGATCTCATCTTACTCTAGGCACAATAGAAATGGAGGGGCGTGCATATTGGCACATGATAATCAGAAGGCTAAAATCTATGACATTAAGGAACACACTATGAGAAATATTTTAGAGGGTAGTGCCATTGAACTCCTAGAGCATAATACTATTATAATCAACATTTACAGACCCCCTAGCAACAAATTAGAAAAGGTAAACATATTTTTTTCTAAATTTAACGAAATACTCAATAATACATGTTTAAAAAATAAGAAAATAATTATATGTGGTGATTTTAATATCAATAGACTAAAACGAGATAAAATGGTAATAGAATTGGAGCAACTACTGGCTAGCTATAACCTTAAAATAATGATTAACGAACCCACACGACTAAGTAGTAAAACGTGTATCGACAACTTTATTTGTAATAAAAAAGGCTCAAGGTATGAAATACTAGATCTAGCGCTGTCGGATCATACTGCTCAACTGCTGCATTATCCAGTCAAAGTAAGTCTTAACATAACACATTGGTACACACAAAAACGAGACTATGGCCCCTCTAACATAGATAAGTTCGTTGAATGTATTCAAAACCTCGCCTTTGATGAAGTTTACAATGCTGAAACAGCTGATCATGCTTTTAGCGAATTCCATGACTTGTTGAGACTGTTCTATGATCTCTGTTTTCCTATAATAAAAGTGAAAGTCCCTATAAACAAACGACCGTAATGGATATCAAAGGGTATCAGAGTTTGCTCCAAGCGTAAACGTCAATTACTTTGGAAATACAGAAAATCACCAAGTCAACAATTTAAAGATTTATACAAAGTGTATAATAAAAGATTAAAAACAATAATTAAATTAACCCAGAAATCTCAAAACGATTACTATGTTAACCTCAGTAAATAAAGCTAAAGCTACGTGAAAGGTTATAAATAATTATAAAACAAATGTCAACCAGCAGTTTAAAAAAATTGACAAAATAATTGTAAATAAGATACCAATCACCGATCCAATTACTATAGCTAATGAATTCAACAACTTTTTTTCAATTCAGGTACCAAATAAACACTCTGTCAACAAAAACCCCAATTATAGAATTACATATAATAATTCAAACTCACTTTTTATGAGCCCATGTACCCCAGATAAAATCGTCCAAATAATAAAATGCCTAAAAAATACAAATAGTGCAGGGTATGATGGAATATGTACTAAAATAATTAAGGTAGTGGCCGAAATTATAGCACCTGTACTGTGTCATATAATTAATAGATGCATTGAGGATGGGGTCTTTCCATCAAAATTGAAATTGTCCGTTGTAATTCCAATATTTAAAAAGCAGGATAGAGAAAACATGAACTGTTATAGACCAATATCTCTAATACCTATCTTATCAAAGGTTTTTAAAAAAGTCATTTATAACAATTTATTTAACTATTTAGATAAACATCATATCCTTGCGGAAGAACAAATGGGTTTTAGGAAAAATAAATCTATTAACAACGCATTTTATACCTTCCTCAAAACGGTACTAAAAGGCATGGATAGTAAAAAACATGTCTCTGCACTTTATATGGATATGACGAAGGCCTTCGACTCCGTCAATCATGAAGTATTGTTAAATAAATTAGAAGCGTATGGAATACGGGGAAACGCTAGAGATCTCATAAAATCATATTTAAGTAACAGAGAACAACAAACTGAAATATCTAGCATTTCACATATCACAAAAGTTGAAAAGAAGCACTTATTATTATTTGGGACAAGCCCGCCACACTGTTCCCAAACCACTGTAACTCCTGAAAGCCAGAATCAACAGTGGCGACCACCAGAAAAGCGCCGAGACAATGAAGCTCGACGAAGTCCCAGAGAATGAATTTAACTGTCTTGGATCCCGCAACGAAATTAATCAGAAAAGTATAGTGGAGGAGTAGGAAAAATCCGTAATTTCCACTTCCCTCCATTTCAGCAGGAGACAGAACGAAACAAGGCCAATAGGCACAAAGGGACGTTTACAACTGGGATAGGCCCAGTTGCCTAGCACCACGGATAAATATTAACATTAATGGGTCCTAAGTTGTGAGCTGTTATATTTGATTCCAATAATAGGTATGGCAAAAACGCTTGAACGCACGGAAATTTGTTCTAGTTTCCACAAGGTCTGTATAGTAAATAACTCCGGATGTAACCTGTACACTATCCAACATAATGTTGCGTTCATTCTGCCAAAGACTGCACTCCCATAAAATGTGATGTGCTGATTGTTCATATTCGCAGTCAGATGTGGAACATTGACAAAAAGGCGAGTCAACAAGCTTGAAGGAAAATAATTTACTCTTAAAGTTACCATGACCGGTGAGAAATTGGGCAACACAGTGATCAACCTCCAACCATGTCCTGGCCAGCCGTTCACGAACGGATGGAAAGAACTGGTGGAGGTGTCGGCCCTTGATGGAATTATCCCACCTACCTTGCCATTCAGACAAAAGTTCCTCCCAGACGTCGGTCTGTGGTTTGAATAATCTAGCAATCTTAACACGGTCACGTAGGGTTAAAAAGTCTGCGTCCGCGGTCTCACGTGCGTTATAGTACATTGCAGCCCGTCGCTGCACTTCAAGATCAACTGGAAGTACACCTGCAAGTACCGGTAAGGCTTCAGTACTAACCGTCCTATACGCTTTGCATAAGAATATCAAAGCCAAACGCTGGCTTTGAAGCAATTTACGTCGTGCCGCTCCTATGGTGGCCCTATCGGCCCAGACAGGTGCCCCGTAGCACACACACCCCAAGTAAGTAGCCCCATAAATGGTCTTTAAAGTTATAAATGACAGACCCCACGTAGATTTTGATATTCTCGTTAAGGCATAAAAGTTCTTTTTAGCTTTTTCACCGACAGTTTTTATATGATCTATGAATGAAAAATTTCTCTCTAAGACCAAACCAAGGTAGCACACGGATTGCTTTCTTTTCACGGGAACGTTATTAAATTTAATACTAGGCCACGATTTAAGATTACCTTTTAAAATTAGTTGATAAGTTTTTTGCGGTGCAAAGAAAAAAGAAGCACTTGTCAACACCAGTAAAAGTCTGCAAAGGTGTACCACAAGGGAGTATTCTAGGTCCTCTACTCTTTATTATTTATATTAATGACCTTCCCAAATCCATCAAATCCTCCATGGTTCTGTATGCGGACGATAGTACTGCAATAGTTGTATCTGAAGACCCCACGACACATGAACATGAAATGAACGAAACGCTAGCATCTTTAGTAAACTGGCTAAATTTAAACGAACTTAATATTAACCTAACTAAAACATTTATAATGACATTCAAAATTAAAAATGCAAAATGTCATGGAGGACACATATTGAACATTTATGTAATAAACTAAGTCGGTATTCATATGCCATCTATATGCTTCGTAAAGTGGTAAATCAAAGTGCACTTCTATCTGCTTACCACGCTTACGTTGGTTCGACACTAAGATATGGTATAATGTTCTGGGGGAATGCCACTGAGAGAGAGACTGTCTTCAAAGCCCAAAAGAAATGTATCCGGGCAATATGTGGATTAAAACCAACTGATACTTGTAAACCACATTTTATAAATTTAAAAATATTGACATTCCCTTCACTGTATATCTATGAACTAGCATTAGACATTAGAAAAAAATTAAACAAATATGAGACGCTAAAAAGTACCAGGCTTGCCAATACACTTCGTGCAATACGCCATAGAACGGTTATTTTTGACAAGAGTGCATTTTGTATGGGCCCTAAAATCTATAATAAATTACCTAATAAATAAAGGAAGAAAATAATTTTATATCATTTAAGAATAGATTAAAGACTTACTTGATCAATAAAGCCTATTATAATGTTAATGATTATTTAAATGATAAATGTAATAAATTTTTTTAAGGTAATTATGTATGTATGTAATAGTAATATAATAATATAATTAATGAATGTCATAAGTACCCTAATAATAATATTTGCTATGGTTAAATAATATGGAACGTGTATTAATGTAGGATTTATTATTTTTATTGTGAAGATATTTGCACACCTGTTAAGGTAGGATATGGCTTAAGAGGTTCTGTTGTATGTTTCACCTCATGTACCTACCCATATTGACGCAAATAAATGATTTGATTTGATTTTTTGATTTGAACTCCATCTTATTATTTTCTCTATGAAGGTGATGACAAAAAATAAATGAACAGATGTTTACATAACACGTTATTGAAACATACGCTGTGTACACTAAAACACACGAACATATTAGGTACCTGCTGTACGACTTATAGGTAAAACGAATAATGTAGGTAATTCCATATTTATTATTTTTTACTTTTTATTTTATTTTATGTTACATATACCTACTGACTTGACAGGAATATTTACATACCTTACTTTTTTATTATTATTGACATATTATGATTTTTGTGATTTTTATTGACATTGATTTTGTAAATTATTATTAATTTTATTTGATTATTGTGAATGTGGGGACCATGTGGGTTTCATTTTTATATATTTTTTGTTTGTTTTATTTTTTTTCCCACAACCGTCTGGCAGTTTGAGTACTATAAGCGACCCACCCAAATGTCCTTTCTTTGGTATTGTTCGTCGTTTCGTTGAGCTCCTTGAGTTTTAAGTCGAGCTACACGATAACTGACGAATGCTTGCACTGACTGGACAGGTCCACTCAAATCTGTGTGGTTCTTTCTTCAAAAGACCATCTCAGACACTAATCTGCATAGTCCTCATGTGAATTGAGCAAAATTATGTCTGGACTTCAAAACAGACTATGACCTCTGAGTTTGTTTCGGCTGTTTCTTCTCAGAGTAGTCAGGTACGAAACACCGGCCCCATCTAGTTAAAAAAAAAAGGGTAAAAGTGTTTGTAAAAACCTACTTGCAAAATAAACATCATTTATCATAAAACTTCACCCAAACTAGAATCCAACAAAAAACTAGGATGATGATGATTATGATGATGATGATGATGATGATGATGATGATGATGATGATGATATTGAGCAAGTGTAACTCTCTTAAATGTCACTGTAAAATTGTTAATACCGTTAGATTTTAATCTCGAAACTCAAAACTCGAAACTCTGGAAAGATTGTGAAAACGGAACGCACCTCGCGCTCTGATTAGTTGAACGTTATGTGACCCGCGCCGCCATATTTGTTTGTTAAGGGCTATATATCCCTCAAATGGCTTAGCATGATCCTCCGTTACTCCTAAAATACTGCAGCATTAATTTTGAAATAAATAAAGCTAAGTCCTATGTGTGACGAAAACACGATTCCATAAACTTTTTTCGATAGAAAAATATTCCAAAGTTACCACCAAATCGAACAATAAACCGCTGGTATTCAAAAAGTACTTGAAATTAGATCATGAAACTTTGCATACTAACTGAACTAACTATATAGCAGGTCTTATGTGTTTAATTTCTTTAGTCCAATCAATAGATTTTTTTGTAAATCGCAAAATCCACTCATTTTGCACTATTCGGCCGCAGTGACTGACGTAACAACCGCTTTGTTGTGCAAGCAGATTAGAACTATATTATAACAGTTTTTCAAACGAAGTTTGAACCACCACAAATATAGTTGCTAATTTTAGGGTTAGAAGGGCCTTAATTCGTTTGTTGTCGAATGTAAACGTACAGTGTTTTGGTAATTAAAAGAAACAAACAGAACGGCCTACTGTAAGAATAAGAATAAGAATAAGAAACTTTTATTTGTAAACATAGGTTGTTACACAGTGTGTGAGATGTTACAATGAAGAACTTAGATTCTCTATGTTTTGCCGTGAAGCGTACAAATATGAACAGACATGTATTGATTTAAAACAATACATTTTTCTTCCATGCAATCAACACTATAAAGTAAATGCAAAACTAAAATAACCACTAATCAAAACAATATAAAAAATTTAAAGCTAACAAAAAATAAAAAAATATTTCAATTAATTAGCAGTAGTTAACATAATTCAAGATTAGATGTCGTGTGATGTTGTTGTGAAAAAACAATTAAACAGAGGTCAATATAAAATTTCATTAAATAATAGATGTTACATACTAGATTAGCCTAACCGATGTCAGTCAAAAATTTCAAAGATTCAAACTTATTTCGTAAAAATCTTCAAATATTACCAAGATACACAATCGGATGTCAAAACATTAAATTGCAATAATAAAAAATGTATAACTAAACAGGCATGTCAATCACTAAAAATTATGTTACTATTTTTTCGTTAAGAAACTCATTTATATTATAGTAGGATCTACTTACCAGAAAGTTCTTTAAATGTTTTTTGAAAAGGTGAATATTTAATATTTTAATTGATTCTGGTATATGGTCATAAATAGTTGGTGCCATACAAAAAACACTATTATGCATTAGCGCTGTTTTGGACTGTCTAGAGCACAACATATTGACGTGTCGTCGACTTCGGTTATTTCTGTCAGACAACTTGGGAAATAAATTCGGGTTGGTTTTAACGAATACTGCAACTTCGAATATGTACATACAGGGTAGTGTCAGTATTTTACATTTAATAAAAAAAGGTTTACAAGTATCTGTACATTTTAACCCAAACATTGCCCTGATGCACTGTTTTTGGGCTTTAAATATTAGTTCCCTATTGGTTGAGTTTCCCCAAAAAATAATTCCGTATCTTAATATTGAACTAGCCATGCCATGGTATGCTGTAACAATAGCATCCGTACCTATGACTGGCGCAAGCTTATATAAAGCATATGCCGATTTGCTAAGTCTCTTCGCCAAATCTATCGTATGTGCCTTCCAATCTAGTCGTTGGTCTATGGTTAATCCCAAGAATTTGGTTGTGTCAACTTGATTTATTTTGTTGTTCTCGTAAAGAATGTTCATGGTCAAATTTTTGCGTTGTGTGAATGTCATTAATTTGGTCTTATCAATATTTATCTTAAGGTTATTGTTATTAAGCCATTCTATTATTGATTTTATAGTATTAGTAACGTCATTTTCATATATTAGTTTGTCATATTTTAGTTTATCTTTACAGTCAATGGTAACTGTGCTGTCGTCGGCAAATAGTGTCATGTGATGTTCCGTTACTTTTGGCAGGTCATTTATGTAGAGTATAAATAGAGGGGGGCCAAGCACGCTGCCCTGCGGCACACCATATTTGATTATTTTATCACGGGACCTATAGACTCTTTCGCTCTTTGTTTTTTGATCCACTTGTGTAATTTCCACATATTGTTTTCGGTTTTTGAGATATGACTCGATAAGTTGTAGGATATTGCCTCTTATTCCGTACGAGTCTAATTTATTGAGTAATATATTGTGATCTACATAGTCAAAGGCTTGAGTCATATCACAGTAAATTGAACATACCGGTATATTTCGGTCAACATTTGCAATCACATTATTTAAAAAATCATATATGGCCATATTAATGGTTTTACTTTTCCTAAAACCTTTCTGTTCTTCAGCCAATATGTCTTGCTGTACCAAGTATTTATGAATTTGTTCATAAATGTATTTTTCAAATATCTTAGAAAATATAGGAACAAGTGCGATCGGCCTGTATGATTCTGTTTTATCTCGATCGTTTTTTTTGTAAAGTGGTTTTACAACAGCAGTCTTTAGTTTGGTCGGGAATATACCTCGCGATATGCATAAATTTAATATGTGATTTAAAGGGCCGCTAATGCTGTCTGCCACATATTTTATTGCTTCTGTGGATATACCGTCATTTCCTACGCTCCTAGTATTTTTTAAGGATTTGATTATTTGTTTTATATCGTCTTCGTGGCTCGGTGCCATAAACATCGAGTTGTTCAATTGGGTTATATTCGAAGTAGCTCGTATTCCGGTATTAAGGACAGGTTTAATCTTGTTAATGAAAAAATCGTTGAAAGCATTAGCTATTTCACGGGGATCGGTTATAATTTTATTTCCAGTTGTTATGTTTGATATTCCGTTTTTAGGTAATTTTGGTTTTGCCTCATTTATGATCTCCCATGTCGCTTTTGATTTATTTATTGCAGATTTTATTTTATAAGTATTTTGAGCACGTTTAGTTAACTTAACTATTCGCTTGTAGGTATTATTGTAAGCATTAAGTTTTCTTTTATTTGCCTCATTTCGGTTTAGACGGTAACTCCACAAAAGTGTTCTCTTCTTTTTACTACAAGCTCTTACTCCCCGCGACACCCATTGAGGTCGTTTCTGTAGACTTATTTTTACACATTTAAATGGGAAGCACAGACGATAGAACATGGAAAAGGTCTCCAGAAATAGGCTGTAAGCCTTATTTGGTTCATCGCATTCATAAACATTTGAAAAAGACATGTTTTGTAAACATTTTTTAAACTTATTCATATTTTCTGAACTAAAGTCACGTCGTTTTACATACCAATGATTTATGCGGAAAGTTCTTTGTATGGGAAACTTCAATACTTGACACGTGTGATCAGACAAAGCAAATTCAAATACATCAGCTTTGCATTTAGTACCAATATTATGTGCAAAGTTGTCAATACATGTGCTACTTTTTAACCTGGTAGGTTGGTTGATTTCTAACTTAAAATTAAAATTGAGCAGCAGACATTCTAAATCAACGGATATATTGCTACATTTTAACGTGTCAATATTGAAATCACCGCATATTACAATATTTTGGTGTTGTTTCTTTGATATAAGCATTAACAATTTTTCCAATCGGTTAAAAAATGTGGTCAAATTATTAGTTTTTGGGATTCTATAAATACAGATGACAATGGTCCGTGACTGGGTTAATTCAATAGCACAACATTCAAAGGACTTACTTATTGCTAGTTCATTAATGTCAGGTAAATCCACCCAACAAAGTCCTTTTCTTACCAAGATACAAGTTCCACCTCGTTTTGATTCTGTTCGACTAAAACACGCAGCTAGGTCAAAGTTGGGAATAGTCAGAAAGTCTTCATAGCCCGATATCATAAAGTGTTCAGAGATGCACATCACGTCAATATTGATATTCTTCGTGCTGAGCTCTTCTAGGCATACAGTAAGAGCATCTGCTTTATTTAGGAGTCCTGCTATATTTTGGTGTATAATATGCAAATGGTTGTCATAGAAATAACTGGTTACGCTCCTCAGTTTGGTTAAGCTCCTTTAAATTGGTTTGTTTAGAAAATAAGTCATATGTTTTTAGTCCTTGAATAAAGTTGTCAATATCTTTGAAAATTGCATGCATGCCAAAGTTATTAAGTAATCCAGAGCGTTTTGAAAACATCGTATAATCATTTGATAAATTCTTATTTGAGTCCAAAAAGTATGCATGTTCATGTGTCAATGTGTCTAGATATAGTAGGTTGTTAAATAATTCGACCCTCCAATTGTACATAGTTTTATAGTCATTGAATTTATATGTCGGAGCACAGAGTATAACATTAGTATGTGCGGTTTTTTGTAGGGCCGTCCGAATATACAGAACGAGCTGGAAATAGTCCTTTGTTGAGTTAAAATCTTCTTCCCCTATCAATATAATACAAAAATCATGGGAGGTAAAATATTTTAATTTGTTTTCTATGTCACTTAATAACTGTTCGGTTTTACAGTTTGGCATTACATAATGACATATGTTATTAGAATAATGTTTACTAAGTGTCGTTTCTGCTATGTTTCTTACTTTGTTCTTGTTGTTCGTACTCAAGATGGATATCTGACAGTCTGTCATTTCTAATTGTAATCTTTGTTTATGTTTAGGATTTGTTATTGTAGTAATTGGTTTACTTTGCTTGTTGTGGGTAGGCGTTTTTGTTTTATTTTCTATGTCGGGGGTAGATGTTTTCTTTTGTGTCTGTAAACAATGCAGAGATTAAGATCGTAAGATCGACCAATCAGGGACAGGTTCGCAATCTTTCGAGAATTAACAATCTCGCGAGATAAATCATAATCTAACGGTATTTACAATTTTACGGTGACATAAACACATAATATAACATCCCGCCTTTAATAATTATATTTAAAAATAACGGACTCCTGAGCAAATTCTAACGCCCGGTTCACATTGTTCCTATTGCATGCCAGTCCAGCGGTAAAACCCAAAATGTCAATAATTTTATCAATACGCCAAAATCAAAACAGTGTAGGTAATCACCACGACCATAATCATATCACACTATGTAATGATGGATGACATGTGTATTTATTTAAATATTCATATAAGATGACTCTACAAAAATACATCTGTCATAGTTACCTCATACTTTACGTCCAATCGTATTTGAACATTGAATAGTGCTGATCATTTTCTAAGCAGCGCGCATGACTATCGTATGATAAATAATGTACATAGTTGAAAGGCGATAATCAAAATATTTTAGTCCACTGCGGAGCGGCGACCGTGCATGTCCGTTTGTAAACAGCTCGTGTTTAACTGAAGTGGTTTTATATATTTCGAGGACTTACGGTAAGGTCACAATACTAATTGTTTACTATTTTAAAATGAAAATGATAATTTGAATGAAATTAGTGCTGTGTACACCAAGTCTGCCTTTCCCCTTTGTAAAATGTGTAAAGTAATTCGCTATGTCAAAATGGACGCCGCGAAATTCTAAATCGTTTCTTTGCCAATGGGCATTGTCCAATAATAATTAATTTAAAAACAATGTCAACTGCATTCATAGATATTTAAATAATTACATGGTTGAACCGGGAATCGAACCAAGCCGTGTCGGTTCGTAAAATGCCTAAACTGCCCGAAAATTTTCGCTTTTTGCGAGAATTTTGACAAACGCTCGTGCGTGATCTTGCCGTTGTTACACATATATCATTAATTTTTTTGAACTTATAGGTATCTTGTGTACTATATCTAGGATTCTATTGAAGCAAAAAATAAAAAATTGTAGAAACAAATTCAGTATTTAAGCCTCCAAAAAATGCTGTTTTGCACAAATTTTACCTCAACTTTGGCCGTTCATAACGTACTCATAAATTGTAAAAGTAAAGAAAATATCCTGATAGAAGCCTTGCGAATGTAGTAGAGATTCTAAATGACAAATATTTACAAACTTCTAAAACTTATTCAAAAACACGTATTTCCTGGAACAAGTTTTATAAATTTTCGAACAATATTTTTCGTTCAATGTCCTCGCGTTAGGCGATATGAGGTGCGCGGGAGACGAGTAGTGTGGGGTCGGGGCTAGGTAAGACAGGGGAGTTGAAAGAATACCACCGCTGTGGCTCTGGATGAAACAACAAGCTTTTCGACCATGCTCGCGTTGACGATAGACGGTCAGGGAAGGGCCCTCTTAATGACATTCACGTGAAGCTAAGGGCTCGCATAGACACGCGACAACCGCGCTATTGCAAATCGTGAAGTTTGGTACCGCAAAAAGCTTATTTCACGACATTCCTTCTTGAGATGACATTTCTTTAAAAAAAATATGAATGAATAGGGAGTTTTTTTTTTTCATTTTAACGAGAAATAACTAAATTATAGAGACCTTATTCTTCGAAATGTTTCTGTTATTAGCACAAGTTTTAACAATTAATTGCACGTGCATCAATTAATCTGCGCTAATTACGATAAAAATGCCAAAATTATCATCATTTAAATCATTTCATGTAATATATCACTGCATGACATAAATCATGATGGCCACAAATTGATTTTTTTATCAACAACCGGCAAAAAATTTAATAGTTTTTGAGGGAATTATTCCTTGTAAAAGTTTAAAACATATTTTGGCGTAACGAATTTCTTTTTTTGCACTGATAGCAACAAAAAAAGGTTCCGTGTTTATAATCACTTTGTTTTATCCTTACAGTTCAAAATTGAGCGGCAATGCCAACAATCAAATTGCAACAAGGATGGCTGTCTGGAGCAGTTGTGAAGACTGTCACGGGTGATGGCAAATACTACAGCTTCAAGGGAATTCCCTACGCTCAGCCACCGGTGGGCAAACTGAGATTCAAGGTGAGTTATGACTTCTTTTAAATTAAACGTCCAATTAATCTGTAAAGGATCAACAAAGCATGATGCAGACGACGAGTCAATACATCAACGTTTGATACTCGATGAGTTATCAAAAAGGCACGGCCAAAGTCAATCATACCTACCTAACATAACATTTACAGTGACAAAAATAGAACAAAGTAAAACAAATATTTAAATAGTTTTTAAGCTTGTCATAATGGTTGTTCATAAATTTCCTGTAGGTAACTAACAAGTAGAAAATATAAATAAAGCAAAAGCAATAATGTTTTCAACCGTTTTTATTAGAAAGTTAGCAGGTGGTACATACACAGAACCCTCTCCAAGACTGCAAGAAAGCTCTCCATGACTAATTAAATAAATATTATTTTCCAGGCTCCGCAACCACCTCTTCCTTGGGAAGGAATAAAGAAAGCGACAGAACACGGTCCCAAATGCATTCAGAAGTCAAACGGTCTTGAAGTAGGAAGCGAAGACTGCTTGTACCTAAACGTGTACAGTCCAGAAATCAAGCCAGCCGCTCCATTGCCAGTCATGGTGTTCATCCACGGAGGGGGCTATAAAGTAGGTTCCGGTAACGACGAAAACTATGGACCAGATTTTCTCGTCTCACACGGAGTAGTACTTGTAACATTTAACTACAGATTAGAAGCACTGGGTTTCCTATGCTTAGATACCGAAGAAGTTCCTGGAAACGCTGGATTAAAGGACCAAGTTGCAGCTTTGCGATGGATACGGGATAATATAAAGAGCTTTGGTGGAGATCCCAACAATGTCACAGTTTTTGGTGAAAGCGCTGGCGGATCATCTACTTGCTTCCACATTATCTCACCTATGTCTAAGGGCCTTTTTAAGAAAGCAATTTCAATGAGTGGTTCGCCTTCCTGCGATTGGTCTGTCTCATTTGCACCACAAAAACGTGCCTTTATACTTGCCAAAGAATTAGGGTTTGAAACTAATGACACTAACGAACTTCTAGAATTCTTACAAAGCGTTCCAGTTGAAAAACTTATTGACACGAACCCAGTTGTGTTGTCTTTTGAAGAACATAACAATAACCTCATTAAGTTTTATCACTTTACTCCGGTTGTAGAAAAAGATTTTGGCAAGGAACATTTTTTGACAGAAGATTCCTTCGAGGCCTTGAAGAATAAAAGACTACACGATGTAGATATCTTTATTGGATATACTAGTGACGAAGCCTCTTTTATGATATCTTCGTATGAACAATCACTCCTAAAACATTTCAACCGTTATCCAGAACTGTTGGTTCCGAGAAAGATCCTAAACGAATGCACACCAGAGACAATTCTAGAAGTATCGAAGAGGATAAACGAATATTATTTTAAAGGCAAACCTCTTACAGCTGATTTAATGAAAGAATTTGTAACCTATGCTAGTCATACTTACTTCATCTATGACGTCAATAGGTTCATTTTACATTTACCGAAGGTTGGTAATGGTCGCAGATATGTCTACAAATTCTCCTCTTTCTCTGGTAGAAACGTTTACGGAAAAGATGGACTGAAGTACGGGATCCAAGGAGCTTCCCATTTAGATGACCTCATGTATTTATTTAACGCCAACCAACATAATTTGAAGCTTGAGAAGAACACTAAGGAGTATGACCTGATCAATTTAGTTTGTACTGTGTTTACCAACTTCGCTAAATATGGGTGAGCAATTGTTATTAGAATACTTTAAGATCATTACAGTTTTTTTATGTGATTAATTTGTTATAGTACCATAGTTGTGCATAATTCGTTACATGGTATGGTAAATGGCTCGTCAATGTTTTTGTCACTGATCCATCCATACAGTCTAAACAGCGACAACGGATGCTGGAATACCAATATGAATATGGCACCATTTAGTATCTAGCCCAATATTTATGCCTTTCACATTTTAAACCCAGATCTCTCTGTCCACAGCAACCCAACGCCTGACTCGTCTCTTGGTACCATCTGGCCGGAATACGACAACTCGACCAAAGACTACGTGGAAATAGGAGACACCCTAACTATTAAAAATAGGCCTGAAGCTGAAACTCTAGAATTCTGGAAGAGCATCTTTGAATATGCTGGACTGGAATTTTAAGACATTGTTTATTATTATATCTAGCATGTATTGTCCCGCGGCTGGCCAAAGACCTCCCTCCATTCTTGACTTTTCTTGAGATTGTTTACTATTTTATAATTTATATTTTAAGATAAAATACTAGCTAAATTTTGATCCAATTAAAAGTCGCAAGAATTAACATTATAATAAAATTCATACTCATCTGATGTTTTTGTATTTTTTATTGATTCCTCGAGCGTGTTGAAAAATGAGATCTTTAAAATTAGTGGGAATAGTGAAACTTTGAGCCACACCACACTGTGTGTAAATCTATGTAAAGTCTTACAGCCTTATTCATAAAAAGTTAGAGCCTCCTTGAAGGCTCCTTGAAGACCCGATGCTAAAAAACATGATTCATAAACGTCTATTAACGCTAATGAGTCCATCAAGACTCTGCTAAAGTTAGACAGCCTTATTCATAAACAGTTAGAGCCTCCTTGAAGACCCGATGCTAAAAAACATGATTCATAAACGTCTATTAACGCTAATCAGTCCATCAAGACTCTGCTAAAGTTAGTCAGCCTTATTCATAAAAAGTTAGAGCCTCCTTGAAGGCTCCTTGAAGACCCGATGCTAAAAAACATGATTCATAAACGTCTGTTAACGCTATCAGTCCATCAAGGCTCTGCTAACGTTATAGGACCGTTGACCCTCCTTTATCTCCCTGCTAAGTCACAAAATGGCCGCCGGAAATTTGAACAGCTGACTTTGACAAGAGCAAAAAACCATACCGAAGATAATTTTAGTGAAGGGAGGGTTACGCAGATTAAAAAAAATCTAGGAAATTTTATTTTCGGAAATTTGTATTTAAAAATCCTCTTAATTAGGTTTTTAAGATGATACGTGTACTAACAATAAATATGAAAAAATTAAATTACGATGATTAACATAGTTACAGCTTTTTGCACTTAGGTACAACATAAACATGCGGATCGGAAATGGCGGGAAAACAAACATCTCGCTTTTTATAAAAGTTGATCTTGGGGTTGTATCGTCAAATTTTATCTTTTCTCTTTGGTAAGTAGATGTATTCTGTGAACCGCATTAAGATTTTCACACAAAAATAGAAAAAAAAAACAATAAATTTTGGTGGTTCCCCATACTTAAAACTGAAACTAAACTATTTTTTTCATCAAACCCATACGTGTGTATCTAGCTTTCTATGGATAGGTCTTCAAAAATGATATTGAGGTTTCTGATATCATTTTTTTCTAAACTGAATAGTTTGCGCTAGAGACACCTCCAAAGTGGTTAAATGTGTCCCCCCCCCCCATGTAACTTCTAAAATAATAGAATAATAAAACTAAAAAAAATATATGATGTACATTAATTACCATGTAAACTTCCACCGAAAACTGGTTTTAACTTAATTTAAAAAAAAAACACTATTTTTAAAACATCGATCAAAGTTACAACGAACTACAAGAACTTTTATATTATGTTACTTGCTGCTACGGAACTTTTTTGTCATTTGATTTGTCAAGATAACAGAACATAACACGTCAGTCTGCTAGCTAACAGACCCATCAACAGTCTGCTAGCTGACTGCTAGCAGACCCATCAAACCTCAATTAAGGATTTTTTATGATTATGGCTGTTAGAACTTACTGTTTACTATCATAATTGAACAATGAGGAATTTTCCACTGACGTTTGTCAAAACGCTTCAGTATAGATCAATAAATGGCGCTGATAAGCTTTGGTAATATTTTTTTTTAACACCCTTGCTCGTAAAGCTGATGTAATTCCACCGGTTTTAAATATGTAAAGCGGGTCATAAAAAACGCGTGTGTTACCAAAGCAAATAGTTAAGTTATAGTCCATACAAATTCCATAACAGTATTATTTGCCATTTCAAATATGGAACTGATCGCCGCCGCACGACTCCAGCTAGTGAGCAGCGTGCAGCGCGCTGTTGCTATTCAAATTTCGAACTAATCGCCGCGCGGCCAGTCAGTAGGCAGCGCTAGCGCGCTGTTAAAATGGCGGGAAAGCAACAGTGTGCATTCACAGATTGAGTTTATTTAAAATAAAAATAAAACAGTTTATTCGGTAATTTAAAAACTTGGCTGCATGCTCTAGCGTCTTTGCCAACATTTTCACGCAGCCACGGCAGAAAATAATCCTCGCGCCATTTTTCTCAAATTTTCTTTTCTTTGTACTTGTATTGTGAATATCTTTTTTTTTCTGTTTCCTCGCAAATGTGTTAAAAAACGTCGTACGATATACGTGCGTATTGGTTATAACATGCTCGTCTCAATCACGCCCTCGCCTTCGGCTCGGGCTGAAATTCCGCCTCGCATGTTATAACCATCTTAACGCACTAATATCGTAATGCACTATTAACGTCTAATAACGGCGTTCTAGTAAAACCCAACGTTGAAAATAGAATTTACTACGTATTTTACTATAGGTCAATGGTAAAATCTTTTAGCAGGGCAAAAAAACTCCTAGCCAAATGTCAAACTCATTGTATATTAAATTTATTTATTATTCATTGTTGTATATAAAGTGAGAACTGTGAAGAACCTTTTTTCTGTCAAACATTTTTAACCTAAAAAGTCTACTGTTCTTTTGCATCACTTAAGTGAAGTGAGTGAGTTGGTGAGTGTTTCTGCATGGTTTTTGCTGTTGTTCTTCTGAGTGTTTTTGCGTTACGTCTAAACTTCTGGTGCGTCGAGTTGAGCTTAGGTTCCTCCGCACTTCAGCTAAGGCTTTGTGGACATAAAAACGAGCCATTTTATTATTCTCAAGGTTGATCAGCGCCATCTAGTTCGTTCATAAAAAGCACTGGAAAATTCCTCATTGTAAGAAATGACAAACTGATGTGACGTTACTATTTGCTTATTCAGGATTTGTTATAACGACATACCCCACATACATTCACTGTGTGTCCCCATGCTTTCACTGTGTGTGGGCTTGTATTTGGAACCACACTGCTCCACTGATTCGGAAAATTCCAAACACTGCTCCTTAGCTCCTGGGTTGATGAAGAGGTAGCAAAGGACCTAGCTAGACAAAGTGACATTTTGTACAGGTACAGATAAATTCTATCAGAAACCCTCAGAAACAGGTATTCAGAAAAAAAATATCAGGTCTTCTATAAAAGTGCAATACCTGTAGGTAGCGAAATATTTGCCCTGACTGGAGGCCTTACACTCAAGGCACCCACAGGATAGTCCGGTTAAGCAGACGACAACCTTCTAGGTTGAACGGCGACATGCCATACACAAAAAAAGGTGGCGAAATATATGAAACAGCTGCGTTTTTTTAAATACTTATGATTAACTTCTGTGAGTGTTCGGAATCATGGAATCATCATCATCATCAAACCAAGTCAGAGGCCCATGGGCGACATAAGAACTCTGACACCAGGTTAGGTATTAACCACACGATAAAGAAAGAATCATCATACTATTACGGTAACAGTTTGTGCGTCGATTTCTCTTCCACCCTATTTGCACAAAATAGATAAAAGCAGATTACAGATATCGTCTAAATATGAACAGCTGAACGTGTTTCCATTGATTGAGTAATAGATAGGTAATGTAACAAGCTTTCTCATTTATTGCAGTAGCAGAGATAATACAGATAGAGATTCACATATCCTATAACAAATCAGGTTCGTTTACTTGATGCTACACCTACAATTTATCTTCGGAATACTTGATAGCTTCCTTAATTCGATCGTAAATTAAAACATAGCAGCAGAGTGACGAACGTGAGGAAGGATGAACGAAGGGAGAGGAGTTCCTGGCTAAATAATAGCAGCCGCATGGTTCTTCATGGTTAAGCAGCGCTTGCCAAGGATGGTCCAAGGATGAATGGCCATCAATGACATACCTATTTTCCTCCGTGCCTTGAAAAGCACTTTAAGCCTTGACAGTCGTAAAAGCTGGTGGGGTACGAAAATTAAACAACCATAATCTTACCAGGTAAACTTTACTAACTGGGTTGTGGAGGACAGATAGACAGTCGCTCCATGTAAACTGCAGGTATTTAGCTGCATCCAGTTAGACTGGAAGCCGACCCCAACATAGTTGGGAAAAGGCTAGGAAGATGATGAGTATGGATTTGTAATCATCAGACATCGATAGCTGATATCTTAATATCACACACCGATACATCATCAAAACTCAAAACTGTCATTCAAAACTGGTTGGTCTTAACCAACCAGTTTTGAATGAGGCAAAATGTTCTAAAGTGTCACGTTTCTGAGATATGAGCTATCAAAGTTAAAAAGTCCATTTACTGATGGCATTTTCAGCACAATTTTGATAGCTATCATTCAGATAGCATATTTCGGAAACGTGACACTTTAGAACATTTTGCTTTAAACAAAACTTGTTTGTATGCGTGGCCGCTACTTTCAAAAATTAAAATGGCGAATGTTAGGCCGGCCAGGCTTTATACAAAAATCTTATCTAAGTATGAAGCCTAGCCTGGCAAGATTTTTGCAAGGGCTTGGGCTTGGAAGATTTTAGTTAGTCATAAGCATCACAGCGCCATCTAATGACGACAATCATGAAAATGCAAAGATAGTGTATGATTATGATATCATAATTATTAATAGTGACAACTCTGATTTAATTAAAAAAGAAACTAGATTATGTAATAATTACTTAATTTTTAATCACAGATTTTAGATTACCTCTATAGAATGCAGATCTTTGTATCGCGTCTATTGGTTATCTCAGAAAACATTGCTTTATAATCAGTTGTACCGCGATTAGTAAATAATTAGCAAACCTGACTTAACTTACAAAATGGCTTATTACTCACAGAAAGTAGCTTCATATAATGAAATAATGTATTGTATGGATAGTTGATAAAGTCAGTATTAATTTTAAAGAAATTTAGATTTTTTACTATTAATTAATCGGTTAAAAAATTGTTCCTCAAGATGCATCAGTTTAATATAAAAAATAAAGTTACATTGATTTAATACTGGTGACACATTTTGAAATGAGTCCGTATTTTATTCAATGTATGTTCTTATCGGTATGACTTAGCGACTTAATTACTAATTTGACACTTTTAAATAAAAACACGTGATGTTCACGATCTTAGTCCTTGATGCATACTATATCTGTCTCTGTCTCGTAAAAAAGTTTGCCGAAACGTTTGCGTGTGAAAGAGATAGATATAGGTTTAACTCCGCCTAGAAAAAAAGATATAAAAAAATCCGAGATCGGCCAAAATGGGTTAAAATAAACTTGAAAATGAAAATAAAAATGAAAATATAATATAAATGAAGCTTGTGTACCTACTGCGCTCGCCAACAGACGGTCCTAAGCTTTGTATACTGTAACTTCAAGTACTTTAAACACTGTAAGATTTTTTATTTTATTTACAATAGTCAATAATCCCAACAAAAACACGTAATTATTTGCAAAAACAAATGGACTTACATTCATACATTAACACGTTTTCTCTCGCCTCTCATTTGTCGCTATAGTTTACCCCTTTTCTTTCATTTCTCACACAAGATGGACATAATAACTAAAAATTGAAAAATAATATTCTCTGTTAAAGGTTCATTATACGAGTACCTCTTACGGTCGTACTCACGAACTCGTTTCGTGACTGCCCGAATACTCTCGGTCTCAAACCGAGATCATGAACTCAACACGCCGTCAATTAAGCAAGTCACAATTAAATAATGACGATAATATTGATGCGTAATCTAAATAGTGTATTTATATCGTCGTCGGATGACAATGACTTCGATATTTTTTTTTGTACATCAATGAACACAGAAAACTGAAAATCATTTTTTGATAAAAAAGTCAAGTCATTGTTCAACAATCAATAAATATATATTTTCGTCTGTAAATGCAGATATTACTATAGTGATAGTATCTGTCGAATCTTGGCTTATCAGACGTAACTGTGCTTATATAGAGTTGTTTCGCGATTACTCAATAAGTGTACATCCCGTTCTTGTTTGCCACTCGCGCACTCAGTACAGTACCCGGTCTACCTCGGTAAGAATACGGCGTCTCAATCTCACTACTTGTAAACAACGGTGTAATAACTTCGAGTCCTTAGTAACTCGGTAAGATTATTCATTTAAGTGGGACCATTGAATAAGAACTCAATAAATTAACTTGTGAGTGGGAATCAATTTCTAGATACATTTAAGTTGAAAAAAAGGGCTTATAGGTACTACTTACCATTAATTACATCAAGTGACATTGATAAAACAAATAAACAACTCAGCAAGTCAAATTATTCAAAACTTATCGATTTATTTTAATTTAATTTAACATTTTATTTTAAACTGCATCGTTTTTCAGTTGACCTAATTTTATTTTCATACTCGCAGTTACTAAAAAAATGCTTACTGTTTTCTTAATTTGGTATCGTATATTTCAAAGAAAAAATCTTACACTAAAGGTTCCGTACCATTTCAATAACTAAGATTCAAACAACATTAATAATAGAATATGCTTTCAATGAAACTGAACGTTAACAAAAGATTTTTTTGTATATTTTTCAGCATTCACACTTTACAATGGTTGAAGTCAAAGTGCAACAAGGATGGCTCTCTGGAGAAGTAGTGGAGACTGTCACAGGTGACGGCAAGTACTACAGCTTCAAAGGCATCCCCTACGCTCAACCACCGGTGGGGAAACTGAGATTCAAGGTAAGATGCAAATGTTGTCTCAAAACCCAAAAAGTCAATGAACGAAATTGGCGCGCAACATCATGCAAGGATAAGTCACAAAACGCAAGTTCATCGAATATAAACAATTACCAATTGAGTTTGAAGAGTAATTAAATTTTGACATTCTGAACCATTCAATTTAAATAGCATTTATAAGCAAACCTTCACGATGACATAAATAGAACAAAGTAAACAACACGAAGATAATATTTATTCATTTACATTTTTAAGTATGGCAGTCTGAGGAGTTGTTGGCATTGAGAAAACAATTAATTATATCGCCATGTGAGACGTTTGCTAAGTGGCTGTGATTTTCCTATGCTGATTGTGCTTGAATTTACAAATCCTTGTACTTATCCGCTTTTATTTTCCAGGCACCCCAGCCACCTCTTCCTTGGGAGGGTGTACGGAAAGCAACAGAACACGGTCCTACCTGCCCTCAGAAGTGCATATTCACAAATGCTGTTCTACTAGGAAGTGAAGACTGCTTGTACTTAAATGTATATAGCCCAGACATAATGCCTGCCTCACCATTACCAGTTATGGTATTCATCCACGGAGGAGGTTACAAAAGCGGCTCTGGTAACGACAATAACTACGGACCAGATTTCCTAATTCCCCACGGCGTAATACTTGTAACTATTAACTACAGATTAGAAGCACTTGGTTTCTTGTGTCTTGACACCGAAGAAGTTCCTGGTAACGCTGGAATGAAAGACCAAGTGGCTGCTTTGAGATGGGTTCGGGATAATATTGCGAGCTTTGGTGGAGATCCAAAGAATGTCACAGTTTTTGGAGAAAGCGCTGGCGGTGCGTCCACTTGTCTACATGTTATCTCACCTATGTCTAAGGGTCTTTTCAAGAGAGCTATTCCAATGAGTGGTGTGCCATTTTGCGATTGGTCGATGTCGTTTGTGCCACAAAAGCGAGCATTCATGCTTGGCAAAGATCTTGGCTTTGAAACCAATGACCCTAATGAGCTTCTAGAATTCTTACAAAGTGTTCCAGCTGAAAAATTAATACATACAAATCCAATTGTATTATCTTTTGAAGAATTCAACAACAATATCCTTAAGTTCTACCATTTCACTCCAGTTGTAGAAAAAGATTTTGGCCAGGAACCTTTCTTGAAAGAAGATCCCATGGAGGCATTAAAAAATAAAAGGATAAATGATGTAGACGTGTTGATTGGACACACTAATGAAGAAGCCGCAATTGGAATTCCAATGTTTGAGGAATCAGTTTTGAAGCATTACAACCGGTATCCAGAACTGTTGGTCCCAAGAAAAATCCTAATGAAGAGTCCGCCGGAGACAGTTTTAGAAATATCGAAGAGAATACAAGAATATTACTTCAATGGGCAACCTCTGAAAGTAGAAGATATGAGAAAATTTATAACCTACGCTAACCATGCGTGTTTCGTCTACGACGTCGATAGATTTGTTACACGTTTGCCGAAAGTTGGTAATGGTCGAAGATATTTGTATCTGTTCTCCTGTTTCTCTGGTAGAAACGTCTACGCGAGCGGAGGACTGAAGTACGGGATTCAAGGAGCCGGACATTTGGACGACTTGATGTACTTATTGAATGCAAATGCACATAACTTGAAGGTTGAGAAAAATACTAAAGAATATGAACTGATTAATTTTGTATGTACGGTGTTTACCAACTTCGCTAAATATGGGTGAGTAATGATAAGATAAGTGTTGTGTTTATTCTGAGTAATGCTTTTATCAGTTGATACAAGATATTCTTATCGAACTAGGATAATGATACTTATATAAGACCTTATCAAATATTCAGATGGAACAAGCCAACACTGAACTCTATATAGGCCAATAGGCGATAGGCCACTGATAAAAATAGCATGATAGTGACCTTCAGAATGCTTTCGTGCGCCGCCTCTTTCATCGCGCTCTTGCGCATTCATAACATTTTGGTAAATTTCAGCGCTTGCTAGAATCATTCGGTTTCAGTCAAAATTGGCCAAAGCCGAGATTTGGCTGAAGGTGTTTTTTGGGCCAAAGTAGCCGAAGCCGAAATTTCGGTCGGACACTATTTACATGCCTTTTTTTCATACTCGTTTCGATAAATAATATTGTAACCCTGATGTATCTGTTCACAGTAACCCAACACCTGACGCGTCCCTTGGTACAATCTGGCCGGAATACAACAGCTCGACCAAACCCTACGTGGAGATAGGAGACACCCTAATATTGAAAACAAATCCTGAACCTGAAGCGGTGGCTTTCTGGAAGAGCATCTTCGAATACGCTGGAGTAGAATATTAAGACATTGTGAAGTCAGTCAGTCAGTGCCCAACATTACTTGACCGCTTGCTGGCCCTATTCTTCTTTGTAAGAGGGGTCTAGTAGGTACTACAGTGCATTGACTCTACTGTATTTTAAAATAATCTGTATTTTCTCAATTAACAAGTATTTTTATAGTACCAATTTTTTTATTTTTCCTAAAAAAAAGTTGAAGAAGTTTTTGATCGGCCCTTTGTTGTTTTTTTTTTTGGTCTTCATAAATAAATAATTAATAAATATCGCTGGACATTGCACACAGCGCCATCTAGTGCCACACTAAGCAACGAGGCTTGTGTCGTGGACACCAGATAGTTGATATACTACATAGATACTTTTTTGTTTGTAAATACATACTTATTATACATATAAACATCCATGACTCGGAAACAAATGTCCATGCTCATCACACAAAGATTTGCTTCTACCGGGATTCGAACCGGATTTCGGACCCTAGGAACGTAAGGCAGCCTCACTACCGCTGCGCCATTCGGGTCGTCGCTAATACTAATACTATGACTACTATGGTATGATGTGACGATCTATATGTCAAATTAAATAATTTTAAGTTTATTAGTTGGCATGACATTACAGTTGTTCTACGAAATAGAAACCGATATTTATTCGTAAACTAATAAAGCGTAAAAAGCGAGTATGTTTCCCATTCCCATATTGATTGAAGTAAATTCAAGTGAATGTAGGTCATGAAAAATTCATTGGCAAACAATTGATGGTCAATGATAGCATAAAATAGCCCCCCTCCCCCATTCCGCGATGGAGGGGTGATTTAGCCATTTCGCCACAGAGGTTAACGACCTGTGCGTGTGAAGGCCTTGCATCACGATTATCTCATTTGTGAATGTAACCTTGTCTGAGTCAAGTTGTTTACTTACTAGGTCCATGCCAGTCTCCGGGCCGTCTTGAAACAAAGACAGCGTCTGTCGTTTTTAAACAGCGTAATATTGTACCTTCAATTAAGGTAAGAACATTGTTTACTTATTAATTCATTTAACAACACCTTATTATGATTAATTCACTTAAACCTAAGAAACTGTTTGTGTACCTAATTATAGATAGATTACCGACTCATCAAGAATTAAGTTGTTCATTCTTTTTTTGTACTCTTAAACCTATGGAAAAACTGAGTAACAATTGATAGCATAAAACCAACACCAAAGAATTTAAAAAAACATATCTACCCTTGTTCGTCTAAACAATTTTCAAACCATTTATTTTAATAAGGCCGTCTAAAAGTACTGGAGAATGTCAAAATCCACAAGGTAATACAACGAATTGATGCGAGTTGAGCGCTGATATCACGATTCATAATTTTCCAGTGCTAAGTGACGATGGCAGAAGTCAAAGTGCAACAAGGATGGCTCTCAGGAGAAGTAGTGGAGACTGTCACAGGTGACGGCAAGTACTACAGCTTCAAAGGCATCCCCTACGCTCAACCACCGGTGGGGAAACTGAGATTCAAGGTAATCATCAAAGTATCCTATCTTAAACGATGAAACTCCAGTCTATCTCATAGAAAAACTCGGTTAAATGTTTCTTACCAACGTACAGTCAGCTTCACGATGTGGTACCCCCTTGAAAGCACCTACGTTCGAACCCGGGATACTGGGGTAATTGGGTACCCAACTGGGGTATCCAATTGATGCAGCCCACTGTACGAGTACATACAGGACACTCAATAATATTTTTTATTTGTTTTAGGGTTTTGGTTTCCTATTTTTGTTTTATGGCTTTATGTGCATAAATAAACATAATTATTTAATTTATTTCTGAACTTGTGGAAAACCTATTTTATTGTTATTGTAACCTACAAGTATAGCTTAGCTACTACGGCATCACAGTTTCAGTTCTGTGAGAGTTCGACAGACAGATGGACATACATAGTAGGCATAACTTTATTTTATTGAATTTAGATTTGCCTACTCAAAACCGGTTTAATTGAAATCCAAAAAAATACTCCCTTTCTAATGGATATGCAGACGGAGGTGTCTAAGACGACATGAATGAGTCACTGTAATCAGCGCGAAATATTTGCTCATTCTCGTTTTATGGCAATCTGTCTTTTATGGCAGAACATGTTGACAGAAGGAATTACTCGCAAATCCATAGCTAATCAGAAAATATTATGTTTCCAGGCACCGCAACCAGCTCTTCCATGGGAAGGTTTACGAAAAGCTACAGAACATGGACCTAAATGCCCTCAGAAGTGCATATTCACAGACGTTGTGGATCTAGGAAACGAAGACTGCTTATACCTCAATGTGTACAGTCCAGATATCATGCCAGTTAAATCATTGCCAGTTATGGTGTTCATTCACGGAGGAGGCTTCAAGAGTGACTCTGGAAACGACGAAAACTATGGACCAGATTTCCTCGTATCCCACGGAGTAGTACTTGTAACATTTAATTACAGATTAGAAGCACTTGGTTTTCTTTGCTTGGATACCGAAGAAGTCCCTGGAAACGCTGGATTAAAAGACCAAGTTGCTGCTTTGCGATGGGTGCGGGATAATATTGCAAGCTTTGGTGGAGATCCAAAAAATGTTACAGTTTTTGGTGAAAGCGCTGGCGGTTCATCTACTTGCCTCCATATTATCTCACCTATGTCGAAGGGTCTATTCAAGAAAGCTGCTTCATTGAGTGGGGTGCCATTTAACGATTGGTCTTTGTCATTTGTATGCCAAAAGCGGGCTTTCATGCTTGGCAAAGATCTGGGGTTTGAGACGAACGATCCCAATGAGCTTCTAGAGTTCTTACAAAGTGTTCCTGTAGAAAAACTTATAGGCACAAATCCAATAGTATTCTCTTTCGAAGAATTCAACAATAATATACTAAAACTGTTCCATTT
The DNA here is from genome assembly GCA_941918905.2 of Xestia sexstrigata. NCBI lineage: Eukaryota > Metazoa > Arthropoda > Insecta > Lepidoptera > Noctuidae > Xestia > Xestia sexstrigata. Next base: position 2,590,631 of record OW799210.2, read on the forward strand.
CACTCCAGTTGTAGAAAAAGATTTTGGTCAGGAACATTTTTTGACAGAAGATCCTTTAGAAGCATTGAAAAATCAAAGAATAAACGATGTAGATGTACTTATTGGATACACAACTGTCGAAGCCGCAGCTGATATCCCTAAAATGGAACAATCAATCTTACAACAGTCCAATCGATACCCTGAGCTGTTGGTGCCAAGGAAGATCCTAATAAAATGCAATCCGGAAACTATTTTAGAAGTATCGAAGAGGATACACGAATATTATTTCCAAGGGAAACTTCTTAAGGATGCAGATATGAAAGACTTTGTAACTTATGCTACTCATGCGTACTTTACCTACGACATAAACCGATATATTTCACATTTGCCGAAGGTTGGTGATTGTCGAAGATACATGTACAAGTTTGCTTGTGTATCGGATAGAAACGTCTACGCGAGACCTGGTCTGAAGTACGGGATCAAAGGAGCTGCACATTTGGATGACCTGATGTATTTGTTTCATGCAAATGCTCATAATTTGAAGGTTGAAAGAGATACCAAAGAGTTTGAGCTGATTAATTTAGTGTGTACATTATTCACCAACTTCGCAAAATATGGGTGAGTGATTAGTCATTTTCGTATGTATAATTTACTTCATTTATCAATTTAATTGTTTCAGCAATATTTCATTCTAATTTATAACTGCTTATGTATCCTTTTTATCAGTGGATAGTTATTGCCGATACCGTTGCCAATTATCTAACATACGTTACGTTTCCTGAAACTACTGCTAACAACACGATATTGTCCACGACTGGAATGTATTTTATCCATTACCAAAATATAACAAAAAAGGTTTCGCAAATCAAGTATGATTTTTGACCTACAATATCAATTTCCAGTTTACATTATTTTTACAGTAACCCAACGCCTGACTCCTCTCTTGGTACAATCTGGCCGGAATACAACAACTCCACTAAAGCCTACGTGGAGATAGGAGACACCCTGACTGCGAAAACAGCACCTGATGCTGAAGCACTGGATTTCTGGAAGAGTATCTTTGAATACGCAGGACTACAATTTTAAGACATTATTTTGTAAGACTGAAATTTTCACTTGAGCTTTGTTTACTTTTAAACACAGCCTTTAAGTGACGAGAATTTTCGGACCCTTAATTAATAACAATCATACCAACCTGCTCTTCAAAATCTTCCACAAAGATATAAAGAAATAAAGAAAAATATTTACTTGACGTCAGTTATTTAGCACACACACAATAATATAATAAAGATACAAAATAAGGAGGAATACATAGTATGTGCTGTGTGCCTCACGGCTGCGCCAAAAAGGTCCATTTCAGCATTCATGCCAGACAGTTATAAGATAGTGTTACCGTCATAATGATTTGAATTTGCTGATAATTCTAATTCATCTACTTACCTACCCTACCGACTATGCCAAAACAAAGCTTATGATAGTAATTAATAATAAACACTTACCATTCTATCATTCTAAAAATAAAATGAATGTTGTCATCTAGAGCAGCTGTATGTTTCAAAATCAAAATTTTTATAGGCCTGAGTCCGCGTAACACTAGTCAGTTTCCCTCACTCGTCAGTTTATTTAATTCGACAGTTTCGTTGATTCGTCACTTTCGCTGATTGGACAGTTGTGTGAATTCGACAGTTGCGTCAACTCGACCGTTTCCATAATTTGCCAGTTTCGTTGATTCGTCACTTTTATCCAATTCTTCAGTCGAAGTACAGTTGGTAGGAAATTGTCTGTTAATTTTAATATGTATTGAGATCTGTTTATTTATCTTACTATTTAATTATATAATATATAAATAACACTTAATTTAAGTTTTAAGTGAGTAAGAAGTTAAGTTTTTTTCATAATTATATACTTATATTTTTTTTTTTTGAGAGCCTTGTATGTCCCACTGCTGGGTAAAGGCCTCCTCCATATCCTTCCAGGTACTCTTCTCCTGAGCCCTCGTGATGCACGTCTAAATCATCAAGGCTCAAATGGGATTGGGCGGGACACGTGAGCCGCATGCACGACGAGCGCTGGTGTCAACACAATGGGTGCCTGAAGATGGACTGCGCCGCCGAGGCCGGCCTAGAAAGAGGTGGCGAAATGATTTAGACGTGCATATTAATATAATTTACTTTAAAAATACAAGTTGAAGTTTGATTTAAATTGGAATAACTGTTCCTTACAGCAGGTTAAATTATCCACATTCATTGTTTATTATAGTTTTTCCTCGAGTGTACCGAGTTGACGCAACTGTCGAATTCACACAACTGTCCAATCAGCGAAAGTGACGAACTCAAACTCAAAGCATTTATTTCAATTAAACCATTACAGCACTTTTGAATGTCAAAAATACAAATAAAAAACAAAGCTACAGTCCCAGTCACAAGGCATAATAACTTGAGAAAGTATTATATATCTTTATGGAGAAGAACGGGCAAGAAACTAACACAATATTTTGATTTAAAAGTGTGTCCATGGGGACACACTTTTAAATCAAAACATTGTTACAAAATCTTGGTTACATAATTAATTTTGAGATTATACATACATGTGAGAACGATGTAGAAAAACGTGCACATTTAGAGCGTCCAGAGTGAAAGATTAGATCAACAATTTAAAAATAAAGTAATTAAAATGAACCGTGGCAGCAAAGAGATGACCAGTCCCAACTGACAGCGCCCGTTCACGAACATGACGCATGTACCGGCGCCATTCAACTCAACCATATTGAAGGGAACTAAATGACCCGACACACCCGCAACCATCAGCGAGACATTTGAGTGAGCATGACATTCTCTCAGCCACCAAGGCATATTCAAGTCAATGAAAGATAACTAAATGTGGCTGAACAATACAAAGTACTCACACATCAACACATGTGCTATGCAATTATATAATACTAAAAACTGGAATCTATACAATGCAAGTATATTTTTAGAATCTTCTGCAGCTTCCACAATACATTAACATGGGAATCAATTCTTCTTCTCCTACTAATCATCGAAACTGTCGAATTAAATAAACTGACGAGTGAGGAAAACTGACCAGTGTTAAGGTCATGGCACACTACACAAGCAGCGCACCGGCACCGCTCCAACCCAGCATTTAACTTGCCACTCAAATTAAACCATTATGTCGTGTGTCATAAAATATATTTTACAATGTCGTTAAAATAAAGATATACTTAGTACGCCGGATGAAAAATACACTACCTAAAATGCAACGCTAGCTCCCGGACTATCCCGGCCAGTACGCGGACTGCGAGCTTGCGCCTTGCGGACGGCGCGCGGCCCGCGGTTGAACGCCGCGCCGTAGCCTAAATTCGAGGCAACGCCGGGCAACAGCTGTGCTGGTGCGGTGCTTGTGTAGTGTGCCATGACCTTTACACGGGTTCAGAAACTCAATGGTTACTCTTTTCAAATGTGTTAAACGCTGTATGTTATACCTACTATCTTTTCTCCATTACACTATTAATTAATTTAGATTACGATCACGTCAGGAGGCCTACCATGATCTAATTAGAAACGATTCAAAAGCAAGGCATTTCAGTTTAGGTTCCTAAACTGCATCGCTCAAACTCGTACCATTACATCCAATACGCTCAGCGGCATTTGGATCGTTGAAAGTGAATGAAAGATCGCAATTTGTGACTGAACCGCCTTTAAAACGTTTTTGGTGAAAAATAGACAACGCTATTAGTATCAAATAACTTTGTTTCGCACACATTCACATTCAGTTAAGCTGCTCTAAGGACGTCATGGTACCAAACAAATACAAATTTGACTGAATGAAACCAAAACTTGCGACTCAGTTCGGGCATAATCGCTGTCAGATGGCATGGCCTAAATTGAATCGTTAAACTGACGTCATGGTACGAATTAGAGAAGTTCAGTTTAGGTCCTAAAATGGATCGCGTTAAAAGCTCGTGGTAGGCCTCCTGGTCTCTTTTCAGTATTATTTGTAATAAGCATGTATATTCCCGCGACCTGCGCCCGTGTGGAATTCAGCCGTTTCGGAAATTTGCCGGAAAAAACAGACAGACAGACAGACCTCCAAACAGATAAAAATTCTAAACAATGTTTTTTTGTTTCAATTAACTATACTATAAACACTGTTTTAAGCTTTCACGGTTTATTCTAAACATAACCCTTCGAGACACGTATGTTTTGATTCTCGATCAAATCGAATTGACTGGCCGCAAGGGTAGAGTGCTTTAGATAAATATTACAACGCGCGTTCACACCTAGCACTAAGCGGAGTCTTTAGGGGTTAAAATGTCACTTACGGGATATCTTCCATGATTATTGAAAAAAAACAATAATCACGGAAAATATCCCGTAAGTGACATTTTAACTATTATATACTTTCATTACCATTCAGTAAAAAGCTATTATTTTGACATTACAAACATATTTTATTATAAACTTTTATATTTATTTGTATAGATTAGATACATTTTGCAGGTTTTCCTGTTATACCTACAGTTTGGCCGCTGAGAGAATGCGTTCCTGACCTCTGTCAGTTTTTGTTGTTTTAATTCATTTATTGTTACTGGATTTAATGATATAGGTTTTAATAATATTATTTGTAAATAGGGCAAAAAGGGTGTATAATTTTTAACCTAATAGCTTAAAACATATTTAGTATATTTAAAATATTCACAATTGATCATGAAACTAGTCGGACCTTATCTCCGAGGGTCTAGTAATTGGCAACACTTATCACAAAGCCCGTGAACCAATATTGACCTGCAAATACAATTTCAATATTTGCAAAGGATCTGTTTCAAGTATAGCAGTAGAAGCGTATCCAGGATTAGAATTATTTGCCTTACTGATCAAATAGAAACCTTTGACCCTCAATGTCTTTACTCTAGAATTATGGAACATAGAATTCTGAAAACTAAATAATCTTTCTTAGGAACTCTGAAAACTAAATAATTTATCTCGCGTCAAGGGTTATTGGGTTTTTGCATTTGGAAATTCTGGATACCTTGTTTACGAGCAGACAAAAACACCAAGAACACCCACCCGCAATAACTTTAGATTATCCGTGATCTGATTGCTTGCAACAACGCAAAATATCGAGAACTCAAAATAAATAGTAACTATGGTTTCAATCCGACGGTGTGATGCGAACCCGCGACACTCGGCGCAAGCGCTTCTGCATGATCCGTGGCTCCGACCTCCGAGCCAACGCAACACGAGTGCGGCGCGGCGAAATTTGTCATCAGTAGCTGGAAGCCTAGTCACGTGACGCCGGTCGCTCCGTACAGAGATACATAGCGTTAAGGTTGGATTTTATTATATAATATTATTATAATATCGGATGATATTTATTATTGATCGTTATTTAGCCTGTTTCTGATCAATTGTTCGCTCAACAATGTTTCACGCATCTAAAACTCCAGCCCTGATTTAAGGACAACGTCGGATACCGAATCCGGAGTTGCGTGCAGGAAGTGTAGGCATCCTGAATGTGGATTTACTGAAGCGCTAAACTCAAATGCTTGCGAGCTTAGATCGACCCTAAAGTCATTTCGCGGTGACGTTGACTCCAGCCTAGCCACTATCAACTCGAACATTGCTGGTATGAAAACCGACTTGGAACTCCTCACCGCAAACACTACAGAGATTCGCAACGATATCAACATTTTGCGAGCTGAGCAAGAATCATTTAAGCAGCGGTTAGTTGCCATAAAATCTAGAAACGAGGACCTTACTCAGTGTATCGACTCCATAGATGATTTGCTTAAGTTTACGTCGAATCAATGTAAAGATGTCTTGAAGAAAGTCGTGTCATTTCTGCGGAGCGTACTGACGATCTGGTTGGCGAGCTTGAGCCCAAAATAGACGTGTTGGAGCAGCAGTTGGAAAGAACTTGATCACGATTATTAAATCTATAGGGGACAAATAAAATTTCCGATCACACAAAATTAATTGTTTCCATACATCGCGTCCCACAGAAAATTTTAAATAATGCCAGGCCCAAAACAATTGTGTTGAGGTTCTCTTCAGTGTCGTTTCGTGACAACGTAGTTAGCGCCTATCGCTTGGCAAAGGGTATGAAGTCATATCAGGTCCGAGTGGTCCGACATAGCTAGTACTTCGCATACAATATACATAAATGAGCACTTAACTCTAAAGAAAAAGTTGTTCTTTCGTGAATGTCGCCTTGAGGCTAATAAGCACAAGTTTAAATACTGTTGGGTCAAGCATTCCACGATTCTGGTACGCCGAACTGATATTTCTAAAATATATTTTTTTATTTTTCACGATATTACCGCTTAAGATAATATAATTTATAATTCTTTAAACTTTTGTATTTTTTTGAACTGTATAAATTCTTTTTTTTATTTTTATTTTGTTGCAATCGACTACGTAAGCTCTCTTAACGCATTCTTTTTTTGCTCATGCGAATTCAAAAATCCACAATAAGCTCACATCGCTGGACTCCACAAAAGGTCCTGGACCTGACGGTATCCCACCCTCGTTTTTCAAACGTGTCGCTGATCAACTGTGTGATCCTTTGCATTTGTTGTTCAACAAATGTATTAAACATGGTGTTTTTCCGGATGTATGGGAACTAGCACATTTGACTCCAGTCTTTAAAAAGGGATCCAAGCATGACGTGAAAAATTACCGCCCGACCTCCATCCACCTTGTCAAAGCTTCTTGAGAGGTTAGTTTATAACGAAATATATCCTACTTTACACAGGTCTATAATTAAGCAACAGCACGGTTTTGTCCGACAACGATCCACCTACACAAATTTACTCAATAATGTTGGTAATCTTTTTGAAAACATGGACAATCGTTTACAAACCGAGGCTGTATACACGGACTTCCAGAAGGCTTTTGACGACAAGGTGGATGACGAATTGCTATTCCAAAAAATTGCTTTTAATGGTATTCGCGGAAATTTGCTGCATTGGTTCACATCTTACGTAACAAACCATACTCAAAAAGTTGTAATTAATAGCTATCTATCAATCTGAGCTAATTTCAGTCACCTCCGGAGTCCCGCAGGGATCAATTTTGGGTCCTTTATTGTTTACTATAAATTAATTGGTTGTTTCAAACATTCTAACTTTCTACTATACGCAGATGATTTAAAAAATAACAAAACCAAAAAAAGTATCGAAGATTGTTTATTACTTCAAAGTGACTTAGATCGACTTTCTACTTATTGTACCACAAATAAACTCTTACTGAGCTTACCCAAATGTAACGCCATAACTTTTACAAAAAATAAAAAACAACATTTATGTAACTATTATTTATCTAACGCAAAACTAAATAGAGTGTATTCACTGCGGGATCTCGGGTTGATATTGGACTCAAAACTTCATTTTAACACGCACATAGATACTATCATCAACAACGTGCTTGGAATGTACGGTTTTGTTATGCGCAACAGTAGAGATTTTAGATGCCCATCTACTTATAGATATTTGTTTATATCTTTAGTTAAGTAAGCCATGTCTGGAGTTTGCAACTGTGATATGGAACCCCTTCTATAAAAGAATAGTGACTCAATCGAAATAGTACAACGAATGTTCCTGCGAGCCATGCATTGGCGATATAGTCACAGCCAAGCCTCGTATGATACATTGTTAAATAAGTATAACCTGATTTCTTTAGAATCTAGAAGGCTGCTTCTTGGAGCAATGTTTCTCCACGGTATTATCCATAAAAAATATGATTGCTCTGAAATATCGAATAAACTGTGTTACTTTGTTCCGAGAACAGTAGTACGCAGACGAGCGCGCCCATACTGTTTATTGACTACGAATTTCAGCCAAGTCTGTCACTCTAATTCTGGTTCTCGCGCTTCTCTGCGTCAACTTGTGGATTCTTATAACGATAATTTTGAGAGCATAGATATATTTAACCTCTCTGCTAGCAAATTTAGGGTACTTGTAGTCAAATCTATATTAGCATCGTTATTTTGTTTTGAATTCTATTTTGATGATGTATTGTTTTCTCTTTTTATTATAACTTTATAACATTATTGTATTTTAACTCACGTAGCATAACCATTAATCATAAGTAGTGATCAGTGGATAGTGGTGTTGGTAGTGGAATAAGTGCCATTATTTAAAGTTTATTTATAGTGTATAACATGTTTTTGTACTGCTGTTTTTATCCCTAAATAAATAAATAATTTCACAAGCATTTTATTTTTAATTTACCGTATTTTTCTTGTTTAATACCAAATCACTTTAATTCCGTAACACGCGGTCAAAAGTCAAGCGCAAATTGACAATTTACCTGTTACTATTGAAATGTCACAGGCGCTTATTAATTACGCAATGGGTGGGACACTACCATACATGGATGGTGCTTACTACGGTTAACATAAATGCTTACTACTGTTAACTTAAAAGGACAATAAATAATGTTTGATAATAGAAAGAAGTGAAGTGTCGCATACAGCAGGATGTCCTCTCAGCTATGACGTACGGGGCTGAAACTTGGACGCTCACCAAATATTCTATCCACCGTATGAAAGTCACTCAGAGAGCTATGGAACGAGCCATGTTGGTAATCTTCCTCTATGACCGGGTGAAAATTTTCTTGGGAAAAAGCTAGGCAGATGATGAGTATAAAGCTTACTTAAAAACCCCACAAAACCAGTGTTATCAAGATGCATGTTAGTAAGTACCTTTCGTTTATTACCTTGCCTTCAAACCTGCATGACTACCTACACAAGTTGTTTTGATCCTTATCTTAATACCTCCTTGTTTGTTATATAACCTACAGATAATTATGACCTTGTTAAATCATATTTATAGCCACAAATGTTTACAAACAAAAAGTTAATTACTCATTTTATTGCTGGTACTATATAATAAATAATAAATATGCTATACAAATAAATAAAATGAAGTGTTTGTTTGTAATTTCAAAATAACAATGCTTAAGAAAGTTTAGTACGGTATGTAGGCATTTATAAAAAAAAAATTCTTTAGCTTTTGTCTGTCTGTTTGTTCCGGCTCACCTCTGAAACCCGATTTTGAGGAGAATTTTACGGGCAGAAAGTTGATGTTATAAGGAATAACATAGGCTACTTTTTTTATGAAAAGATACGGGTTCCGTGCAAAAAAATTAAAACCCATGAAATCGTTAAAACTAAATCAGATTCAAATAGAGAACTAATACTACTCTGTCAAGAAAGTACCGGGAAAAGATCAATAAAACACAAAATATTAGTTATTTATCCAAATTTATTTTATCACCTTCAAAGTATGCTCCTTCAGAACCGACACACTTACGCCAACTAATAATCCAATCATAAAAATATTTTTTAAATGCTTATTCCAGAATTGAGTTCAGTTCTCGCCGCGAATTCTCCTTTATGTCTTCTACTGAATGAAAACGGGTGCCACGAAGTGGTAATTTGAGTTTAGGAAAAATAAAGAAGTCGGCTGGAGCCATATCTGGTGAATAAGGTGGTTGCTCGATGGTATTTGTTGAGTTTTGGTCAAAAAATCGTTCACAACTGTGCGAAGGCGCATTATCGTGGTGCAAAATCCAAGAATTTTCTTTCCACAAATCTGGCCCTTTTATCTAATTTGCTCTCTTAAACGCTGCATAACGTCCGAATAATATTTTTTATTTACCGTTTGACCTTTCGGCAAGATTGTCAGTCACTATTTCCTTCACTTTTGCGATGTTAACTTCAGTTGCAGACGTTGATGGCCTATCAGAACGAGGCAAATCTTCCATCACACCTTGACTGCTTTTGAACGCTTTGTACCACTCATAAGCGCGTGTTTTTGGTAAAGTCGATTCACTGTAAGCCTTCTGTAACATTTTCAGAGACTCCGAACTCGAAATTCCATTGGCGATGCAAAATTTAAGACAAACTTCTTGTCCGATATTTTTGTCCATTAAGAAATTCGCAATACACACTAGATATGATATAACTAAAATCAGTACTGTATTTAATCTAATTAACAGATGTAACTCAAACTCCGCGCCAAAATGGAAAACAGTTGTGCTAATCTAACAACAACAAAAAAAAACAAAAAAAAAAATTGGAACCATAAACAAATCATCCATTCCCGATACTTTTTTGACTGAATGTATTATTATAATAATTACATGCGGACGAAGTTTGCGGGCAACAGCTAGTCTATTATAAAAAAGTTGTTCAAAGATGTTGCTCGATCTTTTAAATAGACAAAAAAGATATAATATCCTAAATGTACAAGATATTATTATGTGGGTAGTGATTTATATTCAAATTAATCTGATTTACGAGTTTATTAACAAACACTTCTAAATGCAATAGAAAATCCACTTTAGAAACTGGCAATCAAGGAATTTGAATTTGAAAAAAATGAACACAAAGCTTAAAGTTGTAAGTACTTGGTTATTTTCCAGAACAGTCACAAAGTGTTTTTTTCCCATTTCTATATTCTTTTGTCATAATATATTGCTCATTAGGTACGTCATCATTTTTTGTCTGTAATTTACACAGCCTGACAGTAAAACCAAAAACTTACCTATTGTTTGGTTATTTACAGTTGGCAAAATACGAAGTATTATATAATGATTAGGTAAAACAGTTAATTAAGACAACAAATTTGGCTGTTCCTTTAAGTTTAAATAAACAATGATACTACATCTTATTACATACTCAAATTAATGTCAACATAAAAAAAAGTTTGTTACAGTTTTGTCTAGGCTTAATAAATAAAAGCGTTTACCTAGTAGGAGGCCTTCCAACGGGAAGGCCTCCCACTAGGTGAACCGATGACCTGGTGAAGTTTTCGGGAATTGAATTCGCTGGATGCGAGTCGCACGGGACCGGTCGATGTAGCGACAGTTGGGGGAGGCCTATGCCCAGCAGTGGACATCTTTCGGCTGAAATGATGATGATGATGATGATAGTAAATAACTGTAATGTGTCGAAGTTATTCATGGAGACGAATACAAATGTGTATCTTTCTTTTCGAGTGGTTAGTGCCTAACCTGGTGACAGGGTGCCACGGGCCTCTGACTTGGCTTTACAAGCCGTCGAGAAATATCTCTCAGGCAAGCTGGTTTCCTCACGATGTTTTCCTTAGCCGAAGCAAGTGATAATTATTTTACAATACGCACATGAATCCGAAAAATCAGAGGTGCGTGTCTTAAGTTCGAACTCGAGATCTATGACTGGGCAGTCCGATTGTCACACCACTAAGCCATCACTGCTGTAATGTGTATAATAACGATACTAACTGGTAAATAAGGAATTAGTTTTTTTTTATAAAGTCAACGCCTTAAGTTTGTTTTACTTTTTTAGTTTCTACAGCAGTCTCAATTTGCTTTAAAGCATTTCCATGTTCCCTTGTGAGATAATTTTCCGTAATTTACTCAGCCTGTAAAAACCAAAAAGTTATCAATTGTTTAGTCAGTATAATTTTATACAGTTGGCAAAATATGAAGTAAGTATGGGAATAGGTACAGCAGCTTATTAAGACAACAAAGACAGCTGTTTCCTAAAGTTTTAATTTTCATAAAAAAGCAGTCAAAGATACAACAGCTTCTAGTCAATTAAGGGTGAATGTCAACAACAATATTTATATTAATTCGTTAGTCTAGGCATAATAAGCTGCATATTGGATATATTACAGTACCTATTTATTAGGGCATCAACAAACTAATCTGATTTAGGGTTTAAAAAATAATTAAAATGGGTAGCAAAAATAATAAGTTGGCAGCTACCAGTGAAGTAGCATTTTAAGTTTAAAGTAGCAGCTTTATATTGAGTTGTAAGCTTTGTTTGGCAGTGATTTTTGGTGTGGCAACTGAATTTATTGTTAGGCGACAACTTGACGGCGGATTTAAAGTAAAAAATAGGCTTTCATATATTATACAATGTACACTTTAAGTTCTGTCTCCGAAGTGCCGGGCCTCCGCCCGCGCCGGTCTCTTTCGTCGGATTATTCCGAACCTAACCCGAAATCCTAACCCGGTCGCGGGTTAGATTAGGAACATGAAAAAAAAAAGAATTTTATTCCGAACCTAACCCTATTCCTAACCTGACCCGACGTATCGTTCCTAACCTAACCCGAATTGCGATATGGTAGGTTTCCCGCTCCTCTTCCGTAGAATAAAAGGTACCTATGTGTCAAATCAGAGTTTAATCTTTACAATACGTTATCAAATCTATATATTACATTAACAATTAACGAAAAAATTAATAAGTGCCTGTTGATAAGAATCATACTTTGAACTTACTTTATAAACACACATACGGTAAAATAAATTATTATAAAATACTAAACTAAAAATGAAGGAACTTTCCAAAAACCTCCTTTTAAACTATCAATTACCACACTAGTAAATTACGAAATTAACGAACAATAATTACAATAACACAGAATCAACATGAATAATCAACAATATCTATCTATCATGGGGTTTAGGTTTCCACACTTAGTCCTTAAGGTGGACCATTGTGCGTGAGCCATGGTGGCCAGTTACTCCAACCAGCCCACCTCCCTCCAGAAGCAGATTAAACTTCCCGGTCTCCTCAGGACATCCGCAAGTATCTTGGCGTTCCCAGGATCTCCTCGCGAATCTTGGTAACGCCTGTGCACTCGATGACTGTCCAGGCGCAGAAGGCGCCTGGTCAGCTTTGTATCCAGGGATGGCATAGCTTCCGGATTGCCTGCAACCTGGTGTCGAGGTCCACCATTTCTCCGCTTGTATTCGGGTGTGATCCTTTAACCAGTTTCTTAGCTGCTTGAAGGGAATGGGCACAATAGGTTGGAGTCCGAAGGGTTTTGTTGTGGATCCTCTTCTGGCAAGTTCGTCTGCCGCATAGTTGCCAAGTGATCCACTGTGACCTCTAATCCATTGCAGCGTTACCGTGTTGTGATCACACCGTGAATCTTTCTAGGGCCTTGTGGCATTCTAGTGTTAGTCTCCACGTGATCTGGTTACTCTTTGGGGATTGAAGGACTGAGGCACTGTCGGAGAGTATACGAATGTTGGTATCCGTGACCTCCCTGGCCTCTATAGCGTGTGCTGCTTGGATAATACCTACACACTCTGCTGAGTTGAACTCGGGTTATGATAGGAACGATACATCGGGTCAGGTTAGGAAGAGGGTTACGCTCGGAATGAATGTTATAATTTTTTTCATGTTCCTAACCTAACCCGCGACCGATTTCGGGTCAGGTTCGGAATAATCCCTTTCGTCGGCCTAAGGCCCGGTGCCCATGCCGCCCATAAATGATTACTTAAATAAACATTTGAAATATTAGCCGCCAGTCATTATTTTAATACCTCACCTATTATTTCATTGGCCCAGTTTAATATATTTGCTATCTTATAGTAGCAGCCATTATTTACTTTTTATAGATCCTTGCCTTTTATAGCTCATTTATTACAATTGTGCTAAAAATATTTATTCGCTACCAAGTTATTTTTTTTGTAAACAAGTAGTTAGTCGCCTAATAAGTTCTTATTCGCCTTAAAAGTAATTAGCCATTTATTAGTAGGTAGAGCCAAACACAGGGGTATAATTATATATTAAATATGTACTTATTCTACATTAATAAGTACATATTTAATATACACACATCAACACGGTCTAGGGATATTTCATACTCAATTAAATAACTCGAAAAGTACTGGCCGCATTGGAATCTTTTATACACCGATTTGTTTGTAATTTATCTCAGACTAATTCCAAATTCAAATTTTTAAAATTCTTTTGTTTCGGTGGCATAAAAATGTCTTGATGTATAGGAGAGGGAATTTTCATTTGTGCGAAATTTAGAAAACAATACGAATTACGTTTAGTTACAGTTTTTTTTCATTTTTAAACGAAAGATAAAGTTAAAATTGAGGTATTGTAGCCATGCAACGCCGACATTTGACGAGGGCGGAGATGTTACGAGCTGTGGGAATGCTGGAAGCTGGATCTGTTCAGCGTAATGTTGCTGAGGCCATAGGGACCCATCAAAATGTAATTTCAAGATTGTGGACACGCTATCGTGCCACAGGTGAAGTAGCGGAGAGGCACCGGGGGCCAAGTCGCATCACTACCCCCAGACAAGACCGATTTTTGCAAATTACTGCGCGAGCACAACCAAATGCAACGGCGACTCAATTGGTCCAAAGGCTGCGAGTGGAACACCAAGTGCTTGTGAGTGACCAAACTGTAAGAAGGCGACTGCATGAAAGCAATCTACGCTCTCGTAGACCACTCCGGGTCCCACCTTTACGGAGAGGCAATCGTGGACGACGATTAGAATGGGTTCGGAACCACGTGGACTGGGGCCGTGACCAATGGTCCAATGTGCTGTTCACGGATGAATCCAGGTTCGGCTTCCATCCAGATTCACGAAGGACGCGTGTTTGGCGAGTTCCTGGACGATGGAGCCGTCTCCAGAACCCTCAGGAAGTTCACCCATACCAAGGAGGAACAATTATGGTTTGGGCAGGAATTCGTCTTGGAGGACGGACGGATATCGTTTGGGTGCGGGGCAATATGACGGCAGAACGATACGTCCAACAGGTGCTGGGGCCCGTAATCTTGCCCCACAGAACACAAATGGGGCAAGATTTCCTGATCATGCACGACAATGCCCGGGGACACACGGCGAGAACGGTAGCAGCTTGGTTACATACACATAATGTTAGGGCCTTAGACTGGCCTGCTCAATCGCCAGATCTAAATCCCATTGAGCATGCGTGGGATATGCTGCAAAGAAGAGCTCTGAAGGAAGTTCCTGAAAATCTGGCTACAGAAGATCAACTTTTTGCGCACCTCAGAAGGACATGGGACAATATTCCGCAGCAAGACATTGACAACCTTGTTCTGAGCATGCCGAATCGTTGCCGATGTGTTATGAACATCATGGGCGCTTTCTCAGACTACTAACTTCAAGTTTATAAACACAAATTAAATGATTTTTCTATTTTTTTCAGTTTTTACTCACAAATTAAAAGTTCATTCATATACGGTTTCCGTGTATGCTTCATTTTTTTTCCATGAAATCCTGAAATTTTAATCTATACCTTAACCATTATTAAAAAATGGTAGAATATTAAATAACGTATCTTTTAAAATATACTAGTCATATAAATAATTAACACATTGATAGTAATTCGCTTTTTTAAAAATATCCCTAGACCGTGTTGATGTGTGTATAATTGAAGTGGAGAAGTGGTAAAAACGGTTGAAATTTCCGAGTTATATAAAGGTATGGTAATCGCAAGCGCGACTAATGAACATAAGGTCCTGGGTTCAATTCCCGGGACGGGCAAAGAATTATTGGGTTTTTCTTCTTAACGTGTCGATGGCAATCTAAATTGATTCCTGCCAGAAAGTGCCTACGAGTTCGTTTATACTTTAAAAACAATGATGTCCCGACAGGTTTTGGTTTAAATCAACAGTAAGTCAGTTTATTAGTATGTTATTTTGTAGAGGATATTAGGAATATACTACGACTTTACGTTCCGATGTAATGATCCCTGTTAATGCCAAAAGAATACGCGCTGACGTGAGCGAAGCAGCGGGCACAGCTAGTTAGGTATAAAAACTCAAACAATTTATGTATTACCATCTATCATCAATTTCGCGTACCGTGGAGGACACGTACTCGACGACGTACATAAAATATGTTTATGTTTTAACGATACATTAACTGACATGACATGACTATTTAAACACTGACATAACATAGATAGATCTGTCATTCGTAGATCTTTGACAAACGTTACGGACAGTCAGAAGCCAGAAAATTCGACAGGCAATCGTACTCAAGGAGTTTAGTGTTATCCAGTAACGAATTGTACTGCTGTTAAAAAACTGCCTCATGTAGTTGTATAACTGCCTCATGTAAAATACTGATATTCAGGTGCATCTGCAGGTTACATTGGAAGTGAATTTTGGCTCACACCGAAATAGCTGGGAAAAGGTTAGCCAGCCAATATAAAATAATGGTCAGTAGTTTCTTGGTCTTTCTTTATCATGAGTTCGTATATGATGTAGATGTACGTATGGGTAGAGAGGTAGTACGTAAATGTTACATTCGGTACAAATAACAATAAGGATTCTCAAAGATAAGCAAATCAAGTATTTTGACTTGGCTCGCGATGTCGTCGACATGTGGGTTGTGGACTCAGAGATAATTGTGCCGACAGTCGTATCAGCCCATGGCTTAATTGCCAAGAGCCCCGATTAATACCTAACTGAGGAGGCTCTCGTTAGGCAGCTGGATCAAGGGCTTGATTCAGAAAGCAGTACTCCTGGACACGGCTCGTATTGTTAGGAGGTTCCTCTCTCTGGAGCCCTGACCGGTAGCTTGGACCCTGTTTCCGATACTGGTAAACCACATTTTTTGTGTATTTTTAAATGTTGAAAGAAAAATAAAGGATTCTCATATTTACCATTTCTGTTATGCGAAGCGTACATAATAATATTTTAGTAAAATATTATTTAAATACATATACATTTTACCTAATGCTCTTTCATCACCTTGGAGACAATCAGATATCTGTGCATTAATGCATTAATAAGAACATATAACAGCTTATGGGGTTATTGCTTTGCCGTGCATTATCTTTGTACGTTGAACAGTATATACTTATGTTTGTTTGTTACAACAAACAACAATATGTTACTGATAACGTTCGAAATTGGTGAAAATTAAGAAACACCGTTGTAGGTGGAGTTGTCAATAATCACCTAATTCGATGGTGTAAGTCAGAAATTTTGTTAATATTTTGCATAGGACAGAGTACCAATGCGACGAAAATGAGGATTACCCAAGTCATCGTAGTGAGTGTAGCTGTGTTTCTTAAGATAAACTGCGCTTCGGACATACACAGCAACATACATAAGTGCACTTGTTTAAAGAGCTATTAGTGAGGCGGGTAATAATAGTGCTCATAATAAGTATTCTGTGTAAAAAG
This sequence comes from Xestia sexstrigata, assembly GCA_941918905.2. Taxonomy (NCBI): domain Eukaryota; kingdom Metazoa; phylum Arthropoda; class Insecta; order Lepidoptera; family Noctuidae; genus Xestia; species Xestia sexstrigata. The sequence goes on from OW799210.2 coordinate 2,607,574, forward strand.
GAACCTTCCAAACACCTCAACTTCATAGCCGTAGTATAAATACGAGCTCTTGTTCGCTCCACAGCAGACGATTTGAATCGATTCGTGACGGTGATAAATGAAATTAATATATCAAACCTTCATAACGATAATTTGTTTTCATCAAATATCTTAATTTTAATTAAATATTAAAATGATTTTTCATGCGTATATATGGTAGCTGAGGTCACTTAAGAAACTAATGTCTGAGACAGCGGACTATTAAGTAACAAGAGGCAATAAATCTAGACAATTCCGATATAAACGATTTCAAGTTCAAGCAATTTTTTTGTCATTTCGTAGAGTATTTATGGAGAGACAACCGGATTTCGAGCCAGTCCTAAACATAACTTGGGCATAGAAGTTTGTTGACGATGGTGCAAGTGAGAGTGAGTGAGGGGCTGCTGGAGGGCGAGCTGGTGCACAACGAGTACGGCGGCACGTACTGCAGCTTCAAGGGAATCCCGTATGCACAACCTCCCCTAGGAGACCTAAGGTTTAAGGTATATGACTTCAAATTCATGTAAAAAACATAGTTACGTTACCCAATGGCACATTGATTGACGAAGAATGCCTAAGAGGTGCCTTTAATTTTTTGTTTGCGTACATCAATCAATATTTTACTTAAGCTGCTGCAATTTTTTTCAATCTTTTTTGCGATTTGCACCACAATTTTGACGTTATTTATTTATTTATTTAAACTTCATGTACAATAGTGGTACATAGGCGGACTTAATGCCACAAGGCATTCTCTACCAGTCAACCTTTGGGTTAAATAGGAAAACATAGTGATAGGGTACAAAGTAATGTCTAAAAAAAAAAAACTTTTTACTAACGAGAGTTCAGATTTAGATTGATACTTATACACATATACAGATAAAATAAACTAATAGATATTTTAACAAATACCAAAAATTAAAAAGACAATATCAAGAAACCTAATAATAATTATTATGACGACTTCAAATTGAGAGCTATCTATTCTGACATTCATACTTTTTGCCACATAGACAGCCGGTCCGTATAGACATTTTGACCCCTGCACATACCAACCGTTTAACATTTTGTCATGTTGACTACCCAGTCCCTGAATGAATAAACTATAATTCTTATTTTTAACTAAAAATACTGGTTTTAATTGAGAAGTTTTTCAGATCGGTTTCCATTTTTTTCCAGGCTCCACAACCAATTAAACCATGGCAAGGCATACGCAAGGCAAACGAATTTGGCACAGTCTGCTACCAATACAACTCAACCAACCCGGGTCTTGGTAACATGAGTGAGGACTGCTTGTACATCAATGTTTATACACCAAAAGTTAAGCCTACCAACCCGCTTCCTGTCATGGTTTGGATTCATGGAGGAGGATTCGTCTGGGGTAGCGGTGATGATGACTATTACGGCCCAGAATACCTCATCAGACATGGAGTAGTTCTGGTCACGTTTAACTACAGACTAGAGGTCCTAGGTTTCCTCTGCGTTGACACCGAAGACGTCCCTGGTAACGCTGGCATGAAGGACCAAGTATTAGCACTCAAATGGGTGAAGAAAAATATTACAAACTTTGGCGGAAATCCTAAAAACATAACGATTTTTGGCGAAAGTGCTGGAGCTGGCAGTGTTTCCTACCATTTAGTATCACCGATGTCGAAGGGTCTCTTCAATCGAGCTATACCTCAGAGTGGAGCACTTACATGCTTTTGGGCACAAGCGTTCGAACCACGAGAAAAGGCATTGCTTTTAGCCAAACAATTAGGATTCGAGTCAGAGGACGACAAAGAGCTGTACGAATTTTTCAAAGATCAACCTCTTGAGGCTCTAGTCAATTTGAATCTACAGGTTACACTAGCACAAAAACCTTATGAAATCCATTTTGGCCCAACAAGTGAGAAATATTTTGGAAAAGAACGGTTCTTCTATGGTGATGTCGTTGACGCAATAAAACACAAAACACATGAAGGTGTAGATATTATGGCCGGGTACACCCAAGACGAAGGATTGATATCAATAGCCATCGGTGGTCGTTTGGAAGACATAATAGCTAAAGCCAAACGTTACTGTGAAGTATTCGTTCCCAAGATTATCCAGAACAACTGTAATATAGCTGATCAACTGAAAGCTGCAAGGAAGATACGGAAATTCTATTTTAGAGATGATGATGTATCAATGAAAAATTATGTCCAAATGATGAAGTTCTTGAGTAGGGACATGTTTGCACATGGAGTGATGCTCTCAGCTAAATTGAATTCAAGGAAGAATAAAGTGTACTTTTACAAGTTCACTTGTCAATCTGAGAGGAACTGTTTCAACCGTGTGTTTGAAGTCGAACATCTTACTAAAGATATGTCTGTAGTGTCTCATTGTGATGATCTGACATATCTCTTCCCTGTTCAACTGTTCTGTAAGAAAGTTGATAAAACATCGGAGGCTTTCAAACTGATCGATAACGTTACTAAACTCTGGACTAATTTCGCCAAATACGGGTTAGTGGCAACATATTTATGTATCCACATATTCTACATACATACACAAACTCATGCATTTATTCCATGGCGGCAGGCAGACTTTATAGAACGCTATCTACTACGATTTATGTATCTAATTGAAGATTTTGACATTATCATTAAGCAATAGCAAATTTCGCCTCACAAGGATTCTTGAGAACCATTTTCATGAATAGCAATTGAGACCAGAAAAACCACAGTAGATATAATCTGAATCATTGTTAGTTCAGAAAACATAATTTCCCATCACTAATTCTCCATTACAATAAATACTATAACGCAATTTATTATGAACAAGTCTAGTAACAATTAAACTATTTAAATTGTTTCTAGAAACCCAACCCCAGATGACAGCCTTGGAGTGAAATGGAAGCCCTACACCTCGGCTGCGCAGGATTACTTGGACATTGGCAATCAGCTGATTGCCGGCCAATCACCGGACAAGGAAGAAGATGACTTGTGGGAGAGTGTGTTTCAAGAGTATTTACCTAAATATAGTGCGGGTCAATAAACAGGCTCTTGTTATTTTTCAGCATTCCTTTGGATGCACATAAAAATGCCAAATCTTAGTCATAGCATCGTACCAGAATCAAGTTACCAAACCAGTGTGCGGCTTTTCCTGTTGATCCTGTTTTGAGTGGTTCTGTGTTGGTACACTTGGCCGAAAATCACATTATTTCGTATAAATACAGCTAAAATAATAAAATAACCACAGAAATTATACTTCTAAAAATACGTTGCTATAAATTGAAGTGACATTGGTGTCGATTCTGTTGTGCACAAACTAAACTTAATTTAGGCTATTGCTATCTTTAACTAAAATGAAGTGCTAGAAAAAGACGGCTATAGCTATGAACTAAGTTAGAGATGTCAAACTAGTTTATGCCTTGCGCTTCACCGTGTTTTTAGTCAACATGTTTTTACATGCACACTTCATTTGTATGGAAATATTGGTTCTAATTAAATTTGACAGCTCTAAATTGCGTCCGTCTCTTTCTCGTTATATTAGAGAGAAAAAGATAGCAAAAGCCTAAATTAAGTTTAGTTTGTGCACAACAGAATCGACACCAGTGTGTCCGCCTTGTTCCTCTAAAGTGCGGTTTACATTATAATTTGGTTAATTTATCTCGGTTGATTTATTTGAATATTAAACCTACATCCAATGGTATTATAATAAACGGATATGTTGTGAGCGCGCAATCGTGAAGACTGGAAAACGGCCTAATTGGGCCGTATTGACTTTAGTCTGCAACACGCATGGCCACGAGCGATACCTATGCTGCTACGAATTTAGATAAAAATTGTAAAAATGCCATCATGCGTGTTAAGAAAGTGTACCAATAATGATACCAAAGTAAAAAAACACAAGGGATCTCATACGACATCCCTTGTGTTTTTTTTTTATTTGCACGCAATATACTTCGATTTATTAATATTTTTCATTTATTTTCATAATATTCTGATATCCAAATATCATGGTTGGAAAAGAGAAAGAGATGAGAAACACATTTTTGTCGTGACTACGACTAGGACGCGTGCACTCCAGACATAGAATAAAAGTACAGATGCGAATATTAGGCAGTTTTTTTTTTTTTTTTTTTCGGATGGGAAATCCTCAAATGACTTCTCCCGCTCTGGGCGGAGCAGGAGGGAGTGTCAGACTTTTACTGACTAAAACCCATCCCTGTTCCTTCATCGCCCTTTGTGTTGCGGGGCCACGGTATCTCTTTCGAACAGTCCCGCAACCCCGGCAAAGCCATCGTTACCTTAGTTCTGCTTTCGTTTTTTCTAACCTTGTATTATTTAATCATTTTGTTTTTTGAAATTATTGATATCCTTAATTATAAATTCAACATGCAATGTGTGGGAAAATAAAATATAATAGTACATTACGATATTAGTGCGTTAAGATGGTTATAACATGCGAGGCGGAATTTCAGCCCGAGCCGAAGGCGTAATTGAGCCGAGCATGTTATAACCAATACGCACGTATATTGTACGACGTTTTTTAACACATTTGCGAGGAAACAGAAAAAAAAGATATTCACAATACAAGTACAAAGAAAAGAAAATTTGAAAAAAATGGCGCGAGGATTATTTTCTGCCGTGACTGCGTGAAAATGTTGGCAAAATTTAGACGCTAGAGCATGCAGCCAAGTTTTTAAATTACCGAATAAACTGTTTTTATTTTATTTTAAATAAACTTAATCTGTGAATGCACACTGTTGCTTTCCCGCCATTTTAACAGCGCGCTAGCGCTCCTACTGACTGGCGCCGCGCGGCGATTAGTGCGAAATTTGAATAGCAACAGCGCGCTGCTCACTAGCTGGAGTCGTGCGGCGGCGATCAGTTCCATATTTGAAATGGCAAATAATACTGTTATGGAATTTGTATGGACTATAACTTAACTATTTGCTTTGATAACACACGCGTTTTTTATGACCCGCTTTACATATTTAAAACCGGTGGAATTACATCAGCTTTACGAGCAAGGGTGTTAAAAATAGCTTACCATTTGCATAATGGTAATTTTCACAGAGAATGTTAGAAAAAAAACATTTCTATTTTTAATTAACGTATTTAACAGCTTTCGAGTCTGAATCGTAAATATTAGTTTACTTTGCGAAAACAGCGAGTTTAACTATGTAGTGTCTTTTCTTCGTTACAGTTTCCAACCAATGAGGTCCTAAGAGACAGAAAAGAAAAAAAAGAACATTTTCGAAGGTGTGCTTTTATTACAAAATAAATATGCTTCGTGTTTTATTTCTCACCTAACTACCTTTAGTAGTGTTTATTAGTTGTTATAGGTACAAACCGCGTGTACAAATTTAGTAAACGCGGTTTGTATTTTCTGTCTCGTTTTTGTTAGTCTATGATCCCAACATGCGGTGATTGGTCGCCAGAATAATGTTTGTGTACATTCTAGCGCAATTGAAAACACTATTTCTGTCTCTTTTTTTCTTATTGGATTTATCGAGCTATCCCTTTTGTATCATTTTGACTTGTAGTGAATTGTAGAATGAATGAAAAGTGTGTATGTGTGCTGCCGCTGCTGCGCGGAACACTTTTTTCGATGGTTTTTATGTGTATAACATATTTGTTTATTAGAATATCATTGCCTACATCCTACTTAATATTATAAATGCGAAAGTTTGGAAAGTTTGTGAAGATGTATGGATGTCTGGAACTACTGACTAGATTTGGATGTTTGGCACACACATAGTTTATAACCTGGACTAACACATAGGATACTAAATATCCCGGCATTACGATCCCTTGAGACATAGGCTAATTTATAACAAAAAAGTCGATATTTTTTACTTTACTAGTAACCGTGCAACAAAAAAGCGGATCGCTGTTTTCTTCTATAAAACGCGCTATCTATACTGCCGCTGAAATATTTTACGTGTGTTCCAAATTCCCGTATTTAGTTTTGTTTGACACGCAACACCTCGTCAATTAGTCCTTTGACCGATTCTATATTGATGTACTACATGACGCAAAATTCACTGTTTGGCCCGAGCTACAAATTAGCGTGTCGGTGTGTTTTGCAGATTTATTACGTCGTAAACAACATTCTTGCTGTCTTACGAGTTACCAAATGTTAGTTGTAATAGGTATTAGAGCAAGTCCGCTCAAGCATGAAAGATTTATTGGTAGACAGGAACGCGAGATTAAGGTACCTATAGTTTTGAAATAGGTCGATTACTTTTTAGGGAAGAACAACCTTTTAGATTGTTTTTTGGTGAATTGTCTATAGTATGAAACATTTTTCGGCAACGCGGACCATCGCCTAAAATAACCAATAAACTATTTTAGAGTTCTTTTTACTTATATGTCTTTTTACTTGTATGTTTAATGAATACAGTGCTTGGTGAGCTGCTTTTTAAAAATGTAATATGCTATGTGGATGATTTGATGATAGCAACTGATACAATTGATAAAAACATCGAGTGTTTAAAGCAGGTTTTATCGGTGTTACTAGATAACGTAGAAAAAACAATGAATGTAGAAAAAAGTTATTTTTTTCAAGAAAGTGTAGCTTTTCTTGGTTATCACGTTTCTTTTGAAGGTGAGTGAGGCGTTTATTACGAAAATTACGCACCAATTTTATGAGTACAATTAATATTAACACAAAAAAGAATAAAATACTACTATTTTGCATTCTGCCACTGCAATAATAAAATAAAAATAAGACAATAACGACGACGACGACGACGACAACGATACGACGATAATTATGTATTTGTACGCCTTTCTAGGCAAAACATGTTAAAACTTTTCTACACGTGTTTTTGACAAATAAATTTATAGGACGGGATCAAAACTATTTAATTTTTATTCAATGAGCGATTCATTACTGTCTAAAAAAACATTTATGTCTAACCAAATAAAATGTAGCAAGGTATATTTACAGCTTATTCAAACTTGCTAATGCATGCAAAACACTATCTCAGTTAGTCCTCTAGATTAGCCATTAAAAACGTTTACCTGCAAAGGCTAACACATAAAATAGTCCCCGAAATTCTATGTGCAGGATAATAATAGACTACAAGTAAAGTCCATAAATTATTCATCAGGAACCTTTGAGACGTCGCACGATACCGTCTGAAGCAAAGCGTTTTAAATTTAAAGCGGCCATGATTCTACCTGAGATTTTGTGACGATAATTCTTGCAGGACATCGGGTTTAGACGAGAATGGATAGGAATTGAAGAAAAAGCATGGTTGAAAGATTCTAAAAGGAAGATAGGCACTCTTTAATTTTGGCTTTTAGGCTGAACTGTTTAATTTTGTTGATAAAAATACCTATTGCTGCGTTACCTCTGCTGTTAAAACCTCACCTTAACGTTAAAACCTTTTCCAAATAATGACTTTTTTATGTTTTTTTTTCAAAACTGTGTTCTAATTTTTAAACAACAAAAAAACAAATAAAAAAAACGAAAAACAATTAAAACAAAAAAAAACTAATTATAACAAACAAACAAATAACAAATTTATAACAGAGGTCCAAATGCAATTTATTAACTCGTCGTCAGAAATAACTACAGGTCATTTTCTTGAAAAACTCCGAATCAGAATCAGAATCAGAATGCTTTATTTGTAAACATAGGTCAGATTACAATAGTGGTCTTACATATAGGTAGGTCCTCTATGTTTTGCCCAGAGGCGCACAAATATATTTAATTACATTGTCTTTACTTATAACAACAATTTAACTTTTAAAATAATTATCATAAAGTGGTAGAATAATATAAAATTATGTAGACTTTCACATTGGTAATAAAAACAATTAATAGATAGGTTCATGCATATCCACTGGTATTTTTCGTAGAGTTTTTATATTTACATTATATACATCTAGATATTATATAAATGTTGATTATTGCCAATTCTGTAATCTAAAACAATATTGTGATATTATTAATAAGTAAAACATTCAATTTCTGTTTGTAGTAAATTTTATTTTAATTGTTTTTTTTTCATTATGTTTAAACTTTAAGTTCAATCCTATTTTAAAATAAATAAACTAACAACAAACTATAAAAGGGCATCGAAAAACTCCTCCTCAACGCTGACAGCTGGAAAGATTATAGATTTATTTATTTTAGTTTATTTAATACTTAGTTTTTAATTAATTAGGTAAAGATTACAAAATGAGATTAAATACTGTATCCTATTTTTGTTGTTATTATCTATATTGATTTTTTACCATGTTGATTACGATTGACGATGATTGACGTTATAGCTAAAAAGATAAACTAATGTGGTACCTATGTTTTTGTAAGTATAACATTTAAACTATTCGTGTTTCATTCCACCCTTTCATTTAAAACTAAATCAAAATTAATAAGGTATTTAGTTATTCTCATTTGTTGTTCTGTTGTCATCATCTGCCTTTTCCCAAGTTTTATTGGGGTCGGCTTCCAGTCTAACCGGATGCAGCTGAATACCAGTATCTTACATAGAGCGACTGCCTATCTGACCTCCACAACCCAATTAGTACTGGGTAATACGATACCCCTTGGTAAGACTGGTTGTCAGACTTTTTGGGCCACTGACTACCTGTAACGACTGTCAAAGATCACAAATGACAGCCGGGACCAACTGCTTAACGTGCTTTCCGAGGCACGGAGGAAACTCGGTATGTAATGGGTGGTCACCCATCCACAGACCAACGTAGGCAAGCACGGCTTATACAGACATCGTAAGATAAGAAAACTAGCTGACAGAGGTTTTGCCAACCTTTAGTTCATGAAAGCAACCCAGAAAGTTTTCACGTCGAGTCCACTATTCGTTTAGATCGAAACCTTTCTCTAATCCCATTCATATGCCATACCAATAGTTTTAAAAACCGTCGACCAAATTGCAAAATTGCTTTTTAAACCCACACGCTTCAAAATCAGGCTACCATCAGTGGGGTGCGATGTCAGAAGTCCTCCACGTGTGTCTGGCGGTTGCTGGTCCCTCTCGATACGTCTGAAGGGAAGAGCAGCTGCTGGGCCGGTGCACCCTGGGCGCGGCAGTATCCTTCTCCGGGGAATGAGAGGAAATGAGAATTTCCTTTTATCCCTCGGGGAGAGTTACTGCCGCGGCTAATTATTCTGACATGGGTGGGGTCCTGCCAGGACCACCGGTGCGTTCCTCTGCGTGACCCTCTGTACAGCAGAGGGCATAGCAGAGGAGTGAGGGCGGGCTCGGTGTGCACTCACCCTGCCTCCGAGCAGACAGAGTAGGATGCGTCCTTCTTTGTCACCGTCAGTCTCGTAATCCCATTGTCGAAGTGCTGTGGATCACGTCTCGCGGCTTCGATAGGGACCGAGGGTCTTGGCTTAACCGCCTGGACTGCGAGGTAGAAAACCTCTATAAAAAGTTACCCCGAATCCCAAGCGGCGGCGCACCGCGAGGGATGTATGGCTGACGGGTGTTCCCTTGGAACGAATCAGTCGCTAGTGCTCACCCTCGCCAGGGTACCTGCAGACCCTCTGGCGAGTAATAAATACTCAAAATCTGCCCTTCTAGGTACAGGGGTCTCTGCCTAGATTGAGAATATTTCCCCCATACTCGTGGGAACAATTATGGAAAAAACTATTAAACCCAAAAACACCGCCGGTAACGGCAAGGAAGAGGAGAGGAGGGATGCGGGGTCGGAGTCCGACCTCGTATCCAGCGATGTGAGCGCGGGAGGCTCAGAGAGCTCCCGCCGCGTGAGGGCCGGGACTGCTGCGGAGAACGGCAAGTTCTTCCGCAAGCGGTCCAGGAAGGATGGCGACCAAGCGTCATCATCCGGGGAGGAGGAGGCCTCGGCCAGAAAGATCACCACCAACAAGCGTGGTGGGATCAGAGGCAGGGGGAGGGGCATGTCTGTCTCCGAAAGGTCGGTGAGACTGGCCGAAGAGGGGCGCCACCCGGGCATGACTGCTCGCGGGTCTGGCGAAGAGGTGGGTGCACCTGGCGGCTCCGATGCGGAGCGTAAGGCCAGGTTCGCAAAGGAGGTGGAAGCCGCAATAAGGGGCGTGGCTTTGAAGATGAAGACTTCATCTAAACTCAAGGCCATACCCGTGGCTTCCGCCTCCATCATGGCGGCAGCGGAGGCCAACTTTGCGAGGCCTCCACCACCTCCTTCGCCGGAGGGAGATTTGGCCAAACTGCGGGAGGAGGTGGCCCGCCTGACGGCCGCCACGGAGCTTCTCCAGCAGGAGAATGCGAAGCTCCAAGCAGACCTGGCAAGTCTGCGTAAGTCAGGCTCCCGCGTGGCGCCTTCAAACGGGGGCCACCAGCACCAGCAGCAGCGACAAGGCCAGCCCTTGCCGGTGGAGAACCAGGTCCTGAACCTGGTTCGACAGGAGTTGGCTTCCTTCCAGGCGCGGTTCGCCGTCTTGGAGGGAATTGTTCTGCGCCCCCCCCTGGCGGCAAGCAAGGCAGCCACGGGTCCGAAGGCGGCCTCCCACGCGGCTGCTGCGGCTACCGCACCCGGACCGGGGCCGTCCAGCCAGCCCTCCGGCAGGGCTGTGGCGCCCCCTCCCCCCGAAAAGCCGGCTCCGGCGAAACCGGCACCGGCTAAAAAGGGGGGCAAAAAAGGGAAGGGCAAGGCGGCTGCACAGGTGGGCACTGCGCCAACGCCAGTGCCTACGGCGAATGGGCCAGTGCCTGCGGCACGGCAGCCGCCGCCGCCACCACCGCCCCACCAGCCCCCTACACCTCCCTCGGCTGAAGCCGGATGGCAGGTGGTCGGGGAGGGAAAGAAGGGGCGAAAGGCGGCCAAAAAGGCCCGAAAGGAGGAGCGGCAGCGCCAGCAGAGGGCGCGAAAAATCGCGGCTAGGCTCCGCGCCCCGAAGACCGCGGCTGTAGTGATAACACTACAGCCGGAAGCGGAAAAGAGGGGCGTGTCTTACCGCGATTTGCTGGCGAAGGCGAAGGAGACGGTGGATCTCGGGGAGCTCGGGATCACCGGGGGCCTCCGGCTTAAGGTCACTGCGACGGGGGCACGCATGCTGGAGATCCCCGGTGAAACCAGCGGCTCCTCCGCTGACGCTCTGGCGGAAAAGCTCAGAGCGTCCTTAAACGCGGACGAGGCCCGAGTGTCCAGGCCCTTGAGATGCGCAGACCTGCGCATTCTGGGTCTGGACGACTCGGTGACCAAGAAGGAGGTGGTAGCCGCCGTCGCCAGGTCCGGTGGGTGTCCTGCTGAGCAGGTCAGGGCAGGCGCCCTACGCCCGGACCTCACGGGTATGCATACCGTTACGGTATGCTGCCCTGTGACGGCGGCCAAAGCTATAGTGGAGGGCCGTAGGCTACTGGTGGGCTGGGTTTTAGCGCAGGTGAAGCTGCTGGAGCCCAAACCTCTGAGGTGCTATCGCTGCCACGTGGGACACCACGTGTCAGTACAGTGCGCCTCGGAGGTTGACCGCAGCGGCCTCTGCTTCCGCTGCAGCCAGCCGGATCACATGTCCGCAGCTTGCTGCGCCACGCCGCACTGCGGTGCATGTGCGGCGGCTGGCAAGCCGGCCGATCACCGGGCTGGGAGCAAGGCCTGCACTTCACCCACCAAAGCCACCAGAGGCAAGGGTAGGCCCTCCGCCGCAGCCGCAAAGCATTTCGTTCGCTAGCCCCGCTCTGTCGCCGCGTGTCATTGACTGGCGTGTCATGGAGGGGGTGGAGACCTATTCCGACCACCGGTACATCCGGTTCGACGTCTCCACCCAGACCTCAAGCGCGCCGGTCCAACAGGCCCCGAGTGTTCCACGTTGGGCGCTAAAGCAGCTGGACCGGGAGCTCCTCGTGGAAGCCTCGATCGTGCAGGCCTGGGTGACATCACCGGACAGGCCTGCCGACATTAACAATGAGGCAGGGTGGTTCCGGGAGGCCATGTCCGATATATGCGACGTGGCAATGCCCCGAGTCCGGCCAGGAAGCGCCCGACGTCAGGTGTACTGGTGGTCGCGGGAGCTGACGTCTCTGCGCGAGGCGTGCGTGGCTGCGCGACACCTGTACGCCAGGCATCGCAGGCTCCGCATTCGCCCACCGAATGCGGCAGCCATCGAGGCGGAGCTTTATGAGGGGTACAGAGCGGCGAAGACCGCCCTCCGCGAGGCTGTCCTGCGGGCCAGGGATCTGGCCCGCGAGGAGTTGCTGGGGACTCTCGACAGAGATCCGTGGGGGCGCCCTTACAAGATGGTGCAGGATAAACTCCGCACCTGGGCCCCCCCACTGACGCAGAGTCTCCGGCCTGAGCTCGTGGAGGACGTGGTGAGCACTCTGTTCCCTACGCGGGGAGAACATCCCCCCCCGCCTATGGCTCCGCCACCTGCGGTGCTGGAAGCGGACCACCAGGATGACGACGACGACACTCCGGAAGTGACTGGGGTTGACCTGAGAGTGGCGGTACGCAGGCTCAGTGCCAAAAATACTGCCCCGGGACCCGACGGCTTGCCTGGCAAAGCCTGGGTCCTGGCCTTGGAGGCTCTCGGGCCCCGACTGGAAGGGCTCCTAAGCGCATGCTTGGAGAGAGGCCAGTTCCCGCTTCGTTGGAAGACGGGGAAGCTGGTCCTCATTCGGAAGCCGGGGCGCCCTGCGGACTCTCCGTCCGCATACCGGCCCGTGGTGCTGCTCGACGAGGTGGGCAAGCTCTTTGAAAGAGTCATTGCAAACCGCCTCGCCGAGCACCTTACGGGAACGGGGCCGGATCTTGCGGAACACCAATTTGGTTTCCGCAAGGGGCGCTCTGCGGTGGACGCCATCATGCGCGTGAGAACCCTCACGACGGGGGATGTGGTGTGCAGGGGTGGGGTTGTCTTGGCGGTGTCTCTCGACATCGCCAACGCCTTCAACTCTATGCCCTGGAGCTGCATAAGGGAGGCACTCCGGTATCACCGGGTGCCGACCTACCTCCGTCGAGTGGTCGGGGACTACCTGACGGACAGGGCAGTCATTTACCCCGGTCGCAGTGGAGAATGGAACCGGCGAGAGATGTCGTGCGGTGTTCCACAGGTATCGGTTCTAGGGCCTTCCTTGTGGAACATCGGGTACGACTGGGTGCTGCGCGCCGACCTCCCTAGTGGTGTCAGCGTAGTTTGCTATGCTGACGACACGCTGGTACTGGCGCAGGGGGGGTCGCACGAGGCGGCGGCCGAAGCTATGACACGCGGGGTTGCGATAGTCGTTGAGAGGATCTGGCAACTGGGTCTCGAGGTGGCATTGCACAAGTCCGAGGCCATTTGCTTTCATGGGCCTCGGAATGCGCCACCTCCGGGATCCTTACTCACGGTAGGAGGGGTATCCATCGGTGTCAAGTCGACTTTGAAGTACCTAGGACTCGTCCTCGACAGCCGGTGGAACTTCGTGGAGCATTTCCGACGTTTGGCCCCCAAACTGGAACGGACTGGGGCTGCCTTCAGGCGGCTCCTGCCCAACCTGGGGGGTCCGAACGCCTTCTGCCGGAGGCTCTACGCCGGAGTCGTGCGGTCCATGGCCCTTTACGGGGCCCCGGTGTGGGCGCGTTCCTTGAGGCTGCGTGCAGCCCACTATCTGAACGCGCCCCAAAAGGTGGTAGCCGTAAGGCTGGCCCGTGGGTACCGCACGCTCGCCCGCGAGGCGGCGTGCCTCCTTGCCGGATTGCCGCCATGGGATCTGGAGGCGATAGTCCTCGCGCGCCTGCATGAATGGCGCGCGGAGGCGCTTCGCCGGGGGGAAACTCCGCTGCCGCGACAAATTGTCGCGCAGCGGACAGACTTCCGGCGGGATCTCATGGCGACATGAAGAGAGCGACTGTCGCAACCCCGTGCAGGGCACGCCAAGATAGTGGCGATAAATCCCCTCTTTAAGGAGTGGCTAGATAGACGCCACGGCGTCCTCACCTTCCGCCTGACGTAGGTCCTCACCGGACACAGTGTTTTCGGGAGGTTCCTGCACCGAATCGGGCGGGAGGAAACGCCCGGGTGTTTCCATTGCGAGGATCGACCGGAGGACACGGTGGAGCACACGGTGGAGGTGTGCCCCGCGTAGGCGGAGCACCGCCGTGTCCTCGAAGCGGCGATTGGCGGCGGCGACCTCTCGCGTCCGGCCCTGGTGCAAGCCATGGTCCGGAGCGAGACGGAATGGGACGCCGTCACCTCCTTCTGCGAAGCAGTAATGCTAGAGAAGGAGGTGGCGGAACGTGAGAGGGAGAGAACCTCACAGCGTCCCGGCCGCCGCGGGAGACGCCCTGGGCGTCGGGGGCCACCACGTGGCCCCCGGCCACCGTAGGCGCGGGCCTGTGGACGGTGGGCTATGGGCTAGCTCGCCGTCCGTCCGTCTCATGACGACAGGCCGTGTCGACGGCGCGTTCGTGGTCCACGCGCGCCTCAAAGAGAGTCAGCAAAAGGAAGGGGTCTGCAAGGACCGATGCCTGCCGGGGTTGCGGGACTGTTCGAAAGAGATACCGTGACCCCGGAACACAAAGGGCGATGAAGGAACATGGATGGGTTTTAGTCAGTAAAAGTCTGACACTCCCTCCTGCTCCGCCCAGAGCGGGAGAAAGGCTACCATCTGTCTGTTTGACATTTTCTGTTTGACATTTTGTTTACCGACTGATAGAAACAAAACGTCACAGAAAAGCTTTCTTTGATTTTTCTATGAATAAAGTGACAGGTAGGTGACGCGGATTAGGAGTAACTTTGTTTATTAGAAACACTTATAGCTACGAGAGTAGGCATATTAACTGACAGTTATACGTAAGTAAGTTATAGAAAACGGCCCTAAAACAGCAAAAAGTATAACAAAAAACCAATTTCTTTGGTTAACACCCACTTTAATTTGTACACATCGCTACGGTCTAGCAGTATCTTTAGTCGTAAACCGGTAATATCGCGGCAGCATAATAACTTGGGGTGGCAGAACAATTTACTCTGTTTACACTGTAAACGAGTATCGGGGTGAAGGGGGAGGGGGGATAGATAAACCAGCGACATTCTAGCTAATAGACGGTAGACGGATGGCCTTAAATCTTCAGCACTAAATTAAACTGCGCTTAATGAAAAATGTGACAACTTTGCTGGTCGGAAAAATAACCACGACTTTTGAAATAACACAATAATCTCCTAAGAATTAGGATTGCCTTATTAAGTTACGCTCAATAAAATAAATAGCAGATAAAAATTTGTACGGATGTTCGTCATTGGAAATCCCATCGAGCAAGGCTTGTAATACAACCATAGAGGCAAACTAATTGATTGTACTGGTCGGGCATTATTTGAGTCTATCGACACGCAAAGAAGAAGAAGAAGAATTGATTCCCATGCTAATGTATTGTGGAAGCTGCAGAAGATTGTAAAAAATATACTTGCATTGTATAGATTCCACTTCCATAGCAGATGTGTGAGTACTTTGTACTGTTCAGCCACCATTTACATTTAGTTATCTTTCATTGACTTGAATATGCCTTGGTACGAGTAGCTGAGAGAATGTCATGCTCACTCAAATGTCTAGCTGATGGTTGCGGGTGTGTCGGGTCATTTAGTTCCCTTCAATATGGCTGAGTTAGATGGCGCCGGACATGCGTCATGTTCGTGAACGGGTGCTGACTTGACTGAGTTGGGACTGGTCATCTCTTAGCTGCCACAGTTCATTTTAATTATTATTATTATTATTCAGTTATTTTTAAATTGTCGATCTAATCTTTTACTCTGGACGCTCTTAATGTGCACGTCTTTCTACATCGTTCTCACATATATGTATAATCTCAAAATTAATAATGTATCCAAGATTTTTTAACAATATTCTGATTTAAAAGAGTGTCCATGGAGTTTCTTGCCCGTTCTTCTCCATAGAGATCTACGCTAGGGAATGGGCAACTACAGTACTTTCTCAAGTTATTATGCCTTGTGAATGGGACTGTAGCTTTGTTTTTTATTTGTAATTTTGACATTCAAAAGTGCCGTAATGGTCTAATTGAAATAAATGCTTTGAGTTTGAGTTGAGTTTGAGTTGAATCATCCATCATGATGCCATCATGATTATTTTAAGTATGTTTTCTAGTGAAACCCAATCCTGCTATAAATACTACTAATAAATCAGATGAATTGTGTTAATCTTTGACCATTAATGACTAATGGCTTCGCCGTAGTCGGGTTAATGAAAATAACGAATGCTTTTTATGACATCTATTCATAACAAAATAATAAGTTGTTTTAATACTATTACTGCGTGCTTTTAATTGAAAAATAACTGTGTTTAATAAAATCCAGCAAATTCATATTTTTTTTGCTTATTTTAATATTAAGAACTCTAAAATAATTGCTACATGTATATTCAATGTTTCATTATTTAAGTACTCAAATAATAAATACACGCAGACTGTAAATAAACGTAGTAGTTTATTTACATAAGTGAATCAACATTTGAATAAACGAAATTAGTATCGTTATTCTAAAGGTATGCGTATCTTTATCTATACTATGTTCATGCCGCGACTTTGCTCGCGTTATGGCCTTAAATTAACTATCAAACGGGAACGTCCTGTTATATGATAAGATAATGTAGCTTCCCATTGCTTAAAAAAATGGAATTAGATCAGTAGTTCCGAATATTCCCCCTACATCCAAACTTATAAACTTTACCTCCAAATAATATATTATCAGTGTAGATAGTGTAGAGATAATGTCTATTTTATCTCACAATGAAACATATTCGCTGACAAGACATATTTACTTACTAGTACTATCGACATTTAGAATTCAAGCATTCCAATCGTTCTTTATATTTCAAAAACAACAAACGAGTTCCATTCCTAAATTGGAGGTCCAAAAAATTCTAGAATTCTTAATATTATCTCTAAGTAGCGTTACACAAAGAACTCTTGAGTAAATCAAATCATACAATACAACCAGGTACTGTGACAAAGCAATACGATTCTGTCTACAATGTCGAATACATTCCCGTACGCGCGAGGGAGCATGAGAAAATTGGCGATATAGAAACAGTACCTCTAAGTCCTATAACTCGACTGGACTGGACAGGTAGGAGAACAATTTCCGTGAACAAACTGCACGTGAATCGTGTTCGTGATGTAATGGAATAAGGAATTGTGTTTAAGGTGGAAGAAATTCAAATTCAGAAAATTCTTTTTTTTTACGTTTTTGCAATTTGCCGGTTCGTCAGGATGTATGTTGACTATTTCATGAAAAAAAAAACAATTTAATAAACTTAGAGGGTTGTTGTATTGGTGATTTTAATTAATTTATATCTGTAGAGCCATATTAGACGTTCGCGAATCATACTTTAATCAACATACAATCTGACACTAACCTGTGGCAAATGGCAAAAAAGTAAGAAAATTTGAGTTTCGTGGCCCATCCTGGGCTTCCCCCGTAAATTATGAATGTTTGCGATTTGCTTTTGTTTACATATTTGGCGGACTATGATACTCATAACGATTTGTAGATAAAATATTAACTATTTTCAGTTTACTACTCTGTCAAGAAAGTACCGGGAAAAGATCAATAATAGGTACACAAAATGTCTGTTATTCATCCAAATTTATTTTATCACCTTCAAAGTATGCTCCTTTAGAAACGATACACTTGCGCCAACGAATAATCCATTCATCAAAACATTTTTTAAACGCTGCTTCCGGAATTGAGTTCAGTTCTCGCCGCGAATTCTCCTTTGTCTTCTATCGATTGAAAACGGGTGCCACGAAGTGGTAATTTGAGTTTAGGAAAAAGAAAAAAATCAGCAGGAGCCATATCTGGTGAATATGGTGGTTGCAGGATGGTATTTGTTGAGTGTTTGGTCAAAAATTCGTTCACAATGATAGCCTTGTGCGAAGGCGCATTGTCGTGGTGCAAAATCCAAGAATTTTCTTTCCACAAATCTGGCCTTTTTCGTCGAATTTGTTCTCATAAACGCCGCATAACGCTCAAATAAAATTCTTTATTTACCGTTAGACCTTCCGGTAAGAATTCAGAGTGCACAACACCGCGATAGTCAAAGAAAACAGTCAACATGACTTTGACTTTTGATCGACTTTGGCGTGGTTTTTTCGGTTTCGGTTCAGTTGGAAGGCGCCACTCCGAAGCTTGTTGACTAGTTTGCATGTCAAACTCGTAAACCCACGTTTCGTCACCAGTAACAATGCGTTTCATGAATGTTGGGTCCGAACTGACTCGTTCTAGCATGTCCTCAGCGACTTTCATGCGATTGAGTTTTTGGAGAAAATTCAGATCTTTTGGGACTAGCCGAGCAGCAACATGTTTCATACCCAAATGATTAGTTAAAATGGTACGGATCGACTCGTGAGATACAGAAAGTTCGGCGGCTATCTCTCTCAGAGTTGAATGGGGATTTTCAGTCACTATTTTCTTCACTTTTGCGATGTTAACTTCAGTTGCAGACGTTGACGGCCTACCAGAGCGAGGCAAATCTTCCATCACATCTCGACCGCTTTTGAACGCTTTGAACCACTCATAAGCACGAGTTTTTGATAAAGTCGATTCACCGTAAGCCTTCTGTAACATTTTCAGTGACTCCGAACACGAAATTCCATTGGCGATGCAAAATTTAAGACAAACTCTTTGTTCGATATTTTTGTCCATTATGAAATTCGCAATACACACTATATATGATATTACTAAAACCAGCACTGTATTTAATATAAATAACAGATGCAACTCAAACTCCGCGCCAAAATGGAAAACAGTTGTGCCAATCTAACAACTACAAAAAAAACAAAAATTTGAATTTGGAACCATAAACAAATCATCCAAGCCCGATACTTTTTTGACTGAATGTATTTATATTTGTTTTTCAGTCAATTAATAATCCTTCAATTTTACCTCTACAAAATAATATTATAACATAATAATTAACGAATAACTTACTTTGGAAGTTGATTGTACATTTAATTTTAGACAGCAGGGAAAACCAATTTTTATTTACAAAATAAATTATTGGGACCAAAACGCTTTTGTAATTACTTTAGTTTGTTTGGCACGGAAACAATTAACTTATAGTACACGCAAAGGTCTTAATTTACGAAAATGACTATCATAAACTTGACATTATTATTAAACTCATGATTTACTTGTAGTCTCGGGTGTGTAAGACTAATTACTAACAGTACTGCCGTGCAAGTACGACGACAAAATGAGTTTTTGTCTTTGTTATAAACTCATTTTGTCGAGAATGACTGTCAGATTTATCGAATCGATTCCTACGTACTTGCACTGCTGTTACGTCAACAACTATCACTACCACTACATAGTATAAAACAAAGTCACTTCTCGCTGTCTGTCTGTCCCTATGTATGCTTAGATCTTTAAAACTACGCAACGGATTTTGATGCGGGTTTTTTTAATAGATGGAGTGTTTGAAGACGAAAGTTTATATGTATACTAGTATTTGCGTGGGTGCGCGAGCTGCGCGCAGCTCGCGTGTCGTCGTGTTCTTGAGAAGTAGTCCTTACCCAAATAAAATTTTGAGAATCCATAAGAATCCTTAAACGAATTGGAAAATCCATTAGTCTTTAAAAGATTTTGTAAATTTTATAAAATCTTTTAAATATTTTGATAACCCTTAAGAACCCTAAAAAACTCCAAAAAAGTAAAAAAAAAAAAACAATACCTAAAAATCCTAATAAAATTAAAGTAAAAACCTTAATAAAAAACTCGGACCTTTTCCCACTAAAAAAACATTACCCTAAAGTTTGCTTGTCGTCGCCCCTGAATTACGCTTCACCCACTCAACCTTCGTTACGCTACGGTTCGCTCCACTCAGAACCTTCCTATCACCGGACAGGATTCGACGCCTACTATAGTTTTTGTTTAAACACCCAATGGCTATCTCTAACCGTTATGAAGTTACAGCCCTTTCAATTTTAGGGGAGGTTGGGGAGGGGAGGGTATACAAATGATTTTGACCAACTCTAGGCCCCTCCTTAACTTCCGAGATCCGCCTAAAGAGGGGAGAAGGGGGACAAGTGGGTCAAGTTTTGAAAACTGGTTTTTACTTTTCCGAGCCTCCTCTATACGAATCTGAAAAAAAAAATGTTCCAAGTCTCTTGGTTTCCGACATACGATAGGGGGGGGGGGGAGGAAGGTGGGTGAAAAGGGGAGGTAGGCACTTTTCCCATACTCGCGGGAGTTACTTGTTTACGAATCTGTCAAAATATACCCACCTCCCCATCCACCATCTGGGAGAACAATTCTGTCAGTGAGTCAGTGAGTGGTAATCGAGCTTATATATTTATATGGATATAAGATGCATAACATAGTAGAGAAACACTGATAATTTTAGAGGTTTCTAATGTGATGTCGTAAATAAACACATTTTTTTGCGCTTACATTGCGCATACGCTGGCTGAACCCTACGAGATAGATCAAAATAATGTACTACAGTATCGTACACCTTAAAAAGGTCTATAAAAAAGTCCGCGATGGTATATGTCTATCTCTTAGAAATAACCCACAATAACCATTTTTTATCCTTTACTTTTTACGAGAAATAATGGCTTATTTACGAAGCGATTTTAACCAATACAGTATAAATCCTTATCCAATTCAGTACCTTAAATACATTGTGCATTTAGTATAGATCAATATGGTCCTTTGCAGTATATCATTTAAATAATTAATAATATAAAAGATATCACAGAATTAAAATTACGCGTGACTGAAAATATCATTCTCAGCGAAACAAATGGGGTCGCAGTGTAAACAACAGTTGGTCACTTTAACCATTTTATTTTTTTAAGTTTTGCGTAAAAAGTAATGCATTATTTTAGAAGCTTATTTATGGTGTATGGTGTAAATCTATATAGATTATCTTCAATATCTATTTTAGAACGTATTTACCCTAAATACTATTCAATTTATTATTTATTTAATTTAAATGAATATCTATCTTAGGAGTTATCGCAACTGCCGGGGTCGTGGGACTGTCTAAACAGGGTACCGGGGCCCTGGAACCCAAGGGCAACCGAAAGAACAGGGTGTCTTAGTCAGTGTGTTGTAGTCAGTAAGTCTGACAGTCCCATCCGCTCCACCTAGGGCGGGAGGATTTAATGATTTTACCACCCAAAAAAAAATATGGAAATATTGGAAAATAAACATTACATTACATTTTTTTTGTTCTAAATTGGTCCCGAGTGAAGCCGGGGCGGCTCGCTAGTTAGTTATAAATATACAAAATACAAAATGGCGATAGCGACAGCCAATAATTAACTTCACAAAACGACATTTACTAATTGCAACATTACATAAATAATAAGTTTTCAGGAGATCGGTCGTGGCTAAATAATAAAAGCCACACGCGTCGATTTCCAAGGATAAGCAATGCCTGACTAGGTCAGTCCGTGGATGGGTAGTCATCATTTCACTACACACCGAGTTGCCTCCGTACCTCGGGAAGCGCGATAAGCCGCTGGTCTCGACTCTCTTTTGTAGATCTTTAACAGTCGTTACAAATAGGTAGTCAGAATCCCGAAAGTCTGACAACCTGTCTTACCAAGGGGTATCGTATTACCCCGTTACTGCGTTGTGGAGGTCAGATAGTCGCTCCTTGTAAAATACTGATATTCAGCTGCATCTGATTATACTGGAAGCCGACCCCAACATAGAGAAAAGGCTAGGCACATGATTATGATAAATAAGTTTTCAGTATAAAATATTACCTGCCCCCTCTTTCGCTAAAACTCCTAAATCTATCCTATGCTATATGTTCCTACTCTCTATTCCGTAGATATTATAATCTGTATCTATGGTCTCTCATAAATAATACCTATCTTCGTCTGCTGGTGAACAAAAAACAAGTGACGATTCCTGATTTTCTATCTCTACAAATGCCATACGACATGTCATTGACTTTACGCAGAAATTACAGAACGTCAACTCCCACGATCCTTTCCTTCTTTGCTTCGTCCACTACCAACCTGAACTTTATGTAGAACATCAATAATAAGGCAATCCTTATAACGCGTACCTGCGGTTCCACTCACATCTACCTTGTATTTTTTCAATACTTTTTGTTAGACGCCTTTCATCCCTCCTCACTACAACATTGCACAACATTACAAAGAGAAAACGCAGCACCACCACAGCCACCAGCTAAAGTATGTTAGTAAGGCTTGCATAACAGTAAAGGTAGCTCCAAATCCCCCGAGTGATTCTCAAAAGTAGGGTGACCACCTATCCACATTTGTCTGGACATGACCGGCTTCTCGGTCCCTCTTCCAGTTTTTGTCCATCCATGTGATTTGTCCGGAATTTTCGACAAAATTTTCCAGTTTAAACTTTCGGAATCAAAAATTGTTTTTTTGAACTGGAAACTGGAATATTATTTCTAAATAGCGAAATATTCGAAAGTGAACTGCCCGTTCTTTCTGCAAATGTCCATAATTTTGTCCGGACTTATAAAATTTGAACCCCTAGCAACCCTACCCATAAGCCGCAAGAGCAGGTACATCGTAAACCATGTGATATTACGTCACAACACACCACGGGCCTTTTGACGACTACCCTCTTTATTAAAAGTGTAAAACTGAAATATTCTAACATTGTTCCGGAGGTAATATTTTGTGCGGTAAATAAAGGAAGCTTATTTACTTCGCTGTCGTGTGGAAAAGTAATTTAGTTTTTAAAAGTTGGAGTGATTGAAACATAGAGTGAAATATGGAGTACCTAGATGGTGCGAGGCGCAATAACATCAAAATTCAAATTGGATATATTTCACAGAAACCTACATTATGCACTTATAATAAACGTCAGTGTCTAGGTGTTTGGTGGTCGTTTCCTATGGAGAAGAACCGGCAAGAAGCTCCAGTTACTCTCGAAGCCTTCGAAGCCGTGTGTTGCTGAAAGCAGGAGCAAATGGAAGAACATAAAGGAGAAGGTCTTGAAACCTTGCCGTGATCAGTAACCCCAGCTCAAAAAAACGCCGAAAAATGTCTGTTATTGCTTAGAAAACTCACCGTTACACACCCGCTCTGCAGAAAGAAAAGTTGATTGAGACCTGAAACAAATGTAAGATTGAAATCATTAGCTTTACTTGCTTTTAGTTAATTAAAGAGAAACGTAAAAAAATAACACAGCACAATATAGCTGGCGTGTACTGTTAGGTACACCTCTGCCTAACGCTTCGGGGATTACAGGCGTGAAGTTATGTGTTTATGTTGTAAAAAAAAAACAAGTAGGTCTCATGCAATTCGTCTGAAAGGCAACAGATGGCGGGATGAGTTGATATCCTACAATAAGAACCAGTCCTTACCAGGTTTAAATAGAGAGAATTGAAAAGAGCAAAAACCTTTCAATAATAATAAAAAAAAAACAATACAATTTTCAGTGGCGCTTTCAGAATACATAAAATTACTTGTAATCGTAAAAAGTACGGTGTTCAAGTAGTTCCGGATTAATTATCACAAACATAGTGATACAGTTATCAACAAACAACCGATTATAATCCACCCTCCATTACATAAGTAAGTGCATAAATATACGGTGAACAAAGGAATCAAAGCACCAACACCCTGCATGCCGTCAACAACTAACAAATTAATTTATAGTGGTCGGTGGTAGGGGGAGGACCGCCCACCATTAATCACATGTTTTAAATAACCACATTTTTGTAACAATTTAAATTGTACTTCTACTTAATAATTGGTAATCCACTCCTATTTTCGTCTGTAGAAGTACGGAGGAGTTCATGGCTAAATAATAACAGCCAACATCGGGCACTTTAGCCTTAAGCTACATCGGGTCGATCTTCAGGTTAAGCCGAGCTTGCCTTGGTTGGTCCGTGGATGGGTCACCACCCATTACATAACAAAATTCTAGCTACCAGTTTTACCAAGGGATATCGTATTACCCAGTACATACTAATTGGGTTGCAGATATCACAGATAAAACTGATCTCTGCAACCCAATTAGTAGGTCGCCAAGCAGTCGCTCCATGTAAAAAAATATATTGGTATTCACCTGCATGCGGTTAGACTGGAAGCCGACCCTAACAAAGTTGGGAAAAGGCTAG
This sequence comes from Xestia sexstrigata, assembly GCA_941918905.2. Classification (NCBI taxonomy): domain Eukaryota; kingdom Metazoa; phylum Arthropoda; class Insecta; order Lepidoptera; family Noctuidae; genus Xestia; species Xestia sexstrigata. Next base: position 2,631,593 of record OW799210.2, read on the forward strand.
GCAGATGACTATCCTGTTTTCGACTGTACGCCTATTATTACAATTACTTTAACAACCAACTTTGAGCACAATGTAGACGCTAATTTCAGAATGACGTAACTCAGAAGTAGATGAAACTGCCATGAAAACCATTCACTTAAATGCAAAACTTAAACTCAACTGTATGCAAATGGAGTTGAGACTCCTAATGGCATAACAAATAGTATACCGACTAATGTTAGAGAACGATGTAATGTATGTCACTTACGGATGTCCCATTGTTGTATGGACTTGAATGTTTAAACAGCGTTGGAGATGTGTCATCTCAAGTAATAATATGGGCGATGCTCATAGTAATTGTTGGCTAGACCGGGTAGACCTTGTCAGTGTGAAGACTTAATCGAAACAAGGATAGAAATGGCCTTGACTGAAACTATACGACTGCATTATTGTAGATGAGTGGGCATTTTGTATTCAACATTTGCCTTGAAAATATAATGTTGTGTTTCATTATCTCTTAAAATATTATTTTCACTATCAACACTTTTTTTGAAACAAGTTGTCATGCGTAGATGATTGACAGTAGATATGAGTAGTCAGAAACCCGAAACTCTGTCATCCAGTATTACTAAGGTGTTACCCAGTACTGTGTTGTAGAAGTCAGATATGCAGGGTCACCATGTAAAATACTAGTATTCAGCTGGATCCGGTTAGACTGGAAGCCGACCCCAACATATAGTTGGAAAAATGATGATGATTATCTACACATAAACGTATCAAAATGACCTGACCTGACCGAGAGGCACACTTCTGCTTATTTTCAACAACATCAATATTTTCAACTCTCCCTCGGGATAGAACACACAGTAATATCGCCTGCATTTCGTGCCATTCGACAACATCTAATATTCCTAGCTCCACTGCAAAGACAACAAACAAACACGGACTGTATTCCATTTGCAACGTTATTTCAAGGTATTATTAAAGGTTCCCAATGTTATTTCATAGCACTTGAAATCACGGTGGAGTAAAGTGCTCCAGAGTGTTCCCTATTAAACACACCCCCTATGTTTCGACTCATAGATAAAAATTAATAGACTATTTTTTTTTTATTGCGCTCAGCGATACGCCATTCTATCTAATGAGGTTGCCGTAATAATAAAAAGTCGATGGTAGCATTTTAATGGGAATTAAAATAATATTTGTGGGTGTGAGTCGATTGTAACCGGGATTCAATATAATCCACTGGTCGAGAATACTATAATATGAATTAGAATTCAGTAAACGCGTTAAGACTTCAATGATACACAATATTTTATTCCTCATTATCACAGAGTTCAAAGAACTTCTATGCAAATTCTACTAACCTATCTTTTGAAGTTGCGCCCCTAACATAGTTTAACCATGTTCATTTTATCTCTTAGTCACAATCTACCTCTCATTTCGAACTCGCTTCACTTGTTGCCACCCTCTTTTCGACCTCGAATCTGCTTGCAAGAATCAATACTGTCATTGTATCATATTTTAATGAGTTCAAAGCCAATAAAGATACGGACAAAATAGCGATTTATATTTTTTATTTGATCTTTAAAACATCTGAAGCAAGCTATCTACTTGTATATAACTAAAAATAACTGACAGATAACACACAACCTACACCTCTGGGTGGGTTTCCATCATTACAGAAGAAATTTAAAATTAGGATGAGCTGATGAAAATTCGTAAAGAAATTCCTTCCTTTTGCCGATGGGAATACCACTGGCACCACACGGCTCGTACAAAATAAGAATCTATCTTCCTAAATTCATTAAATTTTCAACAACAAAAACTCAAGTCATCGACACCCAACCAATCTTAATAAAGGTGGTAAAGAGCACAAAGAGTGTCCACCAACCAAGCCGACTATACGCCGGGGTACGCCAGAATACCCCTGGATATAGCGGGGTGCGATCTCCCGTGAAATATTGAGAGGGTCATCTCTCAGCGGTTCTCAAACTATAGCCGATAAAAATTCTCGCGGCGATAGACTCGTGTCATGTTATCGTTTTGGGATCCTTTTCGATGATGTTTGCATGTGACATGTGTGTGAAATGGTTTGTACTGTAGGGTGAATTGGCTGTAAAATTGACAACGGTTCAACTTCAGACTGAAGGATTCCGATTTCCGACACTTGTTTCGGGTCGCTTTGTTGAAATTGAAACTTATTTATCTACACGACTAAACTAGACATGCAGGTCATTTCAAAATAGGGCACGCCACAATAGTGGCGGTAAGTCCCCTCTTTGAGGAGTGGCTTGAGAGACGCCACGGCGTCCTCACCTTCCGCCTGACGCAGGTCCTCACCGGACACGGTTGTTTCGGGAGGTTCCTGCACCGAATCGGGCGGGAGGAAACGCCCGGGTGTTTCCATTGCGAGGATCGACCGGAGGACACGGTGGAGCACACGGTGGAGATGTGCCCCGCGTGGGCGGAGCACCGCCGTGTCCTCGAAGCGGCGATTGGCGGCGGCGACCTCTCGCGTCCGGCCCTGGTGCAAGCCATGGTCCGGAGCGAGACGGAATGGGACGCCGTCACCTCCTTCTGCGAAGCAGTAATGCTAGAGAAGGAGGTGGCGGAACGTGAGAGGGAGAGAACCTCACAGCGTCCCGGCCGCCGCGGGAGACGCCCCGGGCGTCGGGGGCCACCACGTGGCCCCCGGCCACCGTAGGCGCGGGCCTGTGGACGGTGGGCTATGGGCTAGCTCGCCGTCCGTCCGTCTCATGACGACAGGCCGTGTCGACGGCGCGTTCGTGTTCCACGCGCGCCTCAAAGAGAGTCAGCAAAAAGGAAGGGGTCCGCAAGGACCGATGCCTGCCGGGGTTGCGGGACTGTTCGAAAGAGATACCGTGGCCCCGGAACACAAAGGGCGATGAAGGAACATGGATGGGTTTTAGTCAGTAAAAGTCTGACACTCCCTCCCGCTCCGCCCAGAGCGGGAGAAGTCATTTGATGATTTCCCATCCGAAAAAAAAAAAAAAAAAAAAAAAAAAAGGTCATTTCAAAATAGCTACTACTTTTGTATTGTAAAAAATAAAATAAATGAAATACACCGAACAATGAAAAGTAATAAAAGAATATGACGGTCAAGCGTCTAGTTACACACAATAATAAAATAAAAACACCAACATATGGCTGACCTAAATCCTACATAAAATATCCAGCTAAACAGTCGCCCTGGAAATAATCTGCCGACTCTGTCTGGAATACATGAAACGACACAACCAGGACAGAACTAATATTTAAACACATGACCCTATGTTAATTTAGGTACGACATTCTCTTCAGGACAAACAAATATGGCAGAGGCTGCCAAATAAACTAGAGCTCGTTCCCAAATACGATGTAACCTACTTGGAAAACAGGTAATTTGTCAGCATTACAGCTCTATACTTTTATGTTAATGCGTTTTAATAGTGTACTGTTTGTTTCCAAGTACATGTGAAAGCTCTCATGGATAAATGTGATAAGACCAAAAGATTAAAATATTATATGCTAAATTATTGAAAATGTTTGTTTCATCCACGCTATTTTGTGCATTTATTTCTCTGTCTTAACTTAAGTGGTAGTGGGCATGGCACATTGCTCGCAGAATGGATGGCCGATGGGGCGGAAAAGTTCTGGAGTGGCGACCGCGAACCGGAAGACGTTGCGTTGGAAGACCTCCCACTAGGTGGACCGATGACCTGGTGAAGGTTGCGGGAATCCGTTGGATGCATGTTGGATCCGTTGGAGTCGCACGGGACCGGTCAATATGGCGACACTTGGGGGAGGCCTATGTCCAGCAGTGGACGTCTTTTGGCTGAAATGATGGTGATGATGATGATGATTTCTCTGTCTACTCTGAACATCAGTTACGCCTAAGGAACTGCCCACACTTATTCAGCTCTATTCAGCTTATGCCCATAGAAAACAACGATTTTGTATGAGACGCGTACGCATCCTTTCAGCTGAATGCACGCATACGCGTCTCATACAAAATCGTTGTTTTCTAGGAGCATAAGCTGAATAAGTGTGGGCAGTCCCTTAGGCATAACTGATATTCCTGGTAAATTTGGTGTTGTTTCACAAACGATGGGACACTTGATATCGTGTCCTGCCTGTCCTGTTGTTTGTGTATCACTGCAGCTGATGGACGCACCTGTAAGTGCCAAACTCTTCACAAAATTTTGGGCAGCTCAATTTAAATTGTCATCGACACGCTGAGAAGAAACAAACAGGGGTATGCATTTAAAACTCATTTTTACCTTTCCATTTCCTTATACCTACTGTCATATACTGCTGTACTATCAACGAGAAATTAAATAACAGAATATTCCAGCTAACCAACATTCTTGCGGTGGGAATGTTTGTGGCACAGCTCAGCGAACACGATAACTCAGCCAACATCGATTGGATTCGATCTCAATGCGGTTAGTAACTATCTGAGTACCTTTCAATGATTTATTTAGTTTCCCTGATCTGCGCAGTCTATAAATTATAAATGTGAACGTGAATGCAAATCTAGATGATTTATAGGAGAGAGGTAATGAAATGAAATTCTGATAATGAATGATAGAATCTAATAAAATCTAATGAAAAGAGAATGTGGGTAACAAGAGAATAACTGGGTTCAGGCAAGTAAGCTATTTTATAGGCTAAAGTAATTTATAACATATTAATTGAAACAATAATATACTGGTAGTCAGTGGCCCAAAATGTCTGACTACCAGTCTTACCAAGTGGTATCGTATTACCTAGTACTAACTGGGTTGTGGAGGTCAGATAGGCAGTCGCTCCATGTAAAATACTGGTATTCAGCTGCATCCGGTAAGACTGGAAGCCGATCCCAACATAGTTGGGAAAAGGCTAGGCAGATGATGAAGATAATTGAAATATACAGTTACAAAAGACATAGCACTATAAACTCTTCCAATTACTTGATTGGCTCTGAACTTACGTAAAAAACGATATAGAAAATGGCTTTTTATTTACAAACAAATCGCTACATCCCAGACTGACAGACTCAAATCATTCTTAACAAAAGGTTTGATCTTTCCTTGTCCTAACATTAACAACACAAAATTTAATTAAAACTCAACAAAACAATAACAAAACGCCACTTAAACAGTCTCAGCACAAAATCTAAAATATAAACAAAGCTACGACCATGTTTCTCTTTATTACTCATTTCTTCAAGCGTTTCCCTTTAAAACTGAAAACTGTGGGAAACTTGTCACTAACAGAAGGCTGTTGTAATTAAATTTTAATCCTCGACGAACTATTGTCTGAGACAAAACCAACAAAGATGAAGGAATGAAAGTTGGGGCGAAGCGCTCCAGCTCGCGAGTTCGACAGAGTTATATGGTATTGTAAGGACACTGGCATGTTGATGTACTTAACGAGTTGGGACAAATAGACATTCCGACAAAGAACCTAAGTTGTCGACACAGCCGTGCAAGTACGTAGGGATCGATTCGATAAATCTGATAGTTATTCTCGACAAAATGAGTTTTTATCTTTGTTATAAACTCATTTTGTCGAGAATGACTGTCAGATTTATCGAATCGATTCCTACGTACTTGCACTGCAGAGTAGGTAAGCTGAAATGTCAATGGGCTAGCCATATTTTCCGAAGAACCGATAACCATTGAGGTAGACGTGTTCTTGAGTATATTTTCTTTGTACCATAGGATACCTCCTATGGTACAAGATTCCTATGGTACAAGGTTATAACTGTGATATGATAAGAAGGAAACGAAAGCTAAACGGAAAGATATGGGGGACGCTATTCAAAATAGTATACGATATGATATACAATGCTTAATTAAATCACAATGAACTATTTACAAAAAACTAGTAAATAAAAAAAGAATAAGATCACGTCTAGGATGAATTTTCTGCAATTTACCTTCTGCTAGACTTCCTCGTGTTCTAAATTGCGTATCCAGTTCAACATACATAAACTCTTGCCATATTCCCGTGGGCAGGTAGGAACTACGGAAGGTGAGAGGGTGAGAACCTCAGGTTCTGGCCGCCGCGGGAGACGCTCCGGGCGTCGGGGGCCACCGTAGGCGCGGGCCTTTGGACGGAGAGCTATGGGCTGGCTCGCCGTCCGTCCGTCTCATGAGAACAGGCCGTGTCGACGGCGCGTTCGTGTTCCACGCGCGCCTCAAAGAGAGTCAGCAAAAGGAAGGACCGACGCCTGCCGGGGCTGCGGGACTGTTCAAAAGAGATACCGTGGCCCCGGAACACAAAGGGCGATAAAGGAACATGGATAGGTTTTAGTCAATAAAAGTCTGACACTCCCTCCTGCTCCGCCCAGAGCGGGAGGAGTCATTTGATGATTTCTCATCTGAAAAAATAAAATATTTTTATTTACTAGTTTTTGTAAATAGTTCATTGTGATTTAATTAAGCATTGTATATCATATCGTATACTATTTTGAATAGCGTCCCCCATATCTTTCCGTTTAGCTTTCGTTTCCTTCTTATCATATCACAATTATAACGTACCTCCTATGGTACAATATAAAACAATTTTCAGGAATAGGTACTTCTAGTCTAAGATCCGGCTGCAGAATTAGTGCGTTCATCGAGTATTTGCTAAAAAAAACATTTTTTTACGCATATTTATGAATAGGAGAATATATACCTACCAGGGTGCGCTATCAAAATGTGGCCGTTTCTTTTACTAAGTAACCTTGGTTTTATTTTTCATCAATATTCATTTTTTGTTGTAATTTTGAAAAAAGAAGACATTTCTTTTGGAGTATTTATTAAATCGTCCCTACTACTGTTAGAACCGGTGCACGGTGGTTGAGAACACTAGCATTCGACGCATGCGCAATGGCTCTAAAGCGTCGTACAGCTGGCAATCGCTATCCTCGTCTGACTAATGATGTTACGCGTTAGCTATCTTTCACTCTACCTTAAATATTTACAATCTTTAACAGCCAGCAACCCTTATTTGCGGCCAGATTTAATTAAGCAACCGTATATCATAATAAACAGAAGAAAAAAAGCTATAATTTGATACATACTACTCTGTCAAGAAAGTACCGGGAAAAGATCAATAACACACAAAATGTCTGTTATTCATCCAAATTTATTTTATCACCTTCAAAGTATGCTCCTTTAGAAACGATACACTTGCGCCAACGAATAATCCATTCATCAAAACATTTTTTAAACGCTGCTTCCGGAATTGAGTTCAGTTCTCGCCGCGAATTCTCCTTTATGTCTTCTATCGATTGAAAACGGGTGCCACGAAGTGGTAATTTGAGTTTAGGAAAAAGAAAAAAGTCAGCAGGAGCCATATCTGGTGAATATGGTGGTTGCTGGATGGTATTTGTTGAGTGTTTGGTCAAAAATTCGTTTACAATGATAGCCTTGTGCGAAGGCGCATTGTCGTGGTGCAAAATCCAAGAATTTTCTTTCCACAAATCTGGCCTTTTTCGTCGAATTTGCTCTCTTAAACGCCGCATAACGCTCAAATAATATTCTTTATTTACCGTTAGACCTTCCGGTAAGAATTCAGAGTGCACAACACCGCGATAGTCAAAGAAAACAGTCAATATGACTTTGACTTTTGATCGACTTTGGCGTGGTTTTTTCGGTTTCGGTTCAGTTGGAAGGCGCCACTCCGAAGCTTGTTGACTAGTTTGCATGTCAAACTCGTAAACCCACGTCTCGTCACCAGTAACAATGCGTTTCATGAATGTTGGGTCCGAACTGACTCGTTCTAGCATGTCCTCAGCGACTTTCATGCGATTGAGTTTTTGGAGAAAATTCAGATCTTTTGGGACTAGCCGAGCAGCAACATGTTTCATACCCAAATGATTAGTTAAAATGGTACGGATCGACTCGTGAGATACAGAAAGTTCAGCGGCTATCTCTCTCAGAGTTGAATGGGGATTTTCAGTCACTATTTTCTTCACTTTTGCGATGTTAACTTCAGTTGCAGACGTTGACGGCCTACCAGAGCGAGGCAAATCTTCCATCACATCTCGACCGCTTTTGAACGCTTTGAACCACTCATAAGCACGAGTTTTTGATAAAGTCGATTCACCGTAAGCCTTCTGTAACATTTTCAGTGACTCCGAACACGAAATTCCATTGGCCATGCAAAATTTAAGACAAACTCTTTGTTCGATATTTTTGTCCATTATGAAATTCGCAATACACACTATATAATATGATATTACTAAAACCAGCACTGTATTTAATATAAATAACAGATGCAACTCAAACTCCGCGCCAAAATGGAAAACAGTTGTGCCAATCTAACAACTACAAAAAAACAAAAATTTGAATTTGGAACCATAAACAAATCATCCATTCCCGATACTTTTTTGACTGAATGTATATTGTTAATGTACGTTATAAACGCATAAATGTATCAAAATCATACCTGTTCACAGCTGGCTGCGAAGAGGTGCGGCCATAGATAATACACTATATAATACAAGATAGATGTGCAACTGAGGTTTTCGTTTTAAAAAGCTGTGTACCCTAACTGTTAGATGGCGCTACTTGTCTCAATGTCTCCTCCGCTTACGCTATCGCTCACTAGATGGCGCTTTTAGTTTTTTTTTCTAGTAATAAATCCTTTCATTGAAGAATGATTGTTATTTATTTCTGTGGAATAAATGAATTCTTATATGTATAAAATAGACTATGATGACAACATCATGATTATTCTAGTCTTGTCTTGTCTAAATATAGAATTCGAAACATACACATAAGAATTTACTCAATTCACAAAATAAATAACAATCAGTCATCAATAAAAGGAAAATCATTCTTCAAAATCTTAAGCTAGAAATGACATCAATAGAGCCATATCATCAAATGAATGATAGATAGAAATGAAAAAAATAATTAGTTTTTTTTTTTTTTTTTTATTATTTTCTTTTTTTACAATGTGTGTTCTAATAATATACATACTCGTACAATACAATACATTCAAGAAGCACTTAAAGGCCGTCTTTCTCGCCATTTTGCAAGTTTCGTCGAATTCAAATCAAAAAGGTGAATTCGAGGTCCAGTATACACGTCGTTGGGTCAATCGTTTACGTATCTTATCACAAGGTCCAAGGGAGAGGGTCCAACGTTTATATTAGCAGATATCAAGAAAACAAGCACAGTATTAGGTCGTAAAAGAGCACAAAACAGATCACCAGAACACCACGAAACAACAAACGTTATATAAAAAAGTTTTCAAATGTATGGGTACATTTGAAAACTGTTATGTGTAATAAATAAACTACTTGAAATGAAAACGAAAAGATCTTATTTATTTTGCTATAATATTTTTAAATTTATTTGTAAGATAAAACATGTTGAAATAATAATAATAAATAATACTTATTTATTAATATTTAGTATTACTTTTATTATACTGTTAACAATTAGCTCTATCTATTGGCAAAAGTATAAAACTATGGCCAAACTAGCGTACCTAACCACACAGATGGCAGCACTGTCTATGAAAATTTTGTTTGAAGCCATGTATGGAAGTTTCACCCCCCTGGGTGCGGCCAAGTGCGCAACAGCAACCGTGATTTTTCAGTCTTTATGTAAATTGCCGTGAAGTGGACAATATTTTATTTAAAAAACAAGTGAATGAAATTGTTTCCCAAAAATCAATTAGCAATAATTTAATTAAAAATATTAGCGGCCACATTTTGATAGGCACTCTGGTGATAATAATCTGGTGAAATATACGTAAAAAAAAAATGGTTTTTAGCAAATACTCGATGAACGCACTAATTCTGCAGCCGGATCTCGTACTATTCGCTTTACAATTAAACTAATTTCAAGCAGGTGTCACTTAAATTCGTTTCGTGTTTAATTTTAATTACTCTCGTCTTCCTTTAACGAAATAAACAAAATTGTTCACTTAAGTTCTTTGATCTAAAATAATCTAAATTAAAATCTCACTTCTTAACTAATTTAGCTAGTTTTCGATTGATAAAATTTGCTCACTTAAAGTTTGTTATTTTATTTAAAAATTCATAATTTACAAACTAAAAACAAATTTAAATAAATGTCTGCTAGCATAAATATACAGGGGAAAAACTACAGGACGTTAAAAATTCGCCTTGCCACGTTGGGTGGCAATGCTGACTCATTTGCCAAGAAATAGGCCAAAGAATAGCTAGTTAATTAATTAGCCCTCAACCTTGGCCTTTGCTATTCCAATCAACAATAGGGAATATGCATGTAAATATTTCTTCACTTCAATCAATAAAGTACAGTACTATCAACCCAAAAAAATATTTAAAGTTAAGTTAAACGACTGATTGTCGCTCAAAAAAAAATTAAACTTCTACAATTTTCCACGACAGTTCAAACGTCCGTGACTGTCGCGGCCATTCCTGTCATAGCGGTTAACGTCATTTCTCTGCCACTTACGCCTTCTTTGTTTACATCTAATTTTTTACCCATAATATAATAATTTTACTAAATGTAAAAGCAAACATTGCAAATAATGGCAATAACAATATTATAATAACATATCTGTGAAACTTTAAGTACTTTTCAAATAACAGTGTTTCTTTGACGCAGCGTTTGACGTCACTACCGGCGACGATGCGTTTTGAATTTGCGTTCCGTTTCACCAAAAACACGCTACAAATATTAAATTAGTTAGGTCAAGTTAATAATAAAGTGTTGTATTAGAAAGTTAAACAAGTGTGCCACAATATTTATATGGGTCAATACAAGGCATTTTTTAGGAATAAAAAGGTTTTGAATTTCTTGCATATTCCTTTTGTTTACACTGTAAATATTTAAAGTAAATATCTATCATTGTCTAAAGTTAGTGTAACAATTGTTTACAGGTTAAAATCGCATGCCCCATAAACACATTAGTTGTGCCTCAAGAACTATTCATAATATAAAATTAATAAAAAGCATATTTCAACCTGAAAATCTCCACACGCCGCTTCTGCTACCCTGGTAGCAGCCGAAGCTGTAAAGTGGCAGCGATCTTGTAATCAATATACTTAACTCAAAGTTAAAGTGTACGGAACACTGTAGATATATTATGTAAAACTTGATCTTCCTTCAAAGTTATTTCAGTATTAATCCCCGGATCTTAGTACAGAGATGAATTTATGTCTAAGGGAATTATGTCGTACAAATACGATTAAAATGGTAATGTATATTGATAAATCAGCTGAAATTGAGGGCAGAGTGTTATCTGCTACAGATAAATGAGAAAAAGAAAAGTTGTGGCTGGCTTAATGATAATTGTGCTTATAAATCATAGTATGTTTTTATTTTTTTCGTACGTTCCGAGAAGCGAACTTTGTCATTCGCTATTTACCAATATAACAATTTTCTAACAAACTTTTTCTAAATTCTACGATCAAGGATCAACATTAGTTTACGGTAAAACTAATGTTTTTTGCAACCGAACCAGAAACAGTTTAGTTGCACGCAAATTAACACATAAAACTTTGAGCACCACTCACCTCTCCACCGTAGGTTATTCCGTAGCCATTTTGCAATACATTGTTTGTTCAATTTATACCCCCAGTTCTCTAGAGATGCGTTATTCTATTGTTGCACCCACGAAACTACACTTCAACCTTATCACGAAACAACAGAGTCCAATCTCCTTTAAAACACAGATAAATGTTATAGTTGTTCGTTGTTTAGATATCTTGAGGAAATGTTACGTTTTCGGCACTTACAAGTCAACGAACTTTGCATAGGGCAGTCAACACTCGAATGTAACTTGGAATAACTTTCCTATTTGATGAAAAAACTTCGAGATCGTAAAGTTGGCGTAAAATCCGCAATATAACTTATTTGTCCTTGATTTGACGAACGAAAATTGTTTTGGTAAAGTTTAAATGCGTAGTCAGGTGCGATTTTATGCTATATTCTTGGATTGACTGATTCATTTGTTTTTGGGTTGACTGATACAGAAAAAAAAAACAAAATAGAACAGGTGTTTCAGTTTCAAATATTCGTGGAATGGTCAGGAACTGAATTAATGGCCAGTCGGCTCTAAAGAAGAATGGCAGTTCAAAACAACAATAATTAGATTTGTTATTTTACTTTGTTATAAGTACCTACGAGTATTTTAAACTTTGTATATGCATTAATTTTAAGGACTATTCGGGGTTTCTTTTGTGTTATTATATCGAATTACAAAGTTGAGAAGTTATTGCCACATACGCAACACAAAAGGAATTTCGACAAAGGGCTTCATCAAAATCGGCTCAGTTATATATATTTAAAAAAAAAAAAAAAATACCATTATTACGCATGAAGGACTTCAGCCTTTATCTAAGTTGCCAATTAAAACAACTTTTTACAAATCAATTTAGTCGGAGCAGAAACCCATTTGGGTGAACCAACTTTTAATGATCGAATTTATGTAATCCATCCATTTATTCACAAACTACTTAGTCAGTAGTAATCTACGTACAAAATACAATGAATAATTTAAGTTTCGTCGAAGTTAAATAACTGTAGCTCAACTTTACAGACTTAATTACGAATGGCCGCGTTTGGCATTTTGGCTGGAATTTAATATTATATTAATAAATTGGTAAACGCATGGTTTTGTGGAGGTGCATCGACGGACGGGAAGGGGTGAGGGGAAATGGGAAAGGGGCTCATTTTGTTAAATAATGTAAGATTCCACATTTAAATGTATTCAACTGACTCTGAAGTGAAGAGCTTCACGGAAAACATACGAATGGATATTGCATTACAAAACGTTCGAATAGTAATTATAAATTATTTAAATTTAATCATATGTACAGGGTGTAAACGGATCCTTCACGTAGCCGTCAATCAAGCATTCTGGTACATTAAAATAAGTAATTTTGCGCAAAAAATATTGCTGGGAAACGATTTTTCTTTTTTGGGTCACAAATCATGTTTTACGGTAAAACTCAATGTTACGCACTCAAAACATTATCCTAATTATTTTGGAATGGTGTTTAAAGAGGTATTTAAAGTAAAGTTATGACCTTAAAAATTAGTTTTTGAAAAAAAATAGTTGGTGAGAAAGTTGGAACTGACCTCCAATTCAATTCAATTTACTTATTTAGTCAGACAAATAAAATATCCATAGAGTAATACACAACTTCGATATCTCCGTAACTATGTATTAGGTTCCCAGGTATGGTCCAGAACAAAAAAATGATCGCAATGCAAGGGCAGAACAAGTGCCTTTTGGCTTCGTTAAAGATCTATTTTATACCCTTTATATTCACTTGTTTATAAGTTAGTTTAATAATATTTTAGCGTGCAGAAGAACCATTTTAAATGCGGATAGAATCTTAAACAGAATAACAGGTTTGTGCAAAGATAGCTCACGTCATTGTACATTAAAACAGATATTTATACAAGAAAAAATCAATAGAAACCATGTACCTGAAATGTAGTAGCTCTGTTATTTATATAACACATAAAATACTTATTAATAACAAACCCGACACTGTTTACTGAACAAACATTGATGAGTCGTCGATTGGCGATACCAATTTATTTTTTGCAACTAAAACAATAAATGCGGAACATTGTTTGTTGTGCAAACATGATATATTGTAATATTTATTCAAAGAGGGATCATGTTAGCTGGCTGACATGATGTACCGGGATAGTCAATGGATCCACGACGTGGATAATTGATCATTTGTTAGATTTTTAAATTCCTTGCTAAAACTATGAAAACGCAAAGCATGAAATATTTATTAATCCTGGAAATGTGACTAGTCAATGTTGGGTTTTGGTACGAACAAACTACAACCGCTTCTCAAGTCCATATCGCCTTGACCGAACCTTCACATTGAAATTGGTTCCATGGTCTATCAGAAAAAAGTAATTACCACCGCCAACAACGCCAAGTGATCCGAAAAGAATATCCAGCGATCCCGTTCAAAACTGACCAAACAGTATTTCATCACCGCATTAATTCCGACGGGTTTATGCAAAAATAACGATCGTCGAGGACATCGCTAAATAAACAGTACCTATTTCATTTTGGAATCCCTTTTCACGACCAGCAGACTATCCATTCATTTGGGGAAAGCTGCCCGAATTTACGGCATACGAATAAGAACCAAAAAATGTACTAACAAGATTAAATTTTCAGATGCAATTCGGGTGTGCAAACTAGCTGTGTGTTCCACGTTGTAATAATAAATATAAAATTGTTTTGAAAAGTAATGTTTGTTTTGAGTTTGGTAAAAGAAGTGGAAAGTCATTTTGTATGGTGCTTTTGCTGTTTTTATAATGTTCCTTGGGCAGGGACACCGGTTTCTTCTGTGCGATGGAGTGAATTGGCTATAAATACTATAATCCACAACACGGACTTCGTGTTGTTTGCCATGGTGGATAATACCTCCCTCTAATTTAACAGTTTTATTTCGGAACTTTAAAATCATTCCGGGACTTATTAGGGTCCACACATGTTACCTATAGTTAAGGCAAATACTCTACCTATTCCGACCTTTGGTCATAATACACAATTACACATATGTATTTTCAATTTCAGACCTGTTCCGCGTTCATTAATTATAACACTGTCAACAATTAATTTCTTCATTTTATGTCACATTGACAACAACCCGCATGGGTAACTTACCGTGTACACAACACAACTTTTGCACATAAACACATGTCGAGCTCGTGCCGACATAAGCTAACCGCACCGACTGTAACAGGAAAAGCCCGGAAAAATAAAGTAAATAAGTAAAACAGTGGTCGCGTAGCACCCTAATTAGCCGTTTGCCTCAACTTCGTAAGGAGTGTGTGTTCTGTAAGGCCCCATTCACGACCTTAAGTAATAAGACTTGTGTCGCAACTTGTGTCAAGCGACGAGCTCGTGCAGCCTGTGTCACAATTTCCTTCGCATCTACGTGGGCCATACTGAGTTTATGGATCTGGCCACTTACAATAAAATAATGAAAAAACAATTATGGCATACGAAAATGGAACTCATTGGAAATATGTTACTTTTTAATTTGCGAGACTGTCATTTGTTTTTTCACTGTGGCGTCCTTTCGAAAATTGTGTGTCGCTATCAAAATGAATATAACTCGTGAACATTTTCGTTCAATGATTTTTATGATTTTCGCTGTGGCTTAAGTCAGTAAGAGAGTTGCCAGAGACTGCAATTGGCATTTGGTGATGAGGCACCATGTTGCAGCTCTGTGTATTCGTGGTTTGGATATTTAAACGTGGACGTGATCATCCCCATGACGAGGTACGTGAAGGTCGGCCGGCGACTGCGGTTACAGAATCTAATATTGACATCGAACGACAATTTATTGAAACTGACAAAAAAATGACTTGTCAGCAAAGTCGTGCCTTGTTAGGCATTGGTACTAGCCAAGTACAAAACATTTTTCATGTGCATCTGAAGGTTCGGAAGCTTTGCACTCGATGGATACCACATGACTCGGAGGACGGAAGACCAGAAACGACTGTGTGTCCAGTGTGCCGTAAAATGATAAAAAAGTTTAACGGAGGGCAGTCATTGGCTGTCTATAATATCGTGACAGGTGACGAAACCTGCGTGTATTGCTTTGAAGCCGGAAAGAAAAAGCCAGTCGGCAGAGTGGGTCTTTTGATGATTTGCCGACGAAAGTTAAAAAGTCAAAGCATTGGTAGAAAAATGGTTGCTTCTTTTTTCGGCAAATCAGGACATTACACGACAGTATCACTTGAATATCAAAACACAGTGACTGCATATTGGTACGTCAATACTTGCTTGCCCAGAGCCTTAGAAAAAGTTCGCGAAAAGCGTCCTCGAAGCAATGTCCTCCTTCATCACGATAACGCATCCTCACATTCCGCTAAGGTAACGGAAGCTTATTTAAGGCTGCAAATATAGAACTGATGACGCATCCGCCTTACAGCCCGGACCTCGCACCTTTTTTTTTTTTTTTTTTTCGGATGGGAAATCATCAAATGACTTCTCCCGCTCTGGGCGGAGCAGGAGGGAGTGTCAGACTTTTACTGACTAAAACCCATCCATGTTCCAACATCGCCCTTTGTGTTCCGGGGCCACGGTATCTCTTTCGAACAG
Organism: Xestia sexstrigata; assembly: GCA_941918905.2. Classification (NCBI taxonomy): domain Eukaryota; kingdom Metazoa; phylum Arthropoda; class Insecta; order Lepidoptera; family Noctuidae; genus Xestia; species Xestia sexstrigata. Next base: position 2,647,649 of record OW799210.2, read on the forward strand.
TCCCGCAACCCCGGCAGGCATCGGTCCTTGCGAACCCCTTCCTTTTTGCTGACTCTCTTTGAGGCGCGCGTGGAACACGAACGCGCCGTCGACACGGCCTATCGTCATGAGACGGACGGACGGCGATCTAGCCCATAGCCCACCGTCCACAGGCTCGCGCCTACGGTGGCCCCCGACGCCCGGGGCGTCTCCCGCGGCGGCCGGGACGCTGTGAGGTTCTCTCCCTCTGACGTTCCGCCACCTCCTTCTCTAGCATTACTGCTTCGCAGAAGGAGGTGACGGCGTCCCATTCCGTCTCGCTCCGGACCATGGCTTGCACCGGGGCCGGACGCGAGAGGTCGCCGCCGCCAATCGCCGCTTCGAGGACACGGCGGTGCTCCGCCCACGCGGGGCACACCTCCACCGTGTGCTCCACCGTGTCCTCCGGTCGATCCTCGCAATGGAAACACCCGGGCGTTTCCTCCCGCCCGATTCGGTGCAGGAACCTCCCGAAACAACCGTGTCCGGTGAGGACCTGCGTCAGGCGGAAGGTGAGGACGCCGTGGCGTCTCTCAAGCCACTCCTCAAAGAGGGGACTTACCGCCACTATTGCGGCGTGCCCTGGACCTCGCACCCTGCAACTTCTTTTTATTTCCCAAAATTAAAGACAAACTTAGAGGCACAGGTTTTACGGGCCTTGAATCGGCAGTGAATACGTTCCATGAAGCCATTGAAAAGGTCCTTAAGGCAGATTGGTTCAACTGGTTTGTACAAAGGTTTCAGCGAATGCAAAAATACATTAATTGCGAGGGAATATACTTTGAAAAACAATAAATGTATCGTAAGTCTTATATCTGGTCTTATTTATTAGAATCCAGAAACTTTCAGTATGCCCTAAGCATACCGTCGCAGTTAAAAACGTTCATCGTTAGATGTAGTAAGTGTTCATACTGAGCCTCACTGAGACTCTTATCAGTGCGCACATCGCACATCCCGCATGAAACGTGAAAAGATATGATTTTCAGTATGACTGAGCTAGATCGTACTATCCCTGCAATATCATTGCCAACCAAAAAGCCACGTGATAATTTTTTGACGCAGCCAGAGCGAATCTAACTATTTAAATGACTGTGGAGACTTGTGGCAGTCATTCACGTTTCAAATAATATGTGAAACGTGAATCAAGCAGGTAACTCCACGAATGACTGCCACAGTACCATATTAAATAATCTAGCTTCATACCACCACAGGCTATATTATGTTCCCATCGTTTTTTTTGGTAACTTATATGACTAAAAGACTGATGGATATGAATGTTAACTTATGGAGAGGGAGAGGAAGGCCAAAGGAAGGATGGATAGATTATGTGGGCGTTGATATGAAAAAGACAGGAGTAAATTATGACGTACCATCTGATAGGCAAGAATGGAAGAACAAAACGTGTTGCGTCGACCCCAAGTGGAATGGGACAGGGGCAGTACGATGATGATGACCTACTTATGAATATCATCACAGTAGGACGCTCTGAATTGGTTCTTTCATTTGTTTTCTCCGTAGTCTCTGTCACACGCGTGTCGCCTGACCGTGTAAATTGTGGCCAAGGCATAACAAGTATATAAACATGTAGGCGTAATAGTTGGACTTCCGATTAGTAGTCGATACGGTTATGGTAGTGTATCGTTCAGTGGCCCCCTTGTGTATGAACCTGCGGGAGGGAAATGAGACACGAATTTTTGGTACAGGTGTGAACAAAAAAACGTTTTTTGCAAAAAATAAAAAATAAAATATTTTTTACTTTTTATTTGTAATATTCTATACAAATATTAGCTACACAATTTATTTTAACATAACATAAAATCACGCCTGTAATCCCCGAAGAGTTGGGCTGAGGTGTACCCAATAGTACCTACACCCACATTTCGCCAGTTATGTAAAAGTCATAAAAAGAATAATCGAAATCGGTTCACAATTGGCGAAGATATCGCTGAACATTCACACAAAAAAAATCAGACGAATTGATAACCTCCTCTTTTTGGCAGTCGGTTAAAAAGCTGGTTCACTTTTTTTAGTTTGAGAAGCTTATTATCCATCTTAGTTAAACGGTTGATACTGAAAAACGGATCTTATAAAAATATCGTTAAGATTGTAATGTGTGTTTTTACATGGTTTTTTTACTTACATTTTTGGACATTATTAACCTGAAAATTTAAGCATTCGTCCTCCCTAGGTAGCTTCATGCTCATTTCCTGGAGGCTTAGCATATCTTTTTTCCGTATAATTCATGTTATTTAAGTTTTTCTGAAGATTTTTATCTCTCTTGAATCTTTGTTTACCTTTGTAATGTCAGTTAGTGACAGGCCTAGTTTTATTTTTAATTTATTGCTGGAGCTAGTTGTAGGTCGTATAGGTAAATCACATCGACCTCATTATCTTTTCTTTTTATTATGTTCTAGAAATTCTTTCCAAATTATAAAATGTCAATCATCTGGAGATGACAGGAGCCAGGTGGTGGATTTTCAGTCTACGTCTGGAGCTGAGTATGAGAGTGACCAGAGGAAGTTTCCCTCTACTGTGATTTATAAGTTAACGCGTACCTGTGCCATGTCTTAGCATCTGCTGCCCAGGCTATAGGAGTGACGTCCCTCCATCCTCCCTTACGATCTGAGTAAACAGACGTCTTCCGGCTCAGCAGATAGAAAACTGACGTCCTCCGGCCCTCCGAGAGGAAGATTGACGGCCTCCGCCTCCTCGGCTGCAATGACGAAGCCTCGACCAGTTCTACCGATGGAAGACGAAGCCTGATGTCCCTCGCCCACTACTACAGCCCAGAGGCTCGCCTGATGTACCTCGACCAGTATCACTGAAGCCTGACGTCCCTCGGCCACTACAGCCCAGAGGCCCGCCTTTCTCCAGTTCATCTCACGTTCATATTCATTTTCATTCACCAGCTTCTCTGGCCTAGTGAGGGTTTAGTTCACTCCTAGCTCCGAATAGGTAGGCCCTAGGTTATTTCTTAATAATAAATTCTTATAACTCGTCCCCTTGACTATTTCTTTTAACAGTGCTCCCCTACAGACTGAAAGTTAGGTTAGGTGAGTGCTCAGTGTGACCTTACAGTTTTCTGGCTCCTACCAGGAAAATGTATCGTTACAAGATTAAAGTTAAGACTATGTAAGGAATCTTTCTACGAAGAGCCAGTAGGATGTTATTGTTATGATGTCAGTTGTAGATATATTATGCTCGTTAATTCTCTTGGACTTTCCCCATCTTTTCCCGAAAAATTATGAATCTGTGTCATAATCTGCTTCTGTTTTATTAGAGTGGCAATGATGTCTGACTTTTCTGCAATTACAAGTTATGAGCAAACTGGAGTGATGCCAACTTATTTCTTGGACCAGAACTTAGCTTACGTGGTGAAAAATAAAGACGTTAAAACATTCATGTTCACTATAAACTCCTGCATGTTTCAAATACTTGAAGCCCGAGTAGTGAATAAATTAGCTTAGATACGACTTGAAGTTTCTCCAATGTCCATTAATTAATCATGGTTTTGAATAATAGAATCGAAAGCTTGTACTCGTAATTCATGCAGTGAATCGACAATCGCACCGTGAGACTCCCGCAAGCCATTTTGACATCTCGACACCAGATTGATGTAGCTCTGATTCCTTAATTCTTCAGCCACATTTGAAGAAAGCCTTATAATATTTTTGCAAATCAATTATTTCAACTAACAATTTCAATTCAAAAAGCTCATTTACAAAAACGTAATTATTATTCAGGGTAAAACGGCGGAATCAGCCACGGTGATATCTAACAGACAATATTTGGATAGACCAGGAGACTATAATGATTGATGTTAGACGGTGTTGTTTTAAAAAAATACTCCTGTCAAAATATTATTTTGTTTGAGAATGTGCAAAAGTATGGAAGAAGAAGACATGCTGCGCCGACCCCGTATATATTGTTATATAGAAGTCTCCAATGATGTTTATGATGAGAACGTGCAAAAACTTTTTCTTTTGCACATATACGGAAACAGAAGAAGAAGCTTAATTAAAACTGTCTGAATGGCTTGTGGTGTACCTTTTTACTCAAACATTTTAACAATACATATTTCCAACACAATGCACTTTTCGCCCCGACCGTCCGTCCCCTCGGTCCGGTCGGTACATATTATTTAAACTGTTCCCCTACCCGGCTCCCCTTTCTACCAGGCGCACAGAAGTCCACAGGTACTACAAATATACGGTTGACACATTTCGTTATCATTTATAATAGTCCGATCTGTTTGTGCGAAGGGACTATTGATCAACTGTAAAGTGATAAGTTACTTTTTCTATTGTAGTCTTAGAAATAATTTATACAGATAGTTCTTGATCAATACGCATCGAACACTGGACTCTATTTAGCGATGAAGCAAACTTCATGATTTTTGCGTTTGCTTTTGATCTAACTAAATGATTAAATGTAACTGAGACACAATATTCGCATTGTTTAGATAAAACCTCATTTGTGGCATGTATACTATACAATTATAAAGAGGTAAGTTTGTAGGTTTGTATGTAAGGGGTAATCTTCGGAACTACAGATCCGATTCCGAAAATTCTTTCACTAACTACATTATCTCCGAGTGGATCAATTTCCGTACATAACGGAAGCGAAGCCGCAAGTAAAAGCAAGTTTACCTAATATAGTGCTGCATGCTCTTGCCGCCTGACCATAGCCGGAACTTGGCTGCCATCTTGTTTTTTTTTTTAAATTTCCTCAAGGCAATTTCGCAAATGTTTACCAACAGCGCGCTCCTTACAACGTTATTCAAACGTTAATAGAAACATGCTACAATATAGACCCATAAATACAGCTGCATTTTAGAATTATTATCTTCGGTTAAATATCTTTAAACCAGAAAACATCCAATCAAACAGTCCCATCCTCCCGTGTCGGATCCCGCAACCCGAGGCTTACTTTGTTTGCTTTGCACAATAGATGCCGCACCGGACTACTCGCAAAACTTTAATAAACGCGCATTCTTCACGTACCAGCATCAATGTTCCACTACTGCTAAACTGAACAAAGCTAACCAAGAGAGTGGAACCCGCAGACACCACAATAGTCCAATAGAACTGGAATTTAAACCAGGAAAAACAAGCTCAAATTAAAAGGAAAATACTGTCTTTTTTTTCTAAAAGCCTCTAGTACATCAATGGAGGGAACATTTATCAATGTTGGAGTTCGAACTATTGTCTTTTGGTCTACGAGCAATCGTGATTTATCTGTAGTGAAGAAATTGGAGCTACAAATGCATTCGCTACGCTTTTTGCTACGAAAAACTTGCAATGGCACGTCTACGGCACAAAACTGCTCTCCTGATGTGTCGATTTGACGTACGTAATAAGACAATGTAATAACAATCCTTAAATATTCATAGGGTTCTAACATAATGACTAATTTGCATACCAAGTATGTTAATTATGGCATTGTTTACCTAGTATTGTAATATCGAGAGCGCGCGCATTCAGTACAATTCGATGGCTGGAAAATGGAATTCCTCATACATTCACAAGTATAAATCTGTACCTCCCATACGTCCATGCCTCGGGGGGTTACAAAACTAGAAATCCACTCGACATACTGCCCGTAAGTAGGTTATTATCTCGAAGCGGTTCGTTACCCCGTGACGTCACCTGAGCCGGCCACCGCATTACTTACATAACAGATATCCACCCAACTTATGTGCTCCTAGTAGCTCACTACTTTTGACCGACTCGTAAATGTAGCAAATACCCCAGATTAGTGGACTCATGTGGGACTGGACTGCAATAGGATTGCTCACGACATTAATTTAGATTTTATGGGCTTCTGGATTTGAGAATAAAATAGTGTTTTATAGACTGGTTGTTGTGTGCTGACATTTTTATGGATTGAAATTTTACGATGTTTGCAAACTGCAGATCTCGCTCACTTTACATTGTACAAAGAAATAGTGTACTACAATATTTTCTTAGAAAAATAGAATATCGAGAATTCTCAAGTAAAATCATATCTACGATAAGGATTACATTTCTAATAGCATGAATATCAACCTCTAAACTCCAGTCACACTTACATGACAGAAAAAATCACAAAAATATTTCAAAACCTGGTTAAATCAACATTCATAAGATAAACGAAACAATCATAACATTAAAAATAAAATCACTTCCCAGCCTCGTCGCTCACCGTATTCTTACGAATTCAACATGAAGTAAATCCCCGGGTTTTGTAAAATAAAACAAAACAAAACCGTAAATGTGATTAGATTCCCGCGGTTAAGCCCGACGACGGCTGAATTCGATTCTATTTTATCTTTTCAAGATGAATGAGAAAGATGTTGGGAACTGTTTGTTAGGTTTCATAATGCTTTTAATAAGGTGCAATTTATTGCGGGAAATTAAGCAGGAAAAGTCAGTAAATAACATAGGGATCTGTATCATTAGTATATTAACGCTAAGTTAGATTAAACGAGAGACATGCTTTAAAGGCATGCTTAAGACTTGCTTGTTTATCAAATCATAATTTTTTAACAATCATTATTTTTCTACTTCCATTCTCCTCTGTCAAACGTCACGGCATCATTTTCTCCTTTCTCTTTCATATCATTCCTCACACAATCCATGAGACCAACTATCAAATATGAAAAAAGCCTACAATTTCTCGAATTACACGAACAAAAATTGAATAATCAACCATAACCCTGTAGATAAGGTAAACGTAAGAAGACGTTTACATAGCGTCGTAAAAGGTCACATAAGTATTACGATCGCAAAAAATCGTCTGCGAACATAATTATTTTCTCATCAATCGGCAACCTCCCACATTTTGGGGCTAATACGATGATTATGTTCGCTAATACACATGTATCCTATAAGTTAGGTAAACTTATAATCTACCTACATACATTGGTACACCTACAGGCTCATCCGGAGAATCTGTTATTCAATCAGTTTTGATTCACATTCAACCACTTACAGCAAAAAAAAAACCTGGAGGAGACTACAATTCATTTTTTTTGCGGTTTCCTCGCTCGTAACTACAGAGCTTGTTTTAAAACAAACATTTATAGCCGACAGACAAGAAAAGATAAATACGAAAATTCCCATTTATCAAACAAAGGGAAGTTTCAAAAGTGGCCGGTTTGAGTTACGGAAAAAAAGTTTTTATGTTTTTGCGCTAATACGGGTATCGCGATCGCTGAAAACAGGCATCGTTTTTTTTTTGCGTGTGTTGATTACTTTAACACAGTTTATATAAAAAAAATCACTTAACTACCGATAATAACAAGGGAATTTTTGATTTCTCTGTAATTGCCTCGTTAGTCTAGCTTACTAGCTACTGCTGAACAGGAGATCCTGGGTTTATTCCCGGGTCGGGCAAAGTAGCATTGGGATGATTATAGTCCACGGTTGATAGATGCTCGCCCTTTTTAGTAGAGGAAAATACCTAAGCGTGATAACATCACGCTTAGGTATTTTATTGTATGTCCTTTTTTCTAACTTTCGTGATTTTTGGGGTCTTATTTGATGTTTACAATTTATTGAAATGGGCTTAAGAGCCTATACTACCTCAGATTAGCAACTCTATTTGTGGTGGTTCAAATTTCGTTTGTAATGCCGTTAGAATAAAGTTCTAATCAGCTTGCACTACAAAGCGGTTGTTACGTCTGTCACTGCGGCCAAATAGTGCGAAATTAGTGGTTTTTATTCTTTATAAAATCAAATTATCGTCTTTTGGAAAAAGTAAAAAACATAAGACCTGCTTTATAGTTAGTTCAGTTAGTATGCAAAGTTTCATGATCTAATTAGAAATACTTTTTGAATACCAGCGGTTTATTGTTCGATTTGGAGGTAACTTTGGGATTTTATTCTATCGAGAAAAAATTTTGAAATCGTGTTTTCGCCAAACATAAGACCTAACATTTATCCTCAACTTTACCATATATTTATTTCAAAATTAATGCTGCAGTATTTTAGGCGTAACGGAGGATCATGCTAAGCCATTTGAGGTAGTATAGGCCCTTAAAGATAATTACGGAAACTAACGATTTTCTAATTCAGTTTTATTATTCAAAGTCTTTAATTTTTGACACATGCCAGCTTCATAATAATTCTTGTAATTATTTGTGTCCTTCAAAGTTACGAAAGAATATATTTCGTGTTGCCCTCAAGAGCGGAATGGCAAATTATTTCAATGTGCCATAAACATGGGGCCCGTGGCTCGAATATATTAGAGATCTGGTCGCGATGGCCTGTCAGTCTACCAGGGTAGGTCCTGTCAGCTGGCTGGCAATCGCTATTAGTCTGTCGGCGCATCCATAATTTAGGCGTTGTGAACTACAATGTCGGGGCAGGCAGGTTTTGATGTGATGTGATGGGAAATATGAAAAGATAGGAGGATCGAAATAATGGTACCAACCTGCAAAAGCATCTTCTCATTCTCAAGGCACGAGCATTAATCACCACACTTGCTCAAGACGTGTTGACAATTTCAGATTTATATTGATTGTAACTCAAGTCGGAAAGACGTCCGAGGTTGCGGGACTGATCGAAAGAGATACCGTGGCCCCGAAACACAAACGGCGATGAAGGAACATGGATGGGTTTTAGTCAGTAAAAGTCTGACATTCCCTTCTGCTCCTTCAAGAGCGGGAGAAGTCATTTGATGATTTCCCATCCAAAGAAAAAAAAACAAAAGTCGGGAAGACGTCACTAGGGAACTCCCATGATGTTTTCCTTCACTGATAACAGTGTTGTTTACGATGAACTTAGAAACATAACATAACATCACACCTGTAATCCCCAAAGGGTAAGGCAGAGGGTGTACCCACTTTTTGTCTGCTAAATCAAATCAAATCAAATCATTTATTTGCGTTTGTGCGTATTTGCTATGTTTAAGACCCATGTAATAAGGGCATGTAATAACTAGGCACAAATCCAGACTCCGTGGCTGCTACTGAGAAATTCCTGAAAACACTTTACTCTACCTGGGCAACAAACCCAGGACCTCTTGCTCAGCAGTCATGTAAATTTGTTAGTTTTCGTAGATTTATCTCCTTTACAAACAAAATTTCGTCCAGATTAGTAGAAATTATTAATGGATTAAGACTTCAGGAGTTTGTGGTAATTATATTCTTGGAAAGTTTTGAATAGTTCGTTATTTTATTCTTCAGCTTTCATTTCAATGAATAAATATTTTATACTAAAATACAGAATATAAAGCCAGTAACGAAGTTCACTTTCAATCAGACTCAATTAATTTATTTAATTCCAGCTATTCGTTTTCAATGTTGCCCGGACAACGTGAAACGTAATCAAATTATTTACTTACGTCTGAAATAGTTAACAGAAAGTTAAATGGATTTCTAGTGAAAATTATCATTAAGACAGAGGTCGAATATGACGGGCTAGCTTCGACTACATCCATCTGGGACCTTTGGCGACACGTTTTATACCTCCGCATTTTCCCAACAGTGCGTTAAAGTACTAGGGCACCAGTTTCAATGCAGAGTTCCTACGTGAAAGTCATACCACATGAACGGAACTGTTGAGCCACAAGATGTTCTTCTTGTTACGATGCTACCCCAATATGTTATCGCCCCACCCACGTCCTGTAACATTACATTTTTTCGGGAGAGAAAAAATATGAGGTCACAGTATAGGCACTCACCTACCTATCTTCTGATCTGAAGGAGAGTACGGTTTAAAATGAAAATAGAAGGGGAAGAGTAACAGAATTTAATATAATAACATTAGTTATCTTACCTATTATATAGGGCCTACCTATTAATAGCTGGAGTGAGCTATCTATCAACTAGTAAAGTCTCTACTCTCCTGCGGACGTTTATACAAACCTATACATCTACGTTACACCCATGACAAATACTTAACTAATGTCCTCTGGCAATAGGACTTGCGTCAACCGACACGCGCATAGGCCACCTGTCGATTGTAGAATCTGTCAAATATAGAATCTGTCAAATGTAGAATATGATGTCAAAAGTAGAATCCGTCAAATGTAGACTAAACGTTCGCGTGAGTACCGTTGCGTCGCGGTAACACGTGGTATGCTCTGAGCAATTTATTTCCGTTCGTTTTCTCCACTGTAGCTGTCGCTTGAACGCATAGCCCGTAGTCAAGCGGTAAGGGTATGCACTGACAGGTACCTTGTAGCTTGCTTAGTACTTAGAACGTTCGTTATACGTAAGTAAGTTATACAAGCAAACGGCCTTAAGCCAGCCTGTCAGTGCGTACGTAGCCTAAGAGGCATTCTTGCTACGACGGCTAAGCTGCCTCAATAAGCTCTCTAAGAGGCATTAAATCATATAGAGGCTACCCAAACCTCTCAAAAACACATTAGGACTTGCGACGATATATTACAAACAACACATTACAAGTCCAACCACAAGGAGCCTAAGAAAAGCAATCATCCAGTTTATTACAGGCAAAAAATCTAGCCTAATCTCCAAGCCGTTTAGTGGCCATCCATCTTGAGTCAGATTTACTTACAACATAATAACAATGTCTCTATTACACTGTATTATAATATTAACAATAAGTAGGGAAGCATTGTCGGGATGACCCCATCGATATAATAGTTCCTTCCGATTGTATGGAAAGGAATACTCCTTTATATAAACTTGAATGGGCTGAGAAATGGGTTCGAATTCGTAACTTTAATCTACGTACTCGTTTCTTGGGTTATGAAGATGGAGTATAATGGATAAACTCTCAAAACATGTGGGGTTCGAAGACCCCATTTCGATCGAAAAATACGTTTGGAAATCCCATTACCTACCTTCCGAGAAATCTGCATCAACATTCAAATTAGTTTTAATTTATTTTTGTCCAATAAGTTATGACAACTTCATCTATAATTTGACTAATTTTAATACTTTTCCAGTTTTATCGTTTCCTAAGCACAAACATTCTACCCGTTTATTAATAAGAACTTTGTAATATCACATAATATCTTCCTGCTAATCCACACTCACAAGTTAAGCCAACAGTTCGACCCTTTTCTCATTAAACTTCCTTTAATAAAAACACTCCGTCAGTACAAAATATTGTCTGCCAATTTCAATAGTCGTCGAGCTATAAACAACACCATGACTAGTGGTTCGCACCACGCCTGTCACAAATAAACCACTGGACTGCAGCTGATTGGCGCAGCGTCACTGCACTGCCAGCAAACTTGTGTATGGATTGTTGAGCTATGGCCCTACATCGCAGTGTGATAGTTGATTCTCAATCAATTCAGGAGATGGGAACCTCAAGTTATATAGGGATACTTGTTATAGGGATGGTTGGGTACTATAAGTTGGAAGTAAGGCGCAACCTCGCCCTGGTAAAATATGTTTATATGATTTTTCGTGGTATTCTGAATAATCCACAAATATTGGAATCGTTAGGATTGCTCGTTCCAGGCAGGAGGCTACGATTGGGACCGAGGGACCTTTAAAGCCAGTCAAACATAATTTTATACCCCTTTTCACCCCCATAAACCTTTTTAAAGTTCCAGCAACCCGTACAAACTTATAAAAGTTTGCACCAATGATTCGTGCAGTAAGAATACTTTAATAATGTCTCTCGGCGTTTAGACATATTTTCTTGCTCTTTGGCGGAATTCCAAAGGGTGACACTTGGTTTGTTGTCCACTGTGTAATTTGTGTTTCTATACCCAGACCCGTTACTTGGGACTGAATAATCAGCAATTAATGACTACTTTTTAACCGACTTCCAAAAAGAGGAGGTTATCAAATCGTCTGTTTTTTTTTTGTGTTTATGTTTAGCCTTTTTTTCGCCAATTGTGAACTGATTTCGATGATTCTTTTTTTGTTTGGAAGAAAATTACTTCGCGGTGGTCCCGTTTTTTTTAATTTGGTGAAGATCTGATGGTGATCTTCTCTTCAATTATAGACTGCCAATCGGTCGTGATTGCTGCAATAATCGCTTGGATGTTTGTTGTTTTCACAAAATCATAACCTACGTATGCTCTGAGGGGGGATGCAGGTGTGTACAGTACACCCACATTTCGGCAGTTCGGTCTGTTAGGTTCCATTTTATTGGGGATAAGCCTATTACCATGACATGTATTGTTAACAATATGAAATAAATGACTGCCTCGGTCTAGTGGTGGCGACTATTCAGCATGAGGTCCTGGGTTCGATTCCCAGGTTAGGCAAAGTGTTATTGAGTTTTTCCATAAGGATTTTCTCAGTAGCAGCCACGGAGTCTGGATTGGCGCCAGCACTCGCCCTCTATTACATGGGACTTAAACATAACTGGCGTTGGTACTATTGGGTACACCTCAGCCCAACTATTCGGAATTACAGGCTTTATGTTATGTTATGTTAAAATAATTGTATAGCTAATATTTGTATAGGATATTACAACTAAAAATTGAAGGCAAAAAATAAAAACCGACTTCAAAAACACAACAAAGTGAAAAATAACTTTAGCTTCAGAAGTCGGTGGCAAAGAAACTGAATCAAACACACAGAAGTCACCGACTTCTGAAGATAAAGTTATTTTTCACTTTGTTGTGTTTTTGAAGTCGGTTTTTTTTTTCGAAAAAAGTTTTTTGTGTTAGCTTGGGTTTTACCTGTTACAACAAATGTATGTGTTAATGAATAAAAATAAATAAATAAACTTCTGTTTCAGAGATATTGGATCGTGTATTTGTTCAGCTCAAAGAAACATCTGCAGGTGTTTTTATTTTGACTGGCAATAGGCTTCGCCCCCTACTACATGTGACTTAAACATAACTAGTGAAATGTGTGAATTATGAAGGCTGAAGCCGGAGGATGCAAAGAAAACCAATTACTTTTAACTAATTTATTAGGAAATAAAATTACATAAATTGCTTAAGGCTAGATTTAGGTGATAATTGGTCGATGGTTGTACCAAGAATGACGGAACGAGTTGGGCGGTGTCGCAATTCGGTTCCACGTGTATTAAAAAATGCTGCGTCGACGCCACGTGTAAGAAATTGCCGCGATGCAAAATATTGGTGTCAAGTAGTCAGTGGTCCGAGTGTTGCACCGAATCGTAATATCAGCATTTCTGCTGTTACACCGTCACGTAACACCTCCCGCCGTAGAACAGCAATTATTTGTTAACAGCTGTTAAAAATGTTGATGTAAGATCACTGAAGTCCATCTTTATTTCAGCTGGATGAATATTCCTTCTTGGTTCCACTTCAGAATATATGTACTGGGCCGCATCCATTTCTGTGGGTGTAGAGTCAACCTTCTTAGTTTTATTGTATGGTAATGGTTAGTACACCTGCACTTAATAGTAAAATGTACAGGTATCGTGGTATGATAAATGCTTCCATCCACAGCTTCCATCGGATATCTTGGTTAAGTTTTACTGAGGGCTGCACTGAAACTTTATTGTAACTCGAAGGCTCTCGAGGTTAATTGAATTGAGCTGTACTAATGGTTTTTCAGCTTTTGATATAGTGTTCCGGTCCGGTCTAGAGCCTGCTTGTGTAGAACGACTGGTGTTAATGTACAGGAGTTGAGATGCTGTTGAGTGATGAGCTGCTGTATTACACAATCTGGTTTGTTTGTAATTTTGTAGCCAATTTTCTCTTCGCAGAGGTACCCTGAGTTTGACTTCGGACATTCTGTCTCTATGTACATAGAATATGATTCCTGAATTGCTATGTAAGGTGAGGTGGGGATAAGGACCATGTTATTTTTTGTTAGGAATTCTGGACAATTTGTATAGGGTTCTTGGTAAGGCAATTGGCACCTTTATAACTATTTTCCTATCAATATAATAAATGATCCTAACTTTAAAATGGTATAATACTTCCGAAGATCGATGTCAATGATCTTGTTTTTTGAGTACAATAATCTTAATTCCTTATCATATTTCTAAGATTACCTAAACTATACCTAAACTAATCAAAGAATTGGTGGTGCTGGATACACGCATAAAAGCTATGTCTGATAATGTCTCTTTAATATCATTTAAAATTAGAAGGTGCTGTGCCAAATGGGCATTTGTAACAAAATCTGCCTGTGTGGACTTAATTCAGATAAGTTCTCTTTTATTTTTATTTTTTGGCAATTATGTTCTGGTTGTCCTTCTAACATCCATTCTTTAGTTAAGCTTATGTGACAGTTTAGTTCTGTTTCTAATTTATTTTCATTACCTTCGAGAACTTGGATGACATTACTATATTTAATTGCATCTGTGTAATCTAGGTTGCCTGATAATTATGCTTTTGATAACTGACCCTAATCCGTCAATGAGTCCTCGTTTAGCTCGACTAGGTTTAAAACTTTCTTACTGTAAGGATATCTTTTCAAGTTTGTCTCCGAGGTAACTAATATGGAGTTTAAGTAATATGTCCTCCACTCGGACCAGCTGTAGCAATATCGTCAGTGGTATTCTGCAACAATTGTTTCGTGTTAGGTGTTCTTTTAAGACGTGATTTGGCAACGGGACCACGGTTCTTTTTCGTATATATGTGAATGGGCAGGTCTGCTAATACTGTGTCTTGTGTGTAACGGGGTGAAAGTTTTTGTCTGCTGGCTAATGGGTTCTTAACGAATATCTGTTGGTCTAGTGCGTATTCCTTTTCAGGCTCTCTATCTTTATTCCTATTTTCTATTAACTCTGTTCGATGGTGCGAAGATGTTTCGTTAATGGCTTCGTATACCCTAGACATCTTATCTCGATGTTCTTGCACGTATTGTTGAAGCAAGTGCACAGATAAATCTATGTCTGAGGGATCACGTGGGTCCGTATGACCGGTAACTACTTCAAGTGGTCTGCATTTCGTGAAACTGTGTATACTACTGTTATACGCCAGTATTGCGTATGTCATAAGATTAACAGCTGGTTCAGTACGATACTGTAATTTTAAAATTCTCAAATGTTCTAGCAAGGTGGAGTGTAAGCGCTCTATCATCCCATTATCATTGGGAGTATGGGCTAGGGTTTTATGGTGTTGAATTCTATGAACACGGGTAAATTCAGTAAATAGTTGGTTGGTAAATTCGGGTCCTTGATCTGTAACTATTGTTACCGGAACGCCGTGATGGGAGCAGAACTTTAGGAAAGCTTGAACTACGCTAACTGCTGTGCCATCTCTGATATGATATGCTTGAGCGTATTTAGAAAAAGCGTCGATAATGGTCAGGTATTTCTCGTTTTGGGCCGTGAATAGGTCAAGATGAACGGTATCAAAAGGTTTTGACGGTGGTGGAACTATGCAAAATTTTTGTTTGATCGGTTTTCGGTCATATTTGGCCTACCCACATATACTACATTCACTTATATATTTCGAAATTTGCTCTTTCATCTTTGGCCAATAGTATTTATGAGATAAGGCTAAGTAACACTCAGTTATACCGCGATGATTAGTTTTGCCTTCGTGGTATTTCTGAATGATCTCTTGCTGTCTTAGGTATTCTTTTACATTTTCCACTTCGATTTTTGTTAGGACAAGATTCATAGCAGAGCTTCTGTACTTTTCCTGGATTATTGGGACTATTTTATACATTGCTAGTGAGGGACGTATTATAATACCTGTCTTATCTTTCGGGTTTGCAAATTCTTTAATAGCGGTTATTATGTCTTGTTCTAGGTTAGATTCGGAGAGTTGGATAGAGGTGCGGGTATGAGTTTCGAATGGCTTGGAAACTGCCGGGCGTTTCTTTATATCGCCTACCACTGTAAAGCATATTTGCCTGTTAAATTTATTCAAGGGCTCATCTGAAATTGGTATTTCTAGTATTGGGTTTTCGGCACTAGTATGAGCTGTGAGCGTAGAGGAGCCTACTAGAGAGGGTGGTTTCTCAGATACGTTAACTATGACAGAGCTTGTTTCTTCGTTATTAATTTCGATCCGGGACAAAGCATCTGCATTTGTATTGTTCTTGCCTTGCCTGTACACTACCGAATAATTATATTCACTGAGCTTGAGTCTCCAACGAGTTAATCTCGAACTGGGTTCTTTTAAACTCATAATCCATTGTAGTGGTTTATGATCCGTAATAATATTGAATTTACGACCGAATAGATATGGCCGAAAGTATTTGGTTGCCCAGACTATAGCTAAAAGCTCCTTTTCTATTGTGCTGTAATTGATTTCGCTGGTGTTTAATGTGCGCGAAGCATAGGCTATTGGTTTATCTGACCCTACCGGGCCCTGTGAGAGTATGGCTCCTATTGCTAAGTTCGATGCATCTGTTGTAAGTAGGAAATCTTTATTAAAATCGGGATATTGTAATATCGGATCATTGATTAACAAAGTTTTACATTTTTCGAAGCAGTTAACATAGTTTATGTCGTTGCATTTTATTTTTGACCCCTTTTTTAAACATTGTGTCATTGGCTTAGTGATTTTAGCAAAATCGGGGATGAATTTCCTGTAGTACCCTAGTAATCCTAAAAATCTTTTAATTTCTGTAGCTGTTCTAGGCAGTGGGAACTTTTGGATAGCTACAATTTTATCAGGGTTCGGTTTGATCCCGTCTTTACTGATTATGTGTCCAAGATAAGCCGTTTCCAATTTTAGAAATTCCGACTTATCCATTTGGATTTTAAAGTTAGAGTCTCTGAGTTTTTGAAAAACCTTTTCTAGATTTACTATATGTTCCTGTAAACTGGTACTAAATACTATTATGTCATCCAAATAGACTAAACAGATAGAATTTTGAAGGTCCCTGAGGACATTGTCCATGACTCTTTGGAAAGTTGATGGTGAGTTTTTAAGTCCCATCGGCATACGTAGGAACTCAAAATGGCCATGTTCTACGTTGAATGCAGTTTTAGAAATGTCGTTTGGGTTCATTTCAACTTGGTAAAATCCGCTAGCTAGATCAAGAGTTGTGAAATACTGGCAATTTCCTAATTTATCTAGTATATCTGCTATGTTGGGGATAGGGTACTTGTCATCAATTGTTTTTTCGTTGAGCTTCCTAAAATCTACAACAATTCGCCATTTGAATTTATCGGATGCGTCAGCTTTCTTTGGGACTACCCAGATGGGCGAGCTCCAAGCCGATTCTGAGGGACGGATAATTCCTTGTTCTAGGATTTTTTAAATTTGACTGCGTACCTCCTGGCGGTGTATAAAAGGATATCTATAAGTTTTAGTATGAACTGCCACCTCATCCGTAGTACGAATACTGTGTTTTATTTTATTGGTAAAGGTGAGTGGTTCCCCTTCGATGTAAAATATATCGGCATATTGTGAGACCAAAGACTCTAAATTTGCCCGCTCCTCTACGTTCAAGTGTTCAGTGCGTAATCTAGATAATACTTCCTCTACCCGGGATTGAGGTAATTGTTGAGTACATTCCATATTATATGTCTCCGCCTTAGCGGGTTGGTCCATAGAAAAAATTAAGTCATTACAGGTTGGATTGAAAATTTCTATAAAGCCACGATTATTTTTGACACTCGTAATACACTTGTTTATGCAACAATTTGATATTATTTGATCGGGAATTATAGCATCACCATCTTGTATATTAACAGGGACTTTAACTAGCTTTGACGAATTTGCTGGGATTATGTCTTCGTATAGATTGCAATTGTGCGAATTGTACATTGCTATAGGATTAACTGCATTTTTTGTGACTAAATTGTTATTTTTTAGATCAATATTCGATTCCCATTTATTTAATAGATCTAAACCGATCAAGCCGTCAAAATAATCATGAAACTTATAAATATAGAACGTTAAATCGCTACAGTCGTTGAATTCCTGAAAACAGCGTAAGTTAATAGAATAGTCATTACGACTAGTGGCATGCACATTTGTCACCTCAAAAGGATCGTAATTCCAAGGTAGATGTGAGTAATGTTTCATTACAGCTTCAGGACTAATGAAGGATTGGTTTGCGCCTGTATCAATAAGTAGTTTTAACGGTGGATCTGAGATTGATATGTAGGGTAGGTAACGCTGCGTTTGTAGATTGATCTCTATTTTAATTCGCTTGTACTCGGATCCTTCTGAAAAATTTTCCTGGATAGGAGACACTGATTTCGCGACGGATTTCTCCTCAGGGGTTGTATGATTTTCATCCGGGCATGAAGCTAGCTGCTGGTTCATCAATGAGTCATAATAAGAATAATCAGGCTGTCCGTAAAAATCATACAGACACTGTTCAAAGTTATTTTCGTAATAAGGTTCAAACATGTAGGGATTTTCGTAACATTCGTTAAAATTCATTTCCCTGCTCCTAAAATAATTAGAAGGGGGCGGATTTCCCTGCCTAAACCAATCATTACCACGGAATGGCATTGGTTTTGGCACAAAATGGGATACACCACTCATTGGTTTCGGTGTATCGCCTGTGTTTGGCCTGTTTGGTTGAATCCCGAAAGTATTATTTTGTGGATTATAATTAGAAGGACGCGCCCCGAATACCTGCTGTGTGCGCGACGGGCCTTGCTGCTGTAACTGCTGTGGCTGATTGAAACTTGGTCTCCACATTTGCGGTAGACGTTGCGGTGGAAATGGCATAGGCATATTTGGTCCAGAAGCACCGGGCATGTTAAAATTGAATTGCCTCTGCAGAGGTGTGGCAGCATGCGGCATGATTGGATTGACCGATGTATTCAGTAACTGAGGTTGCGGCTTCCTAGCTGGTATTTGTTCATTGCGTTGCTGCAGATAAAGAGTGTTCATCTCCTCATGAACGAACTCTAGGGCTTTCTCAATCGTGTCCGGTCGCATGCATCTGATACGAGAACCTAAGGGGTCACGAAGGCCTCGCAGGTATGATTGGAGAGTTAGTTTTTTATACAGGGAACGTTTTGAGTCTATTGTACTTTGAACAGTTTCATGTAATGTGACATATGTCATAATAGTGGCAAATAAAGTTTGACACTTTTCATAATATTCCTGAGGTGTAGAAGAACCTTGAGTTAATAACGCCATGTCATTGTAAAGCGAGGTCTCATCGCGTTGATCGGAAAAGTTATTCACTAACGAACTACGTATGCCTTCCCAGTTTTCCGGTACACCATTAGTGTTAATCAAACGAGCTGCAGGTCCAGTGACCTTATTAAGGATACCGTTTAAAAGCGCCAAGTTTATTAATTCGCGCCCTGGTTCATTTGACACATAAGCTTGAACTAACTGGTCACACAGCTTAATAAATCTGGTAAGAACATTTGTGTTCCCGTCGAATTCAGGAACAATGCGTAAAGCCTTATATATTTCATCTATGGCCGCCATTTCTCTTGGTGGCTCACTACTGCCTATTTGTCTAAATAAATCTACTAAATCTGATCTGGAGGATCTATCTAACCTAAGGGTCCTTGATTGCCTGGGATGGAAAATCTTGGATGTTTTTATATTAACACAATAAGGATACGGGAAAGCAACTCGAGAACTATTCTAGAGTACTTACATATACATAACTGGCCTCTCTGCGGTATCTATGTCTTGATACACCTCCTGGCCGCAGCTTCTGTAGATCCGGATACTCTGGTTCGGTGCTTAGTAGCCACCCGGGTGACCCGCGAGTCGCGAAATTGTTCTCGATCCTAGCAATTACTCTCGCGAACCGGCCCGCGAGTATCCTACCGGCTGCGCCAATTATGAAGGCTGAAGCCGGAGGATGCAAAGAAAACCAATTACTTTTAACTAATTTATTAGGAAATAAAATTACATAAATTGCTTAAGGCTAGATTTAGGTGATAATTGGTCGATGGTTGTACCAAGAAAGACGGAACGAGTTGGGCGGTGTCGCAATTCGGTTCCACGTGTATTAAAAAATGCTGCGTCGACGCCACGTGTAAGAAATTGCCGCGATGCAAAATATTGGTGTCAAGTAGTCAGTGGTCCGAGTGTTGCACCGAATCGTAATATCAGCATTTCTGCTGTTACACCGTCACGTAACATGTGTGTACTATTAGGTACTGCTCTGCCTAACCCTTCGGGGGTCAAGGGAGTGATGTTATTTGTTGTTTGCTTTTATAAAAAGCTGTGCAAAGCATTAACTGATCGCAATAGGCATGTACCAAACAACCTTTACCTCGGGTTACCGAGAGAAATAAGTAATTAACATTCTTCACCTCATTGTACACCAATAGGTAAATTATATACCAATCGATACGTAGATAAATGAATAATCAAATCCCGATACAATTTAATAACACAATACCCAATCCAACAAAGGAGAGATCGTAATTCCAATCAGACCGCGTTCCACTATTGTGGTAAACCCATTACTGTTCACACATGACCTATCTTGAAACAGCTACCTATTGGATGAAAATGTTGTACCTACCTTCATATTGATTTGCTGAGGACTTTAAAGAAGTTTTTTACTACTGCCTCGTTGGACGAGTGGTCGCAAACGCGAATGCTCAAGATCTGGTCCTGAGTTCGATGCCCAGGTCGGTCAAAGTATATATTCGGTTCATTCAGAAATACATCCCAGTAGCAGTATGGATTTGTGCCCGGTTGATGGCAATAAGCTCGCCCTCGTGTACTATTAGGTATACCTCTGTCTGAACCTTTGGGAAATACAGGCGTGATGTTATATTGTACCTTCTTATTGATTTGCTGATAATATTTAAAAGAAGTTTTTTTACTACTGCCTCAAATCGTTGGTCGAGTGGTCGCAAACGCGACTGCGGAACATGGGGTCTTGGGTTCGATTTCTAGGTCTGGCAAAGTGTTATGCGTTTTTCAAAAGTTGTCAGTGTAATCATTGTCACGGAATACCAAATCTCGGGTTATTCACCGGAATTTAAATGTATATCTCGCCCACCGACTTTTAGAACAGTGTCCAAGCTTGGGAAACTATTATTTAACCCCAATTTGAATGACTTTTTTAATGAAAAAGTCATTCAATGGCCCAATGGGGTGAAATAAACTTATCAATATTATTGTGTAATGAATCGTTACTCAAATATTACTCTTCAAAAATTGATGTTATTGAAAAATTCTGATGGATTGCGTTACCTGCTCGAAAGCGTATTGTATCCAAGAGTCAGTTGCTCTCTTCATCAACTTCTTGAC
This sequence comes from Xestia sexstrigata, assembly GCA_941918905.2. Classification (NCBI taxonomy): domain Eukaryota; kingdom Metazoa; phylum Arthropoda; class Insecta; order Lepidoptera; family Noctuidae; genus Xestia; species Xestia sexstrigata. The sequence continues at coordinate 2,668,670 of OW799210.2, forward strand.
CTAACTGTCTAATGAGAGCCTGCAGTTAGCCTGCAGCGATTGTGACTTGTCTGTTATGTCAAGCGGCACCCAGGTGAAAGTCCAGCATTGTCTTCTTGTTAAAATATTGATGACGATGTAATGTGCAAGCCCAAAGACATCACGTCTCCAACACTAGGATCTGGACGAACTGCGAATAGGACGAAGTGCGCATAACCCCTCTATTTTACCAAATCCATGAAATTAATTTTATAGAAAACAAGTTGCTTGTCGTCTCTGCGTCGGTGTGAACGGGTTTTGATGCGGTCCTCACAATCATTTAGAGAATTTATTCCGGAAAGTTCATGGGTATAAAGGGTGTAAAACACCTCTTAATGAAGCCGAAAGGCACTTGTTCTCCCTGTCATTGCGATTTTTTTTTTGTTCTACACTATACCTGGGAACCTTCTCGTTACGGATTCGAGATATTGGGGGTCAAAGTTCCAACTTTTTGACAGGTTTTATTTTAAATCCAAGTTTTTATTGTAAGATTTTTACTTTAAACACCTCCACGACCCCCGTGCTATTCAATCCATCCATCAACACAATGTTTTGAGTGCGTTACATTGAGTTCTTACACAAAACGTGATTTTTCACCCCAAAAAAAAAGTCGTTTCCCAGCGATAATTTCTGCGTAAAGTTACTTAGTTTGATGTACAGAATGCTTGGTTGACGGCTTCGTGATGAAGTTGCTTAAACCCTGTATAGCACCTCGTTGGTTGCAAGCGCGACTGCTCAGTATATGAGCCTGGGTTCGATTCCCAAGTCGGGAAAAGTTTGATTTGGTTTTCTCATCAGGAATTTCTTAGTAGCAGCCACTGAGTTTGGATTTGTGCCTGATAGATGGCAATTCCTTATTACATGGGACTAATGCATAACTTGCAAAATGTGGGTGTACTATAGACATACCTACCTTTGCCTAACCCTGCGGGAATTGCAGGCGTGACGTTATGTACCACTGAAGTCTCGATGTTTTCATACGTCGCCATTATTGCAACGTCACCGTACCATGCGAGGGCAGAAATTGCTAGTATAAAATAAATTAGAAAATAACAATAGAATACTTTAACTATAATAATATTCATAGAATAGATCTGTACTCCAATATGGCTCCAATTGTAAAAGTTTAACCAAAGGGTAAGTGCATTCGCATGGAACACAGTAATAGTCTATTTCCGCCATTTTCCATTTCAGTTGGCTTAGATTGTTATCTATTGAAGAAGATGCTTACATACATTACTCGGTATCTCAAGGAATAGGAAACAATTAAGAAGTTATTCTGCCATTTTACAAGTTTAGAATTAGAATCAGATGGTAAATAGACTTCTTAGCAATAAAGTTGCCTGGTTGTTGTCGAGTCAACTGTTTGGTATGGGCATGTGATGAGGAGGGACGAATAGCATATGACTAAAACAGTGATAATTATGTAAATGTTGATGGATTGAGAGGTAGAGGTAGACCAAAGTGTCTACCTAGCTTCAAAGTCTTCTCCTATGAGTCTTCGACACTTAAGTCAGGGCCGTTAACACTGGTTGCCACTAGAAATATTTACACACCACTTATAGGTATCTCCTTAAAGGTTGCAATATACGTGACAATATGTATACTCTTAAAACTCATATTCCGAACAATACTTTCCCAGCTCACCACGTCATCGAAAACTGATCAAAAACTTCCATAATAACCCTTCTTGGTTGAATGTTAATAGCTTCTCAACGTTACAGCGTCACAAGTTCAGAGCTAGATGGTCCCATTCTGTACCGGATCACAAGCCATCTCATGCACATCTCATAAACTCGAACTATACCGATCTAGTCCAAGTTTCCCTGAAACAGTCAACAAGTGCAGTTAGCAGTAACTTTATCGGGATAGATAATAGTAGTTACCACGTCATTCTATAAACCTGCATCGTCTTGTACCGTCTTGTACAGTATCTACGACTCGACTTAGTAGAAGTCCCATCAGCTGTAAATTCGTCTTACATGATCACTTTTCAACTAGTGGGAGTTATTCAAAACGATCTCGGGTTACTCTATAATTTTATATGGTGCATCTTTTTTTTTTTTATTCTTTGTAAACATAAAGGGGTTTTTATCCATACGGATATGCCAACCCCATCGTACCTTATTACCTATTTACATGCAGAAAATTTACTTACTATGTACCTATGGGACCTATTAGAAAGAAAATCATTGACTAGATATCTTCACCAAGCCACACATCATCATCATCATCATCATCAGCCTATAATGTTCACACTGCTGGGACTCGTCCTCCTCTCAATGAGAGGGAATGGGCTATAATCCACCACGCGGGCCCAGTGCGCATTGGTAGATGTCACATGTCTTCGAATTTTTGGTTCGTTTCATGACATAACATGCCGGTTTCCTCACGATGTTTTCCTTCACCGTGATGAAATAAATTACACAAAGTAATGCGCCAGTCTGGGTTCGGACCCACGACTTACTGTTCGTAAGTCGGGGCCGCCACCACTGGGCCACCGCTGCTCTCAAGCCACACAACCACTTTGCAATCGTTATATCGTGTGCATCTACATCGAATTTACTTTTTTGTAAAACAACATTTTGCAACATGATAACATTAAGTAACATTCTTAAGCCAACTAACACTACCAACTGTTGCTTCTTAAATACCTTTGACAAAAATAGCCGTGTGAATTTGTTGCCATGGAACTTTTAACAGTCGCCTGTCCTGGACAACAATTGTCTTTTCTTTCTTTCGTTACGATGCTACGGCTTATTACATTTATTGCGCCAAGTAGGTGCAGTATCTGTAGCATAAGTATTTATAAGTCCTTTAATGTGCAAGTGTAAGGACACATTGGACACTCCAGCAAGTGGGCCATGGTTTGATCGGGAGCACCGCATTTGCACTGAGTGTCGGAAGGATCTTTAATAGCTTATTTTGCAAAGTGTGTTTGGCATATTTGGGTGCGCTATCGATGGTGGCCTTCCATATATATGCCACTGCAGATCACGTCCGGGAAGCAAATGATCCTGGGGTTTGAAAAAGTTGGGAGTCGAATTAACTGACAGAGGTATCAATGAAACAAAAATAAACTATTACTTCAACATGTTTTGGTCGTTTGAATAATAATTATGTAAGAATGAAGCCTTCAAGTCGTATCTTACTACACCTTCCTGAAATATTAATACTGACTTGCGTCCTAACCTAAGGATATCGATATTCCGCAGTAATTGGGTTTCAAAGGGTACGGGAAATACAGCCGCATCTGGTAAGGCTGGAAGCCGGTACAATATTACTGGGATAAGGTGTCGATGGCCGCCGTACCTACTTAAATTATCTTTCTTAAGTAATCTTACTCATTTCATAGAAATAAGTGGTAATATTTTATGATATTTAATTTTGGCTGCCTTGTTGGTCGACTGGTCATTAGAAATTTCTCAGTAGCAGTCCGGAGTCTACATTTGAGCTCGGTTTATGGAAATAGGCTCGCTATTACATGGGACTTAAGCATAACTGGGGAAATATGGGAGTACTATACAGAGTACCCCTCTGCCTAAAGGTATGACGTTATGTTGAAAATTTAATTGGTATGAGATAAATACGATAATGGTGTCGATTCTGTTGTGCACAAACTATACTTAATTTAGGCTACTGCTATCTTTCACTAAAAGGCAGTGCGAGAAAAGGACGGCTATAGCTATGAACTAAGTTAGAGATGTTAAACTAGTATAAGCCTTGCGCTTCACAGTGTTTTTAATCGACATGTTTTTACGTGCACCCTTCATTTGTATGGAAATATTAGTTCCAACTAAATTTGACAGCTCTAAATTACCTCCGTCTCTTTCTCGTTCTATTAGAGAGAAAAAGATAGCAATAGCCTAAATTAAGTTTAGGTTGTGCACAACAGAATCGACACCATTGAGCAGCTACAATTAAAAATGATGAAACTCTTATAGTATTTCAGTCAACGAACTTCACATGACATGACGCTCCGTAATGATGCATATTCCTTATACACACAGAATAATAAATGCCAACAAAAATAAGTTACAAATTAGTAGCCACATGACGAAAACTGTCCCATCACCTCACACTAATAAAAAAAGCTGAAGTTTCAAAAAACGTGGCTTTAAAAATATGTAAACACTAAAGTGGCAACAAGATGAATGATAGCGGCCCTGTGATTAATGACGTACATCATTGACGCACAGAATTATGTTATACGAGTACCTAGTACATAATATGTACAGACAAGTGTTTTCTACTTCGTCAGTTTTCAACTTATTTTATTAATTTTAGGACTTTCTGACACGTGGAACACCAAAGTGGTTCACCTAGGTGTTCCACGGTTAACTTTCTGTACCCTTGGTTCACCTAATGAGTGATCCATGGGTATTTATACAAAATAATGTACCTGTAGTTCGCCTAATTGGTGAACTAAGAATGATTATAGGTACCTTTGAAACTACAGCAACATTACTTAAAAACAAAGAATACAATTTTATCGGTACACCATTCACCTAAGTATTGGTTGACATCAATATAGGGACCTTTTAAATGGCCTGGTTTTAATCAAATGTATATTTTTTGCCGTGTTGTCTTTTTTCTAAATCATTTTTATTTTGCGTTCTGACTTGTGCGAATTCTTCTTCTGAAAGACATTCATTTCCGCAGTGTTATCAATTCATTATGACACAATAAGCAATGTTGAGTCGCCAGACACGAGAGTCTACTCCAGTAGCGAAGGATCCATCCACTCGATTCCTACCGGTTTCCCTTTGAAAAATGGCACAGTCAGTATTCTAGAGACAAATAATAAAATCACATTAAAGATACTCTCGGCTTACCTCTTACAAAAATTGACCCTTCGCTCCTTAAATTGACGAATGTATTTAGGCCATGAATGTACCAATATACTGCGTATGTATGACCGGGAAAATGAAACGTCCAAGCTTCTCTCCAATAATAATGAAACACAAACATGTGACGAGGGGTGAAAAGTTATTTCTCTGACGCTAAATTGCTTGAAATGGAACACGTCCGTTGTTTTCTAACGACACGATGGATTGGCTGGCATTTCTTTCTTTCTTTCATTGCTGAAGACTTAATAGTGCTAGCTTTGTCTTTTAAAATTTATAAGTGTGTAGTTCGAAGGTCCTTTTGACACTTTATTACTATTTTTCTTATGATGTTACTTATCTTCCATGATATTTCGATGCTGTTGCAAGCGCCATGATCAAAAATAATAATTACGGAAGATATCCCCGTAAGTGACATTTTAAGTAGTTATGAACCGTGAAAGCAAAGTCAAAGTGAAAACATTTATTGCGAACCAAGTGTACAATATCGTGTTAAGTTATGTTAGTACTTATGACTTAGCAGCCTTTTACAAACATTGCAATTTCATATTCGTCTGCTCTTCTCACTTTAAATTAGCATGCATTAAACATTGTTATCACGTAATCTTTATATTTTAAATTAGTACAATTCAATCGCGAAAATAATACCTAGTTATGTCAAAAAATAAAATGACAATGATAGTGACAATAAAATTCTTTAAAGTATAGTTATGTCAGCATTTAATGTCAATAATAGTGAATGTAATACAATTATTAGGAATGTCAATGTAATCCTTTTCAGGTAGTACAAACTTTAATTTTATATGTAGTTAAATAGGGTAGACTCAATCTTACTGTTTGGATAAGTTAAGCTTAAAACAGTGTCTTATGATGTTAGTAAGACTTTGATGTTGTTAGATGTTGTTACTCTACTACTACTTTTCTTATGATGTTGGTGACAAAAGTTTAATATTGACAGTGATAGCTGCATGAAAGAAGATAATATGGCTAGATAGAGGGTGATTACTGAAATGACGACTAATCGAGGAGTATGGAAGAAAAATACGTGCTGCGCTGACCCCAAATAAATCGCGGAAAAGAGAGTAATGATGGTATTATACAAATGAGGCACCATTGACAAAGCAGTACAAAGCGATTCGTCAAAACCCACTACATAGGGTCATATGCTCCCCTAGTGTTCGTTGCTGGCTGTAGTGTTCAAAATATATCCATATTCTATCACCTAAGATCATGGAATTCTTATCTAAGAGGGAGTAGCGAACATCGAATGGCAAAGTTTACCATGAATTCAGCACAAGATACTGGTAACAGTTTGGGCGACGATGTCCGCTTACAACCTGTACAGAAGATATTGAGTAATTACATTTTATGTACACATTGTACCACCTGAGTGAAGTTATGCGTTATTATTGTACCAGCTCGGCTAATCGATACGTATGGTATATTTGCCCGTAGCTCGATGTTATTAAACGAAACAAAACACAGTCGGTGCACGGAACTCGTTCAAATAATATAGAATAAGGTAGCCGATATGTGAACTTAATTGTGACTAAAACGATGATTTCGTCTAACGCTGATTACATTGCCATGATGATTACATTTTCAACATAGAAGTAGTTGAAAGACACAACAGTACAGGACAAATGTTACTTCATTTTTTTTTTTTTCTTTGTCTATTTTTTATTAGTTGTAGTGTTAGTTTAACCATTTTTATTTGTGTGTTTTGTCCCGTGCGAGCTAATAAATGCTTTTTCTTTCTTTCGCAGAGCTTTTACAAGAAAGCTTACTCAATAACTTGATAAACGGCAACGCGGCAGGACCAGAAGGAAATGGCGGGACGAACTCGAATCTGTTCACAAGGATGGCAAATAACAGCTCTGGATAGGTATAAGTGCAAAGATGGGAGGCCTTTGCGCTGCAGTGGAAAGCAAAGGTCAAATAATAATAAATAAAAAACTTGATCAAATAAATATGGGACCACTCGGGAAAATACTCTTCCAAACAAAACAAGAATAATGTGAATCAGTTAACGATTGGCGAGGATATCGCCAAACACAGAATTAATGCATTTGCCATTCGCAATTACCCAGCAATCTTCTACCCAGCCAAACTAGTACCTAACTGAAGTTGGCAGTTCATGAAGGCAGCCTTACAAACAAATACTTACTTAATAGTAAGTACATACGTACGGTGTCAACGACCCACACGCACGTAAGGTCGCCAATAAACCGATAAACTGAAACCTTACAGTTAACTTACGTACTTATTGATTCGCCAGTTACCAGCTAACGCTTACTCATACTAAGAATAAAGACTTTATTTTTAACGTAGAATGCTGCTAAAACAAGGTTTAATGTAAGTAATCTAAATGTAAATAATATCAGGCTATATAATCTCATACGGACATGCTTACTTAGTATCCTTTAATCTTTTTACTGCCAAAGAAAGCCAATTTGAAAAATATTTTGACCTTGAACTTAACTTTTCATTCGTTGCAAAATAAATTCTCATCACTTTCTCATTCTATTTTTTTCGGCCTCAGGTTTTGATGCCATATACCTACTGATTTTTGTTATGATCTGATCTTAATATGTAGGTACGTTTTAAAAACATAACCTCACGCATGTAATCCCCGGAGGGTAAGTCAGAGGTGTACCTAAGAGTATACCTACATTGTGACAATTATGTTTAGGTCGAACCTTCAACCGGGCACAAAGCCACGCGGCTACTACTGCGAAATTTCTGACAGAAAACCCAAAAACAATATGCCCAACCCGGGAATCGAACCCGATACCTCATGCTCAGCAGTCGCGATTGCGACCGCTAGACCAACGACGCAGTACTTTTAAACATTGTTCGCAAATGTGACATTCTTCGTTTAAACTTTAAACTATACTTTGTAAAAAAAAAATTTCATTCAACAACTATAATTAAGTTCCTACTTAGTTTCAGGTATGAAAATATTACGAACACAAAGCGGCGTGTGGTCGCGTGCACCGCCATTTTAAAAGCCCTGTATAAGACCGTTTGCTGTATCAACCTTCACTTATAATTAAAACAACTGTATAACCTCGAACACTGCTAGGTACCTCACGAATGACCGCAATTATAGGTCATGTTGATAAACATCTACTATTTAGAACTTCTAAATGCATTTCTAAGTTGCATGCATGCAGAAATAAATCAGCAACCGGTATAAATAAAGTCTAATTAGCCAATTAACAGGCCTGCAAGCTTCAGTTGGAAAAGCTTACAAGAAGAAACTAACCACACGCCACAAACTACACGCTCAGGCGACACGCGTCTTGCGACAACGATTAAACAAAATGTAAGTTTGAGAAGTTGCGGTGTAAGCAAATGTAGAAATCTTAAAGAATTAAATAATGCAAGTCAAAGACCTTCCAGCGATTCTTCGCCGTAACGACAGGAAGGACTACACTATCTTAAAAACTCCACAACCACCTTAAAGGAAAATGGTCCTTTTAAAAGGTTTAAATGAGAGAACACGACGCCGGCGCCGGTCATACCAGGTCTTAAAAACAAAATAAAAAACCGCAGACACCTCGCCCGACTAAACGACAACACCTAAACTTCAAACATTGCAAGACACAATCTTTATCCACAATCTTCTGAAACGAACTCGATATAAACTCCACGAAATCACCTGAAAGATTCACCCAGACATTCCACTGCAATTCTTTTCAAAGCTTATTTGTCTGTTGGGCAAAACAATAAACAAATAGGTATGGCCGACAGCTGAACATGCCACATGGCAATGAATTATAAGGACGAGCACACGAACCACAAATGCTCCGTCATTCCGCCTCGTCACGCGATCCGGTGGGCATTCACGAAACTTCCCAGAAAACTTTATGGGTATAGTGGCTATGAAATCTGCGGACAGGAATGTGATGACCACGGCACGGTGTTAATACAATTCTCTGAATTCTTCCGCAATTGTTATTTAATATCGCTGTATTTCGAAAGACTTTACTTTGTCATTAAATTTTGGATGTGGTGATATAAACTTTATAAAATTTGCTATTTTATGACCTTTCTAATATAAATCCTATTCGTCCCTTTGAATCATAAGACTGAGGGAAGACCAGCTCAACGATAGGAACTAATGTACAATATGATATGGCTAGAATACTAAGTACTAATGAGGGTCATCATCAGCCTATAATGTTCCCACTGCTGGGACACGGCCTCCTCTCAGTGAGAGGGAATGGGCTATAATCCCCCACGCGGGCCCAGTGCGGATTGGTAGATGTCACGTGGCTTTGAATTTTTGGTTCTAGGACATGCCAGTTTCCTCACAATGTTTTCCTTCACCGTTTTGAAAGCAGTGGTGAAGAAATAAATTACACAAAGTAATGCGCCTGTCTGCCACCGCTGCTATCACTAATGAGGGTGATCTATTTCAATCATCATTGATAGACGATTGATCCCCTTATTACATGGGATAAAAACACAACTGAAAAACGAAACGCGGTTGGACATTAGGTCCTCCTATATAACCTAACGTGAATGTTGACATTAGTCATCAAAAACTCCTCTTTAGATTTTATACTGAATCACGATTTTTTTTTACAAATAAGTTATTGTTATATCAGCTAACCCTCTTTACCCCCGCCCACTTTTATTACTTCATCTGCCCTCTGACTTCTTAGCTCTGCCCTTACCACAAATCCGCTGGGAACAATTAAACCAACGCCTAATCTTTATCGTGTGACAAACGTTTAAAGAAACACCGTGAAATTGTGCGAGGGTGAATATTCTGAAGAAAAGTTGGAGGCGGAATCAGGGTAGATACTGAGTTTTCTTTCTTTGATCTTTAACGTATCTTGAATACAATGCCTTTTCATATTTTGATGTTACTTCAGACAAACACCTCAATAATTGTGTAATTTCCTTTGTAACATTTTATCCAGCAGGTACCTAATAAGTTCCGAGTAGCTTGTATACCTACTTTTGTAATTTCTACGCCTACAACCGTTAGAGCCCTGCTGAATAATAAGGCAACCTGTCTTTGTACTCCAGGAAGACCACACTTGTGTATCCTTGTGTAGTGTTACGAGATCAGTGTAGCCTTTACAAAAAAAGCTTACTTCTCAAAGTGGAAACAGTTCACGCGAACCATTCCATACGTCAAATCCGTCTCAATGTCACAAGCGTTCGACTTTTTCTTTACTGCGTCCTAAATCAGCAGTATCGATCACTTCAGTAAGGTGTGTCCGGTAAAATACGACCACTTGGCGACGTAGACCTACATTTTGAATTAACTCTACTTCGCCTTCAAAAGGACGCTCTTCAAAGTGAACACAAAGTAAATGGAACGAACGTCTGACGGGGACATCTCAACACATTACGACTAGAACGATTTGAAACCAATGAATTCGAGTCTTTGTTCGACAATTTATCGTTCCGTTTTGTTAGTTCATTTGGAAGCGCCTGACGCAAAAACAACAGAAAGTTAACTTAAAACGAAGAAAGAAAACTTTGCTCTCATTATTTATGCAGGCGTTTTTATTTTGGCGCTAAATTGTGTTTCAGAGAAATATGGAATCGTAATGGGAAAAATGTTAGGGGAATTCATTAATACAAGAGCCATAAATATTCGCATTATTTCTTGGGGGGTGAGTAATAAATTCGTAATAAAGATGAAGAGAAGTGTGCGACAAGGCACCCCCGCAACGAGTGCGAGCGATATAATATATAGCGCGAAGAAATTCGCAATTCCTATACGCGGTTATGACATATCTTTACATAAAAATGTGGTTTTATACAGAATGGTGCGTAGGTATACTCGGGAATACGAGACTAAAATCCCGGGATATAAGTGCGGGACGGATTCGTGATATGTTTATTTTGTAATTCCCGTTCCACCTGTCCTGGCAATCAACCACAAAATTTTACGACACACAAACCGCAGAGCGGTAAAGTGCGGTATGAAAACATTGCTATCACCATCAAAATCGAATTAGGTATATACGATGTGTGCGTAAACATTAGTTTATTATGGAATCATGGAGACGATAAACAAGGTTTATGGTTACAGATAAAACACCGCCGAAGATGTGTCATAAAGGTTTTTTGATCTGGCAACACACCGAATATAACGTGAGCAAAGAGCAAAGCAAATAATATAATCTGATATTAATCCCTGGCTGATGGATTAACAGGTGAATGACCCTAGATAGACAAACAATAACGGTATGTAGGTAATCATGCGTGAGTTAAAATAATATCGAATAGAATCAGTCGTTTATGTTTGTTTAGGGCTGAAACCTTATTAGCACAGTTTATTTAATACCCAAATGGAAGTTTATTGTCCGTCCGGTTTGTTTTGTTTTACAATACAGTGCGATTAATTAGCATTTCCATTGGATATGGGATAGTTTCCAATTTTGAATAGTTCTATTTTCAACAGAGGAATAAATACAAAATACAAATAGGAATAAAGAGTAGGTATTTACATGGTTGTTATTCTGCTTCGAGTTCACCTTTTGGTTTATAGTCATAGTCGAAACTAACGCCACCATTTTAAATTTTCAAAACAATTGCATACCAATAGTGCCTCCATGTCAAAGTGTCAACGTCATTCGAACGCCTTTAGATCCTTGTAGCACTGTCCAATGTTCATAACAAGATCCAGTACACAAACAATTATTTTACGGATAAAGTCAATTTGTAAACCCATATTATTTGAAAGCCGTAACATTAGAAATTTTACGATAGCTACCGACACAAACGTCCATCATTTTCTTTGCTCTGTAATTCGCGCGGCGGCCGCTTGGGGGCGCTCGTCGTTTATAATGAAGTGGAGAATGTTTGACAACCCTTGCGTGGCGCGCAAATTATGATGGCGCCGATTTCAGGGCTGGCAACATTGTTACAAGGCGGGCCTTTAATTAGGTTGTGTGTACTTACGGGAATGTTGTTTCCTTTGATCTGAAATTAAATAAAAAACATGTGAGATTAGGTACAAATATTTTAACAAAGTAATTGAGACATTTTTTCGTTAAAACTTTACAACTTCACCAGTGAAACTGACTGTTATCAGAATGTACAGGGTGTAACCCAGTGTAACCGAATAAGCGCAATAGCTCTTAGGTTGTGATTCAGACGATTAAACTGGTCAACGTTCCCTGGAACATAAGTCGAAGAAAGAATGGACGTTTATACTTGTGTCTCCGATGCGATATTTTGCACCTGAACGCGGTGTACCTAAATATGTCGATTGCGTTCAGTTCCATACTCTTATAATATAGAATAAGTGTTTTGGCACGACAAAACAGTGTTTGTTTCCATACTAACAGAAACGCAGAATTTTAAACGAAATGTATAGTCAAAGTTACGAAATATGGAAACTAGTTCAAAGAAAGTAATATGAAACAAGTCAAACGCGAACCAGGAAAAACTTGTTTGTTCTTGGTATAAGTTCAAGTTAAAAGTGGCAACACGCGCGGCCAGTTCGCGTTCACTTCACAAACGTAACGAAAACTTTAGTTTCAACATCCTAACATTTACTTTTACCTATAGAAGAAAAGTTTACTGTATTGAATAGTTGGCTTTAAATAAGTTAAAAAGAACTTAATGCTAACCAGCATTAGGTATCTTTTAAAGAAACATTCCTCTCAAGTCTCAACTCTCTACATTAGAGAGTTGAACAGTCCTAATTAGCCTAGTTGTCTTGCTATGTTCGAGTTGGTACTGAGTCTGACCAGTTAGTCGGAAATAAAGACTTGAAAATATCGATATACTGAGGATAGACCGATTGCAGTGTGGTAAGAGAAAAAATATGCATGATTTCTGTCACTAGGCTTCTATGACTATCTGCATTTAAAGCAAGTGCCAAAACTTTACCGCCCAAGTTCGCCAAAATTCGTTTGTTACAATGAAGGTCCACCAGATGAAAAACCGGCTAACCGGACTCGCGCATGAAGGATTCAGTCCCATCGTTGTAGGGGAGCCCCCTTAAATTTTTTAATTAATCTTTATTTTGATTAGTTTTTGTTATAAGTAGCATCAACAGAAATATATCATCTGTGAAAATTTCAACTGTATAGCTATCACGGTTCATGAGATACAGCCTGGTGACAGAACCGTTGGGTGCGGAACCCTAAAAAGCAGAAATGCAAAATTATAAAATACACTAATAAGTGACAGAACTTTATGGTGAGCTTCCATAACTATCCCAAACTTTCATCACGCATAAAAACCACAAACTAACAAAATAAAACCGGAACAGATAAAAGTGATCCCACATTTATTCCCACAACACGCGCTACAAAATTAGTTGTAATCTTGTCCACATTAAATAAAAACGCATTAGTCACGCGACAGCCCTACGAAGGACCCCTTAGTTGTATTATAAGGGTGATCCGAACCGAAGTACAAGTAACGAGAAGTCACAGTTTTATGAATTTAAATTATTACGTCGCTTTGTCGAGAGAATTGGAATCCATTGTGCACCTGATGATTTTTTGTCAGACGTATTTGTAAGGCTGAGGGGAAGTAGGAATTTTGTTAGTAATTATTGATACACTTAGTTATGTACTTACGTTTAGCCATTAGAAGGAACTTTTTTTTGTAACTATTATTGTCCCACTGCTGGACAAAGGTCTCCCCCATATCCTTTCAGGCACTCTTTTTCTTTAAAAAAATAAATAAGTTTGATTTTTAATAATTTTCACAAGTTCTGAAAATGAAAGTGGTTCAGATTTTTAACACAACACGTGTCGTATTCATAAGCTTATCGTGTAGAATACTACCAAAATGTCAACAAAAGCACAGGGCTTAAATTCAGATCCTTACTAAGAATAAGTTCCCTAATTACCCGACTACAGCGAAACGAACAGGAATGGTTTTTTACCTATGTGTATTCTAATACGTACTACGCCAAGGCAATCTAATTATTACTCGAACAAAGCCTTGAAACAGCACTTTTCAGAACACAATTCAGTTTGCCATTGTTGACCTAAACTTAATTATTCAGCTAACATGCTTGGATCAATAGAGCGCTGACCTACCACAATCGATTTAAAAAAAATACACCCCTAACTAAACAATGCATATGGCAGCGAGTATAACGTGGCCTTATGTTGCACTAAAAAGTTGATATGTGCAATATACATGAGTGTTTATTTTTTTTCAACGTAGGTACATGAAAGTGTGCAAAACATGTAACTCTTTCGCCTAATAAGTATCTATTTAAAAACTGAACGAATTCTGAATTTGAAAACCGAATTGTGGATTCTACTTCTTTATTTTAAATCTTGTAGTCGTTCAACTCGTCGATGGCAGCGCAGAGGTCACTATGACTGCATGTTTTGGGGTTTAGTGGGGCTACCGCGTTAGAACGACAGCAGTGTGTGGATATACTCGTAGTAGAGCTCTGTGTTCCACCTTCTATCCTGCCCTCATTGCGCCAAACCATACAGAATTCTGAAGGTATTCAAAAAACTGGACGACTAAAAGCTGGCCTGTTTAAAAAAAATCGGTTATGGTATTTTCGCGCCTTTTTTCACAAATGAAGCTACTTATTGATTTGGTCCAATGTGTGTGCATGTTTTGTGTATGTGTAGTGCAGGCGAATCGGGAGCGGCGGCGCCAAAATGCGAGCACGTCACGCCATGAACTTAGGGCTGAATATTGATTTATCTTAATAAAGGGTCCTGTTGACGGTCCGGCGAGACGGATTAAAGCTGCATTTTGTTAATGCTTGTGTGTTGATAGAGGGCTGATTTTGTTATTTTTTAGGAGTATTAGTAGTCGACTGCCGCCTTTAGTTTGCCTGATAGGATATTTGTATTTCTGTGAGAACAATTTAAGCTCTTAATTAAATGCGGTACCTAGTATGGAAGATAAACATAAGATAAATAACTGTATTAATAAAAACCTTTTTAAAGTCCTGTCTATTCACGACACACTTTACCGATATTCAACGCAAATTTCAAAAAATCTCCACATAACTCCTGTGATGTTCTACCTAAATAATTATATGGCGACTACAGGAGCTAAATTAGCAACTCTATTTGTAGTGGTTCAAACTGCGTTTGAATACTGTTAGAATAAAGTTCTAATCAGCTTGCACTACAAAGTGGTTGTTACGTCAAGCAATGCGGGCCGAATAGTGCGAAATGAGTGCTTTTTTTGCGATTTACAAAAAATCTATTGATTGGACTAAAAAAATAAAACACTATCATGCTAATATGTTGCTTGTAGAATTATTTGCCAAAAAATCAGTATGATCGCATGTATTTTAGTATGGTTTTTACTAGTTAAAAGAAATTTTTAGAGATAAGTTCGTGATTTTATTTTTCGAGTAAAATTAGTTGTATTATGTTTTCAAAACACTATCATATTAGCATAATATATCCTGAAGAATATCATTTATATTTTTCTGGTTTTGTTTATTGCAGTGAATCTTAGGCTTTTTTTGCATTATAAAACTCGCGTTTAGCTCCTGTAATCCCCTTAATCTATATCGACAGTCGCACCGTGAACAGCGCGCTTTACATTGTCACCCCATGTTTATCCCTACACCTATGGTTTGCCCAATGCTGCACCTTATAATTTACGATCACGATCCAAACGCCCCCTGGTGCCCATAAAATGCAACATCTATGTCTACGGTCAAAGTTTACCATGATATTGTGTATTTAATGAATTCCTTTCTTATCATATTCGTGTTTAAAGTAATTGGTGGACAGTCAATGGATTAACCACATTTTTGTCCATCGTTACCGTGAAAATATCACGCTTTTATTACACAACAAAGTAATTAATTGTTAATAGCTCTATTATGTTGTGATTTATGTAACAGTAGTAATACGCGACCTTAATGATACACGCACAGTGTTTCTCTTTCATTTGCACAATGTAGTTTCTGAATTTAACTGATATTTTACAGAAAAAAAACTCACTAATGATAAAACTAATGACGTCACTATAGATTTAAATAATTAGATGTGCAGCTCTCACCGTACTTACTGTGATTTTCAGTGTGGGTGAGCAAGACAATTCTTTTTAAATGTCATTTCAACAAAATAGTGGTATGAACGTTCATGCCGAATCGAACGAGACACGAGACAACTAAGGATAACATTTCCCAAATGAAAGAACCAAACCAAAAGTCAAGGACATCAAAGTGCAGACATTTCTCACATTCGATCCCCGCGAGAACAGAAGAAATGGCGTGTAGTCAGTGGCAGAGAATCACATATTTCAGCGACACATCCAACCGCGAACGTCTGACGCAGTTACAGAACATTATTTATTAAACCTACGCGACGTATGCTGTTCCCATTATTTTCTAATAATAGCAAGACACAGTGACTTTTATCTGTATACGTCGTTATTGGGCTATTAAGAACTTCTAACTAATAGTAAAAGTATCTACTACTAGCTTATGTTCTTACTCTCAACTACTTGCTTATGTTTTTAAGTTCGATAATAGGGTGGGTATTTGCATGTTTTTTTTTTATCACTCTAAACAAAGCGTATTAACATCAGAAATAGCAAAGTGCCAATGACGTCATTCGCTGCATCGACGTACAAAATCCATACTAAATTCCGTTTATCTAGAAACAGATAGAAACAAAAGTTTAAATGGTAATAACTTTTGTGTTGTTTGACCGATTTATGTCTTGTTTTCGCTTTTTGTCATTATTTTTATAGTACTTAAACATTCTTTATCGAAATAAAAAAATATAAAATTTATGCATAGAATAGAATAGAATAGAATACTCTTTATTATGTACACCATTAAAATTACAGATACAAAATAAAGTAAAACATACAAGGGGTGACACAATGGGCGGTCGTATCGCTAAAAGCGATCTTTTAAAGACAACCTTTGGATGGATTTAAGGGGGAAGGAGAGACAATACTGCAGGTATACCCTACCCAACCCTGCCCTATTGTCCCACAAAACCATACTACCGGGATAAAAAGTATCCTATGTGTTAATCTAGGTTATAAACTATCTGTGTGCCTATCATCCAAACCCGGTCAGTAGTTTTTGCGTGAAAGAGGAACAAACATTCATTCATCCATCCTCACAAACATTCGCATTTATAAACTTAGTAGGATCTATAGTATTATTATATCTACTACCTACTACTATTTCCCGTTGATACAATTTTTCTTACAGTTACAGTCTAGAAAATGCAAAAGATGAGGTTACCAGACCAATTTACTTTAAAAGCAAAGGCGTCATACTTTGTCTGCCATGAAATCTATTTTGCCCACAGCAGCAGGCGGATTGTCTTCTAGTTCAGCAATACTTTAAGTAACCGCAGATGGTAAAAGTTTATGTGTTGAATGAATAACAGTACATAGGTAGAAACAGAATTCCATTTGTATTCATATTAAATAAATAACTAAGGCTACTTTGATTATTAATAGCTTTTCAGAAAGCCATTATTATTAACTTTGGGACTGGAAAATATTCGTGTAACTCGAACAAATTCTCGGAACGGATTGATTCATTACGAAGTAATTTTTGTGTGGAAGGTCATTGGTCAGGCTCGGGCCGCCGGCGCGGCCGGCGGGAATTCATTAGAGGCTGATACGAGTAGTTCGGAGTTTTTTTTGTACTCGGAGTAGAGCTTTTAATGTTGACTTGTCTTGTAGGCTCGAAAATAATCGTATGGGGTACAAAAATAACACAACAAACAACAACAAAAGTCCATAACATCCACTGCTGGACATAAGCCTCTCCCATGATGGGAGGAATACGCCGTAATCTCCACGCTTGGCAGGCGGATTAGAGATCGCAGTGATGAAAGACTAACAGAAAACGCTGCTGCCCATTCTCTGGTCTACGGAAGCGCAAGGTGTTCTGCCTCAGACATTAGTCGCCTTATACGACACCCGTGAGTGTAATGGGTTGGTTCTATTCTACTCTGCCGGATACCACACGGCTAAAAAAAAACACAATTTTATGAAATTGTAAAGTGTTTGAAATCAACTTCTAATTATTGAAACTAGCCAGTAGTTGTTTCAGTGTTGTGTTACCTAGCATCGTAAAGACCACACTAACTGAATAAAGGCACTATGCCTGTCTTTTCTAACAAAACCTTTCGTTATTCAACTAAAACCGGCTAAACTGTGAAAGTTAGCTAACCAAATACTTTATTGACACGCGAACGGATTATATTTAAGTTAGTACATTCAAACTAACTTAAATATAATAATATATAATAAACAAAGACATACGGCAATGCACTAAAATAATAGATGCTGTAGAATTAGCTTGCAAGTTGAAATGGCGATGGGCAGGACACGTAGCCAGAGCGACGGATGAACGCTGGAGCCAGAGGGTTCTCCATTGGTACCCTCGCGATGCACCACGCACTCCAGGCAGACCCAGGCGTCGGTGGTGCGACGATATTGTTGCCGTGGCCGGCCCCACCTGGACTAGAATAGCCCAAGATAGAGAGAAATGGCATAAAATGGAGGAGGCCTTCGCCCTTAAACGGGCACCCAAAGCAAATTAATTTTAAAGATAAAGATAAACATTAATTTATTTGCAAATTTTATTTAATTTTAATTTTATTTTGTTTATTTTAATTTTAATCTATGACATCAATCTATTTATTTAAAACATTATTTTTTTTTTGCTTATTTGATTATTGCTAAGATGCATGTAGAATTATTACGAATGAATTTATTAGTTTTAAGAACCAAATGAATACTTTATTTGAGAGATTATGTAACGAATTTTAAAATGTACTTTTTTGGGAATAAAAGGCTTATATAATAATAATAATAATAATAACATTCAAACTACCGTGAAACAAGTAACAATCTATTCAATTATGTTTACAACCCAACTCATCATTTTCACAACAACCTAAAGACACAATAACATTACATAATAGTCAACTTCTGAGCCAAATAGCCCATATTTATATCCATAACAATGCTTGTTGAAAACTTCTTACATTTCTCCACAAAGAATCATCGCAATGAATAGTTTACTAGTTTACTACACAAGAAACCTCACCTTTCAGGCCTCAAGGCCTAATATTGAGGCCGAAACACACTCCTAAGGGACCCAAACTACGCAAAGGGTTGTAATTTGAAGGAAAATACGTCAAATTACGGAAAGGGGCAGGTTATAAAAGGTAAACTAACCATATTCGGGGGCACGTTTCCGCGATGTAAAGTAATGAAGTGAGTGTATTAATGTGTGTTTTAGAAGGTTAATGGTTAAGATTTGGTGAATTTAAGGTGTAATATACCCAGTTATGGTTGTGTTGGTTGACCCATAGGTTAATTGCTTACATAATTATGTGAGATAGTGAAGGTTAATAAATATGAATCCCGCCCACAAGAAAAGATCTTCCAGGGTAATTTAATGGCTTTTTAATTATCACAGATGTTGATGCTTGTCCTCCGAACATTACTGTTACTGTTAGCCTGTATGACTGCAAGGCTAAGGCCTCTCTCCATGACTTCCAAATTCTTCGATCCAGGGCTAATGTAGACCACTGGTCGATGGTTTTGGCCAGCTCGTCTCGCCAACTCCTCCGAACGTATTTTAAGAAAATACCAAAGAGCCCCCTTTCTAAGTCCGACGTTTTCGAATCTATCACTCCTAACGTCTGAATATTCTGCACCGTTATTCGGCAACAAGAGAAAGAGCTTCATTGATACATGCTTAGTACTCCTGACTTTCACAAGCCGCAATCTCGTTTCGATTTCTATAATACTTTTAACAGTTTTTCGGTAGCTTTCAATTGATCAAATTTTAACAAGCTTTTTATTTAAATTGCAATAATTGTAACAGTATGTTTGTTAAGGTAAAATCTTGCAACTGAATTTTAAAACAGTTATCTCCAACCGATTAAGCTGAAATTTTGCATACACGTTTAGTTTAGATGACAATGCATACTTAACTAAGTGACATCGTCCTAAATCCGACATGGTGGACTCCAAAAGATGGCGGACTAGTTATTTTTTATGTACCCCCCGGTTATCTATTGAAAGGGTTTGGTGAGCAAAATACAAAAAAAAAATATCGTATCACTCATATTTACAAGCTTGTTTTAAAAATGTATTTTTACTATAAGCTTGTTGATTTTTTTTACATTGTTATCACTAGTCTCAGCTAGCCTTTCTTGTATAGCCTTCTTGTTATTCAGTTAGTTTAAATAAGTATATGGTTTAAACACTAATAGGGAATATGCATGTAATTTAATTTTGGTTTAAATATTTTTATTTCGAATCTTCATTGGCAGGACATATAATCTAAACCATTATTTTAGTAATTAATGTCTTTATAATTATTAAAAATTAAAAATAAAAGTGCTAAATAAGCGAGCGAAATTCAAATTTTTAAAACGCATCGCCATTGGTTGAAGCGAAACGTGACGTCAAACACTTTAAAAACAAGTTCGTACTGCTTACATTTGTATGGGATTGCAGCTCTTTGATTTTAAAACTTAGTAATAACGTGAGTGTTTTGAATTAATTTAGTGTTTAAGTGAAATTTTAGCATCATAGTGAGATTAGAAATCATTTAAGACAAAGACTGAAAGTGGTTTTGTAAAAGTACAATCGGATAATCTGCCGAGAATAGATGCATTCATGCAGTCGGCTTAAAATAAATGAAATCGTACGTCCGCTGAAGTAAAAGGAGTAAAAGCAGCAAGGTAATTATTCTCTATCACACATTCACACTATGATTATTTTAGACATAGATACAATGTTAATATGATATGCAGTAAACATAACCTATAATTTTTGATTATTGTAAAACAAACAAATGTTAAACGAAGCTACGTACTTCAACACTGTATGTTATTGCTAAAACTAATCACATGTGATGTTATTAACGGTCTGTCAAGCTTATTATGATACTTTCTATGTTATTTGGCAGAAAATTATATGTACAAATTATGATTAATACTTTTTGTTCAAGATCTGAACGTGAATTCTATGGAAATTCAGCTATAAGATATGTAGGTACACCAGATATTGTACATATCTGGTGTACATATCCTATAGCTGAATTTGCATGTTGCTTTCAAGCGCCCAACAGGACTTTGGAAGTGTCCTCCATAGAAACGGGCTCCGCAGTAGCGGGCCCAGGTATGGCCTCTGCGGTCCGGGGGCAAAGTCCTGAGACCGCCTGCCGCGCTCCCACAAGTTGTTGCTGATAAAAATTCTTCTCTTCGCCTAACCTTACACCATTTCTTACGTATGTTTGCACCTACCGGAACTCGAAAAAAACACTTTATCAGGGTGTACTTTTGATATTGTATTTATTTCAGGTACAACGCAATACATAGAATGTTGCTTTTGAGTTTTTTTCATGGTGAAATAAGTAAACAACGAGAACAATTGTTAGTAAACAATGGACTGGGCTGTCACTGGATAAAGCGTGTGACGTCATCAACAGAGCCCGCGAAAATGGTGGCGTTTAAACAGCTCAAAATTATTTTCTATTTTAATTATTTTTTTTTACTTAATTAACTTCATTTTTAATCAGTATTTATATTTTTCACTATGTTAAAACGTTGTAAACAGCGAATTAAAAATATAAAATAAATACATGCATATACCCTATTGTGTCAGATTGTAGCTGACGTCAGCTGAAGTACTGATGCATAGCCTGGCAATAATCAACTAAGGGAAATTGGCTGCTGCGGTTCTGTTGGCCGAAGGCTTCCGGCCAATCAGACTAACTACATATTAGTTATGGCTCGCTCTGAACTATGCGGCTTTGTGGCAAATCTACTTGTTTTGGAATATACAAGCTTCCTTCAACAGAACCTGCTGTAATTAGAAAATGTGGGTATTGTAATTGTTTTAGAATTTAACGGAAAAATCACTAGGTATAATAAACATCGGGTGAGCTTTTGAAGTGCATTTTCAAGCATTTTGAAGGCCGTATGATTCCGCTAGTGATGCGAGTAGCACAAGACTGGTGGATGTGGCGTTGGCGACACTTTGTTTATTAATACAGTGGCTTGTGTCTAGTTCCATTATTTTTAGATTCTTTAAAAATGGAACTAGTGATTATAAAAAACAACACTAGTTCCATCATGGAACTGTTAATGGTACTAGTGACTATGAAGGGTGTCTTTCAGCTGATTTAATGATAATGATGGTAAAGGCTATTAAAAAACATTGAATTGGCCTTAGATGTATGAACGTGGACGAGGCATAAGGAGTATAAAAGGATCGTAGCAAGTGGCGTTCTGTGGTTTCTGTCTAGCTCAATGAGGAAAAGGTGTGAGTTTACGTTAGAATTGAATGTAATGCTGACAAAATAGAACAAAGCAACGAATTAATTATCTTTTCCAAAACGTTATAGGTACAGTATGTTACTCTTGTTTTTACGACTGTTGCGTTTACGACTGCACTTATAGTAGACACACTAAACAAAGCAATTTATGATCCAGTATCTTTCACACAAAGTAGATGGCTAAGTAATACTTTGTAGTACCAACAAGGATAAGTCAGGGATGAGTAATCGAATGTCATCACATTGATGGATGCATGGCCAGTAGATGCATCCCTAGAGTTGTTTGTTCCTGCCCTGTCGTGATAGCTTGCGGTCTGACCTATCACGAACGCTTTTGTTTTCGATTTAACCAAAGTGAGCCCAAAAGGCAAGTTTTATCAAGCCTTACTTAAGATTGCAAAGGTCAATAACAGTCTAGCGTTGTGGCAGAACACGCAACTTACAAAAATCTGCAACAATAAAGAAACTATTTCCGAAGGTGATGTAATGGCATTGCCGTTTTCATAGTTCCACAGAAATCAGTCGTATCGCTGCGGTCTGTCGTAGGGATGGGTGGCTCTGCCGGTTGTGGTTGTCTTCGGATTTGGTACTTTAGTAACTGTAATGAATTTTGATAGAAACTTGAGAAAAAAGCTTTCTCTATCGTCTGATTCTGTCGTTCAATCAAAAACGTAAGCTATGTTTACCTTTCTTAATAGCAATGTGGCTAACTTAGTATGGAAAGTTCACTTCAGAAGAAGAGCTAACTAAATCAGTTCGTTGCTATATTGGTACTGGCCAAGCACATCACCCTATCGTCGTTCCATGTTTCCCAACATTCGATATTCAAAAACAAATTGAGCATACGCAGCACCATCGCACGCTCCATCACGCTATCACATTGCCTTTTATTACCACGGGCATCGGCAGAAGCGAAGTTACAGGGTTTATCGCTCATTCGCGCAGCTTTTCCATCAGAAAGTAAAAAAGGCGAAAACGAAGAATATTGGCGTGAAATTCGATTTTTCGGCGTCAATCGAAACTTTTAGTTAGTGCTAGGTCATGGAAAAAGGTCAAATTTCGCTGTTGCCTGGCACTTCAATGGCTCAGAGTTATAACCGTGAAGAGAACTATTCGTTACACTTCACTTCTCCCTTGCTTTGACGTTTTCCAATGGTCGAATAGGAAGCCATCAGCAGATTATGTTAATGTAGCATGTAATAGGGATGACTGAAACTGAGAAATTCCTAATAGTTTAGCAAAGATATTCGTATGATTTCGGCCAAGAGAAAGTCACCGCCGAAAATACAATGCGATCACAAAACCCTCGCTATTCTCATATACCTGCCAACATTGCAGACGACCTTCACAACTTTGTTAGCGTGTAAGTGGTGGAAGGTCTCAGGTATTTCATAACATTATAATGCGCAATATACACCAGAATAAACCCTGCAAATGGGCAGGTTGTCCAACTATAAACACGAGCACTCACTGTTAACCGCAGAGGGGTTAACTCTCAAGTTATAACGCGCAGTTATCCACCTAATGACTTAAGTGCCTCGAGACATAACTGCGAAGTCCCACATGCTGTTAATTGTGGTTCAACGTGATAGTGTTTAGTTATTTGTTTGTAAGTAAATGGCACGAATTGTACTTAGGGACTTATGGTTCTTGTTGCCTGTGGAGTCGCCAGTACTGATCACGATAGCATGGGCGCCGGAAAGGGACCTTGCGCCACCTGGCTATAAAATAAAATAAATATTCAAAGAGCATAGAATCAAGACAATGGTGTCGATTCTGTTGTGCACAAACTAAACTTGATTTAGGTTATTGTCATCTTTTTCTTTTTTAATAAAACGAGAAAGACACGGACGTAATTTAGAGCTGTCAAATTTAATTCGAACGAATATTTCAATACAAATGAAGGGTGTACGTAAAAACATATCGACTAAAAACACGGTGAAGCGCAAGGCATAAACTATTTTTACATCTCTAACTTAGTTCATTGCTATAGCCGTCCTTTTCTCGCACTGCCTTTTAGTAAAAGATTTAAAAAGCCTAAATTAAGTTTAGTTTGTGCACAACAGAATCGACACCAATATCTCGTATAAGAGAGCTTTACGAGTGCAAAACCAACGACCAGTAGGTAACATAGGCTTTACATCGGAAGAGCTGGAAGTCAAAGAGAGGCCTTTTGCCAACAATGAGATGGCGTAAGCTCATCATCTGCCTAGCCTTTCCCAACAATTTTTGGGGTCGGCTTCCAGTCTAACCGGATGCAGCTGAGTACCCGTATTTTACATGGAGCGACTGCCTATCTGACCTTCACAACCCAGTTCATACTGGGTAATACGATACCACTGTCGTAAGACTGGTTGTCAGACTTTTTGGGCCACCTGTAACGACTGTCAAAGATGGACAAATGACAGCCGGGACCAACGGCTTAACGTGCTTTCCGAGACACTGAGGAAACTCGGTATGTTAGGGTGGTCACCCATCCACAGACCAACCTAGGCAAGTACGGCTTAACCTATAGATCGAACCGAGCAGCTGTTATTATTTGGCCACGAGCTCCTCGAGATGAGCAGAGCAGACGAGATGGCGAGCGAGCTATCAGTGTAATATTCATAAATAAAAAATCCGTAGAGATGGTACGTCTTGTCAAATTACTTTGGCCTAGTAGGTGGCCACGTTAATCAAGGCGTCAGTAGCTTTTTTATATCCTCTACAGTGCTGATGTGTACTTTTAAAGCCCAAATATTAAACCAAACAGTTATGAGTAACTCTTCTGATACGTTTCTCATCATCGGTGATTTTAACATGAGCGGTATTAACTGGATTCTATCCGACAATTTATCGCTCGTTCCAACGAACCCGAACGGTTCTGACGAAGTTTTACTTAGTGACGAATTATGTACCCTAGATTTTGGTCAATACAATTGTGTTCTTAATAGGTACGGTATTAGATTTAGTACTTTCAAAGAAATTAGTCCATGTCGTTGAATGTTCAAGTCCGTTGGTTCCCATCGACGCCTACCATCCAGCACTATTAATTAATATGGATTTCGTTGATGCTCCTCTATTAGAGTGCGCGCCTCGGAAACAATATCTGTTCGACAAAGGCGACTATGAGTCTATCAACAAAGACATTTCCACGACTGACTGGGAATCCGAGTTTGCGGCACGATCAATTGATGAAGCAGTTAACTTTTTCAATCAAGTTATTCTCAATTTACACACTAAATACATTCCACACAAAAAATACAGCGTCACAAAACATATGCAACTTGGTACAATTCGGCATTAATTAAAACAATTAAAGAAAAATACAAATATTTCAAAAAATTTAAGACGTACGGCAATATAGCTGATGAGTCAACATTTAGGCTTCTCCGTGAAAGGGTAAAGGTATTAGAATCACAATGTTATGAAAACTAAACTTGAAGTTAACCGAAAAATCTATTAAAGAAAACCCAAAATATTTTTGGACTTTTGTTAAAAAACGTCACAACTCAAATGCAGTTCCGAGCACCTTAAACTATAATAACGAAGCGTTGCGTACCGGAGAAACAATATGCGAAGCCTTTTCTACGTACTTTCATTCTACATTTCTAGATACGAACCCTAGTCGTGGAATTTCTTCACCCCCTCTTTTTACTGAATCTATCAGCCTATCTGATATAAGTAGCATTAAAGTGAACGTTGATGAAGTTTCTAACTTCTTCGCAAGCTGGATACGTCTAAAGCGGCTTGCCCGGATAATATTTCGTCAAAATTTCTTGTTCGGTGTTCGACTTCGATTGCCCAACCTATATCGCTTCTGTTCAGAAAATCCTTGGACACCTGTGTTGTACCTAAACTTTGGAAATCGGCTTTCATAATGCCTATTCACAAAAAAGGGGCCAAAACAAAACCGAAATTGTTAACTACAGGCCGATATCCAAGCTCTGTATTGTGGCAAAAATCTTTGAAAGGATCATCTATAACCAGGTGTACAGTGCTCTTAAAAATTCGTTCAGTTCCTTCCAGCATGGTTTTCTGAAGGGAAGGTCTACCGTCACTAACTTAATTCTGCTCAATGATTTTATTACTGACGCCATGGATAACGGTGAGCAGGTTGATGTCGTTTATACGGATTACAGTAAGGCTTTTGATCGGATTGACCATTCGATCTTACTATCAAAGTTATATAGTATGGGAATACGAGGAGATTTACTCAGATGGTTTTCTTCTTATCTGGAGAACAGATCACAAGCAGCAGTATTAAGCAATTACATGTCTAGTTGGGTGCCTGTCCCCAGTGGAGTCCCCCAGGGTTCATTACTAGGCCCATTACTTTTCATTTTATATATAAACGACATCAACTCTTGCTTGACCTCATCGAAACTGTTGTGTTTTGCTGACGATATGAAAATCTATGCCAAAATATCATCGCATGCGGACGTGATATCACTTCAGGATGATTTACGTCGTCTGGAGGCTTATTGTCGTGGAAGTAAGCTTGATCTCAACCCTGCTAAATGTTCGGTTCTAACATATTCTTGAAAGCGCTCAATCATACCTTCATCGTATAGTTTGGGTGATCAATCACTACCTAAAACGAACTGCATCCGAGATCTGGGGGCATATCACGATTCTAAGCTTACGTTTGAACATCATGTCAACGCCATAGTCGCTAAAGCATCTAAAGCACTAGGCTTCATAATGCGGCTCTCCAAGTGCTTCAGTCAAGCCAAAACTTTAAAAATTCTATACTGTACTTTTGTTAGAAGTCACTTGGAATACGCGTCTGAAATTTGGAATCCATGTTATCACAAGTACATTGATCGTATAGAGAGCATCCAAAAAAGGTTCATCAAGTATTTGTGTTATCATCAGAAAGTGCCCTACCGGTCTGAAGACTACCTCAGCCTCTGTAAGAAGTATCATATATTACCCTTAACTAATCGGCGAACAATTTCTGATTGTGTTTCATTATTTAAAATATTCAATAATTCTATTAATAACACCGATATCCTATCCAAATTTTATTTTAACGTTCCCGGAAGGTCAAAGCGATGGAACGTGCCGTTGCGTGTTCCATTTACCTCTACGAATTACAGGCAAAATTCATTTATAGTGCGTGCAAGTAGAAACTTTAATAACATGTGTAAACAGCATGATTTTGATACTTTCATAACGAGTGTGTCCTCAGCCAGAAAGTGCCTGAGCCTTAGCTTTTTTAAATAAGATTTTGTTTGTTCAGGCTTTTATTAGGTATTGTATTAGATGTGTCATAATATAATATGTGAATTTAGTTTAGTTTAAGCTTGAATGTTATCCTGTATTTTTTTTTGTAGCAGTATTATGTTGTTCACACTTTATCTTTAAAATCAGCTTTTAGAAGTGAGGACTTTTAATTGGCTGTCAGTCTCACATACTATTTTTTAATCTGTTTATCTTAGCTGTAAGTCTTCCATAGTTAATAAATAAATAAATATGTAACAACTTCATCAAACGACCATCTCTCCTATAGTAACAATTACTATTTCAACACCACATTACCAACTCAATTATTCTACAATCAATATTTCTCAATTATTCCACATAATATTTTTTCAAATATCGCTTCAGAAGCGTATTTACACAATACACATACCTAAACTAAACATATAACACTTGAAACCGATACCGTTTAGTTCCAGCGACGCGTCGCCTCACTAATACATTCGCGGAGGCATATTTGATTACAAGGACATAAGGCTTCAATTGTGTTGTGCGAGAACTGTCTACACATAAAATTGATTTTATGTTCGTACTTTGTAGTTACGCGTCCCAGTATTTACTGGTATTAAGGATATAAAGTCCCAAAGATTCGTCTTTGAAAGTAAAACTGGATTGGAGTTCTTGGAATCGTATAAATCTTGTTTCTTTTTCTTTATTTTATTTTGAAGATTCAAGGGCCCTCGAATTAGAAGCAAGAAACGAAGAAGATTTAAACAATTTATTTACGAATTCACTTTGTAATTTGTTATATTGTATGTGATGGTATTAAGGATGTGAATAGAATTTTATTTCGCAAATATGGGTAAAACAATACAGTAAACCGTAATGAAATTTTTGACTATGAATCCAGTACATGTTTTTTTTCGTTTATACATCTTTTAATTATAAAAGGGGCCCATTTACAATAAAATATAATAACAATTAAAACAGAGCACAGTTGCTTATTTGCCTGAAATAAGTTGACATTTTTTTTTAAATTTTATACTAATTAAGTTTACCCTATTTTTTCTAAGACAACCATTTCTATACGCCATTGATATAATGGCAAAACATGTAGCTACTTTCATTACTTTAGAAGACCTGTATATTACGTACTCATATTTTACAACCTAAATATACCTTTACCCGTGTTTTAGGCAGATTTTACTTTTTTGTACGTCAATGTCTTACCAATGTATAATATTACTCCTTCTGGAGTAGAAGAAGTAATATTATACGTTGGTAAGACATTGACGCCCGTGTAAAAACACCAAACCTCTTAAGAATTAATACATCTCAATATCGTACTAAATCAACCCTGTTTTGTCAGCAGAGGTACGCTCAGTCTCAAGTTTACAAGTTCTGCAACTAACAGAGTCCTGACCCTCGACCCTATTGTGGAGAACTTGAGTCCTGAACGTTTACTACAACTTTGGATGGCGAGGCGGCGAAGCTAATACATGTTGAAGCCTCCAGTTCCTAGCTTGTATCTAGTTTATACTATAATTGGCTAAAAGCAAGCTGGTTATCTTGATAACATTGAGACTAAACTTACTGCACTGCTGAACTTTGTTTATTTTATAAATGATGTTACAATAATGGAATGAATTTTGTAAATTCACAACTCGCAATTCAATAAATCTTACATCATTTCAATCCATTTATGTTTGTAAGGACATATAGTACAACTTTAACAATAATTTTACTTTAATACATAAAACAAGAATTTGTGTGGTGTACTACAACTAAAAAACCCGACTACTGAATAAAATGTAGCCTATGTTACCCGGGTTATAATAACGAATCGATTGACAATTCATCAAAATCGGCTGAATAGTTTAGGCGCTACGGAGGAACATACGTAAATACAAACATACATACGTCAATGTGATCATTAACATAAAATACAATTTAAAAGTCCCTAATAGTTTCAGAAACAGGCAGACTGTGACCTCTGTAGCGTAACGTAGCAACTGGCTACGAAACTGCGTAGGCCGTGCTACGAACGTAGCGAGATAATTCTTTCATCTCTTCACTCGTGAAAAGTTGTGTGCTCTTTTTTCAAGCTCAGCGTCACCTATTTATTGTCTTTCATGAATCATTCTAGTCAACTCTTAACACTCATACCATACGTGCTCATACTTTTCAGTATGTTTTACATTTGGGAACATCAATTATAGCTGATCCTAACACAAAAACATGATAGCGAAATCATCACTCTGTAAAGCAAGTTGTAGTTAAATTGCCTTCCTAAGCAACAAAGCCAAACCATTGATCAAATAACAAAGGGTGCCCAATCTCAGTCGGAACATCACTTGAAATACATCGACATTTACACTGGTCTCGATTAGAAATCGATAAATCAACAGCTCAACACTATCGGATATCTGGCCTCTCGACTAAATTAATCTATCAAATAATGCCTTGCAGAGTAAATTGAAACTCAATATTGAATCGTATCGGTACTACTAGTCTCTAAAAACGTTATAATCAAATGGTCTGCTTGCAGTTAATAGGGGAGTGTCTTTAGAATGGATTTTGGTTTCAACCAAGATATTAAAGGTGAAACTTACCGCTTGGCTATGAGTTACAAGCGTGTTATGACAGCTGAGAAGACACTCCACTTCAGAAAAAAAAATTGTTTATGGGTCAAGATCTTCGATCAACAATGTTGCTAATTGCTGATCGAAGGCCAAGATCTTTACTTTTATAAAAACTGAAACCATTTTTAATTTCTTTTACAATTGACTTTAAAGGTGGTCTGGGCAGTTTTCACGACACAAAGTGTCTGGCAGTGGAGGAGGTGAATTATCATACTATTCGAAATTACTATTCAAAAAACCGGCCAAGTGCGAGTTGGACTCGCGCACGAAGCGTTACGTACCATTATTTATACAACATTAGACAAAATGGCAAATGAAAACAGGTTTGTTGTATGGGAAACCCCCTTAAATATTTGTTTATTTTGTTTTTAGTATTTGTTGTTATAGCGGCAACAGCATTACATCATCTGTGAACATTTCAGCTGTCTAGCTATCACGGTTCATGAGATACAGCCTGGTGACAGACAGACGGACAGACGGACAGTGGAGTCTTAGTAATAGGGCCCCGCATTTACCCTTTGGGAACGGATCCCTGAAAAGCACGCTTTATAATATGACGTAACTATAAATCGCATCGCCTGAGTTTGTGAACAAGTAAATAGGTAAATAGGTTCTTTAGAACGGAAATTTGAACTGGATTTTGGGTTTTAAACAGACAGTTAAATACACTACTTAGATTGAGGGTCATAAGGCAATTTTCAGTCAAACTTTAACATAAATCTTCTTAGTCACAAAAGTTCAAGACTCTTTGTGGGTTTAAGTTCAAGATTCTTGGATACCAAGTCTCTTTGATGCGATATGTGTCACGGTCTTTCCCTTATAGGTCAGGGGTTCAAAGTGTGACAAAGTGGTGTGATAAACTGCAGGCCGCGAAGTTGATGGGTGTACTAACGATGCGTCTTGATGAAGACGTAGTGTTTGGTTTTCATGACAATTCCAGGGGCCAGTGTGTACTAAAGATCCTGGTAATCACTGAATAATATAGTTAATTGTTATATCTTGTGGGAAGCGCTACTGCTGAGTATGAGGTTCGATTCCCAGGTCCAGCCATGTGTTGAGCATTTTCATCTGAATTTCTCAGTGGTGGCCTGTAGTCAGAATCTGTGAGTAGTCGATATCATTATGGATGGCAGTAGGCTTGCCTTCTTTCTTGTTATGTTTATGGTCTATACGTCTTATCCTGTTCTGTTCCACTGCTAGGCAAAGGCCTCCACCATTCCATTCCAGTTCGCTCAGTGTTTTGTCTTCTCCAGACAATCCGTCATGATCATTTGGTTAATTAATAAAAGCATTGGTAACACTACCAGTAATTTTACTGTACCTTGTATGCAACCGTAGCACCATATTTTCACTAATTATAATAACATTGACTACCTCCTCTTGTTATTTTAACGAGGGAACCACAAACGCTGCCTTGTATTTGTGGAACAGTTACCAAAATCGTGTGTTTATGTACTCGTACGAGTATGTATAGTGTATGTACCTTTATGGCACCTTGTATTTATGTCCGCTGGCTAACCGTCAGGCGTTCACAGGGCCATAAAGAGTAGTTTTTAATTGGAACGCCACCCCGCTCACGGTCTCTAGGTGCCGGTCAAATTGATTCCACCAATGTGCTCTCTCTTTCGTGTTTTTGTTTTCGATTTTTTTTAAGCTAGTGCTTCTGTTTTATTAATCATCACATTGCTATTGCTACCAATTTCATGAATTATAAAGATCTCAATCGACGGCCATATCGGAAAAGGCTATAAAAGATCAAAGACTGCGTAAAACGGATAGAATTCCGAGTTGTTGTATAGTAAAATACAGCAAGTGGGCATTGATCGATGACTTATCGTAATCTTTTTAATATTTTAAAAGAAGGGGTCTCAGCTACAGAGTGATTCTGTCCCAAAAACAGACCAAAGGGTACGGAACCACTTTAAAAAGTTACCGTAATCGGTGCCATAACACGTCCTGATTATTCCACCAACAGCTCCATCATACAACACTTTTTTCGCAATGTCACGCCAACTATTAATAAAACCCTCGCTCTCAAAGATTGAACACAATCTCAGAATCCATTATTTCTCTTGGAATTTCCAAACAAAGCATTTTATGCGCTCTTTTACAGTCTACTTGTCAGCCTGAAAATGACATGAAGTTTTATAGGCTAAGGCTTCAGAAAATAGGCCTTCGATTGGCAAAAGTCTAGTGTTACGATCGTTTGATAGCTCTTAAAGCAGGCGGTTACACTAGATCCTACGGCCACTCGATTTTATAGCATGTCGTGGATGGAATTTTTGATCTTACGTTATTTTACGAGCTCTACTTTATGTTCAAAATCTTATGAAGCATTTAATTTGACAGAGAAGCCCAATATCCAACCTCATCATATTTTATTTTTTCGGTAAAAGTAGCGGAAATTTAAAAGCAGACAGGAGCAGCCATCTCATAGATAGGCACCGGAAATTAATAAAAATATGAAATTCGTCGACTGTACTTAGATGAATGGCAAGTTACTATTAATCAAAAGACAAATAAAGCAGAAAATTTACAAAAATCTTCACTTTTCTTGACAATAGCAATTTTTAAACCGGCAACAACACTCTCGGATTACAGTTTAATAAATTGCTGCTTTTTATTTAACGCACAAATTATGAAAAACGGAACGCTTAAGGTGAGAAGGGTCATTCAGAGGCCAAACTGGCCCCCAGGGCATGAGGCATAATTTAACCACTTCATTTTAAACTCTTTGCTCTTCGAAGTAGGAGCCATAAAACTAAAAAAAACATTAGGTAATACGTTATCAAAAACCGTTGGAGTTTATTTCAAGTCCATGATAATATTTTATACTTACAGTCTAGGAAAACCTTGCTCTAGATACTCGAATTGGGCCAAGAAAATGTTGGCATAAACATGACAATATAAGAACCTAAACGTACAGAAAAACAGACCGACATATTTTGCAAATTCATCTCTATTTTAATAAAACATAACCTAAAAATGTGCAAAGAAAAACCCGCGTAAAATTCATCATTAATCAAAGCTTACCGTAGTTTATACAACGACCATCGCGAGATTGGAATAGCACTGAGGCATAACAAAACCCAACAAGGGTCTTTCTTAAAAATAAATAAAACGTAAAGTGTAAAAAAAAATACGAAACTCTGGCACTGAGGTTGACAAATTATAGTACCTATGCATACATAAAGAAATAACATTTTCTTTGTGGGTCGGTTTAGGCGTTTAGCTAAGCAGGCGGTAAATGTTGTACTAACTCATGTAGGTGGCATTCTGAAGCTCACAAAAGCTTAACTTCCGCACTAAAGTGATTACACCCACGCAATCATGAAAGCGAGCCAGAGGAAACTCGGTAAGTAATGGATGATCACTCATCCATGGACTGACCTTGGTAAGCGCGGCTTAACCTTGAAGATCGACCTGTGCGTCTGTTATTAGTTAGCCATGGTGGCTTGGCTCCTCTCCAAACACTGAGATTCAAATGAGAATGCAATTAAACTAATTTTAATTGCAATTATGACGCGGTATCCGAGAAGCAAGTACCAGGTCTTCATGAACGTGAAGGAATTCTCTAACAACATTCCCACTAACAAATCCTCTATTGACACATCTTCATTCATTCACGTCTCCCAAACTACACGATATTAATTTATTTGTCTGATCACAAATTACATGTTTGTTGACGTTCTACTAAGAACAGAGAGTAATTGTGTTAGCCTGCTAAATGTACGGATGTTATAATAATCTAGTTTGGTATGTATCTCGTTAGCAATTACGTGCTGGTTTGTAGATGAAATAGAAGATTTTGGAATGGTGTTGAAATGTTAATTTGGGCCTGTTTGAATAGAGAAGCAAATATTTAATTCCTATGTTGTTCTTGGTTTTAGGCTGTATCTAATTGTAATAAATAATTGCTACGTTAAATACGGAGGACCTCGTGGCTAAATAATAACAGCCGCTCGGGTCGATCTTTAGGTTAAGCCGTGCTTGCCTAGGTTGGTCTGTGGATGGGTGACCACCCGTAATGGGTGGTCACCCATCCACAGCCGAGTTTCCTCCGTGTCTCGGAAAGCACTTTAAGCAGTTGGTCCCGGCTGTCATTTGTGATCTTTGACAGTCGTCACAGCTAGTCAGTGGCCCAAAAAGTCTGACAACCAGTCTTACCAAGGGGTATCGTATTACCCAGTACTAACTGGGTTGTGGAGGTCAGATAGGCAGTCGCTCCATGTAAAATACTGGTATTCAGCTGCATCCGGTTAGACTGGAAGCCGACCCCAATAAAACTTGGGATAAGGCTAGGCAGATGATGAATTGCTATATTAAATCCTCTCAGAGATCTGCCTCATCTATGTGTTGAGAAGCCAGACTGAGTTACTATTGGCGGTGAAGTTTTTACATTACTAGGATCAACACTGTGAACTTTTTGAAGTGAGTTACATAATACTTATGTTATGTTAGAGCTTATAGTCTACGCCATTATAGGGCTGAATAAGGCTATTCTTTAAGTAAGTAAACATACTGAGTTATTCTGAAATCTACAAACTCAAACCAGAATTATTACAATCACACACCAACCCTCACTGTCATGGTTCTTTCTTTCAATATTCTTACAATTTATCCTCCTCGGTATCTCTGACGGTACCTACGTTCGAGACGAATTTATGAGATCTCTTCATCTATTTGGCGACTAACCGCCAACGATTCCTTTCGTATTGTCCCCCGTAAGCCGAACTTTCTGTTGACTTTTCAATTCGAGGGTTTTGCTTGTCAAGGGATGTTTCGAGAAAACCCAGAAGAAAGGGACGCTGTATCAAAAACCTTCAGTTATTTATAGACTTAATTAACAGTGTCAGTTGTATTATCTACTGTTTAGATCGTGGTCGCTATTGCTTGTCCCGATTAGGTCAAATATCTGTATGACAAACAGATACTTTGGGACCCTCAACTGTTTAGGAAGTTCACTGCAAAGGATTTTCTTATATTTAAATAAACATTAACAAAACAGGTCCCAATACTGGCTTAACTACTGAACGTACTAAAGTTCTGAAACTTTAGAAGAAGAATAAGCGCTAAATCTATTTGCTAAACTTCTAAAGGACCTTCTTTTTTTAACGGCTCGTAGTTATCTAACGTTATTAGATAGCTCGAAGGTCTAACTGAAACTATTCTCTAAAGCTCGAATTCCAAGACGTAAAGCTTCCAATATACTCAGTCCTTCTATGGCAATCTAGGTGGACATTTGACCTTGTAGCAGAGAATACTGAATAGTAGGTATGTCCGGACTTATGGCCATGAATTTGAATATTGAACTACAGAGGAGATGTAGAGTGATGGACATTAATGTTGATTTGATGTGAAAAGATGGATGGACTGTGTGAGGAATGATATGAAAGAGAAAGGAGTAAATGATGCCGTGGCGTGTGGCAGGGGAGAGTGGGAGAAGACGTGTTGCGCCGACCCCAATGTAGAATGGGACAAGGCAAGACAGCTTCTCTGATACTTATCAAAAAGTGAACAATCGGACACATTATAAAATGTGAAATAGTTTGACTTAGAAGTTTGTTTCAACTATTCTTTTTAGGGTTTGGTAAAATAGTTAATGCCGGCGACATCTAGTTTCAAAATATTGGCCAAATACCCTAATCGTCTGTAAAATTATCTTAGATGACTTAATTACTGAAATAAACATCATTTCTTTTCATTGATAGATAGATACAACGACATTGAAATAGAAGAAAACATATCATTACGTTAGATCCGACAAAAAATAGTTTGCGAACTATGACAAAACATAGGTGCTTCCATGCTAAAATAGAAACAAAAGACTTAAAAGGCCTGAGGCTATCCCAAAATATGCTGCTGCAGTATGCCATAAAATTCTGCAGCGTCGAATTTCAGGGAGACTCGTTAAATTGAGTAGTGTTTCACTGTTGTTCCGTTTTGCCTTCAGGCGCTCTCGAATTTCTACAAACTGTTGAAAATAACCTTATATTTTCAACAGAATGTGAGGTTTTACTTCTAGGAAAGTGATGGGTCTTCAAGCATATCAAGTTTATAAATAATCCGAGCCTTAATTTTGTGAACGTACACAACAAAATCAGTCTAAATGCCGTAATTCGATAATTCAGCTCAAAGCCAAAATGTTACAATATTTCCTTGAATTTCGAAGACTATGAACAGTGCCAAAAGCTTTTACTGTGATAAGCTTTGATGAATATTCTTTAAAGGTACGGTCAAGCCGGTACTGATTCATTGCGAACGTGGTTCTAGACACTGAAATCAGACAGGTCATCAGCATTTTCCTGACCTTATACGAATTTTATTGAGAAGTATAAGAAGAAGGAGGGGTCCTTCTTCTTATACTTCTCTATTACTCGTCATCTCAGCAGTCACCTCCTTTCTAGCCATATCATCTTTCATACACACCATTCTTCGTTTATTTGGTTTTCTCCTTGTCTTATAGCCATCCATAGTATGTATTTACAAAAAAAAAAAAGTATCTATGTAGTACATTAACTATCTGGTGTCCACGACACAAGCCTCGTTGCTTAGTGTGGCACTAGATGGCGCTGTGTGTAATGTCCATCGATATTTATTTATTTATCTATTATTTATTTATTTATTTAACCTCATCCATTTTATTTTTATACCACATCCATACCATGGCAACTGTTTACCAAACAAATTAAAAAAAAAACTGTCATCGGTGCCACTTTCAGACTTTGACGGGACTCTGACTGATAATGTAAATGTCTTTGACTTCAAGTTAGGCTTCCACGTGAACATGGAACCCTGGTACGTAAGCCCGCTTGGTTTGTTTACTGTGTCCGTTAAGTTTACATAGGGCTCTGTTTAATTAAAGCTTAAGTGCGTACACAGTAGTAAACACATAAATAAAGTCAAGGTAACTGTCGCAGGAAGGAAATTTCCTTGTTTACAAGGACGTTTCAAGGAGTTAAAGTGTGTTTTGAATTACTCTTACTCAGAGGTATCTATGTACTAGTACATATCCTACACAGAATTGGTGCTTAGGAACTTAAAAAAGAGAATTGAAGGAAAGAGGGAGGAGTTACTGTGTTTATCATGATATGGCCTGAATGGAATTGAATTATTAGAGGAAAATTGATAACAATGATTTTGACCTCAATTAAACTGCATAAGGTTAAAACATGTAAAAAATGAAAGTACCCGCGTTTTTGTCGTAATAAAGAAGGTACAACGTTTATGTTAACAAATCGAGGCATCTAGGAAAGTAGTAATCTACAAGGCCTATCTTCCATAACAAGGTGCTTGGTAAGTATGACCACAGAATACATAATAGTAAAAGGTATGGCACAAGAATAATGGGAGAAACTGTCCAAAATCCCCTACAGCACTACGTCATTTTATGCAGTAACACTCGGCCTGACCGCAATGCAGTTTACAGGCGACCTTCTGACATTTACGACCAATGGCCATGAGAGACTGTTATTCGTCAAAGCCTGATGAGTCTGCTAGAAACTGGACAATTGGATGCGTCTGAATCTTGAAATTTTATTTAGTGGAGTGTATACATTGTGTAATGTCCCATTTTGTTGCACTGCAGCTCGATCCACCCTATACCGCGTATATGCTTACGATGCTCAACGCGCTCATTGTGGAGACCAATCCTGGATTGGACTTGCTTGCTGACGAATGGAAGACGA
Organism: Xestia sexstrigata; assembly: GCA_941918905.2. Lineage (NCBI taxonomy): Eukaryota > Metazoa > Arthropoda > Insecta > Lepidoptera > Noctuidae > Xestia > Xestia sexstrigata. The sequence goes on from OW799210.2 coordinate 2,706,315, forward strand.
TAATGTTTTTGGTTATGTGAGATGACCGAGTGAAAGGATTCCATAACTTAATTTAGTATTAATAAAGGCTTATGCTGTACTAAATGTAATAAAAAATAAATATTCGAAAAGGTTAGTTACAAGCAAACTATTGATTGAACCTATCTGTAATACCACGCGATACCACGTTATTACAGTGCAACAACAGCTAAATGAAGTTTCCAGCAACTTTAAAACAAGAAGTTTTCTTGTTTTAAAGACGACGTTGAACAAGCCAAAAGCTTTATTTTTAATCTTTACAAAAATTTAAACAAAATCAACATTATATCGTTGTTGATCAACACTCTCCAATCACTGCAAAACAAAAGGCATACCCACCGATAACAACAATTTAATATGTACATACATTGTAATAATTGTTATTTGTTCATACGTCACAGTCTGCTTCACCGCTTTGTTGAAACGCGACACCGTGAAGCGAAAGCTCTCACGTTAATGTGCTAAAAATATCGCGAATATTATATATAATATCACATTTCATAACATCTCGCCTGTAATCTGTATGTTAGGCAGATATGTGTCTGCCGGGGTTGCGGGACTGTTCGAAAGAGATACCGTGGCCCCGGAACAAAAAGGGCGATGAAGGAACATGGATGGGTTTTGGTCAGCAAAAGTCTGACACTCCCTCCTGCTCCGCCCAGAGCGGGAGAAGTCATTTGATTTCCCATCCGAAAAAAAACAAAAAAGGTAGATATGTGTGTGATATGAAATATATAAACTTATAGTACACCCACATTTCACCAGTTATGTCTAAGTCCCATGTAATAGGGGGCGATCCTAAGGCCATCAACTGGCCACAAAACCTGACTCCGGGCTGCCACTAAGTAATCCTGGTGAAATAACCCAAAAAAAATTGTTGTCGCCCTGAAAATCAAACCTAAGACCTTGTGTGCCTCGTAATGATGTTTGTTGCTACTAATAAGTAAGGCAGTAACGTAACAGTAAAACAAAGAGCTTGAATAATGATAATGTTTCTAAGAACAAATCTGTGTATTAACTCAAAGCTTTTTGAGAAGTTCACTATCAAACATTGAGCGTTCCTTTGACTTTGATTTATTTTCGACTCGAGACAAATGCTGTCTGCTGATTAGAATAAAATATACATCATAAACAAAACAAATGGTCTCGTTAAGAACAATGAAACAACTTGTAAACGATCAAACACTGCAGACACAGCATGTAGAAAGACTTATATGTTTGGTGTATGTAGATGGCCTGACAATATTTTTTTATCGTTGTAGGAAATAGTTGATCCAAGAAAACTTGCAAACTTGGCCGAATCCTAAGTTTATCAAAAGGTAATTAAAAGTTGCTGATATGATAACACGACATTTTCGTAGTAAATCCACGTCGTAGCCTTGCAGCCTTACTTACTCTGCATCTTTAGATAATCCTCCTTTTGGGTATCGCCGTTGTTGGGTAATAACTTGATACTATTTTAAGCAAGTATCTTAATAAGGATCTACCTATTCAGTTCCTATCAACTCAAAGCTATCTACTTACAGTGTGGATGCACCTTTACCTAGCCACCTAGTTACGCGTAACGCCTCGTAATCTATGTAGATGCATTCAATTTTTCCCCGGGGCGTTTGTACTTGTCGCCTTTGAGCGTCAAAGTCTTTCGTTTGCAGCGCAAACACGCTTCAAATAAAACCAATCACTACGGATTTGTGCGCAATTCTTGTCATAGACGAAAAGAAAACTTTGAATAGCTGAAAACAGAAAATATACATGAGAATCTTTATCAGACTGTCATTTTTGATGTCTTTGTCTTTTCCAATAATTTGCTACATTTGACACCATTGTTTGATGAAACGTTTTTTTTTAGAAATAAAAATCGTAAGGTTAGGTTAGGTTATGTATATACGTATACTTATTATAAATTAAATTCAAGAAGTCGATGGCATTGTTCTTGCAAAACAACACAACAGATTTTGATGCGGACTCTTATCGTAAATTTGGATTGACGGCACGGTTGGCACAGTGGCTGAGCGATTAACTGCGGCGCTGCGTGTCGCGGGTTCGAACCCCGCACAGAACAAAAATTTGTATACCCCACAGGTCTGGCTGTTTGTGCACCCACGGTACAAGAGAAGTTCCAAGTGTCAGCAGTCTTAGATATTATAAATAAATCTTTGCTTTGTCAAGTCTTAAAAATCGTGCCCAAGCACCAGCGGGCGAAACAGTTAATACGTATAATAGGCTAGTTTCCACCATCAATTAATTGCAAATCTATTTAGTCCATCAGTTAGAGTATTGGAAAATAATGGATACGTATTTTTTGTTTTTGTAAATCAATGAATATTGACAAAGATAAAATGCATCAAAACTCGAGAGTGGGGGCTCGTGACGTCACAACGCGGCGTGACGTATTGAGAATTTTAAAAGCGTCGTATCTTCGTCAATTTTGGTTTACGTAAGAAAAGAAAAAATACGTGTCAAATATTTTTTGATAATCTAACTGACGGACTAATTCGATTTTTTCAAACCATAAGCCTATTCTGCCAATCCACTAAAGCCTAGACACAGAGAGCCTAGTCTATATCGATATACTAAATCCACGACCAAGTTTATTACTTCAAGACAAAGGAAATAATAAAGGAAAGCTGTCCACTAATTAGCACAATTTAATTACACCACCTAAATTGGGGGTTCATTCAATTTAATTCGCTGGCTGTATTTTTAAAAATAACTTTTGGATTTGAAATAAAAGTGTTTAACCACGACACCACGCAGCGCAACATGACGCCGTCTCTTCGTGTTCAATAGTTTAATTAGGTTTTTGTGGTTTTTATAAATATGTATATTTATTAGTCTGTAAGGTAAGGTCTGATATGGGTCTTTTGTTACCTGAATTAAATGATATACATATTATGATATTAAAATCTTAGAATAAATCGTGTCTTTTTACTCGACTACGACAAAGCCAAAAAGAAGGGTTATGACTTTTTTAACGAACGCTGAACCAAATGTAATAGGGGGCGAGCTTATTATTAGTATCAACCGCGAACAAATCCAGATTCCGAGAATTTCCTAATGGGAAAACTCAATAACAGTTTGCTTGAACATGGGAACCGAACCCAAATCGCGCTTGCGAGCACTAGACCAACGAAAAATAATAATAGGGAATATGCAAAAATTTATATTTTTTATTTCTATACGGAATATTAAAGTACTATAAAAATAATGACAAAAAGCGTAAACAAGACATAAATCGGCCAAACAACACAAAAGTTATAAACATTTAAACTTTTGTTTCCATCTCTTTCTAGATAAACGGAATTTAGTATGGATGCAGCGAATGACTTCATTCGCTGTATCGGATCTCTCTGTCTAATCAGTAGCTGCAAATACTTATAACTTAGTATTTTTTATAGATAATAAAAAAATAATTTCACTTTTTGCTATTTCTAATGTTATTACGCTTTGTTCAGAGTGGTAAAAAAAATCATGCTATATACCCTATTCCGTCTCTACCTTTAATCGGCCTTTAATATACAAATACAATCATTAAAACAGTGAAAGGTAGTAATCAATTTCATCCGAACATAAAACTGTCAGAAGCTTTCTACTTCCAGAAATCAAGCTAATTATGTCCGATAATAAAATAGTCTAATGACACACTTCCGAAAATAGTTTGTATCGTCCTAGATTCGATGATATCTCATCAATAATAATTTTATCGGCTTTCTACTCTGGAATAATTATTTTCCTTCTGTTAACAATTTCTTTGTTTGGTTTTAGTGTTTAACAGCAAAATTTTGTTTTTTATTGAGTAACTTTGAAACACGCTTAGTTACCTAATTTAATGTTTGTTTCACATTCAGTTATTATGTTTTGAAATTAGCATCTAATTCTTTAATGTTTGCATGCCAATTTTATGTCGAAATGTGTCATTGCACTACATATTATTTTTACCATCTTTTGTACCACATTTACTGCAAATGAATATTTTTGACTTTTACTTTGATTTCATTAATAACATATTATCGTAGGCTGAGACTCTGGGACAAACCACTGATCATTTTGTTTTCTTTTTTTTTTTGAACATTAGCCCTAGGGAGTTGGCCAACACTAGGATTTTCTGCTGTGTCGTAGGTGCATTTACAAACATTTAAACTCACATACACAAAGAGCCAGATCCGGAACAACTAACTGTAGTTCATACAAATATTTGTCCAGCGCAGTAGCCAATTGATCAGCCACTGTGCCAACGTTGCCGTCATAATTTTAGAAAAAGGTTATAAACATCGAGAATACGTTTTAGATCTACAGATAACGTGGGTAAGACCAGAGGGCAAATTCACGTAATTTTATGACGCGCCGATGAAGTTGTAGTGCAGTTGCAGTTAAGTTCAAGTTCGCGTGATAAACGGTATTCTTGTAATCTTTGAACTGCGCGTAAGCTGCGCGTGAACTGCACGTCAACTGTACGACAACCAGACTGTACCAAACTTACTTATGGTGTGAAAAAATATTACTCACTAAAATATCGAATAGAGAATCGATTACATTTCAATGATTAGGACGTTAATAAAATATTAAAATAATACCCCAGCACAGATTTTAGTGCTTTTTCTTACTTAGTAGAATACCAATCATGTTGCGTTCCGAAGCACGCACCAAAGACGCGCAACAGTAGAATCACGGTAATATTATAAATATTATAATACAGTACTCCAACTTCATACAAACGGACGAAACGCGAGCTATACTTACGCGCCTCGATCTCGGGGTGCGCTCGGGGTGCAGACAGTCACGGCTGTACCGCAGTGTCGAACGGACGGTGTGTTGTTTTTTTAACAATAACCGCGCGATTTTTTCTCTAAAAAACAGTTAATATGACGAGTAGGAAATATTGTGCTGTTTTTGGTTCTATGAATTCGTCAATAACGCATCCAGACATAAGTTTTTTTAAATTACCTGGAAACTCTGAAAGGTAAGACTATAAAATAATTTTACTTACTAGTAGGTAGGTACATAATGTGTGTCTTTTTAATGGATAAGTATTTCCTTTTATCTCACGAAAAAAAGGTGTTTGGATTAATAAATAAAGCGAATAGAGACACATGTTTTTTTAATTAAATCTACCAATCAAAAAACAACACGCATTTTTATTGAACACTTCCTATTCAATATACAAAGTATTTCATTTATTTATATAAAAAGGATATTTACAATCACATAACTAAATAGAAACAGAAAGTAGGCAAATGTAATTAAAATGCTGGAGACGGGCAGCCCTAACGCATGTTTACGTACCGCGCGGCTGTAGGCATTTATTTCTATCATGCGGCCGAGTTACACTACTGTATTATAATATTACCGTCGTAGAATGCAACGGCATTCTACCACGGTAATATTATAATTACAACACACATTAAATTGCGCTCGCGTGACGCGAACTTGACGCGAGCGTGTCTGACAGCGGTAGAGAATACGAAAAGCGTTGTTTTGATCGAAACTTAACTGCAACTGCACTGCAACAGCACTTCTTTAGTTACATTAATTAGCCTACTGGATGAAACTTGCATAGACCAAAGAAGAATAACACAAAAATAAGGCAGCAGTGAATGGAACAAGGCCGCCAATAAGCATAAATTTTCTTTTTTTTATTTCGATACGGAATGTTAAAGTACTATAAAAATAATGACAAAAAGCGTAAACAAGACATAAATCGGCCATACTACACAAAAATTATAAACATTTAAACTTTTGTTTCCATCTCTTTGTAAATAAACGGAATTTAGTATGGATGCAGCGAATGACGTCATTCGCTGTATCGGATCTCTCTGTCTAATCAGTAGCTTCAAATACTTATAACTTAGTATTTTTTATAGATAATAAAAAAATAATTTCACTTTTTGCTATTTCTGATGTTATTACGCTTTGTTCAGAGTGGTAAAAAAAATCATGCTATATACCCTATTCCGTCTCTACCTTTAATCGGCCTTTAATATACAAATACACCTGCCTACAATTACATACCTGAAAACAATCACATATACAAATAAATCTACTAGAACTAATACTGAATTAACTAATCTAAAAGCATCACCTACGGAATCAGCAAACTTCATTAATAAATATTTCGCAAATATTGGTAACCAACTGGCAAATGACATCCAACAAACCATAACCCAGAATGAACTAAATCAATACCTACGTTCCTTACCTAGTCTTTCTAAATCTTTTGTTCTGCTGGATACAGATATCAACGAAGTAAATAGTATAATAAACTCTCTAAAATCAGATAGTGCCCCAGGATGGGATAATATCTCCACTAGTTACCTTAAACATGTAAGACATGAAATAACTCCAATTATAACTCATTTAGCCAATTTATGTTTTAAACAAGGCACCTTCCCTAACTCCTTAAAGAAATCCATAATAACCCCCATATACAAAGGTGGACAGGAGGGAGACGTTAATAACTATAGGCCAATTTCTGTTATTCCTGTTATAGCCAAAATATTAGAAAAACTATTAAATTTCAGATTATTAAGCTATCTACAAACCAACAATATTTTATCTCCATCTCAATTTGGCTTTAGACGCGGTATTTCTACAGAAGATGCTATAACGTTTTTAACAACAAAACTAACAAAAGAACTCGACAAAGGAACTAGGTGTTTATCAGTTTTTATAGACTTAAAAAAGGCCTTCGACACGGTCTCTATTCCCATCCTGGTCCAAAAATTAGAAAAAATTGGCATTAGAGATACACAACTATCTATATTCACCGATTACTTGACAAATAGAAAACAGAAGGTTAAGCTCGATAATTTTGTCAGCGAGGACGTTGATGTAACATGCGGCGTGCCCCAGGGAAGCGTTCTGGGACCTACCTTATTTCTAATATATATAAATGATTTATGTAATATGTCAATTAATAAAGCAAAAATATATTCGTATGCTGACGACACCGCGATCGTCTTTACTGGCTCAACCTGGGCTGAAACAAAAACCAACACCGAAGAAGGTATGTTACAAGTGGCTTCATGGCTAAAAACAAATCTCCTTACGTTAAACACGAGCAAAACGAATTATATTTGCTTCTCGATATATAAAAATGTACAACCAGAACCTAACTTCAACATTAAAATACATAAGTGTAGACAGACGGTTCATTACGACTGCAATTGTCCTACCATCAGTAAAGTTAACCACGTCAAGTACTTAGATATAATTTTGGACCAAAGCCTGTCCTGGTATCCTCAAATTGAACAAATTTCTGCGAGAATAAGAAAATTTATTTGGATTTTTAAAACATTGCGACACGTAGTCCCTAAGAGTGGCTCGGCAAAAAATCTTCTAAATGAAATTTATGTCTCACTAGTTCAATCTGTCATAATATATTGTATCTCAATATGGGGAGGCGCGCGTAAAACACGTTTCCTTGATGTTGAAAGAGCGCAACGGACATTAATAAAAGTAATGTACTTCAAAAAAAGAACATTTCACACCTATGAGCTATACCAAACAACTAAACTATTATCAGTTAGAAAATTATATATCATTCACATAGTATTAAAAAAATATAAAACCCTACCTTTAGATCCTAATGTATTAGCTAGAAGAAGGAAACATAACATCGCTTCCACCCCTTTTGTAAGAACAGAATTTGCAAATATTCAGTACGACAAACGCTCGTCTTTCTTATATAATAAAATAAATAAAGAAATAGATATACATACTAAACCATACAAAGAATGCAAATCGTTGCTGATTAAGTGGATTAACAAATTATGCTACGATGAAGTAGAGAATATTCTATTAAATATAAGGTAAACCCCTTTCCGTACAATACAACCACACACACACACACAGACACACACACACACACACTCACACAGGCACACACACATAAACACGCTCGCACGCACTTAATTATACACACACACCAACAGACTAAATAAAATAATAAATTCATAAACTTTTAAACTTTTTTTTTTTAAATAACATGTTACACTGATGGTAAGATATTAAGGAGCGGCGCCTCCTGGCACAGGCATCTATATGCTTAAAAGGGGACGCCACCAACTGTAATTGTATGCATAACGTGTAATAATGAAATAAAGATTTTTGTATTTGTATTTTTGTATTTGTATACAATCATTAAAACATTGAAAGGTAGTAATCAATTTCATCCGAACATAAAACTGTCAGAAGCCCTATTAATGTCAGAAACAGCTGATTATGAGCCAATTCAATAGTCGTTTAGAAGGCTACTAAATCCAAAAGATAGGGTAAAATCCTAACTTTGTAATCCAAAACATATCTTCATTCTTCAGAACGACAATGTCGATCAGGAATTGAAGATTATTCTTTGTTTAAAAGTTCACCTAATTGGATCAGAATTTTACACACCCTTGCTCAAGAGAAATGGAGCGTGATAATTAGTAATAACCGCAGGAAACCGCCGGCAATAATACCCGCTCAAACGCTTTAGATCTTCTACCAAAGAATAGTTTATAATAAAAATGAAAGAATAATAAAATTAACACTGTTATTTTATTACTCTACTTTGAAAAGGTTAACTATTAAAATTTTCGGTTGACGGTAATCTTGAGAAACTAGATGAGTTTTTTTTTTTCTGAAAATGTCTACGAAGATTTCGTAGAGCCTGCTACGAGATGTGCTACGAAAACGCGTAGCCCGATGCGGTTAACGCGTGTGGTGTGGTTTAATTTTGGTAGCAATAATATTGACCTAACTTCACTACTATTAAGTAGTATTCATGCAAAAGAAACTGTGACTACTTACGAGTTCGTATGTTACCTAAGCATGTTACCTTTTCGATGACATAGGCAAGCCGGGACCTGAAATACTTTTTATTTTTCTGAAACGTTCTAGTAGGATCACGATATCAACGCGGCAGAACCCAAGTATACATTCTGAATTATTGGAGTATCCGATATCCCAGTACAAACAAACCACGTTTGACGAGAATTCTACCTCGGTCTTAAAAAAAAAAACTGTCACAATCAGCGAGTTCCTTCAGACTAACTTGAAAAGACAGACATGTAAAACCTTCGTCAACGACACTAAACTCATTGATGAAGAACTTATAAACAGCAGTGCATATAGCACTAGGTACAAGCACTAAGCAGGGCATTTGCACTTCACAAGAGCCGGATTATGTCTTAAGGATACTTGAGGCCTGATCCCCCTCAGTCTAGTCTGAGCTCTCCCTTTACTTCGCTTATAAGCAAGGTTGGAGGTATCATAGATATAAGTATGTCATGACGTAAGTAGTAAGTATCTCTGCTTAGAGTTAAAACTATAAATACAATCTGCTAGATGATACTGGTATCTAGTTCATAGCATACATATACTTTATAGATCTTATCCAGCCGCTTCATGCTACAACATCCATACTCAATAATTCTCATTCTTAGCGTATCGATGGCAATCTAAATTTTGTCTAGAACTGAGCCACGAATCTGTCACACTATCATACTAATATTCAATATTACCGGTGCGAAAGTAACTTCTGTTTTTCTGTTTACTTTAAACGCCTTGGGCACAGCCATAGTAACGACTGTGCGGACTTGATAGAACATGACCTGTGTGTGTCTGTAGGATGTCCTAACAGAATACCTTTTATCCATTGGACAATTTCCGACATCCGCGTGGGCGAAGCCGCGGGCAAAAGCGGCTCGGATTAAAGGATCCGTAAAAGGCTGCTATTGAACTTACTCCCATAAGGACTAGATTGTCTTTTCAATTTCATCTCAAAAAAACTCGTTCTATCTGGGTACAGTAAGCTATTTTCTTATTTAGCGGTATCATCAAAATGTGGTAGAAATAAAGGATATAACTGATCCTTTTAGAGCAGGACTCACTCCACCATAATACTACCTACAATTGCATGCAAACACACGGTGATAAATTTATGGATATCTGTATATTTGGAAGTGCATTCATTAGCTGCTGATCACGATTACAATTGGGGCTTATCCTAGATGTGCCGATGCTACCGTTTCTGTACGGCGTCACCAACCCGTTATTACTAAAGCAAATGCCAGTCTGCTTATCCTCAAAGGTAAAGTATGAACGTTAATAGTCACATTATGGCTGCCAAACGTTTCGGAACGCATTACAACGTCACGCCTGATGAAGAAACGCAAACGCACCACTTCTTAGATACGTATAAGAAACTCAGCGTTTTCTGAACAAAACAGGCTTTCAATAACAATTAAAGAAAAGTTTTTCTACCTGCCCTTGGGGGAAAACTTTTAAATTATAGCTCCATTTGTTCCTTTGAGACCTTGGGCTTTTAATGTAATGAAATCCAATTCCGTATTTCTTTTGCCGAGTTCTGTATAAAGAGCTTTTATGATTTCGAGTTTTCGAACAATACTATCTATCAATTACAATACTTCACATGACCAAACTGTCGTACGCACGAACCTTTCTAAAAAAATAGTGCACCAAAACCAAAGGCACTTTGGGAACATCCGGCATTTCCTTTGACTTCGTCAGTTGACATAATAAATGGCAAACCAAATAACATTACAATGTTCACCGCAGCGGCTGTTGACCCGTTACACATGGGCAAACAGGGATAGTAAATAAGCGAGCTATACAGCCTGCCTTTTACTTACAACTACCCTGCTCCAGCGACCCAATTCGTCCTTAATTGAATCGACTTCAGGCCGGCCTTCAGACAAATTGCCTGTTAGAGCTCTCACTTAAGTTTTTTCAGTTGAAATACACTAAAAGCAACGATTACTTCGGTTCACGAAAGCTTCAAAGGTTACGAATGAAAGCCGAAAAATCAGACACCATTCTATGATCTTTCCAATTATAATAAATTGGCCCGTAGTTACCAGGTAAAATTCAAATGTACCGGTACAGTTATAAATGGAGTTCTTCTCAAGGTTAATCAAACTCAGATTAAAACGCAATGCAGTAAGTACTTACGTAAGTTCGCTAAATGCGGATGTCCACAAACTATACACCAACACACGCCGAAAATATAATTACAAACAATACAGCACTGGTTAATAAGAAAAACACTAACAACGGTTCGTAACGATCAGAAAAAAACAAAAGCAAATGGAACACAAGTTGAAATTCGAATTGTTTTGAATATTGCACGAGTTCGGGAAAGATCGCGGTGTTTTCGCAGAGCAGCCGGCTAGTGACAAGCGGCCGGAGTGCGGGTGAAACGCGAACTGAACATTGTTTCCACGAGGGACGCGGGCATTGGGGTGAAAATAGGGTGAAGCGAGGGCGTACCGTCGACCCGGCTTGAATGGACGCGCCGGCTACGCAACGCATGACGGTTTTCCGTCCGACGATCACAGAAACGCTCCCCCGACGTTTCGCAATGAATGTTTCTCTAATTATTACGGGTTGGTATTTCGAATGTTTTCTTCTTGGCTAACAACGGGAATGTAGGAGATAACGATAATGACTTTGAGACTTGAGAAGCGTAAAATAACAAAATTTAAGACGACATGGGTACGTTTAATAAGTTTTGCCTGCGGAAAATAGGCATACAGACTTTTCAGGCTATACGCTAAAACGTGTTCTATTTTCCTTGTATCTAAAATATTTGAGTTGGCGACATTTTTGTTGAGGGTATTTGAACATTTCCTCTAATTGTACGTACTAGATAATAGATAGATAGACATATCTCTGCTGCCTGCTACAAAATTGAACACTTTCTACGTGGCCGTGCCAGACTGTTGTAAACAAGCTTCGAACAGGGGTCACCTTGGTGGGAGGCTTGTGGAGCCCGCGGTTGGTGTTTGCATCCACACTGATTTTCAACAAGGCTCCCACCTCAGTGTGTTGTTCTTGTCGACTCTTTGTTTGGAAGCACACATTGTAAACGCCATATTCGTGCATACGTGCGCACGCAACGTAGCTAAATAATCAAAAGCAAAGCATTTATTTCAAGTAGGCCAGTTACAGGCATTTTTGAATTGTCGAAACAAATATGAAAATTAAATGTAGCTACAGTCCCAGTCACAAGACATAAAAACTGTGAAAGTACTGTAGCCGATTCCCTAGCGTAGATCTCTATGGAGAAGAGCGGTCAAGAAACTCCATGGACACTCTTTTAAATCAGAATATTTTTACAACCTTGGTAACATCATTCATGTTGAGATGGTACATTATGTGAGACCAATGTAGCAAGATGTGCACGTTAAAAGTGTCCATAGTAAAAACAAAAAATACAATTCAAAAACAAACATTCAAATAAGCCATGGCAACTAAGAGATGACCAGTCACAACTGATAGCGCCCGTTCACGAACATGACGCATGGATCAGCACCATTCAACTCAACAATTTTGAAGGAAACTATAAATGATTCGATACATGCGCCACCATCAGCGAGACATTTGAGTGAGCATCACATACTCTTCACCGCCAGGGTACATTCAAGTCAAGAAAAACGTAGGTTTCCAGCGACTGATAGCATTCAAGTACATAGCACTCACACAATATGCGATATGCGGTTATATAATACTAAAGATATTGAATTTATACAATACAAAGATAGTTGTACAATCTTCAGCAGCTCCAACAATACAATTAGTGCTATCCATTTATGCGCCCCTGTCCTTGTGGAGCAGTGTTGAGCCATGCATTTTTATCAGCGATATAATCGTCCAATGTGTAATTATGCTTGCTTACATAGTGTGCGTTTAATACATGTTTTAAATTTTGTGTTTATTCCGTTCAAGAATGCTTTGTGGAATTTTATTATAGCATCTCTAACAGTACCCCATGAAAGATGAGTCTACTTTAGTGAGTCTGAAGCCTGGCTGAACTAATTGATTCCTATTTCTAGTACTGTAATTGTGTCTGTCACCTCTTTTACCAAAAAGATGTAGATTTTTTCTTACGTACATTACGTTTTCGTAGAGGAATTGACAATGTACAGTCATGATGTTAATTTCCTTAAACAGTTCCCTTAGAGAATCGCGCCTACGAAGATTGTATATGGCTCTGATGGCTCTTTTTTGCAGAATAAATTTAGTCTGAATGTCTGCAGCCCGTCCCCATTACAAAATGCCATGAGACATTATACTATGATGAAAGTAACTAAAATAGACCAATCTAGCAGTATCTACATCAGTAAATTGACGGATTTTCTAATTGCATATGCTGCTGAACTTAGTACAATTGTATATCTTGTTTTTGGTTTAATAGTTTCCTTAACTATTCTGCAATTCACTGTTAATTTTATATAGCTATAACTCTTGTATTTTGCGATCGCCAAGTGTTTTTGTATAACGTGTCAAATTACGTGCAAATATTTCGCGAGCATGCGCGGGTCGACGCGCTTCGTCTTTTGACATAACGCGGTCGACGCTGATCAGAGGATAAAGCAAATCGAAAATCGCAATTTCGTTTTTTTTCATTTTGTACTAAATTGTTTGCTGTGAAACAATTATGGACTTGAAGTAGGGCATTATTCACGTCATCTAAATTTTGGGCTCGTCTATTGATCTTGAAAATTAGGGAAGTGTCATCGGCAAATAACACCACATTTTGAGGTTAGTTTTTCAGTTAATAGGGTAAATCATTTAAATCAGGGGTTCCCAAACTTATTTTGTCTACTGCCCACTCTGAGAAAAAATTATTATTTTAGCGCCCCCATTTTTTCACCTACTTAAAAAATTAAAATTAAATTAATGATTGTGAGCTATAATAGCGGAGATTAAACATTCATTCTAAACGAGACTTTCCTGTAACCCGCAAGAGTTAACTTGAGACCTGAGCGCAGTTATAGGTAGTACACAACAGCGCTCAGGTCTCAAGTTAACTCTTATGGGCTACACCTACCAGTGACAATGATTATTGAAACGCAACTTTATAGTATTCAGAAGGAGTATATTTTATTCAAAATTAAACAAACAATCGATTCTTCTCTCGATCTCGATCTCTTAATTAAGTAATATTAGTTGATGTTCACAAGTTGTAGTCGAGAGTCGAGAGCTCATTCGGTGTCTAAGAGTCCTCTTATATGAAATTACAAATCGCCCCCTAAGCCTCTACACAACGCCCCCATTTTTCTGGGTCTCTTACTGCCCCCCTTTAGGCCAGCAGCGCCCACAAGGGGGCGTTATCGTCCACTTTGGGAAAGGCTGTACTAAAAAGAGGAAAGGACCCAATATTGAGCCTTGCGGAACCCCTATTTTTATTTTTAAACCCTGTGAATTAACACCATTTATTTGAACATATTGTTGTCTATCACTCAAATAAGATTTTAACAAACTAAGTGCAAGTTTACCTAGTCCGTAATGCTCAAGTTTCAAAAGCAATGTGTCGTGATTTACACAATAAAACGCTTTGGAGAGGTCACAAATTTTCGTACAGCGTCTTGGGACTCTTCCCACGCCGTAAATATGTGCTTTAATAAGGTTACACCGGTCAGTTGTACAACGTCCCTTGGTGAAACCATACTGTTGGTCTTGTAAGATTCTGTTGGTGTTAAAATGATTGAGCATTTGATTAAGCATTACCTTTTCGATCACCTTGCTAAAAACTGGTAACACGGATACAGGCCTATAATTATTAGTATCTTTACTATCCCCGGGTTTGAAAATGGTATGACTTTACTGTATTTCATTAAATCAGGGAAAACTCCGTGGTCTACGCACAAATTAAAATTAAAGCTAAGTATGGAGCTATAGTCTCAAGTATGGTTGTACAAACTTTGATAGACATTCCCCATAGATCTTCGGTCAGATTGATTTTTATTTGCCAAACATCGGGTTTATGTGTTTAAATTTAAATTCAGCCGTACATCCAGACACATTCGCCTTTAATAAGCCCATTGAGACTTCAGGAGAGAAATTTAGAGCCTCTGTAGCTGGTTTTGTTTGAACTCTGTAATAACATCCGCTTGGATCAATCTTCAGGTTAAGCCGCGCTTGCCTAGGTTGGTCCGTGGATGGGTGATCACCCATTACATACATAGTTTCCTCTGTACCTCGGAAAGCACCTTAAGCCGTTAGTCCCGGCTATCAATTGTAGATCTTTGGCAGTCGTTACAGATAGTCAGTGGTCCGAAAGTCTGACAATGCAGTCTTACCAAGAGGTATTGTATTACCTAGTGCGAACTGGGTTGTGGAGATCAGATAGGGAGCCGCTCCATGTAAAATACTGGTATTCAGCTGCATCCGGTTAGACTGAAAACCGACCCCAACATAGTTGGGAAAAGGCTAGACGGATGATGATGACATGCGCACGCAACGGTTGCCGCTGCGCAACGAAAAATAAATAAATATCGCTGGACATTAACACACAGCGCCATCCAGTGCCACACTAAGCAATAAACAATAAACTGTCCTTGTGTGATTTATAACAAGCGTGTACACTGTGGAATATGTGTTTACAACGACGGCATCCACACGCGGTTAACAACGCGCGTCCGACCACAGAGGAAGATTGGTCTTTAGCAGAATCTCATAACGTTGCTAGGGGCATGCGTGCGTGTATCGAGCCTACTACACACTGTACCTACACGTTTGTTAATGATAAATGGACTTAGTTAACTTTCGTAATTATACATATTTAGAGATGTAGGCACGTGTTCGCTAGCACCCATGTTAGGCTGTAACAAAATGTAGTCATGCGAGCATTAAGGTCAGAGAGGGCCCGTCTGACAAACATTACTGACAAGCTGCTGCGACTAATGTTGTACTCAACTCTCAATTGCGAGAGGACGTGTAATCAACATGATACGTTGGACTTCAAATTCTTTGAAATATACATAATTATGTTTCTCTCCTCGAATCGTTAACTAAGTATAAGGCTGTACTGTAACTTCTGATAAACTCTTCAGATCTATACATATAATAAAACAGTAAAAAAACTGTGTCTGTACATTGAATATATTAAAAAAGAAATAGTTGAGGGGGGTTTAGAAACAGTAATAGAGCACGAATCCAAAAAAAAAAAATCTGTCTGTTTGTCTGTTTGTTTGTACACGCTAATCTTCGGAACTACTGGACGGATTTGAATGTTTTTTTTGTTTGTTGTATAGGTATTAAGTCTGGGCAACATATAGGCTATAATTTATCTTGGAAAGTTGAACACCTTATGCAGAACCGCAACAGACCATCTAAACTATAAGAGATACAAAAATGATACCATAGCAAAACATGTTCCACGTGATGAGCATTTTATGCTGAGAGAATAAATTTCAAGATCTGGAACACCCGATGTGGAACTCCAAGAGCCCAGCTACACTATAACATATATAGGAATGAAGTTTTAGCAAAAGTTGTTCAATCTGATGAGCACTCTCTGTTGATTTATAAAAATCGAAGATGTGGAACACCTGTTGTGGAACTCCAAGAGCCCAGCTACACCATATCACATATAAGAATGACGTCTTAGCAAAAGTTGTTCGGTCTGATGGGCATTTCCTGTTGACTTATAAAAATCGAAGATCAGAAACATCTGATGTGGAAATCAAAGCTGTCACTAATTTCAATGCATAATTATAAAATAACATAAGCTAGGAGTACCTCCACGCCGTGAAGGCGGTAACAGTTTAGGACTAATTTTCAATGACGATGGTATATCATTGAAAATTTGACTCTACTGGCCAAAACTCCCATTTATTTTTTTATTTTATCGAATAAATATGCCTTCGGGCTTATTTTATTTGAGTGTTTAATTTCCTTTTCCATTTATCTTCGTGACACGGTAGCCTACCCGGTAACGCAGGGGCGTCTCTTAGATTTTAATTCACAATAAAACTATAACCATGCCTAGAAAGAGGTCAAATCTTTCCCAATGTTCCAAAGGAGCTAAAAGATTGAGGATCATAAGATCCCAAGAATCTACCGAAGAGCGTCAGGAGAGACTTGATGCTGTTCGAGAACATCAGGCTGTAACTCGCTCCTTGGAAACCTCTTCGGATCGCGAAGCACGCCTGCGTTCTCAGCGTATTTACGCACCTACATCCAGGTCGCTAGAAACCAGTGAAGAATATGATGCGCGACTGACCGCTGATCGTGACGTCACGCAATGTCTCGCGAGTCGGAGACGTTGACGGATAGAGAATTGCGCTTGAGTTCTAAGCGTATCTGCGCATCGACTTCTGAATCTCTAGAGACAAGTGAGGAACGTGATGCGCGACTGACCGCTGATCGTGAACGTCACGCATTGTCTCGCGAGTCGGAGACGTTCACGGATAACGTTTCAGATCTTCGATTTTGACGACCCCGTTGTCGCTGGCATAAGCAACAGGATCCGCGTACGAAGTCGCGGGCAGAAGCTAGTGTAGAAATATGCTGAGGTGTCTGTGACAAACCTACCCGCTCCCTAGCTAGGAAAAAGCTACATACCTTGATCATTGATGTGTTTAGGCTGGTGTCCGCAACTCTACGTTCAAAGCGCGTATTTTGCCTACCTAAGTAGGTAGGTAATTGTACCAATGAGAATGTTACAGAGGAACGATAAAGTAACGCCACCTAATAATATCGAAAATTCAAAATTAGAACTGATCCATTTAATTAAGCTAACAGCCCACTCTAATTCCTAACAATCCACTAATAAATTAACGAAAAAAAAAAAACAGAAAACAAAAGGGATCATGTGGCGCCATTCATTACGAACTATAAAAAATAATTCACGCCAAATATTTACTAGAGATGTGACGTTAGAGGGGCCAAAAAGATTTAAGGCCAAGAAGATTCAAATGAATTAAGATCGATAATGAGTTACTCCACTAAATCTAGACGGCGCGTCGCGTCGCGTCGGGGGTTGTGCACCGCAGATAGCAAGGGGCGCTTCACCCTCGTAAATTGCGCCCTCTTACTAGATTAGGTGCTTTGTTTCCCATTCTAAATACTACAAGTGTAGGGACGCTACTAGAAAGTGCCTCTTTATACAAATATTTTGTAGCTACTGAACTGTGAAATTTCTTACATTATATTATTTTTTTTTTTTCTAAGTAGTACCTAAACGGTATTGTCAAAATAATACCTATACCTAGTTATCTTCATTCTGAAAAAAGTTCTTACTTTTGTTTTTCTAGTAAATACGATTTACCAGGGAATAGTAGTAAAAATATCAACCATTCTTCACGGTAAATGTGCTAGTAGCCGTAGGTACTGTGTACCTACAGTTTTTTTTACAAGTTTGCACTCCCTTAGAACATTTTTAAACACTTACGCAAAATTACGGATGTGTTTATCAGACCAAACCTAAAAGGTTAAGTATTTGTTGAACCCTTTGCTAATAAAACGATGAAGCAAGTATTCTAACGGTCTCTCCGACTCGCAAGTTGTATGGTTTCACCAATCACCATGTTAATTATATCGATCAGTGCCATCTGTCGGTCGGCGACAACTTGGCGACGGAACTAGTGCAGGCAGTGAGATTGACGTCTGAGGCGATTCGATGCTGTACCACTGTCCTGTCCGTCCCTGTGTTTTCGGTCCAAGGCCACATCCCAATGGGGTGTATACTGCAAGCTCTACACGTGTCTCATTTAAGGTGAATGCTCCAACCAGCCCGCGAAATTCAAATTTTCTTACGTTTTTTGCAATTTGCAGGCCAGTGTTAGGTTGTATGTTGATTAAAATATTGTTCGCGATTGTAAGACATATGTAGTTATATATCAATACAACCCTCCAAGTTCATAAAGGTCGAGAAACAATTTTTTCAAGGTCAAAGTCATTGCTAGACCTTTATGAACTTGGAGGATTATAATGATGATTTTGATGATTATAATTCTGTAACTGCATACGTCTTACAATCGCGAACAATATTTTAATTATCATACAACCTAGCACTGGCCTGCAAATTGCAAAAAACGTAAGAAAATTTGAATTTCGCGGGCTACCCTGGAGCATCAGCCTTAAATTACAAAAAGAGTCCGGCATAGAGAAGTTAGTTACCTAGATTGTTTGGTAGGTATTCTTATTTATTTATTCTTTGCCAAAACTTGGTGTGACTGGAAGAAATTAAACACTTTTTTCTCGAATATATAAATGGAAATAAAAACCGTTCTTATTTTGTAAAAAAAACTTTGGTACAAGTAAAATTAAAAAGTTATTCCACCAATAAAAAAAGAATGCAGATATGTTTAGTTTCCACTCGATGCGGCTTTAAAACAAACCTTTTGAATGTCTTCAGTTCCATTTTAAGGTTGATATTATTAATTTATCATATTAAAACTGTGTCAATAAAAATAGATTTCTTATTTAAAAACAATTTTGATTGAATTTTTTTCAATCAATTGTAAAACAATGGTTGCAAAAAAGTTAAACGTGATAAGTTAATGCAGTAACTAAACGTTCACTTCGTTATAGTTTTCTCAGCCGCTATGTCTGCTGTTTGGTTTATCTTGTATATGAATTTTTAGTATCGTGGAAATGTGTTAGGAACGATTTAATTCGCCTAAAAGTAATACTGGATATATTTTTTATCTATATATTTAAAGAAAAGGTAAGATTGTTTGCAAATTTGTTGAAGGGGACGACTTCCACAAAATGTTTCACGTTCCGTTTTGTATTAACATTTTATCGATCTTCAGTAAATAACCCTGATCGTAATATCATCATGAGTATTTTGTATTGAATCTAATCTCTCTTGTGCTCCACATTTTGATTTTTTAATTTCAGGTTAATATCGACCTGTCAAGAAGACATTTTTTTCGTGAAGCTGTACTTGCAAAATTCGCAAAATAGGAGACGAAAACCCCTTTAGGTTTTCAAATTTCATATCGAATCTGCCACCAATAGTAAGTTTGATTAATTTTCATTAAGTTAAACCACAAAGTGCGTGTTATATCTTCAAAGGCATTTTAATTGACCATTGAGGTGTGTAACAGTGTAAGTAAACATTTTGCTAATTTCATTGTTATGGATGTTATAATATTGTAAGTTATGTGTTTTTGTCCTTATAATCAGCGTTATTTCTCTACATTGTGTATTATCGATGTGCAGACACGAATATTATGTATATAACCTCTAAATGCTTACATTGTATCCTATATCATATGTTTCTGTCACACCCAGCTGTTTAGATATCTAAATCACGCAAGGTTAGATTTAGATTGAACTTCTACAAATTTGGGTGACAATTCCAAGATGTAACATCATTTTGCTGAAGTATTGTACATTGTCTTGTTCAAGATAAGTGGAAATAAACTTTGTATTGTCAACACATAGCTGTGAGAATAGTAAGCATTGTTTACTGAAACATGTTAATCAAATTAAACATCAACTTAGTCATTTTATCATAAAGTAATGGCCACACTACAATTATAACTTACATATTTATGTACATACATATTTATTCAGAACTTGTATCAACATTCTAAAGTCTAAACAATATAAATGAATACCTCCTCTCTTAATCACTAAAAACTTTTTATATCTTCAGAGACAAAATCATTAAATCACGAATCTTTAAAAACAAGGTCTAAATACTAGGTGAAATAAACAAAATTCTAGACATAATTAAAACCAAGTGTCTTCTTTTTCTAAACTTCTCTGTTACTCATCATAAAAACCTAATAATTAAATTCATAATTCTCCCATTTTTACAAAATCCCACTAGAGAAAATACTATTGACATGCTGTGAAACAGTTCAAGTCACTACTTAAAAAGTGCTGAATTATTTTATATCTTCAATTGTGTCACAATAATGTTTATCTAGCAAAGAAACTGGTTTTGCTGATGAATGTGGCTGCATAAATTATTCAGCAATTATTGTATATCTTCAATCTTTGATATTCAGTGTCAATAATCACTTAGTTAAGATTCAGTATTATATAGAGAACATAATGTTGAAAAAACCTTGATGGCCTTAGATTTCTGTGGTTATCTCAAAAGATAATCTTGTTGGTGTCAATTGAGTACAAAGTATTTATTATGATTGTCATTGTTTTCGTCTAATCGATGATCAATAGACCTTCTGTACTCTGTCTGTCCCAGGTGCTTTTAAGACGTTGATACTTCAACTAGTTTGACAGTGACTTTCCATATGTATTCCAAAGCACAGTCTACAATATAAGTACCTACATATAATTATGATTGTCGCCAAATCCTAAATCAAAAATTGTAATTACTATCAACATTATTTTCATTATTGTATAAAATGAAAATATTGGCAATAAAGAAATGATATTATAACAATCCTCAAGCTTGTACAGGTTAATGAATTTATACATAAATATACACTGATTAAACCAGTTCTTTCACACTTAATGAAAACATCAAACAACAATCTTTCTCAAGGCCAAGAGTAATAATGTAAATAAGTTATTTATGGCTACATATAATATGTGACTGAATGTCTCGGAAACATTGTATTGAACATGTGCAAAATGTATTAAAGTTGTACATAATCACAAATCATGGGACAATGCTTAACGCCACTGTATTTAGGATATTTAGATAGATCAGTATAAAAACTCAGCTAAATAACAGACTTATTTGTGTCAGCTTTTGATAACAGCAACAACCAAAAGATTAATAATGCCTCCATTTTATGGTTAATTATATCAACCATTTAGGTTGACGACACTGTTTGATGGTGACAAAATAATATTTTTCTCTTCATTACTGCTCTTCTATGTGAACATAAATTGTAACTTTTTCTAAACAAAATAGAATATTTAAACAAGCAATGAAATATGAAAATTATACAACCCATCCTAGAATAAAAAATAATCTAATAATAAACCAGAAAACACACTTCATACCTCGCATATCATTTGAAAATAATAGTATTGTGTTAAAATACAAAAAAAAATGTCCATAAAATCTCTCTTATAAGTGTATTGTTTTCTATCAACCTGCAGCTCTTGCGTTTTACTAAACTTATCCCAACTATATTAGTTATGTATTTTAAATGAATTTGCTATACCTTTCTTGTGTGTTGAATCTATTTAATCAATGTCAATAATTGCTCCTTTTTTTAGTTGATAAATCTTTGTTACTAAAAAGTATCAAATCAAATCATTTATTTCTTTGCAAACATGGGTATACAAATTAGTACATAGATGTTGTCATAGAAGTTAGTTCTCCATATTTTGCCGTCACATGGGCATGCAAATCATAATCAGTTAATATAATTTTAAATAACAATTAGAATATTATTATAGCTCCATTTTATAAATTAATGTCAAATCATTTAAATCACAATAAAATAGAAAAAAATCATAATGTTACATCAAATGTCACAAGGTTACGATATTAAGTATGTCAATGGATTACAATACAGGCATGTCAATTTAAATAAGTTGTAAAACTATGTAATTAATTTTATCAAAAAAGTCCAATTACATGTTATTGTATAATTGTATTGTATAATGGGCTGGTGTCCGCAACTCCACGTCAAAGCGCGTATTTTGCGTATATAATCCACCACGCGGGCCCAGTGCGGATTGGTAGATGTCACATGTCTTCGAATTTTTGGTTCTCGGACATGCCGGTTTCCTCACGATGTTTTCCTTCACCGTTTTGAGAGCAGTGGTGATGAAATAAATTACACAAAGTAATGCGCCTGTCTGGGTTCGAACCCACGGCTTACTGTTCATAAGTCGGGGCCGCCACCACTGGGCCACTGCTGCTCCTAAATAATTACATGTTAATGATTATAGCAAAGTGCATGTCAGGAATAATAAACTGAAAACAAAATGAATACCAAGAAATCGATCATAAAGTCATTTAAAAGTGCTACAACATGGATACTAATATCCCACGATTTTTTCAGATAGGAACTCCGAGACATTTTAATAAGATTTACTTATGAGAAAGTTTTTTAAATGTCTTTTAAACAAATTAACATTTAAGATTTTGATCGATTCTGGTATGTGATCATATATGTGAGTAACTGTTAAAATTTTACTTTGATATACATATTAAGAGATCCATCTTTAAATATGGCTTGATAGTATAAACACGACAAAATCAACGAAGTCTTTCCATAGTACAGAAGGCAACAACAGAAGGTTGGCGCTTTTGAACTGTAACGTTTTACAAGCATATCCCTGGTTTTGCAAAATTTTTTTTCAAAATAGGTGTCATAAGTTGCAGAAAATGTCAACCATTTTGTAGAATAATCCCTGAAATGGAGTATTAGAAGCTGTTGTGTTGCCTTATTAAAAAGTTTCAAATCTGTAGAACTTATTCTCTGTTCAGTTATATACTCTGTTGTGTTGCCTTATTAAAAAGTTTCAAATCTGTAGACCTTATTCTCTGTTCAGTTATATACTTTTTTTACAAACTGTATGCTAGTTGTGTTCCTTCTGCAATATCTGTTATTGTCAATCAATTTGTATTGTGTTGTCAGCAAGGTTTACTGACCTCTAGTAATTGGCATGTGGGACATACCTTTTGTAATATGCAAAATAACATTCTTGCAACAATATTCTTATGACTAGAACATCGCACATAGTAAAGTATTACCATGACAACATACGTATTTCCAAGCTTTATTAACCAAAATGTAATATTGAAGTATCCTGTAACTTACTGGACAGGGTGGTAGAACGATGCCACGCTGCAGCAAACGCACACGGAGCGGCGCTCCCGCGAGTGGGGGCGAAGTCCTACCGGGGGCGACCGCCATTGACGATCACCATCACCACAAGAGATCTAGAAATAGCAGGTAAGACCAATCTCACTTCCTACCGCTTCCCATAGAGATATAGGGGCAAGAGACTTGATGAAAGTTTTTAGCTAGCGACATCGTGTTCCTGACCGCCGTGAAAGTTGGATGCCGCTCCTGTAATCTTTTCGTCAGTGCAGATTGCACAGCTTGTTATTTTTTTAAGTTGAGAAATGTATTTATAACACATTTGCTCGTAAAGGGTCTCTTATTTGACCAATTTCAATATCGTATTGTATCTCATTACGTACTTGTGCGTTATTGTAATGTATATCGCACGGTGTATCACCGTTGTGTACTACCTACTACCTACTGCCCTCAGGTCTCAAGTTAACTCTTGCGGGTTATAGTAAGTCTAGTTTAGAATGAATGTTTAATCTCCGCTAATATAGCTCACAAAAATTAATTTAATTTGAAGTTAAAGTATTTTTTAAGTAGGTGAAAAAATAGGGGGGCGCTAAAGAATATTTTTTTCTCAAAGTGGGCAGTAGACAAAATAAGTTTGGGAACCCCTGGTCTAAAACGAACGGTACTTTTTTAAATCTTAGCAAAGAGTTTTTATGTCAGAAAAGTGGTCAACATTTTATGAATAAAATTAACTTTGGGAGATAAAATATAATAATAATAACTTGAAAACATTAAAAATTCCAACTAGCAACATAATCAATTTTACAAATTGATCAAATTTCTATAACTGCTTTAACAAGTGATTAAAGATTTATTCTTATAAGACAGTCCGAGTTTTATTTATTTCTTCGCAAATATGTTATAAAACGTCGTTTGACACGTGCGCTTTGATAATTACTGTCTCTGCTTTCTTGTAGCCCTCACCTACGGCTCGGGCTAACAATATCGCCTCGGCTGTAATTTTCAACTTACCGCACTTATATCATAATGTACTATTACCTAATCGATCTCCTTGTCTGTTTCAGTTCACGTCGACATTCCAAATCAGAAGACACAAGTTTTAGCGTAAAGAAATGTTTAACATGGTTTAAAGAATACACAACAGCTCTGGACCCAGAAGTATTGGGTGAGTATCACTATCATCTACAGTCACACTTCATAAAGTCATGTCTACCCAGTAACTGACTTGTGAAGGTCAGATAGGCGGCCGTTCCAAATAAAATACTAGCAGACGTCACGCGGTTTCACCCGCGTAGTTCCCGTTCCCGTGGGAGTACGGGGAAAAATATAGCCTATGTTACTCGCTGATAATGTAGCTATCCATTGCTGAAAGAATATTTGAAATCGGTCCTGTAGTTTTTGAGTTTATTTGTTACATACAGAAATACAAATCTTTCTTCGTTATAATAGTAGTACTGGTATTCAGTTGCAACTTAGGCAGATAATAAAATAATAAAATAAAAATAAGTTTGTTGGCACAAAAAACCTTTGTATACAAGAGCATTATATTCCACATAGGTATATTTAATTTTAGGAAAAGGCTGTACAAAAATAAATGATAATCTAAATTCCGACTTTACTTTTCTTTGGTTGCAACATGCACCAGTCTCGTTTACATTCGAACACCATGACAGCAATCTCGTCTGCTCATCTCGCCGCCGGCCTTTCAACATTCCTTCTTTCCGTCATTAAACGCCATTGGCTAATTTAGTTATTACTTAGTGTGAAAACGGGCAGTAATTTCATGGTTGTAAGACAGTGTAAGCAATAACACCCTAGGCTGCGTCACAACAGGCACGTTGCGGCCAAACGTAAACCCAGTTATATAATGTATAGTAGTATATAATATAATTTATTGTCGGGGTACCTACGCAGAGAAATTAAGGAGAGCTGCTGCACCTTTAATTCTTACTTATCAGGCGGAGACTATAATTAAAAAAAAAAACTGCATGATCTACTATACCTACCGGCGAGGGATAACTCACCTTTAATAGCCAATAAATATGAGTATATTTTGCATGATCAGGTCCAGAAGGCATGGAAAAGTTTTGTGAGGACTTAGGTGTGGATCCCGAAAATGTTGTCATGTTGGTGATCGCATACAAAATGGCAGCGAAACAAATGGGCTACTTCACACAAGAGGAATGGATAAAAGGTACGTTTGCATTTCTTGTAAAGTATGCAGGCCCAATTTAAATTAACTGGCTTAACATACCGAAAGTAAACGACGACGCATAACCTGCTAACATGGATTCAGTCAGTACGATGTCTCTTCTCTTCGTAGTGTCGAAGATTCCTTTAAAGTTAAATAAGCCTCGACCAGAGGGCTAATTCACGTAATTTTATGACGCGCCGATGAAGTTTTAGTGCAGTTGCAGTTAAGTTCAAGTGATAAACGGTATTCTTGTAATATTTGAACTGCGCGTAAGCTGCGCGTGAACTGCACGTCAACTGTATGACAACCAAACTCTACCAAACTTACATAGGGTGTGGCCTCAAGAGAGAAAAAATTTTACTCACTAAATAATCGAATAGAATCTATAAAATTTCAATGAATATGACGTTATTAAAATAATATCCCAGCACAGATTTTAGTGCTTTTTCTTACTTAGTAGAATACCGCTCATGTTGCGTTCCGAAGCACGCACCAAAGACGCGCAACAGCTGTAGAATGCCGTTATTGCGCTCGCGTGTCTGACAGCGGTAGAGAATACGAAGAGCGTTGTTTTGATCAAAAATGAACTGCAACAGCAATTCTTTAGTTACGTGAATTAGCCTACAGAACTGGCAGCTCGGTAGCATTAGTAGTGGCCTTAGAAAAGTCCCTGTGAGGTATGAAGTGGCTCCAGTCATATTTTATTTCAGCGGACTAAGTTGTATTTGCAGCGGCCCACCTCACTTCGTAGTCAATGTACGGTCGAACAAGCTATTTGGTTTACAGTTTAACCCACAAATTACATTGTAAAATGTAAACCAAATAGCTTGTTCGACAATACCTTAGACACTTTAATATATTAATAACAAAAAATATATAAATATATTTCATCTTAGACACTAAAGCTCAGAAGAATATCTGGAGAGTACAGATTATTTTCGTAAGTATTCTTTTCTAAATTTATTCTAAACTGTTTCAGGACTAACAGACCTACAATGTGACAGTGCGCACAAATTGCAGAACAAACTAGAATACCTACGCAGCTTACTCAACGATCCCTATATGTTTAAGGCCATTTACAGATACTCTTATGATTTTGCTAGGGTGAGTACAGATTTTTGCATATAAAAAAGAAATTAACGTTAAAATAACACCAGAAGCTCGTTCTTCTAAATCATTTTATCAGATCTACATAATTTACAATTATTATTATGAATACTCTAGCTAGACCTTAGAACATAAAAATCAAAAAAGCTGAAAACATTGACAAATATTATTATCCCAAAAACGATTGTAAGACACATATTGTCCTTTTCCAGGATAAGGACCAGCGCTCACTAGACACCAGCACAGCGCGAGCCCTCCTGGGAGTGCTACTGCCGCGCTGGGCGCTGCGGCCTCCCCTGGCGGAGTTCCTGCAGCGCGAGCGGCGCTACCGCGTCGTCAACCGCGACCAGTGGTGCAACATCCTCGAGTTCAGTCGGACCGTGGACACGCAGCTCAATACGTACGACGCCGACGGAGCGTGTTAGTATATTGTTTAGTATTTCATGTAGCAATGTCACAGTTACTGTGGCAAGCAAAACAACCAAGTCTCGCAACTCGGTTCTTCTACCGTAAAAAATTGTGAGATCAATGTAATACCAAGTTAGAACAATGGGCAAGAAACTCCATAGACACGCTTTTAAATAAAAAAATAAAAATAAACTCTTAATGGTTAATTAGCTTTGACGGAACTCTTCCATATCAACAGCTTTGGTTGGTAGTAATAATTGACCTCCACTGATAATCTGTTCCTGTAAGTTGAATCCTGTTCTACTAACAGGCACTTCCTACCTGAGTAACGTGACCCATTCCTGTGACACATTAGCAATATTTTAATAGGATTCGAAGGACCAGAAAAATATTTTTGTTTCTAATTTCTTTCTTTGTATGCTTCCAGGGCCAGTCATGTTAGACGAGTTCGTCGAGTGGCTGCGAGCCGAGCGCGCGAGTGACGCGGCCATGCCGGCGCACAGCTGAGAGCGAGGGCGCAGTGCGGCCCGCACGGACTAGCGCTCCACGGCTCCAGTGCACATCGTGACTCGTGTTGTGAGAGATGAGGACCCCACGGAGTAGTACACACATGGACTGATACCGGCTCAATACTACACTAAACGTGAATTGTCATGCGACATTGTACCATGTGCTCCAGAATTTCACCTTAATATCGTCATCTGCCCAGCCTTTCCCATCTATATTGGAGTCGGCTTCAGGTCTAACCGGATGCTGCTGAATACCAGTATTTTACATGAAGCAACTGCAACAACTATGCGACCACAACTTAGTTACGGGGTAACACGTGACTCCTCACATACATAAACTCACGCCTTTTTCCTATGTTAAAAAAAGCGTGAGTTTCTGCCTACCCCTAGTTTTTTTTTCCAATATAACTTTACCTTTGTCTGACTGACGCTAGTTTTCCGCCGACTCACGCTTACTTGTGTGTAAAGATCACGAGAAAGTATGTATGAACCAGCATTCCATTTGTGTACTACTCCATGGTGTAATCATTGTTTGGTCAGGGTTGACATACAATGTGGGTAGGTTTTGTAATGAAATGGCCAATATATGCAAAGTGGAAAAGACTTGATTAGGAATCAGAGAGATGTAGACCTAAGTTAGGAAATGTTCTTCTATGAACAAGGATTGTTGCTCTCTCACAACACAACGGTAAGTCGGAACCTTCAATAACCTCCTTTATGTAGACATGACATTGATATTGAGTAAAGACAGGAAAATTATTTTATTTATCGCCCTTTGGCTATATTTTTAAGTTTTTCGGGTTTTTCAGTGATATGGTCTGTCGAAAATGAATAAGAACATGCAGTTTTTATATTACCAATTTTGGATTCCATGAATGATAAAAAAAATTCTGGATCGCGATAATTTACGTCACAGTATTGAAATAGAGTAGTGATGGTGATAAAAACACTTCCGGGATCGATGTCATGTCTATACTGTTGTAAGCCTTAAAAATATATTTGATATTCCTAAACTGAACTGTGGTATTTAACAACTTACAAACTCATTCGCTGATTTCTTTAGTATATAACACATGAGCCATAAGGGGTCTAATTTATTAACAGTGATGAAAGCAGGGAAATGAAGTACGTTAGTAATATTTATCGCGGGCGATAATCCCGTTAGTATACTGACACTCGTAACAAACAGTTTTTGTTAAAAAAGGAAATATGTAAATAAACTTTTGTGTCTCGATTTTACTCTAGCGTTGTCACATTAATTTCGTTTTACTTTTTTATGGCACCTCAATTAATTTTATTATATTTTCAACAATGCTAGTGTAGAAAGAAGGCATTCTGCCACTTATGCCAAATTGTGGAAATGAGTGAGAACATTTTAGTGTTTGTTTGGTCGGTAAATATTTTTATTCATATTGTGAGAACGATTTTTGTCAAGAAATAAAACAAGCAGGTATTGTTATTAAAAACAGTAGTTTTACTTTGTAACAAGTCTTGCTTGACGTGCCCTCATGACTAACCTTGTACTTTATTAATGCAAAGCATGCTGCACTTTTTCCATTATCATTATTTCACAAATTATGTAAATATAAAATTACTTATGTTATTGGTTGGCCACTCGAGGAGCTTCATATTTCAATGGTCAGTACATAATTTTGTATTTTATGTATTATATTATTTGTCTTATTACGTAGTAGACATAAGTTTACGTGTATATTTTAGCATTTATTTTAGATGTATGTATATTATGATTTTGCAATGCTCCTCTGATATAACAATTATAATAAAAAATACGCAATCTCATTATATATCAAATCTGTTGAGACATATTGAATATTATATTAATTTACCCACCGAACGTTATTATTATGTTTGCAATAAAACAGTACAACAAAGGAAAACAGTTTCTTTTGACCAAGTTATGTGGATATTTATTTTTTACCAGTAGCCAATCCTTGGTGGGATTAGTGTAATGTATTACGATTCAATAAAATGCTTATATTGTCTGGTCTGTTGCAGATGGCCTTTCGACTGTTTTTGAACACAATGTATAGAATAACTGTAACTTAAAATAATGTGCGATCGACATCTCTAGCGTTACTCTAGTATCATCCTTCTGTCCTTAGCAATAATGTCTGTTTAGATAGAATCATCTGCTATTTATGTATAGTATCTTAGTCTTAACAAGAGCATAGAGTAAGTCCTTATTATTTTTGTAAAGTTTTTTGAAGAGTAATGCTAGATGTGTTCACATAAACTAAAATAGAATCAACTCCGTATACACCACAAACTTTAGACTGGACTGCTGAGGCCACTTCGAATCATGTTCCAATAGACTAGCTCTATGTCTAGTCTAAACACTAGGTTTAGGTGTAGATATCGTTTTATATAAGACGTGTAGGTAGTATATTCAAATTCTCTGATTGTAAGTAAATGGTTTCTCTGTAAAATACCGTGTATCCAAAATTATCGCAAATCGTTTAGGCCATTGTACCAGGGGTTATTACATGAGAAATAAATAAAATATTTGAAAGTGATTTTTGTGTTTTGTTTACCATTGATTTATTGATTGTAACTTTCAAGTAACTCTGCTCTCATTAAACGATTTGATTACAGAATACGTAGTTATCATTTGTGGCTTACTATAAGTGACTAAATGAGAATTTAGAAAATCCAGTACTTATTATTTTTTGAATATTGTATTTCCAAGAATGAAAGGTTTTCGAAAAATAGTTTCCAAGAACTCGGTAGATGGCGTTGAACTGACTACGTTACTAGGTGCCAAAGCCAAAACGCTTGGAAAAAAAATATTGCGTCGCGTCACATACGCTCGTTGGCTCGTAGACTGACACTTTCGTTTGCTTATGCTTCCGAAACCATTACATCCAAGTGAAATAATGTGACGTTCCGTTCCTTGCAGTAACTTACCAAGTTCAGCACCATCTATCCAGAGACTAGGGAAGAGTTGAAAAAGTAAATCCCTCATTCTGATTCGAGGTGGCGTAGGAGAAGAGTTCCTGGAAGGACATGGGGGAGGCCTTTGCCCAGAAGTGGAACATACAAGGCTATTGAAAAAAAAAAACAGAAAACTAAGTTTTTTTAGTGGGTGACTGAAAACTATGGCCTTCAAAATAATATATCTTTATTTACATTCTATTTACAGTATCGGTCGGCTTTCATCTTACTCCTACGGTCTAACAGTGTTTCATGCAGGTTTCCTTCTGTCTTGGCTTTCTTTAGTTCTGAGACACCACCCTCGTTCAATCGAAGCTTCTTGTCTTGAAATTTCTGGAACTTTTTGCTGAAAGTGGGATATCAGTTTTAGTTCCATGTTTTGATACATCGACGTCGAGACGAAAGTAATAATGGATAGTGATCCATACAACACTAAAGACCGTGCTCGCTCCAGGCATAGTGAATCAACCATATAATACAAATACAGACGAAACTGTTAAATACTAGCAAACTAGTAATGAAAGAATAATGGATCCTCAGTAATGAGGGACCGATTGAAGAGGATAGAACACAAACTAAACGTTCACTACTGTTAATGTTCCATATAACAGCCCTTGCTTGAACTGGTGTCATAGACACATCACTCACTCACAAATGGCTAAATTTGAAATGGTTTCTATTCTTTGGACCAATCATTTTGAAAATAATTATATCATCCTTTTTTTAATGAATACTCACACATAATTAACTTCAACCTGTGACAAATCAGCCTGTTCCTCATCCGGTAAGACAGACTTGTTGACTTCCTTGGTCTTATTGCTCCGGATGTTGCAAAACTCATCAGTTCCTGCAGCAGTACTACGGGCTACCACTGCATCATCTTCAGGGTCCACCGACATAAACTTGTTGAGGGAACTCAGGATTGCTGTTTTACCTGTGGGTTTAAAAAGAACTTGTTAATGTGGTATGATGCATGAAGAATAGAATAGAATAGTCTATTCTATGATGCATGAAGAAGCCAACAATTTTTATTTGTTTTTATTTTTTATAAAAAATGTCCTGCTCACAAACATTTCAACTCACATACACAATCAGTCAGACCTGAAACAAGTACCTGAAGGCCATACAAATATTTGTTCCATACGAGAATCGAACCGAGACACGCAGCGCAGCAGTCAATTGCTCAGCCACTGCGCCAACTGTGCCGTTAAGATCTCTTTGCTTATGGCATTTTACACCACCTCTGAATAAGTTCTTGCTACCATAGCACTTGCAGAAATCTTTAAACAATTTCTAAATCAGAATCAGAAACAACTACTCAATGTTTTATCTGATGGAGCCCACCTTCAATCACTCTAAAAAAATAACAAATACTAGTTACTGCTGAATAATATCAAAATACAAATAAATATTTGATTTTGAGTTAGGAATCATGAATGAATATGAGATCATTACAATAAATATAAGGAGGAGCTTGTGGCTAAATAATAACAGCCGCTCGGGTTGATCTTTAGGTGAAGCCGTGCTTGCCTAGGTTGGTCTGTGGATGGGTGACCACCCATTACATACCGAGTATCCTCCGTGCCTCGGCAAGCAGTTGGTATTGGCTGTCATTTGTTGATCTTTGACAGTCATTACAGGTAGTCAGTGACCCAAAAAGTGACAACCAGTCTAACCAAGGGATATTGTATTACTACTGTTATATATACCAAAGTGGTATCGTATTACCCAGTATGAACTGGGTTGTGGAGGTCAAATAGGCAGTCGCTGCATGTAAAATACTGGTATTCAGCTGCATCCAGTTAGACTGGAAGCCGACCCCAACATAGCCAACTATGAAAAGGTTAGGCAGATGATGATACAATAAATAAAATTTGATTACCCTTGTCATTTCAAATACAATGATAAAAACAGAAAAACAGATCCTCACCTTCCTGCCACACAGGTTCCCACTGCTCCATCGCCCCCACAGCATCAGATCTTCCAACAACCGTCTCTTTCACAACTCCCAGATACTTCCCATATCCAGACTTCAAAGCAAACTTGCTCTCTCCGGCTGGAAATGCTGTAAAGATTTCTTCTGGCGATGGCCCTTCTCCGTCACCATGTGGAGCACCGAGAGTAAACAGGCCATTGTCTAGAGCTGATACGTAAGAGTTGTTTCCAAACTCTATGGATATGGAGCCAGTTAGATCCTCAATCTTTTCTACCTTCCACCAACCGCCATGTTTAACCAAATCCACATCTATGTTTGAGTCTTCTGAGTTTTCTTTTTTCTTATGCTTACGTTTCTTTGCCCTGAAAATTAATATATTGGAAAAATCAGAAAACAAGATAGATTTAATTGCTATTTGGGTCCTGAAAGACAGTGTTAGGGAATAGCGTATCAAAATAGGTTTTGTCATTTTTATTTACATATTAACATTGCTAATACTTACTTGGGCTTTTCTCCTTTGAAAATTAGTTTGCCACGCTTAACAGCTGCATACTCATCAGCCATAACTCTTCAACTTATTCTTATAACACTGTTTGGGAACTTTATTTCTTTTGAAATGAACCAATATTTGGCTCGTGACTACTCACTTGTGACTCGTTTGTTTGGTTCGTGACTAGTCTCAATTCGATATTAACCACTGCAAGCAAAAGTCTTTAAGTATTGATCAATTAGATAATAATCTCTTCATCAAGGAAATTATTTACAAAACAGTCACATTGACTTTGGTTGCATTCCGTATTAAGAAATAATCGCTCACAGCGCTCACATCTATGATTGGCGTTCCGAATTAGATAACACGATTATGACAGCTAAGAGCTGTCATCAATTCGGAACGCTCGTGAACGCGTTGACAGTGAACATAACCCCAAACCAAAACCTTCCACAAGACCTATTTTTGAAATGGAAGTTATGTTGGTTGATTCTATCGACACTGATAACTCAGATTTTGAGATAGAGAACGACGATTCGTCCAGTGATGAAAAGGATGACGGATGTGTTTTTATTAGCGATAAGTTCATATCAAAACAACACAACCTGTCAACACAACCGTCATTTTTGACAGCTCTCTTTTTTTTTTTTGTGGCTTCGCACGGTTTGTGCATTAGCCAATGATCTGTAAGAAACATTCTAGTGATGTACCTGGGTCAAATAATTATAAAATAGAGTACTCGATTTTTATTATACTATTATAGCTGTTACCCGCTGCTTCGCCCGCGTGAAGTTCGGCAACTGTCCCACAGAATCATACTAAAGGGATAAATAGTGTCCTACATGTTAATCCAGGTTATAAACTATATGTGCCACATTTCATAGTCATCACAACCACCATCATTAACATAATCACCATCATTATCACAGTCACAATCACTATCACCATCACAATAACCATCACCATCGCTATCACCGTCACTATCACAATCACAATCACCATCATCGTTATCACAATCATTATCATCGTAATTACAATCATTAGTTTCGTATTGGCTATGACTAGTGACCATCAAATATGACGTCACTCGTGGCTGATGGTCACCGTAACTCATTCTGACAGACGCTTTTGTGTCGATATTTATATTATTGCGATTGTGTAAGGTTATTGTGACCAATAAGCTTACACAAAAAATTGATGAAGCTGCTTAATAGATGTTTAAAAAAATGGAGGGTTCAAGTGCTGAGTCGAAGAGCATGTGATATACCCGGAATGTGATACGCAATAGCAATGTTTTGACATTCTCAGTTTTCATTAAGCTTTGGTGTGCAACTGAAGCTTGATATTCACAGGAGATCAAAAACACAGCCAATAATAGGGTTGGAGTGTAGCCTTAGAGGCACTATGGAGCAAGGACTTAAGAAAAATATCGTGTTTTTTGTTTTTCGGAAACTTTCCGTTTTTTGTCAGTATCAGGTTGTCCTTGTCTGTAGCAACCATTTAGGCTCTGAGAAGCATGGCCCTACGACGCACCGTTTCCGAGTTATGAGCCGTTTTCTTTTTTTTCTTTTAAATAAAACGATTTATATTTCCGGAGTCTTCCGTTTTCCAAAAATCAGAGTTTCCGATAAAAAAAAAATACGAAAATCTTTCAAGTCCCAAAAAATTTTTTTTAACTAAAAAAAAAATTTTTGGGACTTGGAAATTTTTATTTTACAATTTTTTTTTTTTTTGTGTTTTCTTTGCTGCTCATAGTGCCCCTAAGCGTATACACCAACTCCTACACTCCGCCCCTAAGACGACCCACTGACCAATAATAGCCCTGCAAGTACGAGTACATCACTACAGGAAAGAGCTATTTTTCGTTTAACAACCATAACAATACCGAGCGTAAAATCAATCAACATTACTTTATCTTTTGTGTTTCATCATTTCGGTGGTTGTCAGTGTTTTCAAGATTTTATTAACATTTATTTGTTTCCACAATGTATCATGGTTTGTTGAGGAATGTTTTAACGAGATGTTTTTTATTTCCGAACGCATGCTTCAACTCATGCCACTCATCCATAGACAACATCTTCTGTACACGCCATTTTGTAATTTTGAGCATGTTGATTCTCCTCCAAAATGATTTTCTTTTCGCATCTAAGTTGTAATGGCGATGTAGTTTAATAATTTTAATAGTGAAGGAGACCAAAAAACCAAAATGGAAATGCCGGAAGTTAAATCGTTCAACGCGGAGGTATTTTTACTTCTGAATTTTCGTCTAGAACAAATTGTTCCGTGGCATTTTATTAACAAAATTTTTCTTACAGTTATCCGCGTTGTACGACAACAAGCCGCCTATATCAAAGGCGAAGATGAGTGCAATCACCAGAGGTGCTATCAAGGCCATAAAGTTTTATAAACATGTAGTACACAGTGTTGAAAAGTTCATTCAAAAGTGCAAGCCAGAGTATAAAGTGCCTGGTCTTTACGTGATAGATTCAATAGTGAGACAGTCGCGGCATCAGTTCGGGCAAGACAAGGATGTGTTCGCGCCAAGATTTGCAAAAAACATGCAACAAACATTTGCAAACCTCTTCAGATGCCCTCCTGAAGATAAGGTTAGTTACATAAAATAAATGTTTTAGGTTATATTCTGTCCCTCTCTTATCTATGTATTGAATAAAATTTTGCTAGAAGCGGCTTTGTCACTAGCTTTTGTTCTAATTAAGTTTAGTAAAGTTTGACATTATGTCATGATACTGTAACACTAATAATCAGTTCATACATCAAATAAACAAAAAAACATCTTTTCGTCAATATTAATTTCTACTATGTGATAAATCTAATATGCATTAATTTTGTTTGTCTTGATCAAATTCCACTAAGTCACACAAAATTCTAATATGACAACACATCCGCTGTTCTGGTATATTTATCTGATGCCCAGAATGCTAACTAAAAAAGATTTTTTTTTAAACTTTTCAGCGCAACATCATCAGAGTACTCAATCTGTGGCAGAAGAACAATGTATTCAGCCCACAAGTCATCCAGCCACTGCTCGATATGGCAGACCCCAATCATCCACTTCACCAAGAGATACAACAACAACAAAACAACACTGCTAATGGTATTATCATTTGATTGTTTATCTAAGAAATGGTCTTGAAGCCTAATCAGTCTATAATATTTACTGTTGGGTTACAAGCCTTTGTGTGCGGGAGGAAATACTTCCTTGTCATACATTCAAACACTTGAAAAAACTTTAAAACTTTAGTGTAGTCAATGATTTAGATTCAGTTTTGAAGTGGTCTGTAAGACCTGCATTGTAGATTTTATCATTGCAAACTGACTGGAATAATAATATGCAGCCTTTACCTAACCTCAGAAGAGATAAAAGAATGAATATCCCTCTTCATTATGCTACATTGATTTAAATAAAACAATGACTGCTCAAGCATTTCTTCATAGTGACATAGAAATGCCTAATGTTCCAGGGAGCAGTCTGAACCTAAGTCACAATGCATCAGACAACAAGATATCACCGGTACCACCTCCTCTGCACACCCCACAGTCTTCCACACCTATGGGTGATCAGGTAATTATTATGTTCAAGCATTTGCGCATCCAACAAGCGCCTAAATTAAACAATAACAAAAACATATGCTCCGACAGTGAGACAAAGCAATAAAATTTTGATGACCACTTTGTCCCATTAAGGTGACACAAGTCACGGGCTCAAACTCATTGGCGTGGCCAAAAAGCATGCTGTCTCACCTGGCATCGTGCCCGACAGATATAGTATCAGTGATGAGCAGTTAGGCGCTAGTCTTCACGCACGTCTAGTTCGTACGCACACACACAGCGTCCCAAACCGTTCTGAACAAAAACGAAATTACACCATGCACACATAATGCTATTCGACGCCGCTTAACACTTCGCCAACAATATAATATCTTTACATATAACGTTTTCTTTTATTACTTTCGTCTTACCTTTTATTTAAATGCACTAAAAAGAATAAAATAAAACTTTTACTATCAACTTATGACGTCATTACACAATTCGCGAGATTAGTGGCAACAATAATATTGTATTATTATATTGTTTGTTATTGTTGGCCTGGGGTCACGATGTCCTGGACGCTTTCCGCCAGGTCTGCTAATCCCTCGAGAGATATAAATGGCTGTAAAGCCACCAGAGCCTGGACGTTGGTCGGCAGACGACTGCTTTATATTGTCATCGCGGTACTGTGGATTTTCATGGCCTGATAAAATTTAGGATTTCCTTTTCAAGGCGTATCACGTCAGTGTCACCAATTTAGTCGTTGTTGTACACTAATTAAATTAAAATTTTTCATCATTCAATTTAAATTTAGTCAACACAGACAGAGAAGTGACAGATCAGAAGAAAAGTATCATAGTGTGTAAGTTTCTAAATAAGTCGCGACACCATATTATAGGGTGTGCGTTTCGATGGCGCGACCACGGCGTTTTTTTTTTTAAATAACTGTCATGATTTTGTAAAAATATGTAAAATTTGGTTAAAATTTCCCAAAACCTTAAATTTGTCAAAGTTATGGTTAAAAAGTTATAAGGGGTCGAACATGGCTACGCCATCGAAATGCGGAGAACCGCGCGGCCACGGAAATCTTAAAAACTAAGCGTTGCAGAGACCTCAAATTTAGGAAAATAATAGATTGAATTTGCAAAAAATTTGAAAAAATCTTAGGTTTATAATTTTAGGAGCTGTAAGACTAAAACCCCATGGCCGCGCCATTGCAACGGTTAAAAACACGTTATCGCCGATATCTCGCTGAAAAAGCATAGCAGAGGTCTGAAGTTTTTGTAAAACCTAGATTTGAATTTGTCAAAATACACAAAAAATCCTAGCTTTATATTTCAGCAGCTGTAGTACGGTATCGCTTATAACCTTCAAAACGTTCTGAATGTGAAATTTAAAATTGAAATTAATAAATAAATTAATTAATTTAATTTTAAATTAAAATTTGTACAAAATCATGCCATAGTTTTTTTAAAAAAAAAAAACGCCTTGGGCGCGCCATCGAAACGCACACATTATAGGAGTGCAATAAAAATGCACAGGCCCTTCAACTTCAGCGAAAAACAAATCGTCACGGACGTCATGCATGAAATGAAAAGGACAGAAATATAGTTCTTGTTCTTCTATCAAACAAAGGACATGTCAATAATATCGCATTTGACATATTGTTCATGTGTGCGTGAACGTCATCCTCCCCCGCACCGCACCGGGGGAACATTATTCAGTGAGATGAACGAAAATTTTATGAAAAAACCACTGCATAAATCATTTACAAATAAAATGTATTGAATTCTTCGATAATTGTGCTGTGTCGGTACGGACTTTGTTTTGGAAATTTGACACTTCTTTTATTACTAATTTACGCCAAAAATTGGCAATAAAAACAAATCTTTGGTAGCTCGTAACTTTTGAATGGCTTTTTATTTTAGTATTCTGTTTTCGCACAGACACAATTAATAATGAGAAAACGATATCATGTTTAACTTTAGATATACCATGTCAAACAGTGGAGTAATAGCCCCCCGAAATTTGTATGGAAAATATATTCAGTAGTTCAACCTTAGTAATTCCAATTATTTTTGTGTAATTATAATTATCACAAATCTCCAATGAGTTTCAAATTTTCAATGCATTACTAAATAAATGTCCAAAAGTAAAAATACCTATTCAAACTTCCACTAGGAAATATTGAAACTTAAAGTTTTATGAGAAAAATATGTAGTATAGGAATTATGGTTCCTAAACAATGTAACAAAGTAGTGAACAACTCAATGCACAATGATCCACTTGAAAGTCTCAATTGCGGAATAAAAACTGGCTAACATAGAATAATTACCTATAGTGAATAACTTGAATTTATTTCTTACTAATTTTGTTAAGAAAATGACTGTAACAGAAACTTGGCACTCTATACCACTTGATAAATCTTTCTTATCAGCTAGTCTTGACCTCTATGAACTCATGATGTCATAAAATGTAAAATATATAAATGTAACACTGTAATTTAAATAGGTACTTATCAAAGTAGGTACTTCATTACTGAAATTAAAAAAAAAAAATAACTCAGAAAAATATTATGCCACTTGTTTAAATGCATATCAGTTTTAATGTTAATCTGGAAAACAATATAAACAAAGATAAACACATTACTTGGTTATCTTTTAATCTAAGATGTAATTATGTTCCATAGAGAAGTGACACACTTATTGATGCAAAATCTGGCTTGAGTCAATCAAAAAGAGCTTTTGTAGTCCTGGGAGAGCATGAAAGAGCATAACCATATAGTGGGGGGGGGATTGGCTCCTCAAGTCGATTATATGTGGACACTCTCTAACTTAAAACATTCCATGAAAAAAAAAACCCGAACGTAAAAAAAAAAAAATAACATTAATAAAAACTGAAAAGAAAAAAAACAAGTTCAGGAAACAGGACATATTGGTGTCGATTCTGTTGTGCACAAACTAAACTTAATTTAGGCTATTGCTATCTTTTACTAAAAGGCAGTGCGAGAAAAGGACGGCTATAGCTATGAACTAAGTTAGAGATGTCAAACTAGTTTATGCCTTGCGCTTCACCGTGCTTTTAGTCGACATGTTTTTACGTGCACTCTTCATTTGTATAGAAATATTAGTTCCAACTAAATTTGACAGCTCTAAATTACGTCCGTCTCTTTCTTGTTTTATTAGAGAGGAAAAGATAGCAATAGCTTAAATTATGTTTAGTTTGTGCACAACATAATCGACACCATTGACTGCAACAGTCGGGACCCATATTGGATGTAATGATTTTAGTCTAGATTATTTCATGGGTCCCGACTGTTGCAGTCAATATGTCGATAATAGTTCGACAGTGAAAAATGTTCTGCGCTGCGCTGCGCCGGCCCTAAGAATTCTCTAAAGACAGTAGAATGAACAAACTTATTGATGTGGAAAGTCCGGGAAAGTCTATAAAATATAAAACAAAAGCGAAATTCCGACACTGTCGAGTCGCTTCGTCCGAATCAATACGAGGCGTATGACATTTGTTTTTTAACGTATTATGTCAAGCCAATTCCTCCTCGATAAGTGTGGTCACTTAGATTAACATTATCAATACCTAGCCAAGAAAACCCATCTTTATCCTGTATCAATTATGCTTATGGACCCCTCAACAGTTCCAGGATCAACCGTCGAGCCAGCCGGCGAAGTTCAACAGGAAGCTGCTGAACGACTTCGAGTACGAGAGCGAGGACGAGGCGCCGCCCGAGCCGGCCGGCGGCCACACCTCGCTCAGCTCGCACACCGCGCACACGGGCCACAGCCACACGTCGCACTCGGCTCACAGCGGACACATCACGCAGCAACAGAACCCCGCTGACGCGTTGAGAAGGTAAATAATCGCCATCCTCCTGCCCTCCTGCCCTCCTGCCCTCCTGCCCTCCTGCCCTTGTCCCATTGAAAAAAAAATCGAAATTTACATCATACGCGTATTGCGTATGATTTGAAATTCGATACTTTTCATTTTTTTTTTCAAAATTTCTCTTTCTTTGTTCTAATATGAAAAGTTTACTTGAAATATGTAGCGTTTTTCGATGCTAGATCAATTTTTTCTAAGCTGTGGAAAAAAGAAAAAAAAAAACTAGGTATGCTATAAACTTTTACTCCGTTCACCTAATATACCCATTTTTTTGGAAAATATAATAATATAAGTGTAATTAATATGTTTTATGTATGTACTTATTGTATACAGGGTTAGTTTTCAATGACCAGCCAAAATTTTAAATTACGATCTAGATATCAAACCGTGCACAAACAAAAGTGCATTTTAAATATTATTTGTTCAATCATTCGGTTTGGTTGTTCGTTTAATATCATGTGTTGGGTTCGACGCAACACGTTTACGTCTTCCATTCTGCTCTGTCAGTCCGTCTTTTCTTTGGCTTTCGTATCCATCTCCATCAACATTTGGTTATTATAAGTTTAAAATAAAAAGACCGTCTGCGTGACTGCTGAGGACATAAGTGCATAAGGTCCTGCGTTCGAGATCGCGCGCCTTTAAAGAATTAATACGCCGTAATACGGTCCTATTTTCAATGCAGCTAGTATATCGCCTACCCTAACACTATTTTACATTACTGAAGTACTAACTGAGTATTATGGCCTTAATCAATTCAATTCATTTATTCAAAAACGATTTAGATCGTGTCTGAATGTCTATATCTAAATTATATAAGAACATCAAACATACATGCAATCTATATTAAAATCATTACAATCAAATTATCCAACTTAAGTTAAAATCAGAATAATAATAAAAATAATCAAAAACAAAAGATTAAAAAATTAATGTCGTGTGTCAATTCATAAAATACAATAAAAAATTCCATTTCAAGTCAATAAAGAAAATTAAACTTTCGAATTTTGTACTAATTTGTAATTTATCAATCGAATATAGACAATACAGAATATAGACAATTTTATGATGTGTGTTTATGTACTTAATAAATACTAATATTATCTTATTGTTTCAGTGTATTAACAAATCCTGAAATCATGAGGCAACTGCAGAGATTGCAGGCTCAAATGCAGCTGATGACTGGAATACAAATACCTGTAAGTAACAATAGGAACCCATTTTTGAAAAGTGTCCCAATTAGATTATATTGCTCTGGTCATGACGTCAGTTGGCTGTGTAAACAAATGCCATGATATGATATTTGAAGTTAACAGTCGACACTTCTAAGTTTACATAGCCGTATGACGTAATAGCATGGCGACTACTATATAATGGTGTTATGAAACAGATTTAAAAAGCTGAAACCTTTGAATTGAATTTTAAAATTTAGTTTGCTATTTTATGAACTAAAACTAACGTTTTCCAACTGCTTTTTGCCTAAGCTATGAAACTCAAACTCAAAGCATTTATTTCAATTAGACCATTACAGCACTTTTGAATGTCAAAAATACAAAAAAAAAACAAAGCTACAGTCCCAGACACAAGACATAACTATCTCATAGCTATCTCAATAATATATTTTTAGATTTTTTATCCTTAAGAGTAAAATACCCTATTGCTAACTTATTACTAAAACTAACGAGTAGTTGCTTTGGTGTTTGTTGGTTTGAAGAGCTTGTGGCTTAATAATAACAGCCGATCGGATCAATATTCAGGTTAAGCGCGCTTGCCCGGTCCCGGCTACCATTAAATTATTTTGTAGATCATTGTCGGCGCCCCGAAAGTCTGACAACCAGTCTTTTAAAGGGGTATCTTATTATTACCCAGTTAGTACTAGGTTGTGAAGGTCAGAGAGGCCGTCGCTCCTTGTAAAATACCGGTATTCAGCTGCATCCGGTGAGACTGGAAGCCATAGGAACATAGTTGAGAAAAGGCTAGGCAGATGACGAGTTGCTTTGGTGTAAATGTTGCTACAATACTAAAAAGGCGTTAAATTAAGCTCTGTGTTCTAAAGTCAAATAATGTAGACCTTCTCGCTAAACACTGGCAATCCTTCAAAACACAACCTTTTCAATTTATTAAAATTACTAAATATAAACGTAATCTAACAGTATATCTTTAATATTTTAACAAATAGAGATATTTCTTGACGGCATGTAAAGCCAAGTCAGAGGCCCATGGACAGGATAAAAACTCTGACACCAGGTTAGGTATTAACCACACAATAAAGAAGATTTGAACAAACATACCGAGTTTCCTTTGTGCCTCGGAAAGATTTGAACAAACATACCGAGTTTCCTTCGTGCCTCGGAAAGCACGTTAAGCAGTTGGTCCCGGCTGTCATTTGTGATCTTTGACAGTCGTTACAGGTAGTCAGTGGCCCAAAAAGTCTGACAACCAGTCTTACCAAGGGGTATCGTATTACCCAGTACTAACTGGGTTGTGGAGGTCAGATAGGCAGTCGCTCCATGTAAAATACTGGTATTCAGCTGCATCCAGTTAGACTGGAAGTCCACCCCAATAAAACTTGGGAAAAGGCTAGGCAGATGATGAAAGAAGATTTGAACAAATTAAATAATTTTCTAACAAACAATTAATTCTTGATTGTTTTAGAATCTGATGCCTACGATGTCTGATCTACAAATGCAACAGAATCAAAATCAAAATGTTCCATTCATGGTAAGAGAACATTTCACAAAATTCCCCTTACCCCTTTAATTTTTTACTTTTTTTAAAGAAGGATTAGCTAGTTAGGATTTCATTCTAAAAAACTAATATTTGTTTATGTTTTCAGGGCCTACAAGATTCACAGAATCAAAACGACCCTAAGGATGACATGGTTGAGTCTGACATAGAATTCGTGGAGACCGGCCCTCAAGTTATTGAAATACCCGATGCTAACGATTCTAGGTAAATATCACTTTTGTTTACCCAGTATAATAATTTACTATTTTAGCAAGTAAGCAAAAAATATTTTAACTTGATAGCTTTTCAATCTGTCTATTCCTTTGCATGCACATATTTATTTAACACTTAAGGAACAGAGTACAGAGGCAGGCGAAATGTCAGGCATTTTCTACCAGACAAGCCTGCAGTGATAGGTGTAAATTGAATAATCAATTTCATTTTACACAGATATATAGGGTGTAAAAAACCTCTTAACGAAGGCGAAAGGAACTTGTGCTCCCCGTCATTGCGATATTTTTTTTTGTTCTACACCATACCTGGGAACCTTCTAGTTACGGAGATATTGAGGGTCAAAGTTCCAACTTTTTGACAGGTTTTTTTTTAAATACAAGTTTGTATTGTATGTTTTTAAACACCTCTACGACCCCCGTACTATTTAATCCATCCACCAGCACAATGTTTTGAGTGCGTTACATTGAGTTCTACCACAAAACATGATATTTCACCCCAAAAAAAAAGTTGTTTCCCAGCAATAATTTTTGCGTAAAGTTACTTAGTTTGATGTACAGAATGTTTGGTTGACGGCTTCGTGATGAGGTTGTTTACACCCTGTATAAGGACATAAGACTTTGTGTTTGTGGGGCAAATCCGAATCTACAAGGGATAGACACAAACTCTCTTCTTATTCTTTATTATTATGTCTTTTGCTCTTTTTTACCTTCGCTTAGTACTCGTAGCTAGTTGTATACACCTGAGCGTTATTATGGCACATCGAACTTAACAAATAAACTGCCTTTGACTAAACTTTGCCAAGAAAACTAAGTAAAAAAGTGTTTCATAAGAATATCAAAGATACTCATAAAAGAATAAGGTTAAAGCGTGAAGCTCTTAATTCATGGGAAAATTAACATTTTTCTCATATGAAAAGGTTCAAATTCATATCGTTTTTTTATCGTCGGAATTTTTGTCCATAGAGACAATGCTTAACAAAGCACAAGCACAAGCTAAACTTTTTCGAAAACTCGATGCCATATAACGACCGGCGTATTTCGCTTTATATCCTGATTTCTATTCTCACTGCTTCTTTCTAATATGTTATTTCCACAATAGGTTACTTTCCACCATCAATAAATTGCAAATCTATTTAGGGCGAAGT
Source organism: Xestia sexstrigata (assembly GCA_941918905.2). Classification (NCBI taxonomy): domain Eukaryota; kingdom Metazoa; phylum Arthropoda; class Insecta; order Lepidoptera; family Noctuidae; genus Xestia; species Xestia sexstrigata. Next base: position 2,750,972 of record OW799210.2, read on the forward strand.
TCACCGAAAAGATAACAGTCTGATTATCTAAAAATAGCTGTTTAAAGCACATTTTCATGTTCACCAAAGCAAATCAACCGATTAAACACGCTAATCAACTGTTTTCTCTAACCCACCTCGGAGAGGTTGTTTAAAGTCCCGGTTAGTAGTTAATCGGTGTATTTTGACGTTTGTAAACTGCAAATATTGCTTCATTTTAAGGTTACATCCAGATATTATTGTGAGAATTTAACATACAGTCTGCTTTGAATTATATTTTGGAAGAGAATGACGTTTTGGCCGAGTTTGAAACCGTTGAAAGACTTGCGAACTCCTCGTTTGTATTCCACCAGACGACACTACTTCACACTAAACTAATGACAATTTCCTTTTCGTCATGCGTAAAATTAGCATTGCGCTTCTTATCCATTGTATTTAATTTAAAAACTATTACAAACGAAAATAAACAAAACTTCAAACAACAGATAATTTGATGTTTAAAGAACTGTCATTTCAGGTATAATGTATTATCTATGGGTATAACGCAACCATTTTAAGATGTTTTGCATTTGTACGGTTTTTACGTGTTAAGTTACCCACCTTATTTGACTGTATTATAATCATTCGGTCTTTCATTCCTAAAACGCTTGTTTACATAACCGAGCTAGAATAAGTTGTGGTGAACACCAAAATTCCCACGTCATGTTTATACAACTGTTTACGTTTAGCGGGCCGATTACGAAACAGTCGGTTATTTTACTGTTGGTGAACTTAGCCCTTAGTCCGTCAGTTAGAGTATTTTTTGTATTTGTAAATCAATGAATATTGACAAAGATAAAACGCATCAAAATTCGGGAGTCCGGCTCGTGACGTCAGAACGCACTAAAAATTATACCACGGCGTGACGTATTGGGAATTGTAAAGCGTCGTATTTTCGTCAAATTTGGTTTATATAAATATTGTTTGATAATCTAACAGACGGACTAGATTTTTTATGTCACGTATCCTATATTAAGTGAGAGCTAAGATACGAATGCAGCATGTCTGTGTGTAGCCCGTCGCCCATGTCGCGGCGCCAGCGCTCGCGCTCCAAGTCCCCGCGGCGGCGCCGGCGCGGCTCGCGCTCGCGCTCGCGCTCGCCGCGCAGGCGCAGGGACCGCGACAGGGACAGAGAGAGGTGACATACACTCTACCATTTGCTTCTGCGGCGTGTTTCCGGACAACCTTTACTGTGGGACCAAACCCTGAATCGCAAAAAAAAAACAGCTGAGCCATACATTTTGACGAGTTATCCTAACATATTGTAGGGAACAGCTGATTGTTTTTTGGTTTGGTCCCATAGTAAAAGTTGTTCATAATGATGAGTATCATGACTGGTCGAAGTTTATTGATATCGTATCGTCCGGAAACGCAGTGTATACTGCCATCACGATTTTATATCCAAATAATTATGTGATTATGGAAAAAAACTATTTTAAAAGTTAATTCTGCAACACCAAACATTTTTATGACTTTCAGTGATACTTTCATTCTAAAATCAACTTTATATAAGCCGTCATAAAATTGACATTCACTTAGTGGAAATAACATCAATGAAACATTTTTTGTCCAACTAAACGTAACGGACGCGAATCCCTTTGATAAAGATCATAGTCACTTGTCACACCATGACTTATAGCAGGATTGTTTTAATGTCATTCCAGTGTGGGAAAGAGACGGAGCTATAGAGGACATCTTGCGCAATCTATTTCTCACTCTGGAATAAGATTAAAACAATCCAGCTTTAAGGCATTGTGGTAGGCCACCAGAACAGAAAATTAATTCGTGACGTGAATTTTATATGATCGAAATAAGGTTTAATTTTCTTAGTTCTCTAAATTGAACTTGACATTGTTTGAACTGAACAATCTATGTGGTTTAGGCGTAACATCGACACGAAAGTAAACAAAAAGCTTTTGAACTTGCTTGAAATCATGAATAGAGTTACCCAGACCTTATAATACTGCTTTTCAGTGAGATCAATACAGTTGCCATGTAAAATCTTCAAAATATTTTGTATAAAAAACAAAAATCGAAAAGCAAGCCTCAGTTTTGAAGGTAAAAACACTATTATTAAGAACTAATTCAAATATTCTTGTGTAACAGAGATAAGGACAGAGACAGGGACAAAGAAAAGAACTACAAAGAGCGAGAAGTCGAAAGAGAAAAGCAGAGGGAGAGAGAGAAGAAAGGTCTGCCACCGATCAAGAAAGAAAACCTTAGTGGTGAGTTTTGTTTTATTGAAACAGTTTTGTGTAGAAACAACTCAGAGTTACATACATTGCACTTATTGTTATGTATAACTTATGACTATAACTTATGTGTAACTTTGTTGTAGTTAAACTTTATGCACAAAAAAAAATCTTAATAGCAACAAAAGAATCAAATCAATGAGGGTGTTCTAAATTGAAAAATCACAAGGTGGCAGTACTGGCGTAAGGTCTAAACATCTTTCAAAATACACGAGTTTCTTGTAGTTTACGATTATTTTTTCGTTTAATTATCTTTTAAATCATTAATAAAATGCCTCAGTGTTGTGCCGCATAAGTTACCTTTTATTAATGTGGCCGCTTAAGTTACCTTTCGTTAAGTTTTTCTTTGTACCACTGACTTTTGCAGTACTAAGAATCTTTAGTTCAGCTACTTTTCTTTGTCCGTAATCCATATTTATATTGTAAAACAGTGCAAATACGATTAAATTTCGGTAAAAAATTTCACTAGCATACAATTCAGTACAATTTGACAGTTGTTTAGACCAGACGCTTACGTAGTGACATCAGCATAGCTATTCACAACGCTTCGAATCGATTTTCGATTCGGAAAGTCGTATGTCTATCTCGCTCGATTTCGTAATGTCAAAAAAAGATAGACATACGACTTTCCAAATTGAAAATCAAATCGAAGCGTTGTGAATAAGGGGCCTGGTGTCAGATAAAATCCGAAAAATCCTCATTATGAAGTTTTTTTTAATATTTTAGTGTGCCCTGTACGGGTCAAAGCGTAAGGACTCAAAGCAAAAGACTTTATGCTGACATGGAGTAAAATCCCTTAAAAACTATGCCATAAAGTGCAAATATGTATGAAATATCGACGCAGACATTTAACAGTATCGTTTCAGCGCTTAGTATACATTTTATGACGAAATTAAAATAAGGCTTGTTCTCCCCGTCATTGCGATCATTTTTCTGTTCTACACCATACCTGGGAACCTTCTAGTTACGGAGATATTGGGGGGCCAAGTTTTTATTTTAAAATACAAGTTTATAATGTAAGATTTTTACTTTAAACACCTCCACGACCACCGTACTATTCATTCGTTTTGAGTGCGTTACATTGAGTTCTACCACAAAACATGGTTTTTCACCCCAAAAAAGAAGTCGTTTCCCAGCAGTAATTGAAGTGTAAAGTTAGTTAGTTTGATGTACCAAATGCTCGGTTGTGTGCGGCAGTGTGCAGCACGACGCTGTGGGTGGGGCACCTGTCGAAGCTGGCGACGCCGGAGGAGCTGAGCGACCTGTTCGGCGCGCTGGGCGGCGTGGCCGCCATCGACGTGGTGCAGCCCCGGGGCTGCGCCTTCGTCGTCATGGAGCGCCGCCGGGACGCCGCCAAGGCCATCGCCAAGCTCAACCGGCACAAGCTGCATTCCAAGGAGATTACGGTAACTGGACGTCTTTCAAATAAATCCGCTGTTTTCTACTAAAGCGCAATACCTACACGATCAAAATGTACGGAACGGCTGTTTTTTAGGGTTCCGCACAAAAAATTAAAAAAACGGAACCCTTATAGGATCACTCGTACGTCTGTCTGTACGTCCGTCTATTACAGCCAATTTGCTCCGCATCTACTGGACCAAATCAGGTGAAATTTGGTAGAATAGTGTAATCTTATGACCCAAACACAGACGTGCAAAGTAAATAAATATTCTTTTTAAATAAAGGTCATTTGCGAGGGACAAAAAAAACATTTTGCAAACCTTACTATGTCACATATCAAATGAAAGAGGTAGGGGTCGTTATGAGGATCTCAATTTTTTTTTTTTATTATTGTAAAATAAATAGTTTTGATTTTATTCATGAATGAAGACGAAAATTGATCTCCAAAACTACTGAACATAAAATTTTGAAAAAAATACGAAATATAGTTCATTGCTTGTAGATTACATTTATAACAATTCTATTAATTGAAAATAAAGTGTTAAGAGGGCTATTACAATTTTTCTTGTTTTTGATAGACTGCCCAACGTCGTTTGTTTTCTTTGAACAGCTAGTTTGTTCTAATAACATCACGAAGTTATGATAGGATAGGTTGTCAACGCTCGTCTCTAATTGGCTAAGCAACGCATAGTAACAATGGCATCATTGGCGCTGGAAATGAACACATGACATTAATTTGACGGGCTGCAAGAATTGTCAAAGTGGACGAGTTATATAAAAAGTAGCAATGAAAGATTTGAATATTTTTTATTATGTATTTTTATTTCTTTTGCGTTTGATGTAGATGCATAACAACAAAAACCGGCCAAGTGCGTGTCGGGCCACGCGCAGTATAGGGTTCCGTAGTAGCCCGTTATATTCAAGCAACTACTTCATCTTAGTCACTTTAAAGGATTTATTCTAAGGATTTTGAATTTGATACAAAATTATCCAACGCCCAAGTTTAACAACTATTACTGCTAAACTGATAAAGCTATCTTAACCGCTATAGTTTTCATTTAAAGTTCATGATTTTTTCCAGGTTAAAGTTTTAATATTTCGTAAATGGAGCATTAAATCGTATCAAAAATAGTATTAGAAACCCCTAAGTCCTTTTAAAAGACCTATTCAACGATACACACGATGGGTTAAACGACGAAAAAGAAAATCATCCCCACTTCACATGCTACCCTAAAAAAAAAAATTAAATATAATATAATTGACATTCATACCTCTACAAAATTACAGCTTTCCCGTACTAACGGTCTCTTAGCAAACCCTCGGACAGACAGAAAGACAGACGGACATGACGAAACTATAAAGGTTCCATGTCAGGACTACGTAACCCTAAAAAGGTCACAAATAAATTTACATAAAATGGCTAATACAAAGAAAGAAAAAAAAAAACGTATTTATTTGGCACATGCCAAAAGTGCACACAGCAAAGTACTCAAAACACATACACAAATAATATTATATATGTTTTGCTTGGGGACCAGTCGTTTTCCTGTCTTTCCAAGCGAACTGCTCTCGTCCATTGTTCTTTGAGATTCGGATCTTGTGGAAATCTGTCAAAGGAGCAGAGTGTTTTGTAATGTAGCAAAAAGAAACCACAAAAATATTTTACTTCAAACTGTAAACATTCAACATTTTTTATAGTCTAGTTATAGTAGTCCATTGGGCATAACACCATCCCTATAGAAAAAATTGACCCGTGTTTATAATTAATATAAAAATAATGTAGTAGTTTAGGGGCTACTTACAGGTGATAACTAATTCCAGCATTTTTATTATGTAGATGAGATCGATTTATGCGCCATTTCACTGCGCAAGAAGGCATAATTAACAGTTTTAAACAGAACAAAAATACGAACAACGACATGTGCCGTCACAGCCGAACTAAACTGCTTTGAGGCACAATTGACAAGCCCCGCCTACGGAGGCACAATCTGCGTTGGGTCATTATCGGGCGCTAGGAATGCTTCTATGCTTTTTTCGCTCAACGGTTTTAAGAGCCTAGCACTCACATACAAGAAAAAATTATTTTTATTTTGAGCGCTCCCTAGAGACTTCAAACTTTCTCGGGCATATTTATTTTTAATTTTGTGGCCATATCTAAACCATAATCACACATCAAACATCTCAGTTTAGATGCGTGATTATGGTTTAGATACGGTCACAAAACTAAAAAAAAAATAACGGCCAAGAGCGAGTCGACTCGCACACCGAGGGTTCCGCACAAACTTTATTGAATTAAAGGTAAATTGCGGTTTACGATTTATGACGTATTAAAAAAAAACTACTTAATAAGTGAATGATAAAACTGGTTTGAACTCTCGTTCAAACCAGTTTTATCATTCACTTATTTTAGAAGTTACAGGGGGGGGGGACACACATTTTACCACTTTGAAAGTGTCTCTCGCACAAACTATTCAGTTTAGGAAAAAATGATATTAGAAATCTCAATATAATTTTTGAAGACCTATCCATAGATACCACACGTATATGGTTTGATGAAATTTGAGTTTTAGTTCTAAGTATGGGGGACCCCTAAAATACAGCATAGTTCTTATAGTTTGGGAAAAAAAGTGGCTGTGACATACGGACGGACAGACAGACAGACATGGCGAATCCATAAGGGTTCCGTTTTTTGCCATTTGGCTACGGAACCCTAAAAATGCCCGAGAAATTTGGAATTTTTCTATAGGGAGCGCTCAAAATAAAAAAAAAATAAAATATCTTGTATTTGAGTGTTAAAACACTTAGTGACTCTTAAAAAAACTCAAAAGAAGAAGAAAAAAAAGCACGAAAAAAATTATAGCCAGAATTATGTTTTGGCGGTCGGGATTTTCGTTAAAAAAATATTTATTTATTACAATATTAATGTAATATAAAAATACAAGATATTAAGCCGGTGGCTGATGGAAGACTGAATACAATGCAATAGAAAAATAATTCTATTGAATTTCCGATAAATGCAGAGTTGCGACGTGATACGACGCACGTTGACGGTGACTGCATGCTCAGTGTAAACGCGTGTTACTATGAGTTAACTCCTCCCTCCATAAGATAGAAGCAACTCTTGCTTCTGGCGGTGTCCGCGCCGCCCTTGGTGTCTTCCGGGGTGTTCTTAGTTTTCCATTGATACAGCTTCCAAGATGCTGCAGCGACCGGTAGGATATACAGGATGATTGTACTCCAGCTAGGTGTAGCTGCTATGATTGTCCAATTATCTTCTGGCATCGATATATCGCCTGCCCTATTGATCAATTCATGGATGCTGTCTAGTGAGATGTCTTCTAATTGGAGTTCGTATTCTATTGATTGTTCTGAGACTTGATGCTGCTCAGGTAGCGTGATGACCTCGTTGATGACAACCGTATCAGTATGTGATCGCAGTGTCTTGTTCATGATGTTCATCTGGCAGTCTTCTGTTAGTGTAACGAGATGAATTCCAGAAAGCTTTTAGTCTGTCTTGGTGTTGCATTGTGTTTTGGTTACTTCGTTTTCTCTAAGGACTAGTAGCCAGGTGTTGTCCCGATCTTCTGAGTTTTTCCTCTTCTTAAGTTCATCTTAGCGTGAGTGCAGTTAGCTGGGCGATGCTGAATGAGTGATAGTATGCAGTCATCTGTGTCTTCGATTCTTCTGGTGTCGAGGAGCTTGCAGAGCTGGGTGTTGTCGGACAGTAGCTGGCAATCTTCTTCCAGGTAAGTGTACTCACCGTTACCAAGTGCTAGGTATTTGGATTTAGGGATGATAGTAAGGTTATTTTTATTAGGGACTGAATAAAGGTGGATAAGGTCATATGTTTTTGGAGTAATTGAGGGGATTTCGAGAATAAAATTAACCGAGTGTTCTGTGCTGTAAGCTTTAACTTTAATTGACTTCTCTATCCTGTATATGTTACTAATACTAGCTACTGACCGCACAACGGACCGAATGAGAGTCTAAGTGCGGAAAATGGAGTCCCTACTCTACTCTAGCTACTGGTTTAAACAAAAACATATTTTCTAAGTTTCTTATCTCTTCTATTAGATTCTGAGGGCTTATAATACTAGGATGCATGGTGCCCATCTGAGCAAAAGTCATAGCATCTTCTAATACCATCAATCTATCTAAAATAATCTGTAAACTAAAATCTATCTGTACGTAAATATCTAAGAAATGTAAGTGGTTAGATAAGACTTTGGAATTATTAGTAATATTTTGTAGTAAACTAGCCAAATGTTTCTGATTATTATTTAATTTTGTTAATTGTTCACTGAACTCATCTATTGTATTATGTGCTAATACTAAGGATTTTCTTTTTGAATCCTGAACGTTTTTAACTCTGTTTTTAATATTTAAGATCTCTTCTTCGAATTTAGCTGCATCTTCGTGGTCCAGATTACCAGTGATAGACTTAACGACAGTACCTAATCCATCTATAAGACCACGTCGCTTTCTAACTTGCGGCGTTAAAAACTTAATCTTTTTACCTATAATACTAAGGCTATATTTTATTTGATTCCTATACGTTTTATGTAACTCTCCAGATGCTGTATTCTCAGCGTTTTTCGTGCTTGTATATAGAGCCATTCATTGGATAGATGTAAAGTGCAGATTGGTAATGTTGTAAACGCAAGCAAGGCTAAAGTAGTTGTCTTGTTTAAGGAGTTGACCTTGTTTTAGGAGGAGGATCCCATTGTCATGATCTACATGGGTAATGGTTATGGTTGCTGTTGTGTTGAGCACGACGGCCCCTGCGACAAAGGTGCAACAAGATGAGGCCTCCGTAGTAGCTTGAAGTGAACCCTAATAGACTTAGAATTTGGATGGTTACCTATTATTTCGGCCACGTTATTTGAGTGAAGGTGTATAATCTTATATGGTCCTTTGAAGACTGGCTTCGTTTTGTCACTGCGTGCTGACTTTGCTACCTGTTTATAGACGGTTTCACCTACCTTGAATTTTATTTCTTCTGCTTCTTAGTTACATTTAGCAATCACCTGCTCCTTGTTTTTGGACATGTGTGCAGCGATGCACTCTTGAACGGCCTCTGCATTAGCGCGATGCTTAATAACATAGTCCTGGTAAAATTCTTTTGGGTAGTATAACTCTAATGGGTCTTCTGGATGTTGTGTGTGCAAATAATAACTCATGAGGTGTCTAATCTGTTGTCGAATAGATAGCGTTGTTGTATGCTATTATAGAGTACTTCATGATTAGCTGTATAGGGTCATCTTTGTTGGTGATTCTTTGTATCCTAATCATTTCAGCTAGGGTCGAAAGTTAGAATTAGGATTATAGGGCGTTGTAAAGTGTATGTGAATGTTATGTAGTGCGCATATTTCTTTAATAACATCGTTGTCGAATTTGGTATCTGAATCTGTGGTTATTTTATCCGGTAAACCTAACACTGAGAAAACGTTTAGTAATGCTACAGCTATATGGACACTGCTGCATGCTGTTAGTTGGACTGCCTGGGCGTATTTAGAGAAGTTATCAATGACTGTAAGGAACGTTCCGCCTCCAGTTGTATATAGGTCCATAAATATGTGTTCCATCGGTTTGCGAGGTGTATCGGTTATAGCTAAAGGTGGTTTAAGAGGGTTGCGTTCGTATTTAGATTTTAAACAAGTGTCGCATTGATTAACGAAGCTTTAAATGGTAAGGAGTATGTTTGGCCAGTGATAATTTCTGTACAACTGCGTGTACGTCTCCTGAATACCACGGTGAACAGTCTTTCCCTCGTGATATTTCTTAATCAAATCTTGTTGTTCAGGTTTGTTTTCTACTAGAGTTACGCGTGTTGTGCATTAAGCATTGCGCATTTAAGTAAGGCCTCTGTCGTTAAATATTGTTGTGTAAACTAGAAAAGGCATGGTATAGTTCATTATGAAAGTAACAATGAAACACACGGTCAGCAATAGTGTGTTCTTTAAGGAATCTAATTATCTCGGACTCTGTATTATTTACTGGTATAAAAACATCTTTTTTATCTACTTTAGAGTTAGTTTATCTGTTATCTACTCTATACGCAGATCCGGGCGTTGGCCTAACGTGGAACTGTTTCAACAGCCTGTCAATAGCGTCTGTAATTATGGGTATGCCTCTAGTTTCGTTGTCAGGATGTGTATTTCTTGTAGATACTAATTCAGATTCGGCTGACACTATACTCATACTATCTGTTCCTATGTGAGATTCGGGAATGCTTGGGTTTTGTGATTGTATATTATCATTGGGTGCTACTGTGTCTATTTGATTTTCGGCTTCCCTACGTGCATTCTCGAATATTCTATTATCTCATCATCTTCGTTATCATCTAAATTAACAGCTAAGGAGTCCATACTGCCATTAAAGATTTTAACACGTGATAGAGCGTCTGCGTTAGTATTTTGACGACCCTTGTATACAACCTTAAAATCATATTCCGAGAGTTTTAAACGCCATCTAGTCAATTTAGAGTTAGGATCTTTTTTTCGGGTACTGTAGTAATGGGGCGTTAGTTAAAATTTGTTTGCACTTATTGAAGGCTTCTAAGAAATCCGGGGAGTGTATGACTCTACTGTTTTTCTTAAGGCAAAGGGTCATTGGTTTCGTAAGTCTAGCGAAATCTTTTATGAATTTTCTGTAATATCCGACTAAACCTAGGAAGGCTTTTATTTCCTTCTGAGGCTTAGGTAGGGGGAAGTTAAGTGCGGCTTTTATCTTGTCTTTGTTTGGTTTCAAGCCTTCATCTGTTAGTTCGTGTCCTAAGAAGTTAACCTGTTTTTGTAGGAACTGTGATTTATCTAATTGGATCTTTAGATTATGTGTTTTGAATCGATCGAATACTTGCTTTAATTTTTCCATGTGTTGCTGCAATGCGATATTATTATAACGTCATCTAAGTAGGTGTAAACATTATCTATGCCTCTTAATATATGATCCATTAGTCTTTGGAACGTACTTGGTGCATTTTTGAGTCCGAAGGGCATTCTAAGGAACTCTTTCTAATTCGATTGATGGGTTAAACGGGATACACTTCTTTTGATCAGTCTATGGTTAATTACCGATGATTTAAAAGAACCGTTTGTAACGTTGACTATAGTGCTGGGGACATTAAACTATCTGACCGGATTACATCGTCGTGAAGGAATTGGCCATCTAAATAGTTGGATTTTACTTTGACTATCTTTTCACATCTAGGTTCGATACTTATCTTTTGAGGTGGGGAACTAAAATGTATTGGTATTTCCGCTGTAGATGTTCGTAAAACATTATTATTAAGGTCAATGTTACTCTTTAGTTTTTGCAGAAGGTCAATTCCGATAAGACCTTTATATTTAGGGTCGAAGTCGAATATTAAAAACTTATGTGTTATCGCTATTAAACGCGGGAGGTAAGGGACCTACCCTTACCTCCCCCTACCCTACCTTGTCGTGTACTGATGAACTGTGTGCCGTATTAATCTGAAAGGGTTCTGTTTCTACGCAGTACTCAAATATAGTACCTGTTCTAAATACCGTTAGATTATAGTCTATCTCGCTAGATTGTAAATTCTCGTTAGTAGGCCGTTCTGTTTGTTTCTTTGGTTAATCACAGGTTCAATTTATTTCCACCACAATTTCATATAACTAATTCTAAAGCTGTGAGTTATTTTCAACACGAAATCAATTTACAATCACCAAAACACTTCGTTTACATTCAACAACAAATGAATTAACAAACAAATATGTCGGCGCGGCGCGGGGCACATGACGTTCAACCAATCACCGTACGAGGTGCGTACCATCGGCGCCATCTTGGATTTTCATTTTGACCCCATTTTCATTATCAGCGACCCCGACAACCATGAAAATGACACCCATGACGAAAAAACCGAAAATTTTCGTCGGCGCCATTTTGAATTTTCATTTTCAGCTCATTTTTGTTATCAGCGACCCCAAAAATAAAATGCAGATGAATAAAAAAAAATTAAAGTGATTTTATCACGTAAATATGTTTACATAAGCCAATTAGATTAAAAAAATATTTAAAATCAATGAATCCGAGAATGCGCGCAAGTCTGTTGATTGGCTTTACTTTACTTTATTTTTTTTTATTATTTTATATGACATTTACTGATTTGACATGAATACTTATTTCATTAAGTATTTTACTTTTTATTATCATTGTGACATTTAATAATTTTTGAGATTTTTATTTACATTCATTTTGAAAAGAACTTGTTATTAATTTTATTTGATTATTGTCAATGTGGGGACCATGTGGGTCACATTTTTATTTTTTCCCACAACTGTCTGGCAGTTTGAGTACTATAAGCGACCTACCCAAATGTCCTTTCTTTGGTATTGTTCGTCGTTTCGTTGAGTTCCTTGAGTTATAAGTCGAGCTACACGATAACTGACAAATGCTTGCAATGACTGGACAGGTCCACTCAAATCTGTGTGGTTCTTTCTTCAAAAGACCATCTTAGACACTAATCTGCATAGTCCTCATGTGAATTGAGCAAGATTATATCTGGACTTCAAAAGAGACTATGACCTCTGAGTTTGTTTCGGCTGTTTCTTCTCAGAGTAGTCAGGTACGAAACACCGGCCCCATCTAGTTTTAAAAAGTGACGTGTAAAAGTGTTTGTAAAAACCTACTTGCAAAATAAACATCATTTATCATTGATTTGAGATATTATTTCAATGAGGACAATGTCGATAATAGTTTGACAGTGAAAAATGCTCTGCGCTGCGCTCCGCTGTATGTGCGCCGGCCCCTAGAGACTACGTGTAGAGTGCCTTGTTCCCGAAGGGAAGCCGGTAAGGATGGGCTTCTTAGGTACCTTCGGGCCTGATGGGTTGAAAGTCAGCCGGTCTAAGGCAGTATTTTGTCCATAGGTGGCGTGGGCCCCTGGCAAGGGCGTGAAGGGTCGCGAGTGGAAGGACTACTGGGAGGCCGAGCTGGGCGTGTCGTACCTGCCGTGGGCGGCGCTGCAGGCGCGCTGGGCGCTCGGCGCGCTGTCGTTGGACGCGCTGGAGGACGGTGGGGCCGTGGACGAGGATACCCTGCCGCCCTGGCTGCCGCCGAGGGTAAGTGTGTACACGTGAAGGGGCGCGAGTGGAAGGACTACTGGGAGGCCGAGCTGGGCGTGTCGTACCTGCCGTGGGCGGCGCTGCAGGCGCGCTGGGCGCTCGGCGCGCTGTCGTTGGACGCGCTGGAGGACGGTGGGGCCGTGGACGAGGATACCCTGCCGCCCTGGCTGCCGCCGAGGGTAAGTGTGTACACGTGAAGGGGCGCGAGTGGAAGGACTACTGGGAGGCCGAGCTGGGCGTGTGTGACACTATTTGACAGCACGGTTGGCGCAGTGTCTGAACGAAAGCTGCTATGCAGCGTGTCACGGGTTCAATTTCCGTACAGAACAAAAATTCGTATGGTGTACAGATAGTTGTTCCAGGTCTGGTTGTTTGTGTATATGAGTTTAAATGTTTGTAAACGTACCCACGATACAGGAGAAATTCTCAGAATAAAAAAAATAGGATTTACAAGTCCACCCCAGCGGTTATCGGTTCTACGGCTAATATGGCCGGCTCTTTGCCCCTTAGCTTGGTTTTAATATTAGCTATATCGATAAGTTTGGTTCTTTGTGGACTCGATCCTTCGATTCGGTAAATAATGGGGCAATATTGTGGTGCACAGATCCTCCCCAAGTCGATGATGGAGAACATGTCGATGTTGGGCATGCCGGGCCCCCCCCCGCTGGGCCTGCCCCCTCCCGGCCTGCCCCCCCAGGGCCTGCCCCCCCAAGGCCTGCCCCCACCGGGGCTGCAGGCGCCGCCCGGGTCCCTGGCAGGGCCCGCGCTGTCCCTGCCGCCCAGCTTACCTCCAGGACCCAACCCTGGAATAAATATACCTAGGATGCCGCCACCTGGGTAAGTCATACTTCTAAATACATTATTAAATTAATACATTCTTCAATACTGCCTTGTTTAGGATGCTGCAAATTCTAAATCTTTCAAAAAACATTAATAAATCCATTGTGGATGAACAAACTAAATCATGCATTGTCTTATCAAGGGGTATAGTATTACACAGTTTCTAAGTGGGTTGTCAACGTCAGATAGGTACTCGATCCATGTAAAATACTGGTATTGAGCTGCATCCGGTTAGACTGAAAGCTGACCCCGAAAGTGAAATGAAATTGTCAAAATAATCACTAAAAAAAGTAAATAGGAAAGCAAGCAATAGTCAATAAATTACTTATTTATTGATCTATTTAGTTAGCATGATACCAACAATTTTTCTACTAAGCACACATACAATTATTATAAGCTTTTTCTCAAACATGCTTGGAAATTTGAGCATTATTTTGACAACCTTCTTCGAGATGAATCGAAATTGCTGTACTGGCCAGATACATGCGACCAGCGGCCGGCAATAGTTGTATGAAAATCCATATCTGTCGTGTTAATAAAAAATGAAATTTCGAATTGGCTTGCAAATAGAAAGCAGTTTAGTGCAGTTTGGAGCGGTATAACTCTTCAACGCGAGAGTTTTAATTTCCTCGCATTATTTGAGAAAAGTACTATACAAGCCTTGGCCACAACTAGGCATTGATGGACTTACGTATGTGTGCCTCGGCTTCGCCTCGGCCCACATTTACGCGTTCGTCCATCAATGCCTCTGTTGCTGGCCGCTGCAGTAATGTACTATTTCTCAAACATGCTTGGAAATTTGAGCAAATTGCTGTACTGGCCAGATACATACATGCGACCAGCGGCCGGCAAAAGTTGTATGAAAATCCATATCTGTCGTGTTTAGCGGCCAAATAAATTACATAGTAAACTCATATCTGTCGTGTTATTTAAAAATAGAACGACCTTTTACTCTGAAACATGACAACCAAGGAGGTAACTTATCAAAGATTTTATTTAAATTTCGAATTGGCTTGCAAATAGAAAGCGGTTTATTAAAAAAAAATAACAAATGAACTCTTCAACGCGAGAGTTTTAATGAGGGATTTTCTTTTTCAACTCTTCCCTAGTCGCTGGATAGATGGCGCTGGACTTGGTAAGTTACTGCAAGGAACGGAACGTCACATCATTTCACTTGGATGTAATGGTTATATTCGGAAGCATAAGCAAACGAAACTGTCAGCCAACGAGCGTATGTGACGCGACGCAATGTTTTTTTTCCAATCGTTTTGGCTTTGGTAACGTAGTCAGTTCAACGCCATCTACAGAGTTCTTGGAAACTATGATTTTTTTTAAATACCTCTCGTTTCCTCGCATTATTTGAGAAAAGTACTATATAAGCCTTGGCCACAGCATTGCATTGCTAGGCAACCTCTGTTGCTGGCCGCTGCAGTAATGTACTATTATTCAACTTGCCTTGTTAGTTAGTTTGTTAGTATGTATTAGTGATCTTGCAACTAAATTTCAAACCAGTTCCCCCAACCGATTGAGCTGAAATTTTGTACACACCTTTGGTTCTGGTGACAATACATTTTTATGATAAACATGACTTAATTCTGCAGCCCGGATCGTCTCCACACGAAATAACTCTTGTTAATAGCGCGGACACGAAACTTTGTATACGCGTCCAATTTTGATAGATAAAGAAGATTTTTAATATGACCTTATCCTGCAGCCAAGATCGTCTCGGCAGCGAAGACGCGTTCATATTTGATGGATAACCGTGATTTCTATCACGACCTCATCCTGCAGTCAGGATTGTCTTCTCACGGGGTACTCCTTAAGGCGGTTCCCCGAGCAAAATTAGCAACTCTATTTGTGGTGGTTCAAACTTCGTTTGAAATACTATTAGAATAAAGATCTAATCAGCTAGCACTACAAAGTGATTGTTACGTCAGTCACTGCAGGCCGACGCACACACACAGCGTTCCGAACCGTTCCGGACAAAAACGAAGTTACACCATGCACACATAAATAATGCTATTCGACGCCGCTCAACACTCGCCAACAATATAATATCTTTACGATGGCGCGACCACGGCGTTTTTTTTTTTTTTTGTAATAACTATGTTGTGTAACTTTGGTTAAAATTTCCCAAAACCTTAAATTTGTCAAAGTTATGGTTAAAAAGTTATAAGGGTTTGAACTTGGAGACCCGCGCGGCCACGGAAATCTTAAAAACTAAGCGTTGCAGAGACCTCAAATTTAGGAAAATAACAGATTAAATTTGCAAAAAAATTGAAAAAAATCTTAGGTTTATAATTTTAGGAGCTGTAAGACTAAAACCCCATGGCCGCGCCATTTAAATGGTGAAAAACACGTTATCGCCGATATCTTGCTGAAAAAGCATCGCAGAGGTCTGAAGTTTTTGTAAAACCTAGATTTGAATTTGTCAAAATACACAAAAAATCCTAGGTTTATATTTCAGGAGCTGCAGTACGGTATCGCTTATAACCTTCAAAACGTTCTGAATGTGAAATTTAAAATTGAAATTAATTAATTAATTAAATTTTAAATTCAAATTTGTACCTACCAAATCTTGCCAGTTTTTTTTAAAAAAAAACGCCGTGGTCGCGCCATCGAAACGCACACATAGGAGTGCAATAAAAATGCACAGGCCCTTCACTTCAGCGAAAAACAAATGACACGTCACTGACGTCATGCATGAAATGATAATATAGTTCTTGTTCTTCTATCAAACAAAGGACATGTCAATAATATCGCGTTTGACATATTGTTCATGTGTGCGTGAACGTCATCCCTCCACAGCACCTCACCGGGGGAACATTATTCAGTGAGATGAACGAAAATTCATAGTAAAAGGCGCGCGTAAAAAAATACGAAAAGGCCTTAGGGAAATCGAATTTTATGAAAAAACCACTGCATAAATCATTTACAAATAAAATTTATTGAATTCTTCGATAATTGTGCTGTGTCGGTACGGACACGGACACGGTTGTTTGTTTTGGAAATTTGACATTTCTTTTATTACTAATTTACGCCCAAAGTTGCGTTAAAACTGGCAATAAAAACAAATCTTCGGTAGCTCGTAACTTTTGAATGGCTTTTTTTTTACTATTCTGTTTCCGCACAGACACAATTAATAATGAGACAAAACGATATCATGTTTAACTTTAGATATACCATGTCAAACAGTGGAGTAATAGCCCCCCGAAATTTGTATGGAAAATATGTTAAGTAGTTCAACCTTAACGGTAAATAGCACGGATACGAAAATTTGTAGACAAGTTCATATTTGATAGATAAACATGATTTCTATCATGGCCTGATCCTACAGCCAGCATTGTTTTCTCGCGAGGGAACTCTTCAACGGTCAATAGCATGGCTACGAAAATTTGTAGACGCGTTCATATTTAATGGATAAATATGGTTTCTGTTATGGACCCATCCTGCAGCCAAGCTCAAGAGGGAACTCCTCAACGGTCAAAAGTTTGACTACGAAAATTTGTAGACACGTTCATATTTTATGGATAAACATGATTTCTGTCATGACCTGATCCTACAGCCAGGATTATCTTCTCACGAGGGGGAACTCCTAAACGGTTAATGGCACGGACACGAAATTTTTATACAAGTTCAATGATTACGACAAAATTAAACATTTAAAAATAAAATTATTAATTAAAAAACCTTTTAAAAAATAAGCTAAAAATAAGCTTTCATAATTAAAAGCTTGTCGCGCGAATGGTAAAGGCAAAAGAAAAACTATACGCGACAAGCTTTTATGAAAGCTTTCTGTCTTTCATTTACTAAAAGGTTTATTTTCTTCTTTTTAGTGCATTTGTATGAAAGCTTATTTTTTTAAAGTTTTTTAAATAATATCTATGTACAGCACCATTCCAAAATAAGTTTGATATTACCACCTGAATGTAAACTAATCTCTTTACTGTTAAACCAGATTGCTTGATATCCACAGCATGAGCGCGGGCATGCCGCCCGGCCTGGCTCCCGGCATGCCGCCCGGTATCCGGCCGCCCACTCTACCCAACATGCCCAACATGCCTAGTGGAGTACCTGGTAAATATACCATTATTATTAAATACCTACTAACTTTTGTCCGTGGTGTCTCCACGGTCTATCCTACCTTTCATGCAAATTCATTCAGCCATTTTGGCGTGAAAAGGTAATAGACAGAGCTACTTTCTCATTTATGATATTAATTGGTACAAAGTATTACTAAACATGAAGTCCTGGGTTCGATTCCCAAGTTGTGAAATCAATTCTCAGTCAGAGTGCCCCATTAGTTTTCTGTCTACTTCCCGAAATACAGCCGTGGGGTGGAATTATGCCTGAAAAAATGGCCTGAATTACATTTGGGTAATAGATAAATCATACTTATATTTCAAAAGTCTTCGTCGCGACTTGACAGTCAAAAGATTCGTTATTTGAAAACGGAAGAATAGGTTAGATGACACACCAATCAATTGAGATACTTTTTAAGAGCTGTCAAATCGCGGTTCTCTCATAATTTTGTATGGCAATAGCCAAATGCGACGTCACTGTTTATTCTACTCAATGACTCAACTATTTATTGATTTCAAAGCAACTAAAAATCGAATTTGGGAATTAATTGAAAATAAATCGGGTTTTCAGGCCCAAAATAAAGATTTATTTTTTAGAGATAGGTGTCTGGGAATTCTTGTTTTATGGTGTCATCTACCCTATTCTCAACCTTTACATCACTGTAGTAAAACCTTCACAGTCAGTTAAACAATGTGTACCAAAGTTAAAAGCTACTAGCTGTACTTCTCTGCTGACCTACTAGATATAGCCTCTCACTACTAACTAGACACACAACAGTCTTGCAAAATTCAGGCCTAATTGAAGTTTGCAGCAGCAGCCATGTTCACTAATACATCGTCTTAGCGTCAGCGTTTATCGCAGGACTGGCGAGCGAGCCCGGCCTGCCGCCCGCCGGCCCACTGCTGCGCTTCCCGCCCGGCCTGCCGCCGCAGTCCGGTAAGTTACGTTTTCTCAAACATGCATGGAAATATTGTCATTATTTTCGAAAAAAGAACACGCGAAGTATCGAATTTACGAACAAAGAAAATCAAATCCATTGCAGGAGCGTTTTTTTTTTAATTTGGAACATTACAACGCTCTAGCACATAAGTAGGTAAACGGAACAGAGTATAAGCTTCATACAACCGCGCGAATCGGTTGCACTACTACAAGCACACGGGGCATGAGTGCGTGACCACTGGCCGCTTGTCGCGTACGCGGCGAGACTGGAAAAAACTGGTTTACGCTGTCACAGCCAGTTGACAATCTCAAGGTCGTCAGAGCAGCACACGTTGTTTGTTTGTGACGAGTTTGAATATTTTAATGTAAAAACTTAGTATTTATTAATAATGCTTGTCTATTGTACTGTATGAATAATACTAGAAAAAATAAAAATATATAGGTAATACTTTAACTATCCCAAGGAGTATAATAGGTAAGTATATTTGATTATTACTTTTTCAAGTAAGGACCTTTATTTTATTGTATGATCCTTTTTTTTTAATAAGAAGAGGGTATACACACGTTGTGTTTTTATTTTATTATTATTATTACAAGCTTTTACTAAACATTTGTAGGTATGTGGGTGGGTTGGTATGTAGTAGGAACTAAGAATGTGTGTAACGTTCAAATATTGAAAGTAAAATTTGAACCAATCCGATGTCTGATTGAGCTAAAGGAAACGAAATTTTTATATGGGTCTTCGGCCATAACCTGTACCTTTTAGGAAAGCTGGGAAACTAACCCCTGAATAGAATAAAGTAATATTTTTTTCCTTATTTTATTTCACAAATGTTTTGTTTAATTTGTCTTTACCTATTGTGACAACCCTACCAAAATAGGTAACAATTTTGCACGTTCTGAAGAAGCTTATACTCTGTTCCGTTTGCCTATTGATGTGGTTCCAGCAATGTTGTATGAAACGGCGCGTTGGGGTTATTAAATACTCTTTGATTGGATCTCTTTTATCATTATTGGCATACCAAGGTAAGTCTCTTTGCTTAGCACAAACTGCGTTCACGTGGCTGTATAGCCTTTCAGCACAGATGTTATATAGAAAATTGACCGGCAAAGTTGAAAATTCGTCTTGACTTGTTATTTACATACTTATATAGTGAAATGGAGATTGATTGTACTCCACCAGATTTAAGATGAAAGTAGGTTTTTCATTGCCAATTTGCAATGAAAAACATACTTCCAGCATAGTCAAAAGAAAAACACATGAAAGTATATGGAAATTTTAAGATTTGGAAAAACGAGAAAAAAGTGAACATTTTCTCCGAAACAGTATTATAATGAGATTGCTAAAACTAAAAATCTCATCATCTACATTATGGGCAATTTATTCCATACTGAAATGTACAAGTTCATGTTAAAAACGGCATTGCATATAAATGCACAGGCCCTTCAACTTCAGCGAAAAACAAATGACACGTCACTGACGTCATGCATGAAATGAAAAGGACAGAAATATAGGTCTTGTTCTTCTATCAAACGAAGGACATGTCAATATCGCGTGTCCCCCTCCCGCACCGCACCGGGGGAAACATTCATTGCGATGCACGAAAATTCATAGTAAAAGGCGCGCGTAAAAAAATATGAAAAAGCTTTTGGGAAATCGAATTTTATGAAAAAACCACTGCATAAATCATTATCAAATAAAATTTATTGAATTCTTCGATAATTGTGCTGTGTCGGTACGGACTTTGTTTTGGAAATTTGACACTTCTTTTATTACTAATTTACGCCCAAAGTTACGTTAAAATTGGCAATAAAAATGAATCTTTGGTAGCTCGTAACTTTTGAATGGCTTTTTATTTTACTATTTTGATTTCGTACAGACACAATTAATAATGAGACAAAACGATATCATGTTTAACTTTAGATGTACCATGTCAAACAGTGGAGTAATAGCCCCCCGAAATTTGTATGGAAAATATATTGAGGAGTTCAACCTTAAAGTTTATTTTTACACTTTTTTTTTTCAAGAGATCGCTATCAATATTTTGTTATGGACAGGTATGGTGGGTGGTTTCCTGAGCGGTCTGTTGGGCGTGGGCGTGGGCGGGCTGGTGGGAGGAGTGCCACTGCTGCACCACGCGCTGCACGCCAGAGATACGCCGCCACCGAGCGTGCCGCAGCCTGCCGTGAGTGCTTCTACACTTTTCTGTATTTTTACTGATTTTCATGGAGTGAAAAAAAAAGAAAGAAAAAAAAAACATTTTGTTGCACTAAAACATGACGCATTTTTAGAAAACACAATATAATAAGTTTTCCCCACACGTACTATGTTGTGCTTTCACATGTGTCACATAACCGCAAAATTGCCATTACTCAGCATAATGCTTGAATAAATGGAGACCATGCGAGACGGTGGCACAACGCTGGTTTTAGCGAACACGAAGCCGAGTGTCCAAAAAGTTATTTGCGCGCAACTCCAAAATAATCTACTCATTCTAAAATCAATTTAATTTGTAATAGAAAAAGTTAGTTCAGCTGCAAATAACATCTTTATAATTTGAATGATTTGCATATGGAATAATTTCATAGCATGGGCAATAAGGTCGTATGTCGGTTTGAAGTCCTCTCAGGCCCCACTGTCCCGAAAACGGTACACCTCGTTCCAAGCTAATTTAAACCTTATTTTAACGCGAAATTTGGCTCTAAATCCTATTTTCCTAACCCATTTCCTCTGAGAACATCAGCAATCATTTCAGTGTATGTCCATTCTAAACCGCCCTGTCCCGTCGTCAAAATAGCGCTATTAATTATTCAGTCTCTACTAAAAGCAAAACATCCCTCCTTCCAATAGAAAACGGGTGACGCACAGCACAGCGACGACGCGATGGATCTGGACACAGAAGATAACCACGGCGACGAGCCCAGCAATGAGCCCAACGACACTACTGGCCCGCCGCTCGCGCTACTGCCTGACCAAGTGAGTACAGTACGCCACACCTGTAGTGTCAGAAGGACAGAGGTGTAAACCCACATTTTACCAGATATGTTTAAACTCCATGTCATTGAGGGTATACCTATTCCCGCAAGCTGCTGACGTGCTGCGTGAGTCTAGTTAGACTCAAATTCAGACTCTGAACAACAACTTAAAAATTCCTGGGGAAAAAGCAGCAACCTTTTTTTTTTCGGATGGGAAATCATCAAATGACTCCTCCCGCTCTGGGCGGAACGGAAGGGAGTGTCAAAATTTTACTGACTAAAACCCATCCATGGTCCTTCATCGCCCTTTGTTTTCCGGGGCCACGGTATCTTTTTCGAACAGTCCCGCAGCCCCGGCAGGCTTCGGTTCTTGCTGACTCTCTTTGAGGCGCGCGTGGAACACTCCTGTGCCGTCGACACGGCCTGTCGTCATGAGACGGACGGACGGCGAGCTAGCCCGTAGCCCACCATCCACAGGCCCGCGGCCGGTGCGTCTCCCGCGGCGGCTGGAAAAGCAGCAACCCTTGGCCTGTGACCGCCATCACGGCAACCACGAGAATAGGACTAATATATTATAGGTCAGGTTTTAGAAACTGATACCTATTTTTAAGAACTAATATAATCTGACATTTGTTTTCTCTCGTGCACAGATCCAAGCGCTACTATCAAAGCCTCCACCAAAGTTCAACTCGGCGGAGCCTCCGCCAGGCTTCAACATGTCCGAGCCTCCCCCCTACAACGTGACGCAGCCGCCGCCCGGCGACAAGCAGGACGACGACAGGAAGGAGCGGGACCGGGACCGGCGCGCCGAGCGGGACCGGGACCGGCGCCCCGAGCGCAGGGAGCGGGACAGGCCGGACCGGAAGGAGCGGGATAGAGGGAGGGATAGGGATCGGTGAGTCATTTACATGATTCTTATACTTGTTATTCGGTTAAATTATGGTATTGTTGGTGTACGTACTAAGAATACTTACCAGAGTTTACAAAAGGTCTTCTTTGTTACTTTAGGAAGCTTGAGTTATACTAAGGGCTAGTTCAATTCTGAAGCCAATGATTTACGCTAAGTGGTATGTTGAACGTTAGGGATCCCACAGAGTGTAGGGGTTACACATGAAATAAAAAATTTAGTTTGATTAAATGTACGAATTGATACCTCCCCCCTTTTGAAATCGGTTGACAAACAGCTTGGAAGATTTTTGTTTTGTTTTTGTTAAGCCTGGCTGGCCAATTTCCACCATTTTTTTTTTGCATCTTCAGCACAACTTTGACTTGATCAGCCACGCATAAAACCTGTATCAATCGATAGCTGACATCAATAAAAACAAGTTTTGTATGAAATAAAATATTCTAAAGCGCCACGTTTCCGAAATATAAGTTTTCTCAAACATGCTTGGAAATTTGAGCATTATTTTGACAATCTTCTTCGAGATAAATCGAAATTGCTGTACTGGCCTGGATACATACGACCAGCGGCCGGCAGTAGTTGTATGAAAATCCATATCTGTCGTGTTTAGCGGCCAAATAAATTACATAGTAAACTCATATCTGTCGTGTTATTTAAAAATGGAACGATCTTTTACTCTGAAACATGACAACCAAGGAGGTAACTTATCACAGGTTTTATTTAAATTTCGAATTGGCTTGGAAATAGAAAGCGGTTTATTAAAAAAAAAAAAAACAAATGAACTCTTCAACGCGAGAGTATTAATTTCCTCGCATTATTTGAGAAAAATACTATACAAGCCTTGGCCACAACTAGGCATTGATGGACTTACGTATGTGTGCCTCGGCTTTTCCTCGGCCAACATTTACTCGTTCGTCCATCAATGCCTCTGTTGCTGGCCGCTGCAGTAATGTACTATATCAAAGTGGTACTGGTCTATAGATTTAAAACTAAAATAAACATACGAATTGCCTCTTAAATATGGTTTATCGGTCATCCAAGCCTAGATTAACCGTAAAGTCAAAGCCTATGAGCGGTAAGGGAAATAATTACTAAAACCTCCTACCTACTATAAGCCATTTTGGTTTCCGTGGTTAGAAATGGACGAATGGACCAATGCATTTCTTTATCACGGATGTCGCAGAAGACATGTAAGCTAACTACTGGCTACTAGCAGGGAAGTGTAATACGTTAAGGAGCCACACTCACAAGTTAGTGGCGCGAGCGCACGCCACATCTAGCTTTTTTTGTGTAATAAATGACAGTGCGAATTGTTCTGTTAGTCTTCCTTTCAAAGTTGTTCTTACAAAATTGGAGATACCAGCTATTGATTTAAAAAAATGGCGGAAGTTCAACCAGCCATTTAATAAATGCTGTACATGCATTTATTAGCCTTCTAAATTAATAATGTTTTATTTACGCAGTGACGGCAGAGAAGATCGTCGGGATCGCGACAGAGACCGAGGAGGTCGTGACAGGAGAGACAGGGACAGAGATAGGGATAGAGGCGAGAGAGGAGAACGGGTCTCTTCTAGAGATAATAACAGGTGAGATTATTAGTTTACCTTCTTTAGAAATACCAGATAGGGCAAGTTATGATGTCATAACTTTCTGCTAGATATGTGATATTACTACGACTGATTCCACGATCAAACATTTAAGGAAGTGGGTGGTTGTGATGCGGCCGCGTAGGCTACGAGGTCCCTTATAAAGATAACTACATAAATGAAAATAATCAATACTAATATTATAAAGAGGAAAGATTTGTATTTCTGTATGTAAAAAAAGAAAGAAAAAGCATTTATTAGCCCACACAGGACGAAACACACAAATTAAAATGGTTGAATTATCAGTACTAATAACTAATAAAAATTAAACAAAGAAAAAAACGAAATTGGTCCTGTACAAGGCCAAAAGGCCCCTATCTCGGCATGATGCTAAAAAAACGTCACAGCGCTGATATTCTGATAGGGCCCAGAGTGATGCCACAGTTAGATTTATTAGAGATCAGATTTTATTACGGATATAATAGAAAAAAAAAAAAAGTGTAAACGAAAAAGCAATACAAATATGTGAAGAAAATACGAAGTAGTAAATACGAAGAAAAAAATAATTACATCTACACCCCACGTAACCGTATGTAACGAATAAACATAAAAACTACTGGACCGATTTGAAAAATTCTTTCAGCAATAGATATCTACATTATCAGCGAGTAACATAGGCTATATTTTATCCCCGTACTCCCACGGGAACGGAGACTACGCGGGTAAAAATGGGTGACGTCCGCTAGTAAAATTTACAAATATTGATCAACTCACATTGGGCTCAGGTGGTGGAATACAGCTCGCTTTCTCTCAAAGAAAACGTATGTGTGTGTGTGTGTGTTATATGCTTAGAAGTTTATACAGGTTGTAATCCCACAGCCCTCAGCAAACTGACAGCGAGTGCATATTCTGAATCATATTCCACCGGAATTTTTCTCCGGAAGATTTTCATTTTGTTATAGTTTATTTCAGTTACTGGTTTGTCAACTGAAAAATCTAATTAGTCCGTCAGTTAGATTATCAAAAAATATTTGACCCGTATTTTTTCGTCGTTACGTAAACCAAAATTGACGCCGTGATATAATTTTTAGTACGTTCTGACGTCACGAGCCCCCACTCCCGAGTTTGGATGCGTTTTATCTTTGTCAATATTCACAAAAAATACGTGTACATTATTTTCCAATACTCTAACTGACGGACTAAATAGATTTGCAATTTATTGATGGTGGAAACTAGCCTATTCCTTTATTTCAATGTAAAATTACGTTCTCTGTACGAGTCACTCCATTTATGTAAATAATACATCTAAAATAAAATAAAAACAACAATGGATGTTGAAAACCTCTAACGAACGACGTGTGAAATTTGCGGTTCACTTCCTGCCTATAGTTACAGAGTTCATTAAACTCGTCGTCGCGCTTGTCGTACGCTACGTGCGTTATACCACGGTAACGATACATTGCGTATAAAGAAAAAAAATCAAATTTATTAGACTCCCATAATTTCTCCCCCAATAATTTCTTATACCGGTCATCTTAGTATGATATACTTAAATCTCAGACTGCATTAAAAACTCATATATCCTGACATCGTACGCTTCCTCACAAGACAGTTGTCGTGGTATTTTAATGGAGCGCAGAATGCAAAAGGCAGCTTTATAGAATAGAAGTCATCACTATGTAACTAGAAAAAACATCAACAATCAAAACATCACAACGAAAAATTGATAATTGAATAGATTATCCAAGAAGCAAATGTTCAATGATGTCTCGGTGATCAATTCGGTGAAACCCGGGAGCGATCACCGCATGGTAAGAGGCACATTGAACATCAATATCAAGCTTGAACGGTATCGACTGATGAAGTCTACGCTCCGTCCAGCACATTTCCAAATACAAACCCCGAGAGCTTTCAGCTTAAACTCCAGAACCGTTTCGAGTGCCTAGCTCAGTGGACGAATACAACGATGGGTTCGTGGAAATTGTCCATACGACCGGGTCTAAGTTCTTCAAGGCACGTCGTACAGATCAGAACAAGAGGCTCTCCGATCACACTCTCAAGCTCATGAAGGAGAGTCATGTCAGTCCCTCATGAGTGAGATGATCCTGCAGTCTTCAGACAAGGCGTGTATATACCGAGCTCAATAGACGGATCTCTAAATCCTTAAAGAGGGACCTCCGACGCTTTAATACCGAGCGTATTAAAGACGCGATTGAGCGGAATAAAGACGCGATTGAGCGGAATAAAGACTCCAAGGTATTTGCAAGAGATCTGGCTATTGGGCAGAGCCAGCTCACGAAACTGAAGACCGACGATGGTAGGATCTTATCCGCCAAACTGGAGCTTCTGAGGGAGATCGAGAGCTTCTATGGACAGTTGTACACGTCAACCAGTAAACCTGTCGTAGATCTAGCAAACGACGCAAGAGCTAGACTGACCCGACACTATACCGAAGACATCCCGGACGTCAGCCTGTACGATATTAGGATGGCTCTGAAGCAGCTCAAAAACAACAAGGCACCGGATGATGACGGAATTACGGCTGAACTCCAGAAGGCGGTAACCGGTACCTAAGGTCCTTCAGAAGCTGTTTATTTCCGTCATACTTGAGGGAAAAACGCCACAGGCATGGTGCAGGGGTGTG
Source organism: Xestia sexstrigata (assembly GCA_941918905.2). Lineage (NCBI taxonomy): Eukaryota > Metazoa > Arthropoda > Insecta > Lepidoptera > Noctuidae > Xestia > Xestia sexstrigata. The sequence continues at coordinate 2,777,701 of OW799210.2, forward strand.
GTGGTACTCTTCTTCAAGAAGGGCGACAATGCCTTTTTGAAGAATTATAGGCTCATCTCACTTCTAAGCCGACCGACATGGCTTAGAAGTGAGATGGGCCTATCATTCTTATACAAGTTGTTTTCAAGAGTCATCACGAATCGTCTTGCGCGCAGGTTTGACGATTTCCAGCCTCTCGAACAAGCCGGATTCCGAAAAGGCTTTAGCACCGTGGACCACATTCATACGCTGCGGCAGGTTATACAGAAGACCGAAGAGTATAACCTGCCCCTCTGTTTGGCGGTTGTTGACTACGAGAAAGCCTTCGATTCGATCGAGATCTGGGCTGTACTGCAGTCTCTCCAACGGTGCCAAATCGACTATCGGTAAATCGAGGTGTTGAAGTGTTTGTACAAAAACGCCACCATGTCAGTCCGACTTCAGGACCAAGCCTCGGAACCTATCCTCCTGCAGCGAGGTGTGAGACAGGGAGACGTCATATCTCCGAAACTGTTCAACGCTGCACTGGAGGATGTCTTCAAGGTTCTGGAGTGGAGAGGGCTAGGCATCAACGTCAATGGCGAGTACATCACTCAACTTCGGTCTGCCAGCGATATAGTGGTCATGGCTGAAACCATGGAGGACCTCAGTATTATGCTCGATGACCTCAGTAGAGCTTCCGGAAGAGTGGGTCTTAAAATGAACATGGACAAAACGAAGATCATGTTGAATGCCCATGTCACTCCCACTCCTATCAAGATCGGAGACTCTACACTCGAAGTTGTAGACGATTATGTGTACCTGGGACAAACGGTCCAGTTAGGTAGGTCTAACTTCGAGAAAGAGGTCAATCGTCGAATCCAATTCGGCTGGGCAGCGTTCGGGAAGTTGTGCGGTATCTTCTCGTCCAACTTACCGCAGTGTCTCAAGACGAAAGTCTATAACCAGTGTGTTATGCCAGTGATTACATATGGGACCAAAACGTGGTCGCTCACAATGGGCCTCATCAGAAGGCTTAAAGTCACCCAAAGGGCAATGGAGAGGGCTATGCTCGGAGTTTCCTTGCGCGATCGAATCAGAAATGAAGACATCCGCAAGAGAACCAAGGTTACCGACGTAGCTCGAAGAATTGCCAAACAAGTGGCAGTTTGAAGGCCTCCCACTAGGTGGACCGGTGGTGCGATTAGCACGGGACCGGTCAATGTGGCGACACTTAGGGGAGGCCTATGTCCAGCAGTAGACGTCTTTCGGCTGAAATGATGAATAGACTATGTACAATAATAATACTTGAATTTTCCCTTAATCCCTTAAAACCAGTAATAAAACATTCCGTTCACAGAGACAGTACCAACAGCAGAGAGAAATCCCCGCGCCCACCAACCAGTACTGACAACCCCGACCAGAAGAGTCTGCAGGAACGTTTGTGGGAGATGGCCAACGGGAAGCCCGCGCGGGACGAGACGCGGGACGAGCCGCGGGACGAGCTGCGGGACAGGCCCGCCCGCCACGACGGGCCGGCGCCTGCCATGGATGCTGGTGAGTTACATTTTGAACACGTGTTGTACAGTATGCAGTTAATATGGCAATATCAAATGAGAAAAATCAGAGGTTAGTCATAAACCCTGATCAAAGTTGAGAGGCTTTTAAACGTCGAAAAATACGTGGTTTACAAACAGTCACAAAACGCAATTTCACTTTTACCAGCGTTTATGAAACCCCTGAGTTTGTACAGCGTGTTCTCTGCTTCTTGCCCACGATCGGTCGGGCACTTTTTTAATGTCACTTAACTGCGCACTGTATTTTCAACTCTCAGTGTTGAGCCAAGCTTTTAGAAATTAACCTTCGGCCCGAAGCTGAATTTATAAAATCCAGTGTGCGGTACCTTTGTGACAAGTATTTTAAATCAGTGTGACGGTCACTTTCTCAAGTTTGATGTGTCATATAAATAGACGAGGAACACTTGGCCCGCGTCCACAATGCGAGCCTAGCGACTAGGCCTAACGCGGGCGCAAATTATCAAACGTATAAAACCGCCGTTTACGTCCATAGTGTAGTGACTAAAAGTCTTAGCCCACATAAACAACTTCACTCCCACCCGGCAAAAAGAATATAATTCAAATTTGGGCTTTATGTATTGCTCTTTACATATACTTTACATTGCAACATAAATTAGCAGACAGCTCGCTGTCAGCGGGCTTACCGCGGTCAGTGCCAATCCACATAAACGATTCCGCTCCCACCCGGCAAGACCTAAGATGGCTAAGACCTTAAATGTCCCAAATATAATTATGCTTTGGCTTTTTCCTACGCATTCAAAAATTTAAATCGTTAGATGTGCGTCAAACAATGGTCACGTTTCTGTATCATAGACGAACAGGCGCTGTCAGTTGTGACTGGTCATCTCTTGGTTCCCACGGCTTATTTTGAGATGTATTGTCTCGCGGACTCTTAGTGGAAATCGTGTCTACCATTCCATTTGAGATGTGTAAGCTTATTCTTCTCAGTGTGAGCACTTTTCGCGGGACCCAACTAAGGTTGTGAGGTTATATCTAACGATTTAAATTGTTGTACGTATTAATATTTAGGCACGGCTTATGTGAATAGACATTTTGTATCGTTGTTTCCTCTCGAGTTTTAGCGGACGCCCTTAGGGTTAAGATTTGTCAAGGTGACACTAGTCGCGGGCTCGAACTGTGGCCACGCCCACCAATGAGTTCTCACCTGGCATCGTGCCCGACAGTTCAGTGAGATGCACGACAATTCATAGTAAAAAGCGCGCGTAAAAAAATACGAGAAGGCCTTTGGAAAATCGAGTTTTATGAAAAAACCACTGCTTACGAGTAAATCAATTACAAATAAAATTTATTGAATTCTTCGATAGTTGTGCTTTGTCGGTACCGACTTAGTTTTGGAAATTTGACACTTATTTTATTACTATTTACGCCCAAGGTTGCGATAAAATTGGCAATAAAGACGAATCTTTGTTAACTCATAACTTTTTAATGGCTTTTTATTTTACTATTCTGTTTCCGCACAGACAAATTAATAATGAGACAGAACGATATCATGTTTAACTTTGGATGTACAGTGTCAAACAGTGGAGTAATACGCTCCCGAAGTTTCTATGGAAAAAATGTCGACTAGTGTCACCTTAAGCTATTGGCAAAAAACAATTGATTGTCGCTACCCCACACTTGACTGGTGGTTCTCTGGTTCGTAGCGGAGGGCGGCTGGACGTCGCTGGCGCCGTCCCGCCTGCCGCCGCCGCACATGGCGCCGCACTTCCGCGCCGGTACGGTACTACCTTGTGACCACCTTGCTTGTAGACCATTTCGTTAAGGTGAAAGCGTCAGGTTAACCCGCGAAATTCAAATTTTCTTACGTTTATTGCAATTTGCAGGTCAGTGTCAGGCTGTATGTAGATGAAAATATGATTCAATATGATTTTGATGATTATAATTCTTTAACTACATACGTCTTACAGTCGTGAACAATATTTTAATCAACATACAACGTAGCACTGGCTTGCAAATTCCAAAAAATGTAAGAAAATTTTAATTTCGCGGGCTACCCTGGAGTATCCACCTTAAACCGCAATAGTAAACTTGGCGTATGAACCGGTCGACCTGTCCCCGTATTCACAAGCAATCGATCCGAGATTTCGGTACGGATTTCTATCTTTTTTTGGCATACCGAATCGAAAAATTCGCTCCCGTCGATCGTGACAACTTCCTTGTTCAAATAGTAAGCAGTGATATGGTGTGTGTGATATGCATGTGATATGTCATGGGTCTCTATTTCGAACGCAAGTCACGCACCTCTTATTTTTCGGATTTATTTGCGTACTGTATAATTATTACTTGCTTCGGTGAAGGAAAACATCGTAAGGAAACCAGCATGCCTGAGAGATATTAGTCGACAGTATGTAAAGCCGAGTCAGAGGCCCATGGGCGCCATAAAAGCTCCGTCACCAGGTTAGGCACTAACCACACGATAAAGAAAGATCGAATCGAAGCGTTTGTGAATACAGGGGCTGGTGCATTTAGGCACTAACACCGAAGTTGTTTTTGTAGAGCAACACTTTGCAACGTTGAATAACTTTGCGGCCACTTGTTGCTATTTATGGGATGTTGTTCTTATCGCGTTCGTTGCCGCCCTTTATTGTTTTTAGCAGCTGGGCAATGTTACAAAACGACACTTATAACTTTTTTAGTATCCAGTGTTGACCCACTAACGCTAGCAAACATTGCTCCACAAAATGTAACTTCGGTGTGGATACACCTTCAGCTACTAACAGTTACAAGTTGCAACTAAGAAAGCCATTCATCATCTTTCTGCCCTTGTCCCATTCTATTTGGGGCGGCGCAACACGTTTTCCACTTCCATTCTCCGCTGTCAGACGGAAACTAACTAACAGAAAGCCATTGGTGTCGATTCTGTTGTGCACAAACTAAACTTAATTTAGGCTATTGCTATCTTTTCTCTCTAATAAAACGAGAAAGAGACGAACGTAATTTAGACCTGTCAAATTTAGTTGGAACTAATATTTCCATACAAATTAAGGGTGCACGTAAAAACATGTCGACTAAAAACACGGTGAAGCGCAAGTCATAAACTAGTTTGACATCTCTAACTTAGTTCATAGCTATAGCCGTACTTTTCTCGCACTGCCTTTTAGTAAAAGATAGCAATAGCCTAAATTAAGTTTAGTTTGTGCGCAACAGAATCGACACCATTACAACAAAAAAATTAAGGCACTGTAATTGTTACTACAGTTGACCGAGCTAAAAGTCACTATAATAAAACAGAATTTAATTATCATTGAAATAGTATAATATATTATTATGTGGAATTTGCCAAGTAATATAAATATTTGAGTAGATATGCCAAGTGTATTGTAAGCATAAAAATGGTCTTGTAAACGCTAAGAAAAACCGATTTGGTACAAACGATTTTGTGCCACTAAGTATGATTATGAACGCTCACGACGGGTGACGTACAAAAATAAAATAACTTGACTTTCGTGCCTCTGATCTACAAACTTGTCATGTACAGTCAGCAAAAGAGTTAGGTATGCAGGCTAGCAATTTTCTTACTACTATTATAAATGCGAAAGTTTGTGACGATCGTTTTTTGTTATTCTTTCACGCAGAATTTACTGAACGGATTTCGATGAAATTGCAAACATATTGATTATAATATAACCCTTTCGTATTTATCATAGTAGTAAGAAGATTGCTAGCCTGCATACACGACGAATTACCCAAGCGTTTACAAGAGACCTACCAGTGTTTTCGCATTAACATTCAGGGTAGCTGTGTGTACACTCTTGTTTCACCGTGTTCGTGATCTTTTTTCTTATTATCATAAGGTTACTGTTTAGTTTGTGTTGTTAGGGCTAAAACAACTGTAGAAAGACAACGAATACGCTTAGCTAGCCTCACTAACGGGTAAAACAGGTCGAATCGAGACAAATTTTGAAAGATATTTTAACGTAGAATTCGTATAATATGTTACCTACAGGTACTCTATTTCATTTAATTAATTATGGACGACCTTTACAAAGACCTTGTTAGCAACATATCATATTAATTCAAAGTTAAAATACATTTTAAAGTTTTGTCTTGATTCACTCCTGCGTTTCTATTCACCCCGTTCGACGGTACTCTATTTTGCTTTTCTATCTACATCTGTTTTATTGTATTGCAACCTTTGAATGCGCGCTTCACATCTTCCTTATTTATTTTATCATCATCTAAAATCTTTTTTTTTTACTACATTTTAATTTTTTTTTTTCACTTACAAAATCAGTTTTTTGACCCTAAAAACACACAGACTAATATTGAGCTATGTTTAAAATTAACAAATGCTAATAGATAGATTTACCATGGTAAGAATGGCCCGTGAGTTATTGAGCGAATAACAAACAAAAAGTCACCGATTTGAACAGGCACACATGCGCACAATTTAAAGATTTATAAATATAAAATGTTACCAAATCTTAAAACAATGTGCTTAATATTTCAATGTTATTTCAACTTGCACTAAAAATGTGTGACTGTTCATACTATTTGTATGGGGTCCCTCATTTATCAAATCGACGATATCTTTAGATCAAAGCGTATTTTATTTTACATAATTTTCTTTAAAATTACATGTTTCATCCTAATGTCTGTTCATAACTGGTCTATTGAATTGGTGGTAGTATTTTAATAATAATATATCTACTATTCTGCCGTAAACTTAGTTCCAAGCAAAATTTTGTCTATTAAAGACTATTTCCATTTACAGAGTTGAGAATGAGAGGACCGCATAGGCCCCCGATGTCAGGTATGGCTGGACAAGGTTACCTCATAATGTAAGCTCGCCCAGCGCTCTAGAGCTTATCCTAACGTTCCACCTCTTGTGATTTTCAGGACCCTGGATGGATGGACCCGGGCCGGGACCGGGACCGGGACCGGGGCCTTTCGGGCCGCGCTTCAACGGTATGGGACCTCCCTTCAATCGCCCGCCATTTGACGGCCCGCGACCTCCCTTCGACGGACCTCCCATGTTCGAAGGCGGACCACGCTTCGAACGACCACCGTTTGGTCGCATGCCGTTTGACGGAATAAACCGCCCGCCTTTCGACGGACCACGACCGCCTTTCGAAGGCCCACGCCCGCCATTCGATGGCCCACGACCACCTTTCGACGGCGCACGACCTTTCGACGGTCCTCCCTTCGACGGCGACCGTCCGCCCTTCGACGGTCCCCCTCGCTTCGACGGGCCGCCGGAGTTCTTCGATCGGCCGGGCCCGAGGGGACGCTTCGACGATCGCGAGCCCTTCGGAGAGCGAGCCTGGAGCGGAGACCGGGAGCGAGAGCGGGAGCGGGAGCGGGACTGGCCAGACCGGCGACCTGACTGGGAGAACGGAGACCGGCGGAGAGACCGGAGACAGAACAGAGACCACGAAGATAACAGGTTCAACAGACCGGATAGAAACGACAGAAGGAGACCCTTCGATGATAACCAACAGAACAGACCCAGCGACGCGCGTCGCGGCGAAGAAAACCAACCGAATAGATCTAATGACAACCGCCGCAGCGATGATAATCAACAGAATAGACCTAACGACGCTCGTCGCGGTGACGATCATCAACCCACCAAGCCCAACGACGCTCGACGTGGTGATGACGCTCAACCAAACAGACCCAACGATGCTCGGCGTGGCGATGACGTTCAACCAAACAGAACCAACGACGCTCGACGTGGCGATGACGTTCAACCAAACAGAACCAACGACGCTCGACGTGCCGATGACGCTCAACCAAACAGACGTGATGATAACCAAAACAGATCCAGACCGGTAAGAGAAGAAAGAAATGATAGAAGTGAAAGGAGAGATAGGCGGGAAAGAGATAGAAAATCTAGATGGGGTGCCGCCGAAGAGGCTGAGTCTACAGGCAACGCCGAAAATGTAAAGCTGCAAGAGACCAACAAAGTGCCCCAAAATGAATCTGCTGCTGATACCACAATGAGCGCTAGCGCTGAGCCAATTGAGCGAATCGATGCTACTAGTCAAGATGAAAAAATCGTGCAAGCAGACATGAGCGAAAGCATGCAAGCAGACGTGAATGAAATCATGCAACAAGACATGAGCGAAAGCATGCAAGCAGACATAAGCGAAAGCATGCAAGCAGACATGAGCAAAAGCTTGCAAGCAGACATAAGCGAAAGCATGCAAGCAGACATAAGCGAAAGCATGCAAGCAGACATGAGCGAAAGCATGCAAGCAGACATGAGCGAAAGCATGCCTACAAAGGAAACTGAGTCTGAGAGACAAGAGGAGCCTCGCGAGGCAAGCGCTGTGAGTAGTGTGACAACCGCCGAGCAGGAGCGCTCTCAGGAAACGAGCCAGTACCGTCAGGAGGAAGACAAACTGGAGTACTCTCCCCCCGAACTGTCCCAACTGGCACAGGACGAACCTTCCCACGGTCTGTACGACGCAGGCGACGCTGTCGACACCAGCTTCGCAGCGCCCGCACCTGTTGAACATGAAGATGAATCATCTCAATCACAATCTCCACCTCCTGTCATTGAAAAAGAAAGCGTAGAACCAGACACCGACGTCTCGAAGACCGTCGACATGTTCAGTCCGGAGAGAGAACAGAGTGAAAGTTCTCAGGATAACGAAGCTGGAGAGTCTCAGAGTAGCGTGGACAGCAAGGAAGGTGCTTGACAGCGACGCAGATGGAAGATGAACATCGGATATTTCCAGTGGACTTGATTCGGGTGACGCTCGCGGGCCCGACGCGCCGCGACGGAGCGCTAGCTACGCTCAGCTGAGCCTCGGGTCTCAGCGCAAAGCGTAGCTACCGCTCTACCGACCGCCCAAACCGTTATAACGCCAAAGATATTTTTTTATACACGAAACAAAAAGTTTAAATATACGAGTGCCTTATTGGTTACCAAAGTGGTGTTTTGTTTTGATCACCGGCACGCGAGGCGTAGAAGAGGAACAAGCCTGGGCGCTCAAGTCGAGTGACCCGGGCCAGGTACGGTTGCTAATGATACACATTCGTACGCGCGTCTAGAGCAATTGCACGCTAATGCACACAACACAGCAAAGTTGCAACATGTCCGCGATCGTCCGCGATTTGTATATCAGAGTCAACTTGAATAAAAGACGAATATCTATCTCCCGCGAATTCGATTTTGATTGAATTGAATGAACTCATTGTTTTCCATAAACTCAATTAAGTAATCGATTCCACATGTTGCAACAGTAAGAACTTAAAGCCTAAAATAGAAAGAGTTATGCACAATTGTACTCGGCGAGCGTCATTATTTTATTATTGCATAATGTCGAAATGGATTCGATAATAGTAAATTACTCTATATTAATAATTAAGTTTTTCAATTGATTTTTCTTTCATAATTCAAATGATAACCATTTCGACATATTATATCGCTAGCAATGTGTGCAAAATACCTCGGCGGCGGCCGCGTCACCCGAATCAGCCACGGATATACGGAAGAGTTGCGACGAACGACAAGGACGGAATATCACTTTATTAACTATATCGTACTGTTTAAACGGACTCATGTGTTTAGCTATTGTGTTACGTCCACATTATGACGCTCTTATTAAGTTCTTTATTATTCTTTACTTTACTAACTTCGATAACTTGAATTGTATGTGTATACTTTTCTTTTGGCAACACTAGTTGCAGTAATTTCACCCAAAATTACCACCAAAATTTGTTAAAACTATTTCGCACTTTCTAAAAACTATAAATGATTTCAAATTGACTCTATTTCTTAGGTAATTTGGTGGCGGTAGGGAACGGATTTTAAAGTAACGTCTATTTATAGATATAATAAACATGTTTTATAAATTTATATAGGCACTATATCTGTAGTTAAATTGTTTATGGATTTAGGTTTTATCGTAGGCTGGCAATAAGTATATTTTACCTTTGAAGAACACAGCGCGACGTCTGCGCTGTGTATTATGCTTCATAATATCGATGTTTATATGTAACATATTTTTTTATAAAATTATGATGTGAGTCTTATATATCTTTGAGATTTACCTACTCTATTCATTTTAAACTTTTCAATGTTAGGTATATTTTAGCTGTGTAGATAAACATTATAATTTCAATGCATGCTTCAATGTTTGTCATATTTGCTTAAATAAAAATTTTCAAAATTCATTGGAGCTATTTTTGATTAGATTCCGGAACATTCTAAACCATTTTAGTGCAGCATGTCTCCGTGGGTCCTCAGTCGACGTGCAGGGTCCCTTTTGCACACATTGACTAGTTTGTGCGTTGTTTTTGTTCACGTTTCAGCTACAGCTTTTCCGAGCCTTCAGCAAATAAAGACAGACAGAAGCTTCTACTCTACGTGCCTGCGAAAAAATATACAACCATTTACAGTATAACTAATATGTATAAGAGTTTTTAATTCTGTTTTGTTTCCCTCCCTTTTGGCATAATAATTATTAATTTCAAAACTCGTTCCAAATACTAAAAGTAAAAGTTTTGCATTTATTTGTATAAATTAATTACATATTTGTAAAAGTTCTCATAATTTCTCTTGTGCGGTGCGTGGGTGCGTGTACAGGCAAATCTCAAATACACGCCTGTGATTACCCACAACCGTAATTACCTCTAGGGCCATACAAATATTTCTGAATGGAACCAAACACCCTCAGCGCACAAGTCACTCTCTCAACTACTGCTACTATCGACCTGGCAAAATATAGTTCTTTGCCTGCCCATCAGCGCCATCTAGTGTTGGCGGTGCCAACGATATTTAAATTAATATTGCGGTTCGTGCATACACTGGCACCCAATCCAATAATGAAGCAAGTTGGGGCCCGGGTGTCCGTTTCGACCGCGCGGCCACGGCGTTTTTCTTTAAAAGAAACTATGCCAAGATTTTGTAAAAGTTGATTCCCAAAACCATAAATTTGTCAAAGTTATGGTTAAAAAGTTATAAGGGTTTGAACGTGACCGCGCCATCGAAAGGCGGAGAACCGCGCGGCCACGGAGATCTTTAAAACTAAGCGTTGCAGAGACCTGAAATTTAGGTAAATAACATTGAATTTGTAAAAATATACAAAAAAAATCCTAGGTTTATATTTTAGGAGCTGTAAGACTAAAACCCCCATGGCCGCGCCATCGAAACGGTGAATAACACGCTATCGCCGATATCTTGCTGAAAAAGCATCGCAGAGGTCTGAAGTTTTTTGTAAAACAGATTTGAATTTGTCAAAACTGGTAAAAATACTTCAAAAAGTCCGAGGGTTATATTTTAGGAGCTGTAGTACGGTATCGCTTATAACCTTCAAAACGTTCTGAATGTTTGGTTAGGGTGACCATGACTTATAGCTTACAGAAAACTTCCACTTATTGCATTAGAAATTATTTCTCAAGGATAATAAATTAAATTAAAATTATAAGATACAAAAACATGTTTATTTCTTAAAAAAATCACATTGCTAACTTACATATTTCTGACAAAACCACAAATCACAGATTATTTACTTACACTAAGATTTTTTTTAATACGACTGTGAAGTATGGTTTGTTTAAAATTACTGTTTTTTTTTAAATATCTTAATCATTTAGGTATAGACCATTTATGTTAGAATAGGTATTGTCCTATGTTGTTCAGAACTTGCGTGCATTTCGGTTTTACCATCGTCATAACAAATCATTTTGGAAATACTATGCAATGACACTTATTTCTGGCATAATACATAAATTTAAAATCCTTTAGACAAATTCAAAACAATTACTTTTTTAATTTATATGCTTTTTCAGCTATTAAGAAATGGACCCCTTCATTGCTTGATAGCTAAAAATGCACCTAACTAAATAATCTGTGATCTAAGTGTTTATTTATAATTAAAAAAATAAAACGGTAAGATCATCAGCATCAGCAGCCTATTAATGTTCCCACTGCTGAGACACAGGCCTCCTCTGAGAGGGAATGGGCTATAATCCACCACGCTGGCCCAGTGCGGATTGGTAGATGTTATACGATGTCAAACGATAAGATACAAAAACATAATTAAGTTTATAAGAAATAAACATACAACTCTTCATTTTTATTTAATTTAGGATCCTTGAGAAATAATTTCAAATACAATACCAAAGTGGAAAGTTTTCTGTAGTCATGGTCACCCTATCGAAACATTCAAAACGTTATTACAGGGTTTATATTATTAAAAAAAAAATACTTTTTTGCCTACTATCGTTAGTTCTACACAATTAGGTTTTGTATACAAAAAAAAATCAAGCTAATACTTACTTTCTCCGATAAATAATCACGACTTATTTCTAAGCAATACCGTACTACAGCTCCAGAATTAAAAACCTAGGATTTTTTTGTGTATTTTTACGAGTTTTGACAAATTCAAATCTAGATTTTACAAAAAACTTCAGACCTCCGCGATGCTTTTTCAGCGAGATAACGGCGATAACGTGTTTTTCACCGTTTCAATGGCGCGGCCATGGGGTTTTAGTCTTACAACTCCTACAATATAAACCAAGGATTTTTTTGTGTATTTTTACATGTTTTGACAAATTCAAATCGGGATTCGGTCGTGGTCCACCTGCTTAGTCCACCTAGGTGGACCACGGGCACTTTGTCTTGCCGGTGGATCACCTCAGTCCACCTAGGTGGACCACGGGCACTTTGTCTTGCCGGTGGATCACCTCAGTCCACCTAGGTGGACCACGGGCACTTTGTCTTGCCGGTGGATCACCTCAGTCCACCTAGGTGGACCACGGGCACTTTGTCTTGCCGGTGGATCACCTCAGTCCACCTAGGTGGACCACGGGCACTTTTTCTTGCCGGTGGTCCACCTTTTTAATAATATTGCAATCTCTTTCCTTTTGAACTTTGTTTAGCTATTAACAAGACGTTATTAGAGGAATAATAATTTATTATCCTCCTTGGTAAGATGACATTATTTGATTGAGCTGTGACTTTACCGTCAATTTTTCAATCATGTAATGGATTTAACAGAACAAAAAAGTAATTGAAAAAGGATAAAATAATTTAAAAAAAAAAACCCAACTTAATAACCCACGAATATCTGTCGGGGGCTGCCATGAACTAGTTTTGCAGTTTTATAGTAACTTGAATAATTGGAGATTTTTTAGCACTATATATACACCCTTAATGGTTATAGGACGTGCCCCTACAGTGCAGTGGGGACCTTTAGAAGTTGATGATGTTACTTATTTTTATTTACGGTGAAATTTAAAATAGTGATGGCAGCCCCCGACGTATATTCGTGGGTTTTATAATTAGTTGGGTTCTTTTTTAAATTATTTTATCCTTTTTCAGTTACTTTTTAACCGTCGTGGGATTTAAAAAAAAATAAAAAAAAATGCTTTTTATTTAAAAATTTTAGAGAGCATCAAAATCGGACTAGTAGTTTTGGAGAAAAATGGCAACATGGATTTGCACAAACAAACAACCTAAACGCATTTACCGTCTCAGCACTGCAAGTACGTAGCAATCGATAACAATCGAATCGATACGATTCGATAAATCCGACTTTTCGATTGGTTAAAAACTCATTTTATCGAGAATAACTGTCAGATTTCTTTATTTATTCAAATCTCCCTTACAACTATCATTACAGGAATGTTCCTAATGCGATAGCTCGGTCTCAAAATTAAATTTACTATTTACAATATAAAAACTATGGTAAAACTAAAAAAAAAAGAATTAGCACTAGTTACAAATCTTAACATCTAAGTAATAATATATAATCATAGCTTCTGTACATCGCTACCTAACTAAAAAAACACTATATTTAACAATAAAACAACAACATTTAGTCTACATTATAACATAAAATAAACAAGAGTATTTTAGCGAATTCACTCAAATAACATGTCAATACATTGATCTTGACGTGAAGATCGTTAATAACCCTAATTGTGCGGGTCAACGGTGTTTTAGCGAGGAGGTTGGTCCTGGCAACCGGCACGGCCAGCAGCGGCGGGCGACGCCGCCTCTACACATAGCGGTCCGGTACACATAAACTCAGGCGCTGCAGCACTCCTGGGTTATGCTCAATGCCACGAAGTAACCTAACTAAATACGAAACAAGCGTGAATTCCCGTCGCACCCTCAGTTGGTTGTACCCGACAATACCTAGCACAAACAGAGTGGGGTACATCAACGGGTAAAACGGATATACCCCATATAGCTTAGCTTAGCTTTAGCTTTATCGAATCGTATCGAATCGAGTGCTACGTACTTGCACTGCTGTTCCGTCGTCGGTAAAAATACTGGTATTCAGCTGCATCCGATTAGTTTGGAAGTCGACTCGGGACGAGCTTTTATGAAAGCTTTTCATTTTCAATAACTAAAAAGTTTATTTTCTTCTTTTCAGTGCATTTTTAAAAAGCTTATTTTTGAAAAGGATTTATAATCAGGTATATTTTTTATTTTTGTCGTAATCATTGAATTCGTGCTATTTACCGTTGAAGAGTTCCCTCGTGAGAAGACAATCCTGGCTGTTGGATCAGGTCATGGCAGAAATCATTTTGACAAATTTATGGTTTTGGGAATCAACTTTTACAATTTTTTACAAAATCTTGGCATATATTTAAAAAAAAAAAAACGCCGTGGCCGCGCGGTCGAAACGCACACGGGGCCCGGTGGGTTCATAGATAAAATAACGTTAATAAAAATTACGTTACACAACTGCAATCTTGTAACGTGAATTCAGTTTCAAAATCAAGTAAATGATCTTGATTGGCTAGCCAATGATGGTTTGGGTCGCTGATGCAGGGATCTAAACCCGCCAGCAACCTTATTGCAAAGTATCTACCACTTTGTCACATATTTGGCGTACAGGGCACGAGCTTGTTTTGTCACGTATTTGTGACAATGGCGGTCAAAAGGTTAACCTTTTGAACGCCATTGCCATTTGCATGATAAGCAAGCTCGTACCCTGTACGACAACGACATAAATATGAGACACGTGCGCACGTCAAACGACAGCGTCTTTGAAAACCAACAACGAAAAATACAAAACTCGTCGTCTTTAGCTTCTCAAAAAAGTTTTATTTACCTCTGATTTTTCAAAACAAATAATGGGGCGGGCAACTGGTGGAACTAATGGCGCTAGCAGCGCATGAACCAAACATCGTCATTGGTTGAAAATCTGTCAATGTCATTTTATTTTTTTAAATAGATTGACCTCATTGGTCAGATTGGGTCTAAGCTATGGACGCGCCATCTACAATCAGCTTTGACCTGCCTTCCCCATTGAATTGATAGATAATTTGTTTCGAGTTTCCGATATTTCGGCGCTGTTGCAAGCACTATGATCAGTATCACATATAAACTCAAGTTATTGCGGGTACCGTGGGTGTCCCCTACATTCCGTTTTTAGTCAATGTTGGTGACCATGGCAGTTTAAATGGAACCAACTGAGACATTCCATACACAGTAAAAAAAAACCGGCCAAGAGCGAGTCGGACTCGCGCACCGAAGGTTCCGTACAAACTTTTTAAAGGACAGACTGCTGTTCGATCTCATGAAGCGGCTAATGCACCAACCACAAAAAATAAGTTTGTAATTGTAACATCGCTTTTCTTTTGTTATTAGGTAAACTACATATTTACCTACGGTTTTCAGATTTTTCCCTTTACATGTGCATTGCCATTGCTTCTCGCCAAATTTCGTGAATCTAGGTCAACGGGAACTACCATATTGGTTTTCGACCCAAAACCTGGCCTATAGGGTACTTCCGGTTAACCTAGAACTGTCAATTTTGGTTAAAAGCAAGGGCTTACAGCACAAGTAAAGGGAAAATTCCGAAAAATAAAAAAGTTGAAAATGGTAAATTTTGGTACCAAGTTTTCGCGAAAATCTAAATTTGCCCATATCTTTTTATCATGTTAACTCAGAACCTTGATTTTTACACTTAATAGGGACTATAGACCTCCTTAACTGGTATAAATTTCAACTTTCTAGGTCCACCCATTC
This sequence comes from Xestia sexstrigata, assembly GCA_941918905.2. NCBI lineage: Eukaryota > Metazoa > Arthropoda > Insecta > Lepidoptera > Noctuidae > Xestia > Xestia sexstrigata. Next base: position 2,793,196 of record OW799210.2, read on the forward strand.
CTGAGAAAATTGGTGGTGACAGACGGACAAGAGAGTGATCTTTTAAGGGTTCCTTTTTTCACCTTTTGAGGTACGGAACCCTAAAAAAAATATCGTCGAAATCAGTTCATAAACATGTTACCATAAGGGTGTACTGCTGTACCTACATACACGAGCATACAACCACCTCCTTTTTGGAAGTTGGAAACTGGAAGATTGCCTGATGGGAGGGGTAGATAGAATGGTAATATAAATTCTATCGTTCTCTTGTGCTGGCGCGTGAATATCGTCGTACAATACCTAATGTTGTACGATACTGACTTCTGAAGAAGTCAAAATCAAACGAATATGGAAAATATTGTATCGTTCTCTTGTGCTGGCGCGTGAATATCGTGGTACCTACCATACCTAATGTTGTACGATACTGACTTCTGAAGTCAAAAACAACGAATGTATGTTCCAAAGCACAATGAGTATTTACTAAAATTAAAATTTTGCACCACTTCCCCAGGCAAGGAGCAAAGATGAAGTTTTCATCGCATATCAGGCCACCAGCTTGTTTGTTGTTAAGGTGGCGCTTCATCAGCGGGATTGCTATCTTACATCATGTACGTTGCGCTCGAGAGCACGCTATGTTGCTGTTTCTCGCTCTAGCAAACAAACTAATAAAGGTTGTGAGCGACACCCGACACAGAAAAATGGGATTCCGTGCTGCTAGATGAGGCGCAACCCTCACATTGATGGAGTAGTGAAAACTGTCACCTGACAATGGCAACACTGCCTAAAACGTTCTTACGTTCTTAGGGTTCCAGGTTCGAATCCCGGTAGGAGCAAATGTTTGTGCGATGAGCTTGGACATTTGTTTCCTAGTCATGGATGTTTATATGTCTAATAAGTATGTATTTACAAACAAAAAGTATTTATGTAGTATGTCAACTATTTGGTGTCCACGACACAAGCCTCGTTGCTTAGTGTGGCACTAGATGGCGTTGTGTGTAATGTCCAGCAATATTATTTATTTATTTAAACAGGGTGGAAACGTTCAACGGGGCAGTAAGGGGGGTACTACCTTAACCATTGCAGCTACATGAAGTTTTGATACCCATTCAAAGATTTTCGAAAAAAATGTACAGTACATAAAGCAAGAAAATGGTCATTTTATACAAAATATTTTTGATGCCAATCGATTCTGTTTCTAATAAGTACTTATCAAAAACTTTGGGAACAATCCAGGTTGGAGTAGGTAGGTACTAAAAAAGTCACAAATTGCAAAAAACTTCTCCCATACATTTTTTGCATGAAAACTTCCGACTTTTGATGCAAGCCTGTAGGCTATGAAGCCGGCAGATAGGTTGTCAAGCCATGCTTGGTTGATTATGAATGCTTTGACGTCTGACACACAGGAAAGGGCACTTTGGTGCATCAAGCTGTTTGCCGACGACATTGTTTTTGTCACATCTTCTGTTCGGTTTACGTACATAACGTCAGGCTGCAAACGCAGCAACCTACTTTTCTCTTTGGTATTTAAAACCTTGTTTAATATAATTTTAAGTTAGTTGACAAATTACATACTTACGCGAACACCGCGGAATAGCATCCAACCCACTTTTACTTTGTTGTGATCGGTACTCTAACAAACTTTTAGTGTTACCAAATCTGTGTGTGTTTACGTCAACTCACCTAACTCCAAGTACTTACTTACTTGCAACTTCTTACTTAAACTACAAGTGTAAGGTGCCGACTACTACGGGATCTTACATTTAATGGTCCTTCGAGCATTTCACTGTTTGGGGTATCTCTTGAAACGACAGCGAATCGGCTTGGCTGGCCTTCCACAAGCGGATCTCACCAGTCAATTTGAGAAAGCGCGCATATTCGTAGAAAGAGAGCTCTGAGCAATCAACGAGGAGGGGATATTTTGGAACATCTTCGTGAACCAAGCGGATAAACAAGAATCAACTGCGTCAACAAGCCAACTACTACTACGGCTACTACTACTACTCTACAACTACAGCTTCTGGGCTACGACGTGAACTGCGGGTAATCCGAGGCCTACAAACTACTACTAGAAGACATCAAACTACATGTTCTTCAATACTACTACTCTACAACTACAGCTTCTGGGCTACGACGTGAACTGCGAGTAATCCGAGGCCTACAAACTAGAAGACAAAACTACGTGTTCTTCACTACTATCTACTACTCTACAACTACAGCTTCTGGACTACGACGTGAACTGCGAGTAATCCGAGACCTACAAACTAGAAGACGCCAAACTAAGTGTTCTTCAATACAACTACACTACTACCACAGCTTCTGGACTACAACGTGAACTGCGAGTACTCCGAGGCCTACAAACTAGAAGACACCAAACTACGTGTTCTTCAATACCTACTTTACTACTACATCTTACTACTACTACTTTCGATTAACTAATCGATTACATCAGAATGAGTGAAAGCACTATCCAAAACGAAAGTCTTCGAGTCAATCAAACGAATCTGTACTAACTACCAAAAGGACAGCGCGTCTCGAAAAGGAAAGGAATACTTGACTTAAAGATTAGTGTCTTTGGAAAATCTCTGGCAAGACTTTAATACTAGACACAATGTATTACTTGAACGAGAGGACAAAGGAACCCAATACTTTACTGCGAACATTTATGAAAAGACGAAACATATGTACGAAACCACCAGGACTGACATACTGCAGCGGTTGTTGACCTGTGAAGGAAAACAGGCTGAAGTTGTAATCCCTCATCCTACGGTGTCACATTAAAACATTTGAACGAGCGATGTCCAAAATAGAAATTGACTCCATTACTGAAAAATGGGAGTTGGAGGATCACCTGAGCGTCCTGAAAACCAAGTGGGACACAGTAGAGAAATGTCACTGGGAGCTTGAAGCCATTCTGAAAGGGTCAAACGAAGTATACAACGACTTGTTTGGCAACAAAGAACGTCAATACGATATTATGAAAAGATCTCTCAACTCGAAACTATGGACAAGCTCAAATTACCAAAACTTTGCACCTAGGATTCAACTACCGGAATTTACTGGAAACTACAGTCAGTGGATAACATTCAAGGATATGTTTTTGGAGACAATTCACAACAATGCAAATTCTTCGAAAGCGCAGAAAATGCAACACTTAAAATCTAAACTTAGAGGAGAGCCCGAACGATTAGTTCAACATTTGGTCGGCGCTGAAAACTACGAAACTTGCTGGGAGATACTTATTCAGCGATACGACAACAAAAGACTCCAATTTACGAACTTGATGAATACTTTGATGCAGTTACCATCCATCCAGCAGGCTAATGCTGCTGTCTTGAAGAAAATGCATGACGTAATTAATGAATGCATAAATGGCCTACATAACATTGGCCTAGATACATCAAGCTGGGATCCAGTAATCGTGTACTTGATGGCACAGAAATTGGACTCAACATCTTATACTGAATACACAAGAGAATTAGACCATCCAAAGGAAGTCCCGGAGCTGGGTGAATTTTTGGGGTTCTTGGAGACTAAATTCATGGCGTTAGAAACAGCAAAGGGTTACCAAAAAGATGCGTCAAACCAACATAAACAAACATTCAGCTACAAAACGAAATTCAACTCCAATAAACCACCATATGAACAGCATAGAAAAGAAACATCAAGAACATACCATACGTCATTCGGTAAATGCCTACTGTGCGACGGTTTTTACGTGATCATGCAGTGTCCAAAGTTCATTGAAATGGACACACGGCACAGAAATAACACAGTAAGGAAACTGCAAATATGCCAAAACTGTTTGTATAAGCATGACAACACAGAATGCACGTCAAACAAAACTTGCAAAGATTGCAATAGACCACATCATACGATGTTACACTACTCAGCGCAAAAACCGTCACCAAGTTCTAATATGAACAATATGGGTCAACGTTTTCAACAACGGGAGTATCAACCTTCAACATCAACTAATCAACATAGTTCGAACCATTTATCAAACAACTACATTATGGAAATTTTACTTACCACGGTGGAACTTCAAGTAAAGACCTCAACAGGAGACTTTATAACGTTACGAGCTTTACTTGACCAAGGATCACAAGTAAACCTCATCACGGAGAACGCGGCGCAACAACTAAAACTACCTAGAAAAAGGATGAACGCTACAATTTCCGGCGTGGGTACTATTTCGGGAGATTGTAAAGGACGACTAGAATTAGAGTGTAAATCTCGATGCACTGACTTTGCATTTTCAGTTAGCACTCTAATAATGAAAAGGATCACGAACAACTTACCTAACAAAACATTTAAGAAAGAAAACTGGCCTCAGCTACAAGGTCTGAAACTAGCGGATCCTGATTTTAATTTATCAAGGAGCGTAGACTTGCTGCTGGGAGCGGAGATCTATTCGCAAGTTATATTAGAGGGGGTCCTAAAGGGAGATGCTCAAACACCGACAGCTCAACAAACCCGTTTAGGATGGATTTTATGCGGCAAGCTAGAAACTTTTAACTGCTTTGCTCTTGTCGACCTGAACGACTTAAAGAGATTTTGGGAGACTGAAGATATCATACAAAATACTGAAGACACATCTAAAGATGACTGGTGCGAAAATTACTACAAAACGACTACTGAAAGAGATCGCAACGGAAAAGACATTGTTAAAATGCCACTGATTCCTGGTTATGCAGAAAAATTGGGAAACTCAAAGCCGATTGCAATCGATTGGAAAGAAAATTCGACAGAAACCCTAAACTTGCATCAATGTACAAGGATTTCATTCGCGAGTACATCGACTTAGGTCATATGAAGCTTTCGAACACGAAATCCGCCAAAAATCCAAATTTCTTACCACATCATGGAGTACTGAGAGAACGATCAACGACAACAAAATTAAGAGCAGTTTTTAATGCTTCACAGAAGACCATGGGTGGATGTAGCCTCAATGACGTAATGGAAAAGGGTCCAAACCTACAAAAGGACATCCAAGCATTAATATTACAATGGCGTGGCTACAAATATGTCTACACAGCAGACATTGAAAAAATGCACCGTTCCATATGGTGTCATCCCGATCAACAACATCTACAGAAGATCATATGGAGAAATCAACCAAAAGACAATTTACAAGAATACCAACTGCAAACATTAACATATGGGACAAAAAGTGCTCCATGGCTAGCAATGCGAACACTCAAACAGCTTGCTTTCGATGACGGCCACAAATACCCAAAAGCCGCTGAAATACTGCTAAATCAGTTTTACGTCGATGACCTAATTAGCGGCCACAACTCGACAAAACAAGCAAAGGAAATTCAAACTTCGATCATAAAACTACTGAAAGGAGGCGGAATGAATCTGCGAAAATGGTCAAGCAATGATCCTGAACTTTTACGACACTTAGACGAAGATCAAATATCTAAAAGTACATTTAATTTCAAAGGCGACGAATCAATGAAAACGTTAGGATTGAGTTGGAATCCAAAGGAAGACGTTTTCACATTCAACTGGACTATAGACGACAACAACAACGAACCACTAACTAAAAGGAAACTGCTTTCACTAATATCAAGCCTATACGACCCCTTGGGTTGGCTGGCGCCTATAACTGTGCCAGCTAAACTACTATTCCAAAGGGTGTGGCTAACTAAAATAAACTGGGATGCTGAACTACCTACTGAGTTACAAGACGAATGGTGGCATCAAAACAAAGAACTACATCAAAATAAAAACATTAAAATATACAGATGGATTGGCAGTACACAGAAAACTATCCAACTACATGGATTCTGTGACGCAAGCGAAAAGGCATACGCTTGCGTCATATACAGCCGAGTAATCGACGAAAAGGGCGACGCAAGGATCACGTTACTAGTGTCAAAGACTAGGGTGGTGCCGATTACTCAAAAAACTACATTTCCCAGGCTTGAGCTATGCGGAGCACTACTACTCTCCCAACTCATGGAAAAGGTGAAGAAATCACTAACGGAGCATGAGATATCAGCTTACGGTTGGTGTGACTCAAAGGTGGTCCTAGCTTGGATTCAGGGAGACCTCTCAAGATGGGAAAGATACGTATCTAACAGAGTGGGGAAAATAAAAGACGTAATTCCACCTACACAATGGTGTTACGTACGATCGGAACTTAATCCAGCTGACTGTGCTTCAAGAGGCTTACTACCGAGCAAGGTAGTCAATTTCAACTTATGGTGGAACGGACCTATGTTTCTAAAAAACTTAGCAGAATCAGAAACACCTCATAATGTGAATTGCCACTTTACTACAGGCGAAGCAAGAAGGGTCGAACCCAATGACGTCATTTCGAAAAACTACAACACTGAAAATATTGTTTACAAGTTATTGAAGAACCACAGTTCGCTGACCTCAGTAACAAGAATTACTGCTCGAATTGTGCGATATTTTGCATCATTAAAGCAAAAATTACGACCAAGCGCTACCTACCTAACAACAACTGACCTACAATACTCAGCAGAATATATAATAAAATATGTTCAGCAAAGCGAGTTTGCGCACGAACACAAACAGCTGAACCAAAATAAAACTGTGTCACCGAAAAGCAGCATTTATAAACTTAAACCTTATCTGGATGACAAGGGAATCATTCGCGTAGGCGGAAGACTACAGCACTCTGATCTTCTTGCTAATATGAAGAATCCTGCAGTTGTACCCTACTCCAGCCGCTTCACTGAACTACTGATCGATCAAGCACATTTGATGACATTCATGGAGGAGCCCGTCTGACCCTTACTTATATACGGCAACGATACTCTTAATCCAAAACGACCTACTGTCAAACTAGCACTATTACCACAACAAGAAAACCTTCCAGCTACTGAAAAAACAACAAACAATAAAAGAGAAGAAGATACAGAGATAACTGAAAACCGAAGAAGAAAAAGGAGCCCTAGAACCAACAAATACAGTTTCCTGACTTTCGCTCTTATAACTTTGATAGGAACGATAGGAACTGCACAATCGTCACCAGTAACAAATAACTACAAGGTGACCTCTATAACCAACAATCAACCTATTTACTTCGATGAAGCCGGAAAACTACAACTAATACATGATGAATGGACACTACTGATCTACTGCAACCTAACTTCCTACTGGCAAGCAACAAATAACATGAACAACTACATAAACCAAATTGATAAACTCTGTCAAAGAATCGCGCACGAGTTTACACCATGCGAAGCAGTTGTCAACCACCTACGCCATGAAATGCATCACCTTGAGAATTATAACACTATGTTACTTTCTCAGCATTCACCACAAAAACGAGGCTACTTTGATGGGATCGGAAAGTTAGCCAGAACACTTTTCGGAGTTTTGGATGAAGACTTTGCGAAAAAGTACGAGGATATCCAAAACTTGCAAAAGCAACGATAACTATTTGTTACAATTGATGAAGAATCAAACTTTAATTATAGAGGCTGAAAACAACGTAATTAAAAACAATACGGAATTTATGGACAAACAATTTCACGCAATACAAACCTACATAAATCAGACTTGCAACGTAATCACAAAAATTGAAAACAGAGCGCAAATATTATACACAGCAAATGACGTGAACTCTGCCGCTGTATCATCAACTTTAATTTTGAGCGATTTACATAGAATTCCAGAAATGCTTATGAATGCTCTCGCCAACATTTACCGAGGTCATTTGGACACACACTTGTTTCCGGCATCTCAAATAATAGAACAGCTGAACATGATCTCTGGAAAACTACCACTAGGGATTAGCCTTGCCAATAAAGGACATACAAAAGGATTTCCGTGACATCTACGAACTAATCCATGTCAAGGCTCGGATTACAAACAACTTTCCCCTTTTGAACTGCATATTCCACTTTTAAGCGATGAGGACTACAAAATATACCGGGTAATACCTATACCATTCCAGAAACAAGGACAGTTGAAAATCGTGCAGCCTTTCTCCAACTATATCGCCATAAACTTCGTGAAAAATTCCTACATAACTATGGAAGAGCAAGACATGCGCCAATGTACATCTTACGAAGAAGCCGAGTACACATGCATTTCACGTCAGCCGGTATTTAGCTTACAAGACAAGGACGCACCTTGCGAGGCCAAGGTATTCAGCCAACAAACGTCATTATCCTGTGTCATCAAAGACGTAACCTGCAAAGAAACATGGATCCAATTACACAAACCAAACTGGTGGTTGTTTACATTATGCGACACACAGCTGATGCGCGTCATATGTAGCGATCAAGTTACGCCAGCGGTCATCAACGGAACTGGGGTGATTGCCTTGAAACCAAAATGCATACTACAAAAGAAAGATGCGACAATATTTACCTACAACCACTTAGGAAGCAAATTTTACATGGAGTCGGATATTGAAGTACCTATACTTAACACCACTATCAACAATTTACTTATTTGATCTAAGTTGGAAAAACGCACAGCTGAATATGACGGAACTGGATACATCTGCATTAAGTATCAGGAACATAGAAAAGCAAATAACTCAGCAGAAACAGCAGGAAAGACTACCACAAGGGACAGAGATATCGAGTCACGACATATATCTCTACTCTGTGACTTCTTTGCTGTTGGGAGGCGCAGCTTCATTTGCTGTCTACATTTGGATTAGGAGACTATGGCATAAGACTAAAAGGCCACCTACAAGACAACCTACAGGAATCGACAACAAAGTCGAAATCGAGATGCAAGAAATACGTCATTCGACACCGCCGCCGCGCGCCGGAGCCACTATACAGCGACGCGCGGCCGAAACAACTATTTCACTTTGAGGAGCAGTAAAACTTATAATTTTGATGTTTACATAGGTATTCAATTGTTACTTACGAATTTATTTACTTACCTAATGTTTACTTTTATACTGACTGTACTTTTTATTACCTATATTTTTGGATTTTTTTACTTTAAACGTTTTATGTACTCATCCCGCCTTTTGCCCTCGGGAGCATGTACGGTTTACGTACATAACGTCAGGCTGCAAACGCAGCAACCTACTTTTCTCTTTGGTATTTAAAACCTTGTTTAATATAATTTTAAGTTAGTTGACAAATTACATACTTACGCGAACACCGCGGAATAGCATCCAACCCACTTTTACTTTGTTGTGATCGGTACTCTAACAAACTTTTAGTGTTACCAAATCTGTGTGTGTTTACGTCAACTCACCTAACTCCAAGTACTTACTTACTTGCCACTTCTTACCCTAGTAGCATTTTTGTTAGCATTTGGTTGGGCCACATACCTCTGTGTATGGCCCAACTAAATGCCAACAAAAAATGCTACTAGGGTACTTAAACTACAAGTGTAAGGTGCCGACTACTACGGGATCTTACATCTTCATTCACAGCAGATTGGAGAAATGGCAACAGATTGGAGAGCTGGAGAATGTTGGCTTGAAAATCAGCAGAACTAAAACCACAACACCTACAGTCATGTTCTGCGATTTCGGCGGTGTCTCCAGTCGGAGCCATAGCGCTAGATGGCGCATTTCTTCCTGTCTGCTCCGACTTCGTTATCTCGGTTCACTCGTGCAAAGTGTTGGCGATATACGAGTAGGTCGTAGTGTTAAGCACAGAATTAACACTGAATGGATGAAATAGCAGCAGGTCACGGGAACAATCTGCGACTCCCGCATTCCCCTTAAACTTATTAGGAAGATTTATACAACTAGACCTGCTGTCTTGTGTGGATCAGAATGTGAGAATGTTGGGCCACAAAAGGGATGAATGAAAGGCATTTGCATGTGCCTGAGATGAGCATGTTATGGGGAATATGTTGTATTACGCGAGTGGATAAATTAGAAATGAGTAGTATACGGAGAAAGTCTGAAAGTGGCGCCGGTTGTTGTGTGGTAATACTGGAAATCGGTTGTCGTCAATGATATTATAATAAACAGGTAAGTTGTGAGCGCGCAATCTTGAAAACTCGAAAACGGGCCAATTGGCTCGTTTTGCCTTTATTCTGCGTCACTGCGTGTATGTGAGCTGGCTCTGACCCGCGGAACACATTTTTCGGTGGTTTTGTAGGTGTATAACATATCTGTTTAGTAGAATATAATTGGTTGTCGTGTTATGTGATGCTGAAGAATAAGGAAAACTTAAGCATGAATTATGGATGGGTAAAGAAACGATGGTGGAAGGGCGGCGAGTAACAGAGAAGTATGGAAGAAGACATGCTGCTGCGCCGACTCAAATAAATTAAGATAAGGGCAAGAGAATAATACTAATAATAATAAATAATAAATATCGCTGGACATTACACAGAGCGCCATCCAGTGCCACACTAAGCAACGAGGCTTGTGTCGTGGACACCAGATAGTTGATATACTATATAGATACTTTTTGTTTGTAAATACTCATTATACATATAAACATCCATGACTCGGAAACAAATGCCCATGCTCATCACACAAACATATGCTCCGACCGGGATTCAAACCGCCCTACTCTCTAACGTTTCGTCCGAACATTATCCGGAATATCCGTCTCTCTCACTCGCACTCATCCGCAGACGTGCGCGAGAGGGAGGGATAGATCCGAATATTCGTACGAAACCTTAGAGAGTAGGGCCTCTGGCTCCGGTTTTTTTTTTCTCTCTATTAAAACGAGAAAAAGACGGGCGTAATTTAGAGCGGTCAAATTTAATTGAAATAATATTGGTGTCGATTCTGTTGTACACAAACTAAACTTAATTTAGGCTATTGCTATCTTTTATTACAATGCAGTGCGAAAAAAGGACGGCTATAGCTATGAACTAAGTTAGAGATGTCAAACTATGCCTTGCGCTTCACCTTGTATATAGTCGACATGTTTTTACGTGCACCCATAATTTGTATGGAAATATTAATTACGATTAAATTTGACAGCTCTAAATTACGTCCGTCTCTTTCTCGTTTTAATAGAGAGAAAAAAAAACCGACTTCAAAAACACAACAAAGTGAAAAATAATTTTAGCTTCAGAAGTCGGTGACTTCTGTGTGTTTGATTCAGTTTCTTTGCCACCGACTTCTGAAGCTAAAGTTATTTTTCACTTTGTTGTGTTTTTGAAGTTGGTTTTATTTTTTGTAAAAAAGTTTTTCTACTTTTCCATTTTTAGTTGTAATATCCTATACAATTACTGGTGTCGATTCTTTTGTGCACAAACTAAACTTAATTTAGGCTATTGCTATCTTTTTCTCTCTAAAAAGAGACGGACGTAATTTAGAGCTGTCAAATTTAGTTGGAACTAATATTTCCGTACAAATGAAGGGTGCACGTAAAAACATGTCGACTAAAAACACGGTGAAGCGCAAGGCATAAACTAGTTTGACATCTCTAACTTAGTTTATAGCTATAGCCGTCCTTTTCTCGCACTGCCTTTTAGTAAAAGATAGCTATAGCCTAAATTAAGTTTAGTGTGTGCACAACAGAATCGACACCATTAGCTATACATTTATTTTAATATAACATAACATCACGCCTGTAATCCCCGAAGAGTTGGGCTGAGGTGTACCCAATAGTACCTACATCCACATTTCGCCAGTTATGTTTAAGTCAATGTAATAGGGGGCAAGCGCTGGCGTAATTCCCGTGATGAAATTTCATGACGTACTATTTTTTCCTTAAAATGTTGGCAAAATACGATCTTTCGATCGTTTCTTTCTTTCTTTCGATCTTCTTTCTTTTTTTTTCTTTTTTTTTTCTTTTCTTTTTTTTTTTTCTGGCCATGGTACGATCTTCTAAAAAATAAAGTTGGCAACACTGGTTAGAAGAGCAGTATGACAGACATGACAAAATAGCAGAGCGTTTCGTATCTGCAATCTATGAAGATTATAAGCATTTTCTCTTCACCATCTTTATTTTAACAAGTAAGCAAGAAAGAGATAAGTGTATTTGGTGTTTGTTTATTAATTTTCGTTTCTGGGGTTCTGGACATTGAACATTGACATGACACTTTTGTTTGTGTGAATCAGAAGTTCTTTTGTTAGTCGGTATAAATTTTCTCTAAAATTATGGCAGATATTCAAGTAGTTACCCAGGATTTTGTTAACGTGCATATCACGAAGTCGGACAGCGAAGATGCTGCTGCGCCCGTCGAGAGGAGGTTCAAGAAAGGGATCACTATACTGGAGTTTAAGGTTATATTATTTAGCAGACTTTTTTATTTTTGACTAAAAAATCCTGAAATTTTCATGGATACTCGTTCCTGAGTCTTAAAAAGTCTCTTCGAAGTGTAAATTGTTATCCTCTTAACGTTTGGTTTCAATAAGACAGAAGTATTTTTTTGTCTTTTGAATGTAATCAAAAGACAAAAAAAAATACCAAATTTTCTTTACAACAAATTCTATTTCTACCGGTCAAATTCAAGATTTGTTTTTTATTACGAAACGTACCATTTATTTACTGTGCCTGGGACATTAAATGGTATGTTTCAGGATAAAAAAATTCTTTCGGATTTTCTGTAACATAAAATAAAATTTCGAATCGCAGACCAAACTGGAACTTGTCACCGGCGGTTCCGCTACCACAATGAAACTGAAGCTCTATGACAAGAAAAACACCTATGTCTGCGACATAGACAATGATGATGCTCTGCTTGGCTCCTACCCCATTGACGATGGCATGAGGATACATGTGGTCGACAAGTTTGCTCTGCTTAACGATTTTGGATCTTCTGATAGCGCTGAGAGGTAAATATTATGATAATAGAGTAGACTAGGCTTTCCATCCCTGTACTTTGTAGAAGCCCAAAATCCCAGGTCTAAACTAGTTATAGACCAGGTCTCCAAAGATTGGTTGAAAATATCTGTGTAAGTGTTTTGTATAACCTTAGGTGTCCAATTGCATTCTACTTCTGCTACTTATCTTAGGCCAATGTTGTCTTGTATTGTATAGTGGGCTGGTGGCTGGTAACACCTTGTGCCGGCTTGGCCGAGGCGTGCGTTTGGTGAGGCGGCCGTCAGTAGTAGGAAGTGCTTCCTTGGTTATTCCAATGTTATCAACCCAGTTTTGACACTATCATTTTACATATTTCTCTTTTCTTAAGATTCCGTTTATCTGAAGAAGAGTATGAGAAGAAAGGTGACACTCTGCGCTCATTCCTGCAGCGCAACCGCCTCGGCAAGTACAATGAGGAGGAGATGGTCAAACTGAAGGAGCAGCAACAGCAGGAACTTGAAGATGAGGCTAAGTAACTAAGAATTCTTTTAATTTGTCTTACATAAATAATATAGGCATTTCTGAAGCTTCCCACAACATGAAGCTGACTGTACATGCTCAAATAATTACTCGGGTGTAAATCTCCAAAAACTTTTAATATGTGTGAATGTTCTACACAGGATAGCAGAGGCGGTACTGGTAGGCGCTAGGTGCGAGGTGCGGGTACCTCAGCAGCCGGTACGTCGCGCCACCGTGCGGTACAACGGACCGTTGGACGGCGCCAAGGGACTGTGGATCGGCGTGCAGTATGATGAACCGCGTGGCAAGAATGACGGATCGTGAGTATACTGCCATACAATGTGATCAAAATATTATAGGTTCACCGAATATTATATAACTGGAAAAAAGTGGGTGAAGTCCCCTACCTACTGCTTTAGGTCACACAGGCATGATGTTAGGGTATCTAAATGGTCTATCCTTTCTAAATCTATGAAAGTTTAGCCTTGCCATTTTTCTTTCTCTACATAGTGAGAACTGTTCTATGTAGATCTCACCATAAGGTACAGCGCAGCTTACACTGGTTTGGATCTATATGTATACTTTGCAGATTAAGTATATAGTATAATTACTATATACTTAATCTGCAAAGTATACATCATCATTAGGCATCAATTATTAAAACTGAGTAGTAAGTACAGCTTCATATCATATACAATGTCCTTCCAAATGTGAGCTGATAATTCTGTAACCTCTGATGTACTTTCTTAATTGTGTGTCTTGTTCCTTCTTTCTCTCAACAGTGTAAACAGCAAGCGCTACTTCACTTGCCCGCCAAAATACGGCGGGTTCGTGAAACCGGTATACGTGACCGTGGGCGACTTCCCGGAGGAAGAGTTCGACCTTGAAGATGAGATATGATCACTCAACACACACATACGTAGACCGCGGGTTTGAGGAGGTTCATACAATATTGTGTACTAGAATGTAAGGGTTTGCTATTTCAGCGTGCGCAGTTTTCAGTATAGTATGTATAGGTATGCTTCTCCAGTTTACTATACTGGTAGGACTTTAAAACATAACTTGACTAGCTTGCATGAGACTTTGAGAAAACAAATAACTAACAAAGAAATGATACTCGACACAAGATACGTCAGATATATTTCAAGTCAGCTAAAAAAACTGAACTTGCGACTAAAAAATAAAGTTCCAGATATTGTGGCTGGTACTTAACATTATCTTTGGGGATCGTAGCAGGTGGCGTTCTGTGGTTTCTGCCTACCCCCATGGGAAAAAGGCGTGAGTTTATAAAACAGGAGACTTAGCATTTCAGGATCACAATATTGTATGGACCTTTCTATTATATTTTTGTATGCACTAAGTAAAAAGCTTGCTGGCGGGCTACATATAAACATAGGCTTTATGATTTAAAAAATCTAATAAATAATGCTTTATTTACGTAGTAATAATTATGTGGAGTGAGATTGTGAAAGAAAATTGTAAGACTTTTTTCGAAATATCTTTACACAACTAATAAAATTGATAATAAAATTGTATGTATTCCTTGAATTAACTAGCACTGAAGATGATAAGAAAAGTATATTCAAAGAATAATTGTATAAATGCGATCTCAAGTGGATGTTTTGTTGGTTTAGATTTTTTGAATACTTTTAATGAATTTCTGTCTATTGATTATGATAATAAGTATAGGTAGCATCCCTAGAACTGGCCAGAAAGAATTTTCGCAACAAGATTCTTGCCATGTATATCAAAATAAAGCCATAACGAGTCAAGTCTAGGAATACTAACTATGCAGCATAAGGCCCAGCGCACACCGCTGGAGGCGCAGCGGAGCGCATTTGAAGACAACAATTTAGTATAAACCTTAACTACCTTGATATACGGTCGCGCGCATGCTCTTGTAGTAGCTTGAGGGCGCTCCGAGAACCGCGTGCGAATTTATTCTTATATTGACCGTATATCAAGGTATTAAGGTTTATATTAAATTGTTGTCTTCAAATGCGCTCCGCTGCGCCTCCAGCGGTGTGTGCTGGGCCTAAGAGTATTAAAAGCGCAATTATTTTGTAGCTGCATAGTTGTGTTGTCGACATTCCAAGCGAATAAGACTTATTTTTACGATACTGAATCATCTTTGCTTTGTAACATTCGATTATGTAATATTTTTAACAATAAAACAAAAGCACTGAACTCTGGAGTATTATTTTATTGTTCCTAAGTGGTTTTGACGACAAGCTTACTTAACATGTTGTTATCCAGACACGTTTTTCCCTAATAGAGAAGTTTCGTAAACAGCAGTAAGAATATTATGGGCTAACTATGCTAAACACGTGTCTGTGAAGTACCAGGTTATCGTAAACAGTTATTAGGAGCTTACACCACGAGTATGTTTATTTATTTACACCTGTTTGGAAAGTTATCAAATTTACGGTAGAAAGTACGTCATTGCATATCGAACAAATATGCGGGGAGAAAACTCATCTGAGCGGGAGAGAAAAGTGTATGAAAATCCATTTCTTACGTGGTTTTTCTTTTTTAATTTTGGGTAAGACTATGCGCCGGTAACCTAAATATCAAAAGCCAAAAAGTTTTTACAGTGAGTTTTTATCTCCAAGTTCGCAAAATGACACTGGCCACTAGCTGTGTGTTGGATGGTGTCGGGCTGGCAGTGCGACCCTGCGGCGGCAGGATAAACAATTTGAAAGAAGAACATGTGAAATTCCTCCTACATTGTCGCAAACATCTCAAACAAACATTAATGGAAAAAGTGTTACATTAAGCTTCACTAACTGCAACAATTTCAATATAAATTTAAATTAGTAAAGTTTTCGTTTTTTATTTTCCTCGTAGGTGTAGTTTAAAGCACTATATATCACTCGAGAGAAAGTGCGATTCCCGATTTCGGGTGTTTTAAAACGACACCCTCGACGGTAATCGGTCACTTTCTCCTCTCGGTGAACAATGTACTATTTCATCCCTTCTATTCGAAAAGTGTCGTTTTGTTCCCCTTTAAGCGGGAGCAAAGTAGAGCTCTTTTCTCCACTAGACTTTTTAGCGGGCAGTAATGAGATTTGAATTTGGAACATGAATCGTTCATTGACATCGAACGAAAATTGTATAAATTACTGGCTGTAATTGTTTGCTGTACGGTGCGCGGGTCAGCACCCGCATTGTAGAAAATATTAAATTAAGAGCTCGCCCACACCATTGTCGCTACGCCCGCACACATATACTGAGATTACAAACACTCAAAATACCGGATGGCTTTTTTATCACTTTCCAAAAAAAATGGGTATATTAGGTGAACGGAGTAGAAGCCTATGGCATACGTAGTTTTGTTTTTCTTTTTTCCACAGCTTAAAAAATAATTGATCCATCATCAAAAAACGCTACAAATTTCAAGTAAACTTTTCATATTAGAACAAAGAGAGAAATTTAAAAAACAATAGTACATTGTTACCCTAGGGGTGAAAGTAACTTATTTAGTCCCGAGACGGGGTTTGGTGCCAATAGTTCGAGGGATTTAAAAAGGCTTTTAAACACTGTGCTTTTCATTACGAATACAAGGAAAATAAAAACATTCAATCAACAAAAGAAGATCGGACCACGGAAGACCGCTTTCCCGCCTATTTTGCTTTTTTTCTGTGACCGGCCAGCTATTCAGCCATTACCTATTTTTCATTTTCATCATCGAAAAAATGGTAAATATTTTGCCCAAATCTATGTTATTCTAAAGAAATAGTTGAAACTTAATTATAATTAGTTATACAAAAAATATATATTCTCTAATTAATACTGAATTGTATGTTATTTGAATTTTACATCGTGGCTGTATAGAAAGTTGGAACATGGTTCAATAGAAAAATGGACTACCTTTTTTTATAATTTGACAGCTGTCAGTTGAAAACGATTCTCCCTAGGGCTGAAAAGTATTACTTTCAACCCGCTCCTCAGGCAACTTTAGACCTACTTTCCGAGTATGAGTAATGAAAAAACTATAAAAATTTCGAATTTCAAATAATACAAAAAAAAAAACACAAAGTATACCATTTGCTTCTACTCCGTTCACTTATTATACCTATTTTTTATTTGGAAAGTGATAAAAATGTCATCTTGTATAAATAAGTCCACAACTATATCAGTCCCACATAAAACACACACACAGTGACAATAATTGACCTTTTTTACATTCATGTCATTTTTTTAATTAAACTTATTCATTAATTACTTAAAAGTTTCTCTTATTTATTTTCTCATAGAACGAGATGAAAAGTAGAGTATATGACTCGAGAGCAAACATATTTTTCCCTCAGGCTCAAGATTCTATTTTAGAATCCCTCTCTATGCTCGGGATTCTATTCTAGAATCCTTCCCTTCGCTCTGGATTCAAAATAGCGCCCTCGCCGTAAAAATACTATTTTGCTCCCTTGTATACAGTATACAATCTACTATTATGTTGGGGCGTTCACTAAAACGAGCGGGTGCACGCTCGCGTGACTGTATTGAAAAATAGAGTATAGTGGCTCTAAAAGATGCGGGTAGATGTAGCTGGTTTTCTAAGAATGTTTTGATAGCGTGCACCCGCGCGTTTAGCGGACGGTCGCCCTTAGCTAGGAAACTACTTGTGCTTATGAGATCCTGGGTTCGATTCCCAAGTCGGGCAATGTTATTTTTTTCAGTAGCAGCCACGGAGTCTATATTTGTACTCGTTTGATGGCAATAGATTTTAATTTCCATGAAATTAAAATTATGTCATTATGTCCAAAACTATTATCCGATTTCAAAAAAACGTTTGATGTAAAAGGAAGTCATGGGCAGAAAAAAAACCAGACTAATTGTCAAAAAATCTCCTTTTAAAGTTACAAGAACTAAATTAAAACTTCCTCCTCTTCAGTATCTCTGGTCGCCAGTTGATAGGATGTGTCTCTTCAGACGCCGTGTCATCTTCGCGGTAGATCTTGATAGTCTTATCAGCCTCGGTCGTGATGAGACGAGAGCCTGAGTTGTCGAAGGTCATCGCGAAGATACCGGCTTCAGAGTCCATTGAGCCGGGTTGGACTGCCGCCTGAGGAAGAAGATATGGTTAGGGACATCTGTTCCTATTTGGTAGAATCACTGTTTGAGCTAATCTGGGAAAATAGAAGATTAAGGGGCCCTTGTTTGAAATTTACGTTTCTAGATCGAGTTTTTTCAAAGAAATCACCATATTTAAATTCGGAAAAAAATACATAGTATAGATACATGTTTGATCTAGTGACTTTTGTGGTTAAAAACACAGTATTAACATTTTATTCGATAAAAAAATCAGAAGTAACGTCGATTTTGAAAGTATTTTAAGGTTTATGAGACTTGGGGAACGCAATTTTTATGAAAATTTAACATTTCATTTACTAATCGGGTTTGTCAGTGATATTATTGGATAGATTTGATAGCACTTATTTTTTTTATATTAAGTAAAAACGTGAAAAATAGCTAGCGAGCATCGCGCAGCGCCAGTGTCCTGCCGGACGTCATCGAGGGAGGACCTATGCTATTTTTGCTCGCGACCACAATAATACCTACCTACTTTATTGTCCTTCTCTACACAGACTAGCGAAGTCAGTATGACTAATATCTTCGCCAATTGTGAACCGATTACGATGATTATTTTTTGTTTGCAAGAAAATTACTCGATTCCCTTTGGTGAAGATCTGATGCTGATCTTTGGAGATATATAATGGAACTCTTCAATTATAGATAGCAAATAGCTTGGATGTTTATTGTTTTCACAACATCACGCCTGTATACTTTGAGGGGGTGCAGAATTGTCTACAGTGTACACCCACATTTCGACAGTTAGGTATGTTAGGTTCCATTTTATTGGGGATAAGCCTATTACCATGACATGTATTGTTAACAATATAAAATTAATGACTGCCTCGTTTGTCTAGTGGTGGCGACTACTGCGTATGAGGTCCTAGGTTCGATTCCCAGGTCGGGCAAAGTGTTATTGGGTTTTAACATCAGGATTTTCTCAGTAGTAGCCTCGGAGTCTGGATCTGCACCCGCGCTCGCCCCGTATTAGGTACATGGAACTAAAATATAACTGGTGAAATGTGGGTGTAGGTACTATTGGGTACACCTCAGCCCAACCCTTCGGGGATGACAGGCGTGATGTTACGTTATGTTAAAATATATGTATAGCTAATATTTGTATCAGATATTACAGCTACAAATCAATAACACTTATAACTTCCAAAAACAATAAAGTGAAAACGTCACTTTGTTATGTTTTTGTTTTATTTTTTTGCAAAAAAGTTTTTAATGTTTTTATTACGACGTAATAAAGCAAAACAAACATTTTATTAATCAGCTGATAACTACCGTTCTTACAGTAGGTACCTACGTGAACCTTTATTTGGGGTCACTAGTACCTACTACTTTCATTAGTAAGATTTCTGCATTGTAATGATTCTCAAAAATGAGTTAATTATGAAGAAAAGATTCATGACAATAACGTAGGTGATTTTATTGAATAATTTTAAAGACATTGAACATGGCTATCGGTTACATCGGTACCCTAGAGCACGGTTTACGGTCGCGCTGCGTTTATTAGGTAGAAAAAAGTTTTATGCTAGTACAGACCTATATATTTTATTTTATTATAATTAATCACATATTTGTCTTTCATTATAGTACTCACCAAATCTTCTACCACCATTCTTTAAATTCTATAGAATGATAATCTCCTGCCTCAGTCATACATTCATAACAATATAAAGTGTATTAGTGTTACTTAGTGTTATACGCACATCAAGCTATACGTGTTTGTTGCAAACTAGCTTTTATTACCAGCACGCAATAAAATTTGAACTACTGATTTATTTTTACTGTGGCGTGTTCGCTCGCCGCCATAAGTCACCGGAGATTATTTTGCGACGGCTCCTATGCAACGCGTGTGCAAGCCGTTTCGACTCGTAAAATGCCTAAACTGCCGGGAAAAGGGGCCCTTAAACAACAAGTGGAAAAAAAGGGAATTTAATTCGAGGGACAAAGTTGGATCCCGAGAGCAGCGAAGGATTCTAGAGTCGAATCCCGAGCGTAGAAGGGATTCTAGAGTAGAATCCTGAGCGGAACAAGGGATACAAGAACTGAGATGATTTTTTTTTCACGAGTTGTGTACTCTCTACTTTTTACCATTGACTGAGAGAAAATAAATAGAAGTATAGTATTTATATTTCTCGTGGGTTTAATAATAACAGCCAATCGGGTCAATCTTCAAGGTTAAGCCACGCTTACCAAGGTCAGTCTGTGAATGGGTGACCACAAATTCATTACATACCGAGTTTCCTTTGTGCGTCGGAAAGTACATCATAAACAAAAATGATATCAGAACTCACCTGTAACCTCTGGAAGTTATACCCCGTCCTCCAGTCCCAGAAGTACATAGTTCCGTTATCTCCCCCGCTGACGAGGACCCCCTCGGGATTCACGGCCATGCAGTTCACGATCGCGTTGTGGCCTGACAGATTCTGTATGGAAACGTATTACACACATAGGTCTGTGATATGTAGATATAAGACGGATTATAAAGGGCGGGTTTGATGCAGAATGTGCACTTCTCAAAATAGCACTTCTCAAAATGAGCACTTATCAAAATGTTACCGTGCTAAAAAACGTGCAAAGTAATAAATAAAAATATAGTACGTTTTTATTTTGACCCATTGTGATAAAATTCACACTCATTTTGCGAAGTGCTCATTTTGCGTCAAGTGCACATTCTGCGTCAAACCCTACAGAGCCTTCTGCCGACTTGACTATGTCGGTTCGTAGATGGCGTGGACGATTCCTGACCATTCTTTACATAACACATTATGAAATTACCAAGACCTCTAGGCCTCAGAAAGCACGTAAAGCCGTTGATTCCCGGCTGTTATTTAAAGATCTTTTATAAGGATGATACAGTGACCAGTCTCATCGTAATCCGCAGTTTCTTTTTACCTGTATAAACTTTCCTTCCGGACACTTCCACTGCTTAATATTGTCGGGGGAGGCCGAAGCGAACGTGTACAGCGTGGGGTGCACCACGATGGAGCGGACCGACTTCTTGTGGTTCGTTAGTGTGCACATTGACTTGCCAGCTGCCAGGTCCCACAGGCGGATTGTTGAGTCGTGGGAGCCGGTTATTATCTGGAAGTAAGAGGAAATTACAGTTGGGTTTATTTCTTCATCATTTGCCTAGCTTTTTCCCAACTATGTTGGGGTCGGCTTCCAGTCTAACCGGATGCAGCTGAATACCAGTATTTTACATGGAGCGACTGCCTATCTGACATCCACAACCCAGTTAGTACTGGGTAATACTATACCCCTTGGTATCATCATCATCATCATCAGCCTATAATGGTCCCACTGCTGGGACACGGCCTCCTCTCAATGAGAGGGAATGGGCTATAATCCACCACGCGGGTCCAGTGCGGATTGGTAGATGTCACATGTCTTTGAATTTTTGGTTCTAGGACATGCCGGTTTCCTCACGATGTTTTCCTTCACCGTTTTGAGAGCAGTGGTGATGAAATAAATTACACAAAGTAATGCGCCTCTCTAGGTTCGAACCCACGACTTACTGTTCGTAAGTCGGTGCCGCCACCACTGGGCCACCGCTGCTCTCACCCCTTGGTAAATTGGGTTTATTTCTTATGTAAAATAAATAATCAAATTATAAAGCAAACAAGAACATTGAGTTAGTGATACTGCTGCTTATGGCTATCTTCAATACCAGAGACAAATCTAAAATGTCTGATTTAAACTAACTACAACTACAAATATATCCTTCAAGCCGGAACACAGCAGTGCTACTTGGCAGCATAAATAGGTGTGATGTACTTCTCTGAACAAACTCTTTCACAAAGGGAACAAGCTCTTTCACACTACAGTTGCTACTGCCGCCAGATCAAGTAATAACAGTCTCTAACCTGTGGCTCAGCGGCCTGGCACGCGAGCGAAGCGATAGTGTCCGTGTGTCCCGTGAGCGTGTGTACGTTGGCCTTAGTCCTCATGTCCCACACCCTCGCGGTCGCGTCTCGTCCCGCCGTGACGAGGACGTCTATGGTGGGGTGCAGCGAGATCGTGTAGACCGCTGATAAGTGGCCGTGGTAGTGGCGGATCACCTGGAAAGTGAGAACAGTAATAACTACTCAAGCAAAGTTAAGTTAAAAGTAATAATCTGGGAGTGGGACCACTGTGCAGGCGTCCTCTACCTAACTAGTACTAAAAAGAATCGAATAAATCGGCCCCGTAAGCACAGAGTAATTGTTGTACATAATAATTATATGAAAAAAATTGATGCCCGTAGAATCCTTTTCTCCATTTTTAGGAGTCAGTTAAAAATAATAAAGTATACTATAATTATATAGTGCACAAGAACTCTCTTTCATAGTCTGATAAGCCGGCAATTAAGTTTATTGTCGACTTGTGTCTGGCTGTGTGTAATAGGAATATGTTCGCCTCCTATTACTGGCTGTGTGCCCCTATTATGCGAAGTGTGGCTGTACTATAGGGTCTATAGGCACACTTGAGCTAAGTTTGCGTAACCCTACTGGTAAAATAGGGGTGGTGTGAAGTTATATTTAGCAATGGACGTTTTTCAGTTGATATGATAATAAAAATTGCCTTATTATATTCCAAGTCCCAGCATTTGACTTGTCTGTCTTCACCACAACTGAATAAGTACGGATGCCTTGAAGATACTTCCAGACCTGAGAACAAAAACAACATGAGAATCTTTTTTTAACATTCAATAACATTGTGCTTTATGTAATAAGTGTGTGTGTTGTGAAAGATAAAAGAAGGTTGATAATTGAACTTGCCTCTTACTGTACTAACATGACCTGTGAGTGATACTTTCAGCTTGCCACTTGCCAAGTCCCAAATCTTAATCACCCTGTCGGCAGCACCTGTAAATACGGAATGCATGGAGTAGGTACATTGTTGTCAATAGCTATTTTGAAATTATTAACATTGAGTTTCTACTATGAAGACTAAGATGCCGTATATTCTTCTTTAAATTCTTGCTCACAGAAATCTCAAGAATGAGGTCGAAATCAGGTGATCAATTTCCAGTATGTGAGGTTAAAGCAAATGCAACCTATGATACAAAAAACCGCTGTCATTTATTAATTAAGATTTAAATAAATCAAGATAAATATACCTGTAGCAAACCATTCATTGCCGGGCTCAACAGCCACACATCTGACCCATCCCAGATGTCCAGATATAACACGGAACAGCTTCCAAGGCGCATGCCACTTGGGCTTGGGCATCGTAGGAGGTTTCCTGGGTAAGGCCAGGGCGCCAGTCGGCGGGGCCGCGGTAGGAGTGGGGCCCGTGAAAGGGAGGAGGGCAGCGTCTGAACCTATGGCTGCAGATTCTGCTATTTCTCCTAGGGAGTAGAGAAATTTTATTTAATTTTATGAAACTGATGAATTTGTACATAGGTAAGCATGCCAATTCGAGCAGCGGTGGCCCAGTGGTGGCGGCCCCGACTTACGAATAGTAAGTCGTGGGTTCGAACCCTCACAGGCGCATTACTTTGTGTAATTTATTTCGTCACCACTGCTCTCAAAACGGTGAAGGAAAACATCGTGAGGAAACCCTGTCCTAGAACCAAAAATTCGAAGACATGAGACATCTACCAATCCGCACTGGGCCCGCGTGTTGGATAGCCCTTACGCAAAATACGCGCTTTGACGTGGAGTTGCGGACACCAGCCCGTTATACAATATACATATACAATGCCAATTCTATTGACATGCTTACATAATTCAGTTATTTCTGGATCTCAGAAAATGCATATGAGTTAAACTCTACTGAAACTCAAAGGATTTATTTCATTAATAGGCCCATGACAGGTACTTTTACATAGTCAAAAATAAGCTACCCACAGGCTAGATAACAAATATATAAGAATAACTGTGAATAGACTGTAGTTGTCCATTCTAAAATAGTAAATCTCATGGAGAAGAATGTGCAAGAAACTTCATGGACACTCTTTTCCACTTTGAACCATATTATTACTATGATAAAAGCTTCTACTTAGCTACTTAGATAAAAATTATGCTACTTTAGCATGCATAATCTCTAAACATAAGTAGTTCTTGATACATTTAGTGCAAACTACACACCATCCACACCACCATTTGATGAGGATTCAGGATCCCTTGGTTCCGGGCCAATAAAGGCTTGCATAGAAGAAGAATAATTGGCTTTTAAGTTGAAAGCGTTAGTAAATATATATATACACATACACAAACAAGTTTCAACAATGAGTTAGTAGTGGTCCCAGCAAAAAATATAAGAGGTCAGTAAGGCTGGGCTGAAAACAGTCTGTTTGCTAAATGGTTAATAATAGCAATTATTTCTCTTTTGTCTGGTAACAATTAAACATTTATGATATAAGATGATGAATTGGGTTAGTTACAAAGGACAAAACATTAAGGTTACCAAATTATTGTATGTTTACCATTTTC
The DNA here is from genome assembly GCA_941918905.2 of Xestia sexstrigata. Lineage (NCBI taxonomy): Eukaryota > Metazoa > Arthropoda > Insecta > Lepidoptera > Noctuidae > Xestia > Xestia sexstrigata. Next base: position 2,817,872 of record OW799210.2, read on the forward strand.
CATGATCATGGGTATGTCAGGTGTTGCCCTTGCATCTTGTTGTTTGACGGCCTGTGCAAGCTGCACTGTGTCCAATACCTGTCCATAGCTATCGCGGGCTTTCACGCCTTTAAGAATTTTTTCTCTGGAAAGAACAAGTAGAGTAGTGATTTTACCATGTTGGGCAATTTTAAGTTCTTGCTCATAATATTTAAAAGCATATTAGTAGTCATATTTAGCATGTAGTAAATAGTATGTGTGATAATATCAAACTTAAGTGGGTTTAGTAACAAGTGACATCATGTACAGGGGGCTAAATCTTGAAAGCTTATAATACGATTACGCCGCGTCAGTACGCGTCTTTTAGATCACAATCTTACTAATAAAGAGAAAGTCTTAGTAATACTTACGCTTTTTCATCAATTGGCGGCAACAGTCCTTGGTTAGACAGAAACATATCATGAGACCTCTTCAAAGATCTGAACACCAATGTGTGAACCGAGTGTTTTATCACTTCTTCCGACATTTTGTTTATATATTACACTATTTCTTAATAAATAAGTTAGTATTATCTTTTATCACTACTAAAATATCAGGTTTTTAACAATGTAATCATATTTTTGGGAAAACTCAGTCAACAAACAGCAAAAGCATGCGATAGCGTCATGTCATTGTCAACGTCAAAGTGAAGTTTTCATTATCTCTTTGGCATTTGTGGATGCGTTCGGAAATGTTGGTTGGCTTTTTATTTAGTTCAAAAGTAGCAACTTAGCGTCTCGGCGTCATGACCGATGGTTGCAGACCAAGAGGCAAGAGCTAAGTTAGTTTAGTTTAGCTCGCATAGCTGACGCAGTTTTTGATACTTGTGTGCAGACTGCAATCTATGCAAGCTAAGATAAGTGAGCTAACTAAAATATGCGCAGCTACAGGTAATATAATACTTCGGCAACACTGACTGAGCTTTCGCTTAGTTTTTGGTGTACACAGGACATATTTTTAGCTTATCTTAGCTTACTGTAGCTTCGGCATAGCTTAGCTCTTGGTCTGCAACCCGCATTATTTCGGGAAATTAATTAGGGAGGGGTAGGTATACCTACTGTACATCTTTATTTCACCAGTTGTGGCGAAAGACCATGTGATAGATAATCCTGCCTGTATATGCTACTAACTGCATCCGGAGGAAAGGGGTTACGAAAGTAAAGGACAAAATAAATTATAATCTTTTATTGACAAGTACAAAAATTCGTGATACATACTGTATAAAATAAAACATTCTAACAGTTTATAGATGCTGGCAGTTTATCGATTAAAATAGACACTGTACCGTGTCACATTGTGTGATAAATGACTAGAAATTGTGACCGTAATATTAGACTAGAGGCTATAGAGCATTTACAATTGCACATTGAACAAAATAAAATTCGTTATAAAACTATGATATTTACACAAAATACACTCATGACTACCGATTTACAATTACGTTCGCATACACAGGCTATTCGAATTATGGACACTGATGCACTTCGTAAGCTTGGTCTAACACCTTCAGTACCTACTACTTATATTATTGTAATTTTCATACTTCTTTCGATAACTTTTATATACGTTTATGCACTCTACTAAAAGTCTAAAACAGCCATTTGCTAACTATCTAAAAAATCTATACTTATTGTGCATTTGTGTCACTTTAATTGAGGCAAAACTGTTCACTGTTGCGATAAGCGAGAAACATTATCGAAAGAAGTACGCAAACTGTTTATTCTATTTCACTATGTTTGTAAACGTCCCATTAGGAGCTAGATGCGGATAAAAGCGTTCTAAGTATAAAGTCCAAATTTGATTTTAAAACTTTAGTTCAAGTGTCGAACTAGTTGTGTCAGAAAGGAGTGGTCCTCAAACGAGACGATCAACATTCGAGTTTTCGATCGACTGCCAATCGTAATCGATATCGGTAGTATCGGCGACGGAGAATACCGCGCCACTCTCGGTTCAGATGGCCGACTTCTCCGGGTTATTTGCATCACTCACTCGGCGGGAGTGAGGGGCCCTCCTCAGGGTACGGGGCTGGAGGTTCAGGGGAGGCAGGTTCGGGCGCTCGATCCTTGTGGGAGAGGAGACGAGAGGTCGTGTTCCACGTCGAAGAGTGTCCATGCCATTTCGGAAGTACTCTTCGGTCCTGTCGCTGTAGCTTTCGATTAGCGGTGCAGGATCTTCGTACTCTACGTTGAAGTGTCGTGGGATGGCTAAGTCTTCTGGTGGTCCCAGCTTGTACAGTGGGGGTTCGACGCACTCATAGTGGTGGTCTTCAGTCTCGTCGTGCGGGTAGGTGTCGGCCACGAAGTGCCGCGTGCCACGCGGGGTCAGAGCAGCCCACAGGACGCGCGAGTCGATGGCCGCACCTCCGTATAACGCGTTGGAGCCGGAAGCTTTACCAGTGCCGCTCTTACACCCTCCTCGGGCCCTGTCGAGAAAAAACCCATGTGATTTTTTCCAACTGCAAGAAAATAGAAGATACAATGAGAAGATAGAAGTACAAAGCAGGCCCTGGTTCTGGGTCCGAAAGAAAGAAGAATACGAGAGTTTAGTGGTTATTCCTGGTGTTTAGATGCGGTGACCTCACGATAGCTGGTGGTGTTCACAAGATTATCTACTATAGTTATTCTTGCTCTACATTATTCGATTATTGAGGACTACTTACTCTCTACATTTGAGCAGGAACAGGGCCAACAGAGCAGCTATGCAGAGAACAGCGATGCAACAAGTGATCAGCACCAGGAACCATGTGTCGTCGTTAGAAGCAGGCTCTGCAACAAGTTTTACAGAATTCCGTAAGTAGGTATGATTGTGATCATTAAAGTACTAAAACTTAAACTAAATGATCCATCTTTGACGCCAAGTCATCTGTGAACTTGGGGATTGATAGATATTGATATCGGCAATACAATACAGGCATTACAATACAATATAGGCATTCATTAGCATAGATCACATTGATGTGATCTCTGCATAATGCCTATATTGTTAGGTACCGATGATGTCTGGGAAGTCGCTAAGTTTTGGACCAACCAAATTTGAAATACATTTATTGCTAGAAAGAAACTGTACCAATGGATGTTTCTGTGAAAATGTTGTAAGAGGCAGATGAAAATTATAGTGTAGGAAACATTGTGCATTTTTTAGAGAAGAAAGATGACGTCTATTGGATAAATAAATGAAAAGACAACATACGTATCTCACCATGTCTCGGTAGCTCATGGTATTCCACTCCGGGGAACAGGGAGTTCTCCTCGTTGTTCCTGTTGGGGGGGCACTTGGATGCCCTGCAGGGTGGCGTCAGGTTGGCAGCACTGGCCAGGAAGGCTGGCAGTGGGGGAGGGGGCATGTGCAGGATCGAGTCCGGCGGGGGCCCGAGGGAGAGACATTCCGCCCCGCATGACATCCTGGAATACAGATAAAATATGGTTTTATTACAGAATTGCCAGGCATAAAACCGCCATGTTGATTGCAAAAAATGAAAGAAAGAATTTCTTCTGTTACAGCTTCATAATCCAAGATCCTTATCAGAAAACCGAATTAAATATAATAACTATCTATAATCACTAACCTAATTATAGTTGTAGCAGTGTAAATAATTACAGTCAAACTAAGAACAATAATTGGCTTTAATTAACGCAACGAAAAAATTTCACCGTAAACCACATTGTTAGACCTATCTACCTTATATTTATTTCTATAAACAAATAACCAAATTACGTTAGCCTACGTTTATATTACTTCCCTCCTACAAAATATTTAAAATATTATCTGGAAAACTAATGAAAACGGTGGAGTACCCGATATAAAGGCTAAAAACTGCTAGGCATATTATTGTCATTTTATGTAATTGTACTAAACTATCACTTAAAATGATACGGCAAAGAAAACTAGTCACAAGAAAATAATTGATTTCGCACAAAGAAAATGAACGCACGGAAAACTTGCTCGTATTTCATCGAATACCAATGAAACATAATCTACAAAACATGCAAAACACAACAATGCCAATCAGACTCACTTTTTAATATTATTTATAGAATTTTTACACAAAACAGATGCACTTTACACCGTTCTCCTATTACACTTGCTAAAAATTTGGTCCATCGGATGCAGGGCGCAGGCGCGGAACTGTACCACGTCATTTACTAACCACTATTCACATAACCACCCATTCTATCTACTTGAAACCATTGCTGGTTAATCACAACATATCAGCCATCAGAAACGAACAAAACCATCAATGGACGCGCCACTGTAGCTTTATACGTCATTTGAAGTTTACAAGTAGTAACACAATAAGGGGGACATTATTGATTCACGCAAGCGCGGTAAGGGATTCTCGACCCTCTTATTAAGGGTGCTAAATAAAAGCTTTAAATCGCAAGCACTGATGTATTGTCGTCTCCCTCTTTTGTAATAAATCTAGGGTAAAGTAAAGAGTGTGTATATTTTTTGTGTTTTTATTTTAGAAAATTGCAAATGGTGAGCTCTGTGACTTAATTAAGAGTTATTCACAATTGAATTAATTAAAGCATTGAATATTTTGTAAAGAGGGTTTCAGGGTAATGTTACCTATTCAATCTTTACCACTGTTATTAAAGTTCATTAAAACAATGAATAACTATCACACAATGAATCTGTCATGAACAGTAATAGTAAGTTTTAATATAAAACAATAGTTGGTCTTTAAAAACTTATTTCCCGATACCTTAACAAATAGAAAAGTTATTAAAAATAAAATTATGTAAGTACCTACTATAAGTGATTAGCTGTCCGAATATTACACCCACATTTCACCAGTTATGTTTTAAGTCCCATGTAATAGGGGGCAAGCCTATTGCCATCAACCGGTCACAAATCCAGACATTGTGGCTGCTACTGAGAAATTCTTGATGGAAAACCCAATAACACTTTGCCCGATCCGGGAATCGAACCCAGCACCTCATGCGCGGCAGTCGCGCTTATACTAAACAATAACTAAATGACTTTCAATAGGCATACAAAAATTCAGAAATCGTGAATTCTGTAATCAAACATTAAGAAAAGCCTCCTTCGTTACTACATTCCCCTTCATATTTGTGAGGTGTCTAACCAAGTGAACAGCTTCGTCAACAAACCGTAATATAAGAATATACAGGCTGGAATTTTGTAATGCCACCTGGAGGAAAAGTACTCTTAATACTGCAGATAGAAAATTTTACTCAAAGGAAACATTCCTTTATTATTGAATAGAAAGCAAACTGCACTCAAAGATTTTCGAGAATTCTCTTCTCCCACACCCGGGAATCGAACAGGCTAAAATCTGAAAAAATTATACCCTGTACTTTTATTGCATCGATCGTTAGGGTCAATTATAAGGATGAAATCTCTCTAACAAACATGATAAATTAAATGAAAGGAAAACCAGGAAATCTTAAATTAATTTAATTATTTACAAAAAATGGTAAACTAACTAATTAGTTGCTCGAAATGGGCTCCATTCTCTTGGATACACAAATTTATTCTTTTAACGAATTCATTTCTAGTAACCTTTAATAAAGTGTTGTGGTGAATATTATAAATCGTATTCTGAACTTCAACTCTCAACTCGTTGTCATTCGCATAAGATTTCATGTAAATTTGATGGGGTGAGATCTGGCGATCTCGCAGGCCATCTGATTGTGCCGTTTGTACCAATCCAGGTATTAAAATGGTTATTAATGTAGGCAGTAGTGATTCTGCTGTTATGTGCTGGAGCACCATCTTGCTGTAGAATTATTTGGTTTCGCTCTTCCTCGGGGAAACCATTTAACTCGTTTCTTGAGAGATCCAGTATTTCAATATACTTGACAGTGTTTAAATGACCTTCGTACACGTGGACTAACACTACATTATTTCTCATAATTCCGCACCAAACGTTGAAAGAAAATCTTACTTGATTGTTAGTTCCATGAACACGAACAGGATTCACTCGAGACCAATAATGGTTATTGCGGCGATTGTACATGCCATTATTGCTGAAGTTGGTTTGGTCAGACCATACAATGTTACTCAAAAAATTAGGGTTTCGGTCAATTTCTCCAAGCATGTTTTCACAAAATTGTAATCGTCTCTCACGATCCCCAATATGCAATTTTTGCACCAAACGACCTTCACAATAGCATTTATACTTATACTTTTTCAGCACTTTAAGTTCGCGAGTGTGGGTTGTTCCTAATTCATCGGCAGCATCTCTACTTGAAGCCTTTGGAAATGATTCAAAGTATGTTAAAACATCTAGTTCAAAATCGAAATAGTTTTGCTGAATAGTTTGCCGTCTCTTCTTGAAACCACCCGTATTCTTTAAATTTTCTACCATTCTTTTCAATACGAACCGACCTGCCTGTCGGTCTTGATATCTCTCTCCATACCACCGCAGAGCTAAATTCACGTTTTTGTTATTTAAAAAATAAACTTCCATTAAATCAAACTGTTCTTGATAAGCCATTTTCACCGTGAGACAAAATGTGAAATGAGTTGTAAAAACAATCAAATATGAATAACAACTGTGACAATCTAATTTTCAAATTATAATCTAACAATTTAAATTACCTCATACACGCAGCTACGAGTATGTCGCAAAGGAGTCTGCATTTCAAAAGATGGATGTTAGTTAAAGAGCTTTAACTTGACTCATTGAATTTCCTGGTTTTCCTTTCATTTAATTTATCATGTTTGTTAGAGAGATTTCATCCTTATAATTGACCCTAACGATCGATCCAATAAAAGCACAGGGTATAATTTTTTCAGATTTTAAATGGTTCGATTCCCGGGTGTGGGAGAAGAGAATATTCGAAAATCTTTGAATGCAGTTTGCTTTCTGTTCAAAAATAAAGGAATGTTTCCTTTGAGTAAAATTTTCTATCTGCAGTATTAAGAGTACTTTCCCTCCAGGTGGCATTACAAAATTCCACCCTGTATATAAACCATTTTGACTTTCAATACACTTGGACTTAGAGCTACAGGCTACGCTTCATTTGCCGTCAAAGCACGTTAATTAATACCTACCAACACGAGTAATTTCAGTTTGCATCGCATGTTTACATTTAAAGTACATAACTGGTATTAGTGCAGATTACTTATAAGTCAACACACACTTATAAGCACTGCATAGAATTTGTATCTCAGAATCAGAATCAGAATCAGAAATCCCCTCTTAAATCTCCTCGGTTTATCAAGCTAAATAATTCGCATAACCAGATTGCCTCAGCATTGCCGAGGCATTCATCACCTTGTAGACGCCCTGCTCACGGTGAGGGCCAACCACCCGCTTACGTCTTGGTGAAGACCCTACGTAGCGGTTGGCCGTAAGCGAGGGTCAAGTTCAACGGGGTGATGATCCTTGGTGACTGCTGTTTACTAGCTGGACCCGAGCAGCGGCGATCCGGTTTGCATGCTTGTACGGGGCCGAGAAGACGATGGACCATTTGTCTGTGGATAATTTGCAAAACAACAATTGGATGGCAATCAATGGATAAAAGCAATGGATGAAACAGCAATCAATGGGCAGGCAGGACATAGTGGTAATTTCTGTCAGGCGGGAAAATAGTCCATCGTGAAATCAGCGCTAAGAGTACGTTGCAATTGCAATATGAAGTTTCATAAAAATGGTCTCGAACGGCCAGAGTTCTATACTAATCAAAATCAAACGGGCACTTTTAAATGTCAAAAACCAAAGAAATCGAAGCTGCAGTCCCAAACACATGGCTTAATAACTTGTGAAAATACTGTATGTAGTTGCCCTTTCAAAGCGTAGATCTCTAAGGAGAAGAATGGGCAAGGAACTCCATGAACACTCTTTTATCCCGTGCAGGTGGCCTACCATGACGTCTTAAAGCAGAATCGTTTTAATCTTGTTCCAGTGTGGGAAAGAGATGGTGCTAGATGTCCTCTATAGCTCCGTCTCTTACCCACACTGGAACAAGATTAAAACGATCCTGCTTTAAGACGTCATGGTAGGCCACCAGTACTTATAACTGTGCGTTGACCTTAGTACTGCGCTATGTTGAGGTCACATCGCGTGGAAGCTGAACTTTATAAACATATTAGTATGGAAGACACGCTGCTAATATGACTGAGCTTGTTGAGTTGAGACTTCGCACGTGTGATGTACGAGTAATTGAGTGGAAATAGAGTTTGGTATACATATAAGTACTTAGCATAGGCGTGATCAACGTTATTATTCACTACCTACATGTCATGTTCTTTATACCATCTTTTGTACCATATTTATCGCAAATAAAAAACATTAATTTGAAAATTTTAAAAACGAAAAAAAAAATATTTCGCCGCTGGAACTGCTCTCTGTGAAATGGAGTGAACCGTAATCCACCACTTAGGCCCCGTACGGGTTGATTGATGGATGTCACATGTTCTCGAAGTCTTTGGTTCTAGGGCATGGTGGCTTCCTCGACATGTTTTCGTTCACTGTTTTGAGAGCAGGCGGCGCAGGGTGTGCTTACATCTTATACAGCCGGAGATTACTGGCATACTGCGTGGGTCCGTGGGACGTACTGAAGGAGTACAACTATAGTACAACTATTTACATTTTAACTCAACTATACAGAATTACAGATGCTGCAGTGCTGGATACATTTTTCAACTTCAAACAATCACAAATGAGTCCGCTGTACATCTTTCTACTATTATACATGCGTAAGTTTGTGACGATGGATAGATTGATGTTTGTTGCTCTTTCACGCAAAAACTACTGAAAAAATGATATTTGGCACACATATACTTTATAACCCGGAATAACACAGGATACTTTTTATTCCGGTAGTACGTCTCGTGGGACAATTACTGAGCTCCACCCGGGCGGAGCCGCGGGCGTAAGCTAGTGCCTACATAAAGTTGGAAACTACGCCATCCATACCGAGTTAACGATTTTTAAAAATAGGGCAGGGCCGGCAGTCTAGACAGAGTTAACGACAAAATCGCTAACTTTCGATTGCTAATCACGAAAGAATTCAGTTGCAATAACGATGCTTTCGGGAAATGCAAATCTCTACTCTGATAATACAATGACATGGAACACTCAAACTGACATAATATGTAAACGATTAAGCAGAGCTGCGTATGCACTATTCCAACTTTCAAAAAAGGTTAATATTGAGACATTGCTAACAGCATACCATGGACTTGTAGCTTCTGTTTTACGGTACGGTATTATTTTCTGGGGTCAGTCAGCAAATAGGGAGGTTGTATTTAGGATGCAGAAACGATGTGTGAGGTCTATGTGCGGTTTAAAAACGACAGATAGCTGTATTCCACATTTCAAAAACTAAAAATATCGACACTGCCGGCAATGTACATAATGGAAACTGCATTATTTGCGAAAAAATACCCGCATTTATTTGTTAGCTTAGCTGAAGTCAGAAGACAGCCGCTGCGTACTCAATATCTTAATAAACTTTGTAATGTTAAATGTAAAACATCCTTAATGCTTAAAAGCTTCTTCGGCAACGCTCCAAAAATTTATAATAAAATACCGAATGTCATTAAAAATATGCCATTATCAAAATTCAAAAAGGCACTTAATAAATTGCTTATTGACAAATGTTACTACACTTTAGATGAATTCCTGAATGATGGCTCAATATAAACCAAATTAAATTACATATGATTAAATGTGTCATTATATATTGTGCGATTTTCTGTAGTCTATGTATATATGGTAAAATAATATTATGTAATTTTTGTAATTATTCTTCTTTTTTTTTTTGCTATTAAATACCATACTTATGCATGATTTTCAAATATATTTTTCTTAGAAACTTTTAATTGTAATCTTGAGCTAGATGCTCACCAAATTTGTAAGCCAGCAACTGGCATAACATAGTGCTCGGTTTTATCAATTTAAGATCTGTATTTCTGTACCTGTGTTAACAAATAACAAGTGATTAGATTTGATTAGATACATCCAAGATGCGATTCCCGCAAGCATCATCATTGCAACAGAATTCTATCGTTTGATTGCTAATTACTAATGAGTTAATTGGGTTGCAATAACGATGCTTGCGGGAAATCCAAGTCTCTACATCCAAGATGCGATTCTCGCAACTCGCAAGCATCGTTATTGCAAATTTGCAACCCAATGTAGTCTGTTCTCTGTGCCTGGAATGTCTGTTCACTTTTTATAAGTTCATAGTTCAAAAAACAACGGAAAGGAAAGGAGTTTCTAATCAAATTAAATTTGTATCTACACACATCAAAAATGTCTAGGGATCAAGCATTTTTATGCGGATTTCTTGAGATTGAGATGTGGCTTTGTAATAAATTTATGATTTTATAAATTTATATGGATCCTTTTTGGTGCATTTCATAATTTGAATCAGGAACTCTCAATCAAATTCGAGTAAAAGATGAAAATAAGCTGTCAATATTTTCCCTATAAAAACATACAACGCATTGAAGACATTATTAGTGCTACTGTTTCCCTACTACTGATTAAAACCAACGTTATTATGGAGCGGTGACGTCATTTAAGCAGGGAAGAAATGCTCAGAGCCGTGGGAATGATAGAAGCTGGTTCCCGGCAACGTACTGTAGCTTTAGCTCTGAATACAAGTCAGAGTGTTATCAGTCGACTTTGGACACGTTACCGAAGCACTGGTACCGTGGCTGAGCGCCATGGAGGACGGTATCGCTGCACCACACGGAGACAAGACCGATACATTCAAATCTTAACTCGAAGAGCTCCAACAATAACCGCCATGATGTTAGCCGTGAGGCTTCATCACTCTTCAGGGAACTTAATTAGCGACCAAACAGTCAGAAACCGCTTGCATGAAGTGAACCTTCATTCCCGAAGACCGCTACGGGTACCACCTATAGCAATGCACAATCGTAGGATTCGATATCAATGGGCTCTTGAACACAGAAATTGGGCAGAAGAACAATGGCGTTTCGTGTGCTTTTCTGATGAGTCTCGTTTTGGTATGAGACCGGATACAAGACGTATACGACACTGGAGAACCCCTGGACGCCAACAGCGATTAAAATCCTGCCAGGAAGTCCATCCTTATAGTGGTGGAACCATCATGGTATGGGCGGGTATTTGGATCGGCGGAAGAACTGAGTTGATTTGGATCAGAGGCAACCTCAACGCTCAAATTTATGCTGAGACGATTGTATCAGACGTCATCGTTCCTCTACAAGTGCAAATCGGTCCCTTATTTCAGTTAATGCATGATAATGCACGACCGCACACCGCAAGAGTTGTAAGACAGACTCTCGCCGCAGCTAACATCAATGTCCTGCCCTGGCCTGCTCAGTCGCCAGACTTGAACCCGATTGAGCATGCATGGGATATGCTACAGAGAAGAGCTCTGCCGAATATGGAGGGTATCCAGTCGCAAGAAGACCTTTTTTTGTTGTTGCAACGAACATGGGCGGCCATTCCACAGCGTGATTTGGATGAACTCATTTTGAGTATGCCAAACCGATGTTCTTGTGTTGTTAGTGTTCGCGGTAGAAACACGGATTATTAATTGTTTAAGTTACCCAATAAAATTTTAAAGAAAACTGTTATTTCAGTCTTTTTTTCGAACTTTAATGTTAGTGGTTCAAATGTCAAAAATCCCTTTATTAGGAAAATGGCAAATTTCTTTATTAATGCAAAGGTGACTTGGTTTATCGTTACTGTGACAAACGAAAACACTTTATTTGATGAATCCTTAAAGAAAATTTTAATTAATATCAATCAGGAGAAAAGTTATTGCAAAAATATATGTTGATCCCTAGATACTTTTGATGTGTGTATATTTTATAAGTCAGTAAAACGCGTAAGTATACTAATTACATTCCCAAAGCGCTCTGCGTTTGTTTGTTTCGGAGTAATTAAATTGTCTTGTATGTACGTTGTTATAAGAGAAAAAGCCTGACAACTGTACTGAGATAAGATATTTCATAAGCCTTATTAGATTCAGCTATTTATTTCCAGATTTTGTCTTTGTTGCCACTTTGTAAGTTTGTTATGCTTTCTACCTTTATGTGAAATACTTGTATTGGGGATTTGGGGTACATCCCAACTTATTCAAATCAAATCAAATCGGTTTGAATTAAATGCCCTGCTTAACGTCCGCCATTTTAATTTTGGTTCAAAGTTGTGGCCTCGCATAAAACGGAATTAGGCATTCAGTTAGGTGTCTACTGTTGGTGAATACGGGCGTTAGGCATTCAATTAGGTGTCAATTAAAGTTGGTGGAATCGAGCATTGCGCATTCAGTTAGGTATTCCTTAGTGTTAGGTGCAATGAGCGATGGTGAAAATGGGCATTGTGGGTTAGGTTTAGAACTGTGACCAAGTTGCTTACCGAAGTCACTCTCGCCAACCGCGTATGGGCCAATGAGTTCAAATCAAATCAAATCAAATCATTTTATTTTTGCAAACATGGGTAATTGGTACATAGATGTTTTCTTATTATATAATACAGTCCTCCATATTCTACCGTCGCATAGGCATGCAAATATACAATTCTAAAATCAAAGAATTGTATTGATACTGAAGAAATTAAGATGTCAGATCATTAGAATTACAATACATCTTACAAACAAAAAATTAAATGTAAAAAAAATTCAATAATGTCAATCGGAATGATACGTATGTCAATTAGAAGGATAAAAAAAGAATGTCAGAGTAGTAACTGTATGTCAATCTTAATAATAGTTTGTCAATCAGTACAGCGATTTATCCTTAAGGAAATCGTCAATTGTGTAATAACATTTCTCAATTAATATTTGGTTTAGAGCCCTTTTAAATTTTATTACAGTCATATTTTTTATTACATCAGGTACTTTATTATAAATGCGTGGGGCAATACCAAAAAAACTTTTCTGCATTAGTGCGGTTTTACATTTCACTTGACATAATTGGTTTACATATTGAGTTCGTATCGGATTTTTTCTGACTGCTGACAGTTTTTCAAATAATTGTGGATTATTTTTTACAAATATAGCTGTTTCCAAAATGTATAAAGACGGAAAAGTCAATTTTTTTTAAAAGATTTATAATAGGGAAAACAGCTATCAGTTGTTTTGAGTTGACAATGCCGACTGAACGTTCTGTTGCACGAAATCGGAAGCCGACCCATGTCTGTACTGCTATTCTTGTATTTTGACAATAGGGTAGATGACACCATAAAACAATAATTCCCAGACACCTATCTCTAAAAAAAACACTTTATTTTTGGCCTGAAAACCTAAAAAGCTAAATTCGATTTTTAGTTGCTTTGAAATCAATAAATAGTTGAGTCATTGCGTTGAATAAACAGTGACGTCACAGTTGGCTAGTGCCATACAAAATCTATGAGAGAACCGCGTTTTGACAGCTCTTAAAAAGTATCTCAATTGATTAATGTGTCATCCATGGTGTCATCTACCCCATTGCATGGCGGTACGACAGTAGCAGATGTCATGTGAAAGGACCTGTTGCCTCACAGCCGACCGGCTTACCTCGTTATCTACTATCGATAACACTGAAAATGCGAAATACCATAGTTAACCCTAGTACAGTCACATGACTGTACTGTACTAGGGTTAGCTGTTTCTATACATATAGAAAAAAAAAAACTTTGTGTTAATTCTAAAACAACGAAAAAAAATTAATAAATGAAACTTTTCATCACAAAGGAACTCATGTAACACGTATATTCCTTTTGTAGGGAATTGAGGTTAACCAAACAAAAAACAAAGAGCCATGTAAAAAGCAAAGATTATATAGTTTTCTATGATTGTTTTGATAAATTACCACTGAGCATAAAAGCAAAAACATTTCCATTACTTAAAAGGTTTCTTTTGACGGTCAAAGTAGATAACGGTCATCACATACTTTTGTTAACTTAACAACTTTTTACAGGTACAAAAAAAATACCGAATAATTCCTCTTACCATCAAAATTTTAATTGAAGTTGATGGAAATAACCGCGACCGCGAACAGCCGGTGTTCTCATAAATTGACCGGAATGAAAACAAACATGGCATAAAGCCGAGGTGATGACGTCAACAAGATGGTGGCTTCATTGATAACCGGCGCGCCGCGCGTCACGTCCGCTCGTTCGACGCATGCGTGCACTTATACATCCATTGATAGAGAGTGGGGCGCTTCGGAGCTTGCGGAAAGCTTTAGATACGACTTTGATACGATTGAAAATGTGAGGCCGTCAAACCAATGAAAAAGATCTTATTACTTCTTGAATACACATCTTGCTACGTATCCTCCCCGCCCGCTCATCTCTGTTGGAAACGCCTTGGTTACATATGCCGAGTTATTGCCGAGAGTGAGAACTCGGACTAGTGTTTCAAACATTCGGTCGAGTGCACTGTTTCTACTCAGTCTTGGCACTGTCTTATCACTGTACTCGATATGTGTTAAGCAATGCATAATAACGTGCGATACTTTTGTATTAAAACCTTGTTTTTTCATTAATATAACAGGCGGCAACATCAGGTGCTAATATTTTCTTTCTTCATAGTTATCAGGGTGGGCAGCAGTCTCCATGACACACATTTCAACGGTTATAAAAGGGGACAAATCAACGTCATTCACACACTAATTGAAAACTTTAACTGCAATTTATTTGACCAAAAAACATTATGTCATCTGTCTGCCTAGTCAGTCGCTTTTGTATATTTTACACCAACGAAGCAGTGGCAGTGGTTTAATTTTTTTTTCTATTTGAATTAATAGTCGTATCGTTGTCGTTCCTTTTAAAAGAGCTTTTCAGTGCAAAAGCAGCCTCTTTCGGACGGCATGAAGTATAGGCTGTATGTCGGCTGTGTCAGATGCCGCCCTTGCCTCCAACCGAACGGACGAGCGCTCGCAACCGAGAATAAACCGCGAACTTCATTTCAAATTTCGTATACCGAACGCTTTTTATTTAAAAAAATATTGGTTTTCTTTTAATTTTTAAATTGACTTAGCAAGGACTGCCGAGACTTTTTATACTCTTTGGTGAAATTTGAAGATTATCAACAGGAAACTTGGTAAGTTTAGTTTGATTAATCTGGATTTAATTGTAATATAGATTTTAAATAGTTTTACGGTTTACAGAAAAATCCTTACCGGCCAGACTGACATCAAAAACTTTAACCTAATTAATTATGAGGTATATAATTAATCCAGTTAAGTAAGAAAGCGGATTTTAAATTATCATTTGACTGAAGTCTCATTAACTTAATTCTAAATTTCAACTAGGCGTTGTTAATAGTAACTAATGTAAGTTAAAGCTGTCTATCACATTTATAGAACTTTTTTGAGTCACTTTGTACGGAGATTTCATGGTCTACGGCGCGTAACGAATTTGCTACGCTTTAGGTGCTACGCGCTACGGTGGCGCTACGCTACTCGCGTAGCCATACAGTGTTTTATTTTTGGTATTAAATCGTCATCAAAAATAATATAAAATAGGTTACATTACAGTATCTTTTTTATTACATATATTATGTCTATTATTATACGAAAAAAAAATACTTGTTTGAATGTATCCCAACGCAGTTTCAGCGGCCTCCAACCCTTAATATGTTTTAAATTATTACATATTTCTTCGAAGGTTGTACCCTTCCTGCAAAAAGCAATAACAAAAAGATTTCTTTAGTTCTTTCTTCAAGGTTCGCGTCTAAATGAAATATAATGAATGAATAAGATATTAAACGTTTCTTTGTGAGAACTATGAGTGATGATAGCTGCTTGGATCCCGTAATCGATTCTGTAGTTACAACTAGGTACACGTTTGAGAAAATAGATGAGTGTCATTACGGGGCGATAAGGCCGCCAACAAATATACAGCGTGACTTTTCTTTTTTTTTTGCAAAGTACCGTACTTAGTTGTATGGTTTTTCTTTTTGGGGAAAAGCTGTAGTTGGTGCCAGTTAAGATGAGAATAGCGGTCATTGACCCACCTACATTTATTAAACTTCTTAACTTTGAAAACCAAAAATAAGCCTGTTCAAGTCTTGAATCGTCATCTATCGTGATCTTCAACATTTTTGTACTGAAAAACGATACATGGTTCAATTGTTTTGGTTCGTACGAAGAGATATTAGGGAAAGGGCAATGACCGCTATTCTCATCTTAACTGGCATCAGCTATACCAGCTCTTACGGTATTCGCTGCTTCAGCAGACATGAATTTTAGAAAGAGTGAAAAATACATTGGATTGCAGTTAAGAGATGATATTTAAGTAAGCGGATTTTCATAAGTAGATCATAAGTAAAAAAATAAAAATCACTTAAATTTACAACCGAATTTCATCGAATACTTGTTGCCTTACTTATAAGAATACATTTGAATTAATATAGCTGGTCTAGTCGCCGCAAACAGGACTCTGGGACCGGGTGTTGGTTCTATTCTCCGGTCGGGCAAAGGATGTTAGGTTTTCTGTTAAATGTTTCTCAATAGCGACCCGATGCTTGGGTGTGCCCGGTTGATGGCAATAGGTTCGCCCCCAATTATACGGGACTACTATACAAACTGCGGCGCCATGTGGGTGTACTGTACGTACACTACACCTGTGCCTCATCCTTTGGGGATACCAGGGGTGATATTATGTTATGTTAATATAGTAATTTGTCGTACTGTTAGTAATAATTAATTACAACGGTCTATATCCATATACTATTAATGGAAACAATTTACCGGTACCATGCACAATTATGTTACCTATACGGGTATATGTCCCAGAGCTGACGAGGAAGCCAATACCCATTAAAGATAATAATATCCTCGCTCAAGATACTTACAAATGATAAGAATGCATCATCATCATAACATCACGCCTGTAATACCCGAAGGGTTGGGCACAGGTGTACCTAATAGTAAACTCACATATCACCAGTTATGTTTAAATCCCATGTAATAGGGAGTGAGCCTACTGCCATCAACCGGGCACAAATCAAGACTCCATGACTGCTATTGAGATATTCCTGATGGAAAAATCCAATAATACTTTTCCCGACCTGGGAATCGAACCCTGGACGTCATGCCAGAAGTCGCGCTTACGCCGACCACTGGGCCAACGAGGCGAGAAGAATTTCTCAGTAGCAGCCACGGAGTCTAGATTTGTGCCCGATTGATGGCAATAGGCATGCCCCTATTACATAGGACTTAAATATATCTGGCCAAATGTGAGTGTACTTTTTAGGTACACCTTTGCCTAACCCTTCAGGGATTAGGGGTGATGATGATTCAAATTCTTATCATTTGTAGGTTTCTTGAGCGAGGATATTATTATCTTTAATAGGTATTTTTTTGTTTTTTTTCAGTCAGCTGTGGGACATATACTCGTACGTAACATAATTGTGCATACTACCGTTTGATGGCATATTACATGGGACAAATAAAGGGTGTAAAACATCTCTTAACGAAGCCGAAAGGCACTTGTTCTTCTGGTGGACTTCAGGCTTGACCTTCTAGTTACGGAGATATTGGGGGTCAAAGTTCCAACTTTTTGACAAGTTTTTTTTTAAATACAAATTTTTAATAAAGATTTTTACTTTAAACACCTCCACGACCCCCGTACTATTCAATCCATTCATCAGCACAATGTTTTGAGTGCGTTACATCGAGTTCAGACCACAAAATATGACTTTCACCCCAAAAAAAAAAGTAGTTTCCCAGCAATAATTTGTGCGTAGAGTTACTTAGTTTGATGTACAGAATGCTTGGTTGACGGCTTCGTGATGAGCTAGGTCTTTTACATCCTGTATATCTGGCAAAATGTCGGTGTGCTATTAGGTACACTTCTGCCTAACCCTTCGGGGAATACAGGCGCGATGTTATGTATGTTATGTTTTGAGAGACTCTCGTTTGGTACATACATACGCATGCACCAGCGCATAATCGCCTGTAGCCGTCGCGTACTCGATGCTCACCAACTCGTTTAAGTTGCCATCTCTATTCGCTCCTCGCTTATCGCCGGTAGTGGAACAGATGCCTTAAGATACCGTATCATAACATAACTCAATTTGGGTTAGTCGAGGGACCATTTGAAGTAAATTGACTAGGCATAACGCGCTTTGCGTCCGATACAGGCTGAATTAGAATTATGTATACTACTACTATTAATTAGCACGGTTGTCATTTTGTGGGGTGAGGAGAGTAGTAGGTATCCTTCTCACATTTTAGTGTTGATAGTTTTATCGAGACAGTTTTGTGTTTTCGTAAGATATGTATTCTAAACATCACTGGCCGTTGGTGTAGAGGTCGCAAGCGCTCCTGTGCAAGTCGTTCGCTACCAGGGTCGGGCAGTGTTTTTGGGTTTTGTTCACAAGTATTTTTTTGGGTACCAGGATTTACTCCAGTAGCAGCCCGTAGTTTAGTTTGTGCCCGGTTGACGGCAATTCAGAACAGAACCGGGATTCGGGAAGTTTGGCGGAATGAAAGGGAGGCGTATACCCAGCAATGGGTGATTCCGGGCTGATATGATGATGGCATTCCGATATTTAGCCTCACGTCAAATAGGACTAAAACCCACTCTGCCGATTAGTCGAAATGTGGGAGTCGGTACTCTATGTTAACTTCTGCCTATATATTCGGGGAAATACGAGTATATAGTGATGCTATGTTATTCTAAACATTTTTCAGGGACTTCCAACAGTATTTGGGTCAGACACGTACTCGTATGTCACGTATAGTTGAGCCTGGTCGACACACTAGCGTACAGTCAGTGTCCCAGAGGAGTTCGCGCCGTAAAGAACATGCACATAGCAATGATACGTGACCTTTTGATGGATGACCTTGCGTCCTTCTGGTTCTGGCGGAACCTGTTCAGTTCGTCCCGCCATCTCCTTCGTGACCTGCCGCGACCCTCACTGTGTCAGGGCACCAGTTTGCTGCTATTTTGGGCCCCAGTTCGTCCGGCATGTGGCTGACATGTCCTGCCCATTTCCATTTGAGTTTGATGACTTTAGATTAGTAAAATAGTCTTTACTTGGAACTACAGCTACGAACGTCAACCGAAGTTCATAAAAGTTTTCCTGCCTGAATTTCAGTCATGGCGGCCAATCTCAGAAGAGGAATATTAGCCTTCCATAGTGCATAACTGTGGACAGGCACAGGTGAACTCTCTTATAGACTAATGGAACACGACCAGAGAGATACGGTCCAGTTCCAACAGTTTAATAAGGTGGGGTGTTTTTCAAGGTACTAGAACTAGGGCATCACAGCGCTAACCATAAAAACTTCGGGCACTTTACCTGGCCTGGGAATGAACCCAGCTGTCACTCTTGTAATCATGCAGTTGCAGTTCATAATAAAGCATTGCAATAGTTTTCTCAAATAAAATAAGTTAGAGTAATACTTTTTCTTTCTTTCTTTAAATTTAGTTCCATTTATGGAAACAAGAGTACAAAATTAACCAGAGTGTGTTCCATACTTCCATACACATTACCACCTACCCTACTTGCCCGTGACACTCGTGACACTAGTCACAAGAAGGCGACAGGTGCCTCGACTCAGTTGTAGGGGCACGTCCCGTTTTATTACGAACGTGTCGGCTTTCTCACGAGATTTCACTTCGCTGCGTTCATATTAAGACGTTTAGATATAGGAAGGTATTTTTGACTTCCTTTTGTATTCTGTAATATAGAGATGGTACGTTATTGACAGTGGGTGTGTACTTACCTCGCTCCCTTGTGGGTGTACTAAAGGTGTACCGCTTACCCTCGGGGATTACAGGCGTTATGTTGGTTCTGGTAAACCTAGGAACCATCTTTTATGTTCGTAGACTATTTTTTTAGTGAGTCACTTGTCTTATTAAGGGGTGGAAGATACACCGACGCGAAAACGTAAGACAACGTATCAGTGCGGTCGACCAAGCTCTTTGGTTTACATTTTACAATGTAATTTGCATGTTAAAATGTAAACCAAATAGCTTAGTTAACCGTACATATTTTTATTTATTTATTGAAATCTCCCTTACAACTATCATTACAGGTACATATGTCCCTAATGCGTTAGCTTGCTCTCAAAATTAACTTAAGTTTTTGCAATATAAAACTATGAAAAACGTAAAAAATAAACTAGTACTACCACTACTACTACTATCATAGCTTTTGTACTAAGTTTCAACTATAAAAACACAATGTATAAATTATAAAACAACAACGTTTAGCCTACTCCAATCTACATTAAAACATAAAATAAACAACACGATTTTTGCGAATTCACTCAAATAGCATGTAAATATTTCGATCTTGACGTGAAGATCGTTAATAACCCGAATTGCGCGGGTCAATGGTGTTTTAGCGAAGAGGTTGGTCCTGGCAACCGGCACCGCCAGCAGCGGCGGGCGGCGCCGCCTCCACACATAGCGGTCCGGTACACACAAACTCAGGCGCTGCAGCACTCCTGGGTTATGCTCAATGCCACGAAGTAACCTAACTAAATACGAAACAAGCGTGAATTGCCGTCGCACTCTCAGTTGGTTGTACCCGACCATACCGAGTACAAACAGAGTGGGGTACATCAACGGGTAAAACGGATATACCCCATATAGCTTCCTGTATAAGTGGCGTGTGAATTTGTTCTGTACGCGTTCCAGCATTACCATGCACTTGGCCTCATGTGGAGCCCCTATATCTTTTTCTGAAATTTCTAAGCCCACATAGAATCTTTTCATCGGTAAAAAAAAAAACATGCGGGGCAGTCTTTGGGGACAGCCGATAGAAGTGAAAACTAAGTAACTTGTAAATTGTATCGTCGAGCTGTGTGTGTGTGTATTATTTTCTCTCCCCTCTCCCTCCCTCCCTCACCTCTTGCCCTCCCCCTCAGGCCCCGCACCAGTCGTAGCAGTGCTACGGGTTGTACCCACGCACGCCACGCGAGTTGCATGATTTTTGTTCATCCAAAAAGTGCTCAACGCGCCTAAAGAAGTTTTCACTTCAAAAATTGCTGTTCCATACAATACATGTGCCACATATTTTGACGGAGTCGGTATTGCACTTTTGTAGGAAACAGCAGTTTTTTTTAAATAACCGAATAAACTATGTGGAATGATGTACTGAAAATGTGGTAGCCATTTTCCGTCGGTGCTCCTTCTTCCCTGATACAGTCCCGTTTTGAGTGGATCAATGTAAAATCCGAAAGAGACAAGTGTCAGAAAAAAGTATCTAATTTGCAGTGTCAGGAGTTTGACATCGATTAGAAACTAAATAAGGGTAAAGGGGCTTGGAAGATTTTTGTATGAAGCGTAGCCGGATTAACTTCCACCGTAGTAAGTAGCTTTGTTTGAACTTGTTTGTATTGATGCCAGCTATTGATTGATACACGTTTTATGCGTGTCTGATCAAATCAAAGTTGTGCTGAAGATGCTATCAGTGAATAGACTTTAACTTTGATGGTTCATATCTCGGAAACGTAGATCATGTATCACTTTAGAACATTTTGCCTCATACAAGACTTGTTTGTATTAATACCAGCTATCGATTAATATAGGTCTTATGCGTGGCCGCTAATTTGAAAATAAATAAAAATAGCGGAAATTAATCCGGCCAAAAAATTCAAACCTTTTCACCAAAGTACCTATCTGACTATGATCAATACATTTGAGTTCAAGAGCTGTCAAGATGTGTTGAACGCGTTTCTTCGTGAAATTATCTTTTAATGTTTTAAACAAAAGCTTAAATTATAAAAGTCATTCGTCCTTGACTCATCTCTGATAATTAAGATAGTTACTCAAGTTGCATAATTTTCTTGCGATTATTATAAAATATTTCTAAAAAAATTACTATCTAGTTCTTACTTAGAACAGTTCCATTTATATCTGTGTTGTTTTGGGACCAGCTAAGTGCGAAGATCTACATTACATTATCACTTAGGCGTTACACCGAGTTCAGTAGAACCCTTTTGTATTACTAACATACTTTCAGACAGCGCATAATAATGTCTTCTGAAGTCAAGTTTATATGAAAGTTATGAAGAAGAGTCTTGGAAAGGTCAAGAGACTGAAAAAATACAGGGTCTTCTAGAGCTTTTGTTTTTTATGTATAAACTAGCCGTTGACCATCCGCGTGAAATCATTATAAAAATATTACTTCCTTATTTGATTTTCCTTATGTTTATTTATTTATTTATTTATTAAAAGGAGAACCAACAGCTAAAATAAGTGAGTAACAATTGTTTAAGCGACACAGAGCCAATTACAGGTTCTCACGAGTAGACACAGAAATAGTAGTAGAAATCTTAAGATCACTAAATAGCAAGCACTATAATAGTACAAATAAAAGGAATTAAAATAAGCAATACGCACTAAATACACTCAGACACTAGGTTAGGCATTGTTGACAAAGGGAAAATAAAATAGAAATAAAGCACTACGCGCATTTAAAAAAGTTTGCATTCAGCCGAGTACGTACAGAATAGGCTTTGGTGGAAAATGGGTCAAAAGAGAACTCCTTACAAAGAATATTGAAGTCCTTGCTCGCTCGCACTATGTATGAGTTTTGCCTATAGTTGGATGAGGAAAAAGGAATGGAGATAGGTGGATTAAATCTGACTGATCTCTGGGGGACATTGAAATGTAATTTATGCAGAAGATCAGGACAGTCAATCTCGTTATTTATAATTTTTAAAAGAAAAGTGCAATCTGCAAGTCGGCGACGATCTGAAAGTGGCTGTAAATGGAATTTCTTGCAGAGATTTAAGTAATTATCAGAATGATATGGTATACGCAGCCGAAAACAAAGAAAACGAATAAATCTCATTTGAATACTCTCTATACGATTTATGTATTTACCATAACACGGGTTCCAAATTTGTGACGCATAATCAAGGTGACTTCTGACAAAAGAGCAATAGAGAATCTTAAGGGTTTTGGCCTTCTTGAAACATCCAGCGAGTCTCATGATAAAACCCAGTGACTTCGAAGCTTTAGCTACTATTTGCTCAATGTGCACGTTAAATAAAAGTTTGGAATCGTGAAAAACTCCTAGGTCGCGAACACCGTCACATCTCTGTAATAGCTGCCCTTTAAGTATATATGTTGTCGGGAGAGGGACTCGTTTCCTGCTGAATGAGATTACTGAACATTTAGCAGGGTTCAAGTCGAGCTTATTAATTAGACAATACTCATCCAATCGCGCTAGGTCACATTGAAGAGCATCCATGTCGTCCTCCGAGGATATTGCAGAGAAAATCTTCATATCATCAGCGAAACATAGTAATTTTGAGTTTAGGAAACATGAGTCGATGTCCCCCACATAAATAATAAAAAGTAACGGACCCAATAAGGAACCCTGAGGAACGCCACTGGGAGCTGAAACCCAGCTCGACATGTAGTTACTGATAACGACAGCTTGAGATCTATTTTCAAGGTATGAGGTAGACCAACGTAGTAGATCTCCTCTGATACCATTATTAAGGAGCTTGGTTATAAGAATATTGTGGTCGATTCTATCGAAAGCCTTACTGTAATCCGTGTAAACCACGTCGACCTGAGCCCCATTATCCATTCTGTCCGTTAAAAAGTCATTGAGCAAAGCCAGATTTGATACAGTTGAACGACCCTTAAGAAAACCGTGCTGAGAAGGGCTAAAAGATTGACACAGTGCTGCATAAACTTGGTCGTAGATGACCCTCTCAAAAATTTTAGCTAATATGCACAGTTTGGAAATAGGTCTGTAATTAATTATTTCATTTTTGTGACCCTTTTTATGTACCGGAGTAATAAAGGCCGATTTCCAGATTTGGGGAACAGAACTTGAAGAGAGCGATTTTTTGAACAAAAGAGATACTGGCAAGGCGATGGTTTTAGCACATCCAATCAGCAATTTAGGTGATAAGTGGTCCGGACCAGCAGATTTAAACGGATCAAGTTGGCTAATTAACTTAACTATAACATTTAGATCAATCTCAATCGAGTGAATATCCGAGGGTATTATGGAATTTATAGCAGTTAGAGGACTAAAATTAGGAGACACATCATTGGTAGGGTCCAGAAAAGTAGAATAAAAGTGGGAAGAGAATGCATTACAAATAGACTCAGGAGAGGAAACCGTCACGTCACCATATTTAAGGAAGCTGGGTATAGCATTGGACTTGGACCGCTGCTTCACAAAGCTCCAGAAGCGTTTAGGATTTTTTTCGATTGAGGCTTCGGTTTCACCTAAATAGTTGGCGTAGCAAACTGCTTCAAGTTTATTAACCCGCTCACGTAAATGCTTAAAGGTTGCCTCATCAGAAAGTCTGCCATAGGTCTTAAATTTGCGGAGATATTTAGCTTTTTCTTTAATCAACCGTTTAAGTGCCGGGCTGTACCAAATAGGGTATGAGCTGTAAGAAACTGTCTTGGCGGGAACAAACTTATTTTGAAGGTCCGCTATAGTAGCATAGAAGTAGTTTACGGCATCATTGAGCGACATATCCAAAAATACGTTAGCCCAGTCAATAGTAAATGTGCGAGTAAGTAAGCAGTAATTAGACTCAATAATAAGTGCGAGCGAGATAAGCATAGATTGCGATGTTCTAATGAATAGATCAGCGCGATAAGAGAAACAAAAGGCCCATATTATGTGAATACAAAAGCGAGGTGACTTAGCTACGAGTACGTCAGAGATGCCAAACCTTTTATAAACGTTTAAAACATAAACAGTTGCGACTGTTAGTACATAATAATAAAAAAAGGATTTACTTCTAGACATTAGATTAAAAAAATTAATATAAAATAATGATAACGGAAAGACGCACCACACTAATTTAGTTTGTTTAAATCTCTCTCATTAGATATTACAAAGACAGCCGACCCGTCTTGCTTGCGGACATGGATCTTTCCGTGTTTAACCCATACGTGCTTATACTCCTTCTCCTTTGCTATCATTCGGGTTTTATTTAGCAGCTTTTTGGAGTCAGGGTTGAGGTGATCATTCACGTACACCCGGTTGGATTGGCCTGTAAATCCAAGGTCGTGGGCCGACAACGTCTTGAAAGAGCGAGCAGCCACAACAAAATCTTCCTTGATATATCTGTTCAAAAAGCTAACCACAATGGATTTGTCCTTAGTGTTAAACAATGGAACCCTGGATATGTAGTTGATCTGGGTTTTGGGGAACGTAAAATTCACCTTTTGACTAATATTCTCCAGGATAGCGAACAGATTTTCATCCTTTTTCAGGGGAATACCCTTGATTTCCACATTGTTCAGCCTTGATCTCTGATCGCTTGCGGACAGCTCCGATTTAACCAAGTCAATGTCAGATTGAAGAGATCCAACAGATTCCTCAAGACGCTCAAGGCTTGCAACCCTAGTCTCAATGTTCACAAGTTTGACCGAGAAGTCATCCAGTCGTTTACCATTGAACTCACAACTGACCTTGAGTTCTTTGAGTTCTTCTTTAATGCATTTGACATCATCAGACAGCGTCGGCAGGCCAGCCAATTGAACCTTGAGTTCGCGAATCTCAATCAGGATCGTTTCCAGAGACGCCGGTTCAGG
Source organism: Xestia sexstrigata (assembly GCA_941918905.2). Classification (NCBI taxonomy): domain Eukaryota; kingdom Metazoa; phylum Arthropoda; class Insecta; order Lepidoptera; family Noctuidae; genus Xestia; species Xestia sexstrigata. The sequence continues at coordinate 2,843,331 of OW799210.2, forward strand.
TGTTGGTATTGGCGACGGGGAAGGGGTTGGTGCCGGTGAGGAAATTCGGCACTTCGGGCATTTCCATGCCGCCCTTCGGTCAGCCCCCAGTCTTCTCCATCCGCCCTCAGTGATGTTAGCGCAGCCAAAATCCAGGTCCCGCTTACATGAGGCACATTGGACGCCATCATTAAAGTCAGAGTTGCAGCTGGCACACTTCATCATAGTTGAATCAAAAATTCAGGGATGAGTAAAATGTTTAGAACCCCTGATAGAAAGACCGATCGAGTGAGGCGCGAAGGTAGTTGCGTATAAGTAGTGCGAAGTGCGTAGCAGTCAAGCAAAGTACGTGCTTGCTAAGCGAGTGGTCACGAGTAACTGAAATACTACAAAAATGTTGGTAACAATTTCAATTTGAGAACAGCAGTGGCCCAGTGGTGGCGGCCCCGACTTACGAACAGTAAGTCGTGGGTTCGAACCCAGACAGGCGCATTACTTTGTGTAATTTATTTCATCACCCCTGCTCTCAAAACGGTGAAGGAAAACATCATGAGGAAACCGGCATGTCCTAGAACCAAAAAATTCGAAGACATGTGACATCTACCAATCCGCACTAGGCCCGCGTGGTGGATTATCCTTCTCATAGAGAGGAGACCTGTGTCCCAGCAGTGGGAACATTAATAGGCTGATGATGATGATGATAACAATTTCAAGGGTTTTAATTCTCAGAGTTTTGCTCGTTAGCAAACATGACATAACATCACGCCTGTAATTCGCCGAAGGGTTAGACAGAGGTATACCTAATAGTACACCAACATTTCGCCAGTTATGTTTAAGTTCCATGTAATAGGGGGTAAGCCTCTTGCCATCAACCAGGTAAAAATCTAGACTTCGTGTCTACTACTGAGATATTCCTGATGGAAAAACCCAATAACACTTTGCCCTACCTGGGAATCGAACCCAGGATCTCATGCTCAGCAGTCGCGCTTGTGACCCCTCAACCAACGAGGTACTCGTTAGCAAATTGGCTGGTAAAACATAATTGTAACCATGCCAGGCATGGCAATAGAAATTGATTGGAATATGATTCCCTCTGATACCGATCTATCGGTATGCATATGCATATTAAAAAATCAAAACTTTCTCGAGAAAATTTCAAAAGAACAATAAACGAAATAACAAAATTTAAATGACCAAATGTTTTATTTAGAAAAATTTTAGAATCCCAATGTATGTGACATCAAATGAACGACTGAAAGAAGAAATTAACCTAAGTTTTGATCAAAGTTAGGTTAATTTCTTCTTTAAACAAAGTGGGTAGGTTAAAACTGTGACCTCCTTTTTTTTTTCGGACGGGAAATCATCAAATGACTTCTCCCGCTCTGGGCGGAGCAGGAGGGAGTGTCAGACTTTTACTGACTAAAACCCATCCATGTTCCTTCATCGCCCTTTGTGTTCCGGGGTCACGGTATCTCTTTCGAACAGTCCCGCAACCCCGGCAGGCATCGGTCCTTGCGGACCCCTTCCTATTGCTGGCTCTCTTTGAGGCGCGCGTGGAACACGAACGCGCCGTCGACACGGCCTGTCGTCATGAGACGGACGGACGGCGAGCTAGCCCATAGTCCACGTCCACAGGCCCGCGCCTACGGTGGCCGGGGGCCACGTGGTGGCCCACGACGCCCGGGGCGTCTCCCGCGGCGGCCGGGACGCTGTGAGGTTCTCTCCCCTCACGTTCCGCCACCTCCTTCTCTAGCATTACTGCTTCGCAGAAGGAGGTGAACTGTGACCTCCTACGACTACGACAGAAACGACTTGCATTAATATAAAAAAGAGATTGTTTTTAGTAGGTTAATTAATCGAACACGAGTGAAAACGAAAACGCCTCAAACAGTTTGTAACAATTAATAAATCAATTATAAAAAATATTATCTAAGTTCTACCCGCATTAGTATGACGCCTATATAATTTTATTATCTAAGTTCTACCCGCATTAGTATAACGCCTATATTATTTGTATTAATTTATCCAGTAATTTTGACCTTTAAACGATTTGGTCAATAGTGTAATAAATAATATAAACATTGATATTCCAGACTTTGGTCAGCTGAACTTTTGATCAAATGACTATCGTTATTTTAAGCTTTGTTGATTTGTACGTTGTTCTTTTGAAATTTGCTCAGAAAAGTTTTGATAATCTAATATGCAACCGATCTATCGCATTTCAAATTCCAATTTAAGTACATCGGCATTAATACACCTAGCAAATCAAATTAATGCTTGAATAGCCGGCCGGTACAAACGGCTATTCAATTATAACTTGAATAGCCTGGACGATCCATGAATATACATAAACATGAATCGATCGTAAAATACACCCGAACAATTAATTACTGAACATTAATTTCATAACTTTTCGATGTAAGGATACGTTTACACTTTGTATTACTGAGGATGAATTTCACTGAACGCGTTCAGGACATCCAAACCGCGTTTAAAATATGTTATTGTCATCATTGCTATGGAATTTTAACAGCTCTTGAACGCGATTAAAATCTGCTGATCACGTTCACTTCCATTAAGAAAATTCGCCCTTAGTTACTTAAATTCTGTTCAGAAGTTGAGTAGGACTGACAGTGGGTAAATACTTTGCTAAAATACTCCAGAAACTGAATAAACTTTGGAGTGCCTTAAAATAGTCCCGTCATGTCAAGTCTGTCTTTAAAGTGTCTAAGTACCTACTCTTAATAATAACTAAATTTACAGCTAAAAGTCTGTTAAAGAAACTTTAATAGCAAGTACTAAAATATTTTTCCACATTTTTTGTTTCAAAAATTATTTATTCAAATTCAAAAACTTTAATTTCTTAGATAACTTAAATTTAGTAACATATTCCTTAAAAAACGAAGTGTAAGAAAACAACACGATACTGTGACACATGTAACTGACAGCAGCGAACCACATAAGGACAGTCCACTCTGCCAGCAATCATTCTCAGAACCCTAGGTTAGGGCTGGCCATGACGCGAGCCACCATTGATGCTGCGCGCTCCGCGTTATTGCGTAAAAACAAACTACACGCGCCGCCGCAAACATCCGCATGACGCACTGCAACGCCATGGCAACCACACCACACCGGGACACAAATACAGTGTTGCATCAAGATCCGAATCAGGGGGTCTACCTACTCTCTAAGCACGAAATCCGGGAGTAGCGTTTACTCCGTATTTACGGGCTACGTTAGGACAGGTCCGTATGTTCGTTGACGGACTTAGAGAGTAGACCTCCAGGTTCGGTGGTCCGGTTCGGGTTTCATTTTTATTATTATATTATAAAATCTTAAGTGCATACCGCGGCAGAGTATCTGCGTACATTTGTTTAGCAATTTTGCTTTGCTTAAAAGCACTAATGACCAACAATTTATATACCAACTTAGATTTTGGACAGGACAAACAAAGGTAAAAGAGAATTAATATTCACAGATTTATATCGCATCGTTATAAAAGTCATACCAAAGCCACCGTCAATGACCGACCAAGTAGGTAGAAACATTCAGTGAGAAAATGTAGCCCTTGAGTATTACTAAGAAGTCGTTACCCCACAATTTGTTTAGCCAGGAATGTTTCGTTTGCAATTCTAATCAGTTCGTCGGCAACATAAATGAAGATTTACTTTTAATTCAATTAAATCAACTGGCAACAGATTTTGATGAACAACGTTATTTCAAAGGATTTAGGAGACTCGTAAAACGTTTACATGAACAATCATGAGATTGTTAATTGTATTATTTTCCGCTTGGTTGGTTATTTGGGCAGATGTTAAACGAAAGGCTGCTTCAATGTCGTTTTTATGTAGGGATTCTAGATAACTTCATGAGCTTGTACGAATCAGATGCGTTGTTCCATCTTCCACTCACCTTCGTTTAACGCCTATAATCTTCTTTTGCTGCATATTTTGCATTAATCGCACCATTTACACAGGGTGTAAACTGACCCTCCACAATCAATCATTCCATAAGTACATCAAACTACGAAAAATGTATTGCTGGGAAATGACTTTTATTTTTCACGTTTACAGTAGGACACAATGTAACGCACTCAAAACCCATGGTGCTGATGGGTGCATTGAATAATTTGAATAGTACGAGGGTCGGGAATAAAAGTGGTATTTAAAGTAAAGTTCCACATTATAAACTTGTATAAAAAAAAACTTGTGAAAAAGTTGGAACTTTGACCCCAAATATCTCCGTAACTAAAAGGTTCCCAGGTATGGTCTTTATCAAAAAAATATCGTAATGACGGGGAGAACAAGTGCGTTTCGACTTCGTTAAGGGTATTTTTACACCCTTTATGTATTAATTGATATTCGACAACTCCGAAGTTGCCGTTCAGCTTGGAAAACACACTATACCTACCTACTTACTATCCGTTGCTTTCCATCGTAGATTGTTAGTTGATGTCAAATTTTTGTACCCAAGCAACAAAAAAGCGAATAGGCAGGGACGCGTTCCTAGCTGAATAAATAAGAAAATAATCACTTCTTGAACGTAGAACTCCTAACTCCACTTACTCATGCTCGAACACGAACCTGCCGTAGTACCGTCTCGACTCTTGACCTCATAGAGCACCTACCTAGGCTGCTCGTTAGCTGTTGGAAGGAGCTCTCGTTATCACAACTCGCAGCCGATGAGGCAGAACAAATAATGGGGTAAGGAAAAACCTTATGGTTCCATTACCGCCTAACGAAAAGGCTTTACGGTTTTTTTTTTACATAAAACGGTACGAAGTTGGTGACGATTTGAAATTGTGATAAACAGGTTGTAAACAGACTCTTAATGAAACCGTCAACCAAGCATTCTGTACATTTAACTAAGTAACCCTACGCAAAAATAATTGCTGGGAAATGACTTTATTTTTGGGGTAAAAACTCTCGTTTTACGGTAAAGCTCAATATAACGCATTCAAAACATTGTGCTGGTGGATGGATTGAATAGTGTGGGTGTCGTGAGGATGTTTACAGTAAAGTTCTTACATTAAACATGTATTAAAAAAAAAGTTGGAAATAGTACATTTTGATACAAGTGGAGAAAGTTTGTTATTGCATCCGAGGCGGAATAACTCCCGAGCCGTAGGCGAGGGTGTTTTTTAGCCGAGAACTGCAATAACAAATGTCCACGTGTATCAAACGACGTTTTTCAATACACTTTTGAAGAAATAGAATAAAACACAAAAAGAAAATCACAAAAAAGTGAAAAATAACTTTGACTTCAGTAGCCGGTGACAAAAACACCAAATCAATAACCACCAAAATCACCAAAATAAAGCAGCGTCATATAGACTAATTTAGAGTACCTTTTGCTATCATAACTTTTTTTTAAAGAGGGTCACTCGATTTAAAAGTTAACTTGTGAGCACATGTTTAGTCAATAGTACCATTTTGGTTGAATAGATGTCGCTGCGTGTATCTTAACATGTTGATGATAAGTTCTTCTTGAACACTTTAAGTTCATTTATATTATTTGATAGAACGCACCGATTACAATAAAACATAAACTAAAACCTTTTCTAAGTTATGCCCCAATATTTGTGCATTAAATCTAACCACATTGGTTTTATAATTTACACGTGATGCTGTCACAAAAGACCCAGCACAGACATACAGAAATGCACACAGACATACAGACACAGACATACAGAGAAAAAATTAAAAAATGGTAGAAATGGGTTCTGTTAGTGATCCTTTAACACCCCTACTATTTTGTTTCTAAATATTGTTATTGTTCAGAAACGCCACGGCATGAAGTAGTTTGAACCAAAACGACAAACCAAACAACGATGATGATAAATATTTTCAAAGCAAATTAGTAGTAATACCAAAATATCGCAGAACAGAAATGAGCTTGAACGTGTATCGCTGTAACCTCAGGTTTTACACTATTCTGTATTCTGTGATTGATTCATGAGTTCGTTTTTTGAAACGTTTTTTTCTTGCCTTTTAGCAGACGCCTGCATACTGAAAAATACTAGCCATCTAGAAATTGGCATACAAACTTTAGAACGTTATAGAACATCATCTCATTACCTTTCAGCAGACGCGTGCATATTACTGAAACATACTGGCCACCTAGAAATTCGCATAAAAACTGAAGATAAACCTCAAGGAACTTAGAAATTCATATTTCAATGTAAAATATGCATTAACGCGCTGTCGTAAAATTCAATTTGGATCTTTATCGGCTACCGAATTCTAATTTCAAAAAAATTGTTAATGTAAAGACAAGTATGCATTAACTTTTTTCATACAAACATTAAACACCCTTATTTATACCCCTAGGGGCCGAATTTTGTAAAACCTTTTCTTAGTGAGCACCTAGAAACCAAAAGGAACATTCAGGCCCACATTCATGTCTCTAACTTTAAAAAAATAGGACTTTCATACAAACTTTGACACCCCTTTTCAAACTTGCTTTTTTAGTGCTCGGCTGCACCCCATTGAGATCTGAAATTTTCTGAAATTTGGCACAAGCGATCTCTATGGGGTGCAGCCGAATGATGAATAATGAATTTAAACGAATGATGAATCTAGGAAACTACTGGGCCGTAAGGTCTGCCTCACGGCCCAGTAGTTTCCCAGATTTTGTGATGAGTGGTCAGTCAGTCAGTGAATGGACTTCTCTTTTATATTAAGGGTGTAAAACACCTCTTAACGAAGCCGAATGGCACTTGTTCTCCTCGTCATTGCGATATTTTTTTGATAAAGACCATACCTGGGAACCTTCTAGTTACGGAGATATTTGGGGTCAAAGTTCCAACTTTTTCACAAGTATTTTTTTTATACAAGTTTCTAATGTGGAACTTTACTTTAAATACGACTTTTATTCCCGACCCTCGTACTCTTCAATTCTTCTTCAATTTTTTTGTTCTACACCATACCTGGGAACCTTCTAGTTACGGAGATATTTGGGGTCAAAGTTCAAACTTTTTCACAAGTATTTTTTTTATACAAGTTTCTAATGTGGAACTTTACTTTAAATACCACTTTTATTCCCGACCCTCGTACTCTTCAATTCTTCTTCAATTTTTTTGTTCTACACCATACCTGGGAACCTTCTAGTTACGGAGATATTTGGGGTCAAAGTTCCAACTTTTTCACAAGTATTTTTTTTATACAAGTTTCTAATGTGGAACTTTACTTTAAATACGACTTTTATTCCCGACCCTCGTACTCTTCAATTCTTCTTCAATTTTTTTGTTCTACACCATACCTGGGAACCTTCTAGTTACGGAGATATTTGGGGTCAAAGTTCCAACTTTTTCACAAGTATTTTTTTTATACAAGTTTCTAATGTGGAACTTTACTTTAAATACCACTTTTATTCCCGACCCTCGTACTCTTCAATTCTTCTTCAATTTTTTTGTTCTACACCATACCTGGGAACCTTCTAGTTACGGAGATATTGGGGGTCAAAGTTCAAACTTATTGTCATTTTTTTTTTAAATACAAGTTTTTAATGTAAGCTTTTTACTTTAAACACCTCCACGACCCCCGTACTATTCAATCCATGCATCAGCACAATGTTTTGAGTGCGTTACATTGAGTTCTACCACAAAACATGATTTTGCACCCCAAAAAGAAAAGTCGTTTCCCAGCAAAAATTTTTGCGTATAGTTACTTAGTTTGATGTACAGAATGCTTGATGACGGCTTCGTGATGAGGTCTTTTACACCCTGAATAGATACAAAAAAACATCACATCATTATGTACTCGTAGGTACTCGTATGACCGTAAGTCAGATTTTTCATAAAAGCTTTTTAGCTGGAAAGGCTTTGCAAGCTATAGAAGTTCGACATAACCATTTGAAACCAGGAACGTTGTTTTTCCTAAAAGTTTCACCATTTTTATCATCATCATCATCATTTCAGCCGCAAGTCGTCCACTGCTGGACATAGGCCTCCCCCAAGTGTCGCCATATTGACCGGACCCGTGCGACTCGCATCCAGCGGATTCCCACAACCTTTACCAGGTCATCGGACATCGGTCCACCTAGTGGGAGGTTGTTCCGCCATTTAGTTTTCAACAAATAATAAAATATGGTGGGTATTCGTAAGTTATAGCGAACGCGAAAAATTTATTAATATCTACGGACGATACTGATTGAGCTTGTTGAAAACAATTTAGCTAAAATACTGAAGGATTATTGTATTTTCGGGGTGTTTAGTCTGAACGGACCGCTGTCAATTCATTTTGGTCCGTTCCGACGTAGACAAAAAAATCGACGTATTTACGTTACGTTTACACACCGCGCGCTCGTCGTAGGGCCTCAAGAGAATTCGAAAGTTCAGCACATCTCTCCGACCTTACCTCAAAGGGCTGATGATAAAGTTATAATTAGCCCACTTTTTTTTGTATTTTCATGTAAATGGGACCTACACGAGTCTACGGAACACGTGACGGAACGAAAAGGTCGTATACCATTATCATACAAACTCTCGTCTGCGTAAATTTAAAGATGTACGTGATCGACGTCCACCTACGCATTTTGCTTGCAGAGTTTTATAACAACCTTAGATAAAAAACCTGCCAAGTGCGAGTTGGACTCGTGCATGAAGGGTTCCGTACCATCGTAGTAGGGGAGCCCCCTTAAATTTTTAATTTATTTTTATTATTTGTTGTTATATAGAAATACACATTCTGTGAAAATTTCAATTACCTACGGATCATGAGATACAGCCAGCTGATAGACAGACAGACGTACGGACAGCAGAAGCTATGTAATAGGGTCCCGTTGCTTATCCTTTTCCTTTCGGGTACGAAACCCTAACAACATCGGTTAAAAATAAAAATGGATAACAAACTCCGTATAGTTGTTTTGTTTAAGGTCAAACTTGTTCAGTTGTTGTAATTGTTTCTTATGTTAGCATAAGTTTTTGACTTCTGTCTAAAAGGTCAGGGAAAACAAAAGACTGTCTTTTGTTTTATTGAATAAGTTATTAGAAACCTATTCTAGTATCAAACAATAAAGACGATATTTATATACACTTTGTAGGTTATAGTTATTTTTTAGTGTTTGCCCGTGGGTTTAGTCATATTTCTATTGGGACTGGAATAATAAATGGAGAAAATTGAAAATTACTTATCCAATGACATGCGTCATAGCATTAAGGTCTTAGATACACATTAGATACTTTTCTTGTGATCTATAAGTGTCTAAACGTTTTTCTAAATCCGATCAGTAAATTCCGATATTTATTAAAAAACAGTTACAACATAGAAGAGCAATACCCGCGTATTCATACTTAGGTACACTCGTACAACATTTAAATAAAAAACTCGCTGTAGGGTTTTCAATATTCGACTTGAGCCTGGCGTAGAAAATCCAAACGTGTGTCGTTTAGCAAGGTACCGCCTACTGTTACAAATAATGTGCCTAAGTGTAAAATTGCGACTTGTTTGTAATTATTTCACGCTTGCAACACTTAGGCCACCCACGACGCTGCCTGCACAAAGAGGCAGTTGACTGGCCTCGTTCAAAAGCACCGTTTGTTGTCGTCTGAACTGCCACTTGCACAGAAAAAGGAAGGTTTTCACCCTTCTATTGTGTTAATTAGTGGTAAATAGCATTATTAGGGTTGATATTGTCGCTAGCAATGCAGCATTTTTAAATGAAGTAAGTTTTGTAAAGTTGGTCGACTTTAATATCTTTTATAAATTGATATAGTTTATTAGTAGTATGCTTGTATCTGCCTAAACTTTTCCCAATAATGTTGAGGTCAAACGAGTATTTTACATGGAACGACTGTCTTTCTGACCTCAAACACCCAGTTAGTAATAGGTAATACGATACCCCTTGGTAAGACTGGTTTTCAGACTATTGGCTTTATTTGTAACGACTGTTAAAGATCTACAAAAGTTCTAATTATACTTTATTGTACGCCAATATTGTTATACAGTTCTTTTCCAATATTGTTAAATCTTTGAATACCATAGCACTCTGATATCTTCTCTTATTATTGTTTTCCTCCGTTTAATTGGGTTTTTGGTCTTTGTTAGTCTACATAACAGAACTCCAAATTGAATTTATATATTTTTTTCGTGATTAATTTCAGTAAACACTTCATGTGAAAAACATTTCATAATTCTAATAAATGGTTATGTAACTCGATGTTAAATTTGACTAATTACTACATACATAGTTACAGTTACTAGCAATAAAATCTAAGCACCTAACAAAATTCAAAAGCGATTTCTTTCTACAGTATTTATTAACGTTTTATGGTTATTCGAACAAAGTATCTAGAAAGCTATACTATTATGAAATAGGTTTTACTCTTATCTCATAGTAGAAACCGTTATGTAAAAAGAAAGAAATTACTTTTTAATTTTGTATACATTTAATTGCTCTTGACTGTACTGTATTACTTTTGCAAATGACTGTGCGTAGCGTACGCACGACGGCCAATCAAAAGCAAGACCATATTATACTGGAAATGAATAGTTTGATGTGTTGCCGTGTGTACCCTAAATAAGTACAGTCGACGTCGTATTTGTCCCTAAGAATAAATGACAATTGAACGCCAAAAATGGCAAGGTCTACTTGCGTGTAGTGACATAATACTTATAAATATTAGTCTTTAATTTACTGAGAAACGTTGCAAAAGTGGTAACGCGCGAGTATATCTATACGGTTAAATTGTCATTGTCACAAAGGTCACCGAGTATAAACTAATTAATGTGACATTTATGTCACGTTGTATCATAGCTTATTGATATTAATCGCTCCTCCATTACGTATCGCGAATAAACTCGATGACAGACGAAATTAATATCAATCTGAAAACGATTATTAACTATTCGAATTTCCAAAGTATTTTGTGACAGTTACTGTGAAACTTTAAAGGGTGGGTCAAACTTAAAATACCTTATGGTTAGACGTAGGAAAGTTACCAAAATTGTTTCACATTTTTAAACTAAACCTAGCTAATTCAATAAAAATATATTTAAAAGAGACCCTTTTACTCTACAAAATAACAGTAACATACTTTTCCATTTTAAAAATTTTACGCACTTACCCTAATCCTATCAGATTTGTTTACACTCTCAAAGAAAAGTCTCGTTTCATCACACAAAATAACATTTTAAAAAGGCCTTTTTACTATTCAAAATCCCACTTAAAATCCATACAAAAAATGCTAAAAACGACAGGCACAGACAGTGATTAAAACTAACCTTATAATGAAACCTTTGACTTTTTGAGTGACAGAATTCGAAAACTGGTCGTATAAAACGAACTAGAACATAAGGCATCGGAGGGCACGTGGACCTTGTGGCATGATTTGTTTAATCTGTCATGTGTTTTCTATGCTTGCAATCGTCGACTAAAGACGCTTGTCGCTTGAGCGTGTATGTCGTGACCAATTATGTAACATATGGTATAGAAGCATACTTACCTATATTATTTTTATAAAGAGTGTAAAAGGAACCATCACAAAGCCTTTAACTAAGCATTTCGTACAAGAAACATAACACTGCGTAAAAAATATTTTTCTTGGTGTGAAAAATCACCATTTACGTTAGCTCAATGTAACGCACTAAACATTGAATAGTATTAGGGCCATGGAAGTAATAATGGTAAAGTCATAGCATTGAAAACTTGTATTAAAAGAAAAGTATAAATGTGTGTGTGGTGTGAAACATGTAGTTGGTACTTTGACCTTCACTAGAATGGTCCAGTACAAAAAATGATCGCAAGAACCTGAAGAACAAGCGCCTCGGCTTCGTTAGGAGTGTTTTTACACCCCTTATATATCTCTGGAGTTCTGGACCAAGGCCACACATGATGAATATTACATGAACTCTTCATACGTATTTACACTTAATTGCGTTATGTATTGACGTAACAGAGGCGGATTATGAATTAGACGCGTAATGGAAAGCGAAGTGAATGATGTGAACATAATGTGTTGTGGGGTAAAAAGTGCGGGGCGGTAAATGAAAAATAAATAAGCGATGTTTGTCGGAGTGTAGGAAGAATGAAAGCTGACTGTTTGATAAAGAATAAGGTTGAAGTTAGTTTAACGAAACCTTTTTTTTTTTTTCGGATTGGAAATCTTCAAATGACTCCTCTCGCTCTGGGCGGAGCAGGAGAGAGTGTCAGACTTTTACTGACTAAAACCCATCCATGTTTCTTCATCGACCTTTGTGTTCCGGGGTCACGGTATCTCTTTCAAACAGTCCCGCAACCCCGGCAGGCATCGGTCCTTGCGGACCCCTTCCTACTGCCGACTCTCTTTGAGGCGCGCGTGGAACACGAACACGCGCCGTCGCCACGTGGTAGCCCCCGACGCCCAGGGCGTCTCCCGCAGCGGCCGGGACGTGAGGTTCTCTCCCTCTCACGTTCCGCCACCTCCTTCTCTAGCATGACTGCTTCGCAGAAGGAGGTGACGGCATCCCATTCCGTCTCGCTCCGGACCATGGCCTGAACCAGGGCCGGACGCGAGAGGTCGCCGCCGCCGATCACCGCTTCGAGGACACGGCGGTGCTCCGCCCACGCGGGGCACCTCCACCGTGTGCTCCACCGTATCCTCCGGTCGAAGTAATTAACTCATTGTCTGGGAACCACACAGTCACCGCAAGCCCTGTTGCCATGCTAACAACAACATGAAACTTCTGTTGCTATGTAATTGTTGGCGGGTCAGGCCAAGCCGTGAATGATTGATGACTTGGCCGCTGTCTACTGTCTACGCTGTGACGTCACGATAATATCGGGAGCCTCGTTTACACTTGACCAATGTATTAATTAGATACCAGCTGTTGAATGGGAGCAGATTGAAGTCAAAAGTATCCGAAGGTGGACTATCGGCCTTTGGAAACAGTGCAGACAGCAAAACAATCTCATAATCAAACTAAATCTGTCTATGGCTGACACAAATGTTTTGACTATTTGAATGGGCACTACCTTGCAAATGGATTCCCGATTAATTGGTTTTGTCTTGTCTTTGAAGGTTGTTACAGGTAGTCAGTGGCCCGAAAGTCTGACAACCGGTCTTGGCAAGGGGTTTCGTAGTGATTATTACTCAGTATTATCTAGGTTGTGGAGGTCAGGTAGACAGTCACTCCATGTGAAAAACTAGTATTCAGCTGAATCCAGTCAGACCGGAAGCCGACCCCAACGTAGTTGGTAAAAGGCTAGGCAGATAAACGTCGCTTGTTAACGCCAAATTGCTTTTTTCAGTTTCATTCATTCTGTTTAGGCAGTTAAGGCTGTGCTTGCTGTCAGCTAGCCAGTATTATCTTGTATTGTTGTTGTTTTGTAAGTGTAGTGTACTCTAGACTGTTTAATTTTGAAGCTAGATAATGATACGCCCTGGCTATGATTAATAGATACTGGCACTCCATATAGTGTAATACAAAATTGTGTTTGTGACCGCTACACTGAATTATGGCTACGATATAGCGCTTTCAACGTAAACATAATTTTATTCGTTTACAAATGCTAAATTATAGTGGATAGCAATTTTCCGATGGACATTGAACTATAACCTTTTATAATAGTATAAAAAAAAACACGTCAAAATTCGCCTGGGGACCATACCATGCCAATTTTTATCAATTAGGTATATTAATGAGTTCCGGATAGAAAGTTCTGCGTGAAAATACACGCAAATGAAAACTTTCAACTGTTTGACTTGAGTTGTCAATTATAAGCAAACTACTTGGTGCTGCGGGTTTCTTGGGCTATGGTAAAATATCTTGATCAACAGGAAAAGCTGCTGAGCCAAATTCTCTTCTTCTTAGTCGAGACACTCTTGTCAGAGTGGTCGTGGTTGCACAGACGAGGTACACGGAGAGATGTTCGGTGGGTCGTTGACTTCCCCGAGGATTGCCCTTTCAGCGATGTGCTTCTATTTCTGCTGATTGGAGACGTTGCGAGTACACTGGACCATGGTGGACTCAGTAGCTTTCTTGATCAGGTCAGTCCAGCGAGTTGGTGATCGGCCGCGTGATCTCTTGCCCTCCACCTAGCCCTGAACCACCAGGAGGAGGAGGAGTCTGAGCCAGATTGTAAAACTATAAAAAGAAAAGCTTGTAGTTAGCTTAGTTTCTAAAAGCTAATGCCTAATACAGGCTGTACCTATTAACCTCACTCCTAAAATGTGTAGTTTTTGAATGTATGTCACGTCTCACGTAATTCCATCATATTTATAGTTTTCATTCTTAGTTTAATGAAATTTCGATGTCATCTTATTTTCAAGAAATACACTAACATTTAAGCTGTTTATAACAGAGAAAATTAAAAACGAGCAACAAACTACTAAGTTTTAATCCCTTAATCATGTCCTCCTCTCTGCAAAGTAATCACGAAACTAAAATCTCTAAGGTAAACTGAAAAATCGCTTAAACTTTGTCTATTTGCTAAAGAGAGTAACCGTGTAATGCCTCGTTCACGCCCTCAGGTTTAATTAATATTGAAGGTTACATTCATATGAGGGCAATTACTGATAGATATTGTGATCGATTTACCGGGGGCAGTTATATTATTGTTTTTGAAACTCCAAAGAGAGATAGATATATATTTGGAGCCTCCCTCCTATAACCATGTTATAATGGCTAAACTCTAATCTGTGTCTGGTGCTATGTTTTTTTATAAGCAGATCTAAAGAGGATGACCTACTGTCCAGTAAGTAAATTACATACTTACTTACTGGACAGTAGGAGATTCCAAATTTAAAATCTCGCTTCTTACTGGACAGTTGTGAATAAGTTTCCGGTAGATTTCACTTTCTGGATACTTTATAGAAATGTTATGGCAACATTACATACCATTTTTGAGAAAATTATATTATTAACTTAAATAACTTTTACTCGCGGTTTCGTCCGCGTGAAGTAAGGGATAAATAGTGTCCTATGTGTTAATCCAGGTAATAAACTATTTACACACCAAATTTTATCCAAATCCGTTTAGTATTTTTTGCGTGAAAGAGTACTAAACATCCATACAAACGTAGTGGGTAAGAAGTAGATTGTCAAAATACTTTAACACCATTATTCGATCGGATTTTCCATCAATCTGACTACTCTGAGAAGAAACACCGAAACGAACTCAGAGGTTTATTAAACTCCCGAAGTCCCGAAATTTCCTTGGTCATATCATATAAGGATCAGGCGGACGCGTCTGAGATGGTCCAAGCCAAGCATCTTCTTTTGTTTATTTTCTCTGCTGTCGCTGTTGCAAGACGCATGTTGCTTGAACGTTGAGCGCGTGCCAAGAGCTTAAACTTTGTCTATTTGCTAAATAGAGTAACCATGTAACCTAGCGAGTCACTAGTGTCAATTATAAACAAAACTAATTACCGGTGTGTTCTCAGAGGATTTGCACGACCGCAAACCAGAGGGGCGAGGGTTAACGAATTTTTACCTGAAAATTGTCGAGTTGAAAGGTCATGTTATTTTTGTAGCCTTTTTTTGTTGACCGAGTATTCGTTTCTGTTGCGTTAGATGTAATTATTATAAAGGGTGTAAAAAACCCCTTAACGAAGCCGAAAGGCACTGCGATCATTTTTTTGTTCTACACCATACCTGGGAACCTTCTATAGTCTCCGCCAGATAAGTAGGAATTAAAGGTCATTAATCCACATACATTTATTCAAATACATAATTCCGAAAACAGATATAATGACATAACTTGTCCCAAAATGACCTTTATCGTGATCCTTGACTTTTTCTCGTAATAAAAAACGATTCATAATGTATTTTCGGGGTACCTACGCAGAGAAATTAAGGAAAGAGCAATGACCTTTAATTCCTACTTATCTGGCGCAGACTATAGTTACGGAGATATTGGGGGTCAACGTTCCAACTTTTTGATAAGTTTTCTTTTAATACAAATTTTTAATGTAAGATTTTTACTTTAAACACCTCCACGACCCCCGTATTATTCAATCCATCCATCAGCACAATGTTTTGAGTGCGTTACATTGCATTTTGCTAGAAAACATGATTTTTCACCCCAAAAAAAAAGGCGTTTTCCAGCAATAATTTTAGCGTAAAGTTGCTTAGTTTAATGTACAGAATGCTTGGTTGACGGCTTCGTGATGAGATTGTTTACACCCTGTATTTTCATGGGACTGTTGCTATGACGCACTTGGCATTTCCTCGTTTGTACACTCATACAAAACACCTAAATCCTTTTTTCAAGATTCAATACTCGGTTTAGAGCTCGGAGTTATCATAACATGACTAAGAGAACATAATATTAAGTTAGACATTCATTTATCTCAAAACGTAATACTTAACTTAGATACTGCATAGAAATCTTGATGTTTCAGGTTTGCATCAATAGGTACCTACATAATTATGTACAGTGTTAAAACCGTGCGATGCAGGGATTGTTTGAATACAAATAAAATGTTTGATTTTTTCTCTTGCTTTAGTCGATTGGGCGGCACGTAATTTTTTCTTTCCTTAAATCAATAAAATACATAACTATCAACCCAAGAAAAGTATTAAAAGTTAAGTTCAACTACTGCTTGTCGCTTAAAAATAATATTAAACTCCTGCAATTTTCTACGACAGTTGAAACGTCCGTAGCTGTCGCGGCCATGTTGTGACGTCATTTACCTCAATCTGCCTTGTTTACATACATTTTTTTGCTCTTATTAGAATAAGTTTACTAATTGTTTCTGCTCTAGTCAGGTAAAAATTGCAATAACAATATTATAATAAAATCTTAGGAAAACTTTAAGCACTTTTCAAATAAAAGTGTTTTTTGACACATGGACTTTGACGTCACTATCGGCGTATTCGAGGACGACGCGTTTTGAGAGTGCGTTCCGTTTCAACAAAAACATGCTACATAAAACAGAAAACTTAAAAAAAAACAGTAAATTGTAAAATAAGTGATGTATTAGCAACATAAACAAGTGTACCACAATGTTTTTATGGGCCAATACAGGGCATTTTTAATAAATAAAAAGAGTTTTGTATTTCATGCATATTCCCTATTTTCAAAAGATCTTTTTTTTTATTACAATCCTAGTAACTCGCGTTTTTGTCACACAGCAATGCTAAAGACTTAGACGAAACTGCGGAGCTAACTTAATACCATTTAACAGTAATAAAGTATCATCAAACTTTCCCTTCATAGTGAGACAACGCGCTAAGGAGCAATAAGGGCCGGGTTCCACGGTTCCACCAGACGGCTTAATGGCGTGGCTGAAGGGCGAAAGCTTTTATCTTATGTACACACAAAACACCCTTTGAACTGAAGATCACGATGGAATACTTGAATACCTTAAGTTACTCGTAAATGCTTCGAATTTCAATGTCATGAGTTATTGTTAAGGGATTTTCGCTAAATTTATATCATTTAGAATGCCTCGTTGCTTTAGTCGTTTCTGAAATCCTGTCATCACTCAGTAGCAGCCAGGAGTCTGACTCTATACCCGGCAAATGGTATAAAACTCACCTCCAATAGGCGAGACGACAAAAAAAATCTAATTAGTCCGTCAGTTAGATTATCAAAAAATATTTGACCCGTGTTTTTTCTTTTGTTACGTAAACCAAAATTGACGAAGTTATGACGCTTTTAAAATTCTCAATATGTCACGCCTTGGTATAATTTTAGCTAATTCTGACGTCACGAGCCCCGTACGAGAACGTCAGATGAATATTGACGAAGATAAAACGCATCAAAACTCGGGAGGGGGCTCCCGAGTTTTGATGCGTTTTATCTTCGTCAATATTCATTGATTTACAAAAACAAAAAATACGTGTCCATTAATTTCCAATACTCTAACTGACGGACTAAAGACTAGATTTGCAATTTTTTGATACTGTCGTCATGCCTGTTTATAAGGGACTTAAACATAAATAGCGGTATGTGAAGTACTATAGGCACAGTTCTAGCTTACCTGTCGGGGAATACTTACAGTATTTACTTTATTTACTTTACTTATAATGTTACTATGTAAATATTCTTAATAATTGCTTTAAAGGCAAGCGACGAATTATTAGGCTACAGAATTTGTCTTACGGTAGGGTGGAGGGTCTGGTCTGGTCCCAATAGCCCACTGTCATAAACCGATAAAAGTTAAACTCGATTTAAATCAGCTGACTTGTCTCTAAATACTTCAGGGCCGATGCCATGTCTCCACTGTCAGCGGCTGTCGAAACTTTTCTAATTCAATAAAGAAGTAAAAGCCAGACATAATAAAGAGCCCTTCTATAATTTAGTAATACCGTTTGGCTACGATCTACACGCCCAAGCGACAGGCATGTTGCGAGACCTACACGCTCAAGCCACATCCCCGTTTGCAACAGCAACAATTTTGAGGTTATTCAATTTTATAGTTGTTTAATTGAATACATTTTATTATTTAAAATTAAAAAATATCAAAATAATTTATTGGAACTTAAATAATTTGGCGAAGCTGTGAAAACAATAGAAAACATCATCAAATCACCGCGACGCGGCTAGAAAGAAGTCCCTCACCTCTTAAATCTTGGATTGTTACAAGTGAATGCTCCTGGTAGGAGCACCTTGAGGCGAAGAAAAAAAATGCCACTCTCGTGTGAACTCCCTGACAAGTGAACGCACGTCGCGACACAAGTCTGATCGCACGGCCTGAGGTCGTGAAGAGGGCATTAAGATTTAAATATTATGCAGAGGCAGGTGTATAAATAGGTGCCCTAGATGTTTATATTTTAATGTAGAACACAATTATCTTGACGTGAAAACTCCGGTATGGCTGACGACCTACATCGATTTAAAAATAAAATTCGGCAAAGGTCGACACGGTCGAGCCTTTAAAAGGGCTGGTACAAAATTAAAAAAGTTTCCAGCGATACCTTTTTTCACAGTCGTGTCAACATTTCAAATAGATGGAGTGATCAATCAGTTCAATGCGTGCTGCATTGCCAACTGATTGATCACTCCATCTATTTGATGTTTTTCTTGTATTTATAACGGGTGATATATCGTTATTTTCAAGTTAACATTTTAATGGATAAGTAATATATTTTTATAAGCAGTGATAGCCTAGTGGTGGTACCGTAGGACTGCCAAGTAATAGATCTCAACTTAAAAAAAAAAAAAAAAAAAACAAAAACAGAGGTGCATGTCTTGGGTTTACCCAAGACATGCACCTCTGAATTTTCGGATTCATGTGCGTATTGTACAATTATCAATTGCTTCGGTCAAGGAAAAACATCGTGAGGAAATCAGCATGCCTTAGAGACCTACAGATATTTCTCAACGGCATGTAAAGCCAAGTCAGAGGCCCATGGGCGGCATAAAAACTCTGACACCAGGTTAGGCACTAACCACACGATTAACAAAGAAAATTATATTTTTTACCATGGCAAATTGGCGGCTACTTAATAATGATTTGGGTACAACCATTACTGAATATATAATGATGTAATGTAGGTATCACAATCCGATAGACCCCAACAGCTTACCATTTTAATATTTAACGATTTAAGGTTATATTCGGAAACAATTTCAATATTGTATTCGTATTTAACAATTTATGAAATAAATGGATAAACAATTAAATACAACGATGAGCTATCTTATATTGTATACTAGCTTCTGCCAGCGGCTTCGCCCGCGTGAAGTTTCATAATGGTCCCATGGGATCTTACTACCTGTGTTAATTCAGTTTATAAACTATCTGTGTGCAAAATGCCATCCAAATCCAATCAGTAGTTTTTGCGTGAAAGAGTAACAAACATCCTAACATCCATACTCACAAACTTTCGCATTTCTAATATTAGCAGGATACAAAATTAATGATCGATATTACGAGTACTGTTCACTTTTCTTACTTTGAGAATAATTTACTTTATTTTATATCTAAGTTTTCGTTTGTTTATCAGCTGAGCGATGGATCGCGTTTAATTAGATTTTCTATACGCAAATGTTGGGTCAAGGAGAACATTCTAAGTCCTGATCGTCGCGTGACAGATATTTTTTAATTATCTAGTTACTACTGCTTTCGAGTATTGTCCTGGCTTTGTAGAAAAATACTTTTGTCACTAGTTCTTGAATTTGTTTTGCGTTTTTAGTCTTTGTCTATTGTATGAGGTTGACCAAAAAGTTTTGAAAAATAGTAGAAATTAACCTGGGCCTTGCAGCTACATACATATCAAGAACTAGAATTAGATAGGGTGTAGTAACTCACATGATTATGACCAATCTAATAGTTATGACCAATGCTGAAAGGCTGAAACTTGAATATTTTGTTGATTTTATTTTCTGCTAATTTTTTCACAAAATAAATGAATATTTATTTATTTGTCTTGGTTTTTGTTAAAACTACCTCGTTGATCTACTGAACAATTGAGTACGAGGTTTTGGTTTCCATTTTAGTTTAGGCCGGGCAAAGTGTGATTGGGTTTTCTCATCAGGAAAGGTGGAATGGGAGTGGACTATACACCTCTGCAAAGTCCTTGAGGGATTACCGGCGTAATGATTTATTAAACATTGAATGGCATTACTTAAATTATCTAACATATTTTATGTAAAAAAGTAGGTATAGAACTTTATAATTCCACGCTCCTAAAGAGTACCTATCTTTATTAATCCTTCTCGAACGATCTCATCCTCGTTTATATCTCGATTAACTTTGTATTTCATAAAGTTGATTACTTTGTGATCCTTTCAAATAAATCTAGAAACAAATAGAGTAATTACAGAGTTGATAGAAATTCATTTTATGCTTCATTTAGCCGTCTTCAGTTTGAGTTGTAATGTTAAATTATTTGTAGAAGGACGCTTTATATACAGTGGGACGTGCTTTTTGCCCAGATTCGTAGATGTGCGACGTCAGTCTTTTGGTACACTTTGGATTAGTACTGTGTTTATAAAGCGTGTCTTTAGAAAATATGCTTAAATTTAAAGGTGTGGTTACAAAACTTCAAATTAAACGAAGGTCGATTAGAGTGAAATAATAATAATCAGCTGTCCCATATAAAACTTTAGTAGGTACCTACTCGACCCAAATGATTATCTTTTATATTGTATATCACTCATTTCTGATACACGCTGTATAGTAACTTTATTGCTTACGGAGATACTAGGCCGTGAATGTTGCTAGTTATCTAGAAGTTTGAATATTGAAAGCATTGTTTTGACGTTCTAGGTATTTGTGTAATTAGAGCTAGGCAATGTTTTCGCTCGTTCAGTACGAAGTTCAGGCTTTCAGTGAACTGTGAATGTGGCATTAACCTTTTGAAAGCCAGAGCACAAACGCACGCGCGTGCCCTCCACACCAAGCCATAATATCACCTACCATTTTGTCACATATTTGTGTCAAAGTTTTTTTTTTATTGGCCGTATAGCCGCTTCTATTTAAAAACTCAACTTTGTAAACCTTAACTGATCTTACCAGTCGAACCGAAACCCAGAAAGAACAAATTCTTAGCAGTGACTGCAGATAAAAACAAAAGAGCTGCACAAAAGCTTAATAGTGTTTTGGTAAAGATCAAAAATAGCTCTCAAACCATAAATTCAAAACGTCGATAAAGCAATCTTTTTATAGTACGTACCTACAACAGTAAAATAACAAATGAGTCAATATCGCCCCGTACGTGCTCTTTATTCGAGAAAGCCTTTAACGTGAAAAATGGAGGCAATTCAATAATAAAATAACATTTTTTCACACGAGTAACCTTTCAGGATTTTTGCGAAAATAATCGCCATATTTAAAACTTCATACTTTTTGTTGTAGCTGGGTAAATGAACTGTTCGTCTTGGGCTATCATTGAGTGCTTCGACTCATTTATTAAGAAAAAACTTTAGTTCGATACAAAGTTCATGAATTAAACCAATAACAATTAGTTTTAAAGCTAATATAAAGAGTACCTAATCAGCAAGCATTGTTAATGTCAATAGAATCCAGGGTTCTATACGAAATCGTATAAAGACTAAACATTTGTTCGAAATTGGCATTTTCTAATTCGCAATTCGAACAATATCGAATCCGATATCATTTAAAAAATAAATGAGTGGGCTTAGCACGAACGCGAGGAGTTAGCGAAAAACTTTGTAGTTGAAAATAGATAGGTACTCGTTTTCCAATTAATATTGAGTTTATTCATACCGATGTTTGATTGCACCCTCCAGGACTTGAATGAGCCAAACGACAGAGCTGTCCAGGTTGCTACATCAGACTGACAACAACAACAACAACAACAGCCCATAACGTCCACTGCTGGACATAAGCCTCTCCCATGATGGGAGGAATATGCTTGGCAGGCGGATTGGAGATCGCAGTGATGAAAGACTAACAGAAAACGCTGCTGCCCATTCTCTGGTCTACGGAGGCGCAAGGTGTTCTGCCTCAGACATTAGTCCCCTTATACGACACCCGTGAGTGTAATGGGTTGGTTCTATTCTACTCTGCCGGATACCACACGGCTAACGTCAGATCGTCGTCGTCGTCGATGAGACTGACGTCAAATAAATATTTTTCTTTCTTTCTTTACATACTGTTCACACAAAATTCGAGTCATCGATTCGAGACAAAGAAGAAGATGTTTGATACTAATTTGTGCTTGTAATCGAATAATTAAACCAAAGTGCAATAGGATAATTGCATTTTCGAAACAAAAGTATTCGAATTTACGGTTTGTTTACGTCATGCGCGAGCTAGGTTCTGGACTCACTAGATTTTAATCTTGAGCAATACAACTGCAGGTTGTCAAGGGCAATATAAATGATATGAAGTTTGTCCTGTGTTGGTTGTTACCTGTTGAAGTGTCGACGTAACTTCGCGCTGTGCTCAACTCGTTAGCAGTTTTACTCGAGAGGTGTTACATAAATACACTCTACCTAAGAATTTGAAGAAGTACTTTTATTTTATGGAGTTACAAATAACTTTCTAAATGAAATTGCTCTCGTTAACTAAGGTTTTCCTTGTAGTAAGTAGTACTTCCTTTAGGAAACGGTAAGTTTTTCCGTCTCGCTGTCGCGATATCGCGGCCGGCCCAAAAGTGTTTGCAAAGGTTGAGTGTAATTTTTACATAATTTAATTCTTTTTTATCGTGCGGTTAGTGCCTAATCTGGTGTCAGAGTTTATGTACCGCCCATGGGCCTCTGACTTGGTTTTAGATGCCGTTAAGAAATATAGGCATGTCGGCTCTTAGGCTCTTAGGCACTTCCTCACGATGTGTTCCTTCACCGAAGCAAGTGATAATTATACAATACGCACATATGAACCCGGGAAATCAGAGGTGCGTGTCTACTGTCTTGGGTTCGAACACTTTGAACTCGTGACCAGTTTTATTTTTAATCAATCTGAATTTATAATCAGTGCTAATGGTTCAGTTCTGGTTTAAAAATAAGCTCCAAAAAAAAGGAGCACCTTTTCGATCCAAAATAAATTCTGACCTCTCGCCAAAAAAAATAACAAACAAACATTTTGTAAATCCAACAAGATTAATCTCTTCGCTAAGCTTTAGCGAATTTTATCGCCGATTAAAAAACGGAACATCAGCAACGCAATTTGTGACTTAATTGACTTTATAATGAGACCGTGGAAGTTACACTGACTTCCCAGCTAATAGCGATCAAAAAATAATGAACCCCAAAGTCTGCCTCTTAGATATTTTTAACCCGTTTTTTGCACCAACAGGTCTTTAGAAATAAACTAAATACATTAATCAATATTCGATTAAGTTTCCGAGTCATGGATGTTTATATGTATAATAAGTATTACAAACAAAAAGTATCTATGTAGTATATCAACTATCTGGTGTCCACGACACAAGCCTCGTTGCTTAGTGTGGCACTAGATGGCGTTGTGTGTAATGTCCAACGATATATAATTTTTTTTTATGGTATGAAATAGAAACTACAGAACACACACACACGATTCTTGAGTACAAAAAGCTTTTGTTGTCTTTATGTTTTCATTTTCTATGATCAGGCTTGCAAGAAGCAAATACTCGTAAATATCTGTTTTGTTGTCTTTTTTATAGCCTCATAAGTTCAAGGACATTACAACAGTTCTTTCACAGTTAACCTATTCAGTATCTAATTATATTGGGTAACCACTAACTAACCTTAGGTGTGAAGAAGAAGAACATGGAACATTTTCTTTTTTACACAAATCAACCTTATCTTTAAACAACTGAAAAGCTAGCGGTAAATAAACTGTCAAATGACAGTACATAGGGATTTTGTACACATTCCCATTACCTGTCACAATAAATCTGCTCCAAAAAGATTTTTCTTTATATAAAAATAATCTCAAGACGGTTGCCATAAAAAATGGGTCCGTTTACGTCGGGCGTCGGGTGTCGTGCAACAAATCGCCTGTCAGGACGAGTGCGTATCGATCGGCCGACAAGGTCAGGGGCAAGGTATGCCACAGATTAGATAGCAGTACAGAAAGTTCAAGTGAAAATGCACACAAAGACAGGCGTACAGTGAATGTAAGCGCACTCGCAACTGGTACATATTTGAAGATGTGTGCGAGAATATAGAGCAAACGACTGAAAGCTAGTGGCCAGGTGCCACTGTGTCAAATTACTACTGCTGTGTGTCCTGAGTTCAATTCCCATTTCGAGAAAATGTTGCCAGCCAGCCTGAAGTCTGGATCTGTGACTGGTTGATGGCAATAGAAACACCCACCATAAAGACACGAGTAAGTGGCGAAACAAACTGAGTACTGTGGGTAGTGTGGGTACACCTCTATCGAATCCTTTAAGGAATACAGTCATGGCGTTATGTGCCTATTCAGTTCTCTCTGTATAATATAATACAAACACAAAGCTTTCTTTCTTTCAACATACTTAAAATCACTGTACCTACGTCCTCGTCTTTGTATTCTTTTCCGTTTATTACCCGTGATACCACCAGCAGTGGTACCACGGGTAAAAAAAAAACCTGTAGTACTACCAAGCGATCCAGTGGTATCCATGGTTTTACCCGTGGTACTACTGGGGTTGGTACATAAGATGAACAATCATAATCTCATTATTGAAAATCTCAAAACCATAATCTCAACACTCTCTTTTTGCTCGTTGTATGAGTTATGCTGTCCTTCTGAACTTATCTATTCTGTGGCTTAATGCCGTGATAAATTGACTCCGTCTGTCTGTCGGGCGGTCTCGTCATGACATGTGACGTCACGGTATACTTACCAGACATTGCCAGCTGACGTTTGACAGGCGACAATGGTTAGATAAATTAATTTGTCGATGTATAGAAAGGGTTTGTAGAGCTTTGACATTTTTGTTATATTGGTGAACTATTTGCTAACTTTTAGTAAGAGTTGACGAATATATGCTTGCACACCACTGCATCAGACAGCTGCTGAATACCAGTATTTAAATTCATTTATTTATCCGAAAATGGTACATTACATGGTCTTAAATTAATAACTCTCACATTCTGCCACGTGGGGCGCGCAAATATTAGGTACCCAAATAAAATTATTACAATACAAAAATAAAAATATTAGGTTAGTATTGATACTATTGAATAAATAAGTACGAATTATTCTTACAATGTGAGGCAGGTAATAGGCGGCTAATGAGGCAGTATTTAACTTGAAGTGACTGCCTCTCTGATCTCTTACGACTCTATTATTGGATAAACAGGAGGAGTTCGTTGCTAAATAGAAAGAAAGAACAAAAGAAAAAATATTTATTTGGGACAAGCACAGGAACTAAATCCAAATAAAAAAAAAAAAAAAAACAAATAAATAAAATAAAAAACAAAAAAAACAGCGCAAATAATAACAGCTGCTTGGTCTGTGGATGGGTTTACACCCACTACATACCGAGTTTACTCTGTGCCTCGGAAAGCACGTTAAGCTGTTGGTCCCGGCTGTCATTTGTAGATCTTTGACAGTCGTTACAGGTAGTCAGTGGCCCAAAAAGTGACACTGACTGACAACCAGTCTTACCAAGGGGTATATTGTTACCCAGTACTAAGCTGGGTTGTGAGGTCAGATAGGCAGTCGCTCCATGTATAATACTGGTATTCAGCTGCATCCGGTTAGACTGGAAGCCGACCACATCATAGTTAGGCTAGGCAGATGATGATGATGACCCCTTGGTAAGACTGGTTGTTACACTTTCAGCCTTTCGGACTACCCATCGCTTGCACTCAAAGAAGATAAAACTACACAAGTGTAAATAATTTGTGTGCTCCTAGTAAGAAACATATTTATTTATAAAACTTCAACTATGAAGAACAAAACCATCTACTTATTACAAGAATACTCTGTCAGCGACAAAAAAGTCGCCCTATTTTCGTAAACTCTACAGTTCTGAATTTCTGTTTAAGTTCGCGAGAAAATATGCAGCTGACACAATTTATATTTTATTTCATGTTAGCAAGGGGATTTATATAAAATACGTTCGTAAATTCTTATGTTGCGAAAGGTATTGTGAGAGCCGTTGAAAATTGAAAGATTGTGACCGTTGGATTTGCTTGGGATTGAGCGAATTTTAAAAGTAAATTTGAATTTTGGTCCTAATACTAGGGATAATGTAAAAAAACCAATCAATGTAGTGTGATGAAGCCATGCAAAATTATACTTAATACGCCCATATTTCGCCAGATGTGCGTAAGCTTTGTTTTTAAAAAAAACCTTGCCACATACTAGACATTTCTTCGGTATCGTGGGTAAGTTTACAAACATTTAAACACACGTACACAAACAGCCAGACCCGGAACCTTCAGGCTATGCAAATATTTCTTCCGTGCGGGAATCGAACCCGACATACGCAGCGCAGCATGCAATCGCTCAACCACTGCGCCAACCGTGCCGTCAAAGTCTTATGTAATAGGAAACCAGCGTATTGCCATCAACCGGGCACTAATGCTGACTCCCGGCTGTACTAAGAGATCCTTATGATATAACACTCATAAATGAACTGTTAGCCATACAAGTCTCCGTGATTTCTCTCATCATCCTACCCTACAGCAGTCCACTGCTGAACATAGGTCTCCTCAATCCCACGCCACTCAACTCGATTCTCAGCTACTCTCATCCAGTTGCTACCTAAATAAATAAATAAATATCGCTGGACATTACACACAGCGTCATCTAGTGCCACACTAAGCAACGAGGCTTGTTTCGTGGACACCAGATAGTTGACATACTACATAGATACTTTTTGTTTGTAAAAACATACTTATTATACATATAAGCATCCATGACTCGGAAACAAAATGTCCATGCTCATCACACAAACATTTGCGCATTTGCGATTCGAACCCGGGACCCTAAGAACGCAAGGCAGCCTCACTACCGCTGCGCCATTTAGGTCGTCGTAATTTCTATCATTATCATCATCAGCCTATAAATGTTCCCACTGCTGGGACACAGGCCTCCACTCTATGAGAGGGAATTGGGCTATAATCCCCCACGCGGGCCCAGTGCGGATTGGTAGATGTCACGTCTCGTCTTCGAAGTTTTTGGTTCTAGGACATGCCGGTTTCCTCACGATGTTTATTTTCCTTTACCGTTTTGAGAGCAGTGGTGATGAAATAAATTACGCAATGTAATGCGCCTGTCTAGGGACGGACTAGGACCACGACTTACGAACAGTAAGTCGTAGTTGCCACCACCGGGCCACCGCTGCTCTCCGCTGTAATTTATAAATATATAAATACGATATCACTGATAAAATGAAAAATAAAAGAAAAGTACTAATTATTGAATTGGTCTGAAATAATTATCTGCAAATGATAGCTCTTGTTTTGTCGTTGATGACCTTCACAGCGATTATTTAGGCTCGTCTTAATTGTAGTCTAGACTGATAGCCTTACTCAGATATTATATTATCAAACCCTAGATCACATCAGACATTATAATTATGCTGAAACTAGGATTATAGATAGGTACTCGACATAACATGATTAAATTTAGTTCTGAATTGAATATTGGAGATTGGTTTATTCGCTGAAATATTAAATTAACATGGCATATCATTACGCCTGAATTCTGCGAACGAGTAAGCAGATATGTATTCATTTTCATCATCTCACCAGGTATATTTTAAACCCAATATAATAGTTAATGACAGCGAGCAGATATTGCATTCACCAGGAAGAATCCGGCTATGGAAATACTTTGCCCGACTTAGGTAATGAACTTAAGTGTACTAGCTCAGCAGTACCTACTGATATTAAAATTAGAAAAAACATAGGTATGCTAATGTTTTCATTGAATTAAAGTTTTAGCTTGTCTTCTACAAGATTCCGCAAAGAAATTAAATTCAAGATTTCAACCTTTTCAATTTGAAATGCTAAAAGCGATTTTGAATAAATCTTCATTATTTTCTTCGTCTTGTTTGTGTAGATGGTAATCGGGCAGGTACCAGATGTATTCAAGGTATTGTCAAGTTAAACAGAAATGATTATAAAGGCCTATGGAGAAGGTCCTCAAACATTAACATAAAAGGGTGTTTACAAGTCGTCCAACCCTTTTGTGCTGGGTCAAGGTCGAAGGATAAGCGGCTTTTAGTCTTACTGATAACGATAACAAAATATACTGTGCATGGATTTATTTTTTAAGGTTCCAATATTGCAAGTGTAATGATAATAGCCAATATTTTACAATACGCAATGTTTCTCTACCTATCCAAGAACTGCTGTCTTTTGAGCTCCTAAAATCATCATCTGCCTTCCAGTCTTAAGACTTGGTAAGACTGGTTGTTAGACTGTCACGGCCACGGAATATCTGTAACGATAACGATCCGAATATCAAAGATCTATAAACGCAAGGCTATAGAATAGTATACTCTTTATTATGTACACCAATAAAATTACAGACACAAAAATAAAGTAAAACTATATATACAAGGGGTGACACAACCCCTAACGGGGGGGGGGGGGTGGCTATCTGACCATTGTAACCCGAAACCCGTTAAAACTGATCAAATTTTTACTAACAGCTTGGACTTGGTCTAATAGGGATACAAATATATCCACGGGCCGACCTTGGCTTACGCTGCTTAACATTGAAAATTGAACCCGAGCGTTTTTTTTTTAATAACCATTATGCCTTTTCAATTGTTTGCTGATGAACTAAACTCGTTTGTGATGTGCCCTAATGGAGATAGATTTGGTACGAAAATAGTGTGTATTAATCCCAGTATTCTGAAAGGCTCTTTAGATAAATAAACAATGGGAGTATTCCTGTTATGTAGAATATTCTGTTGTGTTCATTATTCTGAGAGCGAACGGTCTTCGGTCTTCTTCGGTCTTCGGTCTCTTATGAGGAGAATTTTGAGAAATATTTAACTGGTCCTTGTTGTATTAGAATACATACTTGTTACGGTCGGTAAGAACTTTGATTACTATACCATAACCATTAATCCAGTTTCCCCGAATGAGTAAGCAGATGTGTACCTTCACTACACCCACGTTTCGCCGCTATGTCTAAGTTGATTTCTATCAAATGGCCTCAAAACCAAAATTCGGGAACTACTGAAAGATTTACAGATGGAAAAATACGAAAACACCACGGACCTAAGATTCGAACCGGGCTCCTCGTAGCAATCACTACACCAACGAAACAACTTTGATAACGAAAAAGTTAAAACTTCACGCTTGTATTCTCTGAAGGGTTAGACAGAGCAATCTTGTCCACTTGTTTGTAAAAGATTCTAAAAAAGATTTTCCATCACAAAGATCTCAACAACACTTAGGCCGACCTTGGCATCTCAGAAATAAAAATCAAAAACAAAAATAGAAACAAAAATAGAATTAGGTAGCGTTTTTTGTTTTTGTTAAGTTTGACAATAAACATTTAAGTTTAAGCTTTATGCTAAATACTTACGGTACTTTATGAAACGAAAAGCTTATTAATAAATGAATGATTTCTTTTCGTTTTATGAAAATCAGTTTTAGACAAAGTTATTCAAAGTAAATCGTTTAACATAAACTTGGTATTTACATTACAATTCTTGAGAGATAACAGCTTCCAAGTTATGATTAACATCCGCCATATTGGATCGTAATTACGTCTGGAGAACTTCCTCGGATGGACATAGGTCCTTCCTGTGGTAGACTGTATTTCACAGATGGAAAATCTTATACATTGCAATTAATAATTGCTTCGATGAATAGGGTAGATGACAAAAAAAAAAACTAATTAGTCCGTCCGATAGATTTCCAAAAAATATTAGACACATATTTTTTCTTTTTTCACGTAAACAAAAAATTAAGACGATACAGTGCGTCGAAAACTCGTGTGACGTCACATTTGAGTACATTTTTTACTCAAATGAGACGTCAAAAGCCCTTGCTCATGGTCTTTAACACGTTTTATCTTCGTCAGTTTTTATTAATTTGATAAAACAAAAAACACGTATCCAATATTTTTCGATAATCTAACTGACGGACTAAACAGAATCATATTTTTTAGTCAGTCATAATCCCTATTTAGATTAAAAGCAAATTATGCCTGCAATAATACGCAAATATCGTCGGTTATAAAAAAAACAGCTGTTCAATTCAAAAGTGAAAATGTAAGGACAATCTGATTAGTTAATAACCGACGCATATTTTCACCCAATTTACTATTACAATTTACCTTACGAAAATCTCTTGCTTTTCAATACAACAAGCCTCCTTTTGATCTATAATAATTCATCATTTCACGAACGGTAATCAGTAGGTTGCGAGTAGTACAAGTTTAGTATACAATAAAAACACGCGTGACGCGGGGGTAGACAGAGGTCTTCAGTACACCGACATTTCTCCCGTCAAACTTAAGTTAAATCCCATATACCTACTCAATAGAAGCATCCTTTTGTGATGCTACTCAGAACTTCTTAATTAAAAAACGCAATAAATTTTCACCGATTTGAACCTGCACCTCGCACCAGTTGCGCTTGCAACTTTAGGGGTATATAGAACAGGGTGTAAAGTTCTTCATCCCCAAAGAAAAGGGACCGGATGGACGGATCCTACGATCCGACGGGTGTTATGTCTGGTGGGCTACAGCCCCATAATTGTCGGGTCTATATGTTCTTAACTCGCGGAGAACTCCTATTTATAGCGAGATAGAATTTTGATTTTAGTTCTTCATTTGCGTTATAGATAGCGCTGTAGTATATTTTGTACTGCACGACTTCTTGATAAAACTGGTAAATTTAATTACTCAAACATTGTAATAGATTATTTGAGCTCTAGAAAGAGACTGTCCCACTAATATGTGTAAAAGAGACAATGCTCTACAAAGCCGAACTTTTCCTATAGTAAATATGTTAAAGCACTTACCAGAAGATTAAAGTTAGAACAAAAGGGTCCGTAAAAAGTCTTAAGACAAACAAGACTGGACTTTGTCCAAAGGATTTCTCGTTATTGACAATAGCCCTTCAGAGATTAAAAATGGTCGGACTTTTTTTTTCTTTAATCGTCTTATTTCTTAGTAGCAGGCTGGAGTCTGGATTTGTCCCCAGTTGATGGCAATAGGCTCGCCTTCTTTCATGAGACCTAAAAAAGAAACTGAAAAATTAATTGTACATTTATGAAAGATAAATCTTGCTCTATTATGAAACAGTTATAACGTAAAGTAGTCAAAGTTTCGACTGCTATTACAAAGCTTTTAAAACAATGAAACCCTTTAGTGCTGTTATATAAACTGCCTTAAAATAAATATCCAAGTACAGCGATCATTAAAAACTTTTTACTTTAATATCGTGAATTTTATCTTAATGGTTGTTAAGAAACCAATTACATTTAATAAACAACATCTATTAAATTGGTTAAATGAGATCATAATATTATAAAACTTTCTTTTAAAACAATTTAAAAAAAAACCGGCCAAGAGCGTGTCGGGCCACGCTCAGTGTAGGGTTCCGTAGTTTCCCGTCCGTCACAATAAGTGTTCCCACTTATGAGTTTAAAGGTGGGTATCCATTATGTTCGCGCTCCAGCAGCGCTCCACGCTCCTGCAACTACAAATGGAATTGGGTTACTAATTAATACATAGACGTGCCAGAAGTTTTCAGTGGTAATTTTGGATTGCGAGAACCGATTTTAATAATTCTTTTTTGTTTTAAAAAAGATACGTTCAGGATTATAAAATATGTTAACGAAGTTAAAAAAAATGCTTGCATATACGAATATACTACAAACTTAGTCCAGAAATTATTTTGTACAACTTTTTGTCTTTTTTGTACAAAAACTGTTGTTTCCATCAAGTTCAAAATGATTTTCCTAGAAAGTCCTTATAAAGTTCTACTTTTCAGATTTTTTTCATATTTTCTAAACTTATGGTTCAAAAGTTAGAGGGGGGGGACACATTGTTTTTTAACTTTTGGAGCGATTTTTTCCGAAATTATTGACATTATCAAAAAATGATTTTAGAAAACCCCTATTCATTTTTAAATACCTTTCCAACATTATATCACACGTTAGGGTTGAAATTAAAAAAAAATCACTTCCCACTTTACATATAGGGGGGCTACCCGAATAAAACATTTTTTTCCAATTTTTATTTTACCACTTTGTTGGCGTGACCAAATTTCAGCTTTCTAGTGCTAACGGTCACAGAGATTAAGCGAGGACGGACAGACGGACGGACAGACATGGCGAAACTATTTCCTAGTTGACTACGGAACCCTAAAAAAGGCGCCTAGTGGGCTTGCCCCCTGCCCCTATGGTGTACTATTAGGCCCACCTCTGCCTAACCCTTCGAGGATAACAGATGTGATGTTATGTTATGTGTGTTACGATATTTTAAAGAAATTATAAAACAAAAACTCATTTTATAAAATCATAATTTTGTATTATCCAATTCCGTAGCAGCGTAGGCCGTCGCTACGAACCACGTAGCACCGTAGCTCGTAACCGCAACCGCGTAGCACGTAGCAGCTTTCCTAAAGAATTAATTATAAAGGTCGTCAACAGGTACCCAGAGTACCAGACATCATAAATCCCCCTTCCCCTCTCGCTCCCCCCCCGTATGACGTGTGGACACGTCTAGGTGAGACCATTATAACGTGAGAAATATATTTTTTACTTATATTGAGTATGAACTTTTATAGAAAACACGACTTTGCTTCGTTAGTGTAGTGATTGGTGAGCATGATTTTCTGAGAAGGAGTGATGGAGTCTGGGTTTGTGCCCGATTCAGGGCAATAGGCTCTCCATCTCTTATATTGAACTTAAAATAACATAAGTGGCGAAATGTTGGTGTCCTAATATTAAGTACACCTCTGCCTAAACCTTCTGGTGTAACAGGTATGATGTTATGTATTTTCACGTGACTTTATAACTATACTCCTATACGTTTGTACTAATCGTTCGGCTGATTAATGTTTACTGACTCGAAGTCTATTTAAACTTTCCACTCACTAGAGCTAATTTTAGACTCTAATTTTGGCTTTTACGTAGGTTCTATTTGTTTTGCAGGCTTTTATCTGCCCACGGTAATTGTAATATCCAACAACTTTACTATGTGTTAATATACATAACATCACGCCTGATATCCCCGAAGGGTTATGCAGAGGTGTACCTAATAGTACACCCACATTTGGCCAGTTATGTTTAAGTTCCATGTAATAGGGGTCGAGTCTATTGCCATCAACCGAGCACAAATCCAGACTTCGTGACTGCTACTGAGAAATTCCTGATGGAAAAATCCAATAATATTTTTCCCGACCTGGGAATCGAACCCAGGACCTCATGCTACTAGACCAACGAGTTATTTGGTTGGTTATCTATTAAGGTTTTTTATTCATATTTATCTAGAAAACATAATGTAGAAAATGTGGTATTACTAGTTGTAGCATTACGCTACATAAGACCTTTTCGTTTAAAAATTGGTAATTAAACCTTGCTTATAATTTCTTTTTCTGATTGGCGTTGTTATTTTTCGAAATTAGATTTTACAGAAAATTTTTGACACTTCTGGCGGATTCGCCTTGTCCAAAAAGATTTTAAATACACACATCAAAAGTATCTAGGGATCAACATATATTTTTGCAATAACTTTTCTCCTGATTGATATTAATTAAAATTTTCTTTAAGGATTCATCAAATAAAGTGTTTTCGTTTGTCACAGTAACGATAAACCAAGTCACCTTTGCATTAATAAAGAAATTTGCCATTTTCCTAATAAAGGGATTTTTGACATTTGAACCACTAACATTAAAGTTCGAAAAAAAGACTGAAATAACAGTTTTCTTTAAAATTTTATTGGGTAACTTAAACAATTAATAATCCGTGTTTCTACCGCGAACACTAACAACACAAGAACATCGGTTTGGCATACTCAAAATGAGTTCATCCAAATCACGCTGTGGAATGGCCGCCCATGTTCGTTGCAACAACAAAAAAAGGTCTTCTTGCGACTGGATACCCTCCATATTCGGCAGAGCTCTTCTCTGTAGCATATCCCATGCATGCTCAATCGGGTTCAAGTCTGGCGACTGAGCAGGCCAGGGCAGGACATTGATGTTAGCTGCGGCGAGAGTCTGTCTTACAACTCTTGCGGTGTGCGGTCGTGCATTATCATGCATTAACTGAAATAAGGGACCGATTTGCACTTGTAGAGGAACGATGACGTCTGATACAATCGTCTCAGCATAAATTTGAGCGTTGAGGTTGCCTCTGATCCAAATCAACTCAGTTCTTCCGCCGATCCAAATACCCGCCCATACCATGATGGTTCCACCACTATAAGGATGGACTTCCTGGCAGGATTTTAATCGCTGTTGGCGTCCAGGGGTTCTCCAGTGTCGTATACGTCTTGTATCTGGTCTCATACCAAAACGAGACTCATCAGAAAAGCACACGAAACGCCATTGTTCTTCTGCCCAATTTCTGTGTTCAAGAGCCCATTGATATCGAATCCTACGATTGTGCATTGCTATAGGTGGTACCCGTAGCGGTCTTCGGGAATGAAGGTTCACTTCATGCAAGCGGTTTCTGACTGTTTGGTCGCTAATTAAGTTCCCTGAAGAGTGATGAAGCCTCACGGCTAACTTCATGGCGGTTATTGTTGGAGCTCTTCGAGTTAAGATTTGAATGTATCGGTCTTGTCTCCGTGTGGTGCAGCGATACCGTCCTCCATGGCGCTCAGCCACGGTACCAGTGCTTCGGTAACGTGTCCAAAGTCGACTGATAACACTCTGACTTGTATTCAGAGCTAAAGCTACAGTACGTTGCCGGGAACCAGCTTCTATCATTCCCACGGCTCTGAGCATTTCTTCCCTGCTTAAATGACGTTGCCGCTCCATAATAACGTTGGTTTTAATCAGTAGTAGGGAAACAGTAGCACTAATAATGTCTTCAATGCGTTGTATGTTTTTATAGGGAAAATATTGACAGCTTATTTTCATCTTTTACTCGAATTTGATTGAGAGTTCCTGATTCAAATTATGAAATGCACCAAAAAGGATCCATATAAATTTATAAAATCATAAATTTATTACAAAGCCACATCTCAATCTCAAGAAATCCGCATAAAAATGCTTGATCCCTAGACATTTTTGATGTGTGTAATTAGGTATAGAGCGGACATTGGGAATAATGTCATACAAAAATTATGATCCAATTTTGACACAGGAATGTTACCTGACAAGCAGGCGTATGATACTAGTCACAACCATTTATCACTAAGTAGTAACTAGTATTTGGATTACGATTTTCTTTTTCTTGTCCCGTCTATCGCTCGTAAATTATTAAAATGTCTTTGGTCTTGTCATTTCGCCTATGAGACACGATTTGAACGACTATATGATGCTGTTTGGATAATATATTTTAAGTTTTATGGAGTGAGATGTTCAGCGGGCTTTATCTATATTGTGTTGTCCACCTGTGATCCATCTTGGTTGAAGATTTTATCGTTTTATTTATCCTGGTACGTAAACGTATTTATCTCGTGAATTTTGGTTAGCTGTTTCTTTTTTATCTTCTGTTCCTGGTTTGTGTTCATTATTCTTATCGATTCTTTACATTTTGCTTTAGGTTTTAACCCAGAGACAGAGGGCTATTTTGCCCTCTATTGATACCCCAAAGGCTCCGTATAGTGATGAATCATTGATGTCATAATGTATTAAATCGCAGCCAGTCGTAATGAATTAATATCCATTAATAATAATTAATATATATATATTATATATATTATTAATATATATATTGATCGAGGAATCTTTAAATGTATAAACATTTAAAAGATTCCTCGATCAATTTATCTGATAACCTCTATCAATTTTTGATACACAACGCAATTTTATTTAAATGCGAATGCAACGCAATGACTCCACTATGAAGTCAATCCTACGTATGAGGATCAATAACTACGAATAAGTAATCTACGTACAACGCTAAAAACTTATTTCGTCATCCGGTTCCAACGGCGCGTGGTGCGTGGAGATTATTTAATCAGATTCCAAAATCCATCAACTTTAAGAGCATAATTACTTGCATATATTTTTAAAATTATATTTAGTTGTAAAATTGAACACACTAAGCCTCATTTTAATTAAAATTCTGTAAAAGTAATTCAAGATTTAAAACCTCGTCTGAAGCTTCAGGCTAGGGATAAAAATCTACTCATACTATGTCTCGTAGTGAATGTTCTACCTATTTTTGTTGTTTCTAGTTTCAATCATGATAATCCATTAATATTAATTTTATCTATTTTTATAAAGTGTTGTTATAATAATTTTATTACATTAAACTTTTTTCTTGTGGTGTTATCAAGATTTTTATTTAATAATCCTACATAGTGTATTAATGAGTAGATACACCACTGTCTAACTCTTCACGGATTACAAGTCGTGATGTTATTATGTTCTACAGTAGGGCCAATTTAATAGATCACATTTGACACCTGTCAGTTTAGTCTAGTACTGTCAGTAAAGTTACCTCCTTTTGTCGTCAC
Organism: Xestia sexstrigata; assembly: GCA_941918905.2. Classification (NCBI taxonomy): domain Eukaryota; kingdom Metazoa; phylum Arthropoda; class Insecta; order Lepidoptera; family Noctuidae; genus Xestia; species Xestia sexstrigata. Next base: position 2,880,172 of record OW799210.2, read on the forward strand.
TACATAATTATTATAAAACGAAGTCCCCCGCCGCGTCTGTCTGTCTGTCCCTATGTATGCTTAGATCTTAAAAACTGTGCAACGGATTTTGATGCGGGTTTTTTTAATCGATAGAGTTATTCAAGAGGAAGGTCTATGATTTGTCAAGCGAGCGAAGCCGCGGTCATCAGCTAGTTATTAAAATAAATATGTAATCGTAATTGAAAAAGTTAAGCAGTTGTGCAGTTCTAACTTCGAAAAAATTATTACGCGAGCCGTTACAAGAATACGTTGTTGTATTTTGATGAAGTGTCAAATGTGATATATTAAATTGGCGCTACTGTAGAGCTATTTGTATAGGAGCTTGACGGGGAAATACTACGCGAACAGTCAAAGTGTGGAACATTCTTCCACTGAAAATATCCGTGAGGAAAGACGAAAATGTCGTGAGGAAAGTGCTGAGTATGAATATCAATGGGTATAAGAGTAGAGGAAGACCTGATCACGCTTTTTTGATAGCACATCACATCCACCGGTTTACAAAGACTACCCTATATTCCACTTGTACTACATCTCTGTGCCATCCAGAGTCGTTCTGGCGTGATTGAGTAACAAACATCCATCCATCCATCCAAACTCCACCCTCCACTCCTCCGCCTACCATAACCACTTGCAATCAGTTGAGCTGCCTGAGTTTGCCGGTCATCATCTGCCTAGCCTTTCCCAACTATGTTGGGGTCGGCTTCCAGTAGGACCAGATGCAGCTGAATACCAGTATTTTACATCGAGCGACTGCCTATCTGACCTCCACAACCCAGTTAGTACTGGGTAATACGATACCCCTTGGTAAGACTGGTCGTCAGACTTTTTGGGCCACTGACTACCTGTAACGACTCTGGTATCGTAATTAAACAAATACCATATACTTAGATCCTGACTAGTTTTACTCGTTCGTCGAAAGTTCTCCCATATTCTCCATGTTTCTTAGAGAAACAGTTTGGGTCAGTTGGTTACTGGAAAGTATTGATATTGTAGCTATTAATAGCTACCCAGGTCCGTCGCGAATTATTTAGCGAGCAAATGTAGGTCGTCGGCAGAGAGATACGGAAACTTCTTTATGAAACTGTCGGAGTATTCTTGTTATTTTTTTCCGTTTTCGTAATATTGTGTTTTGGACTACATTCTGATTAAAATCTTCTGTACTTTTTCAGAAAATTTTCAGCGTTTATGCGTGATTGACTTACAAAAATTGTCATTTTCACATAAAGGCAGGGACAAAAACAAAACCTTACCCATGAAACAAAAACAAAAACAAATTCCTATGCACTATCTCTGTATTTAAAAAGCTGTTCTTTTGATGAATCGGATATGTCTTTGATAGGAAAAGTTCTTCAGTATGATGTGTAATATATGTATTTAGGGTTGAACCACATCTTACAGGACGAAATATCATTTTTCCATGCTCTATCCTTTTCTGTCGCTCAGAACCGTCATTTGCTAGAGCGAGAAATAGGGCTTGTCGATGCTGGGTGCGATAGTACTCATGAATGACGGTTCTGAGCTACAGAAAAAGCCATGCAAGTAATTGCAGGTGCCTAAATTGCTACCCTATATATGTACATTGTGTGTATGTGCATCAAAGTGGCAATGGATACTGACACAATTAACTAACTGACATAGTTACAACATCCACGAGTTCTTGTTAATCATTTCGATCTCCGGCTATTGTTTTCGCAATTATCGCGTAATGAACAAGGATCATGATAATATTACATAACTACCGATTATTAGATACTGTGGTTTATGGATGGTTAAGGGCGGATATTATGATACCAATCGATTGATTATTATACACAAATTGCTTCACATTTATTGAAGCTTCGTGATTGTTTTGAAAGTGTACTCAAAAATAATAATTCTTGAAATAACATCCAATAAATCCTTTTATCACCTGCTCGTATATACCCTACGTTGTTGGTCTAGCTACTGCTGAATGTTAAGTCTGGGGTTCGATTCGCAGATGTTTCCTGTAATGTTGGTGGTTTTAAAACTGACGTGGTCACTAACACTATCACTAACTCTGAATACGGGATATAACTATTATTGCAGAAAGCTGTACTTCCGGACACGGCACGTATTGTTAGGAGGTTCCTCTCTCAAGAGCCCTGACCACCGGCAGCTCGGACCCTGTTCCCAGCGCTGGTGAGCTACAATTTTTTATATTTTTAAATGTATTTATTTATATATTTTTTTAAAATTAATATTTAAAAATGTAATTAATTTGTAAAAAAAAAAAATTAAGGAAAATTATAATGCTTTTATTATCAGGCAACTAAGGCCTATAGATAAAATACACAAAATAATAATTAACAACAATAATATACTAATACATATTTTAAACCTGAGACTAAAACTATACACGCAACGTTGTCAGCGTCGTGTTTCGCTGCGTGGTGTCGCGTAACCATCGGAAACGTCGATATACGACACCAATGAAAATGTGTTTGGGTTTTTCCGTCAAGAATATTCACAAGAAGCCTGAGGAAGCCTGGAGCCTGCGTTTCGCATTTTTTCAACAACTTTCAACAGTAGGTACAATACATTATTGGGTTATCAACCGTCGGTCAACCGAGAATTCTATTTCAAGCACAAACAGACTCGGCATTTCGTTTCTATCTACATTTTTCTCAACGTAAACAAAAAGTTTATCTCTGAAAAATCAACATTAAAATCTAACTTCCCACATGAAACTAATTGAAGTCCTTACATTCATTGAATAGCCTGAATATAGAGGACCGATCGATGGGCACTGACGTCATCGGTTCAGTACATACCCGGTTATAGACAACGAATATAAAATGTGGTGCCTGAACGGAATTCATTTACACTTTTTGGAGGAAGGTACCTATTAGCTGGCCTGAGCGTTGTTGTTTTTGTTTAATTTAACATAAATAACATATCATCATCAGCCTATAATGTTCCCACTGCTGGGACACTGACTCCTCTCAATGAGAGGGACTGGGCTATAATCCACCACGCGGGCCCAGTGCGGATTGGTATAAAGAACATATCATATCGCTTGAAATCCACGAGGGGATAGACAGAGATGTACCTGCACGCTATTCCCGTGTATTATGTGAGCCTACAGCTATCAGCCGAACACAAATCCAGACCTCGAGCTGTTACTGAGGAATTTATAATTTACAATAACGCTTTATCCGACCTGGGAATCGAACCCTATGACCTCATAGTCAGCAGTACCTAACGCTTGCGACTACTAAACCAACGTGGTCCTTTGCTACCATGAATGTATTAAACAATATAATCTAGTGTTGCCTGTTCCAGTGATAAATGCATAAATAGCTCGACGGATTTTTTCCGAGAGCTAGTCGATGTCAATCTAAAGTGTGTCAGCCGCACTTAGCAACACAAGCAAGACTGTTGCTTATTCTGACAAAATAATCTTATTCTTTGCTTAAAGAACCCAATCCGATACCCCACAATCAGCAGCAGTGATAGGATAGGCCGATCAGGCCTCGAGTTCAAACCCAAGACACGCACCTCTGATTTTTCGGATTCATGTGTGTATTGTATTGTTTTCACTTGCATCGGTAATGAAAAAAAAAGCGAGAAAACCAAACCAGCATGCCTGAGAGCTCATAGGCAGTATAAAAACTCTGACCACACGAAAAAAAAGGTAGACCTCACAATCACAGGAGCCGCAGTCCTAGTTAAATTAGGCGCTGCACACCATAATAGCAGTTAGAGAGAGAGAGAGAGAAGAGGGAGGTGGGGGGGAGGTGAGGGAGTTAGTTAGTTTGTTTAGTACCTAGTTTAGTTCATAAGTTATATTTTGTATGTATTATTAGTAAATAAAAGAGGTTTTAATCATGTAATCTAGTTCTAAGCTCTCTAATACAATGGAGACACTTTTACCGCCAAAATCATCGAATGTCAAGCGAGCAAGATTAGTGATGTCCCACATAGCGTCCTCACGTAGTGCTGTGCTGTATCGATTGACTAGGTTTTCGGTTTTCTTCCGTCTAACAGTATTAGTGTATATTTTTATGTTGTAATGTAATTTTGTGTATTTTATCTATGGGCCTTAAGATGCCTGATAATAAAATGATTGATTGATTGATAATAGCCTACTATCAATTGTCACCCAAAATACCGCGACCGTGTCGAACCAATCAAAGGACAGACCACTATTAAACAGTTGACAGGATCCTATAAGTGGATACTAAAGACGTATAAGTGGACGGCTCACTGGATTTTATTGACGTCACATTCGTGTCACTACGACGACCAATGAGATTAAACTCTCGAAGCTTCGACTACTAAGTACTACCATAGATTAAGAAAACCAGATAGAGGCTAAATTTATTAAGGTACTGTCCTTTCATGAGTGGTAGATAATAATTTGTGATATTTTGTGCAGTAATCATTCAAACCTGTCTTGATGTCTAGTGGTTGCAAGCGTGACTGCTAAACAAAAGGTCCCGGGTTCGGTTCCCAGGTCGGGCAAAGCGTTTTTGGGTTTTTCCATTATGATTCATCAGTGGCAACCACGGAGTCTGGATCTGTGCCTGGTTGGTGGCTATAGGCTCGCCCCTTATTACATGGGACTTAAACATAACTGGCGAAATATGGGTGAACCATTAGGTACACCTCTGCCTAAATCTTCGGGGATTACAGGCGTGATGTTATGTTATGTTATGCTAATGTAATGAATTCCCGCAAAAGTAACGCCTAATTCCAATCTTTAACTTATTGAAACAATTCAGACTGCGATTACCGTTTCCTACGCCCCAAATAATGTGTTTGTAGGAAAAGTTTCGCTTCTATATTCTTATTCTATGTCCGCTGAGTACTTACTAGTAATTATATTTAAATTTTATCTCCATGCTACAGCTCCGGACATTTTATCGACTTCTTATAGAAGTGAATTATATCAGCGGCTCTTCGCTATTGAAACTGTAGATACTGCAATTTTATTAAAGAATATGTATTTTAGGGTTCCGTACCTCAGTCGGAAAAACGGAAGCCTTATGGGATCACTTTGCTGTCCGTCTCTCTGTCCGTCTGTCAAGACCCTTTTTCAGGTGTGGAGCGGTTTCAAGCTAAACATAATATCAAATATTCAAATAAGCTACCCCTTGAAGCAGTAAACTTGTAAGTCAACGAGATCAAAAGATATGAAAGTTTAATCCGAACCAAAATCTATAGGGTACTCTCGTTGACCTAGAATCATGATATTTGGCAAGAAGCAATGTCTTACAGCAAACTATGTAAAGGAAAAAATCTGAAAACCGTAGATATGTATACGTAGTTTAATAACAAAATACCTACAAGTTTATTCGTAACCCTCGGTGCACGAGTCCAACTCGCACTTGGCCGGTTTTTTTTGTTCCTCATCTATGTTGTATATTAAGGAAATTAGACATTTATGTACAATACATCAATTTTCAGCACCAATTTTCCAGCACGCTCACGTTAAAAGTTACTTTTCAGCTATTTTGGTTCATGTAAATCGTTTTATTCGTAGGCTCTTAACTAAATCATTCTGGCATTGCGTAACATCTAAAAATATCAACAGTATTATTAATCCGTACATTAAACGAAAATAGAACTCCGTTAAATGTTATAACATTTAATATTTATAGACTCAAATTGCCTTGGACCAGGTTGTACGAAATGAATATATTATTTAAAGGTATGGTTATTAATATTGTAGTTCTGGCCGAAACTGGCCGCGAGGTATTTGGGCGTACGCACACTACACATACATAGATGAGTACAAATCTCCCAGGAAAAGTATGCGCTTCGGCAATGATTCGTAAGTACCAGCATTGATGTAGGGTATAAATTTACAATTGGTAAAACCATTGAGACACTCTTACATGGATTGTCATAGACTATAAATAGTGACATGAACATAGATAAAATAACACGGATAAAATATTAAACAAGCACTAAATTATTGAGATGTTATGTAGCGCAATATTTACATCTACGGATCTACGGAATTCCTTGCCTGTATTGCAAACAGTGAGAGACAGATGACGAGATACGGCCGGAGTAGCTAAACCGACCGAGACAAAAAAACCTCATACAAACTTTTACTACAGAGCCATTGCCTTTGTGGGAGGTGAGTTTGAGACGCAATGTTCGTGCTTATTCAGAAACCCGAAGATTATCGAAGCGCACACTTTTTCTGGTTTAACCTTAAGGGCTTGCGAAGATGACAGACTATCCGTGACGCACTTTTTAGTCTGTGAAAATAGAACCTAAGCAATAATATGCAGTAACGCATACGACGCGCAAAAAGTCCGGCGGCCGAAAATTCCGTGTCATTCTGGCAGATCACGCCGCGCCGCACAAAAGTGCGCGAAAAAAATAAAACGTTTGTTTCAACACGCTTGCTAACGCAGACGGCGCACACTTTTAGTATGCAATCTGCATCGAATAGAATGATCGAAGATGTGCGTCGTGTGCGTTGAGAAAATCCGCGTCCTTTTGTATGCCATGCAGACATTTTGTGCGCCACAGACTCATCCACACAAAAAGTCTGTCGTCTGCGCAGGCCCTTAACGTAACAAAAACAAATTACTGTCACGAATGCGCTCGCACCCGTTGTACATGAATTGGCTATGTGTGCGTGGGTTTACACTCGTATAAAACCGGGCCTCTGTGCCTATTTAGTCTGTGGACCTGTAGTTATTTTCGTATACAATCTTAGTTCAATTACACCGGGCTTTAGACGACACCTTTGTTTTAATTGGCAGTGTAATGGGCCACGTCTACTCTGGACCCGAAGTTAATTTAAGTCTGGACTGGTTTTGGTCGAAAATACGAAATATTATTTATGAAATATGTAAACCGAGGTAATTAGTTTAGTAACTGTGATGTGTCAAGGTGTCTGGAACTAATTAGCCTGAATAAGTTTATTTTACATTTTTTTTTTAAGAAGGTTACTTGTTTTAAATATCTTAATGCTTTATGTTCTAATGAAAACTTAAGTTTAATGTGACTATCCTTATTCAACTTTAAGTAAATAATGGTAAATGGTTCACAGACGAAAAACAAATTCCTGATGCACTTTTTCACCATCAATTGGCAAAACTTAAGTTACTGCCAAAAAAAATACTCTATGGGATGTTCGACTCTCTGCTCAGTGCCAAGAGTTGCAATTTCAACATGTGTTGCTTAGTTTTAGTGAAAATGATCATTAGTCTGACAAGTTATAGAAGTGAATTACCGATATCGACGTAACAGCCTTAAAAACACATCCAACAACAATTCCCTCGAGTTCGTATTATAGAATACACTCAAACAAATGTACCATGAAATGCGTAGTTTATTTTATTCCCGAGAAACAACGTTTTCTTTAGTTGTGCGTTAAATCTCATAATGCCATTTCGAATGGTTTTTCTCAAGGGAGTGAGCGCTGTCAGATGGAACACAAACTATATTCTTAAGTACAAAAGTTAGTTCTATTATAGGTAGATTTTGTGGGCGAAAAACATTTAGCATTTTTTCTTGTAAAAACTATGAATACTTTCAGAGTCTTAGAATACTTTTTGGAAACCAATAGACAAAATAGATCAGAAATCAGACCACCAAAAATTATGCCTCTGCCTTACCTTCTGAGAATTCAGTCGTGAAGTTACGTTATGTTAAAACTATAAATCGAAAATGACTTCCACAATTAAATTACCAGGTTGTTACCTGAACGATATCCCGATGCCCTTCGAGCAGGTGAGCCTACCCGTCATATTAAACAACTTTCCAAAACAAGCTCATGAAAAAGAATGGTTTTTATACATGCATCTAAATAGTCAGTCTACTTCAGTTGTATGGGAATTTGTTTTTTTCGATATTACGACTGGTATTTGGGACTAACAGCACACAAAATTCAACTCAAGAAATATAATAGGTACATAACATTAAATAATAAAAGCACAAGAGAAACAAACCGCCTGTGTCTTAAAATAATTAATAACAGAATTACTGTAGTTCCACGTACTACTTATATAAGTGTGCCCCTCACCTGTTGGTATAAGTACTTAGTACACGTCACATGATAAATAAAAGCTTTTAGAGGGTTCACTCCACACAATGGACGAAAAGATCATCAGCAATGGACAATATATTCTTGGGTAGTCAGACCTCTTATTAAAATTGCTAACTTTACTGACTTGAACCTTGACACCAGTAAAGAAAAAAAAACATTAGTAGTACAAGGATATTTTGGCGTGATAAACCCTAACAAAACGGTTCTGTTGTTCAAATGCTTAGCAACAGTGCCCTTCTGTCAAAGTCATTCGAACGTCAAAACATCCATGTAACCATGTAGTATGACTACTTTTAGTCTGCAAATTCAAGGAGCCGCTGCTTGTTAAGAAAAAAAACCTTAAAAAGGTCAATTTTGGTTAGTAGATTTAGTTTGTTTGCCGCCTGCTCAAATAAGTTAGTAGAAGTGTACTTATTGCAATACCATTTAATGAATGACCCATTTAATCCGCCTTATTGATTGGCCGTATTAAAAAATAATCGATCGCAGTAGCCATTCTCACACTCAAATGGTATCTTTACTAGCAAGACTTTTTCGTCAGCCTTCAGTTAAACAGTTCCAAGCCTTCTACATTTACCTATTTCTTACAACATCGGCAGATTATGAACATCGCGTCGTGATGTATTGAATCCCAGGCACAGGGGTACAGGGGTAAACCCCAGGGATTTGTGTTAAGCCTCAGTGCTCAGGTGACAACAGCCTCGTTACTTGAAACGAAAAGTACCCAGTTATATAATTGAAAAAGGATAGACATGTAGGCTTATATATGGACAAAGACTAGCAACGGGAAGATAAAGAAGAAGCTTACAATGTCGCCGATATTTTTTACTTTTCTTCAAATTTTTTTTTCATCTCTGTAATTATTTACATGATTATGGTTAAGTAGTCTGTCGCGTGTCGCCCAAGTCTTTGTCATTTTAAATTGTTAGGCTTAGTGCAACTTGGCGCGGCATTTTTTTTTCCCTGCATGTAGGTATTTTAATATTGCATATACAACAACAACAACGTCAGCCCATAACGTCCACTGCTGGACATAAGCCTCTCCCATGATGGGAGGAATTTGCCGTAATCTCCACGCTTGGCAGGCGGATTGGAGACCGCAGTAATGAAAGACTAACAGAAAACGCTGCTGCCCATTCTCTGGTCTACGGAGGCGCAAGGTGTTCTGCCTCAGACATTAGTCGCCTTATACGACACCCGTGAGTGTAATGGGTTGGTTCTATTCTACTCTGCCAGATACCACACGGCTGCGGCGGCGAATATTGCATATGTTTTTTATAATATCAGTTTTATCAAGAATATGATATGAATAAAAACTGAGACTCTTTTGCATCAATCTGTCTCTGTTATCTTCAAACTATGACGGAAACAACGTAGTTTCAATTCGTTTAGTGATCTGTCAGTAGTGCGAGGCAAGCGGATCTAAAGAATCAATATCTATCCTGCAAGGCTTAGTTTCTGTGTCACCTGTGCTGTGTTGGAGAGGCTTTACATATGGCGACCGAGCTCTACTCGGGTGAAAATAGAGAAAACGTATTTTCCCGGGTATGAGACCTAGCTAGATCGATTTATCGCCACATAAAACCCAATATTGCAACTTTCATCGAAATCTTTAGAGCCGTTTTCGAGAACGTGATTTCAAATATATGAACAAATATTTCTCATTTAATAATATAGGATAGGACAGCAGCACGACGTCTTTTTTATTATTGTACAGTATATTAAACCATGTCAACAAAAACGAAACCTTAATTAATGCCAGTACCTACCCACGTACCTACTTTTTTTTTATTGGGACTAGCCCGCCACACTGTTCCCAAACCACTGTAACTCCTGAAGTCAGAATCAACAGTGGCGACCACCAGAAAACCGCCGAGACAATGAAGCTCGACGAAGTCCCAGAGAATGAATTTAACTGTCTTGGATCCCGCAACGAAATTAATCAGAAAAGTATAGTGGAGGAGTAGGAAAAAAAACCGTAATTTCCACTTCCTTCCATATCAGCAGGACACAGAACGTAACAAGGCCAATAGGCACAAAGGGACGTTTACAAGTGGGATAGGCCCAGTTGCCTAGCACCACGGATAAATATTAACATTAATGGGTCCTAAGTTGTATGTTATATTTGATTCCAATAATAGGTATGGCAAAAACGCTTGAACGCACGGAAATTTGTTCTAGTTTCCTACCTCCTCCGCGTACCTACTTCCGAACATTTTCAACTGTTGGTGGAGTTAATGGGCGCTTATAATAGAACTCATCAAGTATTCACGAATCCCGATACGATGTGATACTGTTCATTAATAAATTAGTGAGCGAGTGATATCGAATATCACTGTTATATTGTAGTGGTGTATTGGGAATTAGGTAGCAAATGTCACGCAATACGTCATTATACATATATTACGTTTATAGACGGAAATAATCCCGTAAATATTTTATAGAGCAAGATCCCAGGGCCGCCAGACATTACTTTTGTTCTGATTAACAAAATTTGTGGCATCGAGTCGAGTTAGTGTACTGTGAACGTATGCTGAAGTTGCATAAAATACTACTATTTTTTTTTAAACCCGAGTGCTGATTTTAATATTTGGCCATCTTTCATACGAAAAAACTAATCTCATGACTTTTTCTCCTCTTTATTAACAAACGATTTCCTTCCACTTATATTTTTTTATTCAACGGTGCCAAATACAGACTTCGCTTTCTTGCCATCCAATAAGAGAAAAACACGTTGTTAAGAAAAACTTGATCGTTATTAAGTGTCACGTTTTCAACGTGATCGGTGCTGAAAATATAAATAAAAACGTTAATTATAAACCCATTATTAGAACTTCATTATTCTTGGTAAAAAAAAAACTTTATTTCTTTGTAGTTGTCCATATAAAATTGTTTTGCGTGGCTACTCGATATATATGAAACAAGTTGAAAATTTTCTCCTATTGTTTGAAACAGAGAGAAAACTTAGTTGTTATTGAATGGAATACAATAAAATTTATATTTTAAGTTGAAGGATGGAACAATAACAAAATTAAACGAAATACCTAATTATGACAGAACTTTAACAGTCCATTATGTTTATTTGAAAATTATGAAATATTATTGCTCTACGTTAAGTTGGTTGGTAGTTCAAGTTAATTGAATTCAACAACAGACTTGTGGAAGATTGGTTAACAGGTAGGTAACAGTTTCACACAAGCTATGTTCTGACCAACCAGAGTTCTGAAGAACCAAAGACGTTATGAACTGACTCTTAGATTAGCCAATCAGCAATCATGTTTGCAATTCACCTGGAACCTGGACTTGTTTTTTTGCAACAAAAAAAAATCTATCTATCCGGCGCCAAAGTATGCAAACACTGTTTGTTTGTCTACATACAACATAGTTCCACAGTCCTAGTAAACGATGAGAGAAGACACAACATGTAGAATACATTGCATGCCCTCTAAAAAACTATCAACAACAGAAACATATTAGGATTTAAGATAATACGTCACTCAACTTCAATTTATCCTTCTTTAATAATTGAAATAAAACCGCCACTAGTATACTGCGAAAATAAGACTTTAATTACACTTTGCCCGACCCGGGAATCCAAACCAGGACCTCTGGTTTTGCAGTCGACCAACGAGACAGTCTGACATACATACCATGTTCTATACTTTATGGGTTATGACTAACAATGAAAAATAAAATTGAAACGGTATACAATAGAGGTGTACGAATCAGAATTCCTCACTATTTATAAATGGTATGTATCCATATTATGAGGACAAATAATTATAGAAGCTTTTAACACAATGCTCAAAATATAAAACCGAAGTGCATTAAATATAAATGCATCACTAATGCGATTAAACTGGGCACTTATGGCGCTGTAAATACATTCCATATTGAGTAAAGCTTACCTGAAAGATGAAAACCTGGTTTCGATCGATGCAGCTAGCTGAAAATATGTAGTACATAAAGGTTAAAAGCTCATGTTTATTTATAGGAAAAGCTAATTTCAGTTATTTATTACATATCCAACAAATGCGTGGGTGAATGTTTATAAGAGTTATTGGAAATCGTCATTATATATTTTACTGAGTAAACTGCTACACATAGAATTAATTCATCCTTTCCCAGGTTTATAGTGATTATTACAAGCTTTTATACAACTTGCTATGTTTGTGTATGTTTGTTTGTTTAGGTTAAATCTTGCAACTGAATTTTAAATGGTTTTCCCTAATCGTTTGAGCTGAATTTTTGCATACACGTTTAGTTTGGATAATTAGCTAAGTGACGTCATTCTAAAACTAATATGGCGGACTGCTAAAGATGACTAGTTATTTTAAATGCACCCCTATGATACGGGTACTAATTAAAAGGGTTTGCTGATAAGTATACGAAAAAAAATACGACATATCGACGACGACGACGACGACGACGTGACGTATTTTTTTGCAGACTCTTCACGAAGCCACCAACCAAGCATTCTGTACATCAAACTAAGTAACCCTACGCAAATTTTTTTGCTGGGAAATGACCTTTTGTTTTGGGGTGAAAAATCAGACTTTTCGGTAGGACTCAATGTAACACACTTAAAACATGGTGCTGATGGATGGATTAAATAGAATGGGGGTCGTGAACGTGTTTAAAGGTAAAATATTGCATTAAAAACATGTATTTTAAACTTTTTTTTTGTGAAAAAGTTGGAACTTTAACCTCCAATATCTCCGTAACTAGTCTAGATTGGCTAGAACAAAAAAATGATCGCAATGACGGGGAAAACAAGTGCCTTTCGGCTTCGTTAAGAGTCTTTTTACACCCTTAATTTAAAAGCTTGTTTTAATCCACCATGAGGGCCCAATGCGGATTGATATAACTCACATCGTCGTTACTTAATTTAACTTCTCATATTTAGAGGGATCTGAAGCTCCTCTCTAACTCGTATTCCAGAGAAGTCGCCGTAATAAGAAATGTTTTTCTTAAAGAGATCTATCCGTTGGTATATATATCTTAACGCTATTGGAAGCAAAGGCAATTTTGCTCAATCTCCTTTTCGGTTCTAGGATAATTATGCTTATTTCCTCTGAATTCACCATTTTAGAGCCATTTAAAAGTATGACAAAATGAAGAGAGTCTACAAAACTAACCTTTAAAAATGTCACAATTTCCTTTTAAAACAAGAAGACAGCATCCATATTATCTACAAATTGCAGTCAAGCTGACCCCTCAGCCCAGTTCACTAAAAGGTTACACTGCTATTCTTAGCATTGGTCTGACGTAAGCACTGTTAAATTTGTTACTATTTCAGTATTTCAGCGCTGAAATTCAGGCCAAAATATTTGGTTTAGAATGTGTCTGGGTAGTGTTTAAAATAAGAAGGGTCTTTAAAAGGCTGATTTGATAGGTACCTTTTAAATCAAAGTTCATCACTTAGTTATTACTATATTATATTCTTTGTCAGTACAACTAGAACTCAATAAATGTTAACATTTGGGTTAAATCTATACACACCAATACTTTAGTGAGATGTGAGGTAAAAATTATAAAACAATTTATTGAACCTGTCCATTTTTCCTCGTTTTATTTGACATCATCAGGTGCTACCAGCCATCTAGCAGCCTCATCTAAATATATAAAAGAAGAAACTGACTGACTGACTGACTGACTGACTGACTGACTCATCTATCAACGCACAGCCCAAACCGCTGGGTCTACAGATTCCAAATTTGGCAAGTAGGTTCCTTGTGTGGTCTAGGGGTGCACTAAGAAAGGATTTTTCAAAATTCACCCCCTAAGGGGGTTAAACGGGGCTCCAAAGTTTGTATGGGGAAACAAGATTAGTTAGACTATTTTATTTGAAACTTCACAGGAGTACTCCTATTCATAAATGAGTAGAAATGAGTTTCAGGTTTTTTCAGAATTCAACCCCTAAGAGGGGGAAATGGGGTGACAAAGTCTAAAAATCAATGCACAGCCCAAACCGCTGAGTCTAGAGATTCCAAATTTGGCACATACGTTCCTTAAGAAGTGAAGGAGTGCAATAAGAAAGGATTTTTCAAAATGTACCCCCTAAGGGGATGAAACGGGAGTCAAAAGTTTATATTGGGAACAAGATTAGGTAAGACTGTTTTATTCGAAACTTCACAGGAGTACTCTTATCGATAAATGAGTTAACATTTGTGTTTCAGGTTTTTTCAGAATTCAACCCCTAAAGGGGGAAATGGGGTAACAAAGTTTGAAAATCAACATCGGTATTGTTTGTATGGTGTATCGGGTCGGGTGTATTACAAAAACAACGATTTTAAGATTTAATATGGCGGACCTGAAATGCCTTCATTCCCTGTTGGGGTGCGATGGGGTTGAAATGTCTAAAAATCAAAATGGGTGTCGATACCGAGATTATCAGGGGTGCAGATTAAAAAATGGCATTTATTTTGAGATCCAGAAGATGGCGGATTCGACTTCTATACAGGATTATTGTTGATTTATTGTGATGATTGTGATAACGATGATGGTGATTGTGATAATGATGATGATGGTGATGATTGTGATTACGATGATAATAATTGTGATTATGATGATGATGATTGTGTTTACGATGAAAATGATTGTGATTACGGTGATGATCATTGTGATTACGATGAAAATGATTGTGATTACGATGATGATGATTGTGATAATGATGATGATGATTGTGATAACGATGATGATGATTGTGATAATGATGATGATGATTGTGACAACGATGATGATGATTGTGATAACGATGATGATGATTGTGAAACTGATGATGGTGATTGTGATAACAGTGATGGTGATTGTGATGGTGATAGTGAAAGTGATAGTGATGGTAATTGTGATAAAGATGATGGTGATTGTGATTGTTATGGTGATGGTGATGGTGATGGTGATGGTGATGGTGATGGTGATGGTGATTGTGATAATGATAATGATAGTGACGGTGATTGTGATGGTGATAGCGATGGTGATGGTTATTGTAATGGTGATAGTGATAGTGATGGTGATTGTGATAGTGATAGTGATAGTGACGGTGATTGTGATGGTGATAGCGATGGTGATGGTCATTGTGATGGTTATAGTGATTGTGACTGTGATAGTCATGGTGATTGTGATTGTGATAGTGATTGTGACAGTGATGGTGTTTGTGATGATGATGATTGTGATTACGATGATGATGATTGTGATTACGATGATAATGATTGTGATCACGTTGGTGATGATTGTGATAACGATGATGGTGATTGTGATAGTGATTGTGATGGTGATTGTGATAGTGACGGTGATTGTGATGGTTATAGCGATGGTGATGGTTATTGTAATGGTGATGGTGATGGTGATTGTGACAGCGATTGTGACTGTGATAGTGATGGTGTTTGTGATGGTGATTGTGATAGTGATGGTGAATGTGATGGTGATTGTGATTATGATGATAATGATTGTGATTACCGTGATAATGAGTGTGATAACGATAATGGTGATTGTGATGATGATGATTGTAATTACGATGATAATCATTATGATTACGATGATTAAGATTATGATAACGATAATGGTGATTGTGATAGTGGCGGTGATTGTGATGGTGATAGCGATTGTGATGGTGTTTGTGATGGTTATTGTGATAGTGGCGGTGATTGTGATGGTGATAGCGATGGTGATGGTTATTATGATGGTGATAGTGATTGTTACTTTGATAGTGATGGTGATTGTGATAGTGATTGTGATTATGATACCGAGGATGGAGATTGTGATGATGACGATTGTGATTACGATGATAATGGTTGTGATTACGATGATAATGATGATGGTGACAGTGATGGTGATTGTGATGGTGATTGTGATCGTGATGGTGATAATGATGGTGATTGTGATAGTGATGATTATAAAATTTGGCACATAGATAGTTCATAACCTGGATTAACACGTAGGACACTATTTAAAGTATTTATGACTTTAATATGATCCAGTGGGACAGTTACCGAACTTTACGCGGGCGAAGCCGCGGGCAACAGCTAGTAAGTTTATAATAGTGATGGTTGAAACAGAGAGAAACGTATTCCGCCGGGAAATCTAAATAAACTTTACTCCGCTTTGCAGAACTACTGGCCAGTATTTATGATTCGCATTTCAAATCACTGGACCAGTGCACGTTTTGATAATTCAAATATGGAACTGAAATGGTAAACAAATCATTTTCTGTTTCAATAACTGAATTAAAAAAAAAGAATACATTCTATGTTCGTTTGTCATACTTTTTTTTTGTTACATAGGTAATTCGTCATAACACCCACACTCCCTTGTATACAGCATGTCTTCCTCCTGAATTAAATGTTTCGTTATCTTTTCATAGATGAATTGTAATTAAAAACAAAAGATAAGCAGTCCAACTTCACGATTTTAAGTTCAACAGCATTTTTGGAACAATCTTATATAAACGAAAACTACGTTATTGATGCATAGAAACAAGCTTTTTCAGACCAAACCTCTACAATTTGCGCAGCGCAAACAAACATTCAAGCACAACATTCTGACGTATTTCAGTTCATGTTTCAAAGGTCGCACGATGCGAACTATCGTCCTTTCACAGAACTGCATCGCTGTCAAAAGCACAGTAATCTGTATTCCTCTTGTTATACGGTTCTGGTTGGGTTGCTGCTGTTCAAGGAGACATAACTGTGAATGAACTGTACGTCGATTGCACGTGTCGCTCTCATTAGCAAATAGCTCGGGTTCCATTTGTGTGTGTCCTTTATCGAAGTTATACGGATTTCCGATGAGTGAATTTGTGTGGTCTGGGATTAACTATATTTTGTTGCAAATGAGGAAGAGGAAAGTTCTGAGTGTGAGTTTGGCTATGCCTAAGAGTAGGAGAAAACCAAAGATATGATGGATGGACAGTGTGGAAGAAAGTTGATATGGCCGGGAAGGGGATGACTCACAAGATGATGAAGACTTACAGAGATGTATGGAAGAAGAACACAAGTGGATGACCCCAAATTAATTGGATAATTTTAATGACAAGTGTGATACAGCTACTGCGATCATGTGGTAGAGACAATTATCGAAGTTTTCTTTCAAGAAAAAGAAGCGATCCGAAATTTATTATCCGAAAACATCTTACCCCATAAAACATGTCTTACTGGTTAGCAAAGGAAGGAAGACCTTTGCCGTCAAGAGTCATTTTCAAACAGGCACAAAATAAGTAAGGTAGATATTTATGGACTTTTTCTTATCAGTGGTGACACACACTTGTGTGTTGTAAGTAATACAGCAAAGTCCCATTTCTCACATCAGAATTAATATTTCTAACTCCCCCAGTTAAATACTTAGTTCCAGCAAATCTAGTACTCCACTGCTCTATATAAATCCATGCTCCATATTAAACAAACAAGTGCAAACAGGATATCCAGAGCGGCCGCTGTCGGGTGCTATTATTACCCGCTCCGGATAAACCGGGCCGGGCGGCGGGCTATCTGACCCGGTTGCGTATTGAGCAACCATTGTAGGAGCGGGGTGATCTGTAACAGACAATGGTTATAGTTAGTTCTTTAGTAAACACTAACACAAATATGGACGTTTTTAATAGGCATGACGACAGTATCAAAAAATTGCAAATCTATTTAGTCCGTCAGTTAGAGTATTGGAAATTCATGGACACGTATTTTTTGTTTTTGTAAATCAATGAATATTGACAAAGATAAAACGCATCAAAACTCGGGAGTGGGGCTCGTGACGTCAGAACTAGGTAAAAATTATACCTAGGCGTGACGTATTGAGAATTTTAAAAGCGTCATATCTTTGTCAATTTTGGTTTACGTAACAAAAGAAAAAACACGGGTCAAAAACGTTTTTTTTCGTCGTCTCGCCTATTGTAATGGATGGTCTGAAATGAAGTTATTATTACGTGCTGCTGATCACCCCGGCTCCGAGTCCAACAATGTTTCCTAAATACGCGGTTGAGTATGGTTAGGGTATGTGGTGTAACGTCATTTGTTTGCAGACGTCTCTTGATCGCTTGGATAGGATTGGAATTTGATAGTTTTAGAAGTAAAGGAGATTTAGCTGACTGAGCTGAGGTGGTGTTTTGATTTCAAATAGAAATGTTAAAAAATAAATGTACCTATTTAGAATTTTTAACTGATGCCTTTAATTTTATGTCCCGGAAAAGTATAATGAAAATCACAGTACCTATTCGGTTTTATCATACCTACTTATTTATTTCTTTCAATGTTCCATGGAGTTTCTTGCCCGTTCTTTTCCTTATAGATCTGTTTACGTTTTGGAACAGTCAACAACTTTTAACTTTTTGACTAACTGACCTTTGACAATCAAAAGTGCCTGTAAACGTTTTAATTAAAATAAATGCTTTGAGTTTCGGTTAACATTTCTTTTATGTAATTAATTTCAACCCAAATTTATTTTTCATTTTCAAGTGAGATGATCTCTAACTTAGAATTTATTGTCATAATTAACGTCAGAATTACAAAAAAGTTCACCAACTTTTTTTCTTTATTATTCTAGTTACTGCACATACTTTCTGAAACAAGAGAACTGCGGCTCAAATTACAATAATTCTATTGTTTTAAAAACCAAAAAATACAGGTTTATTTTATGACACTGTATTAAAATAAATTGGAGGTGTTTGAACTCTTTTCTCAGAAGAACACTTTGACCCCTAACTAAAGTAATTTGTTAACTTAGTTTACTCGACGTCCACAATTTATGCCAGTCCAGCTCTAAAACGCGCGTCACAACGTCACGTAGTTCCGATAATTTTAAATCGAAGAAAATACAATTTCAGTATCGCTTTTAGAATGTTTTTTTTAGTTGCAAAAAGCATAATTAGTCATTAGTCCATTACTAGGAGGAGCTCGTGGCTATATAATAACAGCCGCTCGGGTCGATCGTTAGGTTGGTCTGTGGATGGGTGACCGCCCATTACATACCGAGTTTCCTCTGTGCCTCGGAAAGCACGTTAAGCAGTTGGTCCCAGCTGTCATTTGTAGATCTTTGACAGTCGTTAGGTAGTCAGAGGACCAAAAAGACTGCAGATAACCAGTCTTACCAAGGGGTATCGTATAACCCGGTACTAACTGGGTTGTGGAGGTCAGATAGGCAGTCGCTCCATGTAAAATACTGATATTCAGCTGCATCCAGTAAAACTGGAAGCCGACCCCAACATAGTTGGGAAAAGGCTAGGCAGATGATGAGTCATTAGTCCATTACCCCGATATCTCTTAAGTTTTAAAACAAATTTCTCAGTAGCAGTTCCGAAGTCTGGATTTGTGCCCGGTTGATAACACAAAGTTCACCCCTCAGTCCCCCCAATTACATGAGACTTACCTTTGATTACTAGGTCGTGTTTTAAAACGAAATAAATATTTAATGTTTTAATAACCTTCGAATCCACATTACGTTTACGACGCGCGTTCGTATTAGGCCCACAGAAATTCATTCACAAATATCGCCGTGGAAAACGTTAAATACTGTAATTATTTAAATGAATGTGAACACGCGAAAATGTCGTTGAAACTCGATAAACATGCAAATGTTACGTTTTAATAATTGATACGAATGCTGTATCCAGACACTTCGTTTGCGTGAACCTGCTGACTTCGCTATGTGTGGTTGAATAGGTGAATTGTGAATGTTTGTGAGGACACCCTTGGTTTTCCACCGCGAAATAGTTATACTCGTAAAGAACCGAATCAAATGATGGTCATCTAAACATATCGGAAAAAGCCTTTCCGAAATCCGGTTTGGTATCTATTTTTCATACCATATGTTACAGATCATCATCATCTGCCTAGCAGTAGCGAAGTGTTAATGTCTGTAAGAGGTAAGCCATATTATGCATCTTTAATGTGGTTATATTATTGTTCTATAGAATACCGACTGTGCTATTTTTCAAAAGGAATCTGGTAGGAATCGAGTTGTATGGAACCTTCGCCACTGCTGCCTAGCCTTTCCCCAACTTTATCGGGGTCGGTTTCCAGTCTTACCGGATGCAGCTGAATACCATTATTTTACATGCAGCGACTGCCTATCTAGCGTCCACAACCCAGTTAGTACGGAGTAATACGGTACCCCTTGGTAAGACTGGTTGTCAGATTTTCGGGCCACTGACTACCTGTAACGACTGTCAAAGATCTACATATGACAGCCGTAGTAAACAGTCGTATGTTCACTTTGGGTAGGAGTTAAGAAGCCTTACCTCACTCACAAATACAACCAAGTAAATAAAACGTTTTGCACAAACTCATTCAAAAATGTCGAATATACCGCATAATATAATACATAATGCATAAGCCGAGTCATCAACTGGAGATTTTCATCCGTTTTAAAAGCTCTTAAACAAATTAAAAATCGATTTCATCCCAAAATGGACGCTCAGGTATATGGCGCGTGATAATTGAAATGGATTCGTCCATTACGTGGCTTGTAACGCGAATCACTACTGTTTTGATAGCATCGTAATACGTGGTCACTGAAACTTTTTTTTATTTTTGGTTGTTTTCCTGTTTTGCTGGCTTTGTATTTTTGTGCGTCTGTAGTTAGTATGACAAATAAAACTATTTAAGGAAACCTTATAACTGTATATCTATAGACAACATAGCAAAGACATCATTTTAAGAGTTCCGTAGCCAAATGACTAAAACGGAACCCTCAGTCACCTTGTCCGTCTGTCTGTGTATCCGTCCTTATGTCACAGTCATTTTACTCTAAGACTGCTTTAGGTGTCTTTTATGAACCGCTGCACAAAAGGGATATGAAATTATCAAAAAAAAAAAATTCAAGGTATATGGTGTCTACCGACAGCTCTTGAAATTGAAAATAATATCGAAATTTTTTTAACGACACTTTTTTTCAGTCAAATTGTTGATGAGGTTTACAAGGTGTAAACGGACTCTTCACGTAGCCGTTAACCAATCATTTTGTACATCAAACTGAGTAACCCTATGCAAAAATAAAAAAAGGTTTTCCAAATTGAAAAAACCTCTAGGTACTGGCAGCACTGGCGTAAGGTCTATTAGTAGTATACGATTATTTTTTCATTTAATTATCTTTCAAATCATTAATAAAATGCCTCAGTGTTGTGCGGCATAAGTTACTTTTCATTAAGTTTTTCCTTGTACCGCTAACTTTAGCAGTACTTAGAAGCTTAATCTTTAGTTCAGCTACTTTTCTTTGTCCTTAATCCACATTTATATTGTAAAACAGTGCAAATACGATTAAATTTCGGTAAAAAGTTTCACTAGCATACAATTCAGTACAATTTGACAGTTCTATACCAGGCGCCTACGTAGCGATATCTGGTGTCAGATAAAATCCGAAAAACCCGCATTGCTGGGAAACGACATTTTTTTTGGGCTGCAAAATCACGTTTGACTGTGAAACTCAATGTAACGCACTCAAAACATTGTGCTGATCGGTGCAATGGATAGTACACGGGTCATGAAGGTATTTGAAGGAAAGTTATAATCTTAAAAACTAGAAAAAAAACACAAAAGAGAACTTGAGAAAAAGCTTTCACTTTCACCTTCAATATCTCCGTAACTAGGATGTTCCCAGGCATGGTCCCGAACAAAAAATATATCGCAATGACAGGGAGAACAAGTGCCTTTCCGGTTAAGAGTCTATTTACACCCTTTATTGAAACACAACACAGCCTAAACGTTTGTTTAGGGGAGAACCAGTGCCCTTCGGCTACTTTAAGGGTTTATTTACATCCTTTATGAACTACTTGGTGAATTTTAGTTTGCAGGCACCTTGCCAGACACTAACTACACGCTTGTGTCTCGTGTATTTCTTTTGCTATACCGCCACAGATTGCACATTTACAGAAAAGGTTACGCAGCATTTTTTCTTCTTCTTATCATATCGATTTTCCTTCTAATAACACGGTGTGGGCCCAGTAGGTGGCCACGTTTATTCCAGCGGTAGAGGCGCTGTACAGGTCGTCAAGAGTGCAGGTAGACGGACACCTGGGACACTCCAGCAGGTGGGGCATTGTTTGGTCCGGAGCGCCGCACTCGCACTCGGTGTTGGACGAACCAATTATACTCCATTTTGCCAGGTTATGTTTGTAGCGGCCTACGCGTTTGGGTACGCAATCGATTTAGAGCTTTCCAAATAGGCCACTGTTGTTCACTGCCGGGAAACAGGTGTTCTTGGGGCTTTAAGAAGTCGTGTGGTGGTGGGTACTTCTTTTGCCATAACTTGCTTTTTACTTTAGGTGGCCTGTCTTGGATTTTTTCTAAATTACATTAATTGTCTAGAAAGTCCTTGATCGATTTCCATTGTATTACAATCGATGTTTGATTGCGACCTTGGCGAGGTAGACCACTTGTTTTAATGTTTTATTCATGAACAATTCGTTTAGTTTCATTGTGGTTTCATGCTCCGTTCATGAAAGCTTGATTGATGGTGGAATTACATGCAGGCTACTTTACTTGTGAATCAAATAAATAGAAGTTCTAACTATTAAGATACTATTTATATTTCAATCATTTTTACCCAAACATAATAAATGAATGACTCTTCTAAAGAGGAGCTCGTGGCTAAATTATAACAGCCGCTCGGGTTGATCTTCAGGTTAGGTTGCGCTTGCCTAGGTTGGTCCGTGGATGGTCCACCCACTACATAACGAGTTTTCCCCGTGCCTGGGAAAGCACGTTAAGCAGTTGGTCTCAGCTGATCTTTGACAGTCGTTACAGGTGGCCGAAAGTCTGACAACCAGTCTTAACAAGAGGCATAATATTACCCAATACTAATTGGGTTGTGGAGGTCAGATAGGCAGTCGCTCCATGTAAATTACTGATATTCAGCTGCATTCGGTTAGACTGGAAGCCGACCGCAACATAGTTGGGAAAAGGCTAGGCAGATGATGATAATATGAATGACTCTTGTCGATATGATTACGTCAAGAAGCACCGTTTATTGAATTCGGAATTTCACAAAACGGGGTGTGATTGCTAACAGACGACGCCGTTTGTAAAATGACTAATACAATATGCTGACGGGCTAGGCTCGAACTTATGTGGGCCGAAGACGGGTTTCGTGCTATGAAAACACACTGGATGCGATACACTATTCTATTTCACATAGGCCTAATAGTGCACGGTTCGGGTTGGTCGTTTCCATGGAGAAGAACCGGCAAGAAGCTCCATGGTTACTCTTTTCAAATAGATATATACACTGAGTAAACTAACAAATTACTTGACATTACACTTTCATACAAAAACACTAGGCACAATGAATCGGGTACAGTTTCAAGACGTCTTAACTCCGCTGCGGCCAGCACCAGCACCCAGAATGTCATCATCGCTGCGAGTTGTTAACATCAGGACTCTGTTGAAGCATCGCCATGGTTGGGTAGACTGGTGTGTAGGTTGCGTGATGTAACCACTGGCGCGCTTTCGATCCATTCGCCCGTCCGTAGTACGTGCGTTGTTGATGAGGATATGTTCCACCATTATCGTTCTAACGTGTGAATGTCCACTGTTGAACATGGACCTCTTAATTGTATATGCCACAGTTCACTTTGATGAGAGTACTAAAAGTATCTGTTTTTCGTATAAGAGTAGATGCTAGAGGAAGACCAAAGAAACGATGGATGAGCTGTGTGAAGGATGATATGGCAAGAAAGGAGGTGTCTGATGAGATGACGAGTAATGGAGAAGTAGGGAAGAAGAAGATATGCTGCGCCGACCCCAAATACATTGGGATAATGGTAATACAAGGAAAACATCTCATCTTAACTAAAATAAATCTCTCTTATAATAAATTAATCGACCCCACTTTCCTGACACAAACACGAGGTAAGGTAAAACGATCTCCAAAAAGAATATAAATATCCAAAAGACGAATAGCGATTAACTACCTGTCAAAGAGATCAGCTCACCAAAGGTACAGGCCTAAAGCTATCGGGTTCACATCTTTTCAAAAGAATCCTCATATCTTTCACGGTTCTTTTACTTAATCTTTTCCAGTATATTAAATCTATATAAAGATTCCGTTGATACAGGCTCATTTGCCGAAGATTACCCTGGGAATAGTCATTAGAGGATCAAAAGCGAACAAACGTCAATTTATCTTGGACGGCAAGACTATGAATATAACATGCCAGGTTTAGCTTTGGATTGCTTTCTACTGCTCGGCTTTGGTCTCGGACTATGAATAAGGGATTTCGCATGTTCTTAGGGGTGTAGTTGAGATGAATTGGAGATTATTTTTTGATGGGTTAATGTCTTCTAAGTAGTTATTCATTTTAAACGACGACTTCAAAATTAATTACCATGAAAAATAACCGACCGAAATTACTGACGTTGCTCATAAAACCACTAAGCTGAAGTAGGACCTGACCACATCTATCGCATGCTTAATGTGTTGTGGGTCAAAATAGCCACTTTCTGGAACCTTTCAGCCACAAGTCGTCGCGGCAGACCACGTAGAAGTTGGCCGGATGACCAGCGACCAGCGGGATGACGCAGGCCAACAGTATCCGTATCAGTTTGTAAAAATACGTAGATGCATATTTAGCACAATCGTGATTTCCTTTTTTCTTTTAATTCGTTTGTTTTCTTAGCGCTTTTCCCCACAACATTCTATTTAGTACAGAACAAACAAATAAATCCCTACTGCTGCAAATCCTCTCTCATTTCGATGGATAAACAATAACAATCTAAGTCACGTCTATTATGATAAAAGCTTTTCGAGTATGTTACGCAATTAATCTGCTTAACATCAAATCCGTGGCTCGTAATACCTTTCACTAAAATACCTTTAATGAGCCAGCAACGCTAATCGGATTGGCCGTATTACCCCTGAGCGGAGTTTCCCATAGCTATCATTATTATACCGAAGTTTCTAGAAAGGCTGTTTTTGTACAGTCATCAGCCTAGACACATATTTATGTTCATGACTAACGGCAGTTTTCACTACAACAAATACATACATATTTGTAATAGTAAAAACTGCTTTTAACGTTTATCGGTTCAAAGCAGTTTTGAGTTATAACGCGTTTGGAGAAAAACTGTCTGAGAACATCATGCTTTTTTGGAAGGCCAGTTAAATTATCTGGAATCACTGTTGCTTAAAATCTTTTTATCAACGAAGTTTTTGTGTATCATGTTCATGATTGTTAAAATAGTTGTAACCGGTCAAAAATAATATAAAATATGTGTTAACAGATTCTGAAGTCAAAAGCAGTATTAACTGATTGTTGCTGTCAGAACTATGTAGTTGTGACTTAACAGTTTTCATTGTGACGTAAAGACTTCGTATAAACTGAAACTGTCTGGTACTACGTAAGTAGTATACTCAAACTTATATAATAATACTGAAACTATTAACCAAACCAACCATCCAATTTTATATACTTAAGTATTATTTACCGGGCATTTCAATTTTGTAAAAATGAATACATGTTGATGCTCGTGACTGTATACTATCGAGATAGTTAGTAACATAACGTACGTTGATATATGGCGGCTTATTGCCAAGCCTTTTTAGAACTTCAATGAATAGAACGGATAGAGTATGAGCCGTAATCTCTGCAGATACGGGACGAGAAAAATGGCTGTGTCGTTGCTGTTTTTGATATTTTTCTCGATTCATTTATCGGTATTGGTATCGGTATATTTATCGGTGTTTTTGTGATTCACACGGAACGTTCGCGAATGTGTCAAATTACATTGTCATTAAATAATGGCCGCCTTTTTGAAGCTGATTACATAAACAATGACTTAATTTTAAATAATAAACGTGCTTACCTAGTAAACAAAAATAAATATTATATTTCTAAAAAAAAGAAAGAAAAATATTTATTAGACGTCAGTTATTAAAGCACACACACATATAACACACAATAAAAAACCACACCACACCACCACACCTATTCATTGACGAATACCTACATAATTTGAATAAAATCCATACTAATAAATATAAGTATCTCTATCCGTCTTTTTGCTGTTTTTTTTTTTTGGTTATTTGACATAAGGATACACCATGGAATATCGCATAGGTACTTTTTATGCCAGTAATATGTTTCCGTTGGACCATTTTCGACTTCATTTCACATTACTTAAATACAAGGTACAAACGGTTACGACGTACCTATTCAGTACATCACCGCATGAAAAAAAGCAGCTGTGACCCAGCAGTGTCCGTTTCACCCTCATCATCATCACTGCCTAGCCTTTTCCCAACTATGTTGGGGTCAGCTTCCAGTCTAACCGGCTGCAGATGAATACCAGTATTTTACATGGTGCGACTGCCTATCTGACCCCCATAACCCAGTTAGTACTGGGTAATACGATGCCTCTTGTTAAGACTGGTTGTCAGACTTTCAGCCTGTATAATGTTTATTATTATATCATGCTAATCTGTCTCTTGTCAGACTTTGGTAAGTCTATATGTTTTTCAATAGGCTCGTGTACTGAAAAAATGTAATTAGTCCGTTAGTTAGATTATCAAAAAATATTAGACCCGTATTTTTTCTTTTGTTACGTAAACCAAAATTGACGAAGATACGCCGCTTTTAAAATTCTCAATACGTCACGCCGTGGTATAATTTTTAGTGCGTTCTGACGTCAAGAGCCCCCACTCCCGAGTTTTGATGCGTTTTATCTTTGTTAATATTCATTGATTTACAAGAACAAAAAATACGTGTCCATTATTTTCCAATGCTCTAACTGACGGACTAAAAAGATTTGCAAACTATTGATGGTGGAAACTAGCCTAATGTCCTTTAATGAAATCATGATTCGACTATATACAATATAAGAACAGAACGTTACCTCTTTACCTCCTCAACTGAAATGTATGTCACATTAAAAAGATAATGTTACCTCGCTTGTACTACTTAATAACCGTAAAATCGTTTCAACTCTTTCAGCCATTTTGTAACATAAAACAATTGTAAAAGTGAGTGGGAAGTCTTCCTAAGTTACGTTATAAAATAACGTTATTTAATAGACTTATAACAGTTATTTTCGTAACAATTAACGGCTGAAGAGTTATAGAAAACGTCGCTTGAAGTGCGTGGGATAATTCAACGATTTTCAGGTTGTTTGAGTTCCCTACTTGACGGGTACTTCAATAAACTTGCTGAGAGGAACAGTTTGATCTTGGTTCTAGAACTTTCCAGATAGTGTTTTGTTTGAAAAAGTTTAATATCGGCCATATGAATAACAGCACACGGGTCGGTCTTCAAGGTTAAACTGTGCTTGCTCAGGTTGTCTGGCTGTAATTTGCAGATTTTTGACAGTCGTCATATGTAGCCCAAAAGTCGGACAACCAGCCTTATCAAGGGCTGTCGTACTTTACCTACCCAGTTCTAACTGTGCTTGTGAGTTGTACAAGTCAGAAAGGCACTTGCTCCATATAAAATGTTGGTATTTATATTCAGTACTACTGCATCCGGTTACTGGAAGCCAATCCAACATAGGTGGGATATATCATATTTTCATGAAATTCATAGTTTAGTTTCCTAACTAAACTATGAATTTCAAGAAAATATTTACATAACGAATACCAACACGTATTATTATTCTTATTTGAGTTTATTCCACAACTACCACCTGAACCCGAGTTACCCTTGAGTTTACCCGTGAGTTATTGTGCAAAATCTTGAAATCATTGTTATACTGTTACTAATTAACTACCTAAATATCTACATCGTAGTTCATGGCATAGTGCTAAAGTGAAGTGTTACTAAAAAAGTTTTAAAGGTCTTTTTACTAAGACGAATTGTATTTTATCATATTTATGTTAGTATGTAAGGTATATATATGTGGGCCAAACTGCCTCTTCATCTGCCTAGCCTTTTTTCAACTATATTGGGGTCGGCTTCCAGTCTAACCGGATGCAGCTGAATACCTGTATTTTAAATGGAGCGACCACCTATCTAACTTTCACAACCCAACTAGTACTGGGTTGGGTAATACGATGCCTCTTGGTAAGACTGGTTGTCAGACTTTTTGGGCCACTGACTACCTGTAACAACTGTCAAAGATCTACAAATGACAGCCGGGAACAACTGCTTAACGTGCTTTCACGGAGGAAGTTCGGTATGTAATGGGTGGTCACCCATCTACGGCCCAACCTTGGCAAGCGTGGCTTAACCTGACGATCGACCCGAACGGCTGCTAATATTTATCCACATGCTCCTCATGGGCCAAAGGGCCTGACAATAAATGAATGTTGTTGTTGTTATAGTTACCAAGCGACAGCTTTTTGAATACTAAACCATTTGACCGTCAAACATTAGACATGAATATCTAATGAAGGTTTTCTGTTTGATTTTCCAACATTATTTAGATAGGTTACAAACAGTCTACGAATAAACAAACTTCTGTTATCACTAGTTGCCCTACAAACACGTCACACAATTTTTTGTTTTAAACAGCAATTTATTCCAATTTTTTTAACTAAAAGTTTAGATTTCGTGTCTACTAAAGTTTGTAGCCAAAAACAATTTTAGGCTTATTTTAAGAATTTTATGAGGTACGCTTCTAAGGAAAATAATAATATTACTGAAATTAAATTAGTTGGGGTAAAAAAGTTACAAGATACCACTGAATCTAGTAACTTTTATACATGACACTTGTACATAGAAGTTACTTACTTCATGAATCGCCTGTGATCTCCGAAAGGTCAAGAGGTCCATCCATAGTATACCCACATTTCGGTAGTTATGTGTAAGTCCTATGTAAAAAGGGAGCGAGCGTATTGCTATCAGCCGGGGAGAAATCTAAGTTCCGATTTCAACCCTAGGACCAGGACCATACGTGCAACAGTCGCTTGCAACTAGTTACCTAGACCCACAAAGTAGTCAACACTTACATACATACCTAAGTTTTATTTAGGGCGTGTTCATAAATACTGTGCACGTTGCAGAAAGTCAACCAACTCGTACAGTAGTAAGGACTCATAAACATGTGCAGTTTATTTGAAGTTACAGCACTAACGTATTTTATTTACTTACTTGTGTATTTTGTAGCTTCATTGTGCGACCCGATATTAAACTTTTAAATAAAAGCAACAAGATTGAAAAAGTAAATTCATATTGTGTTTATACAGACTTCGTACGTAAAATCGTACTTACAAAAACACTATGGACACAATATAAAGAAGAAGACATGCTGCACCGACCCCCAATAAGAGGGTGTAAGAACCACCCTTAATGATCGTATGGTTACGGAGATCATCATCATCTGCCTAGCCTTTTCCCAATTATGTTGGGGTCGGCTGCCAGTCTAACCGGATGCAGCTGAATACCAGCATTTTACATGAATCGACTGCCTTTCTGACCTCCACAACCCAGTTAGTACTGGGGATTACGATACCTCTTGGTGAGACTAGTTGTCAGACTTTTTGGGCCATAGTTGGTATGGTTACGGAGATATATCACGGTATACGGTGAAAGTTCCTACTTGTTCACAGGTTTTTCATAAAAGTTTAGTTTGTTTGTTTTTTTTTTGGTTTTTGTTTAGTTGTTCAACTTTACTTTAAATACCACCATGACCCCTAGATACTATTCAATGCAAGATAAATTATATGATGTTTATTTTGCAAGTAGGTTATTACAAACACTTTTACACGTCATTTTTTAAAACTAGATGGGGCCGGTTTTTCGTACCTGACTACTCTTAGAAGAAACAGCCGAAACAAACTCAGAGGTCATAGTCTCTTTTGAAGTCCAGACATAATCTTGCTCAATTCACATGAGGACTATGCAGATTAGTGTCTGAGATGGTCTTTTTAAGAAAGGACCACAGATTTGAGTGGACCTGTCCAGTCAGTGCAAGCATTTGTCAGTTATCGTGTAGCTCGACTTCTAACTCAAGGAGCTCAACGAAACGACGAACAATACCAAAGAAAGGACATTTGGGTAAGTCGATTATTGTACTCAAACTGTCAAACACCCAACCTCTTCCCCCCGGACCGCCGAAAGGTGCAGACGTATCAGAACTGCTATTAACTGTTAAAAAAAATATTAAAACAATTTTTAAATTATTTAATTCATCAACAAAAATAGGAGTGCATAAATACCGAGGAGCTAGAAAAACGGCAATCCGAGTCACGTCGGCGTTAGTAACTCCTTCGTTCGTGCTCGCCTGGTACCTGACCGCTAGCTACGCAGGACTCGCCCTACAGACCGTAAGAACCCAATTCTTTACTTATAACGGCGTGGGCGCACCACCTCTACCAGCGACCACGCCCTCGGTGACCTAATTGGAGAATTAGGCCAGCGGAAACTCCGCCCACCAGTATCTTGGGAGGCTTCCAGCTCCTCCTGCGTCGCAGGCGCATTGGTTGCTGTAACAAGTACTTCCCCGCCCGGCTTACTTCGGTACACTTCTGGTAACCTGGTAGTGATGGACTCTTCAATGAATAAATCAGCTTCGGAAACAGATATCAACGTGTTGGGAACCGATAAAACACCGCCTAACTTTGTGTATCGACGGACTAAGCGAAACAGGGAAGAAATATCAGTAGGCCTGCAGTTAGATGAATTTAAGGAAGAGATGAGAAAAATGATGTCACTTTTCACGGAAAAACGTGAAAAAGAGTTGCACGAGATTAAAATTACTTTAAGTGAAATTCAACAGTCTAACATTAATATAGACAGCTCCATTTCATTTTTGTCTGGGCAATTTGAAGAGCTTAAAAAGAAAGTAAATTTTCTAGAGAACCAAGAGAAGGAAAATAAGCAGTATATCACCATTCTAGAGGATAAAATCGAGGATATGCAGGTGGGCTGTCGTAAAACAAATTTTGTAATAAAAAATGTACCAAAAAAAGCCAACGAATCTAAAGAAGACCTCATAGAAATGGTTATGTGTCTTTCTAATAGTGTGGACTGTAAAATCGGAAAATACGACGTCAAGGATATCTATAGAGTACGAGGCAAGAATAATGAGAGCCAGAATATGCCAATAGTTGTGGAGAGCAGTTCTACTCTTCTGAAAACACAAATACTTAAAATGGGAAAGGCTTTCAACATAAAGCATAAAACGAAACTATGCGCTAAACATCTAGGCTTTAAAGTTCAAGAGGACACTCCCATCTTTGTAGCTGAGCATTTGACCCCCAAAGCGTCCCGTCTACATTTTCTTGCTCGTGATCTATCCAAATCTGGTGCATACAAGTTCTGCTGGACTGCATATGGCAAAGTTTATCTTAAAAAAGATGAACAATCACCTACTATTATGATTAAATCTGAAGCCCAGGTACATCAACTTACGCAAGGAAAATGACTAGTGATACGTTTCTCACGTCACATAGTGAACTGTCAACCGCGAACCTGTTATTTGGTATTATTATTTACGGATTGTTTTAGAACATTTAACTTATTTCATAATTGTCCTATACCTTTAAGTTATTTTGCATGCTACTGCTTTGTAAACCTATTCACACAATTACATACACAAACATTTATACAAATTCATACTCCAAATCTCTTCCACACACTCTCCAATCACAAACTATACATAAATTACAATTTAAATAACCAAAAATATATATTATCCAGTACTAGCAACAGCACCGTAAAGGGCTTATTTGTTAGACATTATCATTCTACAAGCAACATATTTCTTTATGCTACTATTACTAAGACTTATCTCAATTTATTACTACATAATTTTTACCCTTATCTAGAAATGACATTATTTCAACTTGTTAATACATTATGAGTGATGATTTAAAAACACTCGCTGACATAGACAACATCAAAATTGCACGATCTGTTGACTGTGACCCGGCTGACTTTACCAAACACATAAAGATAAATACTAACGATTTGACAATATTTTCCCAAAATATAAGGAGCATTTATTGTAATTTTGACAATTTCATAGCAACTATATCCACTTTTTCATTTGAAACGGACATCATAATATTCACTGAGTGTAGATTAAATGATGAAAAATCTATCCCGCAACTTATAAACTACACTTCCCATTTTACAACACGGCACTTAAATCAGAATGACGGGGTAGTGGTCTACATCAAAAACTCTCTTATGCCCAAAGTTAAGGAAATAAATTTGGTGCAGGCATCTTGCCTACAATTGGACATTCTTAATAATATTATTCTGTGTATTTACCGTTCCCCATCGCATACAAATAATGACAGTTTTATAGAATCACTCAGTACAGAACTCAATGCTCTAAGTACGCAGAAAAGTATTATTATAGCGGGTGATATAAATATTAATATTAAACCCAAAGATACAGAACAATCCTATGAGCGTAAAAATAGAGTTAATTATCTTACTATGTTATCAACTTATGGCATATTACCGGGCCATATACTTCCCACGCGAGGAATAAACTGCTTGGATCATTTTATGCTCAAGATCAATAACAACAAGAAATCAGCTTTTGTTGGTGTACTACACACTACAATTACTGACCACTACACAACATTCTTAGCTCTATCTAAAATAAAAATTAAACAAGTTGCACCAAAAACTAAAACTAGTCTTAATTATGAAGGTGCGCTGAAACATTTACAGGAAAACAAAATAGCAGAACTACTCTTTTGCAACGATCCGATTGAACTTATTAATATTTTCATACAAAAACTAACTAACTCTATAAATAATAATACTACCACTGTAACAATTCCTAACAAAAAACGAATAATTAAGCCGTGGATAAATCAAGGTATATTAAAATGTATAAACAATCGTAATAAAATGCAAAAAACGCTTAAAAGGGATCCTAGCAATGAAATTTTAAAAATTACATTTAATAGGTACAGAAATTATTGCAATAACCTCATAAAAAAATTGAAAAGGAAATATCAAAAGGAATTATTAGCCAACTCTGTAACAAACAATAAATTACTGTGGAAAAATATAAAAAATGTTACCTATTCTTATAAAACTAAAACCGAAAATTCGGAATTATTAAACCTAATGCCATCCCCTACCGAGTCAGTTAATCATGTAAACGATTTTTTCGTTAACATTGGTAAGCAACTGGCCCAGCAAATTCAACCCGACTTAGACCCTGACCCCCAACACCCAATTAGAAATCAATCTTCCGTATCTCATTCTTTTGTACTCCACGATACTGACTGTGATGAAGTAGATAGAATTCTAATGAGCTTAAAAACTGATAGTGCCCCCGGCTGGGATAAGGTAACTACAAAATTTCTTAAATATATAAAAATGGTAGCTGTTCCAATCTTAACTCATCTGACTAACCTGTGCTTTAATAAAGGCGTCTTTCCGGAAGAACTAAAAAGATCCATTATTACACCTGTACACAAGGGAGGGAACAGAGACGATGTCAACAACTATAGACCAATATCAGTCCTACCGGCAATTTCCAAAATTGTGGAAAAACTAGTAAATAATAGGCTCATTAGCTACCTAAGTAAATACGACTTACTGTCGCCTACACAATTTGGGTTCAGACAAGGTGTATCAACCGAGGATGCAGTAACCGCCCTAACATCGCTAGTAGCTGATACTATGGATAGTGGCAACAAATGTGTTACTGTCTTCTTGGACCTGAAAAAAGCGTTTGACACCGTCTCTGTTCCAACCCTGGTGAGTAAATTAGAAAAATACGGAATAAGAGGAACCCCACTTGCTCTTTTCAAAAACTATCTATGTAATAGGAGGCAGAGCGTTAGGATTGGAAAGTATACCAGTGACTACGCGGATGTCACTTACGGCGTACCGCAAGGAAGCGTATTGGGTCCAACTTTATTCTTAATTTATATCAACGATCTCTGCAATTTAAATATCAAAAACGCCAAAATTTTCTCTTACGCCGATGATACGGCTATTGTCTTTTCTGGTGCTTCTTGGGAAGATGTTGAGTACACAGCTGAAATAGGGATGGCTAGGATAGCCAAATGGTTAAAAAAAAAATTTACTTACCCTGAATACCTGTAAAACTAATTTTGTGTGTTTCAGTATTAGTGCACGGACTGAACCGACGGATGATTTTAAAATTAAAATACACGATTGTGAGGACTTCAAGAATAAAAATTGTAATTGCCCAAAAATTAATAAAGTAAAACAAACCAAATATTTAGGGGTAGTAGTAGACCAGAGATTATCTTGGTATCCCCATATCGAACAAGTTGCTAACAGGGTTAGAAAACTGTGCTGGTTATTTAGTACACTGAGACATATTGTGCCAAAAAATATAATTAGTCGTAATAACACTTCTAGAAATCTCCTTAATGAGATATACGTCGCTTTGGCTCAGTCTGTCTTAGTGTACTGTATTCCTAACTGGGGAGGATCAGCAAAAACTAAATTCTTAGAAGTAGAGCGTGCACAACGTGCCCTGATAAAAATTATGTATTATAAGAAGATGAGATATCCCACAGATAGTCTTTATAACATAAGCGAATTACTCTCAGTAAGAAAACTATACATAGTTCAAACTATATTAAAGAAACACAAGACCCTACCTTACGATGCATCTAAACTAGCAAAACGAAGAAAGCATGCTGTTGCAGAAGTCCCCCAAACAAAAACTTTGGTTGCCTCTATGCAATTTAATACACGGTCTGCTCGGTTATATAATAGAATAAATAAAGAAATATGTATATATAAAAACCATTATTATGAATGCAAAAAAAATATACTGAAATGGATCAAACTACTTACTTATAATGAAACCGAAGAGCTCCTGAAACCCACGACATAACCTATATTCTCACACAGGCACACAAAACTATACATAAGCCAATTGTCTACTTACTTAAGATAAAATAATGTTATTAATATTTTTCTTTTCTTTTCTTTTTTTGTTATGGAAGAGCGGAGTCTTCTAATACAGGCATTGTTTGCTTAAAAGAAGGCTCCAATCACAAACTAAGTGCTGTAATCTTTTTAAAGAAATAAACTATTTTGATTTTGATTTTTGATTTTGAAACAGTTGTAGGAAAAACAAACAAAAAATAAAAATGTGACCCACATGGTTCCCACATTCACAATAATCAAATAAAATTAATAACAAGGACTTTTCAAAATGAACGGAAATCAGCATCCATCAGCATCCATGTTTTGAGTGCGTTATAATGAGCGCTACCGAAAAAAAAGTCGTTACCCTGCAATAATTTTCACGCAGTGTTTTACATAGTTTGATGTTAAGAATTCTTGATTGACGGCTTTGTCAAGGGTCAGTTTTCACCCTGTAGACTGGGATATGGGACAAGAGAGTGATGACTATACCTAAACCTCCATAATTGAATAAGGAATTTTCCGTAAAATTTCCGAGAAGAGGTGCCAACAGAATTAAAAAATTGTGTATGAACGTATAGTGAAAAAATAAACCACAAACACAAGCAACTTCACAAGCCCAACTAATTCTCAGTGAACACTAACGTCCAAAATCAAAATATGTCCGTGAACATGACGGGCTTTGTGTACATGCCTTGCGATCGACACGTTACTGACGTCACTAGTACATATGTATCATGTAGGTACAGTCACTAGCACTTTACACTGGAATACGCAAGATTCGAAAGCTTCTTTGAAAATAATATCATTTTACCACCAGCTCATGCCCGTGGTTTCGTCCGTGTTGAGCTCGGTAATTGTCCCACGGGATCGTGCTACCGGGATAATAAATATCTTATAACACATCAATGTTATAAACTACCTGTGTGCCAAATTTCATCCAAATCCGTTCAGTAGTTTTTGCGTGAAAGCGTGTTACATCCATTCTTCTATCCTCACAAACTTTCGCGTTTGTTAGTAGAAGTAAGACGGATTCAATTAAATATTTGTTAATATGTTTGAGTTTGTAGTTTCTTAAAAAAAACTAAATGTCTTTTGCGAATGAGCAATAGATTCAAATCTATTTCCGTATTTATCGTTTAAAAACGCTACAAATAGAAGAGTGGAAGGCTATGGGGGAGGCCTAACAGCAGTGGAACAATATAAGCTGAAGAAAAAAAAAGAAAAGTGAAAACTAAGTAACTTGTGAATTGTATCGTCGAGCTGTGTGCAATTTTGTGTATTAATTTTCTATTCCCCCCCTCCCCTTCCGCCTCCCACTTCAGGCCCCACCCTAGTCGTAGCACTTCTACGGGATGTGCCCCGCGCACGCCTATGTGGTGCTACGCCGTAGTGGATAAGCTACGAGTGCTGCGAAAAGCGTACGTGACGGTCACGCGAGTTCCATGATTTTTGTTCACCCAAAAAGTGCTCAACGCGCCTACAGAAGTTTTCACTTTAAAAAAAGAGCGTATACAAGATAATTATGTACATATTTGTCGTGAGTGTACCGTGTAGACTAGGTATAACATAACGATCACTTCAGTAACAGGTAGCCGTCCCTGATAATGTTGATAAGCTGTCAACGTGCGCCGCGTGTTATCTATTCCAGGCTTTATAACGGGCGGGATTGTGTCAAGTGTCCATATGTTATTGAAGCACGAAATATAGGTAGTAGTTGTTTCTATGGTCGGCTTTTGTTTTTGAGTCAAGAATCGACGCTGATATTGACAACAAACAAATATGATTCGTGTTGATTTATAAACTGCTAATAAACTAAACAATATTAAGGTTGGTTTCATGCTATAATATACATACATTATTCCTTTGGCTATAGATCTTAAATGGAATAAATTGTGTTGTACCGGAAGTTTTTATTTTGGTTCTTAAACAACCTTCTTTTGTTTTAGTAAATACCAGATAATGATTAGGTGTTCGTCATTCTAACTGCTGCTTCTGACTGTAGCTGTTTAATTACTTTATTATAAACTTATTCATCTAACTGCATAGGCTGCCTGTGTTGTGCCTCATGAGCCTATCGAAAAAGAAAGCTTTGACAGAAGTAAAACTGGATGTAACACCCTGTACCACATGTTTGAAATATGGATGTGTTCAAGCTTTGATATGTTCGACTAGTCTTACGTAATGGCACCGAGTATATCCAGACACTTGGTCTATTGGTCAAAGGGCTACAGTTTTACATGAGGTCCTGGGTTCGACTTCCAGGTCGGGAAAACTGTTATTGGGTTCTTCCATCAGCAATTTGTCAGTAATAGCCTGAAGTATGGATTTGTGTCCCATCAAAGGCTCGCTTACTATAACAAGGGACTTAACATTTCTAAGAAAATATATATAACAAGAACAGCACCCCTAGCCAAGTTGACAATCTACAATCGTTAACGCTAGTAGAAAAGTATTCAAATTAATGGGAATGACATCATCTCAACTTTAATTCATGTGATCAACACAAACGAATAGAAAATTCGTAGACAAGTTTACATCGTTCAAAATGATAGAATAGAATGTTATCGTTTCTACAATGTTGATCGCTAAACTCATTGGTAGGAATGCTCACCATAGACTAAAGTGTAGGTTTTTTCTACAGACATTAGAGAACGAGCGATCGACTCAGTCGTGTCAACTTGGCTACCAATTTAGCGCTTTCTACAATCGCTTACGCCGAGGCGTTTACGATTGTAGAAAGAGAATCGATACGAAGCGTTTGTAACTTGGCTAGGCCTGCAGAAGTGCCAATTATTGATTGTGTGTCATATTATATAAAGTTAACCAAGAAGAGAAATAATCGTATATAATTATGTAAACCTAAAAAAAAATTGTTTTTAAATTCTATTGTAACTCAAGGCTGATTTTGCAATACATGTGACTAAGGATATTGTGATATTAAAATTATGAAAGACTTAAACAAGTAATATTTTTATCATGTTATTAAACTCTACTGATTTTAATCGATTTTTTTTTTATTTTGACGTCCTATAAAAAGTAAACGTCCCAACACTGCGCCGTTTGTGGTATAAAATTTTAAATAATAAACTATTCCACTAATGGCTCCTACGAAAAATATCGATAGGTGCCGTATGTGGAATACCTCAAGTGCCATTACCTCAGGTGCCGGTGCTGGTGCTCAATGTGGCATACGTCAACCTTTCAGGAATTTCAGGCGTAATGTTATGTTATGCCTGAACGTTATCTATTCAACAATTTCTATGGCTAACATTCAAAGAAACGTTTAATAATAAATAGGCCTTCGCCCACCTGTCACCTGTTTGTACCTACTTGTACCTCGTGAGTGACAATCAATAAAATGTGAAGTACTGTGCCTCGTTCAGTGCGCACAGGTGACGTCAGCTAAGCCTCGTTTATATTACAATCTGATAATTCGGGATAAAGGACCAAGGGATTTTGTTAGGTAAGTTAATAGTCAATCTTCTTGGAAAAACGTGTTATTATTCATTGAAATATGTGAATTTGTAGGTAAGTATTTCTTGCTCAAGGGTACTGAGGTAAAACTGAGGTAAAACGTTCATAATCGTTTTCTTTTCAAAATCGTTTTAGTATAATTTGAGCTACAGGTGGTGAGTTCGCAATTTCAAAGTTTATTTAATACCTACAAAGAAAATGGAATGGAAAATGGTTAAAATCGTGTCTTGTTTTCTAAAAGTTTCAATATTTGAATAACGAAAGAGCGAAGCGTTTCATTTGTGGCAATATCGTTATTTTATGCTGAGACTGTCGCAAACTTTCGAAAATCGATGATGCCTCGCAGGAGCTGCAGTAGGTATTAAAAAAAAAACAATCTAGAAAATTATTTGTTTAGCCTTTTATTACGAAATATTAATGTTAGATGCATGCAGCTAAATGCTAGTGCTGGGTAACACGATACTTGTTGACAGATTTTTGGTTTAATAAGCTTTCTAAGATACAGAGTGGTCTCGATATGTAGTATAT
Source organism: Xestia sexstrigata (assembly GCA_941918905.2). NCBI lineage: Eukaryota > Metazoa > Arthropoda > Insecta > Lepidoptera > Noctuidae > Xestia > Xestia sexstrigata. The sequence goes on from OW799210.2 coordinate 2,918,970, forward strand.
CCATTACTCATCCACCGACTCTTCGGCAAGCGAAACTGAACCTTAGTTCGACCCCTGTAGTTGTTATTATTTTGCCACGAAAACTCTCAAGTTGACCTTTATCAAACTAATATCTACATTTACAACATTTTTATTTCCTGTAACTTTACAGGTCCTCTTTACAGCCGTACTCTCAGACCGTAGACAAACTTGCAATCAGACTCCTTGCAGTAAACGCGCCACTGGCAACATTGCAATCTCTCTTTCTTTATTACTTGAGAGACAAGAGTATAACGGAATTGCTTCCTTCTTTGTTCCGATATATGTGATTGCGGTTCACTTGGTTTGCTTGATTTTATTTTATTTCTTGGAAAGGGATTATTATTGATGTTGTGCTCTTCTTCTTTGTGTGGAGAAATTAAACTTTTTGTTTGATTTCATCCAATTGAGTTAATGGATTACTTAATCAAGGTCATAAATATATTATTATGTACTAGCTGATGCCCGCGGCTTCGCCCGCCCGAAAATTATTTACTAAAACCTTCCTCTTGAATCACTCTATCTATTATAACTTGCATCAAAATCCGTTGCGTAGTTTTAAAGATCTAAGCATACTACTCTGTCAAGAAAGTACCGGGAAAAGATCAATAATACACAAAATGTCTGTTATTCATCCAAATTTATTTTATCACCTTCAAAGTATGCTCCTTTAGAAACGATACACTTGCGCCAACGAATAATCCATTCATCAAAACATTTTTTAAACGCTGCTTCCGGAATTGAGTTCAGTTCTCGCCGCGAATTCTCCTTTATGTCTTCTATCGATTGAAAACGGGTGCCACGAAGTGGTAATTTGAGTTTAGGAAAAATAAAAAAGTCGGCAGGAGCCATATCTGGTGAATATGGTGGTTGCTGGATGGTATTTGTTGAGTGTTTGGTCAAAAATTCGTTCACAATGATAGCGTTGTGCGAAGGCGCATTGTCGTGGTGCAAAATCCAAGAATTTTCTTTCCACAAATCTGGTCTTTTTCGTCGAATTTGCTGTCTTAAACGCCGCATAACGCTCAAATAATATTCTTTATTTACCGTTAGACCTTCCGGTAAGAATTCAGAGTGCACAACACCGCGATAGTCAAAGAAAACAGTCAACATGGCTTTGACTTTTGATCGACTTTGGCGTGGTTTTTTCGGTTTCGGTTCAGTTGGAAGGCGCCACTCCGAAGCTTGTTGACTAGTTTGCATGTCAAACTCGTAAACCCACGTCTCGTCACCAGTAACAATGCGTTTCATGAATGTTGGGTCCGAACTGACTCGTTCTAGCATGTCCTCAGCGACTTTCATGCGATTGAGTTTTTGGAGAAAATTCAGATCTTTTGGGACTAGCCGAGCAGCAACATGTTTCATACCCAAATGATTAGTTAAAATGGTACGGATCGACTCGTGAGATACAGAAAGTTCGGCGGCTATCTCTCTCAGAGTTGAATGGGGGTTTTCAGTCACAATTTTCTTCACTCTTGCGATGTTAACTTTAGTTGCAGACGTTGATGGCCTACCAGAGCGAGGCAAATCTTCCATCACATCTCGACCGCTTTTGAACGCTTTGAACCACTCATAAGCACGAGTTTTTGATAAAGTCGATTCACCGTAAGCCTTCTGTAACATTTTCAGTGACTCCGAACACGAAATTCCATTGGCGATGCAAAATTTAAGACAAACTCTTTGTTCGATATTTTTGTCCATTATGAAATTCGCAATACACACTATATATGATATTACTAAAACCAGCACTGTATTTAATATAAATAACAGATGCAACTCAAACTCCGCGCCAAAATGGAAAACAGTTGTGCCAATCTAACAACTACAAAAAATTTGAATTTGGAACCATAAACAAATCATCCATTCCCGATACTTTTTTGACTGAATGTACATAGGGACAGACGCGGCGGGTGACTTTGTTTCATAATATGCATGCAGTGATCTGGAATATAATTTATACCGTTTTTTTTATTTTATTTTTATTTATCTGATAAACATACACTGCGTTGGCTGTGTACACCAGATACGACGGACAGACATCTAAGTACACATTATCTGGAAGAGTCCTGTGTGTGGAGCTGCGTCCGCAATTTCGTTTAACGTTTACCGAACTTTAACATTACAATCGTCTATCACAATCCAAATAATTTTGGAGGACATTCGTAATCCATTATTATAAAAGTTTAGACATTAATACCGTTGAATTGTCTAACTAAATGAACACCTTTGGAATTGTGTGTGTCACACTATTACCCGGCTATGCTTCTCGGGTCATTCCCAATGCCCAATATTGGGTGTTAGCTAAAACCAACACTCTCCCTTATTTCTGCTCAAAGGCAACGCATTTGCATAGGTTAGAATCAGCATGGAACCTCTTTTAAATTTTAAAAGGTTTTGCTGGTAAAATTACTTTCACGACCTTCAGAAAGGTTTGGCGTTAAAAAAGCTGAAATTGTTTAGTAAAACCATGCGTTTTTAGTCCTTCGGGAACAGAGGATATGATATTTATCTACCTTAACTTGTTATGAAACATTTGAATATGAAATAAAACAGAATAAACGGTGTAAATAGACCGTTAACGAAGCCGAAAGGCACTTGTTCTTCCCGTCACTGCGATCATTTTTTTGTTCCCGTTCATACCTGGAAACCTTCTAGTTACGGAGATATTGGAGGTCAAAGTTCTAACTTTTTCACTAGTTTTTAATGTTATAACCTTACTTTAAATACCTTCATGAGCCGTTTACTATTTGCATCCACCAACACCATGTTTTGAGAGCGTTTCATTGAGTTTTATTGTTAAACGTGATTTTTCACGCCAAAAAGAAAATCGTTTCCCAGCAATAATTCTTGCGTGGAGTTACATAATTCGATGTACAGAATTCTTGGTTGACGGCTTCGTGGAGGGTCGGTTTAAACAAGTGGTTACCCGGTGGGTCGACCCATTACCGTGTTCATGGGTAATTTTAATTACCCGTGGTTTCATAGCATCAGGGATTGTTTTCCGGACTTCTGAATATATTGATAGAAAATACAAATCCATAATAACAACGTATCATATCCCACCGGGATCACGGGTAACGTGTGATTGCATAATTTGACTACGGGTTTATTGGTTTTTATTTTTTATTTATCTTCAAACTACCAGGAGGCCAGAACCATAAAGGAGGTATTTTATATTTTTAATAGGAATCTCATTTAAATGATACTCCATATATCATATTTTCCTAAATTGATACACAAATAAAACCGCTATTGTCAGTAAGCATAGAAATCTGAGATCCAATTAGAATTTAGGATAAAAATATTTTGATTGATTTCATATATTGAATATCTAGTGGTGTAGGTTACGATCTGTAGCTTCTGTAAGCATCTTTTATCTTTGGCGATCAATACAATATTTACAGGCGTCTTTTTATTGAAAATCTTTGTTTGATTTTTAAAACTAGGTTAAAATTGAGCATCTTAACTGAGCTGTTAACTGCGAGACTTACATGGCGTAGGAAGTAGTGCTGCTCTCAAAACGGTGAAGAAAAACATCGTGATGAAACGTTCTAGAACCAAAAATTACCAGAAGACGTTTGACGCATCCACCAAGCCGCACCGGGTGTTCGTGGTAGATTACAGCCCCCAAAATCAGCACATTTGCAACGTTCGAGAAGGCTCGCGGCAAAAACAAACGTTGCAAACGCGTTGTTGAATGTGCAACATTCAGTTCAGCGCCGAAAATTGGAATTCCAACTACACGCTCAATGTCCGTAACGGCTTTTCGTTGATATTTATGTAATTGTCTTTGTCCCCAGCTGATCCCCGGTCACCATGAGGCTGGTCGTGCCGGGTTGTGTGAACGACGCGCGCAGCATCCCTGCGCTGCGCGTCTTCGTGCTAGCGTCGGCTATGGCGCTTTATCTCACTATGGGTAAGTGTTCATTGTAATAACTTTATTTATCTTTTGTTACTCAAAGTCTTATTAAAGGTGCTGTAGCTTTTTGTACCACTTTAATAAGACATTGTAAAACTTTGAAACTTATAGGTCATATTTACCTATGTTAGACCACGAAGATAAAATTTTATTGTAATTTATAGAGGGATAGAAGGTGGGCCATAATCTGTCGAAACACGCTGCAAACGCACTTGAGACTTTAGCCATTCAGCCGTCCATGAACCACCATACTCGTATTTGTGATTTTTGAGATTGTCTTTGCTCCGGCCGACTGAAGAAACCCTGCGTGCTTGATTAATTATCTTTGACTGCAGCAGTGACCAGAGTTCGTGTCGCTGAATTTTCGGCACGTAAAATTAGCAATCATAACATCCTCTTCCAAGTTATAGCGACATGTACTAGAAAAGTCAGGATTTACTTATTTATATACACATTATGAAAAACCTCATTTTCCTGAGTACTTCCAAGTTCCAAGTTACATTACGTAAATTAAACCTCATATTACATTTGTTCGTGTACTTCCATTATTTCCTACATGACATAATGTCATCGTAAGAGAAGCTTTTGAATAGTTATTTTTAGCACTCTTTCAAGTAAATAATAGATTAGATAAATCGAAGTTGATTTATTTCTCAATTTTTGAAAATTATATGTATTATAATGGCTTGGACGTTCAGGCGACACGCGTGTTGATATAGCGCCTGCGGTAAAAAGAAATGAAAAAAGTTCCTTAGGGGGATCCCAAAATCAAATAGTCAACATTTTTACCGTTTAGAACGAAGCTTGATGTGCTTGATAAGCAAACTCCTTGTTTGATAATGCATGGTGGAGATTTATATTTTTGGGACATTCTGTTGCGATTTAAATGAAAAATGCAAAAATCTTCGATCAACAATTAGCAACAATTGTTGATTGAAGGCAAATATGCTTGACGTTGCGTCATGAAATGTTCTTGACTAGCTATTTTGACTGTCTAGGGCCGTCATCCCATAGAGCATGCCTCGGATCATCACGACGCGACTTGCGAAGCAATGTTACGCGTGTGATGTATGTCGCTTCAAGCAAGTCGCGACGCATGTTGCAACTCCTGAGGTCGCGGCTGAAGCGTATTTTTAATAGTTCGTGTAAAGTTTACTACACAAGTACACCCTACATAGTATAATACCTACCTATCACAATCCTAACATAAGATTGATTTAAATAACTTAGAATAAAGTTGAGCTGTTTGTTTTAATTTTCTTTCGAGTGTTATAAATCTTCGTACCTACTTGTAAACTTGTTTGACTTGATTGTTTCTTTTGTAAATTACCTTTTGATTTCACGATTCTTTGTTGGGGTTTCTGTTTTGTTTTGAAAAAATCTCCGGTGTTTTGTAATTATGCATAATGAATTTGGTGTTTCTTTTGAAGGTTTTTTTTTGTGAGGAATTGTAATTTTTTTTTTGGTTTTTTTTTTTGTAAATATATTTTTACCATGGCTAAGTGTAGTAAAAATACATTCGTAGACCCCAGGTACAGTGACATTCTGTGAGATATTAACGATGTTAAAGGAGTCGAAAGTAAGTATTTTTGAAAACTATTGAAAAGTTTATCCCGTTAAAGATCATTGTAGAAATACGAAACGCTGTGAAGGCGATTTCCACTTGTTTAGGTCTCAGTTCAATCATAGAATAAACATTGAGAGGGAAATTAAACAAAATATTAAATTTTTCATTAGGTTTTGTTTTAGCCAAATATTTATCGCATACTGTGCATTAGCACTGATGGGTTTTTTTTCGTTGAGTTTCATAAAATGTAAAGCCTCATTTATTTCATGTTTTAAAAACAGAAACAAACCTATCAGTATTCAAATTATAGCAATCTAAATACGTGTTAACTAAAAAAATAAACGGGACGCGAAATCCATGTTAACATTTTGAACACGAAAGTAGGTAACCGTCGGTTTAGCTGTTATCTTTTCATGACTGAACGGATTTCAAAAAAGGCTTACAGGTATACTTAGGACATAGGATACTTTTTATCCCTATAGTACTTTCCCGTGGGATAATATCGGACATCGACATGTGGACAAAGCCACAGGCAAAAGATAATCTGCAACAAATAAGTATTATAGGAATAAGTATTTTCATCCGCATGAAAATGAAACGCAACTGAACTTCGCAAGAATCCCAACGCAACTCATATCTTAATTTTAATATCAGTAATGTAAAACTGGCGCATGATCAGAGTGAATAGGCTGGATGGTTGCAATATAACTTTCAGCGCATTTTATTTCTTTTCATGAACATTAACTCCATGGACAGTCTTTTAAAACAGTACGTAATGTATATGCATTTATTGCTATAAAAGAGTCTCGATTCTATAGTTTCTTGTCTGTTCCTTTTCAAATAGATCTACGTTTATGTACATAGTCGCTCCTATGTATTTCAACTTTCTTATTAACTGACCGACTCCTTGACAGTTCAAAGAGTCCTGTAATTGGAAAAATGCTTTGAGTGAGTTCGATGAAAATGAAAATTGTTCTAGAAGAGTGTAAGTATAAGATAGAATATTGACCGCTGAGTTTATTTTTATTCGTTAGTCTATTGTGTGTCCAACTGCTGGGCTGCAAAGGGAACCCGTATCTCCTTCCAAACCTCTCTATCCTGTACAATCTCTGGCAATGTTCGCCGCAAACAAGATCAGAACGTCACACCACCTTCGCCGAAATCTTTCTTATAAATACTATATCTCGCAGTTTTGAGGCATTATTGAAACTTCTTGAGGTTTGGTGTGGTTTGGTTGTGTAATCATAACCGCCTCTTCGCAGGTCTTCTTGTTAGCTTGAACTTGCTTTTGACTAACCGAATAACATCTGTAAATTAAGTTAAGATTTTGTAGGTGACCGTTGACCGCACACCGCAGCGGCAACGCTGCCCAACAATGACAGACCGCAGCGGTGCTACTGGTTTCTAAGTCATTTAATAAAAATCCTTCCGTAGGTGGTGACATTGTCGCCTGCTGCTACAGTCATGCGACGACTACAGATCAGCTGTTGCGGTCAGCGGCTGTCTCCTTGACTGACACGATGTATTTTTTGTTTGACAAATAACTGTCACAAAGCTGTCGAAGTTATGACAACGGGATGCAATCATTTATTTATTTATTCGTAAGCGGCATTTTCGCATGTTGTAATTGTCAAACACAACACCGCTACCGTTTCTGGACTCCAGCATAAGTTACTTTTGCCTTCGGTATTGTATCTAATTGAAATCATATTTTAAATCGCTTCAAGAAACAATCTGACATTAAATCGAATTTATTCGAATTCCAAAATTAAATGATAAGTAGCTAGAGCTACGTAAACCAAGATGGCCGATAATCCGATCATATCGATATTCGTCTTAATATCAGGCCGTCGACTTTAATAAATAAATAGAAAAATATTCGCATCAACTTTGCCAATGAAAGTCAAATCGTATTAGTCTGTATTTATTCGGCAGATTGGTCGAGAAGTCGAGATTGAGTGCGGTTTGATTGTGTTGCTTATCGGAAAGTAATGAACGATGACTGGCTGACGGTTAATCTTTTGCGCACAGATTTAGCCGCATGTCTGTCAGAATAATTTTGATTTATTTGAAACGAGACATTCATCAGCTTTCATCATCTGCATCCCCTTTTCCCAACCAGGTTGGGGTCGGCTTCCAGTCTAACCGGATGCAGCTGATTTTTTAGTCATAACCGTCTTTCATCGTTCGAAATATTCTCAGAAATAAATATTGAAACAAAAGATCTACAAAACAGAAGTTCCAAAAGAGAAATTTTAAATAGGGATTGACAGAATAGCAAACTTCTCGTGCCTCGGGAAGTGATTAAAAATGTATGGAGGAACTATTCCACATTTCGTAAGTTTTCCATAAGTTAGTATCGTCAGTTATTAAGTTTTACTGTAGATAATGTAATTTCAATACATTTTCTACCTCAGACCAAAAAAAAGAGGGGTAATGGTGTCGATTCTGTTGTGCACAAACTCAACTTAATTTAGGCTATTGCTATCTCTTACTAAAAGGTAGTGCGAGAAAAGGACGGCTATAGCTATAAACTAAGTTAGAGATTTCAAACTAGTTTATGCCTTGCGCCTCACCGTGTTTTAGTCGACATGTTTTTACGTGAACCCTTCATTTGTATGGAAATATTAGTTCCAACTAAATTTGACAGCTCTAAATTTCGTCCGTCTCTTTCTCGTTTTATTATAGAGAAAAAGATAGCAATAGCCTAAATTAAGTTTAGTTTGTGCACAACAGAATCGACACCACTATTAACTTTTCCACTTAGTCTAGTACCTCTGAATTGACAGATGTTTGACATATTCCCTCCTAAAATATCGACTAGGTTTTTGTCGGTTCTTTCCTGAACTATTTATTCAGTGGCCTTCGTCAAACCAAAATAGAAATAATAGATAGACACGAAACTATTGCGGGTAGATCGGAAACTTTTCTTATTATCCTGTCACAGCCTTACTAATACGTCTACAAACTTTTTCGTGTTTTATTTATTCCAGTATTATTTATTAATACCAGGTTACAACGACATAATTGACAGCTTAAAGAGATTGCCGGCTTGTCGCCTGTGAAAATTACAATAGCAAATTATTTCAGATAAACACGAAAAATCCACTAACGGCAAACGGATCAATGAATGATGCTGTCTGACTGGACTGTCTGGTTTCTTCATTGTGTGTAAATTCATGGAAATTATGATATAAAAGCTATTAAAAACAGTTTCCACTGCGTTGAAAGATAATTGACCGATCTAGGTTAAAATAGTCGTCATATTAAGCTCATTATTTTAATGGCAGGCTCCAGTTATTTACTAAACGATTTATTGGATTTCCGTCTACTGTCAAAGTCACCCCACTATCTCTTGGGGTGACAAGTCATGAAATGTCTAAAGAATGGGTAGAAGTGGCGATGTAGCTTATGTATCTACAAGGAGGTATCTAATAAAAATTACAATGTTGGAATTACAGAATCGACATTTTCGAAAAGGTTTTAGGTCTCTTATGTGCATGTATACTCCAATTGCCTTGACATGTCCTTCACATATCGGGCCTTGTAATAATGTATGTTGGAGTTCCTAATCTGTAACGGAAAATGGCAATTTACAATATATATAATTAGATACCTAACACTCCAAAAATTACATTAGTGGCTTATGATCACCAGCAAATCAAATATATTGATATTCTTCTTTATGTTTGTACATTGTCCTTATACTTTTCTATTTTTTCCAACAGGAGCATCAATGTTCCAAGCAATCGAAGGTCCATTGGAAGAGAGCATCAGTGAGAAACTCGACCAACTGAAGGCGCAGTTCCTTCAAGACCATCCCTGTGTTACAGGTGAGTTTAGTAGGAATGTGTATATTTTGAACCCAAAAAAAAAGGATGAGGAGCAATAAGAATACATTGGAAAACCTACATTGTATGTTGCCACTAGCTATCACTTTGACGACTAAAGTATTATAGTTCTCTGAACTTATTTAGTTGATAATTTTCTTTCCAATGTTTTGATACACCTAATAAGAGTTATTTCTAACCTTATATGGAAACCGTTTTGAATTGTCAGGCGTTGATTTCTAAAGACGTACCTACTCAGCACCAATACCAAGTGCCTACTAAACATTACATCGTGTAATTAATGTCTAATTGAGTCCAAAAGGTCTTAAGACACAAGTTTCACAAACATACTCGTAATTACAGCCTTATCAGAATAAAACTGGGTAACATGTAGAAATTTCTCCTAGATATAAATTAAATTACTCGTATCTATTACTTGCGTCAAAATACAAAACGTGGTAGGCTAAAGTTCATAAATAATGTTATAATAACTTCTACACTACGCTGACTATCTAAGGGCTAGTCTAGATGGGACGTCAAGAACGCAGCTCACGTGTGCGAGATGTGCGTCTGCGAGCGTACGAGAATGTGGGTCAAAAATCAGTTACATTTGACGTGGGTTTGACAGGATAGCTGAGATTGAAATGGACACATGTTAATGAGTACTTACTATCTTAGAATTGTTTACAGAGGAAAATAATAAAAAAAAACAATTGAAACAAGTTGAAGTCTTGCAGGCGCTTTTCTCAGTGCCTTCATTGCTCTGAATTAAAACAGCGAAGGGAAACAAAAACCAACATTATCATTAACACGGGATATTTACCATGTTTACTATTTGTTAAGTTCCCGATATTTTGGCGCTATTAGTTATAAGTTATTGCGGGTGCCTGTTTATGAGCAGACAAATCGGTCTACCCTCTTTCTTGTTCGTTTTTCGCACTCTGGTACCACTGTCATTCCAATTCTATTCCCGACACACGAAACTACTTTGTCAAAACCTTTATCGGCACTTTTTCGGTTTTACCTGTTTTCAGTGTTAATGATAGTGTTAGTGTCCATGGTTGTTCAAAAACTAGTAAAAACCAGCGTGTCCTGAACCAAATATTTGTGTAACAATAGGACGTCTACCTACTGCACTGTGGCCCAGCCCACGCCATCTGAAAAAGTAATTAATATCACAATCCACTGGACGTTGTTGTTAGACCTGCGTTCAAAACGTTTTATCTAGAGCAGCTCTTATAAGAAAGTATAAAGTGACACACCCATTTCTCTCGGCGACTTGTATTACATCTTGTAGCGATAACAGGCTACTTTCTACATTCATGAAATAAATATTGAGAATAAGAACTTGTAAAACTTGTTGACAAAGTGAAATACTACGTAATATTTTGTCTCTATAATGTAAGTATTGTAAGTAATATCTGTCGAGAACTGTTGCTTTGTATCGCATATTCCTGCCTCGTTCAGCTAGTGGTCACGGGTTCATTTCGGGCTGACTGTTATTGGGTTTTTCATCGGGTATTTCTCAGTAGCAGCCACGTCACAAGCAGCAGACTAGATTTGTGTCCGGTGTTTACATGGAGCTTATTCCTAAAATAGTGAAATCCCCCCTAAAAGTCCCCCTAGGATGGGATTTCAAACATAATTGGCGAAATGTGAGTGTACTATTAGGCACACCTCTGCCTAAGTCTTCGGGGATTACAGGCGTGATGTCATTTACTCTTTAAGAGTGGTATTCGTCGGTGAGCAGTGGTGTCCCAGTAGCTATTGACGGGCTTGACTTGAACGATTAGGTCTGGGTTTTGACCCTGGCAAGCATAATTTTGTAATTTAATTTCATCACCCCAGTGGTGATGAAATTAAATTACAAAATTATGCTAAACCTCGGTCCGGATGATATCTTTACGACATAATATACACTGAGATGGTTTGTAAAATATCTTGTAAGCGATTTTTGCAGCTTGCAGAACATGGTCACACCAAGCAATGATGGTTGGTAGTGGTTCCTATTACAGTTATTTAGTAATGTAAATAGGCGTAATAATACTGAAGGATAATCCAAGTACTTTCCCGTTCATTCAGTGCAAAGATCCGCTCATTATGCTTCATAAGCATATCATAATGAGTGAGTGAGTAATCTGTATTTATTGGGATAACTTGGCCTTTCGATAAAATGCTATCTTTTGCTGCTGATGTAGGTACCAAAGTACAGGATGCCATAGAATATTTGACCTGATCTATTAACACTGATAATTAATGTACCTAATTACCTAAGTAAATACGTGTGACTTAGCTAACCCTTTTCTCACGTTCGTTGATAACAGTAAAGAAACATAACCTATCATACGATCAGATATCTAAAGGTAAGCAGTACCGACATAGGTAAGGTTTCCTGGCTTTTCAGACTCAGAAAATCTTTAAGTAATTATCTCTAACAGTTCGGGAGTATCAAGATACAGTCAAACTTTTTAAAGTCACCTTTCTAGCTGATTTTATGAAGGTCAACTTCCACAGAGTATAATGAGCGAAGTTTTTTTTTTTAAGATGAGCATGAGTAATAACAAAAATAGAGTCTGTAGATACCTTTACCCTTTTGGAATAGGTGTTGTTGGAATATTCCACCTTTGCGTGATTATTTGTTATTCTACGATCAGTTCTAACAATTTTGAGAAGTAACATCATTGATGGCAAAAAGTATAACCGCAAATCGACGACACAATGTAACTGTGAAAATACTTCCATTTGCTTTATTTTGTTAGTTTGTACTGACCTTAAGCCAGTGTCAGATTGGCGTATTTTCGCGTATACGCCCGCTTTTTGCCACACGCGCAACTCGTACGAGTATTAACGAGCTCACAAGCTCGTATATAAGCGCAAGTTTATATACGAGCGAGAGATTAGTGAGAGATACTGGCATATTGCTACTGACAGAATCCACCGGTTCGAGCGAACACGAGAATGAGTGCGTGTACGCGTGTTCGAATTTTTAAAGTCCAAAATGTGACGCGCGTATAAGCGCGTAAGCTGATATGAGCTTAGGTATATGCGCAGAAAAAGACGCCAGTCTGAAACCGCTCTTATGGGTGATACCTTTACATTAAAAACAAATGAGTTGCAGTGCAATTGAACGATCATCAAATGTTTGTTCATGACCTATGTTAATACAAATGCCTACAGACACTATTACATTGAAAATAAGGATACATATATAATAAAATACTTATATAAGTGCATGAGACTTAAGTACTTTATTGCCTCAGTGCATATTGACAGGCCTCCTGCATCTGATAACAAGTGATACGTGATACCGTCGTGTTAGTGTTTACTGATAAGGACATGACGTAAAACGGATGCACTGAGGATTGGAGATCACACTGCAGCCGTTGGAAAATAGCTACGAAAGGAGACAATTTTTGCAATTGTTTTGCACGACTTTTGTTAAGTTGGCGAAACGGGATAGTTACCAGACGGGACGTCAACAAGCTTAAAGTAAAAACAAACATTTCTAAAACCAACCTTTTAAATATAGGTGACCTATGCTAGTGATTGTCGTCACCGACTACTACCTACGTGCGTCAGACGAAGAAGCACATTAAAAAAAGCATTTTGAAAAAAACATTGCGCAATACAGCAACGTCCACTCTTGGAATCTTCTGGTGTAAAGCCCCGTTGTTACAAGTTGCTCCTCGAAATCTGGTTTGATACGGATGTGTTTTGATTTGGTGCAGCTGTGCTGTACAGCCGTACAGGTCATCAGCCCACCTAGGTAACATAATAAAAATTTAAATGTCATTGTCAAAACTAGTTTACATATCTAAGCTCACTGATGTGATTGCTGACAATAGGCCTTTACATAACATTAGTTTTATGATTTATATAGGGTGTAAACAGACTCTTCACGAAGCCCTCAACCAAGCATTCCGTACATCATATAGGTATACTAAGTATGCAAAAATATTTGCTGGGAAACGACTTTTTTTTTTTTGGGTGAAAAATCACTTTTTCTGTAAAACTCAATGTACCGCACTCAAAACATTGTGCTGACGGATACATTGAAAAGTACGGGGTTCGTGGAGGTGTTTAAAGTAAAAATCTTAAATTAAAAAAAATACTAGTGGAAAAGTTGGAACTTTGACCCCCAATATCTCCACAACTAAAGAAGGTTCCCAGGTATGGTCTAGAACAAAAAAATGATCGCAATGGCGGGGAGAACAATTGCCTTTCGGCTTACGTTAAGAGTCTTTTTACACCCTTTATAATCTATGTAGGTATGGAAGAAGAAGACATGTTGCGCCGACACCAAATCAATTGAGATAAGGGCAAGAGAATGCTGAGGATGATAATCTAGCATATTGATATAATACGAATATACAGGATGACAGTGACACCAACTGTGAGGGGGTTCAAAATGATGTCTTGGTGGCCTACCATGATGTCTTGCAGGATTGTTTTAATTTTATTCCAGTGTGGGAAAGAGATGGCACTAGACGTCCTCTATAGCTCCGTCTCTTACCCACACTGGAACAATTTAAAACGATCCTGCTTTAAGACGTCTTGGTAGGCCACCTGTACACGTGGTCACCGTTTGTGCTTCGGTTGGCATCCACTTGAATAATAGGCTAGTTTTCACCATCAATAAATTGCAAATCTATTTAGTCCTTCAGTTAGAGTATTGGAAAATAATGGACACGTATTTTTTGTTTTTCTTAATCAATGAATATTGACAAAGATAAAACGCATCAAAACTCGGGAGTGGGGGTTCGTGACGTCACAAATAACTAAAAAAAAAATTACCAGTCCCAGGATAGGCCCCCACGCAGGATGTGCCACACCTTCTCCCCTGCCCGTCGTGCACAAGTAATTACACCCTGCTGGACTTGCAAAAAAAAAGAGCTGTCCGGGTCGGACAAGATCTGCGTCATCGATTCGGGAAGAAGCACTAAGAGAGATTTTTTTTTTAATCTACAGAGGTATTTGACCTCTGTAGATTAAGCATGTAAGTTTGTAGTGAAATTCATCATTTCTGCTCAGGGAAAATCCGTTCAGGCGGATGCCTTTTAATCAACAGGAAAACCAAGTAATATCTTAAAGATAGGTAACAGTTACAAGTGTCCATACAACTAAGTACATACTTAGCAGGGCATGAACTGTTACCGTATCAAGTGTCGGGCACCGCGTGACTACTTACTTCTAGGGTTACCGTCCATCAGAATTTTACTTGACTTACGTCCTTTATTTTGTGAGTTTATAGAACATCATTGTGTATTGAAATTTTTTTCTTAAGATGCGGAATCGAGAGACAATTGAATTTTGAAATACATAGTCACAGGTAGGTCGGTGGAGATGACATAAATACTTTGTAAAATATATTAAGTATATTGTATAGGTTACCTAACAAATATTTGATAATTTTATTTTTCTATGTACATTTACTGCTGATTTTACTTTCTTACAATTTGAAATTGATTTTAAATCCTACCAAATTATTGCGAGCGCAGTTCTACTTCTTGTATAAATACGATAAAATTGAAGAAACTACCAGCAAGCCCTCTTGAAATTACGAAGGCAAATAGAAACATGAAAGACTTCAAGAAATACTGAAAATACACAGTTATGCCGTCTTATTTATATTCGTTCCCGACTTCAAGAAAGTTACTTGTTTGCTCTTCAGCTGAAACTTGAAGCCGGTATTCAGTTGAAGTCTCTCAAAGAAACCAAATATTTATTTGTAGGACCGAGACACTTAGAATATGACGTTATTTATCTATCTAATCACTATTGTTTCACAAGACTGAATTTACATTTTTATGTCGAATATTCATTTACATCTGAATTTAGTAGTATTTAATAAAACTGAATACAAATAGTGCACAAATTAGCTTTTTATGGTTTAATTACTTATTCAATTTTCTATTCTATATCTGGCGTAATAAAACGTACCGTTAAATCGTTAAACGACATACAACGGTTTGTAGGTACACCGTGATTATCACAATCGCATTATCTTGGGTACTTTACAAACAAGAAACGACAACGCACCCAATGGGAGCATCTACTTTAATTTATTGACAATCGACTCATGCGCTCACCGCTCAGTCTACTAACGGTCACCGACGCGATCGCCACGCCTAACCACACCAACGTTCATAAGGCTTCCGCCATATATAAACCCAACCAGTGCTTCTAAAATGCATCAAAATGGTGATATTTAAACTCGAAAATTGTCGCCGGGATACTAAAGTGACGGAAATATTCGCGCTTTTCGTTGAACCTAATCACCCGAAGAGGTTTTTCAAGTACAGTTGACCATAATCTCGCCCGTTCCGGGATCTTTGGTTTGTGTTCGGGAATTTTGTGCACTACCGGCAAGCCATTATCATCTAGATAAAACTGTGTCAGTGTTTTGTTTTTGGTTTTCCTAATCGAATTTGGAATGTGTTTAAAAATTATTATGGATTTTTGATTGAATTAAAAACTTTTTATTGGTTTCGCGCGTAAAAATTTGATTGACATTTTTGAAAATGGAGAAGCATATTAGCATTGGAGGAAATGGTGGTTCTAACAAGTACAAGCGGATTCATTCGTACGGGAGCATGAGCTCGAGGAGCGACGATGATATGACAGTTCACAGCCAACTGTTCCCTTACCACAAGAAAATGGTCGTTGAAAGAGAGATTTTGTATGAAGAAGAACATCCTCCATTTCAACCTTTGATTGCAACGACTAGATTGTTTGGTAAGGCGAGGTTCACTTGCTTGCTGTTGTTTTACGTGATCTTCTATGTGGTCTACTTGGCATCGGGAGCGCTAGTCTTCTCAGCATTGGAGGCACCTCTGGAAAATCAGATCCGGCTTGAACTCATTAGGGCCAAAACAGACTTTTTGCTGCGCTATCCGGATATAGTGGGTAAATAACTTTTATTTTATTTTTGATCTTTATTTACTTCCTTTCTCTGTAGGCATCTAAGAGTTTTTAGTTGATGGGCAACTGTCTGTTTTCACAGCTAACTCGGAGCAAGACCACAAATGTAATGTAATATGTATGACAGCCATTCTCTATGACTCAATATTACAGCCCGTAAAATCGGAATACTTGATGTAGGTCCACCTAAGGATTATATATCTGTTTTTTATGAATAAACCATATAAACTAAATAAACTGCTTCGCTCGGTTTTCACGCCCAGCTTGACACCATTTAAGCGATGATTAAAACTGCATCAAAACCCGTTACGTGCTTTAGAAGAACCACGCTTTCACACATACTGACACGGAAATAGACTACAATTTATAACAAGTATAAGTACAGGGTCATTTCAATCAAGCATTCTACATCAAACTAAGTACTCAACGCAAAAAATTATCACGTCTTTCGGTAGGATTTAATGTAACTTGATCCTTAAAATCTCTGGAACTAGAAGGTTCGAAGGTTCGGGACGAGGAGTACAAGTGCCTTTTGGCTTTGTTAAGGGTAGTGCACCCATTTATCACGCCCATTATAAAAGAAGCTCTACAGTTACATGCTATGAATGTATAACTACCCACAAAGCTAGTATATTGCAGAAATGAGCGCTATTGTGCAAGTAGAGGGTAAATATTTGAAATGCCTGCAATGGCTGCAGTAAAGGCGCACAATGCCGGCATCGGGAGATTCTCCTTGTGAACCATCGACAACGACCAACATACGATATTGGAAGAAAACATAAAAATGTTGAATATTTTTCTGATGTTATGGCAATTTTTTTTAGTGTACTACTTGTGACGCCTTAATGAATACTTAAAAGTGCTCGATTATTTATTTTTCGTTTAATATTAAGGCACACATTTAGGTGATGCTTATTGTTGTAAAACAGACATTAAAGGTACTTAAATACATTTGTGTTCGTAACATCATTAAAAAAAGTAAACATGGGAAATATCCCGTTTTATGTGTTAATGATAGTGTTATTGGCCACGTCAGTTTAAAAACTTATATCATTTAAAAAGTTGATACTGACTTAGTTATTTATCACACACAGACGCAATAACCTACTTAGCAATCATTTACTGTTTGATTAAGTTATCTTATTTTTTAAATAACCAACCAGTAATAATGTTTAAAGGTTAGGGTACCTCGTTACGACACAACGACTTTAATTAACGAAACAAAATTAAAAAGATGCCAGAGAAATGTATCTTTTAATTAACAGTATTAACACACAATACGGTTGCGTTGATTTCCATCAACATTGAAAAATATAATGAACATAACATTACGCCTGTAATTCCCGAAGGGTTGGACAGAGGTGTACCTTATAGTACACCCACATTGCGCCAGTTACGCTTCAGCCGCATGTGATAAGGGGTGAGGCGAGACGACAAAAAAAAACTAATTAGTCCGTCAGTTAGATTATCAAAAAATATTTGTCCCGTGTTTTTTCTTATGTTACGTAAACCAACATTGACGAAGATATGATGCTTTTAAAATTCTCAATACGTCACGCCTAGGTATAATTTTTAGCTAGTTCTGACGTCACGAGCCCGCACTTCCGAGTTTTGATGCGTTCTATCTTTGTAAATTTTCATTGATTCACAAAAACAAAAAATACGTGTCCATTGTGTTCCAATACTCTAACTGACGCACTAAATAGATTTGCAATTTTTTGATAGTGTCGTCATGCCTATTGCCATCAACCGGGCACAGACTCCATGGTTATTACTGAGAAATTCCCGTTAGACTTTCTCAGTAACTTGGACACCTTGCCCGACCTAGGAATCGAACTCAGGATCAGCAGTCGCATTTCTGACCACTAGACCAACGGGGCAGTCGAATCAACGTCAATACGTATACGTCCTTGATTTCAGTATTATTTCACTATCCGCTACTTAATCTTGTTTATTACCTTTTCTTATGTGTCGAAACATACCATACTATTTATCTTACTGAACCGATCATCAATAAAATAAATTAACCTATCCATATCACAGAAATCTATTCATTTTAAAACATTATCGTACTAAATTAACATAAACCAATATTGTAATCACATGAGAAATCTATTTTATATCAGTTTTATAAAATTTATCTGATCCTCCGTAGTAGGTCAGAATCTATACTATATTATAATTTGATGATATAAGTTGTTTTGTTTGTTTATTATGTTCTGGTGATTTATCTATCGAACCAATTTTCATGAAAGACAGAAAGATGTAGGTTTCAAGAATGCGCTGATTGCAAAGCACAGGACCGGTCGATGTGGCGACAATTGTAGGAAGCCTGAGGTCCAGCTGTGGAACTCCTTGGGCTGAAATGATGATGATGACACCACAGTGGAGGGAGCCTCTGGATAGTTACGGATTATTCGGATTGTCCTTATTTGTTCTGCCTTTTTTGTCTTTTTGTAGAACTTTATTTTACATTAAATGGGACCTCAATCTTGTCCTAAAGACAGAGGTGAGTGACGATGGAACGAGCTAACCCAAAGTAGCCTAGTAACTCGCAACTTAAATAGATATCAACATAACCGTCAAACATGAAGCGTAAATATCCAATTATATTAGTAAGTTCTTTATATTTCGAAATAGTCAAAAAATCATAGCAAGACCACTTTACAATGGTGACATGCGGACGCTGACTGATTAGTGATTACCTACGTAGAAAATAATAACTTTTATCATCTACAAATTTTAATAAACTATCCGTAGGCTACCGTTTCGCATAGTTACAAGAACTCGTTGAAAACTTAGTTAACTGGTCCAATAGTCGTAAACTTAATGAGAAAGTTACATAATCATTTCATTTATCAATGCAGTGATAAAAATACTATTATTTATTCATTAATCTATTTGTTGAACAGACACGCTCTTGACACATTTTGTTTGAGTACATTATGTAATTTATTTACACAATGAACGTGGATTTTGTTGCATTATCCTAAAACATCTTTGTTTTGGGCTTCGTTTGTCCCTACGACACATTGTATTTCTACATAATTGATTAAAGAAAATCTTTAACTTAAAAAAAAAAAAACAAAAAAAAATGTTACTTATTTCAATTGACTGACTGGTTATTCTAGGAAAGTTGTATGAAATGGCTGCAAATTGACGTAGGATGTAAATGTAATGGGTGACTGTTTTATCTGGTTATTAAATTGTAAATAAAATTACCGGACTCATTATACTAGATTATCTCTCGGCAGTCGGCGCTTTACCCTAAAACACAAGTTCAACTAACTAATAGAACACTATGAAGAAATCAAAGTTACACACAAAACTCCTAGTTAAATAAACAGGTTTATCAAACAACCTTGTCCAGAACACGTTGTTTGTAAGGTTATAGGCCTGCCATCAAATATTCTACCAACTTACCAAGTATTTCGTTACTTTGGAACCGATTAACTGAACTGGTTTTAGTAACACAACTATTCAGTTAATTTAGTATTGTGGTGTAATAGTTTTGTGGTCATAAGAAGGAGTTTGTCACTCTTTATGGTTATTAACTATTTAACCAAAAGTGTTGGACTGTTTAGAAATAATTTAACTCTCTTCAAAATAGAAATAAAGTGAAGTTAGTTTGGTTTATTTAATAATTATAAAGACATGGTTAGCTAAGGTAAAAATCGGTACAGTGCTAGTAAAATAAATAAAATATAAAAGTGAGTCATCAAATTACAAGGCCACAAAGTGAATATCCGACAATTTAAGGGCCTATACTACCTCAAATGGCTTAGCATCACCTAAAATACTGCAGCATTCATTTTGAAATAAATATATGGTAAAGTTGAGGATTAATTTTAAGTCCTATATTTGGCGAAAACACGATTCCATAAAATTTTCTCGATAGAAAAAAAACCCAAAGTTACCTCTAAACTGAACAAAAAACCGCTGGCAATCATAAAATACTTCAAATTAGATCATGAAACTTTTTATACTAACTGAACTAACTATAAAGCAGGTCTTATATTATTTATTTTTTTAGTCCAATCAATAGATTTTTTGTAAATCGCGAAAAAAACACTAATTTCGCACTATTCGGCCCGCAGTGACTGACGTAACAACCACTTTGTAGTGCAAGCTGATTAGAACTTTATTCTAACAGTATTTCAAACGAAGTTTGAACTACCAAATATAGAGTTGCTAATTTGAGGTAGTATAGGCTCTTAAGTATAACCGAACTCCCATGATCGAAATACCATAAACATAGCTACCTATTAAATAAAAAAAAATGTTTAGGTTTCATAAAGTAATCTAAAAGCCAGTCTATGATACAATTGGTAAATGATGTTTAAAAATGGAAAATAACAAAATTCTATTTTTGATAGCAAAAAGAAAAAGTCTATTCGGCCAGTGTTGTTTTTTTGTGTGTGTTGTTTGTACAGATAAAATAACGAAGTCATATGCAAATGGCTATCGTTAAAGTAACACGTGGGTTGGAGCTAGGAGCAGAACCAGTTTTTGTATCACTCACTACCTTAGCTATCTTAGTTTTTTTTTTTTAAGAAACTTTTATAAATTCTTGTCATACGTTTGTTTTTAGTTTTATAGAAGAAGTCGACAACTGACAATTGAAAAAAAAGTGTATGTAGTGACGACCCCACAAAACACCGGCCCCATCTAGTTTTTAAAAAATGACGTTTAAAGTGTTTGTAAAAACCTACTTACTTGCAAAATAAACATCATTTATCATGTGGAGAAAGTCAGGTTTTATGAGTCTGTTTAGCCAACGCAGGCAATCTTAATAGGCTAGTTTCCACCATCAATAAATTGCAAATCTATTTAGTCCGTCAGTTAGAGTATTGGAAAATAATGGACAAGTATTTTTTGGTTTAGTAAATCAATGAATATTGTCAAAGATAAAACGCATCAAAACTCGGGAGTGGGGGCTCGTGACGTCACAACGCACTAAAAATTATAGCACGGCGTGACGTATTGAGAATTTTAAAAGCGTCGTATCTTCGTCAATTTTGGTTTACGTAACAAAAGAAAAAATACGTGTCAAATATTTTTTGATAATCTAACTGACGGACTAATTAGATTATTCCAGGACACAAGCCTATTGATTAAAAATAGAGGTTTAAAAAAATTTTTTTTAATAAAAAGCTTTTAAAACGTAGTATTCTCAACGAAACCGAAGCAACATGTAAAACTCAAATTTTGTGGCCCTAATTCAGCCTGCAAAATTTGACCTAAAAAATTAACATATCACACTAACACAAGTTACGTAAAAAGTCATCATTATCAGCCTACAGGAGTCCACTGCTAGACTTAGGATTCTTCAATCGCACACATCTTTACTCGATTGTCAGCAACTCTCATCCAGTTGCTACCAGCCGGAAATCGTCGCTCCACCTAATCTGAGGGTGTCCCACCTTATTATACGCTTGCCGATTCCCGGTCACCACTGAAGAACACGTCCTTCTCCTTAAGACCCTTATAACCCTAAAATTAGCAACTCTATTTGTGGTGGTTCAAACTTCGTTTGAAATGCTGTTAGAATAAAGTTCTAATCAGCTTGCACAACAAAGCGGTTGTTACGTCAGTCACTGCGGCCGAATAGTGCGAAATGAGTGGCTTTTTTGCGATTTACAAAAAATCTATTGATTGGACAAAAAAGTAAAACACATAAGACCTGCTTTATAGTTAGTTCAGTTAGTATGCAAAGTTTCATGATCTAATTTGAAGTAAGTACTTTTTGAATACCAGCGCTTTATTGTTCGATTTGGAGGTAACTTTGGATTTTTTTTCTATCGAGAAAAAAATATGAAATCGTGTTTTCGTCACACATAGTACCTAGCATTAATCCTCAACTTTACCATACATTTATTTCAAAATTAATGCTGCAGTATTTAAGGCGTAACGGAGGATCATGCTAAGCCATTTGAGGCATGTTAGGCCCTTAAATTAAATACATGCAATGCAAGTAATGCAAGCAAACAAACCATTTATCCTTATCTTACAGACAAACTACAGAGTACGCTTGAATGCAGAAGTATCAAAGCATTAGCGCACTGCGATGTGGCTAGCATGTTACCGGCTCAATGAGTCGGCACTAAGCAAGCGGGTGATCGCTATTCAC
Source organism: Xestia sexstrigata (assembly GCA_941918905.2). Classification (NCBI taxonomy): domain Eukaryota; kingdom Metazoa; phylum Arthropoda; class Insecta; order Lepidoptera; family Noctuidae; genus Xestia; species Xestia sexstrigata. The sequence goes on from OW799210.2 coordinate 2,941,355, forward strand.
AGCTATGCTCCTTTTATTCCCATATTCTTATTCGATCACTAGACAAAGGAAATATCTTATTAGGTCGCGTAAAGAAAGTGCTTTATTCAAAGGTATTTTTTTGCTAAAATTTAAATTAATTTAAAACCTTTTAGAGCTCAAAACGAATTACTGTTGTGAGATAAAATATAAAATGGTGGATTTTTTGCCAACCCAAATTTTTTGATATCGGAGTTGTACTAAAATGTAGTAGCTTATTAAACACATAAAAACACAAAATTAGATGTCACTTTATGTCTAGCAACTTGCCTTACTTTGTTATTTCCAATGAGCGCCCTCTTATACAGACTTACTGGCTGGAAAAACACCAGACTCCTTGTGATTTTTTATATCACTGATCTATGATTATAAAGGGTGTAAAACATCTCTTAACGAAGCCGAAAGTCACTTGTTCTCCCCGTCATTGCGATCATTTTTTTGTTCCACACCATACCTGGGAACCTTTTATTTACGGAGATATTGGGGGTCAAAGTTCCAACTTTTTGACAGGTTTTTTTTTTAAATACAAGTTTTTAATGTAAGATTTTTACTTTAAACATCTCCACGACCCCCGTACTATTCAATACATCCATCAGCACAATGTTTTAAGGGCGTTACATTGAGTTTTACCACAAAACATGATTTTTCACCCCAAACAAAAAAGTTGTTTCCCAGCAATAATTTTTGCGTAAAGTTACTTAGTTTGATGTATAGAATGCTTGGTTGATGGCTTCGTGATGAGGTCTTTTATACCCTGTATAACGGTATCTTTGTATCATGTAACACGTTTTAATCAGCTGGATACATGGATGTCAGCTATTCTTGCAATGCCAATTCTGGTTTGACAAACGCCAGATGTCTCATTAAAGTCAAATTTTGTTTTTAATAACCGTCGAGAATCATAAAACTTAATTAGAATCATTTATAATTAATTGCAGCGTCTAGGGTCTGCATCGGCTTAGATATGATTCCGTAATGGCTCCCCCACTTTTCAAACCTGACGTGGTTAAAGGACGACCCCTTATTGAGTAAGAAGTAATTTTAAATTAGGTGCAGTGCTGTTGCCTTTTCTCATAAAATCAGTAGCTTGCCCGCGGTTTTGCTCGCGTTCTGCTCCAAAATTATTATACAGGAACGTCCTGTTTTATGAATACCTATAGTATATGACACTCGGGGATAATCTAGATTCCCATTAGTGAAAAAAAACGATTTCGGATCAGCAGTTCCAAAGATTACCCTCTACATTCAAACTAACAAACTTCACTTCTTTATAAAACTTATTTTAGTCTAAACAATAACGAAAATTAATTTAGCAACAACAATCCCCAAAAACTAAACCACGAGCTTTACAATGGCCTTTTCACTATTGTTTAGAATACAGCGCGTGGGCAACAGTGTGGGCCGTAATCCCACTACTGGTAATATATTCATCCGCCCCGTTTGTTCGGGGCTGTGTACTTACCCAACTAAACCGCAAAACGTGATCCTGTTATAAAACAATGTGTTATAATTTGTACAATATGTCTGCGCTATGTATCGTAATAATTATGTAATTTCTCTCTTGTGAATGTGTGAATGTTGGTTTTCTTACCACTTAACGCATTATAACCGTTGTAAGTTTATAAGGAGCGCATAATAAATACTTATACTCACAAACGGCCATTTTAAATAACTTAAAAACGGGTAGGTATCGGTAGATTGCTATCTCTGTCTGTTTGACATTTAGCTTAAGGACGGTTTAAAACAAAACGTCATAGAGTTTTTTTTTTAATTTCTAATAATCAAGTGACAAGTAGGTGACGCGGATAGAATATTTCAACTTTTTTTATAGAAACAGCGATAGCTACGAGACGTAGGCATATTAACTGACAGTTATACGTAAGTTAGTTATAGAAAACGGCTTTTTTAATGTACTTAGAAGTATGCATTATTTAGTAGAAAAATAAATTTCTGGCTCGTTGGCCTACTGGTCTCAAGCATTACTGCTGAGCCCGAGGTCCTGACTCCTGGATTCTTCTGACCCAGATTCTTCGACTCCCAAGGTAAGGTAATCCATCAGTAAATTGAGTATAGATTTAGATCCGGTGTTATGTTATCCTATCCTATAACATTAAATGAGCAGTATATTGTAATCACGTTCTCGAAAACGGCTCGATTTCGATGAAAGTTGCAATATTATCAAATCGATGTAGCTAGGTCTCATTTTTGAGAAAAATAGTTTTCACTATTTTCATCCGAGCAGAACTCGGCCGTTTAGGTACCTACTGTTAATAATACTCATACATAAATTATTTAGTAGCAAAATATTGTCTTTGTTTACTCGAGCGCTCCATAAAATTACAAAGTAGTTCTTCAGATCGGAATATACAAGTGAAATAAATGGAACTCCTCAACTAGAAAATGTTATGTTGATTGAGAAGAAACATCCATTCTCTTTTGTTTCTATCTACGTATCTGTATATGTACACAAACCTCTTTGTCTGTACTGATATCTTGTTCTTTGTACCTTACTAAACGCTGGGTCAACTCGTATAATATGAAATGTAGGTCTGTATATAATAAGTCTTTCAGATTTATTTGTCATGTTACGCGAAAACACAAATCACAAACATACAAATACTCATTTTTTTTCCAAGGAGGTAAGCAGAAATCATAGAACGTCACTTAGGATTCTTACATTCCTCCTTTGCTCCGTCTACGTTCACGGTTACAAGTACTACGCTCCGCACCATAGATGTCCACCAGATGTCCAGATGGACAGTTGGTCTAGCGGTCGCAAGCGCAACTTCTGAGCATGAGGTCCCGTGTTCGATACCCGGATCAGACAAATTGTTATTGGGTTTTTCCATCAGGATTTCTCGGTAGCAGCCACGGAGCCTGGATTTTTGCCCGGTTGATGGCAATAGGCTCGCACCTTATTACATGGGTCTTAACATAACTGGTGAAATGTGGGTGTACTATTAGGTATACCTCTGCCTAACCCTTCGGGGACCACAGGCGTGATGTTCTGTAATATATTATAATTTACTTATTTAAAGACTTGATGAGGATCATATCCAATTCCATAGAGTGATTAGCAAACAGGTTGATATAACTGCCACCTCATTTCTGTTTTCGACCTCACCATCCATAATTACTTACCTCACAAAATCCTGCACACCAAAAACATCTACATCTGTAGGTACCGAGTTAGATCAGTGCGAGATAGGTACGTTTTCAGGAGCGAAACCCGATAGCTCGCAAATGACTGCTTTGACAAGGGTAGCTAATTTGGAGCCCGTCTCCCTTTGACGTTCGCACTGGGTTATTAGATTTTTATTTACCTTTAACTATGTCTAGGTATAGCACTGGAACGGGATTGTGTAATCTGGGTTTTTTTATTTTTTAGGATCACTAAATCCTGACGTTTTGGATGTAAAGCTATTGATATTTCTAATTTCTATCTAAACACAAACTTCAATTGCAAAAACTTTGACTCACAAAAAATACCCTCTGCATAAAAACCGCAAAAAAAGTATGTCATATAAAAAAAAATGCTGAGCTCATTTCCATTCCAGGAAAAGTCTTTTAAACGAAATATTTATATGTAAGTAGTGCAGTTATCCGAAGTACTTATCACAAATACCCCATTCCTACTAAATACACTCGGTATTTCAATAATTGGTTCTCGGAATCTGGAAATACTTTTCAATTGCACTCGCGACCTTTTCTCTCTTTTTAACTTTTTCGTTTTACATAACATGAACGTAATCATAGCTTATTATCGCCGTATCCCAGTAGTTCCATTCTCTAGTTCCATTATGGGACTACTGGGATTTTTTTCTCCCAGTAGTTCCATGGAACTAGTTCCCACTGCTAGGACAAATGCCTCTGTATAAGAAGGAGTGGGCCATATGCGGGTTAGTGTCTGTCACTATGGTGCAGGGTTTCAAAACGTCATGGCCACTATTATTTCTGAATATGGCCAGCATACTATAGCGCTATGATGTACTGTGTTTGTAAGTTGGGCTAGAATTCAATAGTGGCTCGGCTTTTGATTAGTAGTAAACACTTGCTATCTTGATGAACTGCGCATTTCCCAGGGATTTCCTTTGCTATTGTCCCGGATGGTAAACTTGGTACTTGTCTTTTACCGTGTTTCAACTAACTAATGGTTATAATAGACAAGTATCATGATATAAAAGGAAGCTTGAATGACTGATGAATCTTCACTTTACGCTCGTATGTGAAGCCTTCATACATTTTGCGCATAGTACCTATCTTTTTGACCGGACGAACACATTTTTAAAACATCTTAGTCATTTTCAAAACATATTTGGTATACATTGAGACTAAGTTTCATTACCCTCGGTAAAGGATATTTAGTTTCTGATACAATGATGATTTACCTACGATGTTTCGCACTACACAATATTCATTGAACCGAATCGCTTGGCCCGCCAAAGATCCTTCTGATAAACTTGTATGAACACTAGTAAACCTTACTGAAAAACATAGATAAGTAAACGAGGTCGTTATTTGTTTAAAAGTTCCACGAGTTTAGTAAAAAAGATGTCCTAAACCCAACTTCAACAATAAAAAGGCCGAAAACGCTCAAAGTCGTATAGGTTATACAGGGTGTAAAAGACCTCATCACGAAGCCGTCAACCAAGCATTCTGTACATCAAAATATGTAACTTTACGCAAACATTATTATTGGTAAATGACTTTTTTTTTGGGTGAAAAATCATGTTTTGTGGTAGAACTCAATGTAACGCACTCAAAACATTGTGATAATGGATGGATTGAATAGTACGGGGGTCGTGGAGCTGTTTAAAGTAAAAATCTTACACTAAAAACTTGTATTTAAAAAAAAACTTGGTTTACAAAAAAGGTTGGAACTTTGACCCCCAATATCTCTGTAACTTGAAGTTTCCAGGTATGATGTAGAACAAAAATTGATCGCAATGACGAGGAGAACAAGTGCCTTTCGGCTTCGTTAAGAGGTGTTTCACACCCTTTAGATAAATAATTATATGAAACGCTGAAAAAGATGAAATGCAGTGCAACAACTAGTCTTTCTATGCTAAGGTAATCATGGGGACATGATTACCTTAGCATAGAAAGACTAGTTACTCTACTCTAGAAGCAGGACAATTAACGAATATCTGCCAATAAATTATCATGTGCAGTCCAAGAAAGAAGCCATTGACCAAAATATGGCACCGCGGAACCCACAAAATGCCATTTTATCTGTCTTAGTTTCATCTACACGTTCTCTTTCAATCTACGGAGTGCATAGGTGGTTAGGACGATAACCGCATGCCATGGTAACAAAATATGTCTCGCGTATCGACTGACACACCCCCGTATACTGACCTCTACGAGTAGAACTATCTCGTGACAAGGGTTAGGTTATGTTGTATGTGCGGAGCGAGGACGCAAGCGGGAAAGAAGTATTTTTAAGCAACTATGTGCTTGTGCACGTCACCCGTTGGCACCCGGCGGTGCCAGAACAGTGTGACTAATAATCTGTGTAGCTCTTTCTCTGATCTGATTTCTCTTCGATTTTGTCTAGACCTTCAAAGACATTGTGACCTCTGAGTATGCTGCAGCAGTAAGCAGTGGTGTCCAAGGCATGCTTGAGGTAGAAAACAAAGAGCTAAACCTATCAGCATACCATAATATAAGCAAATACAGGTAACAGTTAGTCTGTGAAATAATGTATTGTTCTATTCACATTTCTCGTAGTAATTCCCCGCTTTCCGCTCCTCTCATCACTAATCCACAGCTCAGTTGACCTAGCTGGGGTGCGTTAGCATAGATCGGGCGGGAAATGCATCGACCCCATCTGTTCGCAGTAACAAACTAAATACCTATACAATACGTCGTCAATTGTTCACTTACCCGCTGATTTATACCATTGTGATAGCGTCGCGTGATACAAGATAGCAATGCCCTTAGGACCGGGTTGTATACATAGTAATTGTTTAGTAATCAGCGAAACTGTGTATCTTTGGTAATGAGTATATTTGCTCTTTTAAAGGTTAGTTCACAGTCATCACGATAACTCATGAAACGGTGACTGATTTGAATTACGTTACTCGTATTCTCAATAGGTGTTTTAAGAACACACGAAGTTTGTCTTTTCATACACAATTTGATCCAGTTTTCTTTGGTATGAGCAATTTTGCAGCATACTAGTACTAGCTACTTTCATGCAAAATGCAATGTTGTAGGTTTAGTAAATATTCTTTTCTTACGGCTAGGGCTATCAAATAAACATTTTGTGTGCATTACTAATATTTTCGTCGTAGATTTCATTGCTAAGCCTCCATTCTACAAATGTGTATTTATGAATTTGTACGAGTATCATAGCATAATATCAACACTCAATTATTATGGAGTCAATCTGCGCAAACAAATGATTCAAGAATTCTATGATTCAAGCTTTATATTGCAGTGCAAATAAACCTCCCGAGAGAAAAGCGGATAAGGAAAACACGCAACGCATAACCAGTATTTATCTTGGACCAATAATGCAACAATATTTCCTTACAGCATAGCTGACATTTTCAAAGAAAATACTATCGTCATAGGAAATAGATGCTCTTTGGTAAACTGATCCCACACAGGTGGAACCCGCGGGATCAGTCGACCTAATGAATTTTTGAATTGGTCAACTGATCCCGTTGACCAATTTTATGATTTGTATAGGTCGTCAAGTAAAAAAGTTTCTTGATATTAATTTACGAGTATATGGTGATTCCCGTTGGTCCCATCGCCCTTGTCCACACTGGTGGGGCGGGGGTAGGTTAATATTTTTATTTCATTTATTACCTAGTTTAGTTCCGGGCAGTAACCTTACGAACAGTACTAGGCTGGTATGAATCCAAGAAGGTATTTATTACTAGAAGACCGTACCTACCCAAAACTGATAACATAAAAAACAATAGAAAATGACGCTATCATAAATACATAGCTGTAAATCTTACACAAGATTGTAACTCGTAGTTACGTAGTTCGATAAAATGGATACAAGTGGTTATTATGAAACATTGATACGATATAGAAATATAGAGGAAGAAAGGAATCATTGCGAAAATAAATACGAGTTTCGTGTCGAAATGAAAGAAAATACGCGCTGTTACATATTCGTTTCAATCAATCTACGGCGAGGTGATTGTTTATCGATTCTGAAATTGATATTAGGTCCTACAATAGAGTAGGTATGGCGCGGACTATTTTTGAGTTAGAACAATTTCATGACGACCCGAATTTTTTTAAAGTAAAAGCAACGAAACGGAACATCACTTTGCACTTTGCTTAATCAGGTTATCCGTCATCGTTTTGACAGCAGTAAAAATGAAATAAATTACACAAACTAACCGCTGTTAATTTCGAATTACCGACCACTGAAGTCCGGGTCAGGGACCACTGGGCCGACACTGCCTTCGGTCCGAAGAGCCACCTTAACCTTTTTTTGTACCTAATAATGCGCCTTTTAGGTACCTAATTAATACGTACCTATCTTTATTAAATCCTGGAGCCCTGTCGTTTCATCGGCTCAATGAATTGCCGATCGCTGCTATGTGAAGTGACTGTCAAGGCCAGAAACAAACGAATGCCGCAGAAAACAATTTTCTAATCAATTTTCGAACGAAATGACTTTCTAAGTTGAATCGACGTGTGAAATGACTTGTAAAACGTCTGGTACCACTTGCAGGATTAATAACATAACACTTATTTGTACTTTTCAAATCTATAATATAGGGGATCAACTTCTTCTTTTCGTAAGGTTAGTGTCTAACCTAGTGTTAGAGTTTTTATGCCATGCCGACCATGGACCTCTGACTTGGCTTTACATATAACCGTCGAGAAATATCTCAGGCATGGTTTGGTTTCCTCTCGGTGTTTTCCTTCTCCAAAGCAAGCTATAATTATACAGTACGCACATGAATCAGAGGTGCGTGTCTAGGGTTCGAACTCGAGACCTATGATTTGGCAGACCACAAGGCTATCACTGCGGCCTGGGTTGAAGTTATAAAATTGTATTATATACTTAATCACTTTATGAGTACATTGACACTGCTGACACATGGCCTCCTCTCCGAGGGAGTGGTCCATAGGTACCTACTCCACCACGCGGACATACTCCACTCCACTACGACCAAAAATTCGAAGATATGTGACATCTGCCAAGCCGCACTACTCGCACTAGGTCCGCGTGGTGGATTACGGTCCAATCCCTCTTACAGAAAGGAGCCCTAAATCCTAAGTACATTCAGTATGCACTGTTGACAAGAAAATAAATATTTAAACTACTACGTCGCAAAAGAAAGTACGCACACAACTAAATAACTCAACACATTAGGTTATCACCATCACCGTCACACCCACATCACCATTAATAACAAAGTCGCGCATTCTCAGTGTCAAATGTCAAAGGTGAAATGCAAGTTACGCATCCCACTTTCTCGACGCCATTTTGTGACGACATTACACTATATGTCACAATATTGACCGTCCCCAAAGTCAGTAGGTTATCGTGGACGTACCCCCAGGATCGATGCACGACAGTGTACGCGCATCGCGTATCGTGTTTACAATTAACTTGCAATTAAGTGTAATAATTTAGTGGTACATTAAGATATGGAGAAATTGTTGTAAGGGTTTTTTTTTAGAAGGAGATGTTTAAATAAGTAATAAAAGAGTACCCACTTCTATTGTATCTCGGGAGTCATAGGTCTTATGTCTACGGCCATAGGTTATCGGTTTGTTGATGTTGTAAAACCTCATTAATCTTAAAAAGGTACTGTTTATTCAATTAAGTACTTTCCTTATAAAATTTCTTTGTTGTGTAGTTTTTGTTTTATAACATTTCCCTGCTAACATAACGCTTTTATAATAAGTTGGGGTAGGTACATCGATACTACATTCTAGTCTCTAGTGTATCTTGGTATATTATACTCGTATACACATTTATAGCATTTTTGTGTAGGTGATGATTTGATGACTAACAAAAAAAGTAAAATAAAAATGTTTGCTGTAGCATCAGCACACAGCAAATTATTTAAATAACTTATTTTACTACTTCCGTAAAACCACATACTGTTACAACTTCATAAACTTAATTAATTCGCGACCACGCGATGTTACATAAAATAAAACCCGAGAGTACGGAATTACTTAAATTTTTCACTGGTATGCTTAGAGACCCCGGGCCCAGACCAAGGCATGAGGTGTTCAGCCAACGAGAATTAAGCCCCTTAATGGAATAATACCTTGTGACTACCTACTGCCCGCTATGGTAGCTGGGTAGGGTTACCATTCTGATAAGTTCTGACAAAAATATATTAATGCACTGTTTTAGACTTTCACGGTTTTTCACTACACTTAAAGTACTTACAGGATAATTACCGTGATTTTCTTTTTCTTTGAGCTCCCGATATTTCGACGCTGTTGCAAGCATCATGGTATTCCCACGATCATGATGCTTGCAACAAAGTACTTTAAAAATATATTAACTAAACATTTAGTTAAGATTCTTTCTTTTTTCAGCATTCTCTTATTGAACTTCTTTAAATTTGAACAAAATATTTGACACATTATTCTGATAGAAAATTCTGGATAAAATCCGGACAAGGTATAAAGTTGCACATGTCCGGCCAAATACAGATGGATGGTAACCCTACGCCAAAGCCGGCCATTCCGCTTGCGACTTTGAGTCGAATGTAACTTTTAATTAGTCGGCTTTGAGCAAAGATTCTGTCGGAAATACTCGTGCGTATTCGGTTTGTGGTAAAAATAAAGTAAAAAGCGGGTTTTGTGTCGACTAAAGGTTTTAGAGAGAGTTCTACTCGTAGGTACATTAATTTAATAATTCAAAGATATCATGAACGTTAACTGGGTAGCTCGGTTAAGGGTGAGAAACCATTAATTGAGCAAATAACACTGTTTTGAATTTGGAGTAGTCAGATATTGCTTGCAGAACGGATGGCCGATGGGGCCGAAAAGTTCTGGAGTGGCGACCGCAAACCGGAAGACGTTGCGTTGGAAGGCCTCCCACTAGGTGGACCGATGACCTGGTGAAGGTTGCGGGAATCCGCTGGATGCGAGTCGCACGGGACCGATCAATGTGGCGACACTTGGGGGAGGCCTATGTCCAGCAGTGGACGTCTTTCTGCTGAAATGATGATGATGATGAGATATTCCAAGATCAAATGCTCAAAACTTTTAACATAGTCTTTTGAATTTATTGCCTTGCCACTTAGAGCTCGTCACATCCAAAACTGTGTGCAAAATATCTAGCAAGACTTACATTGCGGAATAGGCGTAGGCGTAGCGTAGCCGCGTAGCATTCCGCGTAGCGTTATCGTGCGACGTAGTCACGTAGCGTTACCGCGTAGCGTAGTCTCGTTGCATAGGTGCGTAGCGTCACCGCGTAGAGTATAGTGTACATTTTTAACAACCTAGTGCAACTAAGTGAGCACATTTTTTACAAAAAAAAACCTTTATTATAGTTGGTGCCAGTTAAGATGAGAATAGCGGTCATTGCACTTTCCCTAATATCTCTTCGTACGAACCAAAATAAATAAACCATCTATCGTTTTTCATTACAAAAAATGTTGAAGATCACGATAGATAACGATTCCAGACTTGAACAGGCTTATTTTTGGTTTTCAAAGTTAAGAAGTTTAATAAATGAAGGTGGGTATTTAAGACGTGACCGCTATTCTCATCTTAACTGGCACCAACTAAACCAACCGTTGTCTTTTAGACTAGAAACTATATTACTTCCATTATAGGCAGCTTTAATTTTCATCAAAGCACGGTCTCGTCGGTCCGGGTCCTGAAATGAATAATGCATGCGCACAGAATGAAATACACATCCGAGACAACTGCCGGGAAAACGGACCAGCCACAAAGTGCTACAAAATTACCGACATTGTTCAAAACATGCTTTATTTAGGCGACGTATTGTTAATTTATTCAGAGATAATTAAACGTAAATACTTTCACATAATGATGCCTGTTCGTGAAACGTGTCAGCGATTTTAACATGCGTTAATTGTGATTAATGGGGAGGTTTAATTTGAATTGTGGAACGATGAAGTCGATGATGGGTTGCCAGCCTTTTGTCTATGTTAGCATTAATTGAAAATTGTGTTTATAATTTATCGTTTTTGCAATTAATAACATATTCAAGCTTTTGTTAAGCACTTAATGAGCCATATTTACCTACCTTCTTGATTAATTAATTGAAAATTTAAACCTAATTTCTGCTTCATAACAATGTAAATCATTAATGAAAATCTTAGCCCCGTTAATACCAAATTTAAGCTTCGGAAAAATTAAATTAACCTAATTACGAAGAATTTTCTAAAAAACTTCTAATCAAGTTAACGTCATGTCTTTAGCAAAACAGATACAACTTAGAGTAGAAAATTAAATTTCTAAAACTTTGATTTTGAATCTAAACAAAGGAAGATCCAAGTAGGCGTTTAGAATTAAATACCTACCTAATAGTACTCTTCGTCGAAACCTGTGGCTTTATGTAGGTAGTTCCCACCTTTGACTATATTGAGCTAAAATTTCCTATTGATGCTCCATTTGTGGAATTGTGGCTAGCTTCCCAGTTATTCCTAGAATCCTCAGGTATATCTGTTTATGTTTAATAACAAATAGATACCAGTACCTTGTGAAGCCTTTCAATTGGAATAATGCCAAATGCTTGACTTTGACTCAATTCAAAGTAACTTGTGTTCCAATGGCTGTTGATTGGAATTAATACCTGTTTGATTCTGGGAATTCGTTTCGCCACAATAGAAAACTGAATAAGATTTTAGATCTTGGTCTTTGTTTCATTAAAATGATCGGCATTAGAAGTGGAAACTAGTAATTAGTCTTATTTCCACTAAAAGCCGTAAGTTTTCAAACAAAATAAAACAGAAACAGCAGTGGGTACCAAGTAGAACAGCGTATCTATACGGTTCTGACGACCTGTAGGTAAATTGACAAAATGTCTTTCATCTTAACTCAGTGACAGTGAGGTATTACGTAGATAATCAGAGTCCTGTCTTTTCTTGCTTCCTTGATATGTCGAAGGCCTTTGATATGATTAATTATGATATACTGTGGGGTAAATTACGCAAAGCAAATATGCCATTAGAGCTCATAAATATATTAAAGTACTGGTATGGGCACCAAGTGAACTGTGTGCGTTGGGCGAATGCTAGTTCTGATGAGTATAAGTTGCAATGCGGGGTCAGACAGGGTGGTTTGACTTCTCCGCTTTTGTTCAACTTGTACATAGACGGTCTCATAAGTGAGCTCAGTAGCTTGCAGGTCGGTTGTTATTTAGATGGAGTGGCTTTTAATAACATCAGTTACGCCGATGATATGGCTCTCTTGAGCCCTTCAATATCAGGTTTGAGAAAGCTGTTGGATGTTTGTGAGAGGTATATTGAGGAGCACGGTTTAAGATATAATGCCAAAAAGAGTGAGGTTCTTATTTTTGGAGCAAAGTCCTCAGATAGGTTTCCTTCTGTAAAGCTAGCAGGTAGTGTCTTGAATCGTGTCCAACAATTTAAATACCTTGGCCATATTGTTACCGCAGACATCAAAGATGATCTGGATGTAGAAAGGGAGCGAAGAGCATTGGCGGTTCGATGCAACATGCTTGTCCGTAGGTTTGCTCGCTGTACGTGTAAGTAGTAAGTAGTAAAAGTGACGCTTTTTAAAGCATATTGTCAGACACTGTATACGTGTAGCCTCTGGGCAAGCTGTACGCAGAGAGCCATCAATGCTCTTCGAGTTCAGTATAACGATGCATTCAGGATGCTGCTGGGGCTGCCACGCTTCTATAGTGCGTCCGGAATGTTTGCTGATGCGCACACTGATGGCTTCATAGCTATCTGATGTAAGCGTGCTGCGTTGCTACTGCAGAGGGTCCAGGGCAGCTCAAACAGTCTCCTGAATGTCATTGCGGGGAAATTTGATTGCCTGTTTATGCATTTCATGTCAAACCTACATGTTCTACTAACATAGTTTTTAAAGGTCATGTTTACTAACAATTTATATGGATGTAAAATAATTTATCTGAAATAAAATGATTATTATATTATTATTATTATTAACTTGACCTCTATCGTGATATCGAGCAAACAATTTTTTCAAATATATAAAGCAATGAATTACGAATTTATTTGATGAAAAGTGTGTTATGGATGCTGGTGAGCCCGATTCTCTTGAAAATTATTTCCTTCTGATGATATTGACTTTCCATAATCAACTGCTGTTTCTCTTCCTCAGACGATGACCTGGAGCTGTTGCTGGATGAGGTGGTCCGTGCGAGCAACCGGGGCGTGTCAGCATCCCGTAACATCACCGGAGGGCCTAACTGGAGCTTCGGACAGTCCCTGTTCTTCTCCTCCACTGTTGTTACTACCATCGGTAAGCATAGAGTTTATGTGATGAGCATTCAATAATTCAATTCAATTCAATAATACTCACAGCGTTTTAACACTGTCGAGAAGATACATTTTTCCAACATACAAACACACAAACAGCTAGACATACAAACTACATTGTAATAGGCCATATTTTGTTTAAACTATTACTTAGTTTAGCTGTAAGTTTTCCTAAAAATTAAATAAACTGTATAAGAAACAATGGACTACGAATTTTCTTCAATATCCTTCCAATTGTGACAGAAAAATGTAGGTTACGCAATTGTAATGCTGGACTGAATAACAGTGGAACTCGATTAGCAGCCGTGCCCAAAATCATATGGAAAATTACTTAAATTGAGACCTTACGCAATCTTAATTGAAAATAAAACGTGACGTGAAGAAAAATAATTAAACACAGCCTAGAAAGAGGATCAACCGAAGGTAAATAGGTAAAATTAAGCTCAAAGATTGCCGCTTAATAATTTTGTCAGACTAAGTTTTGCTAAAGTCAAAGAGGTCAAGATCAAGGGTAAGGCCCTTATACAAACTAAGCCGCCACGTATTAATTCCCGAATGAGGCAGACACAGGGCTGTAACTGAAAAAATCCTGGTAGAATAACTCAAAAACACTTTTCTCGATCCGGAAATTAAATCGGACCTCATGTTGCGACTATAAGACCAACGCGGGAATCTCAATTTTAATGCCTCACTATAGAACTAAATATTCGCTTACAAATACACAAGACACTTTACCAGGCAATCATACTTGCAAACGAACTCTCAGTTCTCATTTCATCTTACCTTACAGGATACGGCCACGTGACTCCTCTATCAAAACCAGGCAAGCTGTTCTGCATGATGTACGCACTTCTGGGCATTCCACTGACCCTGGTGCTGCTATCAGCTCTGGTGGAACGACTGCTGCTGCCGGCAACTGCACTGCTACGCTCTTTGAATGCGGCGCTGGGGCATCTGTACCGCCCGTTCACTATACGTTTGGTGCATCTGACGATGATAGGTGAGCTTTTGTCATTTGTCGTTTCTCAGAAGCTCATTCGGAAGGCTTTTGCCTTAACTAGAAATGTTCTAAAACTAGAACGCTAAACGGAGTTCGCCGATCGGCACGACCCGAATGTATGTCGTAATTGCTTTGAATCGGCTCTGTGGTGTTCAACAAATACTGCTGAATTGAATGCGCGCTAACCAGTACCTGCGTTTTACAAGGTGTTCTGATCATTATTATGATACGAAAGCTCTGAAATACCTGTGTAAAATAGGTAATACCATGATAGACTAATGGTGTGTAGGTATTGTAGATAGGTAATCGCCGTCTGCTAAGGCCAGCGGTAGCCATCAAATATTCATTAGGCTTCTCGAGGCCTTGAATTTTCGGGGAAATATTATTTTTAATGGATTTTAGAGGGTTACAATAGCTCGTCCAGTAGTGTCTGGTGGATAGAAGGGCTTTGAAAATATAGTTGTAGGTACAAAGATCTTTTGGCGCGTGGTCGAAATCGGAACTAACGCCGCCATCTTTCAATATAATTTAATTTCAAGAATGTTTACCAACAACGCTCTTTATAGTATTGTAAAAACACGCACAATGGTCCACTTTAACGTTTCCGCGGAAACTTAAACCCCATGATAGATTAGAATAGTATTGTAAAAGTCGCCTTTGAGCCAAACATTTATAAACTTTTATTGTCACTTACGAAATATCTTCCGTGATTGTTAATTGTATTGAGCTCCCGATATTTCGATGCTGTTGCAAGCGCCATGATCGCGGTGAAGCCTAAAACAAACATTTATAAGTTTCAAAATCTAATCTCCTGCGGTTTGTTCACAGTGACGACCCTAGTGCTGTTCTTCCTAGTGGTGCCTGCCTGCGTGTTTGCGTACTTGGAGCCTGACTGGGACTTCCTGGACTCATTCTACTACTGCTTCATCTCGCTGACTACTATCGGATTAGGCGACTACATCCCCGGAGACTCTCCCGGACAACCCTACCGACCACTCTACAAAGTTGCTACCACTTGTAAGTATTTTTTAGTTGGCAACATTTTGCAAATGTCATTGTTTCGGCGGCAATTTTAATCTTTTGGTTGAGTCGGTGAGGAAATCCCGATTCAAAAAGACTCTGTATTTGGTATTAATAAAAACAATGGTCATTATTATCAGCCAGTCTTATTTTAATGAAAGTCTCTGGCACATCATTAAAATAATTATTTGTTCGATGTAATTTTACACCAATTAAAAAATGTAGGCCGCGCCGGACCCTTAATTTAAAGCAATTACAAGTTATAGCTTGACGAAATTATAGAACTATTTATATAGAGCAATTAAGTTTTTAATGAAAGCTTTCTAAATATTTTATTTTAGAAAATAAGTTCTATCTTATTATTCAACATCATTATACACTTAAGAATCTTTCACACAAAATATGTCATCATTACAGTTTATAACATAACATAACATCACGCCTGTAAACGTCCCCGAAGGGTTAGGCAGAGCTGTACCAAATAGTACACTCACATATCGCCAGTTATGTTTCAAGTCCCGCATGTAATAGGGGGCGAGCCTATTGCCATCAACCCGGCACAAATCCAGACTCCGTAGCTGCTACTAATGAAAAACCCAAAAACACTTTGACCGACCCAGGAAACGAACCCAGAACCTCATGGTCAGCAGTTGCACGTAATAACGCTATGCCATTTTCTTTTTCACAGTCTACCTACTGATTGGGCTGACATTCCTGATGCTGACACTGACCGTCTTCTACGACATTCCGCAACTGAACCTGAGCACCGTGTTCTCATCCATCAAGTTGGATGATGACCCAGAGAAGATGCGTCTGAGCGGCTCCGGAGTCATGGGCCCTGGTTACGGGATCGGCGGGCTAGTGATGCGGGATGACTACAACCACCACGACCAGCGCCGCTCCGTGGTGCACATCCGGCCGCACTTGGACGACAGCCCCAGCCCCGAGGATACCACCCCCGTGCATGCCCGTGACATACGAGTACACTAAATTGCTTCCTCCCAAAATGGTCGTGATTTCGTTGGCTAGTTGGTGCTATTGGATGGAGCAATGTGGAACTAACCTGTTTTCTACCTTCATTTGTTTATTCTAAAATTTCAATTTAGAAATGTGTCAAACATAATAAAAATCTCGTTATGACCCACAGGCGTTCTACATTGCCATTGAATCCGAAAAATAGCGCGCCAACGTTTCTAAACGACGTTTGCTCATGTCAAAATTCCTTGAAAATGGAATGAAAATTTTTAAAAATATGATGAACAGGCGCGGTAAAATTGTAAATTAGTTTACGTTATGTAGTTAATACTTTAGTTTATAAGTTGATTCCCTAATGTTTAGTGATAAGTTAATGTCAGATTTTTCCAATTGTATACCTACCTACCCATTAGTTTCTTTTTTCGGTCCTTTTGTCGACTACCGTCCTAAAAATTTGCGAAAATATTAATTTTTTATTCTATAAAAGAGGATGTTCCATTATGTCTGCTGGTAAACGCTGCGATAATAAGACTGAGAGGTTTTTCAAATTTTCAAACTTTTCTAATTCATTTTTAGGAGTTTTGTACCTGCAAAAATGCATACCTTGCAAACTATAACAAAACAAAATGACGAAAACAATGTAGTATCTAAACAGACTGACTAACAACATGTCCTTCTATATGTATACGTTTTACATTCTTAAATTGTAAGAAGTTTTCTAAAGTAATGTCCTTAATATCCATTTTCAACATTCCCAAATCAAGGCCATTTTTAAAACGTTATCGATTCAAGAAAAATATACTATCCTTGCCATATCAAAAAAACCAAGACTTTGTAACGTCCTAACTAAAGCTACATCAGGACTGTCTCTACCTTAGTTTTATGAAGGAATAAGGAAAATCTTGTGAATAATCGCACCCTGTAAAGAATGATTGTGCATTGAAGTCGGATACATGCTACTCATATGCTACTTAAATATATCAAATAGAAATATAAATACGCATAGATATAAAATTTGACGTATCAATTATGTGTGATAGATGACCAATAACTTAGTAGATTCATTGGATTTATAATATGAAATATTTATATATCTATAGATATAAAAATCCAATTTATATTAACTTTCAACATAAAATGTTTTCTTATAAAATAAATAAATATAAATACTAGGATGGTAGTGCAAATTATAAAAAATCAATATTCAAAATTGTAAAATGTTTATAGTTGAGTATATAGTTTAGTAACTGTTGCAAATAGAGATTTTTACATTGCTATTGGTAGTCCACAGTTTTTTTTACTTTTTATCTTCACATAAATATCTGTGAGGCTGTGACTTTTTAAAATGTCATATTATTTCATGTTTGGGTCTTTTTGCTTTTCCAACTTTTGTATTATATTTTTAACAATAATTTTGAATCGAATTGCAATCAATGACAATATAATCAAACTTATGAAAAGATTTAAATATATACCGATATAATATTATACTAAAATTATTTTGCTACTACTTTTATGTAAATTACTTTTATATCTACGTTTTGTTTCTCCCTTGTATGTATGAAAGAATATAATATTCTATATCATTAATAAATTTTATTTTTAAGAAAATTATTTACAGGGAGTCTTTAGCACTACATCACAGAAAATAAATACTAAGTATCTACTAATACAAATTATCAAACAATGTATTGAATGTTAGAATAAAATACTTATAAGTCTAAAGTTAAGAATGTTAACCTATTCTATGTTCGTACAACTCCCTAGCAACTTATTGTATCAAATCATAGAAAATAGAAAGTAGTGCGTAGATATAAAACACGAAAAACCTTCAATGAATAACCGCAAGAACAAAACTGTATCAATAGTAATTCGTAAATAAATCAGCTTGAAAAAAGTAGTTTTATGGTTTTATTTTTTGACAATATTCAAAAATTTGCACCTTAATAAAATTATTATTTAAGGAACGACTTGAATTGGAATTTTGTTATTTTTACGGGTCATTTCCAACATAAACTTACCTAAATAAAACTTAACTTTTACTTAAATAATACTGAGCTAAAACTTCCCGAAAAATCCCCGACTGTCCTCGAGTTTTGGGGAAAAGGTGTACCTATTAATACACATATTTCACCAGTTAGGTATGTTTAAGGCCTATGTAGTAGAGCAAACCTATTGCCATCAAACCGGCACCAATTTCTGAGAAATTCTGAGGGAGATCGACAGCTTCTATGGACAGTTGTATCTACACGTCAACCAGTAAACCCGTGGTAGATCTAGCAAACGACCCAAGAGCTAGACTGACCCGACGTGCAGTGGGGTAGGATTATTAAAATATGTCGTTAATTCATAATGATGATTTGGAGTGGATATTTCGATGGTGACATGATAGGGTTGGTGAAATAAAAAAGTATTTTTTTGTATTTTAAGCTTATATATTTAAATTTATAAATTATATGTAGAAACAAAATCATATTTATAATGTGTTGCATGTTATATATTATTACTACCCTAGGCAACGACGAAGATATAGGTCATAACCAAACTAATCACTATCATTGCTACAGTCAGTATCATCGTTACAGTCAGAATTTGTTTCATTTTTCAATTTCTTTCTGACTTCAAGGCTGTCACTACGTAATTCAAGGTTCTGGACTGGAGAGGGCTAGGCATCAACATCAATGGCGAGTACATCACTCACCTTCGGCTTGCCGACGATATAGTTGTCATGGATGAGACCATGGACTACTTTATTACTTTTTTTTATTTTTATTTAGATTACTTATGTGTACCTGGGACAAACGGTCCAGTTAGGTAGGTCTAACTTCGAGAAAGAGGTCCATAGTCAAATCCGACTCGGCTGGGCAGCGTTCGGGAAGTTGCGCGGTATCTCCTCGTCCAACTTACCGCAGTGTCTCAAGACAAAAGTCTATGACCAGTGTGTGTTGCCAGTGATTACATACGGGACCGAAACGTGGCCGCTTACAATGGGCCTCATTAGAAGGCTTATAGTCACCCAAAGGGCAATGGAGAGGGCTATGCTCGGAGTTTCTTTTCGCGATCGAATCAGAAATCAAGAGAACGTAGCCCGAAGTAGCCCGAAGAATTGCCAAACTTAAATGGCAGAGGGCAGGGCACATTGCTCGCAGAACGGATGGCTGACGGGGCCGAAAAGTTCTGGAGTGCTGGAGACCGCTACCCAAAAGTGAAGTAAAATTATGAAGAAAAAATTTAAATTATTGGACCCATAGATCAAAATCAAAATCAAAGCATTTATTTCAAGTAAGCCAGTTACAGGCACTTTTGAATTGACAAAACAAAGATGAAAATTAAATGTAGCTACAGTCCCAGTCACAAGACATAAAAACTGTGAAAGTACTGTAGTTGCCCATTCCCTAGCGTAGATCTCTATGGAGAAGAACGGCCAAGAAACTCCATGGACACTCTTTTAAATCAGAATATTGTTACAAAATCTTGGTTACATCATTCATGTTGAGATGGTATATTATGTGAGAACAATGTAGCAAGATGTGCACGTTAAAAGTGTCCACAGCAAAAACACACAAACAAAAAAAATACAATTCAAAATAATTCATTCAAATAAGCCAAGGCAACTAAGAGATGACCAGTCACAACTGACAGCACCCGTTCACGGACATGACGCATGGATCAGCACCATTCAACTCAACCATTTTGAAGGGAACTATAATGATCCGACACATACGCCACCATCAGCGAGACATTTGAGTGAGCATGACATACTCTCAACCGCCAGGGCACATTCAAGTCAAGAAAAGACGTAGGTTTCCAGTGAATGATAGCTTTCTAGTACATAGTACTCACACAATATGGGCTATGCATTTATATAATACTAAAGAGATTGAATCTATACAATGCAAAGATAGTTGTACAATCTTCAGCAGCTCCAACAATACAATTTAATGCTATCAATTTATGCGCCCCTGTCCTTGTGGAGCAGGACCAGCATTGAGCCAAGCATTTTTATCAGCGATATAATCGTTCAACTTGTAATATGCTTGCTTACATAGTGTGCGTTTAATGCATGTTTTAAATTTCGTCTCATTCAGTTCAAGAATACTTTGTGGAATTTTATTATAGTATCTCAAACAGTACCCTGTGAAAGATGAGTCTACTTTAGCGAGTCTGAAACCTGGCTGAACTAGTTGGTCCCTATTTATAGTACTGTAATTATGTTTGTCACCCCTTTTACCAAAAAAGTGCAGATTTTTTTTGACGTACATTATGTTTTCGTAGATGTATTGATAATGTACCGTCATGATGCCAATATCCTTAAACAGTTCCCTTAGAGAATCGCGCCTACGAAGATTATATATGGCTCTGATGGCTCTTTTCTGCTGAATAAATATAGACTCAATATCTGCGGCCCGTCCCCACAGCAAAATGCCATAAGACATTATACTATGAAAGTAACTACAATAAACCAGTCTAGCGGTATTTACATCAGTATAATGACGGATTTTTCTAATGCTATGCCATTACATCTCTTGCGGGGCGGCTGCTGAACTTTCCCGCTCCGCAAGAGATGTCAAATGAGAACCCCATTGTAGCCTTGAATCAAGCGTAATCCCCAGGAAAACCGTTTTATCTACGAATTCAAGTTTCTCTTTATTCAATATTATATCAGAATCACTACTTTTAACATTCGGTAAAGCAAATGTTATGCATTTGGTTTTTTTTTATTTAATACCAAATTGTTTGCTGTGAACCAATTTTGGACCTGAAGTAGGGCATTATTCACGTCATCTAGATTTTGGGCCCGCCTATTTATCTTAAAAATTAGAGAAGTGTCATCAGCAAATAACACCATATTTTGAGGTTGGTTTTTCAGTAAATAGGGTAGATCATTTATATATACTAGAAAGAGAAAAAGACCCATTATTGAGCTTTGTGGATCCCCCATTTTTACTTTTAAACCCTGTGAATTAACACCATTTACGTGAACATGTTGTTGTCTATCATTCAAATGAGATTTTACCAAACTAAGTGCAAGTTTACCCAGTCCGTAATGCTCAAGTTTCAAAAGTAATGTGTCGTGATTTACGCAATCAAACGCTTTGGAGAGGTCACAAAAAATTCCTATGGCGTCTTGAAACTCTTCCCACGCAGTAAATAATTATGTGCTTTAATAAGGTTACACCGGCGTCAGTTGTACAACGTCCCTTGGTGAAGCCATTTTGTTGATCATGTAAGATTCTGTTGGTGTTAAAATGATAGAGCATTTGATTAAGCATTACTTTTTCAAAAACCTTGCTAAAAACTGGTAACACGGATACAAGTCTATAATTATTAGTATCTTTTCTGTCTCCGGATTTGAAAAGAGGTTTGACTTTACTGTATTTCATTAAATCAGGAAAAACTCCTTGGTCTTTCATAAATTAAAAATTAAAGCTAAGTAAGGGACTATAGTCTCAAGGATGGATGTACAAACTTTGACAGACATTCCCCATAGATCTTCGGTTACTTTGATTTTTATTTGCCGGAAAGTTTTAATAACTATCATAGGGTTAATGTGTTTAAATTTAAATTCAGCCAGGCAGCCAGACACATTCGCCTTTAATAAGCCAATTGAGAGTTCAGGTGAGGAAATAAGAGCCTCCGTTGTTACAACTTATTGGATGTAATGATTTTAGTCTAGTTTATTTAATGGGTCCCGACTGTTACAGTCAATATGTCCTGTCTCCTGAACTTATTTTATTCTTTTCAATTTTTTATTTAAAGTTATTAGTTATTTTATACGCAGTCGGGTTTTTTATTATTTCACACTTTTTAGTTACTTAGATAGTATACTATTTAATCGATGAGCCCTTTATCGAGCCGTTCAGGCTGCAGAGCGTGCCAAACATTTGAATTTGGCGCAAAAAATCCGCCATTTTGTTTTTATTATTTTGAGATAGGTACCAAGTGTCACTCTCACAGTAGATACGAATCTAACGACACTTGAACACCTCTCAAGCTAAAATCCATCTAGCCGTTCAGGCTGCAGAGCGTGCCGAACATTTGAATTTTATTACATTTTTACAATTTGTCATTTCGAATTACATTCAATCATGCTTCAGGAAGTCGATACGCTCTGTGACGCGGGGCAAGTAATCTCGAAAACTAATATCAGTTCCCGAGAACGCCCGCCTCACAAAACCTAGAGTATATGTGTTCTGTGCACAAAACGCATCACTCAAAGGCGAGTATTGCCCTCCCTGAAGTTGCATATATTTTTGTAATCACCTTTTAAAATCCATCATTTTGATACCCTACTCGATGGTATTTGAAGAAAAAAAAAATCGAATTCCACAATATATACAGGGTGTGGCGTAAGTAGTGGTCCACCGTTCAGGATTCGATGAACCAGATAATTAACTATAACAATTAAAAATTTAAACCATTTATACCCAAGGGTTCCGAAAATATTTCCTTTTTGTCTTTTATTTACGAAATTTCTACCTTTTATTACAAATTTGGTTGTAGTTTCAACAAAAGTCATTAATCTTTCATTTTGATTTCTGTTAATTACTGCTGAATACTAGAGCTACCATGACAAATTATGATTTGTTATGTAAATTCAGCTCTTTTGAAGAAAAAGTTGGTTCTTCTCTAATTTTAACCCAAATTTTTAACACACCATCAAGATCAAGAGCGATTTTTGTAAAAAAAACGTACCACATTGTCAGTGCCCATGTATTTAATAATATGCCTACTAAATGCCGATTTCAAAATGATATCATTATAACAGATCCAATAATTTAACAAAAAGATATTCAATTTTAATTGAAGAAAAGAAGATTTTCATTAAACTATTTTTTTAAACTTTATTGCGTTAATACTTACGATATTTGCTAAAAAATGCACTACAGTGTCAATGCCCATTTGTTTTAAAAAAACTACTATAACAGAGTTATGTAGACCTAACTTGTTACTTCAGGTATTTGAACAAAGAATTAAAAAAAAAACAAATCACTTTATTTATCATTTATTATTAATCTTTGTCATGATTACAATCATTAAAATTAAACGAAATGTTCAAAATGGCCCCCATTCGCAGCAATACACGCTCTGCAACGTCGAATAAACGACCGTTTAAGTCGTCGGGCAAACCCGCTTTCGCTGACTTCTCTAGCTGCTGCCTGGATTCTAGTCCTCAATTTTATAGGTCAATACTTGTGATTTCTTTGCTATAGACTTTTTCTTTTAGGCAACCCCAATAAAAGAAATCTAGGGGATTTAGATCTGGCGAGCGTGGTGGCCACAATATTGGACCTAAGCGCCCAATCCACCTATTTGGATACGCTGTATCAAGGTGCTCTCGTACTCTAACAGCATAGTGAGCGGGACAGCCATCGTTCTGCAGCCACATGTCTTCTTGGACTTCAGGAACGACACCTTCCAGAAGCAAGGGCAAGTCAATTTGCAAAAAACTTAAATATCTTTCTGCATTTAATGTTTCTGGCAGCTCGTGTGGACCGATTATCTGTCCGTTAATGATACCGGGGTCAGGCAAGGGTAAAGAAATGGCGGAGGTAAACACAGGCAGAATAAAAACGAAACGCATACGACGCACGACACGGGTGACGAGATCGTACTAAATCATTTCGAGATTTTTGGATATTTCAACGTTAGTAATGAAAGAGATAGCAATACCCTACCATATCTTTTCCTTATCACTCCTATTGTGCGTAACTCGATTGCGAAATCTTCAACGGGTTTTTTGTTAACAAACGATGTCTCAGGTAAAAAAGGGTCAGGTTTTTTTACCTGACATGTTTGTGCTTCAACACAAATCACATTACACCCATTACACTCACGGGTGTCGTATAAGGCGACTAATGTCTGAGGCAGAACACCTTGCGCCTCCGTAGACCAGAGAATGGGCAGCATCGTTTTCTGTTAGTCTTTCACCACTGCGATCTCCAATCCGCCTGCCAAGCGTGGAGATTACGGAAAATTCCTCCCATCATGGGAGAGGCTTATGTCCAGCAGTGGACGTTATGGGCTGTTGTAGTAGTTGTAGTAATACGTTTTGTAATAGTATTAACGCAATAAAGTTTAAAAAAGTAGTTTAATGAAAATCTTCTTTTCTTCAATTAAAATTGAATATCTTTTTGTTAAATTATTGGATCTGTTATAATGATATCATTTTGAAATTGGCATTTAGTAGGCATATTATTAAATACATGGGCACTGACAATGTGGTACGTTTTTTTTACAAAAATCGCTCTTGAACTTGATGGTGTGTTAAAAATTTGGGTTAAAATTAGAGAAGAACCAACTTTTTCTTCAAAAGAGCTGAATTTACATAACAAATCATAATTTGTCATGGTAGCTCTAGTATTCAGCAGTAATTAACAGAAATCAAAATGAAAGATTAATGACTTTTGTTGAAACTACAACCAAATTTGTAATAAAAGGTAGAAATTTCGTAAATAAAAGACAAAAAGGAAATATTTTCGGAACCCTTGGGTATAAATGGTTTAAATTTTTAATTGTTATAGTTAATTATCTGGTTCATCGAATCCTGAACGGTGGACCACTACTTACGCCACACCCTAAATGGCACCCCAAATCCACGATTTTATTTGTTTTTTGATTATAATGCAGCCAGTGACACTCGCGCCATCAAGAAGAATCTAACGACATATATTCTATCCAAATCCCTCCATCCGTTGAGGACAGGCGCGGATAAAGGATTTCCTGTAAGAGGGCAATTTTTTTTTATATTACCTACCTTACGGAAAATTCAATAAAAAAAAATGATGAACTTTTGATAATAAATTAATGGAATCAGGCGTTATTTTACGGAAATCCATGACATGCAAGATACAAGGAGGTCGCCAGATTTTGGTCAACAAAATGAACTAAGGATCCAAGATCGAGCGAAACGAGCTCGAAAATTTTAACACTACCTTGAGCAGGTTACAATTGTTTATACTCTTCATACAGGAATTACTAGATCGACCCTCAGACAAAGGTAACATTCAAGAGGAAGTAGGCTGCAAGAGCGAGCGCAGCGGGCTCGAAATTTTTATGACGCCTTGCCTTGGACAGGTTAAAATGGTTTCGATCCTACGTATATATGAGTTACTCTAGGGGCAGCTGCCCCCTCCTGGCGACGCCCATGACAAGATATACAACTAGAATATTTAGTTTCAATTCCGTCAAATTGTTCAAGCTTGGCTAATGAGTAATGACGTATTTGGTCCGGTACTCCGGTTCAGGGGGGGGAAATTGCACACATTGATCGAGGGAACAAAGAAACGGACCTAAATACATACATACATGTCAAACACATTACCCTCCTTTTGGGCTTCGCCGCAGTCGGGTAAATAGGAGGGGGCCTCATGTAACTGAGGGCTAAAAAAAAAATTCTACGTGTACAATGGGGAAGGCTGGTCAAAGCTGATTGTAGGTGGCGCGTCCATAGCTTAGACCCAATCTGACCAATGAGGTCAATCTTATTTGAAATATAAAATGACATTGACAGATTTTCAACCAATGACGATGTTTGGTTCATGTGCTGCTAGCGCCATTAGTTCCACCAGTTGCCCACCCCATTGTACGTTATCTATCGACAGCTATTAAAAAATGATACCGAGATTCCCTATAATTTCAATAGTAAAAAAAAAGAGAAATTCTGAAAAATAGAGAGTTTGTAGAACTTATATAGAACTTTCAACGAAAATTGGTTTCAATAACTTTTGATATTTATAGCTTTTGACATTATGGCATTGCAGTTTAATTTAATAGAAATACTTTACAGCTTGAGTTGCGGGATGCTGATCCTGATGCTGATTATTTTCGAAACTTACGTATGAAACGCAGTCATGCATACTATGAATTTTCTGGAAAGTTTATTGATTTTCTATGATTTGAATTTCTATTATCGTAGATTCTCTCTAGTCTAGTTTGAAAATAAAAATAACTTGCATGTGCGAAACGAAACGTGTTATTGTCAGATGTCTGTCAGTGGTAATCTTAAATCAATCCGCAAAACGTCAGTTTTTAGTCAAATAAATAATTCTAACCTTACTTTACGAGAACGAGCAAGTGAACGTGGTGTGCCGCGGCCAAGCAGGCCGGGTTTATGTTGTATAAAAAGAAGAGTAGATTCATAATAAGTGACTAGTACCTTAAGTGACGGTTTCGGTACCCGTTCAAGTTATAATAAATTAACACTAAGTTTTCAGAAGGAACTGAGAACTTATTTCACGTGTGAGGTTCCATTATTTATTTTTAGAAAATGGATTCGCCTGTATCCGCCTTTGCTAGGTACAAAGCCAATACTACAGCTAATAAAGATAAAAAGCATAAGAAAAGGAATAAATTGAATAGGCAACCAATTTCCCCGAAACCACTACCGCCGCAGTTAACTGAAGAAAAAAAACAAATAGAGCTCGCTCAAAAACTGAAGAAGAAACACAAGAAAGTAAAAGAATCAAAGAACATCGGTAAAAAGAAACAACACAAGAAGAAGAAATCTAAACATAGCAGAGATGAGAATAAACCTAGTCGTAATAAAACGCCAAAAGCGAGAGGAAACTTATCAGCTGGTGATGAAGAAGATGATGAAGAGGTACCAGTATTGGTCGCAGCACCAAACATGGCGACAGTAAGAGAGATTGATTCAATAGTTGAAGTGTCCTCTATAACAAGTAATGCCAGCTTTGAATTCACACCTGTAGAAACAGACAGCACTGAAGAAGGGCTTAAAGTATTCAAGTGGATGATTGCTCCCTATGATGTAGATGATTTTTTCAAAAATGTTTGGGAGAAGCAACCTTTACACCTTTCTAGATCAAAACCTGGTTATTACAAGGAAATAATAACTACACCTATTATAGATGACATGCTACGGAATGAAAATATTCAGTTTACCAAGAATATAGATATCACATCATATGTTGATGGACAAAGACAGACACACAATCCAGAGGGAAGAGCACACACACACTTAGTTTGGGACTTCTACTCAAGTGGATGCAGTGTGAGACTGCTGAATCCACAAACTTATATTCCTAAATTACATTTATTGAATGCAACCATGCAGGAATTCTTCAATTCCTTTGTTGGTGCCAATGCTTACCTCACCCCACCTGATAGTCAAGGGTTCGCTCCACATTACGATGACATAGAAGCATTCATATTGCAAACAGAGGGCAAGAAACATTGGCGTGTTTATAAACCACTCAATGATGAAGAGCAGCTTCCTAGAGAATCTTCCAAAAATTACGAACAAAATGAAATTGGAGAACCAATACTAGACGTGGTTTTAGAAGCAGGAGATATGCTTTATTTCCCTCGGGGCTATATTCATCAAGGTGTCACAGTAGATGGTTCACACTCCCTCCATCTTACAATCAGCATGTACCAAAAGCATTCTTGGGCTGATTTATTTGAGAAATTAATTCCTGCTGCTGTACAGATGGCTATCAAAGATAATGTAGAATTGAGGAGAGGCCTTCCATTGGATTTGTATGATCACTTTGGTTTGGTCCACTCTGATTCAAACACACCACGCAGGGAAGAAATAAACAAAGTAGTTAAGTCACTTTTTGAAAAGATTCAAAAAGCAGTACCACAGATGATTGATGATGCTGTGGATCAAATGTACAAGAACTATCAGCATGCAGCACTACCACCTGTCTTGAATGATGTAGAAAAGGCAGTGACAGTATTTGGAGACACTGATGTCATGATAGACAATGGCATTGTCACTAATAGGGTGGAAATAGCTCCTGATACCAAAATAAGATTATTGCGTAAAAACATACTAAGAATGGTCTCAGAAGACACAATAAAGTTATATTATCATGTTGAAAACTCTCTGGAATACCATGGAAGTGAACTGCCATATCTTGAAATTGAAAATGACTTTGCTCCAGCAATAGAAAGTTTGATTACTGCATATCCAGAGTATATTTCAGTGGAAATGCTCGACATGGCCGATATTGGGCAAAAGTTGAGTTTAGCTGATGCGTTGTGGAGCAGGGGACTTATTATGACTGAATACCCAATGCCGAATGTAGATGATGATTAAAATAGTGTGACTATTCAGTATTATTGTTGTTTTAATTTTAACCCTTACAAGGTTTCTAATATTCCTTACAAGTCTAGTTTTTGTGTTGTATAAAGAATAAATGTGAATGTTTTGGCAAGCTTTATTGCTATTTAGTACTCATTAGAGAGTAATTTATTGAACCTTTCCGGGTGTGGCTCTTAATCATAATAATGGAGTTGATTCTGTTGTGCACAAACTAAACTTAATTTAGGCTATTGCTATCTTTTATTATAAGGCAGTGCGAGAAAAGGACGGCTATAGCTATGAACTAAGTTAGAGACGTCAAACTAGTTTAGGCCTTGCACTGTTTTTAGTCGACATGTTTTTACGTGCACCCTTCATTTGAATGGAAATATTAGTTCCAATTCAATGTGACAGTTTTAGATTACGTCCGTCTCTTTCTTGTTGTATTAGAGACGAAAACAATAGCCTAAATTAAGTTAAGTTTGTGCACAACAGAAACAATACCAATGGTGCCGATTCTGTTGTGCACAAACTTAACTTAATTTAGGCTATTGCTATCTTTTACTAAAAGGCAGTGCGAGAAAAGGACGGCTATAGCTATGAACTAAGTTAGAGATGTCAAACTAGTTTATGCCTTGCGCTTCACCGTGTTTTTAGTCGACATGTTTTTACGTGCACCCTACACTTGTATGGAAATATTAGTTCCAACTAAATTTGACAGCTCTAAATTACGTCCGTCTCTTTCTCGTTTTATTAAAGAGAAAAAGATAGCAATAGCCTAAATTAAGTTTAGTTTGTGCACAACAGAATCGACACCAATTTCTGTTTATGACTAAGTTCTCCAATAATAATAAACACCCAACACCATCAATCATAATAGTAATACCACCACTACATTGACAATTAGCAATAAGCTTCTAAAATCTTCAATTAATTAACTGGTGTCTCCATCAAAGCATCCAACATAACTGAAAAATTGTATGCATTGAGGATTGCTTACAACCTTCCACTTGACTAGCTGTGCCTACCCTTTACTTAAATACAAATGGTACGAGGGAAGCTATGCTATGATTACAATAAAACAATGATTTTCTTAAGTCATTATATTTATTTTAAATTGCATATAAATTTGTGGACTTTCTGTTACAATAGTACTCTCGAACTGATATCTTTTTTTTGTATAAAACGCTAAAAATTATGTTTTACAACTATTGTACCAGAGGGCCATGACAATGTCGCAAACATTCGATCCACTCAAGTAGGTACACGTTATAAACAGAAAATACACACACAATAATTTATACTCTAAGCTTATTCTTTTCTCTTCAAGAAATTAACCTATTTAAAAATACCACCTAAGACGTAGGTAATTAAGATTTCCTAATGTTCACACACACTCTTATGCTCCGGATGAGCACAGTTATTGATAACAACGTAAAGGTATAATGGAAAACAATTTAACAAAAAATTAAATACTTGCGGGGACCTCACCGCAAATGTATAAACAATCTTAATATAGTCATGTAAGTACTATATTGTAGTTTCAATCCGCATACAACAATATGTCAATTTTTTTTTTACGAGAGCCGAGTGCGTAAGTACTTGTTATAACGACAAACATGACAAGTGTTTAATAGCGGTAAATATATTTCATACATCTACTAGACATTTTATATTTCAAGATGTTTCTTTACAGGCAGTGATAAATTTATAACATTTGGTATAGAACTGTACATGTTATAATCACAATTTCCACAATAAAAAGCTTGGTCCGAACAGTTTATAAAAAATCAAAGCACTATGACGAAGACATTTTTGAAATTTCTTCTTGCTAGGAGTAATTTGAATCGTGTGACAGATTAGTTCCGACAGACCGCGACAGTACTTCCTTTTACCTTATTTCAAAAATAAACACTGATCATATCAAAATATATTTTATGTGAAGCAAAACGTCCAATGATAAAAACATTATCAGATAAATTTTAAATTCTTTGTACTGATATACAAGATTTTTAGACGCAATACCTAATTCAATACTACGCAAACTTTAGAATTTTTAGCCTAATCTTATTTTAATAAAAAAGAAACTTCTAAATCTATTGCCTAATTTTTAAAAGAGGCGAAAAAACCTCTGTGTCTCATTGAACGAAACCGGATAAGGGATTAACTACATTTATACACATAGTCCTATTTTATTTAAAATGTTTACAATTTGTGAGGACATTTATTGAATTAATGTTAAGTATTATTTGGCTATGCTACTAACATGAACTGTACAACGACAAAAGACAATGAAAATGTTAAAAGTTAAGTGTGTTTCAAATTGTAAACTGCGAAGAATAAATGTAGCTATCCCCTAAAAAATTATGTTGTTAACATTTCCTTAAATGTAAATATTTACAAAGAATGAAGTTTCTTACATTTAGTAGTTAGTTCACGTTAGTAAACTATATTAACCTGTTAATTCGCTCTCCACTTGCCTTATCTTTACCGTAGAATATCATTACATTGTGATGTCAAACTTTCTCTATGTTCTTTAGCCATCTTACACTACACGATTAACTCTTATAATTCCTCTAAAATTTGAATTAATATAAAAATCCATCATTTTAAAATGCCCTAAATATATCGAATTCCGAGGTAGAACATTATTCTATATCTAATCTCTCAAAGTTAGCAAAATATTGCTAAGAAAACTTTCAAATATTTTTTATCTTTTCTCAATTTCAAAACGCCATAATAAGTGAGTCCGTTGTCATGTAGTGTAAGTTCGCACAAAATTTCATTATTGCTTCAGGTTCGCACATCAGCAAGGTTTTTTCATAAAATAAAATAAGAAATAATTAACCCAATGTGGCAACATTATACTGGGTTCTTACATAAAAAAAGTTATTTATGTTCATATGCGTTTTTCCGCCAAAAATGACGGACTCGGTCGCGTATAAAATTGTAGATTTCGTTGCCATAAAATTACAGAACCCAAAACATTGCGGTTTTATTTTAAATCTTAAAAACAATTAACATATCAAATAGATGTATTGAAAGCAAAAATACACAAATTGTGCTATCTGTTATTATTACAAATTACAATGTACTTCTTTTCATTTCATAATATAAAGAAAATTGTTTAGTATTATTTATACCAGATTCCAGCAAAATATAAAGTTACAATAAACCATGATTATGCAGACAAAGGTGACCCATAATAAATATCTATTAAAAAGATAAAACTTATGATCCTTGCTAGACATGGAATTTGGGTAAGGAATAGTTTGAAAACACAACATTGCATTATTGTAAAATTGACACTTATTTGTAGCTAGACTTAACACATTGATATAGAAAATTTGTGAGATACTATGTGACATGTAAGAAACATTTGCATCTATTACCTAATTCATTCGCTTACTATTATCCAGCAGATAAATGCATTGAGATGATAGATTTTCAATAGAGAAACTGTCATCTCACTCATGTCAATCTTTAGGATAAGAGTTAACTGACATGAACAAATACAACATTGAGAAACCCACTACCCAAATTCCAGACAGAATAACAAAATTTAAAAACAGACCATACTTTATTCCAATCCTCTTCGAATTACAAACAACGGCCCGAGAACCTAACATTAACGTTAAGACACTTAATAGTACATAACATATGTACTTGGTCATAGTGTTCGTTCATGGTTGAACTGTCGATGATCGACTGTGCTACACAACGTGTATTATTTCTTCGCGGGCGGTTTTCTCGGCGTACGTGTGGTCTTACCCGTCGATGTGGAGGGTGTCGGCACTATTGGCGTCACTTTTACTTCTGGAATCGGTGAATTTTGGTGTGAGAGAGAGGATAAAATAATTTCAAGTTCGACGGGCATTCACTACATAACTACGATTGCAAGTCGCTCCCGCTGTCTATACGCTTAGAACTTTTAAACTACGCAACGGATATTAATGTACTTTTCAGCAATAGATAGTGATTCAAGAGGAAAGTTTATATGTATATGCTACATTGCACCCGTGCGAAACCGGGGCGGGTCGCTAGTATTACATAATTATAAATTACTAGCGGACGTCACGCGGTTTCACCCGCGTAGTTCCCATTCCCGTGGGAGTACGGGGATAAAATATAGCCTATGTTCTCAGGGTGAATGTAGCTTTCTAATGGTGAAACAATTTTTGAAATCGGCGCAGTAGTTTTTGAGTTTATTCATTACAAACATACAAATATTTCCTCGTTATAATATTAGTGTAGAAAAAATTCACTACATATTTGTATGGAGACGCATGTATGTTGTACAACACAACATGTACGGTCGAACAAGCTATTTGGTTTAGTTTCACTCACAAATTACATTGTAAAATGTAAACCAAATA
Organism: Xestia sexstrigata; assembly: GCA_941918905.2. Lineage (NCBI taxonomy): Eukaryota > Metazoa > Arthropoda > Insecta > Lepidoptera > Noctuidae > Xestia > Xestia sexstrigata. Next base: position 2,974,247 of record OW799210.2, read on the forward strand.
GCTTGTTCGACCGTACGTATGTTTCGCGTTTGTATGTATTGTGTACCTCCAGAAATTACAAAAGAAAGGCAGCTTTCTAAATATAATTGACTGAAAAGTACTGAATTGCTCTGTTGGTCTAACGGTCACAAGCGACTGCTGAGCGTAAGGTTCTAGGTTCGATTCCCAGGTCAGGATTAGGAATTTCTCAGTAGCAGCCTGGAGTTTAGAAGTTGGCGGTATGATACTCCCGTGCCTCGGAACGCAGGTTAAGCCGTTGGTCCTGCGCCTGATCTCTCTCCGGTCGTGTAGGATGGCCGTTCCTGAGACCTATGAGAGTAAAGGAACAGAGTGTGCACCACTATAATATCTCCGGCGCCGATGGCTGATTGGCCGCCGTGACCATAAAAGGGTCAGAAGGACAATAACTGTCACTCCACGTCCAATGCTGGGCCATTGACAATTACCAACTACGAGATAAAGCTACCTGTACCGGCTCTCCTGCCTTTACGCGTGGGCGTCGCGACCGGCGTCTCCTTCTGCTTGGGCGGCGACCTCTTCGCCGGTGAGCTCTTCGCTTTAGCCTTCTCACTTACTGCGGTTGCAGTCTGATGAACATTACAAATAGTTTAGTGTTGGAGAAAAAATGGAGAGGTGGAGGGTGAAGAACAAATTAGGGTAGGGTAACTATTTTCTGCTTGAATATGATCTTGGGTATACAGCTAATTAAGGCCAGTTTGCACAAGAAATCGCTCGCGTATTTAAGTTTAACGCTAAATACATTTCTGGTACGGTCGAACAAGCTATTTGGTTTACATTTTACAATGTAAATTGTGGGTTAAACTGTAAACCAAATAACTTGTTCGACCGTACATATCATTCTCTCTCTGTCATCAAACAATTGAAAGAAATAGAACAATTTGCGTTAAACTTATTTTGTGATTTGTGGTGTAATCAGGCCTAAAAGGTCTGCATGTATAAGGCAAATAATCTGGTTTTAATACTGATTGCAGCATGTTTTTAAAGACACACTTTATCATTTGTTCACATTAACAAGACAAGTGTTGCACAGTGCAAGACCTCAAATATTTTACTATTTGATTTAATACCCTCTAATATAGAGTTAATTCCATGCAACACACGCATGCCATATAATAATCATCGGAAATTGGCAAATTAAGAAAGAAACAGGCTAAAAAGAGAAAATAATAATAAAAATAAAATTTTGAACACAAAAGCAAGCGATGAAATGAACGAATATGAATGAATACGAATATGATAGACTCAGTACATATTTTATAACAGACTATTTGTTAATAAATTTTATAATAGGGGCTCTAACTTCTACAGAAGGTTTCTGAGTTAGGGCATGCTTTTCCAATATTATTTAGTAGAAAGATCTTCAGAAAAGTACTATTTATAAGAATATTGCTTAACTTTAACCTTTAAGAAAAAAGATTTTAGCACGAAATTGAAAGTATTTTTTGTTGTATGGTAAACTAAATTAGGTATGTTCAGAATAACAAATTGGACAGAAGTCTATTTAAAACTAAAATAGAAAACAGCCACAGAAACTTAAAAAAATATCTTAACCAAGTTTTTACAGTTTAACCATGCACTCACCATGCATAACTGTCACCCATAATACTTAACAAGCTGTCAACCTAACTATTGGTTAGTCAGCAATATTGAACTATTCTAGATGCATCAGTATCCCATTTGTGCCTGGTTAGTGTCAATAAGTTCGCTCTTTGTTACATGGGACTGAATATGCTGACTGCTGGAGACATGTCTGCGTACCGCTTCGTGGTATACAGCCGTGATGCATAACATTGACTACTATTTAATAATAATTGGTCTTTTCATTTGAGTTTTTTTTATAAATTTCGTCAAATATTGTGAAACTTGCTCAGGAATAAAATCGTGTTAGTTTGAAAACTCATGATGAACTCGTGAATTTGGATTTTTCAGCCCCTGTATTCACAAACGCTTCGATTCGATCTTTCTTTATCGTGTGGTTTGTGCCTAACCTGGTGACGGAGTTTTTATGCCGCCCATGGATCTCTGACTTGGCTTTACATGCCGTCGAGAAATATCTCTCAGGCATGTTGGTTTCCTCACGATGTTTTCCTTCATCAAAACAAGTTTTAAGTACACTGTTTAAGCTTTCACGGTTCATAACTATACTTAAAATTTCACTTACGGGATAGTAGTTATAAATTTACAATATGCTCATGAAATCCAAAAAACAGGTCTGTCTTGGGTTCGAACTTGAGACCTATGATTTTGCAGTCCGACGGTCACACCACTATGGTATCACCGATTTTTCTATCATTTTTGTCCATAGTTATTTTTTTATATTAATTGTATTCAACTAAACGTTTCAATGGGCCAGAATGCGTGGATGACGTATGAGTAATAACAAAAATAAATTAATACCTTTACCCAAAATAAGGCCGACCACTGTACACTGGAATTTTATAACTTGCATCATACAATAAACCATAGTTGAGTGGGTTTGTCAAAACTACTACTACGAAAAATTGTTTTCGTTTTGTTGACGGGAGTTACTCCTCTTAAAGAATGTAATGTTTTTGGGTTCAAATTCAGGTAACTGAAGATTCAGAATTCATGAATGAAGTTTCAGTGAGTTTTTTTTAATTCAGTTAAAAAAATATGAAAAAACAAAGTGTCTTAGTGATTTTTCTAATGTGGATTCATCCATAAATCAACTGTTTGCATAGGATTGAGCATCATGGTTTTTAAAAATAGTTTTGATCTTTTCTACTAACATCTTTGACAAACACCACCTTATGGTAAACTGTACACATCCTTATGCATGCATTTAAGAATAAACTCCATCGATATCTGTCAACACTCAATAACATCTTAATTTAAAACTTTCTTCTAAATATTACGTTTTCACTTAGACAACACATACTGTGCCGTCTGTTGGGGTTTTAATTAAACTTTATTACTTGGTTTTTTAGATAGACACATAACTTTTATACACATTCTGCATGAAGTCTATTTAAAAAAAAAGAAGATCATCAACTATATTCGAAATTAAGGGCCGATTTTCAATGGTCAGTTAAAACGTCAGATAGCTAACAGTTCACTAAATTTATCTGAGATTTTAGTTTCAATTTTTTAAAGCTCTGTTGGCGTCCAGTTAGATAACTGACCGATTTTTGTGACAAGCTTCACACTACATCCGCGAGAGCGAGACGCGCTTATGTACGTTTACAGATTTTAAAAAGAGACACACAATTTTCAACGTAATGACAGCGGTTGTCATAATAACACGGGAATCATAACCTAAAACCTTGTCGGGTTGTCTCCGTGTTAATATTTTCTTTCCGTTCGAGTTACTTCTGTTCTGTTGTGTGTGTGTCTTCTGTGTTCTAATTATGGAAAATATCGTAAAACGTGAACGGTCCACGAATTTCAACAAGAGCGAAGTGAGATTGTTGATGGAATTGGTGGCAAAACATCGCACAATAATTGAAAACAAGCAGACCAATGCTGTTACCAATAAAGAAAAGGAAGCAGCCTGGAACAAAATAACTTTGTTGTTTAATGCCGCTACAGGCTTTACAGCGAGAAGTATGAAGAGCTTAAAGCTAAAATATGAGAGTGTTAAAGATGAAAATAAAAAAAATCTTATCGGCCCATAAAGACATATATCGGGTCTCTCTCTTACAACTCTTTGTCTTCTGTCTGGATTTAAATAATTTAGCACTGCATAATCTTGCTCAATTGTTTCATCGTCAATAGAATCAAAAATATCCGTATGATCCTTATTAACACAAATATAACCTACAAACTCTGACGCGCGTAGACAGATACGTCAAATATATCGACAGTTAACGTGCTAACTGAGCTGTAAAGGGCCAGTGAAGTTACATCGCCAGTTAAAGAGCTTAACTGGCCGTTTGAGCCTATCTGTCAATTGAAAAATTAAGAATCTTGTTAACTGTGGAATTAATCATATCTCATCGTTTAACTGACCATTGAAAAATCGGCCCTTAAACAACGTTCTAAACTCGAGAACCGTTACAAAATTGAAGAGACCTCAACAGACATATCGCCATCCCGCTCGCACCCACACACTCCCGGTGCGAGCGAGAGCGACGCACGTTGCCACAGCACTCGTACTCACTCTTGACACATGAATGTAAATGACTGGTGACGGCGGATACGTACATTTCTATATATCCGTTGTACTATGCCTACCTTGCTAGTGGTCGCCACTATGGGCGTACTACCTGAAGATTTTCTCTTATTGTTTGTTTGTGATTTTGTCTGAGCTTTAGTTTTGCGAGCGCTTTTTGGACTGCGCTTTGGCGTCGTCCGCGCGCGTTTCACGGGCGTCGCCGATTCCTGGAACAAGAGAATTATCTGTTAGCTGATCTATAGGCTATAAACATGTTCAATAAAAATATTATCTATGCTCTGTTAGCAGACTACGGCAAAGCCAATGGGGGCTATCGTCGAGCTCACCAGATGGCGCCACTGGAGTAAGATCTTGTCAATAATTCTATTTTATACTATAAAGTACCAATAACGTCATAAAAAGTTTATTTTATTATGTATAACAACATAGTGTAAACTGCAGATACATATTTACAATATTCTTTTTTTTAATTACATACATTCAGTCAAAAAAGTATCGGGAATGGATGATTTGTTTATGGTTCCAAATTCAAATGTTTGTTTTTTTGTAGTTGTTAGATTGGCACAACTGTTTTCCATTGGCGCGGAGTTTGAGTTGCATCTGTTATTTATATTAAATACAGTGCTGGTTTTAGTAATATCATATACAGGGTGTTTGGCTTATGGACCGACACAATTTTTCCAGGGGTTTCGGAGGTCATTAGCTAGGTCTACCCATACATACTATGTCCCAAATGTCACGGTTGGTTACATATGTTATTTATTTTTTATTTAAAAAAAATCCCCAAAATGTTTCCTTTAATTCGAAATAATTTTTACGTTTGTGGCACAATGGCACAAAATAAATATTGGGTTAATTTGAATCAAATTTGAACAAGATTTATAACTTTAGTTTATAAAAACATAATAACCTTAATACGTCTTTTCTTAACCCTGACTCTCCTAAATAATATTTGACTACTTAATTAATTGTTTTTTGTGACTTGTAGCATACCGTTAGAAAGGGTATCAACTAAAGAACTTTTTAAAATAAAGCTAAGTTCAAAATGGCTTTTAGTTTTTTTTATAATAAATTTAGAAGTTGTAAAATTACATTCATTTAAAAAACAAAATAACTTTGGTAGCTCGTAAGAAATTTTCTTGAAACCAGTTCTATCAAACAAAGATTTACTTACATTTAAACGACTTTGAAGAGTACAACAAAATTTATTTTGTGCCATTACACCCACAAACGAAAAAGTTATTTGGAATTAAATGAACATTTTGGGTATTTATTTCATTAAAAAAAAAAAAAAACATATGTTACCAACCGTGACATTTAGGACATAGGGTGTCTGGGTAGAACCTAGCTATTGACCACCCAAATCCCTGGAAAAATTGTGTCGGTCCATAAGCCAAACACCCTGTATAGTGTGTATTGCGAATTTCATAATGGACAAAAATATCGAACAAAGAGTTTGTCTTAAATTTTGCATCGCCAATGGAATTTCGTGTTCGGAGTCACTGAAAATGTTACAGAAGGCTTACGGTGAATCGACTTTATCAAAAACTCGTGCTTATGAGTGGTTCAAAGCGTTCAAAAGCGGTCGAGATGTGATGGAAGATTTGCCTCGCTCTGGTAGGCCGTCAACGTCTGCAACTGAAGTTAACATCGCAAAAGTGAAGAAAATAGTGATCCCCATTCAACTCTGAGAGAGATAGCCGCCGAACTTTCTGTATCTCACGAGTCGATCCGTACCATTTTAACTAATCATTTGGGTATGAAACATGCTGCTGCTCGGCTAGTCCCAAAAGATCTGAATTTTCTCCAAAAACTCAATCGCATGAAAGTCGCTGAGGACATGCTAGAACGATTCAGTTCGGACCCAACATTCATGAAACGCATTGTTACTGGTGACGAGACGTGGGTTTACGAGTTTGACATGCAAACTAGTCAACAAGCTTCGGAGTGGCGCCTTCCAACTGAACCGAAACCGAAAAAACCACGCCAAAGTCGATCAAAAGTCAAAGTCATGTTGACTGTTTTCTTTGACTATCGCGGTGTTGTGCACTCTGAATTCTTACCGGAAGGTCTAACGGTAAATAAAGAATATTATTTGAGCGTTATGCGGCGTTTAAGAGAGCAAATTCGACGAAAAAGGCCAGATTTGTGGAAAGGAAATTCTTGGATTTTGCACCACGACAATGCGCCTTCGCACAAGGCTATCATTGTGAACGAATTTTTGACCAAACACTCAACAAATACCATCCAGCAACCACCATATTCACCAGATATGGCTCCTGCTGACTTTTTTCTTTTTCCTAAACTCAAATTACCACTTCGTGGCACCCGTTTTCATTCAGTAGAAGACATAAAGGAGAATTCGCGGCGAGAACTGAACTCAATTCCGGAAGCAGCGTTTAAAAAATGTTTTGATGAATGGATTATTCGTTGGCGCAAGTGTATCGTTTCTAAAGGAGCATACTTTGAAGGTGATAAAATAAATTTGGATGAATAACAGACATTTTGTGTATTATTGATCTTTTCCCGGTACTTTCTTGACAGAGTAGTATATTATTTATTTGTAAATACAGTACTGTCAAATTATTTATTAATTATCTTCATTTATCCATCGCAATATATTGAATCAAAAAAATTGCAATCTATTTAGTTTATAATTAGAGCATTGGAAAATCTCTCTCTCTGGGGTCGGTCCCTCATGTCTGAGGATCGTGGTCAACCTGAGGGTTGCATCGGGAGCGGATGATCTGATTCCACCGGTTTCTGTCCATCGCGTCTCTTACGACCGTGTAGAAATTGGGGGACGAGTCTTTGACTTGATTGGTCCATCTTGTTGGTGAGCGACCGAGCGATCTCTTGCCTTCGGTGTTTCCAATCACTATTAATTTTTCCAGACTTTCGTCGCCTCTAAGCACCGTGTGGCCGAAATATGAAAGGATGCGTTGTTGGCACACGGTGGACAAGCGAGTTCTAATTTAGATCTGGTCTAAGATGGATGCATTGGTGCATTTCGCTGTCCAGGGTACTCTCAGCATTCGTCTCCAGCACCACATCTCGAAAGCATCAATCCTATGCCTTTCTTGGGCCAGGATTGTCCACGTTTCTACTCCATTCAGGAAGAAAGGGAATACCAGCGCTCGTATCAATCTGATTTTGGTTTTGATACCAATTCCTCTTTTTTTCTAGATGTTGCTTAAACGGGTCTTAGCATCTTTTGCCATTCCGATTCCACTTTTTATCTCGAGGATACAGCTGCCGTCATGTCATTGCAGATTTGGGAACCCAAGTATATGTAGCGGTCGATAGTATTAATGCCAGGAATGTTGCTGGTGATGTCTGTTAGTTTTTCGGCTCGATCTACTATCATTGCTTTAGTTTTCGTCCTGTTCACTGCGAGACTTATGTTGGCGATTTCTAACTCAATTCCTCGAAACAGTTCCCTCATGTCTGCCATGGATGTTCCCAAAAGAACAGTCGTGCCGCATATCGGAGGTTGGACTACACATTTTGACATTACCTTCACTATACATTTATGAAGCAGCAGTAATGATAAAACGTAATTTAAATAACTATGACACATGGAGAAGTGCACGGTATAAAAATGTATTAAGCGGAATAAGTGTAGGACAGTTAAATTTGAAACGAGTGTATTTGGGATAGGAGTAAAAATTTATAACAAACTACCAAATGACGTACACACAAATATTTCACCTGTGACAAACAATAAATGAATTTGAATTTGAATTTGGATAATCTCTTTCCACCTTTGGGGAAAAGGTTCTCCCAATTTTAGATGGTCTTCCGACTAATGTACTTTCCATATATGTTAAAGAGTGCAGGGGATAAGATGCAGCCCTGTCTCACTCCTTTTTTGATTCGAAACATATTGGAATATTCAGTGCCTACCCTGATGAAGGAACGGTTCTCAGCATACAGACTCTGGACCAAAGCAACAAGGTGTTCAGGAACACCCATTTCGAGTAGCACTTTCCACAGTTTGTCCCATTTCACGTAGTCAAAGGCTTTTGTGTAGTCAATAAAGCATAAGACAACGGGGCTGTTGAATTCCCTGCTCTTCTCGATGATTTGGCGAACGTTCAGTATTTGTTCCCGCGTTCCTTTGCCCTTGACGAAACCTGCTTGCTCTTAGGGTATCTGTCGGCTCAGAAAGTAGTTCAGACGTGGATTAATTATAAGGAGGAGGATCTTACTCGCATGCGATATTAACGCTATAGTCCTGTAATTTCCAGTCTTTAGAAGAGCCTTTCTTATGCAAAGGTATAAACACCGATTCTGTCCAGTCTTTTGGCCATAATCCAGTCTTCCAAATGGTATTACAGATATAAATGTCATTGGAAAATAATGGACACGTATTTTTTGTTTTTGTAAATCGTGACGTCAGAACGCACTAAAAATTATACCACGGGGCGTGACGTATTGAAAATTTTAAATCGTCAATTTTGGTTTACGTAACAAAAGAAAAAATACGTATCAAATATTTTTTGATTATCTAACTGACGGATTATTTAGATTTTTTCAGTACACAAGCCTATTACCCTTCAAGAAGCGTTTTACTCACCTCTGAATCATTAGAGTTGTCCAGTTTAGCCCGTGGCGACGACTTGGAACTGTTCCGTTTGCGCCCCTTCTTCTCTAGCTGCGATTCGTCTTTGTACAGTGAGAGGTCCACTGTAGACATCAGATGTTCTAGGTCAATGTTACAGTAGGATTTGTCAATATGTTAGTTTGGTGCACAGTTATGAAATAAAATAAATTAAAAGAAAAAGTAACCAGTGTAAAACAAAAAATACTCAGAAAATAATCCATCTAATGTTATGTGGTCATTGCTGTAAGTAGTTATAGTGAACAGTAAGGCCGTGATCCGACTTTGTCGTGACGACAGATAATCGTGTAGTTGTAAATGTCGTGCCTTGTGTATTTAAATGGAGGTGTTCACATAATATATAGGACTACGCGATTACTGACGTTTACTACTTTTAAAAACCAACGATAAATTAATCGTCATGACATAGTGGGAACGCGGTGGTAAGCCCATAGTTTTTTGTGGAACATGCATCTGCTAAAAATAGATAAGAATTCAAAACAGTATTTACTAAAAGAGCAGTGAAACCGAGCAGACCAGACATCAGACTGGCTGAGGACTTTGTCAGACATTTCAGTATATGTATATATCAGTCTGCTATCTGCAGTCTGGTTCGCTCGGCTTAACCGCACCTATAAAAGTGCTTTGGGAACAGCAGGGGTGTTCTAATTGTAAAAGTTGTCAGTGTTATGAGGTGGGGGGGGGGGAGGGGGAGGGTGTTGTAATAGTAACAAATGAGTAATAACTCACGTCCATCAGGATGTTCCTCCGTGAGCATGGCGGTGGCGCGGCCGCCGGAGGCCTCGGCCTGCAGCGCGCGGCGCAGGATGGACAGCGCGCGCGCCGCCTCGGCCGCGCCCAGCTGCTGCGCGCCGCCCGCGCCGCGCACCAGCGACAGGGTCGTTATCACGCACTCCATGTCTGGGGACGACGACTTACATCAACTTGGGATACAATATACATACTTTCGAGAACTTATTAAGACAAATACGATTCAGATACGTGGGACTTTGGTACAGATTTTACATCAATTCGGTTCGGATTTTTAACCGACTTCCAAAAAGAGGAGGTTATCAATTCGTCTATTTTTATTTGTATCTTTATGCTTAACCTTTTTTTCGTCAATAGGCATGACGACAATATCAAAAAATTGCAAATCTATTTAGTCCGTCAGTTAGAGTATTGGAAATTAAGAGCCTATACTACCTCAAATTAGCAACTCTATATTTGGTAGTTCAAACTTCGTTTGAAATACTGTTAGAATAAAGTTCTAATCAGCTTGCACCACAAAGTGGTTGTTACGTCAGTCACTGAGGGCCGAATAGTGCGAAATTAGTAGTTTTTTGCGATTTACAAAAAATCTATTGATTGGACTAAAAAAATAAATAATATAAGACCTGCTTTATAGTTAGTTCAGTTAGTATAAAAAGTTTCATGATCTAATTTAAAGTATTTTATGATTGCCAGCAGTTTATTGTTCAGTTTAGAGGTAACTTTGGGATTTTTTTCTATCGAGAAAATTTTATGGAATCGTGTTTTCGTCAAATTAAATTAATTATTTCAACATTAATGCTGCAGTATTTTAGGCGTAACGGAGGATCATGCTAAGCCATTTGAGGTAGTATAGGCCCTTAATGGACACGTATGTTTTGTTTTTGTGAATCAATGAAAATTAACAAAGATAAAACGCATCAAAACTCGGGAGTGGGGGCTCGTGACGTCAGAACTAACTAAAAATTATACCTAGGCGTGACGTATTGAGAATTTTAAAAGCGCCATATCTTCGTCAATTTTGGTTTACGTAACAAAAGAAAAATACGGGTCAAATATATTTTGATAATCTAACTGACGGACTAATTAGTTTTTTTTTGTCATCTCGCCTATTGTGAACCGATTTCGATGATTCTTTTTTGGTTTGGAAGAAAATTACTTCGCGGTGGTCCCGTTTAAATTTGGTGAAGATCTGATGGTGATTTTCGGAGATATGCAATGGAACTCTTCAATTATAGACAGCAAATCGGTCGTGATTGTTGCAATCGCTTGGATGTTTGTTGTTTTCACAAAATCATAACATAACATCACACCTGTATGCTCTTTCGACAGTTCGGTCTGTTAGGTTCCATTTTATTGGGGATAAACCTATTACCTTGACATGTATTGTTAACAATATGAAATAAATGACTGCCTCGTTGTTCTAGTAGTGGCGACTACTCAGCATGAGGTCCTGGGTTCGATTCCCAGGTCGGGCAAAGTGTTATTGGGTTTTTCCATCAGGAATTTGGCAGTAGCAGCCACGGAATCTGGATTTGCGCCAGCGCTCGCCCCCTATTACATGGGACTTATACATAACTAGCGAAATGTGGGTGTAGGTCCTATTGGGTACACCTCAGCCCAACTCTTCGGAATTACAGGCGTTATGTTATGTTATGTTAAAATAAATGTATAGCTAATATTTGTATAAGATATTACAACTAAAAATGGCAAAAAAAAAACCTTTTTTGCAAAAAAATCTTCAGAAGTCGGTGGCAAAGAAACTGAATCAAACACACAGAAGTCACTGACTTCTGAAGCTAAAGTTATTTTTCACTTTGTTGTGTTTTTGAAGTCGGTTTTTTTTTTCAATACTTTTTTGTACAGGTTCATTGTCTAATACATTTCTTTACAAAATAAAGACTAGTTGAACTAGCTCTTCAGACACTCTTTTTAGCTTTCACGGTTTATAACTAAACTTAAAATGTCGCTTACGGGATAACTTCCGTGATTAGTTTATTTTTGAGCTCCCGATATTTCGACGCTGTTGCAAGCGCAAAAAAAAATCATGGATCATTCCATGATTTTTTTTTCCATCCACCCACATTATCCAGTCAACCCGCGATCGCGATCAGAAGATATTCCGTAAGTGACACTTCAAGTCTAGCTGTTCAGTTTTATTGATATTTTACATCAGTCTTACTGCGATACTCGGCAGCTCGACACAAGCAGAACTACGAGTGTCTTCTTCAGAGAGCCTTTTAATAGATCTTACCTATGACGTCATAGAAGTCGGGCTTGTAGGTCTCGCCGGCGGGGTCCGCGGTCTTGTCTTGCGACAGCCAACGGATCTTGATCTTGCGTGTGGTGCGGTACACATTCTGCAGCGCTTGGCACACGTAGAACCCTCCTTCGGCGTTGCGAACTGCTAAGTACTCGTTTCTGTTGAAAATGTATTGGGAATAAGGTCTTGATGGAAACTTGGTATTCTAGTAAGATGTCTAAACTTTAAATGTATGATGTGGGATATTGGACGGGGGGGGTTAATTGTGGGGACATTTGACATTACTGTAACTTCGATCTCAGTGAATAGAAATTGAATATTAGTTCAGGCAAGTACTACTTAATATTTTGGCCACATAAGAGGAGGGACCTTAGTTCGCAAAAAAGCTTTATATCCACACTCTGTTGCCGTTCCGTCGAGGTAGCCTTTATAAAGTTACATCTTCACACTTGTATTCAGGTGTCTAAGATACCACTTGGAACTTTGGCCCAGCAAAAGAATGATGGACAACTAAAAGCATTTATTTCAATTAGTTAGACCATTACGGCACTATTGAATGTCAAAAAAAAAAACAAAAAAAAAGCGAAGCTATAATACCTTGAGAAAGTACTGTAGTTGCACATTACAAAGCGTAGATCTCTATGGAGAAGAATGGGCAAGAAACTCCATGAACACTCTTTTCAATCAAAATATTGTTACAAAAGGGCAACCTATGAAACTACTATAGATGCAGTCGAGATGACAAAAATACGTTATATCTTCGTCAATTTTGGTTTACGTAACAAAAGAAAAAACACTGGTAATTTTTTTTTTTTAAATCTAACTGACGGACTAAATAGATTTGCAATTTTTTGATACCGTCGTCATGCTTATTGTTTTTTGTTTTTGGTTCAACAGACATCTTTTGTTTCACAAGAAGTATTATCACGCTAGTAAGACGAACTAAACAGAACTAGTACTTACTTGTATATGAGCATAAGCTTGTCATCATTCGGCTTAGTCGGCGTGGAGCGTCCGGCTGAAGCGGACAGCTTGGTCGCCATCGCCAGCTCCGGCGTCGGGGATTGATATAGCTGCACCTGGAAAATTATCAGGATTTTAACTAAGTAGATAAAAACAAATAAAACATAGAAACAGGGTGTTAAAAGTAATCGCGTGCCATAGCTTAGGGGTGAGTTCAGTATCGATAAAGGAACCCGTAAATAATAAAAATAAATCCAAAAAAAATATTAAATAAATAAAAACATAAAAGAAAGTTTGCAAGATCAACCTAATTTAGTACCTACTAACTTAAAATAGCATTTTTTTTTTATATTTTTGTTGAATTTATTTTTTTATTTTTTACGGGTTCCTTTATCGATACTGAACTCACCCCTAAGCTATGGCACGCGACTACTTTAACACCCTGTATCACAGGTAATATAATACTTCGTACCTGTATATTAAAAAATAAATATACAAAAAAAAACTTATTAAAAAAAATATAGTTGGTCATCGAGGATTAAAAGATTTCAACTAAGAAAAGATAGAGGCTGAAGTAGATTGCAATGTTTTATGTGAATCTACCACTAGTGCAAAATCAGGTACAGACTACAGAGTTAAAGATGTCTAAGTGCGTATAGTTTCAAACGTTTTATAAAAGTGTTTTTAGGTTTAACGGTTTTTTTTAAACCAACGCATTCCATTATGTACGTAACGCATAAAATGGGTACTTTTATCACGAACAGAATCGATGGTAAATGTTTGTATCACTGCACAATATCCTTGAATTTATTTCTCCTGTAGACAATAACAAGTGATGACCAACCCGTATCATCCATCCTTGACACATCGTTTTTAGTTCAAGTCTCATTAATCGAATCGAAATAACCTTACGCCTGGATAAAAAAAGTACTATTATTTACTTATGGCCATTACTGCACCCTTCTGTTCTCACCCTGCATTATTACCAGGCCAGGCCAATGCCAACAAAATGCCCTAGTTCTCATCATTTTACTACTAGGTAACTATCGATTTTTATTCGAGTATCATTGCATTCTAACTAGAACAGCTAAACAAAGAACTTATTGAGGTTTAGAAAATATTCCAATTCTGTTTGAATGCACACCTAACATGCAAATGGAGACAAACAGACGGCCTTTTTGATGGTAAGTAATCATCACAGCCATCTGACATCGGTAAATGCAGAGGCATCACAGATGCGTCTAAAGAGAGTTGGAGCCCTCATGTCATCTGGGAGGTAACACTAATGCCAAAATTAACTAGAAAACAGTGACATAAATTATGTATGGTGGTTGTACTTCACTGAACGAGCTAATAAAGAGCTTTATTACTAAGAAGTCCAAGTTAATCTGTTTAGAATATGTTCAAATCTGTCGCAAGAGCACTCGATCTTCAGACACTCGCATCCAGCCACCATTTGCAGGCTGAACTCCTACCTTACGTTAGCCGATTCGCGTTTACCCCAAAGGACATCATCAATGTCGTGCAAATACTGAGGTATGGGTAAATAATTAAAGTTTATCACCTAATAAATTTCCTACAGCCGTGCTTTACTACCTGTTGCTGAAACGGTGTAATTTATAAAGTGATTACGTTAAATATTCAATGATATATTCATGAAAAATAAGAGCGTTAGGACCTTTTATACTCGCGTAAAAATAGAAGGGATAGGTATTTGTAAACTTCATGGTTGCTGGAAATTATGGACATGTTAGAAATAACGTAACGTTGTGTTAGAAATAACGGATACTATCTGGAAACGATATCGTTTTTTTTCGCTTTCACACATAAGCATTTCTAAAGGGGAGACGGAAAAAAACTGTAGGTAAAAGAAAAACACAAAAAAGTGAAAAATAACTTTAGTTTTAGAAACCGGTGACAAAAACACCAAATCAATCAAACAAAGGTCAAACTTCAGAAGTCGTTGACCTTTGTTTGATTGATTTAGTGTTTTTGTCAGTGTTGTTTTGAGCTTATGTTAAACCAGCTCAGTATGCATGCAAGCCTTGAGGTTAAACTCGCGATGAACATGCCGAAGACCAAAGTGATATCAAACACCACCAAACATAAGATCCGAGTGAATGGATACATCTACTTGGGCCAGTTAGTCTCTTTCCAGTCCAGACAAGACAAGGAAGTCATAACACGAACCGAGAATGCCTGAAAGAGCTACTGGTCCATGAAAGAGCTTATGAAACGAAATCTTTCTTTGTCACTCCATCGAAAAATCATGGACATGTGCATTCTTCCCATTTTGGCATATGGATCTCAGACTTGGTCTTCGACAAACATTCAGAAGTCCAAGTTCAAGGTTTGCCAACGTGCAATGGAGCGCAGTATCCTAGGCGTCAAACTTATCGACCATGTACGCAACACAACACTGCGCGCCAAAACACAAATTACTGACGTTGGCCAAAAAGCCGCAAAGCTAAAGTGGGACTGGGCTGGCCATATCTGCCGTATTCCCCGACGAGCTGTGGGCCAAAATAACCACGATGTGAAGCCCTGACACAGCCAGAAGGCGACGCGGTAGACGAGCTGGACAAAACAAACGATCAGTGGTCCACATTGGCCCTGGATCGAAGAATAAGGAAGTTATGGGGAGAGGCCTTTGCCCAGCAGTGGGATGACATAGGTTAACAGTAACTTATAATTATTATGTATGTAGATACACAATACAAATTAACAGACACATGTACAAATAGAAAATTTACATAAGGTGACAGTCTCGCTCGAAGTGGTCAACACCACAACCTTTGCAGAACACTAATTCGCTCCTATTTTTTTTGTTGAAAATAAATAACTCCCGTATTTATTTTGATGAAAATATGGGGCGATTACTAGCATTAGACAGGTACTTAGCTACATTATCCCCGAGTGTCATAGGCTGAACTTAAAACGTCCCCTTGGGTTAATACCCGTACATAACGAGAGAAAGCCGCGAGCAAAAGTAAGTATTCTATAATTCTGTCCGTTTTGGCGGATTATCTTCGCGTGTTACTAGCGAGTCATAGAAATGGTGCAATTAGATTATTTCGGCTGATAGCAAGCAACCTGTCGCTTGTTTTACTATTCGGTCTTCACAATCAACTTGTTGCTAGGGCTGACGTCATACTGTTGTTAATAACAAGGGCTTCGTTTGAGGTAGCACGGTATAGTACTGCAAGGTTGTCTTGGCATGCGGCTGCAATCGGAACTAAAGTCGCCATTTTGTTTTTCGAATACCGTTTCATAATAGATGTAAAAGTACCCCTTACAAGGCCGAAAGGCTTTTGTTTTTCCCGTCATCGCAATACGAAAATATCTGGGAACCTTCTAATTACGGATTCAATATTAGAATTGGGGGTCAGTTTTTTTTTATTACAAGTTTTTAATGTTATTAAAACTTGTATTTAAATACTTTAAATAGGTACCTCCACGACCCCCGTAATATTCAATGAGTTCATCAGCAGTGTTTTGAGTCCTTTACATTGAGTCCTCCCGTTAAACGTGAGGTTACACCCCAAAAAAAAAGTCGTTTCCCAGCAATGATGAAGAGTCCGTTTACACCCGTATAATGTTTTGTAACAACGCCCTCAAGGTCCAAAAGAACCATGTCACATTATAAAGAACGCTAATTAGCGTATTACGATGATGGTCTTGGACCGTAATGCAATTTTGTACTATATTACTTAGTCGGATAATACTTTGCATAGAAATCGTACCGTCAACCGCTTTTTTTGGGCCTATGTTGTTGGCGCATTACTGACAAAAAGATTGCATTCGAAAAGGAGATGGGGAAAACAAATTTCTGTCTCGTTTACTCTTACTAGTGAACGTAATAAGTGGGTCCTCGTCTCATGTTATTATTATTATTAACTAGCTGTGCCCCGTGACGTTCGCCCGCTTGAAATGATTATTAAAAACTAGCTGATGCCTGCGGCTCCGCCCGCCCGTAAATTATAATATACTAAAACCTTCCTCTTGAATAACTCGTATCTACTTATTAAAAAAACCCGCATCAAAATCCGTTGCGTAGTTTTCAAGATCTAAGCATACATAGGGACAGACGTGGCGGGCGACTGATTATGTAGTGATGATGACTTCCCTATTTGTTGTTGCACGGAACCCTAATTGTTTGTTTTAATAAACCATGTTACTCCTTATAACATCAGCTATATGCCAGTAAAAGTCCTGTCAAATTCGGTCCAGCCGTTTCGGAGATTAGCCGGAACAAACAGACGGGCTTTTTTATTGTTTTTTTTTATAAGTACCGTATATACTTTCATATTATTATGCATTCAGTAAAAAGCTGTTTTTTTTTGAAATTTCAAAGACACTTCAATTTTATTTATTTGTAGTTTTGTCACTTTTGTACTGCTATTATGGCTACGTCATCCTGTCTACGGGTAGCACCTTCAGTATAACATGAATAGAGTGTAGGACCTGACGATGTGGGTCGACATGATTTGTGTCGGGACTTGTGCCTTTTGTCATAAAAAGGTCGAAAGCATCCGCGACTAATGGGTGTTGGTGATATTATTTTGTGTCTTCTTTTGTTTTCTCTGCTTTTTAACCAAAGTTATATGAGAAAGGCATCTTCTGGATTGAAACAGTTTATGTATTTTTTTTTTTCATTTATTTTTTATTTTTGCTAAGCTCAAGTGACACTAATAATGGTTTCTTAAACTAAATAAAATTGACACAAAAATATTGTCAGACCCGCGTAAACAGTGATTGGTTGAATGAATTAATTATCAACAGCCAGTTGTATCACCCGACTTGATGTGTATTTTATTTTGACGCGTCTATAATTTTCGTCCTAGAAACCGGGTGTAAGGAAGACATAATAAAACATCACGCCTGTAATCCCCGAAGGGTTAGGCAGAGGTGACCCACATTGCGCCAGTTATGTTTAAGTCTCATGTAATAGGGGGCGAGCCTATTGCCATCAACCGGGCACAAATCCAGACTCCTAGGCAGCTACTGAGAAATTCCTGATGAAAAAATTCGATAACAATTTGACCGACCCGGGATACAAACCCAGGACCTCATGATCAGCAGCCGCGATTGTGACTACTAGACCAACGAGGCAGTCTCGTGTAAGGAAGAGCTTAATGATGAAACATTTGTTATTTAGAATTTGACAATCAATATTCCGGTTGTACTCTGCTTTTAATAATACAGGGTGTAAAAGACCTCATCACGAAGCCGTCAACCAAGCATTCTGTACATCAAACTAAGTAACTTTACGCAAAAATGATTGCTGGGAAACGACTTTTTTTTTTGGGGTGAAAAATCATGTTTTATGGTAGAACTCAATGTAACGCACTCAAAACATTGTGCTGACGGATGGATTGAATAGTAGGGGGGGTCGTGGAGGTGTTTAAAATAAAAATCTTACATTAAAAACTTGTATCTAAAAAAAACTTGTCAAAAAGTTGGAACTTTGACCCCCAATATCTCCGTAACTAGAAGGTTCCCAGGTAAGGTGTAAAACAAAAAAATGATCGCAATGATGAGGAGAATTAGTGTGTTTCGGCTTCGTTAAGAGGTGTTTTACAGCCTTTATAATTCAAGCATGATTCGAATGACACGTGGTGCCATCTCCTATCATAGAACTTTATTGTTATTTTCTTCGGGAACAGTACTATTTTTCGGTATGAAAGGTACCACCCTATGTCCGTTTCTGTACACCTGACAACGTATAATTGTGCAAAATTTCTGGATGATCGGTTCTGTAGTTCAGGCGTGAAAAGGTAACAAACAAACTTACATTCGCATTTTAATAGGCATGACGACAGTATAAAAAAATTGCAAATCTATTTTGTCCGTCAGAGTATTGGAAATTAATGGACACGTATTTTTTGTTTTTGTAAATCAATGAATATTGACAAAGATAAAACGCATTAAAAATCGGGAGTGGGGGGGGGGGGGGGGGCTCGTGAGGTCAGAACTAGCTAAAAATGATACCTAGGCGTGACGTATTGAGAATTTTAAAAGCGTCATATCTTCGTCAATTTTGATTTACGTAACAAAACAAAAAAACACGGGTCAAATATTTTTTGATAATCTAACTGACGGACTAATTAGTTTTTTTTGTCGTCTCGCCTATTACTAGTAAGGAAAGGAACCTTAAGAATTTTCAAAACATTTTACCTGCTTAAATCCATACTTAACGTCCTAAACTAAGTGTTTATTGACGAAAGCGTCACTTGAACGCTTAAAGATTACGAGGATCCGTAATGCGCAGTCTTTATGCGAAGCTATGCGTCGGCGAATAAAACAATATTGAAAATTACTAGACGCATGGACCACACCACGTGTAATATCCTAGGGAAGGAAACTCGGAGAATATGTATAGGAAACTATTTTATACGGTTTTGCTCGCGTGGAAGTTGGATTATCATTTATCGTACTATCGGGATAAAAAGTATTCCAGATATTGAGTTTATTCAGGTCATGGGCTATCAGTGTTATGAATTTATGATTATTATGAATTTCATGAAATCATTTAAAAAGGTGACAGACAGACAGTATGAAACAGTTACTTTCGCATTATATTACTTTTTTTATTATAACACTTTAAGCACAAAGGATAGAAGTTGACTTCAAAGAGAATGTTCGTAACAAAAATGAAAAAATTAACAATATTTTAGGAGAAAATGTTTTCGAATCTTGCGTAAATGCTTAAGGGCTATTATGTCCCTCAAATGGCTTAGCATGATCCTCCGTTACTCCTAAAATACTGCAGCATTAATTTTGAAATAAATATATGGTAAAGTTGAGGATTAATGCTAGGTACTATGTGTGACGAAAACACGATTCCATAAACATCTCTCGTTAGAAAAAAAATCCAAAGTTACCTCCAAATCGAACAATAAACCGCTGGTATTCAAAAAGTACTTAAAATTAGATCATGAAACTTTGCATACTAACTGAACTAACTATAAAGCAGGTCTTACGCGTTTTATTTTTTTAGTCCAATCAATAGATTTTTTGTAAATCGCAAAAAACCACTCATTTCGCACTATTCGGCCGCAGTGACTGACGTAACAACCGCTTTGTAGTGCAAGCTGATTAGAACTTTATTCTAACAGTTTTTCAAACGAAGTTTGAACCACCACAAATATAGAGTTGCTAATTTTAGGGTTAGAAGGGCCATGTTCCTTCATCGCCCTTTGTGTTCCGGGGCCACGACCGACGGCCTCTTTCGAACAGTCCCGCAACGGTTAGAAGGGCCTTAACTTGTGACTACGTTTCTATAATAAAAATTTTTTTTTTTGTATATTTGTCTTGGCACTTTTAATTGTCATCAAATGGTAAATTTTGATGAATGAAGTCAACATTTATGTGACAAAGTAAACAAAAATAGGCAGAAGTCTTATGCCGCGCACCCGCTATTTTCCGCACTGCGTGGTATCACAATATCCGTATATCTACTGAGATAGATCTTTCTCCGGCTCCGTTGGTGGACAAGTGTTATAGACGTTACATAGGCGTTTCCGGCTGCTTGGATGAGCCAGTAATAAAGCAACACGCCATAATGAGACTGAGCCCTAAGCTTATTCGTCTTTGTTTGCATTTTTTTTAACAAAGAAGACTACACTACAAGGTTTTTGAGTTATTTTTTTTGTCATATTTTTGTGTGAACTACAAATACCTAGTTTATTAAATAAATTATTGAAAGTTGATTCCCTAATTAACTAAATTTTTAGTTAAACAAATTAATTCTTAAAATGTTGAGAATTGATCAATTAAATCTAAAGTTTTGTCAAGTTAGTTTGTACTTGTAAGTGGACACACCCTAAGATAAAGATGACACACATTATTAGAAAAATAATGCTTCTAGACGATGGGAGCTATTACTATTAGAAAAACAATCACTGGAACTAAGAGACCAATAAAAAAAATAGAAAGTTATTAGGCTAGTTTCCACCATGAATAAATTGCAAATCTATTTAGTCCGTCAGAGGAAAATAATGGACACTTTATTTGTTTTTGTAAATCAATGAACAATGCCAAAGAAAAAACGCATCAAAACTCGGGAGTGGGGGCTCGTGACGTCAGAACGCACTAAAAGTTATACTACGACGTGTTGAGAATAAGCGACAAAAACTATGGGTCAAATATTTTTTGATAATCTAACTGGCGGACTAATTCGATTTTTCAGTACACAAGCCTATTATGTAGATTGCAATAACTAGTTGAGGAATGAGAAAAATGTTGTGAGGAAAGTTTTGAGTATGCATGTGGATGGCTGGCTATAAAAGTAGAGGAAGACCAATGATACGATGGATGGACTGTGTAAAGGATGATATGGCAAGAAAGGAGGTGTCTGATGAGATGACGAGTAATAGAGAAGTATGGAAGAAGAAGACATGTTGCGCTGACCACAAATACATTGGGATAAGGGCAGGAGAATGATAGAATGATAGAGTTTAGGACTTACCACACTTGACTGCATCTATGTAAATAACACACAAATCGATAAACCAATTAAGAATAATAAAGTCACAAAAATATCTTAGTTTGCCACCCACTTTAAAAAGTACTGAAGATGAATCTAATACGGTAAGACATAATCATCCAGATATTTTTGCTACTTCGCAACTCAAGTTGTAATAAGTAAAAAGTACAAACCTTGGTCCTATTCCTTTTCATCCTTGTATCTGGAGTGGATTCCCCATCGGCCGGCTTCTTGGCTGGACCAGGCCCCTCACTGGTCTTGCTCGGAGACACCTGCCTCCTCTTCCGCATTGGCGGAGTCACAGTCGCAAGTTTCATTGTGGATTTTGGCTTAGACTCAACCTTAGCAGGTTTAGCTTCTGGTTTCTTATCTTCAACTTTCTCTTCCACCTTCTCCACCGCTTTATCAACCACATCCTCCTTCTTGGGAGATTCAGATTTCTCTGGTTTGTCTGCTACTGCTTCTTCTTTCTTGTCCTCTGTTGAAGTAGCAGGCTTCTGCTCTACTTTAGCCTCCTCCTTCTTTTCTTTGTCTTCCGTTTTTGGTTCAGGCACACTTTCAACTTTTGCATTGTCGGTAGGAGGGTCCTGTTTCACCGGAGCTGGTGCCTTCTCTTGACTGTCGTTTGCTGACTCAGGCACAGGCTTGCTGTCACTCTGGGTTGGTGCCACATCTGCAGCAGCTGCTGGCTTCAATTCTGTTGGCTTTGACGGGGACTTCTCTGGAGGCTCGTTAGCTGTAGCCACTTTGGGTTGACCTGGACCATCAACAGTGCCAGCAGGATTAGCAGCATCCGTCTTCTGAGGTGTACTTTGTGAACTGATTGGCTTTTCAGGTGGTTTTGGTGTACTTGGTGAGGTCTTAGCGATATCTTGTTTGTCTTTGTTAGACTCAGGGTTCTGAGGTTTCAAAGCAGCAGGAGCATTTGATCCAGACTTGGGTGAGTCAATGGTGCCATTTGCATGACCAGTGGAATCTGGTTCATTTTTCTCAGGGGTTCTGGTGAGAGCGAGAGCTTTTTCTTGGACGAGACTTAGGGGAGTGATCGGATTGCTGCCTTTACTGGGACTGGCAGCTAAGTTGGAGGGGCCGACGGAGTTCTGGGTGACGTGTGAGAGGTTGCCATGGTGACTCATGTTCTGTGCCATTTGCGCCATGTTGGCTGACACGGGCGCCATGGGAGGCGGCGCGTGCGGAATGGGTGGCGCGGGCGCGTGATGCGTCAGGTTCTGTCCGACGAGGTTGTTGCTGGCGTGGTGCAGCGAGTTCTGAGCGCCCTGCGGGAGCCCTACGGTGTGGTTCGCAGTGGCCACGTTCCCCTTCGCGGGGCTCGCCTGTCCACCCGGCTGCGGCACTCCCGGCTGGGGCAACACCGGCTTTAAAGCAGAATTCATTTCAAACGCGTCTAAAACTCGCCTGCTGGCCGTACACAAGCTGAAACACAAAGTTAGCCGGGTTTATGACACTGTTTTCGTAGCAGGTTAACACACCGCGATGTCTTTGACCCACAACAATAATTCATACATAATAAACGTATAAGCAGTACGCGCGTAAGAACGCGGGGACCGATCTGCCCGCCTTGTGAGTCCGCTTTCTATGTGTGGCGCTAATGAACGGTCAATAGATAGTGTTGGGGAGTTACCACTAGCTGTTATAGCGAGAGAGGCCCATGAAATAAGTCTTGTGTGGCGGGCCGCGGCAGAGATAGCCGCAAAAAATATGCGTTGCTATAGCCAAGAAACTTCCGCAAGATATGACCCGCCGTTGGCGAAGTCTCCGTGATGTCACTGTCTTGTTCAATCACTGTGAATACACACTTGATCTCACTCGCGACTATGTAATTCCATGATTTATTCACACTTTTTACAACGAATTAGCATTCACTTTACTCTAGAACAAGTACATAATAGGCACAGTAGTTTGCAGAGATGGCGTCGGCATAACGCGCATGCGCCACCCTCTTCTATTCTCGTCCAATGAAATCCCATGACGAAACGAAGCCTAAACGAATTTTTACGAGATCACTATCCTTTTCTAACATGCGCGCTTTCTATAAGTTTGTCTCACTTTTAACTATTTCGTGTTTGGATACGTTCATTTTGTTTTGAAATGATTTTTCAAATAATTTTGATGTCGTTTGATAAACGGTTTTTTTTTAGAACAAAAACTTTGTTTTTCTAATAAGTCCTAGGACTTTGGAAATTCAAAACTGAAATCGTTTCTAAATACTTTATGTTTGCCCTTTGAATACTGTGAGATAGGTATATTTATTCATAATAAGAATGAACAAGCTACTTGTATTTGCTAAATTAATATAATAAAGCAAAAAAGAGACAAAATAATTAGTCCCATGATTAAAAAACATAACAAAATAATAGTAACCACACAAGAGCTCTCATAAAAATCGTCCAACCAAAGTTATTGCAACTCTTGCTGCAAAAATGCCAAAGAATTTTATTCATTGCAGCTTTTGCAAAAGAAAATATCCGTACTTGTTACGTATTTTCCCAAAAGTATAGGTAGTGAGTCTAAATAATGCTAAGTTACATTGCAAAATAAATAAATCTGCTAATGTTGTAGCAAAGTCAGTCATGTCTGGCTGAAAATAATAAATTCGTAACTGAGCAAAAATATTTTCTTATCTGTGACAAAGAACAAAAAATACTTGACAGATCCGCCTCTGCGTTTCAGTATTTCAAATGATTACATTGAGCATGAATTAAAAATGAGTTATCGCTTACTCTTTTTGCCATTAGTTAACAGCAAAGGAAGGATGCATTCATTTTAGGCACTTACTAACCTGATAGATCTGTTTCATCTGTTAATGGAACGTTTCAACTAAAGACATTTTCATTGTCCCATGTGCAATATTTATGAAATTAAATTGGGATTGATTTGTGATTTTGTGACTAAAATTATTATCTAAATAGCTCGGATAATTCCCCAATATGGTGAGTTTGTAGCTAATTATATAAGTTAGTTAATTTTCACGTAATCGAAAAAAGTTAAGGTTGCGGTGAAAATGCACACATTGTTTTTGCAATTAAAGTTTTTAATGATGAATATACGTTTTGGGTCGCTTATTTCTTTAAATGACTTATTCAATTGCAGCCGTACAACATTGAGGCTGATTTAAAATACAGTAAATTAGTTTTAAAACTGAAATACTGAGTAAGACATTTTTTTAATCGAGGTTTTTGTATGTTGCAGGACGTGCTGTCGCGACCAGCTGAAGAGTTTGGAAATGATGAAACGCTGGAGCGGTTGTGGGCCGCAAAAGCGATGGAGCATAGTGATATCTACTTCAATGTAAGTATTGTTTGTTCAGTACTTTTGGAAGTCAGTGCAACTTAACGTAATTACACTGGTCTACTCCTATCTGGTTCTGGCACACTTACCACAGTTTAAGAGGATACAAACCCCAAATCTTCTGGGAAATTAGGGATAATTTCAATAAAGCAAGACAATTTCACATTTTCAGATGCTTTGTTCGGTGGACACCAGATGGCTGCAGCTGACACCTAATGATGACCTCATTTACACACACTTTAAGCAAGATTTCCCTGACATGGATGTCTGTTATGTCAATGAAAATGAAATAAAGAACAGTATGAACAAGGCAAAGTGGAGAATATTCTGTGAAAAGTTTAAAAACATTGTTGAAGACTACAGTTTCGGTACTCTTATGAGAGCAGACGCTAAAGGGGACTACTCAGAAATGAATACAATGCTTGTCCCTAGAGTTCAGTTCTATGCGATAGAAATTGCAAGAAACAGAGAGAATTTAAATAATGAAGTTAAGAAACGATTCAAGTGTATGGCCAAACCTACCATAGAGACTCAAGAACACACTAAGATTGCCACATAAAAACTAAATGCACCAGAAACAGGCTAGTTTTGACAAGGAAAGTTTGTTTTTAAAAAGTTTGAAAATGGATTAGGTAGTAACATCAAACTGCCAAGTTAGGAGTGATGAAAATTAATGTTAATGCCTACTTGTGTAGGAATCGAAGACTTGTGATATTAACGCATTAATTGAAGTAAAATTATTTGTATATTTTAAATATTAATGGCAATAAAATGTGAAAGAATGTCTTTATAAAATTATTTTCAATAATGAAGAACATTGTTTATTTCAATAACCAAATGTTTCTGTTTTTACATGAATACCAATATGTTGATAATTTATAGCAGCTACATGATAATTTATAACTTAGTGATAACATTGTTTTTAACTAAGCTTGTAAAGTTCTGTTCCCTTTTCGTAAGTACAGTACTCATAGGGCTCTTCTTGTGTAAACTAGCCTAATTTTTCGAAAACCTAAGCATTCTCAAATAATGATCGTATTAGTATGTACTCTCATAAAATTATACACATATATCAATACTGGCCAAATAGATTTGTATTAGGCCCTAGCCACCGTCCCAAAAGTGACTATAAATGATATTTGTACTAAATTTTGCCTGCTTCTCACTTTAAACATTATGTGTAGAATAACATTATCAGCAGTATGCCTACTTAGATGTAAATATTTTTACAAAAACAAGTTTCAATATTTACCAAGTAATTTTTTTTACAAGGCAGGCCTCTGTGTTTATATTGAAACTTGTTTTTTTGAAAATGTACCCCTACCGATTAGTAACTTGTGATTGTCTTAATTGAAAAATGAATGAGGTGCTCCATTGCTCATACATTTTTTATATTAAAATTTATACTATAATAAAATATAATAGTTTTATTTGCTCCCAGCTAGGGTAGGGTCAACCACACATGGACATGGTGGTAACATTTGAACTTTGTTCGAAAAACGTTCTGATTGCTACTGTAAACTCAAGAGTAACAAAATTGTTTCTTGAAGACGCTCCTAAATGTTTATTCCTCATCCCCCGCCATCAGCAACTGCCCCGTTGGTCTCGTGGTCGCAAGCGCGGCTGCTGAGCGCGGGGTCCTGGGTTCGATTCCCGGGTCGGGCAAAGAGTTTTTTAGAAATTTCTCTGTAGTAGCCCGAAGTTTGGAAGGTGGCGGTATGATACCCCCGTGCCTCGGAAAGCAAGTTGCCGTTGGTCCTGCGTCTGATCTCTCTGGTCGTGTCGGATTGCCGTCCCTGGGGACTATGAGAGTAAAGGACCAGAGTGTGCCTGTGCCTGCGCACACACTTGTGCACTATATCTCCCGCACCGATGGCTAATCTCCGTTTAAGATTAGCCGCCGTGACCGAAAACACTATTATTCATCATCCTGCTGTGTCAACGATTTTATCTTACCCTGTGGTAATTCTATTCTTAGCATTCAGGGAAAAAAATCTGCGGTAGCATCAACGACGCTTGATCAGTTTTCCGCCAGGTTTCATCGGAACATACCATAGTAAACAGAGGCACTTAACGTCGACGAAATTGTTTCGGCTTACAAATCTGAAGTTGAAGGGCTAAAATCCTGCTGCCTGCGTTTTAGCGTTCATCATTGTATCTTTAGGGAGTGGAAACAATTATTATGCCAGTCACAAGCCAAAACTGCCACGAGTTATCAACGTGGGTAAACCATTTAGGTATGCATACAATTAGGTCTTTGGTGTCCCAGGGGCCACTAATATTTAGCTAATAAGAATAGGATGAAACCCTTAGATCTTTTAAACCAGTGAAAATTTCGTCAAATTTCGACTAATTGTTTGTGTTATCAAAATTATAATCCCTGACGGTGGCCAAGCCAGTGTCAATGACACTGCGCTTTCACAGACTGCTAGGGCAATGTGTCCAAGGTTGCAACAAATTTTCCTGGTGAGCGCTATTTTGTTGAACGCGGCTACCTACCTACTACCCCAAATTCGGCTCGTTCTGTTGAATTGTTCGACTCGGCTCGACATCTTTTTACACGACTGCCCAAAAAAAGGGTGTCATTATTCTAGTTTGCCGACGCAGGAAGTAATGTGCTTTCTCTATTATTTTAACCCGACTGGTGAAAATAATGGGGATAATTTATTATGTTGTATAGTTTGTCACCCAATCATTTTTTCACTGACTAGC
The DNA here is from genome assembly GCA_941918905.2 of Xestia sexstrigata. NCBI lineage: Eukaryota > Metazoa > Arthropoda > Insecta > Lepidoptera > Noctuidae > Xestia > Xestia sexstrigata. The sequence goes on from OW799210.2 coordinate 3,001,512, forward strand.
GCTAGATTGATTTTATTTTTCGAGTAGGCAGGCGGCGAGTGCCGGTAGCCCACGCTAGGGTGTACCAGACATGTACCTACCTGCCGCGTCCGGTAAGGTTGAGCTGCCTCTTGAGGAAATTAGTTTGGAAACTTTAGGAATATGGGTTTTGAACCTCATCTAGCAGCATAGACTCACACTTTTTCATGCTCCTATCTTTTCTGTCCCTCAGAACAGTCATTTGCTGGAGCAAGAAACAGAGTGAATGCTACTGTTTCCTACCTCTGCACAGAAAGAATAATACGAGATATAAAAGTGAAAATAGAGCGCGGTAGACTATTGGGTAAGGTTTTGTAAAATAAATAAAATCAATGTAGGAGTTTTACTTTTTATTTGTCTTAAAATCTATGTTTACGAGGTCTCCATGGCGGTGGCAGTTTCCTCTGTGTACTTGCCCTTGTCCTTGCCGAGGGCGGCCAACCTTCCCTTCGCTCTGCGGTCGAGGATGGACTTACGGTCCTTGTTCATCTTTAGCTTGACGATCACGCACTGTAGAACAAAATAGTTATTGTTAGAATGGTGTGAGAGAGAAGGTTGTATGGAAGAAGAGAGATGGGTGATCAGAGCCATGGAAGTGTATCAGCAGTACCTGTGCTCCTGTCATTCTTTTTAGTTCAGTATGACATGAAAACACAGTCTCAGTGACAGTATTATCATCATTTGAAAGGAGAGGGTTTTTTTTTTTCAATGTTAAATTATGTTATAAAGTGAATTTAACTTTCCCAAATAAGTCCAGGAGTGTGTTATTATTATTTTTAATTGAAAAGAAAGCATGTAGTCTCGCAACATCTAAGGTTTGCATCAGCTGTTTCTCTGCTCTGATTAACAGTCGAGGCTTGATTTCACTGGTTTTGTAAGCTAGTTTGTCTCACTAAAACAAGTTGTACTCCTCAACTTTGTAACTGTAATCTTTTAAGTCTTTTGCTATGATACTTTATTTACATTTCTAAGTGCATACACGTAGAACGCTGGCTGTCAGAAATTGTCGGCTCCGATAATAGTTAGAGAGCCCACGACACTAAACCTAGTTCGATATGACTCTCAGCTGAGATGATATATCGCGGCGCTTAAAAACGAAAAAACGATTTTTAGGTCATACTAAAATCGTTTTTTTTTTTAACAGCGCCTCCAGTTTTTTTTTTATTTCGTGTTCCCCCATTAATAACGTGGCTAATTATATATCATCTGAGCCGAGAGTCATATCGAACTAGGTTTAGTGTCGTGGGATCTCTAACTATTATCGGAGCCAACCAGCCAGCGCTGACAACCAGCGTTCTACGTGTATATGTCCTAATACTACTATCCTGTTGTGGAAAGATTATATGAGAAGAATTTTGTAGAAGTTCAATAAATTTAGGCTAGTAGAAAATAAAGGCATTAGAATCTGCTTGTGAATAAAGTTTCAATAAATACCTTTGAAGGGTGGATGCCGACGTACGCGCTGGCTCCGTTAGCCTTCTCCCTCTGGATCCTCTCGATGTAGACGACAAACTTCTTACGGTACACCTGCACTACTTTGCCGACCTGCTGGCCTTTGTAGTGTCCGCGGACAACCTAAAACATAGTACAAATTGGTTAGTATGATGGTCACAATCATGAAAATGGCTATGTTCTTTATTTCCTAATTGAAGTTGTACTTCTGAATAGTAAATGTTGTGTTCTTTTGCTGGTTAGCCTGGTTGAAATTGAGAGATACCAACCCTAACTCATTTGGCAGTAACTATGTTGGCGCTTGGTCGACTGCCTCATCTGCAAGTACCAGAATTAACTTACTTTTGGGACAGTTTACTCGGTAGATAACAGTTTTAAACTTTTTAAGTTATGAGTGGGGAGTCATAAACAGCATCACAGAAATAACTTTGTGAAATGTTTGTAAATTTATCATTCCTTGTTGCTTCGCAGAATGTGAAACTCAACTTGAACTAACAGATGAGATGCATACAACAGCATTGATAAACCATGTGTTTAGATGAGCAATCTCTATCTATTTAACTTGTTCAAATACATTGAAACGAGCATGGCAAGCGTCATAATTCAAAAGCTATGGTGTGGGCCTAACCACATTAACATGTTAGTAGTGCAAAAAAATCAGAGCCTTAATTCCACCATGGTACAGACTAGCAAACCGCGCCGAAGACTCATATGAGAAAACCTCAAATTCGTCGGAAGCACGGCAGCAATCATCCGTAGTCTAAGAATGGTTTATTCTTCATCATATTGATTTGCACATAAAAACATAACCTACAAATTGAATACAAGTTGATACAAAGGAAAATTGCAATGTTGGCTTACCTGAACTTCGTCATCCTTGCGGATTGGCATAGACTTGACGTTGAACTTCTGTCTCAATTCCTTGGACAGAGGTGCAGACATAAGCACTCGCCTAATATGTGACGGCGCGCTGAAGTGCCTCTTCCTATTTTTCCTCCTCGAGGATGTGACGAGCTTATTGTACTTCATTCTGTCGCTCTTCACTGAAAACCCAAAATACCACGTTTTACTTCACACCCAAAATGTTTAGGTTACTGTTTCCTGCGTGCTAAACGTCAAGTTGCCGCGACGATTATTTCGATAAACAACAATAACTAAATTGAAAATATCCATAGTTTGTGATGAAGAATATAGTATAAATGAACAATTTAACAATTTTAGTCACAAGAACAGCAACAAATACAAGATTTTCACGGATTTATCAACGTACCCTGAACAACTCGGGCAAAGAACCGAAATAAAAAGACATAATTCCAGTGTTGCCAATTTAAGAAACAAAAGTTTCTGTCAAAACAATGCACGAAAAATAAAGTAAAATGTTCTTGTTAAAACATGTTGTTCTTGTTGTTGCTGTTTGTTACATAAATTAATATCACAAATAAAACTAGGTATTATAATTAAATTGTGGATGTATAATTTGAAATTTAATATTTAATGAGATGTTTGGACCACGCAATAATAATTACTTGGCAACAATGTTTTAACGTCACATCAAGAACGTTTCTTTTTACGGCGAACCATTTTTATCCGAGACTTTTAGCAGCCCGAGCCGAAGGCGAGGGCTGTTATTAATGTCGAGGATAAAATGGTTTTGTGGACGAGTTAAAAACTCTGCTTTTCACTTCGCTGCGAGGAAATAAAACAGTAGTATAACATAACATTTCATTAATTAAAATTCAAAGTAAAATTAGTACAGTTGTGAATACTGAAGGAAATTGTTTTTCCGCCGCTATCACCGCTTTATTATTTTAAATCTTACGACATTGATATTAGGCTTGGGTTGCAGACATAAACAGCCTACTATTAAATTAATTTTGTAATAATAATTTACTTAAATTAATTAAATAACCTACCGTAGTTGCATTTAAATTTTAATATTTTATAAGTCTTCAAAAACACCTAAGGCAAATAAATTAAATTAAATATTATAAAATAACAAATTCTATTTAGGAACTTCTTATTGTGTTTGGCTGTATGGCTCATTTTCTTTGCCTTAATATAGATACATTTATGAGTAGATACGTTAATGCACCAGGGATGTTATACGTACCATAACTATGGTATACGTACCATTATTCAGGTCTTCGTAATATGTACCATGGTACTTCGATTATGGTACGCAAAAGTACCATAATTTTCACATCTAGCATTAAAACATCGTGAGGTTTTCGCCGCATTCGAATTCTACTATGCAATCTCGCACACAGCCATAGACACAGATTGCACACAGACACAGATTGCATAGAACTTTATACGAAGAATTCGAATGCAGCGACTGCGGTGCGGCTAGGTCTGCGTTCACCTTTAATCATAATTGCGATATCTACAATCGATATTGATGCGTAAAATGAAACGGCCCTTTGTTGTTGACGTTGACTGCTGGTGTGAGAGCGAGGATAGCCAATATCTGTGTCCCTGTTGTTTTATGGCAATATTTCGATATTGGGTCCCTTCCTCTTTTTAGTGTATATTAGTGACCTACCCCATTTATTTAACAACCATCCGCCTAGGGTGTTGTTTGCTGACGATACTTCTTTAATATTTAGGATAAACAGACGTGCCACTAATCTAGACGACGTAAATAACGCCCTACTGCAGGTACACAATTGGTTTACCGCCAATAATTTAGTACTAAATGGGAAAAAAACTAAGTGCATTAAATTTGCTCTACCAAATGTCAAAAGTAGTGATTGTGACATAATATTGAATCAAGAGAAACTAGAATTGGTTGATAAAACGGTTTTCTTGGGAATCACGCTCGATTCAAGGTTACAATGGGGTCCTTATTTAACATCTCTTGCAGGACGGCTGAGCTCAGCAGCATATGCTGTTAGAAAAATCCGTCAATTGATATTGCTTTGATTGATTGAGCCTTGTTTTTTATTTGTAATTTTGACATTCAAAAGTGCCGTAATGGTCTAATTAAAATAAACGAAAAAAAAAAATGCCTAAAAGACTTGGTTCCAGGCCATAAAATATATGAAAAAAAGGTATTTGTTTTGTTGTGAACACAAATTACAGGATTTAAAGAAACTTGGGAATCGATTATTTCGTTATAATCAAAACTTCTCTGTCAAGTCAGGAAAGCTCATAAAGTAGTGGAATTTTTAGTGACACCATATGAGAGACACTTTTTAGTGTAGGTTTTTAAAGTTTTTATTTTGTTTGAAATATTTTTTTTTTTCTTTAGCGTACCATGGTTTTTTCTAAAGTACCTGAATTTTGACAGGCCGGTGTCATAATTTTTGAGCTGGCATCTAACATCCCTGTAAAGTGTAATGCACTTGTGCACAAAATTCGATTTTGTGCAGCCTGTAACCTGCACAAATAAGTACTTTCAGAGCAAAGTATTTTATTTACCGACGTTTATAATAATGTGCTGTGAAGTTGCTTTGATTCAGCGTGCCATTAGCAGCTTATTTATGACTTGTATACGATTGCCGAACGCCTGTGTTAACCACAAACGCAAAGATCAATCAGTTTGAGAATCTGCTAAACACCACCAAATTAATACAATACAGCGGCAAAAACCAGGCAAAAATGTCACCGGCCAGTACGTTGCATGAATGGCGCAGCAGCTACTGCTATAAGCTGTCATCATCATCATCATCAGCCTATTAATATTCCCACTGCTGGGACACAGCCTCCTCTCTATGATAGGAAATGGGCTATAATCCACCACGCGGGCCCAGTGCGGATTGGTAGATGTCACATGTCTTCGAATTTTTTGGTTCTGAGATGCCGGTTTCCTCACGATGTTTTCCTTCACCGTTTTGAGAGCAGCGGTGATGAAATAAATTACACAAAGTAATGCGCTTGCCTGGGTTCGAACCCACGACTTACTGTTCGTAAGTCGGGGCCGCCACCACTGGGCCGCCGCCCGCTGCTCTTCAGGCCTGCAGCAATTCAACAACGTTCATTGCATTATTTACATCGCCGAGCAGACGATTTTTGCAAAATCAAGAAGCAATGGATTATGAATTTCCTACAAAAATCTTGAGATTGTAACTGACAATGTCCGACATTGGTGTGCATTTTCTAGCTTTTTTTTGTCAGAATCAGAAATCAGCTTGTCTGGTTTATAACTTGAAAAAAAGCCCGAAGATATCTACAGTATTAAGTAGGGACTTAGTACCTACCAAATGCAAATACACTTCGGGACAAATTATTTTTACAAGAAAACCTGCATAACATCATTTATTTTTGATTAAAAAAAAACCGTCATTAAATCAAGTCCGAAAGGTACGGATTTGGAGACTTTAGAATAGGTATGAGCTACATACATAGCTTATTCCAAATATCTATTTTATATATTATTTATAATAGAGATAAATAAATAATGTTTATAATAGATATTTGGAATAAGTTATAGGTACACTACACCTACAGGATTAACAATGCTTTTCTGCTTTTCAAGTTACCATAAAGCGTTTAAAGTCCAGATCAATAATTGCACGCGCCTGCGAGCTGAATGAAACTCGATTCCCTCGCCTTCAGATTTTGTTTCATTCATAAACAACCTGAATCGTTTCAGGTCGCGATTCGCTCCAACCTCCAACCGAGTTACCGGCTATCGGATGATCTATTTTCCGCCACAATATTGCATCTTGCTCAACGAGTTTGTATTGTTGTCAAATACTTGAACTATCTGTTTCGGTTTTCTATGAAGAAGATGAAAGAAAAATCGCTTTGATATTCAAGGTAGGTATAGCGGTTTTCACTGTCTTTTCTGAAGCTGCTGTTTTAGTCTTTTCTTTAGGAGTTGAATTAGGCCGGGCCTGTGGACGGTGAGCAATGGGCTAACTCGCCGTCCGTCCGTCTTATGACGACAGGCCGTGTCGACGGCGCGTTCGTTGTTCCACGCGCGCCTCAAAGGCCGATACCTGCCGGGGCTGCGGGACTGTTCGAAAGAGATACCGTGGCCCCGGAACACAAAGGGCTAAGAAGGAACATGGATGGGTTTTAGTCAATAAAAGTCTGACACTCCCTTCCATTTCGCCCAGAGCGGGAAAGGAGTCATTTGATGATTTCCCATCCGAATAAAAAAAAGGGGTTGAATTAGGCAATTCAGTCAACGTCCTAGGTTAATTTCTTTGTAATTGGCGTAACAATTATTTTCGTTCATTTTGCTGACTTAAAAAGGTTTTATGCTAAATTAGGTGACTTCCCCCGAAATGCATGAATTTATAAATGAGGAGAGGAAGAAAACCCTCTTGTAAATTAATGCAAAAGACGTAAATGAAGGAAGATGTATTCGGATCGCGTAAGAAAATACGAATATCTATCGCACAGATCCCATTCCCCTTCGTACTGCAACCGATACGCATCATCTACGAATCCATGGCACACACGATGAGCCCACGTCGCCGTCGCCAATGTTTACAGTAATTGTGTCGCTATCAATTTACGTACGACCTTGTGACCTCTGAGTCGGCATCGGGTGGCATCGGCGTGCCCAAGCCCAACCCGGCACAGTGCGTGGCCGACTAACAAAACAGAGGGAGCTAGTTGCCCCCTGAACGCATGTCCGAGCCTGCGCAATCCGAACAAGTCGCCCGGGCCTTTCAGTGAATGAACTGCGGCCGCGGGGAGTGCACGCCAGCCGCCCGCCGATCACATCGGACCCCAAAGTACCTGATATGAGTGACGTTGAGTGGTGTACGTAGTGATAGTGTGATGGTACGCGCGTGAGTGACGCTATGGCCGCGCGCTCGCTGGAGCCCGGCCACCACCGACTATGTGCGGCGTCGTAGGTAAGCGTTACCCGGGCTTCAAGGTCACCCCGTAAACAATTCCCTGGTGACACCCTCCAGTTTCCACACCATGCTGAATCTGCTGCCATTTTGGTTGTTCAGCACACCCTGAGACGACTTGTGGCTGTCTCGGAGTTGTTGCTAATTTCTTAATGGCAGACGTTTTCTCAGAGAAACCCGACGTTGTGTGCTTTAGTGATCGTTTTTAGTCGCTTAAATGTTGTAATGGATGTGTTAGTTCAAACAAACCTTTCCAAATTACCGCTACCTGTTAGAAAAACCAACCACAAAAAAGTCACGAAGCAAATTCTAACCTCAAATCTAAAACGCCTTTTTTCAAAGTGATTTACATACGGGCTAAAAGTGAAAACTAGTGCTTTAATCAGCTCAATTCTCACATACCATCATCAGAAAACTATACAGCTCATTTAAAACCGATGTTGTAGTGGTAATTAAAACCTTTGCGACCTCATTAGACGTGACAGGGTGAGAATCAATGATCGTCAGGGGTCCTCAGTGTGAAAGTGTATGAGAGATTGGAAACTGGGGAGCCATCAGACTGAAGCGAAGGTTCTTCCATTATCTGTAACGTCTAGTGATCGTGTTAACGATATAACCAGGGAGGATTATGTACCGAAGGAGGGCGAACTTGTGTCTGTAGACGGGTAAAAATTTGAGAATAAGATTGCTTGGAGTGATATCTAGTCTTGTTATGTCATGATATTGGAGTCTACGAATTTTTGTGTGTCTGGGAATACTTGTAGTCCTTTTGTTATTTTATTTTATACTCCAGATTTTAATAGGCCAGATTTTCAAGTATTTCAATGTTACAAAGACGACCTTGCTACTCTAGCGGGTATAATGACCAAGTTGTATAGAATTTTAACTCAAAAATTTAACCTTTAGGCTTGAGATTGAAAACGACGCGTCAACTCTTAATAAGTTGTGCGATCGAAGAGCATAGGGTTATTAGGGTTCGTCATTCCGGACCACTCTCAATCTGTACATTCTGCACCCATTTGCAATCATTTTCAAGTCATTGACACAGTTAAAAATTTTGTAGCTGTCATCGTTTTCATTGTAATGAGCCAATTGTCTATGTTCCAAAATTGTCTATGTTCCAAAAAAAAAACATTTTACTCATTGACCTGTCACAAAAATGGCTAATCTAATCTCATAAGGCTCTTTCCTACGTTAAAATTGTTTATGGTGATAGCAATTCCTCAGGTGTTTACTGTCATCTGCCATTTTCTCTACGCAATTTTTATTTATCGAATACTTGTTTTTAGGTTCGCCTATAAAATAAACACCCGGCGACATACTTCTCATCTAAGGAATCGAATTTCTCGTCTCCTTATATCAAGGGTGATATATTGGAGCTCAATTTTATAGCCTAAAGGTTTTCAGTTAGGAGACTTCGCTTTTTATATACCTTATCGATGAAAGCATAGTTTGAATAGCTCGTAATGTAGGAATTCTAGATCTAGATCTTGCTTCCAAAACGATCAGGACGATGAAATTTCGTTCATAGACTGGTTATCATTGAATACAATTTTAACTGCCTCGATAGGTCCTCTTTTTTTTAAAAAAAATATTGTAATTAGTTAGTAAAATTACAGCGTATGTTTTTCTTTTTCTTTGTATTATGTTTCGTAAGCTAAGTAATCTCTTAAATGTAGGGTTTACTATTACTACTTATTTCATGTATATAGCCACTCATTTTATTTTATTTATTTTTTTCTCTTATGTTAACACTTATTTTCGTGAATGCTGGTTGTTAACCTGTAATTGGCAACTGTGTAAGTCCAAGACTAAAACCTAAGTATACCTAAATGCTGTACACAGAAGCTGTTGGTGAACCTAAATAAATAGGTGGAATGAACTTAATCTTCGTAAAAACGCAATATATTAAAGCTAAAGAAAAATGGGCATGAGGAAAACCATGAAACTATGAATTAACAATGAAAAGGGAAGGAACAATTTTAAAGAAAGATTATTCTTTTACGATTCCTAAGACATAGCTTTGTTTCAGGTTTTTTATCTTTACATTTTACAATGTAATTTGTGGTTTAAACTGTTAACCAAATAGCTTGTTCGACCGTACATAGAGGTTTTGTAGTCATGTCTTTCTTTCGTTGGACCTATTTCATTTTGTTGTTTGAACTTGAAATGTTGTGATCTGGCAGTTGAGTATTATTTTATTGACCCCAAAATTACAGACCGTAAAGGTGAATATATAGATGTTAATGCTGTTTCAGTCTATTCCGAATTTAAAATGCAAACTACAAATCAAATGAACTCATCAGCACACAATGAATTCCTCCCACGTTACAGACCTAGTTTCACAGACCAATTGGCGCCATAGTCCGATAATGACAGACAAAGATTGCGAAGCGTAATTGCACACCGTTGTACTTTCCCGTTGAACTCTGTTGATTAAAGTTTTAAATAACGATCCTTTCGTCTCGCCTCGCTTCGGCCATCTTTCCTCGTTAGGGACAATCACTTTGTCTCCTGTAACCATCCTCTTTTAATTATGGCTGCCTAATTAAAACTAAGTATGTGGCGTTACTTTATTGACGTCTGTATAATGGTTTAATTAATTTGTTAGAAGTGGATTAATTTCGAACAGCGGTGGCCCAGTGGTGGCGGCCCCGACTTACGAACAGTAAGTCGTGGGTTCGAACCCAGACAGGCGCATTACTTTGTGTAATTTATTTCATCACCACTGCTCTCAAAACGGTGAAGGAAAACATCGTGAGGAAACCGGCATGTTCTAGAACCAAAAATTCGAAGACATGTGACATCTACCAATCCGCACTGGGCCCGCGTGGTGGATTGTAGCCCATTCCCTCTCATTGAGAGGAGGCCATGTCCCAGCAGTGGGAACATTATAGGCTGATGATGACGATTAATTTGATTTAATTGGTTTTTTTTACATGACTGCCCAAAAAAAGATCGTTATGTTTTTATTGAATGGGTTTAAAGGTACACTATTATAATAGTGTACCTTTAAACCTAAGATTTAAAAAAAAAAAAAAAAAAAGAGGCGCGAGAGAGGGTATACCGCCGTTTACCCGAATTTTATTTGCCCTAATATCATTTGCCATAATAGTCAACAGCCATAATATCATACGACATAATACTCATTTGCCCTACTCTCATTTGCCATATTAGTCACGTGCCAGAATCATTGTTTCCCATAAAGTCACTTACCATAACATCATTTGTCATAATCATTGTAAGCCCTAATTATCTCATGCCCTAATTATCACATGCCATAATTATGAAATGCCATAACATAATTTGCCATCGACATCGGGTGTGTAACGGTTGTTTATATCAAGAGAAATTGGATGCAATTGGGACTTTAGGGCACCCCGACTCGGACAGGTTAGGTTAGAAGGGGATGGCGGGGTCGTGTGAGCGAGCGAAGCGAGCGAATAGACCCTGCCATCCCCTTCGTGGTTATTTTTTTATAAACCACACAGAAGTAGGAGCCACCATCAACAATGTAATGATTATTACGGGGCTTAAATATTTGTCTAATACTTGTTATGCCATTTAAATATTATGCCATTTAAATATTATGTCTAATAATTATTATGACACATAAAAATAAGGCAAACAATACTTATGGCATTCGTATCTTATGGTATCTAAAATTCGGGCAATTAAAAGTATGTCATATGTCTTTTAGGGCAAATGAAACATTCGGGCAAATGAAATTCGGGAAAATGATGATTATGGCATATAATCTTCGGGCAAACAATAGACAACCGCGAGAGAGAAAAAGAAAAGGCACCTAATCTATTACGCACACAGTCGTGTGTGCGTAATAGATTAGGTGCCAAAATTCTTTTTTAAATTCTTCATGAATTGAAATCAAAGACATTCAAATATATTTACGAGCGATATACAGGACAAGACGAAGTAAATCGTAATCGAATACTTGTTACTACTTACGGCCGTTTTCTATAACTTCCATACGTATAACTGTTAGTTAATCTGCCTATCCCTAGTAGCTATAGGTGTTTCTTAGTAACTGATCGGTCTGTTTAGTGTCATAAGCCTGGTTTGTCAGGCAGCATTCGTGTGTCAAAACTGAACATGTTCGGGATCTGTATGAAAATATTCCCAATGTACGCTCTATAAGTTGTTTAAATCTCGAATCTTTGATTGAAAATACTTATAAGATTGCAAAGTACCGCATGTCTGCATTACAGATTCCTCTATGTTTAACGGAATTACAGAAGGTAACTTACTCGAGAAGTTGAGACGACTCGCTTCATTTGTCTGCGAAATAAAACAAATATTCTTATTGTATAAACGAGACCCATTCAAGTGTCTACCCAACAACGAGTTCTAACAGTCTCAATATCACAAGAAGAAACGCTTTGCCGTCAAAAAGCTCATGAAATCCTCCTGAATTTCGATTAAGCGACCGCCATAAGTAAGAAACGTCAAAATTTTAATGAGATGTCTTTGAGGCCATAACGGAATTTAATTTGGGGCCTTATTTTATTATGTTAGACATCAAAAAGATGTTCGTTGGACCAGAAAATTGGGACCCTCGCGCGCAAAGGGCGTGTGCCCGTGTGACCGTACCACAGCTTTATGTTTTAATCATGTTTTTTTAATGAGTGTGTAGAAAGGGACCCCTGAATACACTACACAGCCTCATCATTATGTATACTAGAAAGTTATAATTACAAAGTAGGGAGTAGCTTTAACTTTTGATTTTAGGTTTCTGAGTCTTAATTTTCCTCAGTATGATTTATCGGATCGGATCGGATTTTGATTTCTAGGTGTGTCCGTGTTATTAGGGAAATTAAGTTTTCTTGCCACAGAAAGTAGCTAACGCCGTCATAGACCACATATTAACACTACAGATTTTTTGTTTCGTCTGCCAGATTGATATGTAGAGTACGTGTACTACATATTAAGTACAGTATACCTACCTGTACAGTGCTGTGATAAATGCTCTTTAGTATGTATTTCGTAAATACAGATTTATTTGGTAACTTTTCTAAATTCTTTCAATTAGTGTAAGTAAGTATTGTTTACCTTAATAATCTCACACTCATAATCTTCATAATCATAGTAAGAAAATAATATTATACACTAACATAGTTTTTTATGTTTTTTGTAACTAACATGTGGATCTTGGTTGTCTGAGCAAATAAATTATATTGGATTTAAGTAGGTACTCCGTTGCCGGTCTGAAATATTACAAAACGAAACCCAACCCTCCATGTTTGTGTTATCGCGACCAAACAGTCATGATCCTCGATCCTACCCACTGATGATGACGTCACGTACCGTCCTTAGACCGATATCAGACGGCGCTTCACTTTTTGTTCAAATTAAAAGTGAAAAATTAATGCAATAGTTAGTGAACCAATACCAATACTAATAGGTAGTTTACAGGTATTTCACATTTCACCAGCTTATGTATGTTTAAGTCCCATGTAATAGGGGGCGAGTCTGTTGCCATCAACCGGGCACAAATCCAGACTCTGTGACTGAGAAATTCTAAACGTAAAACCTTGGTAATAGCGCCTAGGTTTAGAAGTCGCGCTTTGCGTTGCGACCACAAGACCAATGAGGCATTCCTATGGATTTTCGGTGAACATGAAATGAAACAAAAATGCAGTCTCCCGCGTGAATCAGTCACTCGAGAAAAGCGTCCAATATGAGCGTTACATATTTCTGAAAACCAACGTGGTACTGTTTACTTTAAATCTGACCTTTTTCAAGTAGCTCCGACAAGGGTGGGTAGGTGTATTTAATTAGGAATTATTTATCATTATTGATTGGTTCCCAGGCGAGCGAAGCTTAGAAGAAATTAAGGAGTATCGATTGAGATGTATCGCCCCTCGCGTTGCTAATGGCTGGGTATTTATCTGCTTTTGTGTATCTATCTACGTACGTGTTGTTTGTATGTTTTGCGATTCTTTTCTTTATGTGTGTGGAATTATGGAGGTGGTGCTGGTGTGCGTATGCTTCAAGATTGATGGGGGGAGGAAGCGTTTGTGGTTGCCGAAAATGTTGAGGTATGAGTGTTGTTACGAGCAGGGCCCATACGACCGCCTCTTATATCAGTATTACTTTAGTGGGAAAGAGATGTATGTAGGTGACCAGTTAAAGAAAACTAACACTGGACACTGGTTTGTTTTTTTGTGAATTGAAATAACAATCAGTTTGTGCTATTTAGGTTAGGTGTTTAATGCGTAAACTTCGAGTTAACAGGTTTTTTTTTCGCTTGTCTTTCACGTGTCCCACTACTGGGCAAAGCTTCATCATCATTATCATTTCAGCCGAAAGACGTCTAGTTCTGGACATAGGCCTCCCCCAAGTGTCGCCACATTGACCGAAAAACAATAAAAAACGTAACAAAAAAAAAAAACCAAACGCTGTCTGATGAAACAAGACATTGACGAAAATTAATAATCTAAACAGGTCTTAGGAGATACGTTCATATAAGAGTTGATTTTTTGTGTATTATATTATAAGCTCCATTTTTCCCGTAACCGTCTCTTTCTAGTTTTCCCTGTGAGTAAAAGCAAGAAGACGCAATAATTCAGGGCCAGCGTGCCCTACTTATATCAGCACAATAAATTCAGCCACCCACTCAAAAGGATCCATGTGTAAGGACATAACCTCCTTCCTGGTCTTATAATAATTTTATTGGCTCCCGCAACCTGCCACCATTTTGTATTCAGTTGGCGCGTTCTTCATAATGTCGTTGACCCTTCTGTGCCTTCAAAAACCTGTGGCCATTTTGTTCCATATACATTTTGCTAATAACGTTACTTTTTAGTGTTGCGTAACAGTTTTTTTGTAACCGTTTTTCTTCAGTAACGTTATCGAACGAAGCGGAGTTAGTTTTTATTGTAGCGGGAAATTGGGAAGTGCTAACGGGGTGGAAGACGAGTGTTTTATATTGGGCATTACATAAAACGAGAAGTGCGAACATTTTTTTGCGAATTTTCAAATAATGGAATTGAATGTTGTCAAAAGTGTTTTTACGGACATGCATGAAAGTAAACTGTACTGTCGTACAAAAAATACCTATTCTCTTTTCGTAGAACAAAGGCTTTATTATTTAAATGTTGTTCATCATCATCTGCCTAGCCTTTACCCAATTATGTTGGGTTCAGATTCCAGTATAATCGGACGGTATTATCATACCTACAATGACATAGGGATAAATACAGACATTGTTTTAAAATTATTATATCACTAACAACACGCAATCTTAAAAGTATAACAAAAACATGAGAAACAGGGTCTATCCGCGATGATCATCAATATACCTAAAAGAAAAGTCCTGACTGACTCGTAACAGTGACTGGCTCAACAACGCCCAGCCCAAACCTTTAAACTTAGATAGCCATTACAATTACAAAAAATATCAATCTAGGTAACTGAAAACAATTACACAAAGGTTTCCTTTATGATATAAACAAGAAATAAATCGAAGATTTTCGTCGTGGGGATGGCGAAATAAGTCAACGAAAATGCTACTTCACAGTTACATAAAGGTACGTAAAATACGAGCTTTGCACGTGGAGTTGCGGATACCAGCCCGAAATACAAAACAATACTGTTAAATAAAAACAAATGATTTCGTTTTCATCATTACATTGAGGTTCGAAGTGAACTGTGCAGAATACATATTCTAAAATGTTAATTCTTGCTCATGAAGTGAAGTAAACCCATGAATTTTGTATGTGTTCTTCAGGTCCCAGAGCTTGTATGGTAATAGAGACTTATTATAAAATATTCTGTGTGTAATTCACGTTGATTAAAACATGAAAAGCGACATAAAGATGCTTGGAAGAGGGTATTTTGAAATTGACGGTGTTCTTTCTGAATTATTGTTTCTTTTTATGGAGGTTTTGAAGTGCGATAAATCTTGTGGTGTACCTATTGAGGCAATTTGGGGTAGTCTTTTTTTAATAAATGGTAATACTGGTAAGGCTTGTAGTCTGATATGAAATCAACCTCTGCCAGTCTAAACTACATTGTAATTATGTCACGAATATGGATTTTACCAAGGTTTCCTCCCATTTGCATTGCCTTCGATGGCTGTACGTGGACATCGTGTGACTCGGTGACTGAACTGAAGAGGCAAAATAGGCAGTCGTTCAAAGTAAGATAGGTACTCATATGCAGCTGTATCCGATTAGTCTGAAGATCCAAAGATAGATGGAAAAGGCTAGGCAGATCATGTCTGTACATGTGCCAGAGATAAAGATAAAGTTCAATGTGCCTATAAACAAAATCACTTGTACTCTCCAAACCAACTGCTTTCATGACGTCATTTCACAATGACAGAGCCTAATCCCATCCATATATTTGCATATTAAACAGTCTAAATTCAGATCGAAAACCTAGTTAATCTTAATACAAACACAACATTTATAGACTCACACCAAATATACTTAAATTCCTTCTATATTGGTGACTGGTGGGCCATACGCCCACATCTATTCTTGTTTTCCAATCTGTCATCATCAGCCTATTAATGTTCCCACTGCTGGGACACAGGCCTCCTCTCTATGAGAGGGAATGGGCTATAATCCACCACGCGGGCCCAGTGCGGATTGGTAGATGTCACATGTCTTCGAATTATTTGGTTCTAGGACATGCCGGTTTCCTCACGATGTTTTCCTTCACCGTTTTGAGAGCAGTGGTGATGAAATAAATTACACAAAGTAATGCGCCTGTCTGGGTTCGAACCCACGACTTACTGTTCGTAAGTCGGGGCCGCCACCACTGGGCCACCGCTGCTCTCAAAATCCAATCCAATCTGTCATCCATGGGTATTTAATGCCTTCGTATTGTGTCGGATGTATGTGTATGAGTTTTTGATGGAGTTATTGGTTTAGCACTGCGGCCAAACATGAGATTCTGGATTCGATTGCCAGGTCGCCAGTTTTATTGGCTTTTCCATCAGAAATCGCTCAGAAGCAGCAACGGAGTCTGGATTTGAGCCCGGTCGATGGAAATAGGCTCGCCTCTTGTACATGGGACTTGAAAACAATTGGCAAAATATGGGTGTAGTGCGAGTTACAGTACCTCTTCTTAGTCCTTAGGTTACGAGTGTGATGTTATGCGACCTACGTTGTACGGCACGGCTTTGCCATAACAAAAGGTGGTTTGCTTTTGGGATCCATAGATTCCAGTTTGAAAAATACTTTTAGGAACGATCAATGCTCTGCTCTCCAAACGGTGAAAGAAAACATCGTGAGGGAATCGACTGGTTCAAGAACCATACATTCGAAGACTTGCGACATCTACTAACCCGCACTGCCCCGCGTTGCAGGTTACCTACTGCCCACTCTCATAGAGAGGAGGTCTGTGTCCCAGGATTATAGTCTGATCATGTTTAGGGACCTTGCGCATAATATGGCTACGACCACGAGTTTTGGCCGCAGAAGAAACGACCATTAAGAAAGTTTGGTCGCACAACCGGGCGTCAGACCAGTTTTGTTCTAGATATTGGTCGATCCGGCTAAAAGTTGTAGTTGTGGCCGCGTAGTGCACGAGGTCCCTTATACTAATACATATTATGAACTATTGCTGTGTGGCGTAAAGCGCTTTCTGAGAATTGAGTTACCTGCTGGCTTTTTTTTATCTATTTAGCGGTTGATCCATGTATTTCCTTGAGTCTCCATCGTTTAAACCACAATAGCCACATAACCACAATATCTACATAAAGAAGTGGAAGTCCCTATCATTACTGAATGGGCTCAGGTAAGCATGTAACACGGAATATATTCAAATAAATTCTTTTGTATGTTATCCTTATCCTGTGAAACGGTTAAAGATGTGTGAAAGATCAGCAGATAAAGGGTTTGGAAACCATTATTGTAGTCGTCACAGGGTTATTTGATAGAAGTAGCACTTGAAATGCTGAGGTGATTTCCTTTATACCGTTTTCTTTATACAGCACTACATACAATAATAAATACCTAATCGCCGAGCCGAGTATGTATGTAGACCTACATCGCTCGGCCAGTTATTTTGTAAGTCCCAGGTAACTGACGTAATAGTGCAAGATATTGAAACTCCGTAGTACCTTTGCGTTTTGCCTGAGGCTATACTCAGTGATAGTTGAGAGTCTTCTGGCTAAAACATAATATTTATGCGATATGAAAGAACCAAATTATTGTCTGAATACTTGAAATGTACAACAACAACAACAGCCCATAACGTACACTGCTGGACATAAGCCTCTCCCATGATGGGAGGAATTTGCCGTAATCTCCACGCTTGGCAGGCGGATTGGAGATCGCAGTGATGAAAGACTAACAGAATACGCTGCTGCCCGTTCTCAGGTCTACGGAGGCGCAAGGTGTTCTGCCTCAGACATTAGTCGCCTTATACGACACCCGTGAGTGTAGTGGGTTGGTTCTATTCTACTCTGCCGGATACCACACGGCTTGAAATGTAATGTGTCGTAAATAATAATAAGTTTCTATGAAGAAATTACGTACTTACACGAAATAGTATAATTATGTCACCTATGATGCATATTAAGAAAAGATCTCTAAATAGTATAATATTTAAAAAATCGTCAATGATGATGAAGTTTTCTACAACCCTCGCTTTGGGCTTCGCCACAGTCGGGGAAAAAGTCATATATTAATTAAAAATCAAGTGAGTTTTTTACTCTTAAAAAGATCCGATTTTCTCTACCATACGTCTCTCGCCATAGATAAGGCAAAATATTCCGTTTAGTATGGCTGGCTTACGGGGATTAACTGAGACGTAAGCTTTTAAATTCTCCCATACTTAATAAGCCATACACGATGGAGCAGAGAGTTAACATGTATAGCTAACATATAGGGGATTTATTGAGAGTTAAGTTAACTTATTTTTAGGACTTAGTACCTTTTTCTTTATTTGTGATGTATTGTTACAATTCATACAAAATGTCCAGGTCTTACAATAACATTGCATTTACTTCATGTAATACTTGAATAAAAGCAGTTACGCATAACTCAACATACGTCGACGAAAAACGAGCAATACAATAAATAAGCACTCTTATTTGAATGGAAATGGACGTCAAGGAGCCTTTTACAGCATTCTTATGAAAACAACACACATAAAATGCCCACTCACACACCCACGCCCTTACCACACTCACACACATGCACATACAAACATAAGTACAGTCGACAAAAAGCATATGTACGCAAGTACAATTATATCGGCAGTGCGAGCGATATAAGCAGTCAAACTTACAACTTTATAGCTTATTTTTCAGAAACGTGACGCTTTTGAAGATTTTATCTCATGCAGAACTGCTTATTTATTGACACCAGCTTTTCGTTATACAGGTTTTATGCTTGACTTCTATTTTGATGATAAAATACATGAAGGAAGTTAGGCAGGCCAAATGTTTCAAACCCCTTTCAAAATAGTTTTTTGTTTTCTCCTGACAATAAACCTACCTAATTTAAGCACCAAAACATCGATGCAAAACTGTATCTGACATGAGTACAAGTGATGACAGCGGATGGATCCGTGCGTACTGCCTTGATCTCAGTTCCATTCCTGCCCACCAAACTCTTTGGTCGCCAGTACCCACACGTACGACGCACGTACGGTTTTATCTCGCTCACGCTTCAAGACATTAACCTAGCTGTAAAGTTTATTGTTTGCTTAAATTTTCATGAGGACCCCTTCGTGTGAGCCTGCTTTATAATGTACAGGAGCCGTTCATTGTCGGTCTTTAAGTGTTTTGCGTGAGCGTTGCTCGGTACTTAATCGAAATATTTATTTCTATTATCATGTTTAATACGCGATTTGTCTTTCTTAATAAAGTTTATCGCTGTCGTATTGTTACTGATTAAGAGGCCGGCGACCGATGCGTAGTTCATACAAAATTAATACCAAAATAATTTGTAAATCAAACATATTCTTATATAGTGTGTATTTAATCGAAATAAATACACACTACCTAAGAATATGTTTGATTTACAAATTATTTTGGTTCCCAAATATATATTTTGAATGGACACTGATGACTAAACAAGAGTTATGAGAAAAAAAAAGTTTTATGGAAATTTTAAATTCCTCATATTATCTCGTCTTTATATCGCTGTCCATTCAAAATATATATTAGGGAACATAGATATTCTGTAATCCAATCGAAATAAATACACACTACCTTAAGAATATGTTTGATTTACAAATTATTTTGGTATTACTTTTATATGAACTACGCATCGGTCGCCGGCCTCTTAAGCCGTTGGTTCCGACTGTCATTCGTGGGTATTTGACAGTCTTTACAGGTATAAAATACTAATATTCAGCTGCATCCAGTTAAAATTCAAGCTGATCGATCCCGACATAGTTGGGAAAGGCTAAGCTGACGATTGTCTTATGTATCTGTTTCTGACTAGATGCAGGTTTCGATTAATCAGCGCATAAATCAGCTGTTAACATCTACTTTGGTTTCATAAAAAGGCCAGTTAACGCATCACCAATAAGCCTTTGTTGGTGATGCCTCAATTGGTTCTTCATAATATTTTTTCCTCTTTTTCAATAGGCAAGACGACAAAGAATCTAATTAGTCCGTCAGTTAGATTATCAAAAAATATTTGACCCGTGTTTTTTCTTTTGTTACGTAAACCAACATTGACAAAGATATGACGCTTTTAAAATTCTTAATACGTCACGCCTTGGTATAATTTTTAGATAGTTCTGACGTCACGAGCTCGGGAGTGAGAGTGGAAAACTTGGGAGTAGGGCTCCCGAGTTTTGATGCGTTTTATCTTTGCCAATATTCATTGATTTACATAAACAAAAAATACGTGTCCATTAATTTCCGATACTCTAACTGACGGACTAAATAGATTTGCAATTTTTTGATACTGTCGTCATGCCTATTAGAATGAATTAGTAAGTAATCGCACTAATCTTCCAACAGCAGTGCTTACGCAATTATTTTGCATTGCATCATTGTCAAAATCATGGCGAGGTTTAATTTCGTTACCACAAGACTTTTATTGGTTTTCTTTTATAATCCCGTCATACTGTTCCCAAACAACTGCAACTTCTGAATGCCAGAATCAACAGTGGCGACCCGCAGAAAAGCACCCGAGACAATGAAGCTCGACGAAGTCCCAGATAAACAATTTAACTGTCTGTTTCCCGCAAAGAAATAGTTAAATATGTATCAAATAATATATTTATGTTTAATAGCAACACCTAGTATGATGTCTTTGTTTGAGCATGTAATAAAATATTGTGTTGTCTGTGGCGAGCTCTTGTAGTTTCAATAGATTATGGACCCAAAAAACACATTAATCAGAAAAGAATAGCGGGGAAGTAGGAAAGAATAATTTCTTCTTTTATTGCGTTGCAGTTGTCAAAGTTAAAATTGCTGTAAAACTTCTGAAACACTTGACTGGTGTGTTAAAAATGCAAAACAAGCATCAGTTTGCCAGCATTGTTTCAACTTGACGTACTGCCAAACCCCTTTCACAATACTGAACCGCAATCTGACCTCTTTTCTCATAACTGATTTGCAATAATAAATAAAAAAAAGTAGTTCGTTATCCTTATTGGGCAAAAGTACCAGGAAGGCAGAAAGGGATCGGGTGTTATAGGATAAATGTACATTGTATAATGTTTACCCTCTTGGCAATAGTACTGGGTTGGCAGAAATGATGATTCTATTCGATTTATGATTGTGTAGCTCGTGATTATGTTATGAGCTTTACGAGTATGTTAGAGCAGTTGAGTTATGTGGTTTTTTTGCATGTTGTTTATGGTTTTTAATCAGTTATGTTTGGACTGAGGGTATGAATGTAATTTCAACAGGCTCTGACCAGAACACAGAAGTACTGTTCAGAATTTGTAGGTATAGGAAAAGGTGGTAGGCAAAGACGACGTCAGCATATCAAGCTTCCCGAAACTGTCAAAATTTCAAATCAAACTTGAACGATAATGTTGAAAATCTATTAAAGAAATTTGACAGATTATAATAAAATAAATACTAAACCATTTATTTCAGGTAACAAAGACCCATAGATAAATACCTTAACATAAAAATACATACTATTAACAAATCTTTGTTAGTATTAGCAACTTTTGGAACTATGTCAGTAGCACTTCACTTGCACGATGCTTTGTGCATACTTGTGGAATTTGTCCGCGGAAGCAACGGAACACCACATCCTGCGGCCAAAAACTTTCTTCCAAACTCAAACTCAAACTCAAAGCATTTATTTCAATTAGACCATTACGGCACTTTTGAATGTCAAAAATACAAAAAAGAAAATCAAAGCTACAGTCCCAGTCACAAGGCATAATAACTTGAGAAAGTACTGTAGTTGCCCATTCCCTAGCGTAGATCTCTATGGAGAAGAACGGGCAAGAAACTCCATGGACACTCTTTTAAAATCAAAATATTGTTACAAAATCTTGGTTACATCTTTAATTTTGAGATTATACATATATGTGAGAACGATGTAGAAAGACGTGCACACTAAGAGCGTCCAGAGTAAAAGATTAGATCAACAGTTTACGAATAAAGTAATTAAAATGAACCTTGGCAGCTAAGAGATGACCAGTCCCAACCAACAGCGCCCGTTCACAAACATGACGCATGTACCGGCGCCATTCAACTCAACCATATTGAAGGGAACTAAATGACCCGACACACCCGCCACCATCAGCGAGACATTTAAGTGAGCATGACATTCTCTCAGCCACCAAGGCATATTCAAGTCAATGAAATATAAATAAATGTAAATGGTGGCTGAACAGTACAAAGTACTCACACATGTGCTATGCAATTATATAATACTAAGAACTGGAATCTATATAATGCAAGTATATTTTTACAATCTTCTGCAGCTTCCACAAAACATTAACATGGGAATCAATTCTTCATCTTCTTCTTTACGTGTCGATGGACTCAAATAATGCCCGACCCAAACAATCAATTAATTTGCCCCCCCCCCCTATGGTTGTGGAGCAGGACCAGCATTTAGCCAAGCATTTTTATCATTAATGTAATCCCCCAACTTATAATATGCTTGCCTACATAGTGTGCGTTTTATACAAGATTTAAATTTCGTCTCGTTCAGTTGAAGAATGTGGGGAGGTATTTTATTGTAACATTTCAAACAGTACCCCATGAAAGATGAATCTACTTTAGCAAGCCTGAAACCTGGCTGAACTAGTTGGTCCCTATTTCTAGTGTTATAGTGGTGTCTGTCACCTCTTCTACTGAATAAATGCCGATTTTTCCTACCAACACTAGAACACTAGAAGGAGCATACACGTTGGGATGTTGGGATTATGGTGCTTGATGTCCTGGCGTCTATACGTCTCCGACGAGTCTTTTCACAAGGTGCTTAATTTCCACATGAATTTAGTGACTGTGTCTTTCGACAAAATAATCATACTCCACTAAATCATCATCTGCCTAGCCTATTCCCAACTATGTTTGGGTCGGCTTCCAGTCTAACCAGATGCAATTGAATATAATCTGACCTCCACAATCCAGTAAGTACTGGGAAAATAGATTACCCGTTAGTAAGACTGATCCTCATACTCCACTAAATGATACTCCATATTTACTAGTCGGTGTCAGTCAATTAATAGTGTATCAGGGCTAGTGTGTGTAGTAAGATTTTCAAGAACGCATCGGATACTTGCCACTTTAGACCCTAATTCCCTTTCAAAAGTGGTTAGTGTCATATTGAATGATGCAGTAATTTAAGAAAGACTTTTATGAAATCCAGTTATAGAAGTAATTTAAAAATACTCACACACCGTAGGTACCTGCGTCACACACACAATAAATAACGATTGACGTAACGTAACGCTATAACCGTTATTATAGTGATCTGCCCCAGTTGCCCAACGGTATGGGACACTTCACGCACCCCGGGGATAGGTCACGTTTATATATAGGGGTATAAGAGGTTCTAGTGCACCCTTTGTCAATATGTAGGGGTAGAGCTATTCTTGTGTAGGTATGCCATTGATAAAATGTTTTATAAAGATGAAAACTTTTTAATTTTATTAAGTGGTGAAGCTGTAGTGACAGGGTTTATTTTTGGCTTAAAACATGGTAAAGGTGTAGTTTTCCAACCTACAATCAGGGCCGCGCCGCCCCTGTGTGCGTCGCACACAGTCGCCAAGACAATATAGACATCAAAACGCAACCCGATGCGGTGAGTGCGACGCAAGCGGGGTGGGGTCAGGGTCACCGGGAATCCCCGACTTTAAGGAACGAGAGAGCCAAAACAATTGAAAAATCATTCAATCGAAAGTGTGTGCAAGGTGCGCATTGATTTTTTATAATAAGAATAAGTTCTAGCACTAAAAACAATATATAGTTTGTGTGTTAATGATTGTTTTAACATTTATTTCGGGCAAAATTATGTAACAAATAATAAAAAAAATAAGTTGAAACATTAAGATTCGTAAAAAAAGAGGCGCTTCATAGGTTTTGCACACAGGCGCTGTGGGGGGTCGGCGCGGCCCTGCCTACAATTAACACAATACAACATCCCTGGAGGGCAGAGGTGTACCTAATATTACACTCACATTTCGTCAGTTATGTTTAAGCCCCATGTAATACGGGCGAGCCTATTGCTATTAACAGGGGGGCCAGGCTCCGTGGCTGCCACTGAGAAATTCCTGATGAATAAACCCAACAACACTTTGCCCGACCCGGGAATTGAACCCAGGACCTCATGCTTAGCAGTCGAGCTTGCGACCACCCGACCGAGCAATGACCTTGATGGACTGTTTAACAACTCTCAGTAGACCAAATTAATAATTTAAACCAATGGTGTTAAAAAACGCAACGGCAACGTTGGCTATCAGTTGTCAAATAACATTGACGTATGGAGACGTTGCTGGCAGGTGCCTTGTTTAGCGCTTAGCGCCTAGCCAGCCGCCTTGCGAGTAGCCAAGTGAAAGGTTCTAGAATTTTCGCTTCCGGGCACACTGCGCGCTTGGGGCTTTCGCAAGTCCTTGTATGGCCACCACCCAAATCTAAGAAGTCACCAGATAAATAAATAAATATCGCTGGACATTACACACAGCGCCATCTAGTGCCACAGTAAGCAACTAGGCTTGTGTCGTGGACACCAGATAGTTGATATACTACATATACATATACTGTTTGTTTGTAAATACATACTTATTATAAATATAAACATCCATGACTCTGGAAACAAATGTCCAGATGTTAAGTCACTAGACCCTAGTCAGTGCGTAGAGCCTTAGTGAGTTAATAACTATAATATCGCTACAGTCAGCTTCACGATGTGGGTACGCCCCTTGAAAGCACCTACGTACCAAATGGGGGTCCCAATTGATGCAGCCCACCGTCTATCACCCCTAGCACATCTCGACTGAATCGTAAGGTTAACAAAACAGCCTCGTAACACATACACATACAATTTAATTGAATGATATCTTCCCCCTGCGTCATGCTCATCATCATAAATGACTGTACGTCCCCACACTACAAAGTTCTATAGAACTTCACAGTCCCCCATAAAAAATGTACCTCATACATTTCCATTTACCTCGTCTCTTTGCACTGAAGAAAAATGTAAAGTATTTTTCTTGGCGTTTCTTCCTGAACTCAGTTTTATTAGTACTAAGTGCATTGGTAGACGACACTTTGTGGGCAGAGATTTTTTTTCCTTATAGGATGGTCGTTCAATATTAGCTTTAATGTAACTTGCCTTGTTAGTAAGTTAGTTTTGTATTGATCAAATTTTGCAATTGAATTTCAAAACAGGGTCCCCCAACCAATTGAGCTGAAATTTAGCACACACCTTTGGTCCTGACTTGAACTTTTTTTTTTTTGATTATGTACTGAATTTTAATTGTATTATTTTATTTTTGAATTGTAAACGTTAAAATCCGTGTTGTGTTAGTTTTTAATGAATTTTCGACACAATGTGAACATTGTTTATGAAATAAATGAATGAATCGCATCGCTTCCTCATCAAATCCTCAATGGTACGGGCCTAAAACTTTGTATACGCGTTCAATATTGGTAGATACAGCAAATTTTCTTATTTTGAATTGTTTTTTTATACAACAAAGTTTATTGTATAAAAAAACCAATAAAAAAAAACCAATCAAAACGATGTAAAAAAATAATTTTTTACATCGTTTTGATTGGTTAGTAGTACTGTTGGGACTTCGTCTGCAGAATCGATTGCATTTCCCTGATGCTAGTATTTCGCAACCCTGGGATTTCGAATGAGAAAGAGAAACAAAAAAACACCAACCTGGATAGGCAGGATCGGAGCTAGGTACCCGCTGCACTCGGGACTTCTGGGCCGGCCGGCGTAACGAGTGTCCAATCCTTATGGTTTTCTGGATTCCACTTCACAGTATGGTTAAGAACACTAAACAGTCAATCAAATTCTGGCGAAGGGTTTTTTTTGTATTTTTTTGCAACATTAATACCGGAGCTGCGCGGGAAACGTGTCGACCACACTTCGCTTGGGTTTTAGACAGTTTTTGTGTGTCGCCGCAGTGAGGCGCGGGCGCTGCGCCTTGCGCGCCGGAATGGCGCCAATTTTTAATTTAGAAGTGAAACAAATTGGATGGGATTGTTTAAAGGATTGGTTTAATGTTTATTCATTTTCCCCCACTCGAAATCGACCAGGATTTCGCAAGTTAAAGGACTGCCAGAGGTCTACTAGCAGTGCTCGAGAAACATAAAATTTAGAACTTAACTAGTTGAATTTGAACAATACTGATCAGTATAGGTACAATATTGCTCGAGAAATAATATAATAGTTAATTAATAGGTAGCGGACAGACCTTAACTACTGGTCTGCGCATAGTTTTACCGTTTGCAGTTCGAAGAGTCACAACCCGAACTATGTTATCTGATCCCGGATGGATCTGTTCTATACGAGCTAATTTCCAGAGTAAAGGTGGAAGATTAGGGTCATTAACAAGGACTAAATCGTTCAGTTTAAGGTTGGGTGTATTTGTGAACCATTTAGTTTTTTGTTGAAGTGTATGCAGATAATTACGTTGCCAAGCAAGCCAAAAACTTTGAGTAATTTTCTTAAGCATTTGCCAACGAGAACGTGGACATAAACATTCACTAACAGGTTCCTCAGGTAGTGAAACTAAAGGACCTCCCGTCAAGAAATGTCCTGGAGTCAGAACGTTCGATTCTTGCGGGTCCGGAGACAAAGTACAAAGCGGGCGCGAATTTAGCACAGCTTCCACCTTAGCGAGGATCGTAATAAACTCTTCAAGGGTTAAAACTTGAGCGCCAACTACACGCTTAAGGTGATATTTGGTGGACTTTATGCCACTTTCGAATATGCCACCGAAATGTGGTGCACCTGGCGGGTTAAATTTCCATTTTATTTGACGGGTAGCTAAACCATCTGATATTTCAGAGTGATGTTTGCGAAGCTCACCGATTATTTCGTTAAGATATTTGTTTGCACCTACAAAGTTGGTGCCACAATCGGTAATGGTTGTATCACACATCCCGCGACGGGAAACGAATCGATCTAGAGCCGCGAGGAATGCTTCTGAGCTCAACTCAGTGACGGCCTCTAAATGGACGGCTTTCGAACTCAAGCACACAAAGAGGGACATGTATGCCTTATAGGTTTTAGCTCCACGTCGACGACTTTCTTTTATAATGAATGGACCACCGAAGTCAATTCCTGTGGTTTGGAAGCATCGGGAGGGCTGCAGACGAGCAGCTGGAAGGTTGCCCATCAGGGGTTGACTAGAAACTGGTTTGATTTTAAAGCAGCACACACACTTTGAGAGAACAGTACGAATAAGTAGTCTTAACCCAATTATCCAGAACCTTCTTTGAATTAGGGACTGTAAAGTCCGAGGGCCGCAATGCAGATATTTTAAATGGAAATGTTCGACAATCAGCCTCGACAATGGACTTAATTTTGGCAAGAGGAGAGGGTGTAACGCAGATGGCGATAGATTAGCCTCATCGATGCGTCCCCCCACTCGCAATAAACCATGATCATCCAAGAAAGGAGACAGTTTTTGAATTGACTTGTCGCATTGTTCTTGATTTTTCACTTGACTGACTTGAGACGACATGTAATGGTCTTGAGTAAACTTGACTAGAATTTTCATTGAGTTCTCAAGTTCAGAACTACTAAGTGAGGAGAAATTTCTATTTGAAGGAACAACCTTTGCATTTGATATGAAACGGAAGCACCATGCTAAAGTTCGTTGAATCTTTGTCAGCGAAGAAAGTCTAGAAGTTAACGTCAGCAGTGGATTATCAGATTCAGTAACGTGTAGGCAGCTGGGAATGGAAGTTTTTAGTTCCGGCAGTTCTGCGTTTACGAGCAACGTACGTTTGCACGGCCATTTGTTAGGCGACATTTTCAACCAAGAAGGCCCACTCCACCAGAGTGGGTGATTGATTAACTCTGAGCAGAGAATACCGCGACTACAACAGTCGGCCGGGTTATCCTCAGTGGAAACATGAAACCAAAATTCGGGACTAATTAAATCGGTTGCTTGCACGACTCTATTTGCGACGTACATCTTTAACAAATGAGGTGCTGTGTTTAGCCAAGACAGAGTAGTGGTGCTATCCGAGTAGGTTTTCATAGAATTTAAGCGAATTTTATCCTTGAGTAAGTTGTACATGTGTGACATAACTTGCGCTAGAAGCACAGCTGCACTTAACTCAAGTCTGTTTATCGTTGTCGGTTTTAACGGAGCCACTCGAGATTTACCTATTAACAGGTGAGTGATCGTGGTGACTTCATCCACCACAACACAAAGATAGACGCAACAGCCATACCCTTTCAGGGAACCATCACAAAACCCTACCAAATGTACTTCGATAGGACTAGTATGCATAATCAGTCTCGGTAGGGAAATATGCTGTAAATCAGATAAGTTGGCTGCTATCAAATGCCACGCTTTGGCTAAATGTGATGGAATAGCTTCGTCCCAACCTAAGTTTAAGCGCCACATCTCTTGTAGAAGTGACTTTGCAGAAAACACTACCGGGCTGATCCAACCGAGCGGGTCGAAAATGCGAGCCACTATAGAGAGGATAGATCTCTTAGTAAATTTAACGTCAAACGAGTCTGAAAACTTGTAGGAGAAATTGTCGCAGGATGGATTCCATCGTATCCCTAATATCTTGACAAACTCATTTCCAGCATCATCGAAGGATTTGGAAGTCTGGAGATGATCAGGAGGAACATCAGACAAAAGACTTGGAGTATTCGTACTCCATTTACGAAGTTCGAAATGACCTTTTGACAATAACGAGGTAACATCCTCCTTTAATCGTTTCGCTTCATCAAGAGTTGAGCATCCCGTAGTGATGTCATCCATGAAAGTGTCTTCACAAAGGACTTGAGCGGCGCGACTTGAGTATTCAGAACCGTGGTCCTCAGCAAGTTGACGCAGAGTGCGAATAGCTAGGTATGGGGAGCTGCTGACACCATAAGTCACGGTATTAAGTTCATACTCATTCAAAGTCTCGTTAGGCTCATCACGCCAAAAAACGTGTTGATAACACCTGTCCTCAGGACGTATTAATATTTGCCGATACATTTTACAAATGTCAGCAGTGAAGACAATTTCATGAATTCGGAATTTCGTAACTAAATCGACAATATCAATTTGCAGTTTCGGTCCAACATGAACTACATCATTCAGAGAAAGATTATTTGTAGTCCGACTGCTAGCGTCGAAGACTACCCGAAGTCGTGTCGTAGAACTGTCTGGACGCACGACGCAATGATGTGGAATTATGTAACGATCAGTAGTCGAAGAATCTGCAGGCTGCATATGTCCTAGCTCTTCGTACTGGTGCATAAATTCCTTATAATCAGCTTTCAGCTCGGTCTGATTATTAAGACGCCTTTCTAAACTGAGAAAACGATTAAAGGCTGAGCGAGACGAAACGCCCAAAGAAGGTGCATCCTCCCTTAACATTATAGGTACCACGTACCGACCTTCTCGCGTACGGTAAGTACCCTTTTTATACATTTGGTCACAGATTTCGTCTTCAACACCGGAAATTTTACCTTTCGGTGGTTCTTCAGAGTCCCAGAACCGTTGAACGATGTCTTCGAGCGTGCAAGAGGCCGCGAGGAGTGACGTAACGGATTCACCGGGGGTATTGTTAGGTGGTGTGTTATGAAAATATTGGCCACTTATCACCCAGCCAAATACACTAGACAAGGCGCAAGGTAATCCGGGACCAGGAGTGAAACGTGAGCCAGTGTATATTTGATCAAAACACTCGACACCTAACAGTAGATCGATCGGACCGGATCTATCGAAGTCGCGGTCGGCGAGATCAAGATGCTTGTAATGGTCCTTGACGTGCAACGGTAATGTCGACGAAGGCATCATTGAAGTAATTTTAGGTAAAACTACTAAAGATAAGTCGAACTTAGGCGACTTACTCGAATGAGGTATAATCGAAGCGAAAGTATAACCTTTTATGTCACAAACATTACTCTGTCCGAGACCGGTAACGTTCAAGTTACCTTTTCTTATGCGTAAACCTAGGCGGCGCACGCATGTACTAGTCATAAAGGAATCCATCGAGCCGCTGTCAATAAGCGCGCGTGCACACTGGAGCGAACCGTCCGCGTGACGTAATCGCACCACCGCCGAGCCAAGAATCTTCGTAATACTATAATTTGAACTCGAAGTTTGTGACGTCATACAGGTAAGTGTACTAGTACCTTTAGCGGAACTTTCGTTACTTTCGTTGGATTCAGAAGACGTTAATAAACTTTTATTTTCCCCATGTAATAACGTGTTATGTTTCGCGTTACAAACAAAACATGTGGTTTTAGATTTACAATTATTACTATCGTGACCGGGCCGTAAGCAATTGATACACAAGTTTAATTTTTGAACGAAATGTTGACGCTGTTCAAGTGTCATAGAATGTAACTTGCTGCATCGGTAAATAGAATGATTTTCATTACAACATAA
This sequence comes from Xestia sexstrigata, assembly GCA_941918905.2. Taxonomy (NCBI): domain Eukaryota; kingdom Metazoa; phylum Arthropoda; class Insecta; order Lepidoptera; family Noctuidae; genus Xestia; species Xestia sexstrigata. Next base: position 3,031,796 of record OW799210.2, read on the forward strand.
ACAAATTAGTGAGCCCGATGCATTATTATTATTTTGATTCGTAGATGCTACAAATGATGATGACCCTTGCTGACCTTTATTTCGAGATTGTTTATTGGTATTAGAAAAGTTCGATGGATTAGTCGAAACCGAGACAGGTTGACTAACTTCCAGAATCTTTATATAATTTTGTAAATAAAGAATTAAGTCATTGCACTTAGGAATCTCGCGAGTGTTTTGTAACTCGAAACGTTTCCTAGTTTCAAGGTCAAGTGATCGCGATGCGATGTGAAATAAAAGGAATTCACTTAGATCCTCAATTTGTAAAGCACGTAACGCGTTTACGCTTTCATATAACGCATTGGTCCGTTCGGATAAGATTTCGAGTGACGGCTTGTTGACGGGCGTTAAACTAAACATTTTTTCTAAATAGGTATTTGCTAATATGCGTTTATTGTCATAACGCTCTAACAAAAGCTTAAAAACTACAGAATAATTTGACGCGGTTATAGGGACTCCCTTGGCCAAGGTCAGTGCACACCCCGACAAACAGGATAATAGATAATGAAACCTTTCCGTGTCCGAAAGTGAACTATTGTCATGAACAAGCGGCATGTAACTATCCTTGAAGGTCTGCCAGTTTTCTATTCTACCATCAAAACGCGGAATTTGCAACTTAGGTAATTTTACTTGAACATTATAACCTTCTCGACTATGTGCGGGCGGAGCGGCGGCCGCGTGCGCGGGGGGCGCATGCGTCGACGACGTCGCGAGCAAGGATTCGGCAACTTCGATGGACGCATAATACAAGTCATCAAATGACAACATCGCACCAAGATCTACTTCCGACTTGGGGTTCAACTTTAGCTGTAATCTATTAACGTTTTCGCTAGACTCCATGAAAGCAGCTCTAATCTGATCAATCTTCTTGTACCTAGCCTTGAAAGAGGATAATTTAGCACTATCTTGAAGAACAACTCTAGACAAATCGTAGACAATCTGCATACACTTGAAGTCATATTCCCGTCTTTTAAGGGACGTCTGTAATTCAGCTTCATCAGACATTTTAACTTGCGTATTTACGATTTACGAGTTATGAAAGTAGGTAAGTCAGTAACTATCTGAACCGCAAGCGGACAAAACTTATTATGTGTACCTACCTTGTCACTTAATACAAGTAGGGACAAGTTATGAATTTAATTATGTAGGTAAATACCGGTTACAATTTAGACGTTATGACTTTTATTTGTAACAGAATGTAGGTACCTAGGTAATTTCTCGAGCACAACTATTCGACCATGCAAACATTCCAATTAGCCTTATACCAACATCAGTTAAGGCAAGAAATAATTATACGAGAAATAGGTTATTATGTACCTATTGAAATTGAGGTTTAAATTCAAACTTTAAGTCGGAGAATTCTACTGAATTTAGACAACAATGATTAATGAGGGTAAGCACAGTCGTGATGCGCTGGCCAGCAGCACGTTGCGCGAATCCGACTGGATACCTACTCTCTTTGCGTTTTATAGAAAAAATATGAAATGTATTTAGGTTTTTACTTGTACCTTAATAAATTGATAAAACTACACGATATTAAAACGCAATATGTAGGTACTCATTGACCGAGAATTATAGTATAATGTGAGGTTAGGATAGTCCTCACAGGAGGCACCAAAAGAAATGTTGGGACTTCGTCTGCAGAATCGATTGCATTTCCCTGATGCTAGTATTTCGCAACCCTGGGATTTCGAATGAGAAAGAGAAACAAAAAAACACCAACCTGGATAGGCAGGATCGGAGCTAGGTACCCGCTGCACTCGGGACTTCTGGGCCGGCCGGCGTAACGAGTGTCCAATCCTTATGGTTTTCTGGATTCCACTTCACAGTATGGTTAAGAACACTAAACAGTCAATCAAATTCTGGCGAAGGGTTTTTTTTGTATTTTTTTGCAACATTAATACCGGAGCTGCGCGGGAAACGTGTCGACCACACTTCGCTTGGGTTTTAGACAGTTTTTGTGTGTCGCCGCAGTGAGGCGCGGGCGCTGCGCCTTGCGCGCCGGAATGGCGCCAATTTTTAATTTAGAAGTGAAACAAATTGGATGGGATTGTTTAAAGGATTGGTTTAATGTTTATTCAAGTACTAATCCTAAATATCCTAATTTTATTAGTAGGGACTAAGGACACCTATATAGTTAATAACAACCTAGAAAAGTCTAGATACAAAGTTACGTTTCCAAGCATTTTCAATCGCGACTTACGAGTGACAATGCGAAACATGGTCGAGGTTTGTCACATGCAGTTTTTCAAATTAAATTAACATTAAATAATAAGAACATTTTTGTTAAGCTTTACAGCGTTAATTTAAAAGGTTTTAAATCACAAAAGACAAGAAAATGTTAAAATAGTAAAAACGAGTAACCACAATTCTGTGTCGGCACAAATGCTACGAATTTCACATTTTGTTAGCGCTACGGTTAAGGAGCGGCTACGGCGTAGCAATATCGTAGCGGAAATATGCATTTATGATAATTACGTGGCTTTTCCTCACAGCTGCATTCAAAACAACTTTTGAATTGTAAAATATTATGCTAAAATGTGAATGGGAGTATTATTATATAAACCTAGGAAATTGTTGCTAAATGCATGTGTTAGGTATTTTTTAACTTACATTATTTAACAAGATGAATAGGTACATAAGTTGAAATTTATTTTTCAATATTTTAATGCAAATATGTATGCCTTTGTAACCCCTTTACATTTATGATTTTTATGACGTTGTAAGTGCAAGGCTGATTGAAGATAACGGTTTCGCGAGCGATTACGGAGCTTACTTATTATTACCATATTTTTTATGGTATCACTTCAAACTCGTGTGCTTTTATGAAATTTGCCGTGTGGTATCCGGCAGAGTAGAATAGAACCAACCCATTACACTCACGGGTGTCGTATAAGGCGACTAATGTCTGAGGCAGAACACCTTGCGCCTCCGTAGACCAGAGAATGGGCAGCAGCGTTTTCTGTTAGTCTTTCATCACTGCGATCTCCAATCCGCCTGCCAAGCGTGGAGATTACGGCAAATTCCTCCCATCATGGGAGAGGCTTATGTCCAGCAGTGGACGTTATGGGCTGTTGTAGTAGTAGTAGTTATGAAACGTTGTTATATTGATTCAGGTTAACAGGTTTTCAAATTGGTCTTTTTTAAATATCTTAATGTTTAGTAATAATACTAATAAACCTTAATTTCATACCACAGAGATTCCTAAAATTAGAAGACTAAAAAAACCAGCCAAGTGCGTGTCGGGCCACGCGTAGTGTAGGGTTCCGTAGTAGCACGTCACTTTAAAGGTCGTCACTTTAATGGATTTATTATTATACGACTATTACTGCTAAACTAATAAAGTTACCTTAACTGCAATAATTTTCCTTTAAAGTTCATAAAATGCACTAATCATCATTAATTTATCCAGATTTTTCAAGCCAGCAGTTTAGCTTTTAGAGGAGGGGGGGGGGGGGGGGACACGCCCTACTGGTACAGAAATTTGCAATTTAAAGTTTAATATTTCGTAAATGGAGCATTAAATCGACAAACAGTAATGGCAACCCCTAAGTCATTTTAGGAGACCTATTCAACGATACCCTACACGATGGAGCAGACGACGAAAAAAAATCGATCCCTACTTCACATGTAGGGGAGCTAGCCTAAAAAAATTATTTTTAAAAATTTTATATTACCACTTTGGCGGCGTAATTAATATACACACCTCTACAAAATTACAGCTTTCTAGTACTAACGGTCTCTTATCAAAACCTCGGACAGACGGACAGACAGACGGACACGACGAAACTAAAAGGGTTCCTTGTCAGGACTACGGAAACCTTATAAAACGAATTTTGACATCTATACAAGTTAGAAGGGGCACCGACGAACAAACGGTTCGTCTGTGCGTCCCTGTGTATAGTTCGGTTCATATAATGGTGGCTCGGAAGTTAGCTGCGAGTGACGGTCTGCGCAGGAATAACGGTTTAAACTTTATGGCGATTCGGAACATCTTATGTAAAGCTGCGCCGACAACTATTTTAGGGATCAACGGGGCGCAGATGACGCATCGCTTTGTCTGTATAATGCGCAGACCGTCACTTGCCGCTGCAAGTGACGGTCCGTCACTTGCAGCGAACTTCCGAGTCGCCATTAAGTTTGAACCGAACTAGGTAATACTCAATACATAAGGTGGAACGGATACCGATGCCGCCACCAACACCGAGGCCGGCCCAAGTCATTATCACTTTCCCTTGGCCCAAGTCTTAACCTAGAACCTAGCATAAATTCTTATGCTAGGTTAAGATACACACATAGGTTAGGTGCACACATTTGCTACAACTTGTCATAAATAAGTCACCGTAAAATTGTAAATATCATTAGATTATATTCTATCTCGCGAGATTGTATACTCTCGAAAAATTGTGAACCTGTCCCTGATTGGTCGGTCTTACAGCAGGCCGTTCTGTTTGTTTCTTTGGTAAATCACAGATTCATTTTATTTTCACTACAATTTCACATAACTAATTCTAAAGCTGTGAGTTATTTTCAACACGAAATCAATCTACAATCACCAAAACACTGTTTTAAATTCAACAACAAACGAATTAACAAACAAATATGGCGTCGCGGGGCACATGACGTTTAACCAATCACCGCGCGAGGTGCGTTCCGTGTTCACAATCTTTGGAGAGTTTACAATCTCGCGAGATAGATTATAATCTAACGGTATTTACAATTTTACTGTGACATATATAATAACATATATATCTATTTGGTCCTATATTTGGCCCATAACGGTGGAAAATGTAGATACATGTCACTCGTGGGTGGGGTAGTTGTGCCTAACCAAACAGCCTTGGGAAGATATTCGTGAGTCCGTGACCATGCAAATTGAGACGAGCTTAGCAAAGGGGTTTCATCTCCATTTTTTTTATTACAAACATCCTCGAATTTTTTCTCTACAGGAAAATGAAACAAATTTGACTGAAATACAGATTCATCTTATGAGAATACCTAATAACTCCTTAATATCTTATCTTTTTATTACATAGGACTTAAACATAACTGGCGAAATGTGGGTGTGCTATTAGGTACACCTCTGGTTATCCCTTCGGGGATTACAGGCGTGATGTTATGTGTCTCATTAGAACAATAACTTATGCTTACTTACCGTCATACAAATTTTTGTGCTGACTGTGAAAGATAAACGACTACAATAAGATGGAAGAGCATACGCCCATCTCACAGCATCATCACCTCTTCCTGGGTTCCAACCTCATCTACCAACACGGATTCGGATTTGTCCATGCTCCTATCCTTTTCCGTCGCAAGGAACTGTCATTTGCTAGAGCGAGAAACAGAGCAGGAGTGCTATCAGACTCGGCAACATTGGCAATGCGCTCGGCAGCACGATCTGTTTCTCCCTAAGGGCTCTCACACATTCTGAGTTCCTCTCTGAATTCAAAGTCGGAATTCATATTATTAATTAAGAAAGCCCGCAGATGCATAAAATTTCATTAAACCTCCCCCCCACACACATTCTGTTTTTTTTTAGATTATGGTTATAATGAATTTGTATGCATTTCTGGGCTTTCTTAATTAATAATATGAATTTCGACTGAATATTCAGAATGTGTGAGTCCAGTCTAACACGTCACATTGCAGTCTCTCTTACTCTCATACAGTCTAAAAGAGAAAAAAAAAACAAACATTTTACAAATGGCAAACTCCCATAATCAGAAATTCCCGTGTCATGAATTATTCCGTTTGACAGTACGTACCAGGAATACATATTCCAACGGCCGTCTTCGGTTGGCCCTGAATTAAAAAGTAAGAGAATTCATTACGGAAATTAATGTTTTGAGAGTACTTTAGTAAATGTGTGACGAATATATTTTTTGGTTTATTTTACTTATTCTGGTGAGCCTGTAAGGGGAAGTGTTTGAGTGGAGTTTCAGGTAGGTAAAATGTCGTTAGTTTTGTTGCGCATAGTAACATGCAACATGGTAATTTATTAAACTTTGTGTAGTGTCTGGGTCACCAAGATACAGATTGTGCCTAGTTTGAGACCTATTGTTAAACCTCTCAGTTTTCTGTTAGCTCTAACTAAACACCATATTTGTATGTTGAAGAACGATGTGTAAGCTAAATAAGTGAGTTTGAGATGAAGATGGTTTTCAGTGAGCAATTTTTTTTCTTAATCGAATTAAATGTCTAAATGACTCTTCTATTGCACACTCAAGTACTTATCTTCTCAATATTTGAAGACATTACATAAAATTAGTCCAAAAAGTGCGTAAGTATCACTAGACTGTAGACTGATATGATATCTCCAATAGAAGATAGTATTATCTTTTCTATTAATTTCATATTACGAAATTAGTTTGGATTAAACTATCAAAGCACGCATAGCAACTGATATTATTTTTTGGACAAACAAATGATTAGTCGTGTTGTTCATGGATGAAAAACATGAGTGAATGCCGCAATAGTGTAAGTAGCATGTTCAACTAGACGGTTATTAAGGGGCAAGCCTCAGGGTAGCCCACGAAATTAAAACTTTCTTAGATTTGTTGCAATTTGCAGGTCAGTTTCAGGCTCTATGTTAAATAAAATACTAATGATTCGCGACCGTATCACGTATGTGATTAATAGATAAATTATTATTTTTATTTGATTTTTTTTTAATTAAAAATATAATAATTTACAAATTTACAATATTAAAAATTAAATAAATTAGTAGAAAAAAAAAAGAAAGAGATTAATCAGTTGATTTATTTTATCTTTGATAATTTGGTTATTCATTCCTTATTATTTTAATTTAATTAGATTTAATTTAGGTGTTTGTTTTTTTTTTGTTTATCTTATTAATATTTTAGTGGGATTAAATGAACTTAGAGGGTTGTAACCTAAGTTCAATCCCAGACTCCAACATAGTTGGGAAAAGGCTAGGCACATAACGATGATCGAATAAAAGATATCTCGTAGTCGTGTTGTTCTCGTTTGGGAAGTCCCCAAACGAGATTTTAACAAGTAGACTACAGTATCTTATTCGAAATACTACTTCATAAAAAAGTAATCAACTACACTCAACATTTACATAATAAAATTCTCATTACTTCGCCAAACAAGAGCTTGACACTCAATTTTCAGGTCATCTCTATTCCCGGAGCCCCCGAGCCATTTTGTTTTAACAAATTTCCACGATAACTTATGTTTTTCAATCAGCGACGAAAAAGCATAGGGGTGTAAGGAAAAATCCTATATAACTTGGGAATACGATTTACATCGACGTGTCCTCGGGGCATGTCGTAAAAATTCGCGTAAATTTATGAAGACATATACGGGACGCAGAGGCAGGTTGTTTTAATGTGTATGTATGGTCGAAGGAGCGCGATTGCGTAATGTTATCTAGGGATTGATGTATGTGTATTACTGTGTGGTAATATGAAGAAATGGAAGAGAATAGATTGATATTTACTGACTGTTCAGCGGGGTAATTGGGTACGTAAAACACTCACAATACCCTTTTCACATTTCAACAATAATAATATCATTGTGTGATTTACGTTGTCAATCAGACGAACTTTTTAAACAGTAGCATTCGATTTTAATTTTCTTTCATAATTCTTCGGACCGACATAGAATAGGTATGTGGTACGCAATTGGGGTTCAAAGGAATGTTGTTTCGATTAAGTGCAGGTATAAAATGCGTGGACATTTACTTCAATGTTATTAATGGACCAATTCATTAGTCATCTTTTTATCGTTCGATTATATTTTAGCGGGTTGAATTACCCGCCCCTTTTTAAGTGAATCCAAAAGACTAGTTATAAAAACCATTGCCCCGCCCTGGTTATTTTCATCTAATAAAAACATTCACGTATACTTCATCACATAAACAAGATATAACAACACAGATATACATCATAAAACACAGTGTACAGGAATAGGTCGGTAATGTGCAAATCTAACATTGTTGGGTAATATCGCGTGTGAAGATCTCATATCGCAGACACGACGTTATTCGCTTCGTTCGTAGTTTTGTTGTGCCACGGCATTGTTTCTCACTGGTATTATTTAGATAATAACATGTTTTCCGTTTGCTCATTGAGCCGCGAAAGGAGGTTTTAGTTCGGTGAGGTTTACTCAAAGATCTCCATTACTAGAAGACAAAATTGAGACAGCAATACGCCAATGCGTCTCGACTATTTTCGTTTTTGTTGCAAATAGTATTGATCAGATAGTTTTCATTGATTTAGTTTTGAATTTGTGTTTAAAAAAGTCTTGGTGCAGTGAATGTTGAAATAGCCCATGATTGGTGATATTCAGGTTCTTCTGGCACTGTGGCGCATCCAGTCTAGCTTTCACGGACCTTTCTGAAGACTAATATTTTGACCACGTCAAGATATACGTTCATGTTCGGATCAGCTACGCTACAGCTGGTTGCCTCTAGTGGTCGCAATCGGAGGGTTCGATTCCTGGGTCGGGCGGGGATATTGGGTTTGTCCATTAGAATTTTCTCAGTAGCAGCCACGGAGTCTAGATTTCTGCTCGATTGATGGCAATAGGCTCGCCCCCTATTACATGGGTATTAAACATCACCTCTGCCTAAACCTTCGGGGATTACAGGCGTAATGTTATGTTATTTTGCCTATACCGTATTAAGCCGAACCGTACACGTGTGAAGCATCCTTATCAGCAGACCTGAACAGAAAGAATACTTATAAAAAATGGTTATGTTTATTTCCTTGATGTTTATTTGGTTTGAGTACATTGAGGAATATTTCTTGTTGGATGGGCTTGCAAATTGTTATTATTTGGTTTCTACGAGAATGATAATTCGTTATTGTTATGTCGAACTTCTAAAGCTTATTTCGGTAGCATTTATTATTTTCGCACTGTCTTAGTTTGTTCCCCTAGCTATTTTATATTTCGTCAGATTGCGTTGCTTAACTCCATAGAATTCTAATTCTTCAATAAAAAAATTCAAATCCCTTAAACAGATGTTCATACATATTAATAAACCACAAACTTTAACATCACAATATTATCAAATCCAAATCATCAATCAAATCCGCACTCGGCTCATGTGGTGGATTATAGCCCATTCCCTCTCATAGAGAGGAGGCCTAAGTCCCAGCAGTGGGAACATTAATAGGCTGATGATGATGATGATGATGAATAGAAATGACGTAAAAAGACCCTTACAAAAGTCGAAAGGTACTTCTTCTTCCCGTCATTGCCGTTTTTTTTTGTTCCAGCTATAGTTGGTGCCAGTTAAGATGAGAATAGCGGTCATTGACCCACCTACATTTATTAACCTTCTTAACTTTGAAAACCAAAAATAAGCCTGTTCAAGTCTTGAATCGCCATCTATCGTGATCTTTAACATTTTTTCTAATGTAAAACGATACATTGTTTAATTGTTTTGGTTCGTACGAAGAGATATTAGGGAAAGGGCAATGACCGCTATTCTCATCCTAGCTGGCACCGACTATAGACGATACCTATGAACCTTTGAATCATTCCCACTAGTGCTAGTGCACTATTTAATGCATCCATTGGCACAACGCTTTGAGTGCGTTACATTGAGCGAACAAAAAAACACCCAAAAAAGAAGTCAGTTTCTCAACAATCATTTTTGCGCACTGTTACTTAGTTTGATGTACAGAATGCTGACGGTTTCGTGAAGGCTCGGTTAACCCCTAATAAGATAAAATTAATGTCTCGCAAGTAGAACGAACGTTATTTAATTTGGAATCTGTGCCGTAACCGTGCCGGCACGGTTTCGAAACCGTGCCGTATCTCACCGTACCCGGGATATCTTCTCTTGTTGTCAATTTTATTACAGCCTTGATTTAACGCGTTCCTAATTGTATTTCCAGCCTGCTTTCAGCGGAAAGTATTGCCAGTAACTGTTGCCATAGAAACCAAGGGGTATTATATATTGTAATTTCATATTGGCAGAATGTTGTCATGAGAACAGAGTTATAAGGGGAAGCCGGGGAAAAAGATATTATTCCCGAAAATTGGCTGTGGGGCTCTGCAAATGGGTATGTTTTCCAAGTGGTTAGTCAAATGCTGGAGGCTATATTTACGAGAAAACACAAAAAGAAACAAACACAAAAACGATGCTAATGTTTTTAAAACCCTCTTTATAGGCAGGAAGTTGTCTACAAAGAAAGCATTTGGATCATTAGAACAAAAATAAAAGATTTTTTTTCCCGGAATAAATTACTCGTATTGTCAATTCTGGACAACCTCCCCATTGTTCCATAATTTACTAAGTATTGAAGTTTCAAATGACTGCTTAGCAAAAAAATAAATTTTCTTTCTAGTTCAATTTAATTAAAAGTATTAAAACAGAATATTTGTTGTCAAACCTGATGTAATGTAGAGTTGTAAAACGTAGAAATCTTTGTTTGAAAATTAACGTTAATCTCGTCTCACCGGGAAGACCTGTTTAAACTTTTGAACAAAACTTTGTAAATACAGATTAAATATTTTAAAATAAGGTTGAATGAAGGAAGGTTTGGTAACACAAACTTTGTAACTCATTTCGTTAATTAACTGGGGTTGAAAGAATAAAAAGTGCAATTTTAATTAGTACGTGGACGACAGTAGAATATATAAGGCAATGAAATCTACTTGATTGCTATAGCTGTATTAAATAAAGTAAACATTATATCAACATAGAGCACAAGACATTGACAGGAGGATGCTGTTGGTAGCTAAACTGCGTTCAATTTAAGTGAAACCTTTTTGTGAAAAAGTGTTGAAAAAAGAACATGGCGGCGGTAATTCTGACAACGCGCAAGAGGTCGTCTTGTTAACCTCACAGCAACCTGGCATAAACTGACAAATCCGCCTAACTTAATCTATTTTACCGACTCCATCTTACTTATTAAAATTAGTACTCAAATGTAGGCAAATAAGTATGTGATCTAACTCCAATCAGAGCTCGGCAGTGCTCGTAAAACTTCGGTTCACCTCGTCATTTACGAGCTAGCATAATTTATGAGGTTACCTATATTGGTTCTGCTGACACCGAACGGATATCTTTACGGGCTAGTAATATATTATTATGTCATATGAAGGATGGCTGCACTTGGAATTACTGGAACATCATTATTCTTGACTAAGATTTAGTAAAGGTTCTCCGTCTTGCTCTTGTCGATTGCAGCCCTAACATTGATGCACACACTAACCCTATTTTTTCCTTTGTTGACTTGATCAGATTAAAATAGCTACCTGAAAAAAATATGATTTCCGAATCAATTTATAGAAAATCTTATCCATTCACTGATAAAAGCAAGGATTTATTAAAATGGTTGTAAAATGAAATTTTACGGTCAACGACCAATCACTATGCAGCTATAAAAAAAAACAAAAGCCGCTTTGTAATATTGGAATCGATTGGAATATTTAATTAAAAATCGGGATGAGCCGCTGTCGATTACTCCCACGCTCCCTCCGAGGCACTCTGAGGTAACAATATTGAGCAGAGGCTGTATCTGAAATGTGTGTGCTTCAGAATGATTAAGGGAAAATAATTATGTGGACGGTTTATGGTTTTCCTTTTTTTCTAATTTGGAATTGGCACGTCTGTTTTTCTTGTATTTATTTTTAGTAATAAAAAAATAGAGGTGGAAATTATGTGTTCGTATTTTAAATATCATCATGGCTTTCATAAACCAAAATGTCAATCATTGAGCTTACTACTACAAGAGAAGACATCGCGAACAAAATCTGTGCTCCGTTCAAATGCTGTCAGCTGGCTGCAATTCACTCAGTCGCTTGCTCGCTACAGAATTATTTATACGGGGTTAGCCGCCCCCCGCGCGCCCCGCACTGCGCACAGATTTTGTTCACGCTGTCTTCTCTATACGTAGTAGTAATAGCTCAATGCCTACAACATTGTTTGACTATGAAATAAACCAGTCGTGATGAATATTTTTGAAACCAACAAAATTTAAGCTCCGTTGTTACATCCAATTTTATTTTTTTTTCTATTTGAAATATACAGGACATAATTATTTTCTGTACAGAAAACTTTTGCTTAAAATTCTTGCTTATTTAGAACTTTTTAGGAAAAAATATACGTTTGTTCCTAAATGTAACTTTTTCAAACAATGTTTTTGTACGTGCACTCAGGCTTTGGTAAAGTAACCGAGTTCGACAACATTGAAGTCAAAAGAAAATAATACTAACCTACGGCTTTACAACATTCCTTTTTTTCAACATTTTAAGGCCGGAATTCGTACGAGTATACATTGTGTTCTCCACTCGCATCTGCGACGCTGACGTCAGCGGCGCGTACGTTGCTTCGGTATATTTTTTTTTTGATGACGTACGCGAACGACCGTACGCGACCGACATTAGCGTAGCAGGAATTCAGGCTTAAGTGTTTTTTTATGGTCTTTTAATTGTATTACTGGACCAAGATTCCATAGACGCCAGACCTACGTCATTTTATGAAAGCTTAAACTTTTTCTTTGGAAAAACCTTTCCATATGTACAATTGGATATTATGAAATGTCGGTCGTGGTGGCTTTGGCAGATAACAAAGATGTGCTTATTAGCTACTATAAGTTAAGTTAGTATAATTTAACATAGAGCGATAATGTAAAGCGATCCATCCGTGATCATTGCGCTTGCAGAGCGAGCGGCGTCATATCGGGAGCTCATAACAACAACAACAATAGCCTATCACGTCCACTGCTGGACATAAGCCTCTCCCATGATGGAAGGAATTTGCCGTAATCTCCACGCTTGGCAGGCGGATTGGAGATCGCAGTGATGAAAGACTAACAGAAAACGCTGCTGCCCATTCTCTGGTCTATGGAGGCGCAAGGTGTTCTGCCTCAGAAATTAGTCGCCTTATACGACACCCGTGAGTGTAATGGGTTGGTTCTATTCTACTCTGCCGGATACCACACGGCACAGGAGCTCATAATAATGAATAATCACGGAAGAATCCCAAAGTGACATAAGTTTAAATGCCTGCCATAATATCTTCCTACAGGTAATATACTTATAACACGGTTTGAAATTAAGTAAGCAATAGGCAGTATAGAACGAAATGAAAAGTTAATGGCCGATCAATGTCAATTTTGATTGCTATACTGAACTTTCATGATTCCTGTGCCAAGATTTACGAGGTCAATGCTTTTACAAACAGACATTTTTAATTTATTAGTGTACGCAACGCGGGAATTTAGACTTCATTTAACGAATTTAATGTGGAAATTATAGAAAAGTTTTGTATTACAATTTTTGTTTTTATTTTGTTGCCAATCAAACTGATTTATGGTTCCAAAATGGTAGATTGTGTCCAGTTATGCAGATTGAACGTGTAAAGCAAATATCTATAAAAGCATTATTGTAGTAAAATGCGTGAAAAACTAAATAATGCTGTCTTAGGCGATTTGATTTGCACACAGGTTAAAAGTTTTTCATTAATTTATGTAAAATTTTAGACGACGAAAAACTAGCTTGTATAGCGCTGTACATAGACAATACTAAGTGAGAATATGTATGTTACTATGTACCTATATGACAGTACGTAATAAACACAGTTAGTTGTTCAACTAACTGTGTTTATTACTATGTAACGTTACAAAGAAAAACAAGATTCTATCTCAGTAGAATCTACGTCTGTCGCTACAACAGACTAACGCGATGTTTATTACTTCCTATTCTGTGCCAAAACAAATATATTTGTCTAGATCTCCGAAGTTTGTCTCATCATGAACATAATTCATGCAAGAATTGTTTGTCCAACATTGATTAGGTTAGGTATTTAAAAGTGTTTGTCACCATAATGGTTCGGTCAAAGGTCAGTATGGACATATTGCGGACGCGGTTTCACCAGACTGCATTATCTCACAGAATTTGACCGTTCCTTAAGGCCCAGACTAAAAAGGCCAAGACTCAAATCGTCACATTCATTGAAAGCCACATCGCGTCTCTCGTCTCTTCTATGATTGGTTGACACAGTACCGCTCCGCTCTTCTCCGCACGGCCCCGTTCGTCTCCGTTTCAGTGGAGTCCAGGACTAAAGCATTAGGTAGTAGTTCCATCATGGAACTGTTAATCTTACTAGTGGAACTAGTGGTAAAAAAAATCAGCACTAGTTCCATTATTTTCAGATTCTTTAAAAATGGAACTAGTGGTTATAAAAAACAACACTAGTTCCATCATGGAACTGTTAACGGTACTAGTGACAATGAAGGAAGCATACTGGGTGGATTTTGAGACGGGGCTATAAGGGTAAATACTTTTATTATTGTGGCTTCAAGCAAATGTTTTAAGGAGTTTGTCCTTCACTTTTTAAGTAATTGCTAACTGCATTTATTGATATCAAAAAATGGTATGGTGCTGTAAAGACTAGACCGCATCATAATAATATGACGTTAAATTATATACTCTTCACGCTATTCAAAATGAGAAATGCTATCTGTGTTAATTCATGCTCCCATAAATCTTCTAACTAAATATAATGTCTTTATAGACCATAAAAACACTAACAAAGCTGAACAATTTCCACAAAACAAACTTTCTACTTTCGTAGCACCTTCCATAACGTCTAGAATAAAACTTTGATAGACAGAACAGATACACGTAAAGCTTCTTCTAACTAAAGTTTAGTTTTGCCTAGCAGCATCATATCGTGTATTGCTAGCCTTTTAAATTAACTTCTACGGGTCGGTAGCATTACTTTGACCGCCAGACAGCCTTGAGTGAGTGATCATTCAAATTCGTTCGTGAATTTATTCATATTAATATATTTAGCGAGTGTAATGTCCTTCTGGCGAAGTTAACGCTATCCGTTGTTAAAAGTTAAGAATAAACTGATAATTGGTGAGTAATGATTTGGAGGAGCTCGTGGCTAAATAATAACAGCCGCTCGGGTCGATCTTTAGGTTAAGCCGTGCTTGCCTAGGTTGGTCAGTGCATGTGTGACCACCCTTAGATATCGAGTTTCCTCCGTGCCTCGGAAAGCACGTTAAGCTGTTGGTCCAGGTTGTCAATTATAGATCTTTGACAGTCGTTACAGGTAGTCAGTGGCCCAAAAAGTCTGACTAGCAGTCTTACCAAGGGCTGTCGTATTACCCAGTACTAACTGGTGTGTGGAGGTCATATAGGCAGTCGCTCCATGTAAAATACTGGTGTTCAGCTGCATCCGGTAAGACTGGAAGCCGACCCCAACATAGTTGGGGAAAGGCTAGGCAGATGATGATGGTCAGTAATGGTTTTGTTTGTACGGCATTCTTGTTTTTGGAAAATACTGTTATTTAGCTGCATCTGAATAGACTGGAAGCCGCCCCATCAGTGTTGGGAAAAGGCTGGGCAGATAATGATGAGACGTGTCTGTTTGTGTGAACGGAAATTTTGAAGCGGTCTTCACAATCATTTAGTCATAGGATTTATTCCGGAATGTTTAAACGTTCCAAGGGGCCAACAATACGGTAAGCGCATAAGGTCAGTAGACTGTTCAGAAACCCTTACCTCATGAAGAATACTGGAATATAAGGGAAAGCCAAACTTTAAGGCTTGTACGAAAATACCGCCACTATGGTGGTGGGGCAATGGTGTCGATTCTGTTGTGCACAAACTA
This sequence comes from Xestia sexstrigata, assembly GCA_941918905.2. Classification (NCBI taxonomy): domain Eukaryota; kingdom Metazoa; phylum Arthropoda; class Insecta; order Lepidoptera; family Noctuidae; genus Xestia; species Xestia sexstrigata. Next base: position 3,047,442 of record OW799210.2, read on the forward strand.
AACTTTATTTAGGCTATTGCTATCTTTTTCTTTCTAATAAAACGAGAAAGAGACGGACGTGATTAAGAGCTGTCAAATTTAATTGGAACTAATATTTTCATACAAATGAAGGGTGCACGTAAAAACATGTCGAGTAGAGTAGTTTGACATCTCTAACATAGTTCATAGCTATAGCCGTCCTTTTCTCGCACTGCCTTTTAGTAAAAGATAGCAATAGCCTAAATTAAGTTTAGTTTGTGCACAACAGAAACGACACCTAACATAATCTTCTCGTAAAAAAATTAAACTTAAAAAAAAAACCTTTTCAAAATATTTGTCAGTCGATTTGTGTCACTTTTATATTTTTTTCAAATATCAAGTTATGTCTCTGTGATGAGTTAGGTACCTACCAAATCAGTTCTTCAGCCATGTTGTTTTCATTGTTGATTTATTTTTCTCCGGCCCGAATCGGATAAGTAAAGCTACTAACTTTTCCTTCAAAAGTAATGTGGCAGTCATAAAATCACCTGAACAATCTTTTACGAGTCTCGTTGGGCTGCCCATAAAATGAAATCAATAGTATCCGTGTTTTTATACTACTTTATTAGCTCGGGGGTTTAATGATGTCCTTGCTCTTTTTAAGACTTTGTGATGGAATTGGGAAATACTGAAAGGTTTTTTTTGTACTTTGTTTTAAGTGTTAGGTCGCATCAAATAGTACTACATAGTACCTTTTCTGCAGGAATTATTAACTAAATAGCTATCAACTCGAGCTTTTACTAGTAACACACCTTTGTTCCCGTTTGAAGCACCCCATCCTAGGCTAATGATTAATTTCTCCAATTTTCTTTTCCATCCAAAGTGGCAATGCTGCCAGCCTTCTGGGCACTTTTCCTATTGACAGCGGTGTGGACGATTTTTTTGTCACCCTGTGATTATTTTTTAAACTAGTACATATTTTTAGATCTATTTGTAAATAATGTAATAAACTGAATTCAAATAAAAAAATATGATACTAAAATTTTCTCTCGGGTTCATTTTCTTTCCTTGTATTGTATTGTATTGTATAGCGGGCTGGTGTCCGCAACTCCACGTTAAAGCGCGTATTTTGCGTACGGGTGGGAACTTTATTCGATCCACCCTAACTCCCCGAGAAAGGCCAGCAGCGCCTTGGTGTTGCTGACAATCTCGCGGAGAGTACCTGGGTTACCGAAGTACTTTGCCCTGTATGTTGCAACCACTGGGCAGTGCATAAGCACGTGGGCTGCTGTCTCGTCTTCCTCCATGCAGGCACGGCACAGGGGGCTGTCCGTGACTCCTATGACAAAGAGGTGTTTATTAAAAGAGCCGTGTCCAGTAATGGTGGCTGTAACTGTGCGCAGCTGCGATTTGATCAACCGAAGCACGCGTTTGGTGAGGCGGCCGTCGATAGTAGGAAGTGCTTCCTTGTCCTGCCTGCACTCGCCATGGTCTAGCCATAGCTTGTGGTGTTGTACACTAGTTCGGTTCCTTACCAGTGTGCGTAGGTATCCGAAAGGGAGTGGTACGATAGGTTCGGGTCCCACCGCTGCCATGCTCGATCCCCTTCTAGCGAGTTCGTCCGCCGCATCATTGCCACGGGAATCACTGTGTCCCTTAATCCACTGAATGGTTATATTATTGAGATTACCAACCTGGTTCAGGCGTTGATGACACTCGTGTATTAACCCAGAGTTGACTGTGTGGTTGTTTAGTGCTAGCAGTACAGCTATGCTGTCTGAGAGTATACGAATTGAGTGGTCCACAACCTTCCTGGCCAAGATAGCAGATGCCGCCAGGGAAATGCCCATGCATTCTGCCTGCATGAAATACCGTGTTGTGGGCCCCCAGAGGTTTGGCTATGTGGATGTTGAGATCCTCCGAGAAGACTCCAGCACCTGTGCCAGTACCTGTTTTAGATCCATCCGTGAAGATCCGTAGTTCCGCGGGGTTTAATCCCTCGCAGCGGTGATCCTCGTGGAGCTGGATTTTGTACTTCTTATCGAATACGAATTGTTTTGGTATCCGATCGTTTATTGCTTTCGCCAGGGGGAACTCGTTGTGGAATCCCTCCAGTACCGCGGTGTGCTGTGTTTCTTTCTTACCCCAGAGTTGAAGTGTATTAAGGCGTACAGCCGTCATCGTCGCTTCCTGCTGTATGAACAGATGAAGCGGTGGGAGCCCCAGCATGGCTTCGAGAGCTGCGGTCGGGGTAGTCCTCATGCAGCCTGTGATCGCCATGCAGGCTAGCCTTTGCATGCGTTGCAGTTTGATGGAGGCTGTAGTTAGTTTGGTGCGAGGCCACCAGACCACTGCCCCGTAAGTGATCATAGGTCGGATTACCGCGCAGTATAACCAAAGTATAATTTTAGGGGATAGGCCCCACTTCTTACCTATCATCCTCCTGCATTGCCAAAAGGTGATGCAGGCCCTGTTAATTTTATTATCTAAGTGACTACTCCAATTTAACTTACTGTCCAGGATGACTCCCAGGTATTTGACCTCGTCGGCTAACTGAAGTTCTGTATCGAAAAGTTTGGGTAGGCGATAAGGGCCTAGTATTCGTTTTTGGGTAAACATGACTAGTTCAGTTTTCGTGGGGTTCACTGAGAGATCGAACTCTCTGCACCACCGCTCAACGATGCGTAGTGCTTGTTGAGTGAGGTTGCAGATTGTCCCCGTCACTTTCCCTGAAATGAGGATAGCTAGGTCGTCGGCATACCCTATTGTGTAGAAATGGTTCGCGTTGAGTTTTGTGATGAGATCATTTATCCCAGAGGAGCGGGGATAGTACTCCACCTTGGGGGCAGCCTCTGGCTATCAAGGCAATCTGCTGTTCCCCTTCAAGTCGAACCACTCGTTTGCTTAACATATTGGTGATCCAGTCTGTCAGTACCTGTTCTACTCCGTGACGGGAGAGCGCGGTGTTGATGCTGGAGAAGTTAGTTTTATCGAAGGCTCCTTCGATGTCTATGAAGGTGCCCAGGCAGATGCCCTTCTGGTGAATCTCCTCTTCTAACCGGCCGACCACTAGATGGAGGGCGGTTAGTATGGAGTGGGATAGATTTCAAAACGCCGTCCCTCAGCTCTCTCTCGCAAATTCTCTCCAAAGTTTTAAGGAGAAAGGAGGTCAGGCTGATTGGTTGGTGGTGTTTGGCGTTGGTATAATCACTTACCTGGCTTAGGAATGAATATGACTTTCACTTCCCTCCATCCTTTTGGAACGTATCTGAAGGCCAGGCACGCTCTCATTATGGGTACCAGTCTGTTGGCGACAGAGGTCCCACCCCATTGCAGTAAGGCAGGAAAGACCCCGTCCGGACCGGCCGCCTTGAAAGGATGGAAGCCCCGGATCGCCCACTGGAGTTTTTCCAGCGTGATGACTTTGTGTGCATAGCGCCAGTCGTTTTCTGACGGTGTTTGTGTTACCTCTGTCCAGTCGATAGACTGTGTGAAAGCGCAGCCTGGGAAGTGAGTTTCAATAAGGACGCGCGTCGCCTCTTCTGGTGAGGTGGTAAGTGTGTTGTCGGGTTTACGGAGGACAGCAGGCCCAGTCGGGTTCTGCTGTGCCAATATTTTCATTACCCTGTTTGCTTGTTGGCAGGATTCGATGTTGCCACAATATTTGCGCCATCCAGTGGAGCTCCTGAATCTGATGCATTTTTTATAGGATTTTTTGGCCGCGTAGTACGCAATCACGTGAAATACGTGTCCCAATCCTCATCAGCACAGGTGTTCATGGCTCTGTTTAGGGCTGACCTTACCTTCCCGCGCTTACGTTCCAGATCCGCTCCCCACCACGGTTGTTTCCCTGGCGTTGTGAGCGGAGTGGTCTCCGGGCAGGATGAATGGTAGCTGTCTAGCATTGATTTCATGAGATGACTTACACGCTCGTCGATCTGCTGCGTGTCCTCGTATTCCGTAGTTTGTTGACGCAAGTTTGGTTTCGAGGATGCGTGTATAAGCAGCACGGTCAGTGTTTCGCGGGTTTCGCCGTGGCAGTGTTGGTGTTACACAGACCTGAATATCGAAGCGGATCCACCTGTGGTCCGAGCAGGAGGCCTCCTTGGAGTCCTGCCAGCCGGTGGTGATGGCCGCTGCACCCTCCGATGCCAGAGTGAGGTCTATGATTGTTTGGCTACGTCTGTTTACGAAGGTTGGTTCGGAACCTGTATTTAGTAGGGTTAGGTTAGTTGTAAATAAGTAATCTACTAGCGCCTTACCCCTTGCATTTTGTGTGTCCATGCCCCACAGAGGGTGATGAGCGTTCGCATCGGCGCCTATGACAACCTCCAGCCCAGTGCTCTCGCAGTAAGTCACGAGGCGGGCGAGGTCATGCGGCGGCGGCTCTTCTGCCTCGGGCATGTAAGCGGAGGCGAAGACCACAGTTGCTATTGTGTCCCCCCGCTGTATCAGTAGCCTAGCTGCAGATGCCCTGCAACAGAAATCTGTTAGTGGCTGTGTTTTTATGTTACGTGTTTTCTTTCCTTTAGAAAGCAGCAATGCAGCAATGGAAACCAATACTCTTTTCCCGTAATATAAATATGCTAACAAGCACACTGATGCCTAAAATTAGGTTGGAAACAATGATAAATATTTCATTTAAAAACAAATAGAATCCAGCAGCAGGTCCCTTTTCCTCTATACGTCACTTTGACTTACAGATAATTATATTCAACTTTGAATTGAACACTCGATGCCTTTGTTCAGACAAGACTGTTCCTTTTTAATTGAATTTCGGCTTAATTACTTTAATTAAGGATCAGATTCGCTCTTTTACTTCGTCGTAAGTATATTTGTGTACTGGAATATTTTCTTTTTCCTCTTTTTTTTTATTAAAGCATTAATGTTGGTTTTTTATTAAGTTGGGAAGTTTTTTGGGGCATTCGTTTTGCATTTTTATGGGAGAAGAGCGTAATAATTTCTAGACTTGAGTTTATTTTGCCCAATACTGATCAGCTATAAGTGTATTTTATGGTGATTTGTGATGATAAGGTTACGTTCGCATGTGGCATATTGATACAGTGACGTGACTCAGACGCTTGTTTAGAATTCTAGATAGACGCCGCTGATACAGTCTCATCAAGTTACCGTAAACTGTCAAATTTCTCCGAATGACTTTAAACCATAAAATGTTGATGCTTAAGTTCGAAACGAAAAATTTGACATTTAGTAGTAACTTGATGTTCCGTATACCGTTCGAATATATGGCGTCTCTGCTGCGACCTACGCCAAAGATACCATCACCACCACCAGTCGTACTTTCATCATCGTCATTGGCAGGCTTGTTGCACTTCCTGCTCAGCTCCAGGCCAATAGGCCTCCTTTTTTTCTGCTCTGGTCTGCTCTTATCATCTGCCTAACCTTTTCCCAACTACACACATCAAAAATGTCTAGGGATCAAGCATTTTTATGCGGATTTCTTGAGATTGAGATGTGGCTTTGTAATAAATTTATGATTTTATAAATTTATATGGATCCTTTTTGGTGCATTTCATAATTTGAATCAGGAACTCTCAATCAAATTCGAGTAAAAGATGAAAATAAGCTGTCAATATTTTCCCTATAAAAACATACAACGCATTGAAGACATTATTAGTGCTACTGTTTCCCTACTACTGATTAAAACCAACGTTATTATGGAGCGGCGACGTCATTTAAGCAGGGAAGAAATGCTCAGAGCCGTGGGAATGATAGAAGCTGGTTCCCGGCAACGTACTGTAGCTTTAGCTCTGAATACAAGTCAGAGTGTTATCAGTCGACTTTGGACACGTTACCGAAGCACTGGTACCGTGGCTGAGCGCCATGGAGGACGGTATCGCTGCACCACACGGAGACAAGACCGATACATTCAAATCTTAACTCGAAGAGCTCCAACAATAACCGCCATGATGTTAGCCGTGAGGCTTCATCACTCTTCAGGGAACTTAATTAGCGACCAAACAGTCAGAAACCGCTTGCATGAAGTGAACCTTCATTCCCGAAGACCGCTACGGGTACCACCTATAGCAATGCACAATCGTAGGATTCGATATCAATGGGCTCTTGAACACAGAAATTGGGCAGAAGAACAATGGCGTTTCGTGTGCTTTTCTGATGAGTCTCGTTTTGGTATGAGACCGGATACAAGACGTATACGACACTGGAGAACCCCTGGACGCCAACAGCGATTAAAATCCTGCCAGGAAGTCCATCCTTATAGTGGTGGAACCATCATGGTATGGGCGGGTATTTGGATCGGCGGAAGAACTGAGTTGATTTGGATCAGAGGCAACCTCAACGCTCAAATTTATGCTGAGACGATTGTATCAGACGTCATCGTTCCTCTACAAGTGCAAATCGGTCCCTTATTTCAGTTAATGCATGATAATGCACGACCGCACACCGCAAGAGTTGTAAGACAGACTCTCGCCGCAGCTAACATCAATGTCCTGCCCTGGCCTGCTCAGTCGCCAGACTTGAACCCGATTGAGCATGCATGGGATATGCTACAGAGAAGAGCTCTGCCGAATATGGAGGGTATCCAGTCGCAAGAAGACCTTTTTTTGTTGTTGCAACGAACATGGGCGGCCATTCCACAGCGTGATTTGGATGAACTCATTTTGAGTATGCCAAACCGATGTTCTTGTGTTGTTAGTGTTCGCGGTAGAAACACGGATTATTAATTGTTTAAGTTACCCAATAAAATTTTAAAGAAAACTGTTATTTCAGTCTTTTTTTCGAACTTTAATGTTAGTGGTTCAAATGTCAAAAATCCCTTTATTAGGAAAATGGCAAATTTCTTTATTAATGCAAAGGTGACTTGGTTTATCGTTACTGTGACAAACGAAAACACTTTATTTGATGAATCCTTAAAGAAAATTTTAATTAATATCAATCAGGAGAAAAGTTATTGCAAAAATATATGTTGATCCCTAGATACTTTTGATGTGTGTATGTTTGGGTCGGCTTCCAGTCTAACCGGATGCAGCCGAATACCAGTATTTCACATGGAGCGACTGCCTATCTGACCTCCGTAACCCAGTTAGTACTGGCTAATATAATAATAAACATACCTACATACTTACATAAGACTATAACAGGTATACAAAAACCAATTCAAATAAATAATAATATCACAGACACATATTGTATTCAGAAAAGTGGTTCATATTCACAGAGCCTTTTGTATGTTTTCTCTCATTTTGAATACGATACATTACGGGCCCGTACAAAGGGGGTGAGTAAGTAATCACTTTGGTAGGTTGGTAGGTAGTAAGGTTGTCACCCCGCATAAAAGTGTAGGACCATCTGCTGTAGTTCTCACCGTCTCATAATAACGCTTATGGGGAAGACTGCTCTTGTTTCATTGTTTACACTTTCTATCTTGTTTGTATACAACTTCCGTCTAACTTACGTCTTGTTTGTAGATGTAAACGGGCCCTTCACGAAGACGTCAACCAAGAATTCTGTACGACAAACAGTCATTTTCAAATATCTTTATTTCAAATAACAATAACAAAATAACAATAACACTTACCCGCTACATTACATACACACTAAAATTAAGCACTTTATTAGGCTAGCAATTCGCCTTTCAAAGCTTATAAAAGATACGTCAAACTAAGTAACTCTTCGCAAAAATAATTGCTGGGAAATTACTTTTTTTTTGGGGTGCAAAATCACACACACACTCAAAACATTGGTCTGGATGCATTGAATAGTACGGGGGTCGTAGAGGTATTTAAAGTAAAGTTAACAAAAACTAGTATTTAAATAAAAAGTTTGATCTTAGACCCCCAATATTTCGGTAACTGAAAGGTTCCCAGATGTGGACTAGAACAAAAAAATGATAACAAGTGACAAAAGCGAAAACAAGTGCCTTTCGGCTTCGTTAACTAAACTTTTACACCCCTAGACCCTTTTTTTCTACGGCCTATTAAAATCCATAACTCAATGAATCGAGTCTTGGATTTTAATAGGCCGACTTTGTGAAAAGATCGGAAACATCCCTATATTCCATCTCTGCATAGCCACTACATTTGATTTGCAATATTAAATATTGTAATTCAAAAAGAAGCTCCACTCTCCTTGGCCTTTTCACCTACATTTGTTGATTAAAGCCAGACCTTCAATGTTTTCAATACAATCTACGAGTGCATCGGAGAGTGAGATAGAGTTGTGTATTCCTATAAAGCCGAGAAAATTATTGTAAGCCGAGAAACCAATCCACTTAGACATCTGCGCTCTCCGGATATTACGTTTGTATCGGATGGTGACACTCGTTACGGTGTTACCTTTGGCCAACCACCGTGGCCGCAAATATTGTTGGATAAGAATGTTTCTGCAGAAACCTAATAGTTTAAAATACTTCTATATTCTTAAAAAACATAAATGAGACAGGATTTGTTGTAGTTAAATAATAAAAAGAAAGAATAAATAGGTACTTCGTCTGAATCTACAAGTTTAAACCTATGTTTCACAAATAAATAATTCTGATTCAGATTCTGTTTCCGAAGATTACTAAAATCCTCTAGGTACTCATCTTTGTGAAGTTTATGAGATTTCATGATTTGTTTCATAGTACAAATTGTTAAGGGCTTATACTACCTCAAATGGCTTAGCATGATCCTCCGTTAGGCCTAAAATACTGCAGCATTAATTTTGAAATAAATATATGGTAAAGTTGAGGATTAATGTTAAGTCCTATATTTGGCGAAAACACGATTCCATAAAATTTTCTCGACAGAAAAAAATTCCAAAGTTACCTCTAAACTGAACAATAAACCGCTGGCAATCATAAAATACTTCAAATTAGATCATGGAACTTTTTATACCAACTGAACTAACTATAAAGCAGGTCTTATATTATTTATTTTCTTAGTCCAATCAATAGATTTTTTGTAAATCGCAAAAAACCACTAATTTCGCAATATTCGGCCGCAGTGACTGACGTAACAACCATTTTGTAGTGCAAGCTGATTAGAACTTTATTCTAACAGTATTTCAAACGAAGTTTGAACTACCAAAAATAGAGTTGCTAATTTGAGGTAGTATAGGCTCTTAATAATGAGAACAACGACCTCCTTACCAGGTTTTCAGTTGTTACAATTTACTGGATAACCATAAACACATGAAACATGATTTATGGATGCGTGTTAGGCTCACGGGGATCGCGGAACAATAGAAAGCTAATTATATATTTCTATACTAATACTAATGTTTATTAATATTATAAAAAAGTAAAATTTATTTGTTAGTTTGTATGTAAGGAGTAATCTCTGAAACTGGATGCAACAGGTTATAAATTATATTTATATCATGCATATTAGCCAACCTATTACATTTTTTGAAGTCGAAGTCACGGGCGAAGTGCTAGTAAGCAATAAATAGCTGTATAAATAAAATAATCCATGATAAACGAGGATAAAACAGTTAATAGTGAAGAGGTAACTAACCAAACAAAAAAGAAAACATTTCACCAGAAATTAACGTTGGAACGTTGGAAATTCGGGAAATTCACATCTAGCAAAGACTTTGATGACCGCATAAATTCGGCACCAGTATTCGGCGAAGCTCCCATTTCCAATATTCGGCTACTCGATGGAGACCGATTAAATTTTCAATTAAAATGCACCGCGCCGCTAACACATGGTTTAGCATTGTTTGTTGTCGCACAAAATGTTCCAGTTTAACTATTTAATGCATTGTTTTGGCATTGACTTCGAGATCGTTCACGGTTTATGTTTTGAGTTACATGTTATTTTGTATTTTTGATGAAGGGAGGTGTGCTGGCTTTGGTCGTTCGCTTTCGTGTGAACTAGGAGCATTTACAACTTTTTCGTGTACACTTAGAAAGATTAAAAGCGATTTTGTCGTTAAATTACGGGTTCTACTTTGAGATAAGACTTATTTCCTAATGGTATGGCTTTTGGGATGAGGTCCTGATTTCGATTCCAAGGTTATTTGGGGTTTTCTATCAGGAATTTCTCAGTAGCCATGGAGCCTGGATTTGTGCCCGGTTGATGGCAATAGGGTTACCCCCTATTCAAACACGGGACACAAACACATGGCTGTACATGGGATTTAAACATAACTAGCGAAATGTCGGTATACTATTAGGTATAACTCTGCTAACCCTTCGGGTACCACGGTGTATGTCTTCCAAAATACTATGTTCGTGAAAACCTAAAACGTTAATCAATACAGTAGGAGAAAATCACTTTTTAAAGTTGCTATGTGTTTTTACATTTCATTGCTCGCGACTGTTCTTAGTAAAATTAATCATTTTCAATCTAAATAAAAAAAAAAACATGAAGTAAATTATCAAACCACTTTTCGTGACTGAAAAAGCGAAATTCTGTGTATTGTTGATAATACAATAAATGTCGCAAAATTGCCTTTAATGCTCTTCAATCTCTGATGATTTACTGTACCATTTTACTTTATAGCCGAATTCATAATATTTTATCGTAATTTTCATCCTCAATTGATTTAATGGGCCATGTAATGACAACAATCAATACTATTTATGATGAGATTTAAATTACTGTTGAGCAACCCGAATAGTGGTGTTACCTACGACCACATGGCTATGATAACAATTTTGTTTTCTATACTAAGATTATAAAGTGGTAATACTTGTTTGTGAGTTCGTTTGTGGGGGGAACTGGGGGAACTACCTAATCGTTCACTGATCGAAAACTACGTTATCCCGGAGTGTGCGCTTACAGCATTCCTGTAGACATCCGACTATAATGCAGGCGAAGCCGCTGGCAAAAGCAAGTGTATAATAATATGTAGGTAGGTAAAAAAAAACCAAAAGACGAAATAATAAAATTTCTACAATAAGACTGAACGAGATCAAAACATCTTAAAACTGAGTTAAAAAAAATCGGGAATTCGGGATATTAGTGTCATCATTAATCAATAATACATTTTATAATAGATAGGGTAACATTATTTTTATTTTAGATAGATAGATAGATAAAAAATTTATTTGGTGCACACAAAAGACATAACACAACACACAGAGGTACAATAATTAAATTGAAGGGGCAGGAGGGCCTTCATCAGAACTCATCTCGTGTGATGTATGTGGGTAGGTAGGCAGGTGGGCGTGAGCAGAAAAATCACAAGTCCTTATTACAGTCAAATAAGCAATGTACAGTCTAAGCAACACGACACCAACTTAATTATAACAATAGATTAAACTATCACTCGTATGCAAAGCGATTCGTCACAAGCGTGGTGTGCAGGCGCCGTCTCGAACAAAAGTGTGTCAAGATGGCCGCCCTCACAACCATCGACAATGACGCTTCGCTAGGCTGACTTTGACAGCTAAAAGTCAACCTGACGTCTGACATTGACGGGTGCGCCGTCACGGCCGGACTGACACTCGACCGTCCTCGGGCGATTTTCTGAAACAATGAGTTGCAATCGTCCATAGTTCGTTCGGCATCCTGACAGACGACTAATTACAATTATCACAATGCGCTATGATACTTAAGACTTAAGGCGTGTGTCTCGCACCAATTAAGCCGGATGACACAGCCTCGTCACTAAATAGCATGTAGGTTAACTGTTCACAATTGGTACTATTAGACAAGTCAATCCTTTGGTGGATGTGACCCGGACGACAATATTCGTCTTACTATAATCTGCAAAACATCCAGAACAAGTCAGTCAACTTAAAGGGCTCTGACTCGGACGACTTATTTCGTCTCATAGAACAAAAGTACAGAGACAAGTCAATCTGATACTGACTCGGACGACATATTTCGTCTGACTATTTGGCAGGAAAGAGATTCTTACAGGTCGCTCCGCTTACCTACAACTATGAATCGTCCCGTGCTGTACAAATTTCAGTTTCGTGCAACATTTCCCAAGTCTCAGGATCTGAGCATGTACTGAGAGTGTCTGAGCCTGCTGTGAGCGTCCTCGAATCGGCGGAAACAGTGTTTGAGCATACGGTCAAGGTGTCAGAGTTATCATTGTCATGATTTGAATTAGTTATACTTTCTTCATCTTCCGACGCCGTCTCGGCCTCTTCTGACCCTACAAGATCAACCTATGGGCCATGTACCATAGTCGTGCGAATCAACCTTTAAAACTCTACTGATATAAAAACTGCCAAGCTTGCAGAAACCCTCAAGTAAAACCTCTAACGCCACGGTACTCCAGCCGACCAGCAATCGCATTGCTCTCACATCCATCAAATGGATCTACCATGTGCATCACCCTACGGTGACTACACACTACGGTGACTACACACTACGGTCTTTCCAGACCCCGACCTCCGCCAGAGTTAAACACGCATCGCGCCCCACGGACCACGACTACGTAATAACTCCTGGTACGGTCAAACACACGATACGATACGATATCCGAAAGGGTACTAAAACAGTGGTACACAAGTATGCAACGCACACACTACGCATGTAACGCACACACTACGCAAGCTACGCACGGACTACGTATGTAACGCACACACTACGCAAGCTACGCATGGACTACGTATGTATCTCATACACTACGTATCCACTACGTACGCACTACGTATGCACTACGTTTACACTACGTATGCACTACGTATACACTACGTATGCACACCCTTAAAGCTCCCCGCCCTACAGGTGCCACACAGGCCTCCAGGTGCCACACAGGCTGCTAAGTGCTACCACTTAAGCTTGCTCATCATCAATAAAATCCTTATCAACATCGACTGGTACGTGACCCACTGGCATCTTTCTTAGCATACCCTGTGCATATTTGTAGGCACCCTTATAATTCAACGCTTTCAGTTTTTAATGATGACCGTTACAAAATGATTGTAAGCACTTTTCGGATATTTTCTTCAATTGAACGTGAGCTTATTTACACTGGCGATTACAGTTTAATGATTGCAAAGTGTATCTGTCGTTCCAATAATAAACTTTTCGGAAAATTTGACTCCACATAAGACTTTAGACTCTACATTAGACTCTACATTAGACTCTACATTAGACTCTACATTAGACTCTACATTAGACTCTACATTAGACTCTACATTAGACTCTACATTAGACTCTACAATAGACTCTACATTAGACTCTACATTAGACTCTAGTTAAGGTTTTCCTCCAATCATGGGAGAGGCTTATGTCCAGCAGTGGACGTTATGGGCTGTTGTAGTAGTGTAGTAAGGTTTTCAGACACCAGATTTGATAATGAATTGATAGTGCCACGTAGGTTATAAACATTATTGAAGCAATAACCGAAAATCATATGGAATCACTCTATACAACAACAAAACAATTGCCAGTCCATCGGCACATTGTGTAAAACTGTGAACCCATCGTCAGAAGCTAACCATCTCAGCCGCGTAAGTGCTACTCCTCGCAAAGAGTATACTGCACAGAAAAAGCAGTCAACGTGCACCTCTTACATGCTCCGGCGCTTCTGATGCGGCCACAACAATACCCAGTCCATCGGGTATGCCTTCAGTCCATCGAAAGCATTGTACTTGTAAACAGTGAATCCATTAGAATCAAAACAATTATAATCATCATGGTAACGTACACAACTAACTTGAAATAGTGGCATTATCATCATCGTCACATACAATATCTAATTCAGAGGGAACCTGTTGTTCAGGGATTTTTCTGATCCTATCATGTGGGTATTTGTAAGCGTAAGAGACTTTAGCACATACCTATCTCCATCTAACACCTCTATAACTTTAAAAGGTCCTTTGAACTTTGGATCCAGTTTCAATTGATTTCTCTCCTCATTTTCTATTAAAACATAATCTACTACTACACATCTCTGAATCTTAGCCTTTGTACTGTCAAACCGATTTTTGGTTTAATTGGAACTTTCAACTTTATTCCGCGATGCCTGCTCTCTCATTGCAAAAGGTCCGATCAACATTGGAAAAGGTCCGATCAACAAGTTACAACACAGTAATTCTAACAATTTTTTAACTCTTTACCATAATTCATCATAAGCAATGCATACTCAACTCATGAAACTTTCACTGTAATCTGTGCACCAACACAGTTTAGAATCGCACCAAAGATTCTTTACATATCTGCCGCCACATATGCTACAACACATGAGGGGCTCTGTGCACCAACACAGACAAGAATCGCACCAACGAATCTCAATAATCTAGCGCAATATGTGCTACAACACATAAAGCGCTCTGTGCACCAACACAGACAGAAATCGCACCAACGATTCCTTTAAAAACCCATCGCCACATGTTACCCATGAGGTGCGGTCTAACTGATAACAGACCCATCGCCATCATGTTACTCATGAGGTGCGGTGTAATAGTTTCGAGTATGAGTGTGCAAGCCATTCTTAATCAGATTTGGTCTCACTAACCACAGTCATCTACTATGACATTTAATTCTAGAGGAACTTGGAGATCGGGGATCTTTCTCACACAGGCTAAAATCTTCGAATTACCATTTACTGAACCTTGAACTACAGCAGTTATAGTAACGACAGGATAAATATGCTCAATCTTAATTCTAGACGAAACAGAATTAGCACTCTGCTCCAGAGTGATAACAAAATGAAAACGACTCACCAAAGTACTTTTATATTCCGGCTCGACGATGCAAAGGTCGACTCGTTTCTCCACCAGTACAGCAGCACTGGACCTGCCTGCTATGCAGCGACTGGCAATGTAGCCTGGCGTGCCACACTTGAAGCACACCAGTGAGCTGCTGCTGGCCTGCGGTCGCCAACCAACGCCTGTAGCAGACGACACAGGCAACAGCTTCTTGACGGCGGTCGTCTCCGTCCGAAAATCCACTTGTTTGTGCTTGTTTGCCACATGCGCGACACTTGATTGGTGGTAACGATGAAAACTTCTCGTGTATTTCGTTCCCGGCGTCAGTGCGCATATATTTCTTTTGTTTGTCACTACCCAGGTTAAAGACGTACGACGTACACGAATTTGGCACTGAACAATTCTTTAAACTGGTCCACAACACTATCTTGCTATTCACTGCCTAGGTTTTAAGAATTTGTAAACGATACAAACTCTGAACGATACAAAGTCTTCGTTTTGCATTTCAAAAAGTAACCGTCACTTATTGTCATTAAAACTTAAAAACGGTGTGAATTCCGTTTTTTCACATGGTAAATAACACTTTGTTTACTGTCTGTTTGGAGTTCCAGATATTTCGGCGCTGTTGCAAGCACTATGATCACGGATAAACTGAAGTTATTGCGGGTGGGTGTTTTTTAGCACACTAATCGGTCTACCCTCTTTCTTGTCAGCTTTTTTTCGCGAACTGTTTCGGCAGTTTTTCCCCGCGACATGATTTCATTAGCACGATTTAATCCCACTTCTGATGAAGGGGCAGGAGGGCCTTCATCAGAACTCATCTCGTGTGATGTATGTGGGTAGGTAGGCAGGTGGGCGTGAGCAGAAAAATCACAAGTCCTTATTACAGTCAAATAAGCAATGTACAGTCTAAGCAACACGACACCAACTTAATTATAACAATAGATTAAACTATCACTCGTATGCAAAGCGATTCGTCACAAGCGTGGTGTGCAGGCGCCGTCTCGAACAAAAGTGTGTCAAGATGGCCGCCCTCACAACCATCGACAATTACGCTTCGCTAGGCTGACTTTGACAGCTAAAAGTCAACCTGACGTCTGACATTGACGGGTGCGCCGTCAAAATGATACAATTTACATGATAAAAACAAGGTGCCAATATACAAAGAGAAGGACATATTTAGGAAATAAGTATAGTAACACCATGACATACTTCAAATAAAATAACGATAATATACAAGGTGCGGTGTGCGTCTCAAGGTTGCACCAAATGGGAGTCCAGCTCAGCATGTGTCAGGCATGCACCTGACGCTGATATTCTGCTGGATCCCTGTAGTGACATACGGACGTCGAGCAGACGAGATAAATTGGTGTTGTAATAAAGTGTTATTCATGCGCGTAGTAAAATTAGTAAGTATACCCTCAACTTAAATTAAGTATTTTACAGTAAGTTTACTTACTTAACTGTGTTGGAAACGTTCTTGCTCGTTGATGTGTGTTTATATATATATATATAAAGTTATATTATTATATATGTATATTGCTTACTTATATGAATAATCTTATAATACTAATATTGTAGTAGCGTAGGTGTGAATAAGAATAAGCGATTTGACTAGACTAAATTATGTTTACAATGGATAACTAAAGGTTCATGTGAAGGTATTATACTTATAATTAACCAACAAAAAGATCCACAAACAATGCGATTACTAAGTACCCCCTTGTTCACAGGTATGTGAACGCGAGTTGCGCAACAGATAGACAGGTTGACTCGGGAAGAAAACAATAGCTAGTTATATAATGGACGTGTTCGAAACAGTGATACCCAGCTTTTTTTGCGATTCGATAAGAAACTGCCGCAGTCGAACTCTGAAGGTACCAAGACATTTAAGATTTCTTATCGGCGGGGGGATATTGTTCCAGCATTTGGATGCGGCGTATCTAAAACTTCCCCTGAAAGCAGCTGTCTTGTGGAGAGTTGCTGCGAGCACTGCCTACTCGCGCATTCTCTTTTGCTAGCGATCCAACTCAGTTTATTGTACAGGTACGTCGGCTGCCTGTACTTTATGACTCCAAAAAGTATGCACGCCAAGTGCAACTTACGTCGCGACTTCATCTTGAGGATAGAGTGCTTATATAAGAATGGCGTTACGTGACTTCTTGGTGGGATTGAGAAGCAAAATCGAGCGCAGGCATTTTGCACCCTCTGGATCAGTCGCTCAGTTCTTGCCAATATCCGAGGGCCAATAACTGTATCTGCGTGGTTTAGGTTAGATAGCACGAGGGACTCAACCAGCTGGATACGCAGCTCCTCTGATAGATAAGGCCTTATTTTATAAAGGACTTTAAGCCGATAGAAACAAGTGCGCACTGACTCTGCCACGTGCGCTTCGTATCTCAACCCAACGTCCATGTTCAGACCCAGATTACGCGCCTCATTGACTCGACTGACCGACTCACCCAGCAGGGTAACGTTGAGTGATGCCGGCACTGCGCTGATTTGGCTTTTGGTTCCAAACAGCATGTATTTGGTTTTAGTGGGGTTAAGTACTAAACCGTTATTTTCAGCCCAGCATGCTATTCTGTCAAGATCTTCGTTAAGATCCTTTATCGCGATGTCATAGTCACTTGGCTTAAAGGAGATATAGACTAAATATGGCATAAATATGGTATCTACATTTCTTCAGGGAACTTATGATATCCGCACAATACAAAATAAAGATATTGGGGCCCAGTATTGTGCCTTGCAGGACTCCCCTGTAAACAGAAGTGAGTGATGAAACAAGAGATGAGCCATTGCTCAGTAGTATTTCTACACGCTGCCGACGGTTGGTAAGATAGCTTTGGAACCAGTGTATCGTATTTTGGTCAAATCCATAGTAGTAAAGCTTTGATAGAAACAAATCTATATTTATGCAGTCAAAGGCTCGCGAAAAATCAAGTAGGACAAGAAGTGTGCATAGGCCTTTATCCTGTGCTGAGAGAATGTTATCTGTCACGTCCAAAAGAGCCGTAGAAGTACCACGCTGTTTGCGAAAACCTGACTGACCTTTCACAGACCATAGCGAAACATTGATCGACCTTGTCTGTACGAATCTCAACCACAAAGGGATATCTGTTGAGCCCTATGGCTCACTAGATGGTCACTCACTTGTTGTGTGCGAGTTTAATATTAGGCGTAGTAAATATAAACCCTATACAATTACGTACAGACCCATTAAACAAATAAATAGAGAAGTACTAGATAGTGACTTATCGCAAGTACACTGGGACAACATTTGCGGCTTGCATAATGTGAATGACATGGTTGAGGAATTGAATGAAAACATTTTAGCAATTTACGATGCGCACGCTCCGGTCAAGAAATGTTTAATTAGGGAACCGTCTTATCCCTGGATAACGGATACAATAAAATTGATGATGCACTTGCGGAATGACGCTCTGACCAAGTACCATAAAACCAAATCAAACTCCAAAAAGGCATACTACAAGCAGTTGAAATCTCTGGTGGTAACTTCCATATTTAAAGAAAAAGTTGCATATTTCAACTTTAATATTAATGGCCAAATCAAGGATCCTAAAACATTATGGAAAAATTTAAAAAGAACTGTATTACCAAAAAAACAATTTGACGACATTTCTACTCACTTCAGAGATCCAAACCAAATAAATAATCACTTTTTGGGTGTTCCTGATAACCCTGTCTGCAATACATCGCAACGCACCTTCTTTGAATCCCATCGTTATGGTGATGATAGCTTCGCTTTTTCATTACAACCAGTAACTGCTGATCAAATTCTGCGATATTTCCGCCAACTAAAGTCTAACGCCGAAGGCTGTGATAAGGTTACCCTGAATATGCTTTTGCTTACACTCCCATATACATTAAAATGCATCACCGACATTGTGAACAGCTCAATTGTCTCAGCAACTTTCCCTGACACCTGGAAAATTGCTATCATTAGGCCATTGCCTAAAAAAACAAATCCAACCGATTTAAAAGACTTGAGGCCTATCAGTATTCTGCCTTGCCTTTCTAAAATCGCTGAAAAGGCGGTATGTCAGCAGGTAACAAAATATCTAGAAGATAAACACATTCTACCCGAACTGAATTTTACTACTGTTAGGATTTTTAATTAAATACTGGCTCAACAATTAACTTTTTAATAATTTAAATTGCTAATCGACTGTAGTCTCTGACTGTACCGAGCTGTTATCGTTGTCGATTGAAAAAGATTTCAAGTATATCTGGAAAAAATGCCTACTTGAACAAGTGTTGTTAAATAATCCAATTTTATGATGAGATTAGATATCTTCAATGATGTTATTTACAACACTTCTTTTTAGCATTTAATAAAATAATAAATATCAGTGCATTAATTGTGAACTATAAAAAATGCATACTATATATATAGTCATCTAAGCCTGTAGATAAATAGTTTATGATCTTTTCCCCTAAAACAAACCTATTTCTGTCAAGAAACTAACTCTAACTAAACATAATTATTTAAAAACTATTAAATAAACTAAAATAAATAAACAACAAATTACAAAAAGGCATCGAAAAACTCCGTCTCAATGCTGTCAGCTGGTAATGTGCCCAAGAGACTGGCGGTGTTACCAATGTCAAATTCTGTCAATTGGTGTTTGAAAATATTTTATACACATATCAAATTAAAAATTATAGACAATTTGTATGAGTCTCAGTTTCGACTCCAATGGTGACTGCAGGCCAATGCAAAAAATACTAAGTCTACATACCTACTTACTACTTATTAGACTGTAGCAACACAGGCAACCTAATTACAGCCTAATTATTGATAAGTCAAAACACGATTCAAACAGTTGATGGAATTGTTTGTAAAGGGTCGTTACCTAATCGTAAATGAATAATTCACCTAATGATTGTTTGGTATGCATTAGTTGGTGTTCACTTACAACAATGATAACATTTTCTTTTTCTTTATTCTGTCTAAAATACCTACATCAAAGTACAAGACAATACAAGAGTCAACGTTACACAAGTTCAAAGTACAAAGTTTCACAAGTTAAAAAAATACATGTTTTTAATGTTATAATAGTCATTTCCCACCAATATTTTTTGTGTAGGTAGAGTTACTTAGTTTGATGTACAGAATACTTGGTTGACGGCTTCGTGAAGAGTCTGTTACACTGACCATAGTCAAATAAGTTCAAATGCCTCTAGCTGTTGATAAATATCTATAATTTTGAAAATTACAAGCATTCAACGATAACATTTTTACTGTCCATACTCTTTAAACAAATTTTCCCAGAATTGTACTTCGTCCTTTTCTGGCGCTACACCCGGTGTCAGCACGTTTCCAATGTTCAGGTATTCTTGTTTCTCTAGTGTGTACGGCTCCCATTTTGCACCCAAGGAGTCATCAGGAGTCGGGTTCCTGAAATTGTAAAAGTACATATTTAGTTATATTTATCAGCAGTGATATCCGAGAGGTGGCACCGTTGAGCTGCCAAGTCATAGGTCTCGAGTTCGAAGACCTCTGGTTTTTCGGATTCATGTGCGTATTGTAAAATTATTACTTGCTGCGGTGATGGAAAACATCGTAAGGAAACCAAACCAACATGCCTGAGAGATTTTTCTCGATGGCATGTAAAGCCAAGTCAAAGGCCTATGGGCGGCATAAAAACTCTGACACCAGGTTAGGCACTAACTAACTACATAGGTTAACGCCAGGTTAGGCACTAACTAACTACATAGGTTAACGCCAGGTTAGGCACTAACTAACTACATAGGTTAACGCCAGGTTAGGCACTAACTAACTACATAGGTTAACGCCAGGTTAGGCACTAACTAACTACATAGGTTAACGCCAGGTAAGGCACTAACTACATAGGTTAGGCGCTAACTAGGTTATAAAGTTATAAAGCTTATGGACGACGCATCGAACTCACACTATACTTGCTCATTGTCCCTCTGTTCAGCATTCGGTATACTATTTCTAATTGTACTCGTAATACCAAACAAATGTTGCCAAATTTATTTAAACTCCTATTTGGAAGAAGTACGTTTTTGAAGTAAAATATCTAGCAGGGTCTACTTATATTTATTTGTGCTGATGACTTACCCATCTTTAGCGAAGTTGGTCCAAAGTTTAGTAACTCTGTCAATAAGCTGGAACGTTGCAGAGCTGGTATCCACCTTGGTATTCATCAGTTTGGCGTTAAAGAGATACAACAAATCATCGGCATGGCAAGTGACTGGTTTAGTTCCAACCAATGAACCAAGTCCCCGTACATGAACGATAACGTTCCTCTCAGATACACAAGTAAATTTATAGACATAAAACTTGTTTTTCTTTTTAGGAGCTGACAGTTTGACCCACTGTATTGTAGGAAACACGAACATCCCCATTGAAAGGAACTCCACCCATTTCTCCCAGCCTTCGGGGATCCTGATCTGGTTCTCAAAATAAAACTTTCTGATCTTCGCTCCCATTTCCAGCTGCTGGTGCATCGGCAATTTGTATGACAGGAATTTAGGAACAAACAGTTCTGGGAAGCTTTTCGCTGCTTCTAATGCTTTGTTGACACCCTCCGCGCTCGCCAAACCAATAATACCTTCGTCTGAGGTAAATCCGGTCATAATGTCCACTCCTTCATGAACACCATTAGATACTACTTCAACCATGTCTCCATAAAAAAATCTCTCTTGACCAAAATCTTTTTCATCCACAATACTAAAGAAAATGTCTGTTGCTCCCTTTTGTGCCTCAGCCTCAGATAATGTTATAGGTACTTTTACATCGACCAGTTTTTCAATCGGTTGATTTTTAAAGAATTTGTATAATTCCTTGTCATCCTCCGAGGAGCATCCCAGTTGTCTCGCTAATGCTAAGCCTCTGTCGCGAGGTCTGACAGCCTGTGCCCAATCACAAAGAGAAGTACCACTTTGAGCGATAGCTCTCTTGAATAAGCCCTTAGACATAGGAGATATTAAGTGGTAACAAATACTAGCTCCTCCGGCACTTTCTCCAAATATGGTTATGTTTTTCGGATCACCACCGAAGTTGGCTATATTTTTATTGACCCATCTCAGGGCTTGTACTTGGTCCTTCATGCCAGTGTTTCCGGGTATTTCTGGTGTGTCAAGGGAAAGAAAACCAAGCACTTCAAGTCTGTAATTGATGGTGACGACCACAACTCCTTGTCTCAATAGGAACTCGGGACCATAGAAGTCGTCATCACCACCGCCACAGATGAAGCCTCCTCCATGTATCCAGAACATGACAGGTAGAGGAGTCTTTGGTTTGACGTTTGGTGTGTATACGTTAAGATATAAGCAGTCTTCAGCCCCTATCTTTCCAGTGTTTGTGAACATATCGTTTTGGTAACATTTCGGTCCAAATTCCTTGGCGGGGTGAACTCCTTCCCATGGCTTTGGTGGCTGCGGTGCCTGTAAATAAATAAAATTATCAAGCTGTGTTTTACAGAACCTACTGTGAACCACTGTTCAAGTTAACAGTCTATAATTTTTAGGGTTCCGTACCTAAAGGGTAAAAACCGAACCCTATTACTAAGACTCCACTGTCCGTCTGTCTGTCACCAGGCTGAATCTCATGAACCGTGATAGCTAGACAGTTGAAATTTGCACAGATGATGTATTTTTGTTGCGGCTATATCAACAAATACTAAAAACAGAATAAAATAAATATTTAAGGGGGGCTCCCATACAACAAACGTGATACTTTTGCCGTTTTTACGCTTAACGGCAACAGGTAGACGCTTGAAATATTTACAGAATATTTAGTTGTATATTTACTTTATAATAATAATTAAATTAAAATAAAAGATTTGTCTGATGTTGTGTAGATAATGGTACGGAACACTTCGTGCGCGAGTCCGACTCGCACTGGCCGGTTTTTTTCTTACGATCTGAGAACAAGTTCTAAGATTATATTTTTTTAGGGTGGTACAAGGAATGAAGATCAGATGTTTAAAAAACGGAAGTAGTTTTTTGCCAGTTCAAGTTAATAAAATGGTAATAGAACTGATACAATGTGTTCAACGAAATTAAAGTACTTCAAGAAGTAATTAATATTCTAATAATAATCAATAAAAATTGTTGTTAACATAAAGCGATAGAACGTCAGTCGTCATGTTTGATGGTAGAGTATTAAAAATTGACTAACAAATCGTAAACAATGTATGTATGTATTTATTTGATTGTATGTATGAGGTATAATACCTTAAACCGGAGGTCTCCAAGGGGTGGCTGCGCGTAGGGGATGCCTTTGAAGTAGCTGAAGAACGTGCCACCGTACTCGTTGTGAACCAGCTCCCCCTCCAGCAAACCCTCACTCACCCTCACTTGCACCATCTTCCACGCTCTATTGAAATGTCCACAACACTGCGATGCGTCAATAATACTAACGTGTCGTTCTCAAATACAACATTATCGAATACTCCTTATAAACAAAAACCGGCCATATTGATATGGGAGTAAAGTAACAAATCGGTTATGACTATTTTATCATTTTTCGTTGCCACTGATTGAGATAAAACTTAGATAAATGTTTGTCTAAGTTGTTTAATGACGTGTTTGTCTACGAACTTATAAAAGTTGTTGTATTGGTTAATTAGCTAGCTATTGCTAATTAACCAATAAAACAACTTTTATAAGTTCGCGTACAGTATATAATCATCCCTATAGAGAACAGTAAATTGTTTCCTGGATCCCTTACAAGGTAGACCAAGAACCTATGGAAATCGCGAGGGGTCTGGGTTATATTTATAGCAATTGACGTGATTTGGATGATTTGATGAAGATCAATCAATATATTTGGAAAATAAAATTCTACATCGAAAAAAACATTGGAGAAATCAAAGTTAAATAGGCAGGAAAACCCAAAAAACTAAACGAGTGATTAAATCAGTTTGAAGCATTATATTGTATAAAAAACAAAAGATAGTAATCGACATTGTCGATAGCGTTAAAAAAACTCACGATGACTTATAAATAACGGGAATAATATTGCTATGCCCTATGCATCACGTTCCAAAGTCTTTGAACTCTCTGATAATGTAACTGTGGACTTTGAAACTACTCATTGAATGATATAGTCATGTACAGTGTACAACACACGTCAGTACAGTCATGAGCATAATTACCACCCATTTACGCCTAAGAAGCTGTTTTCTTTAGAAATAACAATAGACATTTAGATAATTAATTACTAACTATATAATATGGTTTATTTCATAGCATGGTTTCGAAAATACTATGATAGTAAACACCATAAAGGGCTTGGAAGATTTTATACGAATTTTAATTTTTTTAATTTCATTTTAATTTTTCTTCAAACTTGCGGCCACGTATATAAAACCTGACAAAACATATTGGCTATCGATTGATACACGTTGTATACGTGTCTGATCAATTCACAGTTGTGCTGAAGATGCCATCAGTGAATGGACTTTAACTTTGATAGCTCATATCTCGAAAACGTGCCACTTTAGAACATTTTGTCGCATACTAAACTTGTTTGTATTGATACGGATACCAGCTATCAATTAAATTCAAACTCCTTTACTATTTTGTTATAGTGCCTGATAATTTATTTACAAAAATGGAGATAAACCTGTTTTTTTTTTCAATATCGTATAGCAAGGTGGAACCCTATCAGGAATAAGGTCAGTGAGGCGCGAGGTCACAAAATGGGCGCAGTTGTGTCACTGGAGGGCTTAATGTCGATAAACCACTTCTATCTAGAAGCTTTTTACGGTACACTCACGGATTTGATTAAACACTGTAGATGATTAACAGTGGACTGTAGTAGTGTTGCATTTTTCTTTTAGTGCTGACCATAGTCGAAACTATTTTATTTATAGTGGTATATAGGCTGACTTCATTCCAAAAGGCATTCTCTGCCAGTCAAACAACGTTGTGATAAGGTACAAAAAAAAAATTAAAAATATCTTTTTGTTTTCGAAAACGTATATATAAAAAACTAAACAAACAACAAACAAACAAACTATCTTACCATCCTGTTTTTTCAATACAATTTCTGTAATTTTCACCAACATTTATGTTTACCAACAGTCCTGATAATAATATATCATTCAAGCGATGAATGATGCCGCACTATAACTTTATAAATTAGAAAGACAGAAAGAAAGAAAACATATTTATTTGACGTCAGTTAATAAAGCACACACACAATAATATAAAAAAAGATACAAAATAAGGAGGAAAACATAATATGTACTGTGTGCCTCACGGCTGCGCCAAAAAGATCCATTTCAGCATTCATGCCAGACAGGTGATGCTGTCCGATTCTAGTCTTCCAATGAACCTTGAGGGGGAAGTGACGAAAAAACAGTTTCAAACATAATAATATAAATAAATAGTTACAAATAAATAGATAACGAGTAAATACACTACACAAGTATACTTGACTTCGTCCTCACAAATGAGGGATTTTTTTTTTAGCTCTTCTCGTAGATAGATGGCGCTGAACTTAGTACGTTAATGCAAGGAACGAAACCTAAAAAAACTGATTTTAACAAAGCGCAAGAAAACTAGGTTATATTCGGAAGGTTAAGCAAACGAAAGTGTCAGTCAACGAGCGTATGTGACGTGACGTAATGTTTTTTTTTCCAAGCGTTTTAGCTTTGGCACCAACTATCGTAGTCAGTTCAACGCCATCTATAGAGTTCTTGAAAACTAAGTTTTTTTTAATACCTCAAAAAGAAAACCTCTCATTGTGATAGCTGTACTAATTGGCATGATATAAATACAGGCTTGTCTGTAGGTCGTTTTGGAACCGAAAGCCATAAACTCTATCATCGAACTCGGAACGATTGAGACTGTTTTTTTATTTAAAATCACTAAAAAAAAAGACATTTTCGTGTTTTTTTTTTAAATTACAACAAATTTAAATTTCATTATTTTAATTTTTATTTAAAAAAAAACATGATGATCGAGTTTAAGGCTTTCGGTTCCAGAACGACCTAAAATTAACGGTGTATAATGTATGCCTTTGTTACTTCCTAATAATTTAGTTTTATAATGTTGACAAAGTAGTTAAAATCAGTACTACAGTAGTTTCGGAGCTTGTTCGGTACAAACAAACAAACAAAAAGTTATCTTTATAATATTACTCGGATAGACAAGGATACGTCTTTGTGACAACTATACCAAGGCAAAACGATTACCTTGTTCTTAAAATTTGTACTCCTAAATTCATAATGGTGTATCAGTCGTCCCAGTCGTCACAAGAATGACGACTTGTCATTATTTATGTACGAGATTACAAAAAATCGATATTTTTTCCAATGGAGCGTCGGTGGCACGCTGCACGCTGTCGGAAAATCATAATGACGCCTTTCAATTAGGGGTTTACCAAAACTCTCAAGATCTACAATTAAGGTGTCAATGTGTCGAGTGCCGACTTGATATCCAGGTCTTTAGGTGGCAAAAGCCAAAAGAATAGCGTCATTACATTAAATACAATGTGAATGAATTTATTAATATTCTTTATCAACATATTCAGGGGCGTATTCTCTGAAAATATCTTCCCAAAACTTGTACTCTGCATCATCTGGTGCTGACCCTGTTTGTAGTTCGTTACCAATTTCCAGATATTCTTCTTTTTCTACCGTATACGGATTCCATTTCACTCCAAGATCTTCATTAGGAGTTGGGTCTCTGGAAAATACGCATAACTTAATAATATTTCAAATACTTGTGTATCAAAGTGACATACGTGGAACATTTTCGTTCCTGAACTTACCCAAATTTTGCAAAGTTTGTCCAAAGATCTGTCATGTTATTGATCATTTCAAATGTTTTAGATTTCATATCGACAGTTTGTTCTGATGCTTTGCTGTTGAAGATATAAAACAAATCATCAAGGTGACAAGACATTTCTTTACCACCTGTTACAATGTTAAGGTCCGTCAAGCGGGTTGCAATGTTTCTTTCAGATTTGCAAGTGAATTTGTAGAGATAGATATTGTTCCTTTGTGCGCAAACTTTGGCCCATTTTACTGTTCCATATACAAACAATTCAAAAGTGTGGAATCGAGCCAATCGTTCCCATTCAGTATTTACGCTTCTGTTACGCATATAAAACTCTTTGATCTTTTGTCCTGCCTCGATTTGTTTTTTCATTGGAGAATTCAATGCAATATGTTTAGGAGTGAAATAACTGTCGAAATCATTTGCTTGCGTTAACATTTTTATGTATTCGCCAAACACAAATATTAGAACACCTTCGTCTCCAGTATATCCAGTAATAACTTGCACTCCTTCGTGTATACCATTTTTTAGGTGATCGGATACATTGCCATGAAAAAATACCTTGTTTCCACCAAATTGTTTCTCACTAACTATACCCAAATTTAATTCGAAGCCCGCTCGATGTTTTTCTGAGAACGAAAGTGGTAATTTGACTGCAACGAGATGATCAACTGGTTGAGATTTGAAAAATTCGTAGAGATCTCCATCCTTTTCTGAGTTGTATCCCAGTTGACGTGCTAACTTGACGGCTCTTAAACGGGGCTCAAACACTCTTGCCCACCAGCATGTTGTGGTTCCACTCTGACAAATAGCTCTTTTAAAAAGTCCTTTAGTCATAGGTGACACTAGATGGTAGCTCACACTGACCGCGCCTGCACTTTCGCCAAAGATTGTAATATTATTGGCATCTCCACCAAACATTGAAATATTTTTGTTAACCCATTCTAAAGCCGCTACTTGATCCTTCATACCTGCATTGCCAGGTACTTCCTCTGTATCAAGACAAAGGAACCCTAGCACTTCAAGTCTATAATTGATTGTGACAAGGATAACTCCTTTCCTGACGAGAAATTCTGGTCCGTACATATCGTCATTGCCGCTTCCGGAGAAGAATCCTCCGCCGTGAATGTAAAACATTACGGGTAAGGGTTCTGTAGGTTTTAAGTCCGGGGTGTAGACGTTGAGGAACAGACAGTCCTCGCTGCAATTGGGTTGGCTTCTCATTAGTAAGTCGACTTGGGAGCATGCTGGACCGAACTCTTTGGCGTTCCGGACACCCGTCCATGGTTTTGGGAGTTGTGGTACCTGTAAAATTAAAAATGAATAATTAGGTTGTGACAAGAATAAGAGAGCTGGAGGCTCTATTTTTAACAGGTCGGTTCCTTTCCTTCCTATTTTAAGATATCCCTATTATCCGCCTAAATCATCTTAACATCTGCTTAGCCTTTTTCCAACTATGTTAGGAACAGCTCACAGTCTCATCGGATGCACCTGATACCAATATTTTACATCGAGCAGTCGCTCCACCGCCTATCTGACCTCCACAACCCAGTTATTGAATATCACGGTAACCCCTGGTATTACTGTAGCCCATGAAAATATAGTCGAGTAATTCAATCTAATTCATCGGTAACAATAACAACTTACAGTTGTATTGTTAATGGTCGATCGTGTTTTATATGTTTTAATTTATACCACTATCTTCTGACCTTCGTTTCACCTGCTTTGAGGTCACAAGTTACCCCATAGTAGTGTACTACCGGGGTAAGATGTATCCGGTGACCTATCCGAGGTAGTGGCTTGATCGATAATTACATCTCTATAATAGCAAATGCCAACCCATTACACTCTCGGGTGTCGTATAAGGCGACTAATGTCTGAGGCAGAACACCTTGTGCCTCCGTAGACCAGAGAATGGGCAGCAGCGTTTTCTGTTAGTCTTTCATCACTGCGATCTCCAATCCGCCTGCCAAGCGTGGAGATTACGGCAAATTCCTCCCATCATGGGAGAGGCTTATGTGCAGCAGTGGACGTTATGGGCTGTTGTAGTAGTGTAGTAATAGCAAATAGCGATATAGAACAGATACCACACTATGTTTCGATAACATTTACATTACCTTATCTAAAGCAGCCAAATGCGAGCGAGATACAATATTTTTTTTTTGTTTCGGCCCTGTTTATATTACGCAGATTGACATGAAAATAAACATAATTTAATGTTGACCTTTTGGGAGAGACGTATCCAAATAGATAGTGTCAACAGACATTTGTAGCAGTAAGTGTACGTAATATGCAAATAAGATAAGCTTAAGTAATTTTGTATCCATGCAGGTACGCTCTCCATGTTCAGCATAGCAACAAAGCCTGAGCACTTTTCTTCAAAGTTTAAGTAATAAATCTGCAACCGGTTTTGAGAAGTTATTTTTATACAGACAGGGTCGTAGGTACTTTGAACTGTTGGTCTCCGAATAAATTATACTTAAGATAATTGGAGATTGTTGGAGTCTTACCAAAAGGATTCGACTTAGACAGCCACAGAAAAAAAAATGGAAAGAGGGAAAGGAGTCCTTTGCTCTGCCTTGGGACACACAGGCTCATAATAAAAATAAATAAATATTATTTTTAGATACGTTTTTGGACCTCAGTTTCGAACGCTTGACGAAAATTGGAAATTTTACCACGGGAATGTAGTATCGGGACAAAAATAATCCTGTTTCGGAACCCAGGTCCATTCTTGCTGGCCTGTTCAAATATATCGATCAGCAATTAAGGCGTGACAAGGTAACAAACAGATAGACAAACCGAGGTACTTCCTCATTTTGATATACAGGGTGAAAGGAAAACCAACGCACAAACTGTTACCATGTATTCAGAACGTCATTCCGGACACCCCCACAAAGAAATTTTTCATCGGGAATAAAAAAAAAACTGCTGTTGCATACATTTTGACCATGTAAGTATTGCACTTTTGTAGGAATCATTTTTTTTTATTACCCTCAGATCAAATAAAAAACCAAGACATACCGCTGCAAACAATAAAGTGATGCCGGTTTCGTAAACATGTGTGTATTTGTTTTGAGCGTAGTTTAATTGTAGTTGAATGTAAATGTGTGCGTGTGAGCGTAGCGTATGCACCGAGCGAAGCGTAGTTTTGCGCTATTTGGTCTGAGAACCGATGAAAAATTTATTTTAGGAGAAAGGAAGCTCAGAGAGTTAGGTTTTTACCTTGAACCGGAGGTCTCCTAGGGGAGGTTGTGCATACGGGATGCCCTTGAAGCTGTAGAACGTGCCGCCGTACTCGTTGTGCACCAGCTCGCCCTCCAGCAGCCCCTCACTCACTCTCACTTGCACCATCTTCACACTGAATAACTTCTTCTTTAAGAATGGTATCTAGTTGGGGTCAGTTAATGGTCACGTTAATCACAAAAAAACCAAACCGAGTCAAGTGTCGACTGTGTTCGATAAATATCTCCCAAGGT